>JAKGUB010000822.1:6250000-7517500 GCA_026261675.1 Hippocampus mohnikei | reverse complement strand
TTTCATCCATGCTAGCGATTTTATATCAGTTGTTCTGATGCACAAAAATATCATCATTAATGATTCGGCCTTAGATTATGTTAAATTTTGTACCAAGTGAGGTGGCAGGAACGATGAATAGAGCCCAAAGATTCCTTAAAACATTATTTTATTGAACGCACACTGCGTTGCTTCAGTTCTATTCTGTTTTCAGTTCACATGACAGGATGTGCAATGTAAAGGACAGAGACAAAGCACAGCCAACTTCAGCGCCACATCACTTATTTTCACACGCGGCACCAATCAGTTTTAAGATGACAAATACCAGAGTTTATGCATTAAAATAAAAAATAAGATTCCCAATCAAGCAGAACTTGATGGCAAATCATGAGAATTTTCTGATGTGAGGTAAAGTTAATTATTAGCTGACCTTTAACTTACCGGTAATATTGCCACAAAGGACACTCAAAGTAGTCTTTTCATTCATTGTGGAATAAACGTAAATTTTTAAAATTCCATACAAACACGAGCTCGTCAATATTTTCCCTCCACGTTTGCACATACAAAATGGAACTAGAAGATCATCTCTTCACGTTCGATCTGAGCACATCTGCGGTTACTGATTGCATTGGTGTTTGGAGTCTGTCATGATGACCCCCACAATGTCTTAGTGTGACTCCTGTAGCTCCAGTATGTATTGAAGTGTTGCCAAACACTGTAAGGTCTGACCAACAAGCTGCTACTTGTCACCACAGCGATAACCCGGTTTGTCGAAATGCACAACTGTAACAAAAATGATTTGATACATTTGTCTTCAAAACCGCTGCGATAATTAAATTGAGAAACAATAAGGCATACATGTAACATACATGCATATATACACAGTACACGTGTGTTGGGGCATAAGAAATGTTCTCATCAGTAAGGCTGTTTGAGATTCCGGGAGCCGACTTGCATTCAGTTGTCATCAGTTGGCTTACTTAAAGCCAAATGGTTGGGTGCAGCGCAAGAGAGCTCCACCAAGGCATGACATTATCTTGGAATGACGTGCTGGTTGTCTGGTGGGCCTTGTCAAACAAAGTGTTCCAGTAACTGGAGGTCATACGTTGGACATCCGTCGCCCCCGTGTGGCTCCGATTGATGCTCGCAGCCTTGGTTCTCTGGCCCTGAGTACAAAAATGGTAGGCGTGTGTTGTTGACTCCTCAGTCTGAGCAAGTGCTGCGTCCAGTTCTGGGCTCAGTCATACCTGTAGTGTTCATTGAAGTCAAGTCTGAAGCTGAGGAAACGAAGACTCTCATCTGAGCTGGTGGTCAGCAGCACCAGGAACTGCTGGACAATACTCTGAGAAGAGCAGAAGGCACAGAGAAAATGACGAAGGGAACGAACAAGCAGTTTGGAGCAATATGTGGGAAAGCCTGCAACCTGGTAAAAGTGTGTGAGGATCCGGAGTTGGGAGCACATCTTTGGTATAGTTTCCTGAAACTCTCGAATCCTCTTCTTCTCCTCCGCTTCCTGTTCGGCCGTCACCCTCCACAGACCCTGAAAAACACACCAAGGTTCCTGATCAGCGCGCGGTGCAGCTTTTCGGTGGTTTCCCTCTCTCTTGGCCGTCTCACCTCCTCCTCGTTCTGCTGCTTCTTCTCCTCGAACTGCAACTGGAGGGCTAGTTCCTCCAGCGCAGAGCGGTACAGGAGTCCTGAGCATTCTGGAACTCGATAATTTGGTCAAAGATGGCCCTCAGTTGGTTCAGAAGAGACTTCAAGAGATGGGTGGAAATCAAGTGTGACTAATTTTTAGCAACGTCACATATTCCACATACAGTACTGCGCTATTATATATATTACCCTGCTGTTATTGTCCAGCAGGCATCGAGAGATGATGGTGTCGAGGAAGACTTCATGCGCAGCAATAATGTGATCGAGGTCCTGTGCTTGCTGTACTTTATTCCATAATTCATCCCAGGAACACTCCAGCACCTACGAAGACAAGATTGCAATGGAAAGCCTCCGCCCTATTAATAACGTCACAGCTCAGTCCAGTCTACAGGGGTCCCTAGTTGATGGACTCATCTTGATTTAAAATGCCCTTTTAATGACGTGACTGCAATAGCCTCACTAATGGCCTGACCTCAAAGGTGATGTAGTACTGCATCTGATGGATGAAGTGGACCATCTCGACGCCAGGATGTGGCACTGATGCAGCACGCCCGACAGCTCTGGAAGGGAAGCGAGTGCCATAGATAATCAACTTCATGAATGATACGATTATTCAACCGCTTTTGTGGTGTTTACAAACCAGGCATAGTTTTGAGCAGCTTGGCGTTGCACATCTGTCCTTTCCAGATGTCGGTTAGTATGTACTCCATTCTCTTGGCCCTCCACAGGAAGTTAAAAACACGCAGGTAGTGGCCCATACATTCCCTAGTAAACACCTGTTGTGCACAGCTTTATGAACACAAAAGCCAGACACACAACCAACTAACTGTTAACAACCGTGTGAATGTGTTTACCGTAGCAATTGGTCCATCAACATGGTAGTCTAGACTGAATACATCCCAGCCAGTATCGCCAGGAGACACCTCCAGCAATCGCACATCCAGCCGCTTGAGGATCTCCACGTTGTCATACTGGGCGTTGGTCGCTCTGACGGCAGTCTCCAAGATACCTGTCAGGTTATGCTGGTACAAAGTGGTGGCAGGTCTCGCCAGCTCTGGTCTGGGGGGTGGGAGGGAAATGCAAGAACTTGAAAAATTGCAGCTCTCCAAATTCATCCCACTTAATGGCTCCTTTATTATTCAGAAGAAGCAGAAAAAAAAAGCAAACACTACTTACTTGAGCAAATCCATAAGGTGTCTGATAAAGTCCCCCTGGCCCAACAGCAGGTATCTCCTCATGGCTTGCAGGTGCTCCAGCAGCAGGTAGTTCCGGTTGAGGACATCCAGCAGGTATTTACTGGTGTCAAAGTAGGCGGCGTCAATCTTCTCCTGAAATGCTCCCTCCAGGTCTGACAGCAATTCTGCTGCTACAAGACAGAAGGCTGGGTTGTTGTTTTAAGTGCCTCAAACACATGCGCACACATTCACTCACAGTCACTGATTAGCTAGACCTCTAAAATAGGAGAATATTGCTCAGTGTTGATTGACGCTGTCAAAGAAGTAGTAGTCTCACTACTGGGTTGTCTCATGATACACTGGATTGTGCATTCATAGTTACGGGCCTGCTTGTGCTGCAATGCACAATCTTTCACTCTTACCGAGACAGTCCGCAGTGTTTAATGTCTTCTCAAAAGTGAGGACTCAATTGATACGTTGCAATTGCACTGACTGAAATATTTAGCGTTACTAACATTTGGTGGAACCATGGCCATGTGATTCCAATAAAATGGAGAGAGAGCCATTCAAAGAGTGATCACGAGTCCCCTGCCTTCCCGCAAGGGTACACAAGAGCAAATGTGGCAACCCCTCGGGTTCTTTCAAGCTGTGGTTCACATGCTTTTGATCTGTCTAAATGTAATTTCCCCTCTTGTTTATGTTAACGTATCAACAGATGTGTTAGTAAATCTAATTTGAAATGGTGCTTGGCAAAGAGCACAATTTTGCTCTATCTTCGCACTTCCTATGCTCAGGTTGCCGTCTTACTAATTGTCAGCGTTCCAACGATGTATCGCACTATAGCATCAGTCTAAACCTCATTTGGCGTCATTTATTGTTTGAGTAGTCAATGATATAAGATGCACCTGGTCATATTTTCCAATACAAAAATTATATTTCTCAAATAAAACTGAAACACTTGTCGGAATGAATACAGCCATAATAATCAGTACAGTGGTACCTTTTCCTTCAAAAACCCAAAGTGAACATGATCGTCTCCACTAATGTGGTTGCGGTGAGATGGCCACAGGCACCAGAAGAACCCGTCAGCAGCAGATAAAGGTGTGCTGTGTGTTTTACCCCTTCTTTTGTTAGCAGTTTTGTCTTGGCAAAGTTCTGCAATACTAATGAGGCACACATTACACCCTTCAATACAGACAGTAAAAGCTGCAAATCGCTGGGATGGCGTCATGAGTCGAGTGTGCCTCATTGGTAGAGAAGGCAAGGACAGTGAGCCATAAGAGCATATCGTTTACACCCACCGGAATGTATCGACACAGAAATATCAAGTTCCCCGAACAACTCCTACCATCTTTGGGTGTATCTGTAGATTTGGACGCTGGTGTGATTTTGCCTGGTGGCGTTCTGTCATGACAAACCTGGTGCAGGAAGTTGATGGATTTACCAATTAGCAGAACCTGCAGGGGGTGTCAAAGACAAAGCGGCTGATGACGACACAACTGCCTGGGGATGATAACTCAGCACGGGGATTTGAACCCCACGGGTGTGTATACCTTACGAGCCTGGTCCATGGTGATGAACGAGGGGATCATTGACTTCCTGAGAGAGTACTTATCGTGCCACAAGCGATCGGTTTTCACATTTGGATCGGATGCCACAAAGAACTACAAACAAGGATACAGACAAAAGCGCAATTATTTCATGCACAACTCAATCTGTTTTTCCAGTTGTGTCTGCATGCACCTCATGGTAAGTGTCTTCAAGCTCTCCATCATAGATCCACCGATACAAGAAGTTGAGGATGGGGTGCGACACCAGGCTGAGGATGTGTTGCACCAGCGCCCTCATCTGTGGGTCTCCCGTTTTCCCATAGGCGTGCACAGCTGAAGCCAGCTCCCCACCTTTCCGGCCTGACACCAACACAATGCCAACTGACATACTAAAAAAAGACCCAAATCGGACTGAGTCACAGCTCAATCCACACGCCAACGCTACCTTGACAGAAGTCGACGAGGGCGGCAAGTGTTTTGAGCCGGACCTTGGGGTCATACATCCAGACCAGGAGCCTTCTGAGGGTCAGATTGTTCTCTGTACACATGTTGACTCCCTGGTCATCCTCTACCTGCATCTAAAATGTACATGCAGGTCAGCAAACAGCAGCGTGTCAGCTAATAGTGTTCACTAAATATGCGTCCCAATCAGCTTTCACACCTGAGAGTGAAGGACAGAGAGGAGTCTGTAGTATTCCTTCAGCTCCTGGTGGAGCGATGCACAGAAGCTCTGGGCCGTAGGAGGAGGAAAGATGTTGGACAAATTGCTTTGGTTTGTGTGGAGGTCAACTGCAAGTGAAGGATTACCATTAAAAAAACACACCTGGCCAACGAGTCCAAAAGCCCGGTCGAGGCTCCTGGCGTCTGTGTACTTGCGGACTTTATTGTGGAGCCAGCCAAGCTCAGCCAGTCTGCTGCTGGTGTCCCTCAGGGATTTGCTCACCATCACCTGGAGAGGCGCAAGGGCATGACACGAGACACAGAAAACAATGACGCAAAATGGCTAGCTCACATCTTATACTTTTACAAACCCGATTTTAATGAAGGTGGCACGTTGTTTCAACATTAAAACAGAATACAGTCAAACCTCGGTTTTCGAACGTCTCTGTTCTCGACCAAATCGTTTTTTTATGCCTCGGATTAAGCCTGAAAATCGTTTCTCGACCAAACTAAGCAAAGCTGAATACGTCACTGGACTCCCCTCGGCTTCCTTACATGAGGAAGTGACGCTTCCTCTGGTAGACGAAGAAGTGACGCCTCCATTGTGAGCAGGCGTGTTCAATAAAGACCCCCCCCCAAAAAAAGCAGACGTGTTTGTTGAGATCGACGCAAATTGGACTGTTATTTCTGCATGGCACCAAAGAAAGCTAGTGGAAGTAAAGCTGGTGAAAAAAAAGAGGAAAATAGTGTGCAAAACTATTGAATTTAAGAAAGATTTGATAGTGAAATATGAATCAGGTGTGCATGTGTCTGTGTTGGCTAAGGGGCTCGGCATGCCAAAATCGACGACATTGCGTTCTGTTTTTATGTATGTTTAACACAAGTGTCCCAAATTGATTGGAATTGGGTTTGTACATGAACACCATGAGCACAGAGGAGAGACTGACGGGCCGAGGTCAATGTGGCTCTTTGCCAAAGAGCTCCCTATTGATCTGTTGCTGCTTTACGATCAACCCAGATTGTCTGCATCTCAAATCATGTGCTGGATGGTGTGGCTTTTAAGGGTTGCAGGTTGTCAACACCCCAAAATCTGCTCAAAAGAATTTCAATCGTTGAAAACATTCGTAGGGAAAGCCTCAGTGGACTTAGACTACACTTGGATTTGTGGTGTTGTGTTCATCTCACTTACGGTACCTTGCTGTCTATTCTGTAACAATTATCTTGGGTGCTCATCTTGATGAACTTGCCATCGATCCCCTGGAATACATAGAGGATGTCCCGCACCAGTGCCGCCTCGCTCACCTCGCCTACAGCAGACAAAGGATGACCAAATAAAAAACAATAAGCACAGAGGATTTACATTTGCGTTTCGGTTCACTGTGCCATCTCGAGATGTCAGAGTCAGACCTCATCCAAGGCTACCGGGATCCTTTTCATCAAACTGTCTGCACAAAACAATATCAAAGAGTCCACTGAAATTAATCCAAATTGTCCCATATGTGAACCCACCAGCAGCATCACCATCCTGCCGAGGGCGGACTGCTCTGGTGTTGGGATGTGACGATCCAAGGGGTGGCCGAATGGTGGCGGGGCCCAGAGCTGAGGAGGGGAAGAGCTGGCAGGAAGAGTCCAGGCCAGTCGGGACCCAAGAGGGGGAGCCACTCCCGCCGCGGACTGGGGAGGATGACTGAAACGCCCAGATATCAGAGTTGCCATTAATTTGGTTTCAATTGCAGACTTGGTAAGCACAGGCAATGCTTGCTAAAAGCAACCAGTAACTGTTGCATTGTTACTTTGGATTAATACCATGAAATGGTGTTCTGATCCCACAAAGGTGCGACATGCAGTATAAGAGTGTTTTTTTTTTCCTGGGTGGTCTTCACAAATAACTCTGTAGTCTACCAGAGCATCTCATCTTGTCTCTGTCTAACCCAGGGGTCGGCAACCCAAAATGTTGAAAGAGCCATATTAGATCAAAAAAACAAAAAACAAATATGTCTGGAGCCGCAAATTAAAAGCCTTAAAATGAAGGCAACCCATGCTGTATGTATATATATAGCTATATTAGCCTACTATCAAAATGACTAAGTTGGCTCCAAATATACAATGAGCCTGCATGATTAAAGGGTTTTTTTCTCCTGCAGTGCATCCTGTAGAGCAGGGGTGCTCAACTTTTTTTGAACAAAGATCTATTTTTCGACCAGCCTCCCGAGATCGACCGTTACCGCACGCTCGCATACGCATGCAATTACACACGCATGCCATTATGAGAAAAAGCCATAACGGCAGCTAAAATGAACGAAGCATGGGATGCAGTTTTGCAGCGTGTTAACTATCGTAGCTCATGTGTACCGTTTAAAAATGCTTCTCTCGGTCCTCCAGATTTCCATTCTTTGCCAGTACCCTCGGTGAATTGTTCATGAAAGGCTGTTTTTTTTTTGTTTTGTTTTTACAAGCCGCCACCTGCCTGGCATCCAGTCCTGCTAATATAAACGTGTGTCGCAGGCTATGATGCAAATCTTCATTGACAGAAATGTTTAAATGTATTATTTATACTATACATTTTTACAGCATTAGAAAACGTTAAGAATGTCTGTGTCATATTTGTCCTCCTACAGAAACCATATTAAAACAAAAAATATATTTCCCTCCCTCAACTTTTTCCATTTTCTAACATTTATGTAAAAGTTCCAGGGAGCCACTAGGGCGGCACCAAAGAGCCGCAGGTTGCCGATCCCCGGTCTAATCATTGCATTTGTTTGATGTTCCTCAAACATTAAAGAGGGAAAAATGTGCAAAAAGAATTTGAGAGGGGGGCAAATTACTTTACACGGCAATGTACTCAAGTTGACCGGTGTAAAATCAATGAAATCTGAGTATGAGATGACAAAAGGCTTTTAATCCATGTGGCTATAGCCCTGTTCACACGGGCAGATTCATTTCGGCGCTGCACCCGAGTATTTTGTTGCGATATAATTTTGCACCGGAACAAATTTTGTGGAGCGTTCACACGTACAAAGTCGCTGAGCGTAACAGCATCGACGCAGCTCCACTTGCTTTCACACTTGAAAGCAATTTAAACCACCTCCCTGAGGTGGTTTAAATTTGATCCGAAACAAGCTGTTTTCGGGCGCTAAGCTGGAACAAAGTTGCACGTATGAACGCTCGAGGGGAGCAGTTTCGGAGTAAGTCCGAAATAAATCTGCCCGTGTGAACAGGGCTTATGAAATATATTTTTTTTAATCTGTTATTTGTCTGCACAAGTCTCACCCGGCCAAAAGTGACTGCGGTGTTGGCGTGGGTCCATTGAGTGCGTACACTCCGAGACTTGAGATCCCACTGGTGGCCATGCTGGCTGACAAGCCGCTGCTCCTCTCCCCGTAGCCAATGGCCAGACTCTGGGGCCGGGCGCAGTAGAACGGAGTGGAATGGGCATCTCTCGGGAGAGCCTGGGCAAAAAGAGCCCCATAGTTTCCAACCTGGAAGGACAGACAGTATTGTTATTATTTGAGTAGAACAGTGGAAACATCAAGTGCAGGATAGGTAGAAAAGTAGTCGCACCCTGCTGGAGGGCTTGCGGGGATCTTCAGAGAGGCTAAGTAGCAAGTAGAGAACAGACCAGCGATGCTTCAGTACACCCTGTCAAACATAACAGACAAATATTCAAAAGCATGAACAAACGAACAGTTACAATGTCATCCCAGACTGAATTAGACAAAACTGGGGTAGTTTGGGGACCACTGCCTGAAGTTCTCATCGTGAAAATGTTTTGGGGCACCACCTAAATGTGCGTCAAAATGCCAAGCCGGGCTGGAATGGACAATTGAACCTGACTACAATATACCGACAATTTTGAACATTGGATAAGGAGTCAACTTTTTGGTGTGGTGTTTTGTGTGTGTGTGTGTGTGTGTGTGTGTGTGTGGGAGGGGGGGGCTTTTGGGGAAGGCTTTTGTGTTCACCTAAGAAAATCAGATTTCAAATTACAATTAAGTCAATGAGGAAGCTTAACAACAGAATTCAATAATGTATTCGTACAGGAGGGCGAAATCTAAAGGACGTACTACATTTTTCAAAAGACACAATTGTTTCTTAATTGGCATGTTTTAAGGTTTTAATTCCTATGAATAAAATAGTTTTCTTCCATCACGCTTGGTTTTATTGGATTGTTAAAAATCCCCGCTTTTTTGTGTCACCCTTGTACACAGTCACTGTAAATAAACCTACAATGCAAAATTAAATCAAAGAGTCACTGAAAATCAATAAATAACAAGGTGAATGCAAATAATTTCTACTGCATTGGGAAGGACTAAACTAACAACAAACACACCCTGTAATTATTAACTATTTACAAAAAAAAAAAAAAATGCCCTGTACCCATGCTCGGTATGCATTCAAATGATACAACCATTGCAGTTTTTGCTTTGAGCCTCGCCAAAACACAAAGAATAGCAAAATTGAGAATCATGAGACCGTCTCAACAAGCTTCACTGGGCTGCTTATATCACTTGCAGCTGGGTAGTTGGTAGGTTGAGGCGGGACACCGTCGCCGCAGCTTGCGATAGCAAGTTTCACAGAATAACTGAAAATACATCATGTTATGAGTTGATATAAAATGGTCTGTACTGTGATGAAGACTTTTTCCAAATCGCCCAGCACTGTCCCCGTTTAACCTGGGACCTTGGGAATCATATTTTGTGCCATATTATGGACGAAAACAAGTGGATTTTTCTGCTTAACTCATTTTCTACATACGCAATATTCATCAGAATGCCGTGTTCAGACTAGTAGGCATCCCTACAAGTCTGAACACTACCCTCCAGGACCTGTGCTCTAATCCAGGGGTGCCCAAGATGTCGATCGCGATCGACCGGTAGCTCACAGACTGGTCCCAATTCGATCTCGAGGCATGTAGAGGGGAAAAACAAACAAAAAACAACAAAGAAAAAAACAACAACCCAAAAAATTTCTGTGTCTGTGTGCATGTTATTAATATGATATAGTTTTGTGTTAGTGCAAACTGCACCCTGAGCATCCTATCAGTCTCCCTTTCCCAAAAGGTATTTTCAAAATAAAATAACATTTAAAGTCACCTTTAACCTACGATGGTCCGTGACATGCATCACCGCAAGTTGTTAGTGGTCAGCAGTCTGCATTTGCAGCTTGCGATCAGAGCCGTTGCGCTCTCGCTTTTATTGTTGTTATTATTCGATTCAGAGTTTGTTTCATGTACAATTCACAGAGGGTACTGGCAAAGAATGGGAATCTGGAGGGCCGAGAGAAGCATTTGAAAACGGTACACGTTAACATGCTGCAAAAGTGCGTCCCATGCCCCCGCGTCAGGTCTTGACCAAGGTTGGCAATGATTTCCTTTTAACAAACCCACAAACTCTTGTGTCTACTTTATTTTCTGTTTCGTTCATCTTTGGGACCGTTACGGCTAATGTTCATCATGGCATGTGTGTAAGTGTATATGTAAGTGCGAGTGTATGCGCACGTGTGCGGTAGGTAAGAGTGTATGCGCACGTGTGCGGTAGGTAAGAGTGTATGCGCACGTGTGCGGTAGGTAACAGGTTGATCGCGGGAGGTTGGGTGATCGAAAAGTATATCTTTGGTCAAAAAAGGTTGGGCACCCCCGCTCTAATTAGTCGATTAATACTGACCACTATCAGTGACTATGCAAATATTCGCTTGTGGCAGCCCTACAGTACAGTATATGTGAATGTGCCAGTAGAAAGTACTAACCTGTGTCTGCAGTTTTCTATGCAGCTCAGAGAAGAGAGCAGCGTCTGCCTCTCGCCGCTGCTTCAGCACTGTAGAGAGTAAGAAAACAAGTTAATAACTGAAGCGATAAACATGGCTGACTGCAAACTGGCTATTTCACTTTGTTCTTCAATTACAAATCTGCTGAAACTCTGCGTTATTTTAGAAAGTGCCAGTAACGACATGCAATACAACGTCACCTTGAAGCCTGCCAGACAATCTGTGCTCAATAAACATGTCATACTGTAATGGAGTGCTATTTTTACACAAGACCTTTGATTGATTGTTTTCCAACTAATGGAACAACGCAGGCAACTTTGATGGGACGGCTGGGAATTTACTCTGATAGTGTTTCAGCATTTTCTTTAGAGTGCAACATAAAAAGCTTTAGTACTTCTCAAAAAGCACTTGACAACGTTAGAGACTAGACACTGAAGCTAAAATGAGTAACACTGCTGTGTTGTTATTTACAGATAGTTTTGGGGAAACCTCGACTTACATTCCTTCTTGATCTTCTCCGTCACCAGGAATTCATCCCGTTCAATAGTGGGAGCGTAGTTACTGCCAATGACTCGCACTGCATACTGGAACTGTTGGGCAACTTCAGCTGACCAGATAAATAAATAGTGACGAATTAGTCACAAAAAAACAACCTTTTACCGTAAAGTCACATTGTTCGCTCCTGAAAATATAACGTAGAAATAGTTTGCCTGTTTATGTTTACATGTAATTGACATTTATAGTTGCCGATCTGCTCTAATCATGCAAATGTTCCACTTGCCTGCATGCAAGCCATGTCGTGGCATGGAATCGGCTAAATTTAATTTAAGGGTTTCCCTACTAAGAAAATCTATGAAGCGAACATACATCTTAAGACATATAGCATATAAATAATACTAATGCTACTACTACAACTACTACTAATAATAATTATGAGTGACCGTAATACTTTGACGTATTTCATCATTCGGACAATGGGACACCCAACGTATGCATTGGGAAATGACTAGAATGTTGTCAGAAAGTGTGTCATCTGACAGAGAAGCGATCAAATTAATGTACCAAATGTTGACAGATTACAAACAAACATTCAGAATAAGTGAAAATCTTGGTTATGCAGCGACATAGGCATACATTTGAATGAGGTTCTGATTCCGGGTTGTGCCAATGTACCTTCGCTTTTCCCCGTAATTCTACAGCAGAGGCTCTGGAGAAGCACGTTGGGTGATTTCTGATCTAGGGTCGCCATTCTATCCGAGTCTCACGTTTCATGTGGTGTAAAATGCGAATATATGTCACTGTGTATAACGCAGAAACGCATTCAATCGCCCATTACTAGCAACGCCATTTTGCCAAAGTAAATCAAGCTCGCGTTAATACGTAAACAAACTAAAACAAATCGACCATGCCTGGAGAGAGAGCTTCAAAGTAAGACGTATTCTGTACTTTCCACAGATACCGTTATTTTTCAAATAAATATTAAACATATAGAACACCACTAAATTATATACCAATAACATTCAGAAAATTCACAAACAAGTTCAATCATAACAGTCACGTTTACAGAGTTAGGTAAAACCTTATATTGAAATGTATAACCGGATATCGATTTACTTGACAGTGACTTTAACGCTTAGCTGTTCAACATAACGCGCCGAAAAGCGTCTCCAGGAAACGCGAGACGGACGAACGAAGGAAAACATTTCCGTCTCGAAACATTAAATTAACATTGCACAGCGAAGTAATGTTCTTACCCATGTAGCCTCTCCGTATTTGAAATTATTGTTAATTATTTCTTAAATAATTTACGTTATCATTAATAGTTCAATATAGTGTTTCGTACAATACTGTCTCACCGAACCACTGACAGCATGAAAATCTGTCAGCATGAAGTCAGTCACTATCGAAGGTAAATGACTGCAAAATTGGGCAGGGAAGGAGTTGAAAGACAGAGAGAGATGCAGAGGCGGAGCTACACTATTTTTCCCTTGGAGTGGCGAAGGCTGTCCCAAGGTGTCCGCAAAAAACAACTTGTGAACATCATTATCAACAGTCAACATCCATTTTTATATTGAATCAAATTTGCGCGCAGTTGTTGTGCTCACAGTTACCCACACTTCATAAATAAATCAATAAAAATTGATGGGGTGGGGTGGGGATGAGTTGTTCAGTTGTTCAGTCATCTGTTTTATACTCAGACTGGCATTCCTTAATTCACGAATGAATGCATTTTATGTTTCCATATTGTGTTTATGAATTGTACTCAATATTTTTGTCAATATCTGAGACAAATCCTGTTTTCATAAATCAAGTTTTGAAATTGTTAAATTATTTGAGGTGAAATGCTAATACAATTGCAACATATCTTTTAAACATCTTCTGTTGTGCCATTTCCTTTACATTGAATCACAATTGTGTTCTGCCATTTATTAGTTAACATTTCAAATTGAGCTCTGCTAATGTCAAGTTTAGCATCCTTTTTAGCTACAGTAGTTACATTCATTCATTCATTCATTTTCCGAACCGCTTGATCCTCACTAGGGTCGCGGGGGGTGCTGGAGCCTATCCCAGCTGTCTCCAGGCAGTAGGCGGGGGACACCCTGAATCGGTTGCCAGTCAATCGTAGGGCACACAGAGACGAACAACCATCCACGCCCACACTCATACCTAGGGACAATTTAGAGTGCTCAATCAGCCTACCATGCATGTCTTTGGAATGTGGGAGGAAACCGGAGCACCCGGATAAAACCCACGCAAGCCCGGGGAGAACATGCAAACTCCACACAGGGAGGCCGGAGCTGGAATCGAACCTGGTACTTCTGCACTGTGAAGTCGACGTGCTAACCACTGGGCTACCGGGCCGCCCCAGTAGTTACATGTGCAAGTAATTTTCGCTAAGCAGTTGTATAAACGTTAAACCAGTAGATGGTGCTAATCGACAAATAACAGTTTTATGTATAGGCGCCAAAGAAGCATAATGAACAGTTTTCAAGACGCGCGCCGCCCTGACGTGTCAATTATCATGTCAATTATCTGGATTGGCACCTGACGGGTCCAAGCAGTTGACAGAGGTGCCCCCAACCCCGAAAAACCCCAGCCACCCTCCCTCTGCCTCCGCCAGTAGTGAAGGAGACGTGGGGAGAGGGAGGGGAGGGGCGACAAGAGCGAGGCACAGAGAGAGCAAAAGTTATTATATCAGTTCAAAAACATAATTGAAAAAACCGAGTGAAGAAATAAAACTACTGCTAGGCTTCTTTTTTGTTCACTCGTTTAGTACTTCGTTTTATTTCACTGTAATTTGTTCACTTTTGTCATTTGATGGGACCGAATTCCGCACCAACAGCACGCGAAAGCGCATGCGCCAACACCTGGCTGCGCGTGACGCCCACGAGAGGAAAGCTCCTTTGTCGAACGTGCGAGGAAAGGAGATTAGAATAGTACAGTAAACGTCCGCAAGCAACAGAGAGGTGGATGTTACAACGTCGTTTGGCTCCGTCCAGCCATACAGTTCAACTTTAGCCACCTTTTCTCCCCCTTCCAGGTGAGCGCCACTAAGAATTTTTTTCCAGTCCGAGACGAAGAGAAAAGAAAAAAGTAATGGACCCGGGTGGAGAATTAAGAACAAGCTAGCGCCGTCCGTGCGGAGAGCAAGACGGGAAGAAGAAGAGAAGAAGAATTTGACGGGCTGGACAGAGGGACAGGATGGGGCTGGATCTCAGCACTCTCCGGACCCTCATCAGCAGATATGTAAGCCATCAGTGTATTGCCGTTTATTTCAACACACACTAACTAAACCGCGTTTGAACATATACAGAGCAACACTGATACTTTCTACCTCTCATTTCGGATTAAGTTTCACTCGAGAAAGGAAGACACAAAAAGGTATACCTGTATAGGAAACTGTTCTGGGAGCAAACTTTGTCGTCGACTCAAACTGGACTTGTTTTCTAATATTTTTTTAATACTGTCACTTGAAAGTATTCGTTTTCGGTTCAGTGGAATTGCAGTCTGGCGGAAGTTAAATTCGTAAAAAGGGTATTTAATTAGATGTTCAACAACCACTGTCATGACCAAGCAGCCGCACATGGACCTGAAAATATCTAGATGAGGGGGTTATCTAGATGCATCCATTGTAAACACATCCATGTCAAATGTGTGTCACTTAAAACATAAAACTCGCATTTGTGTAAAATAATGACCTCAGAAGTTGATGCACCCTTTTGAGAAACTGGTCTGTATATTTAGACAAGTTACAACGTGCTCAGAGAAGCATCCAGCTAGTCACAAAGTGTAGGTTATCATGCTCAAGCAAGACATACTCTAGTTATAAAGTCCCATAATAATTACATTTCTTGGATCAAAAATCCACTTTTTTTGAAAATGTCTTGTAAATTGTTTCAATATTTATTACAGTATATTACAAAACACATTATTATTTCTCGGAAAAGTGAGTGTATGTAAACCAGTGTCAGATATTTTGTGACATCTCCCATTTGAGAAGGACTACAAATGGAACAGTCACATGAATTATGTAATCCACTTGTTTTGCCCCTGCTAGCCAAATCGATGGGCTGCAATGGAGCCACCATCCTGTATGGCTCTTGCATTACGCCCCACTCTAATGTGTTGCACGAACGAGCTCTGCTCATATGAGTCAGAGAACTCCTTGCTCAGCTGAGGCTTAGGTCCGGCCTCCCAACTGTTGCTAATGGGCAATAAAATGAAATCCCTGCTGCATGGTATCTGAAATGGAGCTGCGTAGTAGGATGCAGGCTGAGACGACTGTGACTGATTGGTTGCGGGATGCTGATGAGGTCTGCTGGTGTAATTGATCTGGAGAACAGCTCAAGACAAAGTGGGCTTTCGGCTAAATTGATTGTAATACCGGTGCATGTACCGTACTACGAAATTTGAAATTTTTATTTTGGTTTAGGAGCTTTTATCTCTTTGTCAGCAGTGTACTCTCATGAAACAATGAAGAATTATCCCCTGAACCACATATATATGAAAATAAACAGTCTTCATTAGGTCATCTGGAAAAGAGGTTGGATTTATTTTTTTGTTGAAATCAGGGCAGTTTCTAATTGTGCGTGTGTGTGTGTGTGTGTGTGTGTGTGTGTGTGTGTGTGTGTGTTTACTATAATTCAGTTACAAATACAGTACATCTTGCTCACTCACTGCCCTGTTAGAGCATAGCAGTAACTCCATTTGCCGCCATCTCTCATTAGATGGAAAGAGCAGAGGATGGTTATGTAAGATCACTTCTCAAGTGTAATGTACACTGTAATCTCTATGTTGGCGCAGAATGACAATAAAATGTGACAAGTCTGAACTCACTTGTCGTCCAGTCATGCCGCCGGCTCACTTCCTCCCATTTATCCAACAGTATCTTCCGCTGTAACAGTCTTAACAAGACCCTTTGGGAAGGTTTTAAATGTAGATTCAACAGTTTTGAGGCCTTGCTGATGACCTTGTTCGCCTGTACATTTAATAATCCTCCCTTAATTTTGTAACGATTCCACAGGAATAGACCAATTTTAAAATCTTGTATAGTGACTCAAAATGTTTCTCAGTTAACCACCCTCAAAGAATGATACATAATTGCAACAGGAGTGGGCATTAGTGTGTAAAATATCATGACTGCCCCACCTCTGTGTTGAGGTGTGTGTGCATCTGCAGCCAAGCAACATTCCTCTGCCACTGACTAATCTCGATTCTTGGACAGGAAGCTAAATCTCCTCCTTCTGCTTGGGGATTAAAGGGTTACTGGTGTTCACTACCTCACACACTTAATCCGGTAGAGGAATCTGAGCCAATCATTGGCCTTCTGCTGCTTGTATTCCACCTGTTGCACCTTGCTGCAGTTGACACAAAGTTTTTAACATGAAAAGAAGCTACAGTAACAGGGATATCTTTGTCCCTCAGTTTCAATGACGTCATACACCACGGGGTAGGGAATGGAGTTGTAGCTCGGTGAGGTGGAGGCCAATGGTTTACATGCACTCCTTGGCGCTGTCTGCTTGTCAATAATTCATGAGCAGACAAGATGATAGTACTTGTGGAGTCTCCTAATCTTTTATGGTGTGTGTGGGTGTGTGGGAGGGGGTGGACTATGGGGTGCTTTGGGAGACACTAGAGTGCTTCAGGCCAATTTATTGGGTCACATGAAGAGCAGGTAAATGCAGCCGCGGTGGGCCCTATTTTCGGAGAGCGGCACACTCATTTTTATGCCGGAGAAAGTGTAGTTTACTGTGTTTGGGTTTTTGACAGAGTGCGTTGTGCCTTGCTGGGCGTTCCGGTGGACTGAGAGCATTTTCTATTACACGCCCATGGTGCCCCTGACAATTTGGTAACAAAGTGGACTAGTATTTAGACGAGCTAAAAGCAGTTCTAAGTTGTGGCACAGGTGGAGTTGACAGAGGTGCAGGCAGGTCGCGACAAAGGTATATTTATAAAGGTATATATATATATATATATATATACGTCGGAAAATTTCTATTAATTGCCCAGCCCTACTTTTTTGTGCACTTTTCGGTAGGCCCCAAAGTCAGCTGAGTCGAGCTGCATCATTTACAGCAGGGGTGCCTATTACGTCGATCGTGATCGACCAGGAGATCAGGGACTGGTCCCAAATCAATCCGAGGGGTGTAGATGAAAACCCCCCCCCCCACAACATTTGTATCTCTGTGCATGTTAGTAATATATATTTTTTGTTAATTCACACTGCACCCTAATCATTCTCTCGGTCTCACTTTCACAAAAGTATTTTAAAAATAAAATAAAATAAAATAAAGCAGGTCATTTTTAACCTACGGTGGCGTGTGACTGCGTCGCCGGAAGTTGTTGGCGCTCAGCAGTCTGCAGTTGCAGCTTGTGCTCAGAGTTGTTGCGCTATATCTGTTATCGTTATCATTATTCTCATTCAGAGTTTGTTTTGTACAATTCACCGAAAGGACGGGCAAAGAATGGGAATCGGGAGGGCCGAGAGAAGCATCTTGAAACGGTACGTGTGAGCTATGAGCGTTAACAGGCTGCAAAAGTGCTCATCATGGCATGCGTGTGTACGTGACTGCGTGCGTATGCGCGCGTGCATGGTAACGGATCGATCCCGGGAGGTTGGTTGATCGAAAATTAGATCTTTGGTCAAAAAAGTTTGGGCACCCCTGACTTACAGAATCAACACAGTTTAAGAGTGATTAGCAGTGTCATCTCAGTCAAAGGTTTCCACGTTTGAGCCTATCTACGTGCCATTTACACCGATTTGTTCATGTGGATCAAAAGTGGTCGACGTTGCATTTCTTGAAAAATCAATGATCCACTGTAATGTCATAATTTGCGCAATCTATCAATGACCTCATTGATTAGATCAGAAAAGTGAGATATTACAGCATACGGCTCTCAGATTCAGGAGGAGCACCCTCAGCAGGGTCCTCGAGGGTGCCTGAGAGTTGGCCTGACCAGTCTACATGTGTTTTGTTCACTTACAGAAGGTGTTCGATCCTGGCTCATGCTACCCTGCAATACCGATGTCAGAGTTTGGCTTGCATTGGTAGCAGTAAATCGGATTTGTTTCCGGTGAGACTTGGAGTCTGTCAAAACTGCCCTTCGTCACCGATTCTGTGGACAGAATTTTGAGCCGCAGCCGAGACATTGAGGCCATCCGTTTTGGTGGCCTCATTATTGCATCTCTGCTTTTTGCAGATAATGTGATACTGTTGGCTGTGATCTCACTGGAGCGACTCACAGCTGAGTGTGAAGCAGGTGGAATGAAAATCATCAGCTCCAAATCAGAGACTGTAGTCCTCAGTCGGAAAAGGGCGGAGTGCCCTCTCTGGGTCGAGGAGGAGATCTTTCCCCAAGTGGAGGAGTTTAAGTATCTTGGGGTCTTGTTCACGAGTGAGGGCAGGAGGGAGCGAAAGATTGACAGGTGGATCAGTGCAGTGTCTGCTGTGATGCAGATTTTGTATCGGTCTGCCATGGTGAAAAAGGAGCTGAGCTGAAACCTGAAGCTCTCGATTAATCCGTCGCTCTACCATCACCTATGTTCACGAGCTGTGGGTCGTAACTGAAAAAACTAGATCTCGTATACAAGCGGCCAAAATGATTTCCCTCCACAGGGTGTCCAGGCTGTCCTTTAGAGATAAGGGGAGAAGCTCGGTCACCCAGGAGGGGCTCAAAGTTGAGCCGCTGCTCCTTCACAGTAAGAGGAGCCAGATGAGGTGACCTGGGCATGTGGTTAGGATGCCTTCTGGACGCCTCCCTGGTGAGGTGTTCTGGGCATGTCGCACTATGCGTCAAACTCCCGGCCCCCCGGCCGCATCCGGCTCAGTATGCAGACACATCTGCAAAAACATTGATAAATGGCAGAGTCTTAAACTTGAAAGTTTGAATTATTTGAGCCTTTTTGTAAAAACCAAACATTTTCTTCACATTCAGTTTTTTTTTAGCCTGTTATTTGAGTTTGTGAATTATTTTGACATTTAAATGCAGAGGAAAAGATTTCAAATTTACGTTGACTCATTTCGGATTAATATTCTATATTGTAGGCTTTGATCGACTTGTAAGTTAAAAAAAATGTTAAATTCGAGTCCGTTCAATAAATATTCATCCTGTTCATCCCAAACCTAAGTTGTGTTTTGGGCCCCGCTGTGCGACTGAAGCTGGCACCCCTGGTTTAAGTGGTAAGACGCCTGCAGGATATACTGATCAAGCACCACATTACTGTCAGGACTTTCAACTTCATGTTATGGCGCAGAGCTGGTGCGCTGTTCAGGGCTTGTGTAAGCACCGCTGCATTTGCATTCAAAGATGCTGCAACCCATAGAACAAGCAGACAGAGGATAGATAGGCCAGGGTTAATGACACGTGGACTCCTTTTTCCAAAGAGAGAGATATGTTTGAACTTGGCCTGTCATAATATCGTTGCTCTCTCCAACCTTAATGTTCTCCTAGGCATTGGGAGTGATAGCGGTGCAACTCACTGGAACAAAGCATTCCCAGTTCCAGTTCCAGACAGTAAATAAAAGCCCAGTGATAATATACAGCCGATCTTCCCAAATGCTGACTGTGCAACCGACCCATACACTAACTCTCTTAGATGTGTTTGCTTAAAAGCTTTCGTACGACGTATCATCCTGACCTTGGATAGCTCGAGTAGCTGCGTGAATGCATGCAGCTGTACGCTGAAGTGACCCCAACTACCCCACCAACCATAAGCAACTTGTGCGCAAATCGGCATTGATTGTTGTGTAATAAAATTGAGCAATGCTGGCAGCTATCATGAAGACATGATGTGATCCTTGATGACCTCTGATATAACAAGGGAGGGCTAATCTGAGATTCGGACAGAGCAAAAATATCAAGGAGTATCACGTGTTAAAACTAGAGTTCTACATGTCCTTTTTTGAATTATTTGGGTAAATAAAGAAATAAACATTTATGGCCATCCTCACTGGACACCATTTTCTTAGACTTTGAATACGATTTCTTATTTTTCGAAAGAAATCACGGTTCTAGGCAATGCAGTCATGTGCATGCAATGCCTGAGGCCAAAATTAAAAAGTTGTTTGTTGCGGGTAACATACCCCTATACGCCAATGATGGGTCGGTCGGTCGGTAGATTTTTTTTTTTTTTTTTTTTTTTGATGCAGAACACCACCGCCATTTTCCATTTCTTCCTGAGTGACCGAGTGTGCAAAGATCATTGCGCACGCAAGTGCCTGCACGTGTCGGGAATTTCCGGTATACATACGGAAACAACCGAACCTCAAAAATGGCGGGAATTTGAAAAAAAAAAAAAATCTCGTCTTAAATTTACCGAAAAAAATATTTGAGTCGGGCGGTTTTTATAGGGTCGGTCGGGTTACCCGCAACAAACAACTTTTTAATTTTGGCCCGACAGGTTGTGCAAAGCTGCTCAGAGCTGCTGCTCGCAAACTGGGAGTGAATTTATTTATGTATGCATTCATTTATTTTTTTAGACACCTGCTTTAGTGTCTTTACATTAATGAGAGTAATAGCTTTTAACATTTTGATGGTATGATATAAGTTTCTGTCATATTTGTAAACGTTAATGGACATAGTGAATAGTGCCCCGAAGCGTTGTTTTTTTGGGGGGGTGGGTAGTAAATTGTGAATCAAATCAAAGTCGTAATTTCTGTCATACAAATTGCAATGAAATGGTTTCCTGAAATTGTTCGGCCCTAAACTATAAGTTTTGCACTTAGCGGCACTGGAAACTCACCTACACAGGTTGTGGAAAATAGGCCATACAAACACACTATGATGACAGAGGACAGCATCAATTAGGCGTAGAAAAAATAGTAGTGTGTTTCCAGTAACATGAAATTTCGGCATAGGGTCGGTAGGTCGGACAAATGTTTTTATTTTTTTAAATATTTTTGCCACGCCCCATCATAAATGTAAACAAAATAACCATAAAACATAAAACAAGGAGACATTGAAACCCCGCTCGCGCCGAAGGAAAACAAACAAACAAACAAAAACTACGGCAAGCCTGAGGATTTCACGTAACAATAGTTACCGGTAGCGTGTCGTTTCCGTGGCGTAATTTTACGGTACGAAACATAGTTTAACCATTAAAGTCACCGCACACGACTTGACTGTGTGATCAACGCGATTTTACTGTGCCTCTGTGTGTTTGTGGTGTGTGGGTGTGTTTCTTCGAATTTACTTTCGTTTTGAGTGTTGGGGGACGCAACAGATATGTGCGTATGCGGGTTGCTATTTTAGTCCATAAATTGAGGAATCGTGCGGATGAAAGTTTGAGATGGCGGCGAAAAAACTCACAAAGGTCTACTAATTACGTCATTTAAGAAATGGCAATGCCAGTCTGATTTTTCGTATGAATCGTCCGAAGGCGTATCACTAAACTCACCTGTGACGTATGCACAAAACACGAGCGAGAGACGGACGACGCGAGGCACGATTACATGGCAAATTGGACATTAGATTTGTAGGCTAATCGCTGTGAAAAATATTATGAAAAAGTATTGGTTATTCTATAATTTACTGGTTGTAGCATGGTAACTTTATGAATAAAATATTCGTCACAAGGTGTAGTAATGCTAGACTGCAACACACAAAACGCGGTCTAAACTATTTTCGGAGATCGCGGCCGCCGCCATGATTCAATGTTGTTGACACACGACGGCAAATGACGCGCATGCTCAACGTGAATATCGCGAGAGTTTGCACCGATGTAAACATCTTTCCTTTTATTATTTATAATTTTGTCTGTGGTTTTATTGTTCTTGTTTTGATTGTAAAGCGTCCTTGAGTGTTTTGAAAGGCGTGTATAAATGAAATGTACTATTATTATTATTATTACACAAAAATGTAGAAGGTTTGGAAAAAATGCCGACCGGAACGTTTTTGTTCGAGGTAGAAATTATCGGTCGGTCGGGTTACCGGAAACACACTACTTTTTTTTCTACGCCTTATGAAACTAAGTGCAGCATTGCTCACTGTAAATCCAAATGATTGTTTAACAGCACAACATGAAACATTTAAGCATGAATAAATAATCATTTCATTAATGTTTGATTGTAATTTCTATATAGAAAGCAGCCACTGCTGAATTTTACCCCACGTGTCATGAACTTGGCCTCTACTTTTGACACTGTTCAGTTTTTGTCATGATGGAACCAAATGCCTGCTTTTGGTGCAACAAACCAAACCCAAACAATCATGTTTTTCTTACATTTTGTTAGTCATTCCCTGACTACTATTGTTTGCTGCTAAGTGATTTTGTACTGCGGCCGTGTAAAACGGTAGCCACTTCTCGTACTCCATTTATTTTAAACTTAATGGCTGGATGTGTTGGAACGCTCTTACGAGCAACTCATGAGTTGTAAAATCCATCTCCACTGTGGAACTCGGCCCAGGTCATGTGTCAAGCCTCATGACGACCACATGATGTCATTCTGTTATTGCTCCCTTTTGATATTCCCAGTCGTTTTACAATCTGATGACATGATACAAGTTCCAGCAGTGGAGTGAGGAGAAAAAAAAAATTCAAGCAAATATTGAATTAAGAGCGACATAAGATGCATGAGAAGGAAAATGGACGTTATTCATCCTGTGGTTGTCAAGAGGGTAATTAAGAACAACCTGAGCACACTGTAATGTTCTCTTTTGTGAATTTGTCTCCATTGGTGACACCGAAGGGCAGCAGGATTCATGGACATGCTGTGGTGTCGCATCATGAACACAATAGAAGTGCAATTTTAACAGAGCTCATCTCATGTCCAACACTGAAGATTCAAGCTAGCTGTATGATACTGTACTACTAGTATTCTTCAGCCATCAGCATGTAGGGTGTTTCATTGACTGTGACAAATTGTAGCTAAAACGTTGCCCTCTTAGGCCTCTGGTTTTTGTTTGATGTCACTCTCATTGTAGTTCAGCAAACCAATTTGATGTCAAATAAAATTGTCCAAATCTCTGATTTGAGCCTCTGATTTCTATAACCTTTCTTCGTGAAAGCAGACTGATAGATTTTTTTGTGTTTAATCAAAATTATACACCGGCTTTTACTTTGGGAAACAATCAACATTATTCTGTATTTTCTGACCTGTTATGGACAAAGCTGGTAACTGAAGCATAATGAAGTCAGTTTAATCTACTGCAAAAATTAGTATTATTTGTAAAATATCAGAGCTGCCAAACGGGCTGTGTGTATTTTGTTAATTGAATTCACTGAACTCTGCCTCATTACATCCGTAACGCTGCCTTTTACAGCTATTAAAAATAAATAAATAAAATCATGGTAAAACAGGCTGAATACTTACTACATATATATGTCCCACCCAGATGCAGTCGTTCACGAAAAAATGTTTTTTCAGCCTCTCTGTATAGCTTCTCTCGGCTCTGAATACCTTACCTTTTGTCTTTTTAATCTGTCCAGCCTATAGTTGGTTGATGGCTGTCTGAGAACAGTGCATGCCTTCATCAGTATGCCTGAGCCAGGTAAATTCATTTAGTCACTGCTTGTCAAAACCACTGGCTCTTGTGTTTTGAAGACAATATGGAAAGGGGATTAAAAAAATGTTTCAATCACATACATGTTGACTTTGCGTGGTTAGGCCTTTAATTGGAAACAGATTTATGGAGCCTCACCGACTTGTCCTGTCCTGCATTCCGACCCTCGCTATCACCACAGTGTTTCAGACCAAATTTCCACATCTTGACACCACCATGAATTATTACTTTTTAACTCCCTGTAATGTTCATTTGTGTGATCCGTTACACCTGGATTCAGCTTTCCTTCTCGCTAGCTTAAAAAAAAAATCCCTGCCATATCTGCAACGCTAAAAATCATAAATGTCACACAAAGGAAACTTTTATTTTAATAAACCCGACACGATGAATGCAAAAAGCAAACCTGCAATAATTACCGGTACCTGTTTGTACCATGAAAATCAGGACGCTGGTAGCACCGACTAGCTGGGGAAAAAGACTATTCGATCTGTTTCTTCTTCGGTAGCTGCTTCAGATATTTCCTGTGCACTGCTGTTGATATGGACTCCATAGTGGTGCAATGCTGCAACTTCAGTTAAAATACGAAGCTGTCGCAGAGGGCCATCAATCCCTCAATCAGCACAGCTGAAGCTTTAGGCTTTGTTGAGTGATATCAATCAGTATGATTGACGGTGGCACAAAATCAGCTGGAGGTGGCCGCTATGCAATTTTGAACACAGGAAAACCCTTTTCATGATTTTTAGGCAGAACTAAAGTCTACTCTACAGCTGACTGGCAGCCAGTGTGAAGCCTTTAGGACTGGAGTGTTATGTTTATTTCTAAAGGAGTTGCAGTTGTTTTATGCTTTTTTGAGGCAGTCCACTCAGGTGTCCATTACACTATTCTAGTCTACTAGAGATAAATGCATGGATCAGGTTTTCCTGGTCTGCTTTGAGCAGTCAACCCATTCATACACATTTACAGCCTCACAAAGTGTTGGGAATGATGTAACTCCTCCAACAACTGAAAGCTGCAGAGCTGCTCCAGTATATTCTTTTTTCAATTTCACATTCATATTGTGGCCTGGATTAAACCCACGGGCTCTGAATTTGTAGAAGCAAGTACAGTTTCGCTGCAGTGGTTGCAGAGGGAGGATTCCACATGATAACAGGAGAGAGAACTCGATGTCGAACCAGAGCAAAACTGGAGCGTTATATGTCAGGGCTAGTAAACAATCCTATCAATGTGCTGTGTGTGCTACATACAACAGAAATGAAAGTTTGGGGCTGCTTGATAATGGAGCATTCAGCTGAAACAAAGAGGGAATGACTTCTGAAAGCAAGACTTCAGGATTTGACCAAAGCTCCTCAGTTGATCATCATGTGGTCAATCGTATTTAAAACCCCTAAAGCCAAAACTGAGAAGCAGCGTTGAGTGGCTCATGATGACCCACAACTCGTACGAGTGGCAAACAGAAAACTATAGAATGGTGATAAGCCAGAGATGGAGGGAGGTCATCAATGAGCCACAAAGGCCTGTTTTTTAAGATCAGGTAGCAATACCCTAAATGGCGGCTCTCTGAATGTGGATGTTTTATTTGCTTTCTGCCCATGTGTTTATGAGCAGAGGAAGCAAAAATTTGGATTGACATTTTCCACGTTTCGTGGTCACTTCATTGACAAAAATGCAGTTTTGACCATCACTTTTTGTTTGGTTTGTATTTGCTTTGTGCGGCAGTGATTACTGGCGATACAATGTGATAGAGACCATTACACACACACACACAAGCCTCCCCACGGGACAAACATTAGGGATGAGTGTGAAGCGCTTCCACTAATGTGCGGAGCACTGTAAAGTGGGGAAACACACACACATTGGTGGCAGATGAAAAGAGAAAACCATTTTGGTTCTTTTTCGTGGGCTCCTGTGAGAGACGTAGAAGGTATTGAGTTACAGTCGGAAGTGAAAGTTGTGACTGAAAGTGATGTATAACTAAGTATAGAAAAAGCTATTGGCACCACTACCCTTGACTATAACAAAAGACACCATCCTAATTAAATGCTGACAATCACACCAATCCATGCTTTGAGTTTGTTCCAGTTGTATCAGGATTGTTCCATAATATTACAAAACATGTGTGATAGATAACTTTCCAGGACCAAAATGATGTTGCTGTTTTTCAGCTGTGTTCCTGAATGCTTCCGAGGCAAACATGTATTCCCACGTGACAAACTCAGAAAGTTAAGTTGTGGGGGTGAATCATGTGACTCTCAGCAGTTCTTCCTGCTCGCTGAGCACAATGAGCCAAAGTATGAGCCCCGTCTGGTTGATTCCAATAACCGCCCTTATTCTCAGGAAATTTCAGTGGATGATACTGTCCCCTTTGGAGACAAAAATCTGTCAAGGCCATCTGCACCAGTTACCCAATGGAGACGCCACTTTATCACATGTACTTGGGGGGGGGGGGGGGGGGCTACAGTAGAATTGTGGTTTTATATGGGTCCTCAAATCTGTGTGTGTGTGTGTGTGTGTGTGTGTGTGTGTGTGTGTGTGTG
The DNA here is from genome assembly GCA_026261675.1 of Hippocampus mohnikei. NCBI lineage: Eukaryota > Metazoa > Chordata > Actinopteri > Syngnathiformes > Syngnathidae > Hippocampus > Hippocampus mohnikei. The sequence goes on along the minus strand of JAKGUB010000822.1, from coordinate 7,491,181 downwards.
TGTGCGTGTGTGCACGCACACGCGCACGCGCGCGCGCGATAATACATTCATGGACAAAATTGTTGGTAGCCCTCTGTTCAAGAAAGAAAAAACTCAAATGGTCTTTGAAATAACTTTAACCGGACAAAGTAATCATGAAGAAAAAAATTGATGAATATTAGGTATATCTGTGCAGGGTCAATGAAACATCATAAAGACACTGGAGCGAATTGTGCTGCCCCGTCAGAAAGTTTTTTGTTTTTTTTAAAATCGCTATCGCCAACGCTTTTTTTTTAACCTTCTGAAGACTAAAGAAATGCCAAAATAGTAGTTCCTCTTGTTTTCTGCTTTCAAAATGGATTAAAAACTAAACTTTAAAAAAAAACATTTTGGCCATTTGTTGAAATGACATTGTTTGCCCAATGCAGGTTTTCTTGAAAAGAGGAAATTTTAAATGTGTGTTTGGGAATACAGAGGTGGTCTGCCTGTGTGTGGGACACAGTGTTATTGACAGTGTTTGTGCTGATAATGCTTCTGCAGCAAAATGCACTTTTAAGGTGGAGTTAATGTGCACAGCGGAGGAGCATTAGTTATTTATATCAACTCGAAAGTCACAAGTATGCCGACTAAGGGTATTCACAAAAAGTGTTGCATCCCACAGCAGAAGTACCGTATTTTCACGACCATACGGCGCACCATATTAAAAGGCGTAGTGTCAGTTACAGGTGCTGTTTCTGTATTTCACACATACACGAGACCAGTGGTTTTTAACCTGGGTTCAATCAAACATTAGGTGAATCGGTCTCAGGGGTTCGACGAAGCCTCTGCCAATGGAGGTTAAAACAAACCCGACTCAACGTGTCAATTAGTTGTGACACGCCCGCTTGGCCATCGCCGGCTGCAGATGATCACATTACATTGCTTGTCGAATCAGTGTTGCGGGAAATTTAGTTCGCTCAGTCATCACCGTGTGACTGTAGTGATAGTACGTCATTAATTTGGAAAAAAAACAGTACTTTGGCCATTTAATTTTATTTACTTTTTTCTGTTTTTAATAAACGTGTTTTTTTAATGTCTTGAATTTGTAAAAAAACAAATATTTGTATTTTTCACTAAAGAAGGGTTCTGTGAATGTGCATATGAACTGGTTGGGTTCGGTAATTCTAACAAGGTTAAGAACCACTGCACTAGACTTATTGTATTATTGGACGCAGGCATGGTAAAACGTATGCTAGCTTACGATAGCATGCATGCACGCTAGCGTATGTTTTTAAAACAGCGGGAACATGCATTGGACTGGTGCTCACCAGTCCAATGCATGGCAGCAAGATGGAACTTTCATTGTGGAAATATTTATCAGAACAAACAAATCTGTAACTGCAACACAACGAGCATTCCGTTTGCACTTCAATCTTGGTGGACATAAGATAAGATAAGAAAACCTTTATTAGTCTCGCAATGGAGAAATTCCCAATTCACAGCAGCAAAGTTATGAAAGGAAGAAGTAGAACAACAAAATATAGGAGCTGCTGGAAAGGCAGCCACTCTCGCGGCGCCATCTTGAAGTCAAAATAACAAAAATAACACAACACAACACAGGACACAGACAGTCGTGCAATCTTCACCACTTTTCTGCATACACTTTGTTGTCTGAAGCAGTTATAGATGAAAGAGGAGAGGATCAAAGTGTCCTTTCACCAGTGGATCAGAGACGTGCACACGTCTGCTACAAGCTAAGTTTTGAAAGCAAACACGAAGCTGTAGTGTCCATTGACGAAAAGAGATTAGTTCACTTCTCCCGTCCCACGTAATCCACTTCAACTCCAAGCCGCGACTCCCAGTTCCACATCCGCATCGGCGCTCTGCGCTAACGCTCCTTTCTTCTCATCGTCGGCTCCTCAAACCTTGCATGCATCCAGCCGCAGACCGTTCAACAGCACCGATCTCTCCGCTGAACAAAGCGGGGCTGTGAAAATGCTGCCCATTACAGGCACAAGACACAAGCGCCCCGGGGCTGTCCAACAACGACAGTCAACTGGCGCCGACATTCCTCCCAGTCAAAAACAGTGCTGGTATACACATGCTGCCGAGAAGGCGCAACCACCAAGCACAGAGTCTCCTCCTTGATGAATGTCGTGGCCCAAAAATGCTGAAAACAGTCCACATCAGGTCCACACGACGTAATAACAAACACAAAGTGACAAAACAACACAAAACAACAACAAAAAAGCAAGGCTCATGAGAGCACTTGCCGACGGCTGCCTACTCGGGCGCCATCTTGGACATGATCCGTACCAGCTCGAAACATCTTGTTAGGCGTAGGAAAAAAGTAGTGTGTTTCGGTAACATGAAATTTCAGCATAGGGTCGGTAGGTCGGACAAAGTTTTTTTTTAAATCTTTTTTTCTCCCTCCCTTCCCCATCAAAAACGTAAACAAAATAAACATAAAACAAGGAGACATTGAAACCAGTGCCGGATGCTCGTCTGTCAAAGAGGGGAAGCTCAATTTTGGTCGACATCATAAAATGTGTCCGTTTATTTATACGTGAATTCTACTCTAGCTCCGTTCCTTTTCAAGAAAATGATCTAGGACCCTTTCATACCAACAAGCCGTCTTTTCCCGGTACTTAATTAGTGTCCTACAACTATAGGAACTACAATAAAACCCACCAGAAATAAAGTATTAATTTGTCGCTAGTTGTTTGTTTACAACAAAGAGTGTCGCTAAAATGATTAGGAGAAGTCTCTAGCTCAACTCGGAGCAGAATGCGAGTTGAAAAATTGCTCGGACGGATGCCTACACTAAAAGCTCAGTGATTGGCTCATTTCAATGTCAATCGAACTGGCACACAGGCTCAGACAGATCATCCAATCTGATGCAGAAAAGCCTGGCGTCCGGTACCCTCCCACTGCCATCAAGTCCCACGACGAGCGTCCATGGGCGGGACAAAAACCAGCTTGTATCCAATGACTCGTCTCCGTTCAGCGCATTGGGACAACCTACCTGAACTCACTACCGTTTAAAGCACAGCGAAGCTGCGGGATGAATGAGAAGGAGTCGCGTCGTAACCAGTAAGAAGAAGCTGATTCGAACAAAAGTTGAGCACTTTGTAGCGCATATTTAGTCAATGACATGTACACACAATGAAATTTACATTCATATATTTGATCACTTATTCTTTCACATTTTAGGGGAAGCCGAGCTTCCCTTGCAGTCGAGCAATCGCCGCTGATTGAAACCCCGCTCGCCGCCTTTGGCGGCGAGAAGCTAGTGTGACAGCCATCTCGTTACCTCTGCGTCCGGCGTCCTAGACAGCCCGTGGTGTTCGTCAAATAGTTCGTTGAATCTTTTCGATACAGCAGTGATTCAATGTTGTTGACAGGCGACAGGGCAAACGACGGCGCGCTCAACTTGAATATCGCGAGTTTGCATCAAATGTAAACGCTCTAAATTCATCTTTCCTTTTATTATTTACAATTTTGTCTGTGGTTTTATTGTTCTTGCTTTGATTGTAAAGCGTCCTTGAGTGTTTTGAAAGGCGCTTGTTAATTAAATGTACTATTATTATTATTATTATTACACAAAAATGTAGAAGGTTTGAAAAAAATGCCGACCGTAAAGTTTTTTTTGGAGGTAGAAATTCTCGGTCGGTCGGGTTACCGGAAACACACTACTTTTTTTTCTACGCCTTATGGGTTACCAACTTCAGAGCTACTGGATCTGCATTGAAACGAAAATCAACCGGCCAACCTCGGACCGCCAGAACTCCACTTAATTTTAAAAACATAACGAAACAGAATGGCGTTAACTGTACTTTTCAAAAATAAAAACACTTTTTTGTTTCTTTACTTTATTTGCCTTTTATTTAACCTACAAATGTGTCAGATCATTTTGCCTCACTCTGTAATTAAAAATGTACTCATTTTTTGATCGATGCTCAATCCTCAAATTCATCCGAGTCCCAATCTGTATCCGAAATGAACAGCTGGGCAAGTTCACAATCAAACAGACCAGGTTCCCTCGCGTCATTGTCAGAGTCAGTCTTTTGCTGATGCCGGCTTTTGCGTAAGGCGTAGAAAAAAAAGGAGTGTGTTTCCGGTAACCCGACCGACCGAGAATTTCTACCTCGAAGAAAAACTTTACGGTCGGCATTTTTTTTCAAACCTTCTACATTTTTGTGTAATAATAATAATAATAATAATAATAATAATAGTACATTTCATTTATACGCGCCTTTCAAAACACTCAAGGACGCTTTACAATCAAAACAAGAACAATAAAACTACAGACAAAATTATAAATCATAAAAGGAAAGATGAATTTAGAGCGTTTACGCTGGTGCAAACTCTCGCGATATGCACGTTGCGTCGTTTGCCCTGTCGTCTGTCAACAACATTGAATCATGGCGGCGGCCACGATCTCCGACAACAGTTTAAACCGCGTTTTGTGTGTTGCAGTCGCATGCTCGCACCATAATATTAAGAAAATAGCATCCAATGCTGTATCGGAAAGATTCAACAAACTATATGACGACTACCACGGGCCGTCTAGGACGCGGGACGCAGAGGTAACGAGATGGCTGTAACACCCAGCCGCTGGGCACCCAACTCTCTCGCCGCCTTTGGCGGCGGCGAATTTTCAATCAGTGGCGATTGCTCTCGGACTGCAAGGGAAGCTCGGCTTCCCCTAAAATGTCAAAGAATAAGTGATCAAATATATGAATGTAAATTTCATTGTGTGTACATGTCATTGACTAAATATGCGCTACAACGTGCTCAACTTTTATTCCGAATCAGCTTCTTCTTACTGGTTACGACGCGACTCCCTTCTCATTCATCCCGCAGCCTCGCTGTGCTTTAAACGGTAGTGAGTTCGGGTAGGTTGTCCCAATGCGTTGAGCGGAGACGAGTCATTGGATACAAGCTGGTTTTGTCCGCCCACGGACGCTCGTCGTGGGACTGGATGGCAGTGGGAGGGTACCGGACGCCAGGCTTCTCTGCATCAGATTGGATGATCTGTCTGAGCCTGTGTGCCAGTTCGATTGACATTGAAATGAGCCAGTCACCGAGCTTTTAGTGATTGACATTGAAATGAGCCAGTCACCGAGCTTTTAGTGTAGGCATCCGTGCGAGCATTTTTTTCAACTCGCATTCTGTTCCGAGTTGAGCTGGAGACTTCTCCTAATCATTTTAGCGACACTCTTTGTTGTAAACAAACCACTAGCGACAAATTAATCTTTTATTTCTGGTGGGTTTTATTGTAGTTCCTATAGTTGTAGGACACTAATTAAGTACCGGGAAAAGACGCCTTGTTGGTATGACAGGGTCACAGATCATTTTCTTGAAAAGGAACGGAGCTAGAGTAGAATTCGCGTATAAATAAACGGACACATTTTATGATGTCGACCAAAATTGAGCTTCCCTTCTTTAACAGACGAGCATCCGGCACTGGTTTCAATGTCTCCTTGTTTTATGTTTTATGGTTATTTTGTTTATGTTTTTGATGGGGGAGGGAGGGAGAAAAAAAGATTAAAAAAAAAAACTTTGTCCGACCTACCGACCCTATGCTGAAATTTCATGTTACCGGAAACACACTACTTATTTTTCTACGCCTAAGCTCGAACAACAGTGCAAGCAGACACATTAGTATATTTATATCACTCAAAACGTGGCACAGTCTATATTGTCATCAGGATATAAAATAGCCCATATTGTGGTTGAATATTTATTTCCATATTGCCAAGCTTCAACAAATAAAAAAGTGCATATTAGTATGTTAGGACAATGCCAAATGTCAGAACAAGGTCAAACATGTGATGGTGACATTGACTCACACCATCGACTAGCTGAGAGAATTTCAACTACCGGTAATGATAAATAAATGATGAGGGGACAATCTTATTGTCGACATCCACATTTGGGTTTTGGATAACTCCTACTACCTGTACAGGTTTTCAAGTGTGCGAGAGTTAATGAGTGGGGGGTAGTGCATTCATTTAGGCTAAAATATTCATCTACACTTTGCCGGATCTCAAAGAGACGAATAGATTGATGCTAATGTCAGAAATGAGTTTGTTTACCAAGACAGCTTTATTTGAGAGTGATATGATGTTAAGTGTCTGTGCATGTGCACATGCTCTGTTGTCCAATACGCACAACAATGGAGCAGACTCAGACGGCATGTCTGATTCATTCGTGTGTGTGTGTGTGTGGCCGTATCACACAAAACAGACCACCATCATTTACCTAAGATGACTTTGTCTCTGTCACAGTCTGTTGGCAAGAGAGATAAAGAGATAAAAGATGGAGGTTATCGGTTACGACAATGACTCCACTTCAAAAGCTGTGTCGAAACAATGGTCATCTGTTTATGTGACTCAAGTGTCCTGTGGGTTATCTTTACACGCCAGGTGTCACACAGCCCTAATGTGTGCGTCACTTAGCGCAGAGGTAGGGAAACTCCAGTTACTGGAGAGCCATATCCTGCTCGCGTAAGATCCCTCCCTACTCCAACGCACCTGATTCAAACGAACTGATTCAGCTCATGGGCAAGCTCTGGAGAAGCCTGGAACGATCATGATCAATTGAATCAGGTGTGTTGTAGTAAGGAGGAATCTAAAATAGGCAGGATATGGCTCTCGAGGAACCGGAGTCCCCTACCCCTGACTTAGCGTATTGTTGATAACTTCTTGGACCAATATATTGGGGCACCTGGCGATTACATGTACAGCAAGTGAAAATATGTGATCAGTTGGCTCCCACTTTTACACCTAGAACCACTTCCACTCTTCTGCTTAGACTTTATGGGAAGATGTTACATCAGATTTTTTGTCACCCTGACGAGCATTTGAGAGCTCAGCGGTGACTGATGTTGGCCTGCAGAAAGGCTCTTTTCTTGCTCACCATCTCTGTTCAAGTTCATCACAAAGTTGTTTTATGAGTTTGAGGCCAAGGCTCAAGCACAACAAACTCGTCCAAGCATGCCCATAATGGCTTCCGCAGTCACAGAGGAGCAAAAAGGGGCCTTCCCAAAAAGTTCCCCCAAACTATTCCCGTGTTGAAAGCAATACATTGTCCCCAAAATATTTTTGTTTTGTTTTGTAGAATGAAGATATAGGCTTCAGTGGATATTACGTTGGTGGTAGCATTGGAGCTGTTAGAATCAAGTTAGTTTTTAGGAAGTGTATACTCATTGTAATGGGTGGATCCATGTCCTGCTTACAGTGCTACCCATTCAAGATGTGAGGAAACTGAATTGTGAAGACAATAGGAGAGGTGGTGCTTGTTTCCTCATCTAAACATAGCTAACTAGTGAGGCAACGCTAGGTAGGAATGTTTGTTTGTAACCCCATGTGTGGCACTGATTTAGGCAGACATATATAAAGTCTGCAAGCTCCCATCATCCATCTTTTTCCCTCCATCCTGACCACAAACGCTTCCCCTCAAACTATAAATAAACTTCTGAAAGCCACCATGTCCTGGAACATGAAACGCCACTCGAAGAGATTACCAGGGTTCAAAATAGCCTAATGTCTCCAGTTACACACAAAGCCTCAAGATCACAGCTCACATTGGCAGTTTTCAGAGTATAAGAAGAGGTTTATTTTGTAAGGATGCCATCTGATTAGATTAAACTGAGACAGGCTTTTCTGCAAAAAGCTTGACTGCCGGTGGACGTTGAACTCAATCGATAGCGGGGCGACTATGACCTTAGAAGCCTTCCAGAGAGAGGCCGATGATGGAAAGCACACACAGCCCTAAGACGGCAGTGGAAATGGACAATCAATCACTCGTCATCAAAATCACAGCAAGGTACATCAGTCCAAGTGTCACTGTCACTCACAAAGGCAGTGTTTAATAAAACAGTCCGTGAGACATTTTACTTGCTAATTATGACAAAATTAACAAATTATGTTATGACTACTTTCCAGGGCTGTAGAATAGCTTATGCAGAGTCCACGAGGAACAATGATGGTGCGGCAGTGGGCGACCTGCCTAGTTTTTGACGCTACAGGCAGACACTAAGAGTTTGGTCATGTTATTTTTGGCGTAACTTTCTTAACAACATATGCGCAAGTAAAAATGAAGTGAAGCGCTTCGGCTGAGTAGAGCATAGTGGAGGCCTTTGACCCTGAACAAACTACCGGTAAAATATTTTTATTTTGATGAAAGAAAGCCGTCCATCCATCCATATATTTCCTAAAACACCTTTCTTTACCAGGGTCGTGGGTGCACCTGCTGGGTGCACCAGCGTACTCTGGATTGGTCAGCAGTCAGTCACAGTACAGGTTCAGAAAAAAATAGATTCACTTTGACAACTGTGGACAATTATGAGTCTTCAATTAACCTACCATGCATGTTTTTGGAATGTGGGAGGAAGCCACAGTACTTCTAGAAAACGCATGGAAGCACAGAGAGAATATGCATAGTCCACGAGGAAGGCCAGAACTGAGATTCAACCCCCAAATCTTTGAACCAGGAGGAAGACATGTTAACCACTTTCCCGAAAAGACGGCAAATGAAAAGCCATGCATGCACAAGTTCGCGTTTTTACATTCAAATGAACAACACAAAACCAAGCAAGGAACAGATGTGAACAGCGGAGAAGAAAACATGGATGACAACTTTGCTTTGCAATGACTTCCTCTCCATGTCTATGCGTAACTCTCTTATTTGTGTGTATTTCTCAATACCCTATTGTTTTACTTGACCTTGCTTTTCTGTGTTCACATAAAACTTTCCTCACACACTATCTGCCACACACATTCCATCGCTTTTAAAACACGCACCCACACACCATATGATAGCCAACACCAAATCACACCAGTACTTTTCCATTGTTTGCACTGCGCATGCTCTACACAAAATAAAAAGCACTCTGCAGCGAAGAACCAACAGGAGATCTTGTGAGCCGAGGCACTGAAACTTCGTGCCCTCCCTGTTCTTCCCTGCTGCAGCAGTCTAAAACTTTATTTCAGTGTGCTTGCCTGTTCTTTGCCGGGTCGGCCGGGCCTTTTAGACAACACTCTCTCACAGCTTGCTCTTCATCTAAAGCTGGTGTCTCACTGAGCAGCGAATACTCATGAACGTTCAAATTTAGGGTTTTCGTCAGGGTTTGGAAAAGAAGTCTGAGGTTTGCATTCACAGACAGTTTTTACTTGTCCCAAAATGTTTTTCTTGGCGACAAGAAACCTTTTGCAACCTTTTACCAGCTATGACAAAAACCTCAATTTTGCTCCACTGGCAAGCATTCACAAGTATTTGTTATGTTCAAGATTGATTGATTTGAAGTGAGACAAAGAGCGATTAGTCAGCTTTATTTCGACTGGTGTGCAACAGGAACAATCCCCGCCACCGTATTAATTCTATTTGCATTTTTGCCATATTCACACTGCACATTTTGAGTTGACCAAAATTCATCCGGTCATAAAAGGCTGCTGTCTATACACCTTTCCATTTTCATGTTAACATCTGATTCTATAGTTCAGGTTGAAGAGCAGCGTTAGTATACGGCACCCAGCACACCTGTAGTTGTTAGTGCATACAACAATATCATTGTGGTCTTAATGAGACAAAAGCTGTGTAAGCATTGCGCTAGTTATTAATGGGACAGGAGAACGATTCCATTCAAGAAAAGACAAAGATGAGCACAAAATGGGAGAAATAGCAGTTTCGTTTACAATTTGTACACTTTGGCGTTTGTGGGTGACTGCGGGAATGAGAGTTCGCATCGTCCACATACCAGAATTGATCACACGCGACTCTGTATATCTGGAAACAAAAGCTGCTGTTCATTGAGGACAAATAGCTCTTTCATCTTGATTATTTGACAGAAAAGTGTGAGGCGTCACATGACATACTGCTGTTGAAATGAGGCTTTAATATGTGGGCCACTCAATATAAGTTTAACAATAAAGCTTCTTTGAATGCGCTGTGCAATCTGTATATTTTATGATGAATTCCCCTGCAGTGTGTGGGTGAGGAGAACTGGGTGGACAGTAGGACAATCTACATTGGACACAAGGAGCCTCCTCCAGGGACGGAAGCCTTCATACAACAAAGATTCCCAGACAACAGGATAGTCTCCTCTAAGGTCAGTGAAAGCACGAGGGCCAGTCACACGGGACCAGGTTTAAGATGCCAAATGGGCGACGCTAAATTGCGTGCTCACTGAGACAGACGTTGTGCCCTGTTGGTGTGTGCGATGTGCGTGATCGCCGAAGATTGCTCTTAAGGCTGCCACATATAAATGTGTTTGGAATGAATTATCCTTTTGTTTTATTCCATCGACCACTCAAGGAATCGCCCCCAACCCTGACCGCACGCACACACAAAAAAATCACTGGTATACCAGTTTTAGGTGCAAAATTTGTACAATATGTCAACACACGAACCGATTGCATTCACAGACATTCCCACACAAAGCTTCTTGAGATTAACGTCACGTCAGAGGAAACAAGCATGGCGGACAAAGAGGCGGCAGTGGCGATAATTTTTTAGCCCCAAAAAAAGCTACATAAAAAGAAAAGGAGGGGTTGAGAGAGAGCGCAGGCACAGACTTTCTGTGGAGCCATGTTTGTATTTCTTTCTCACCGTGCTTCCTCGCCGCCTCGTCAACTTCCTTTCCGAATGGCTGCTTGTTTGTCCTCGAGGCACACCTCACACGGCGTAAAGTCAGGCCTAAACAATCCAACATGTTGAATATCCCCAATTTGAGATCAGAGCGACCCAAATGTCCTTCCAGATCAGCCAAATGTCACACCACACGCAACAGCAATATCTGTTAAAATGATCTTTTTGAGCCATTACGGTAAGTGCAGAGTCTTTCTGGGGCTAATTTTCCGTTGTTGTGAACCGAGCTGAATGAGTAAAAAGGAATGAATGAATGAAATAAAATGTATCCTACCTTACGCCATCATAGTGCAGTGGTAATCTGTTGCACCTACATGTGTGTCGCGTGTGTTCCCGTGACGCCAGCTTTGTTTTGCAGTCATGACATAAAACTTTAATTTTGACTGTTTAAAGAATGAAAACATTAGGCATAATCCTCGGATAGCTGTTTCTGTTGCCAGAAGAGAGCTTCAAGCTTCCTGCTGCACGCGGCAACCCAGAACATTGTTTGCGAGTATGGCAATAAATAAATAAATAAACAAACTAAATAATAATTAGTGATTAATGAATCAATGGTTACAAGGCATACATTTTCGGATCAACTGATTTTCGATGTTCAACACAATAGAGATTACAATCTTAATAAAATCCCAAATAGCATGTTCACTCATTCTAATGGATTGCCCATACTGTTGGCAACAGGTGTAAAACTCGTAGAGACTTCTCTGCATTTTAGCGGTTTTGCATTTTACTTTATTGTCCCAGATGCCTGAACTGACGACTGTTTTGTGTTCCCAGTACACATTTTGGAACTTCATCCCCAAGAATATGTTTGAGCAGTTCAGGAGAGTTGCCAACTTCTACTTTCTCATCATCTTTCTGGTTCAGGTAACATTACATTTATTTGGTGGTATTTTCATTAAAAGGTCTTTCACCATGGAACAGTTTGGAACAATAACAGTAACCCTCATCAGGTTGTATAGACGTGATTTCCATGCTGCGAAACGTCTTTCCATTGTTTTTTTTTTAGTTGATCATTGACACACCCACCAGTCCTGTCACCAGTGGACTGCCGCTCTTCTTTGTCATCACAGTTACAGCTATCAAGCAGGTGGGAAGCCCGAAAGCCTGATGTCATGCCATGCCATGGCCTTTGTCACCATCCGCCATCTCTATTTCTCAGGGTTACGAGGACTGGCTGAGACACAAAGCGGACAACGCTGTCAACCAGTGTCCCGTCCACGTGCTGCAAAATGGCAAAGTGATCTGCAAGCAGAGTCGCAAACTGCGGGTGTGTTTGTGTGCATATGCATGTTAAAATCAGTCACTCTTACGCCGAACAGCACGTTCTATTGCCTCATACCAAAGCGAAGTTTCGCCCTCTGAGTCATACACATATACAAAGGGGGTGCAAAAGTATGTACTGTACAAAGGTGTGAGAGTTTTACCGGGTTCTTTTCCTTCTTTATCTCACCTTAAAGACCAAGTGTGAAGTCAAATTGGCCAACCATGTTTTTGAGTAATATCAATGGCTGAACAATTCTAAGCATATTTGCGTTATTTTTTTTAATGCAACCCTTCCAGATTCTTTGTTTAACCCATAGCAATGCCCTTGACAATGAAAATGCTTTTCTTCGGGAATCTTCGGAAATGACGTCACATGGAGAACTGCGAGGAGAGTCCTTCCATTGAACAGCATTGTTTGCATTGCTTGTTGGTAAGATACCACGGCGGTGTGTGGCGATGTATTGTTCGCAATCAACAGAAAAGTTGTACCAGTGGCCGAAGGATAGCAGGGCACTTAAATGGACATATTTTATCACACGAAGCGAATGAATTTCACGCCATCATCGACGGGTGTTCTCCACTTCAAAGATGACTGCTCTCTCAACCGGTCTGCTTATGATCAAGGATTTGCAAAAAAGTAAGTGTGATTTTTGGATAGATGATGATGAATTTGTCAAAACATAGCTGCCAACTCTTGTGGAATGAACAGTAGAAGGTAGCGGCGTTGGCAGCTAACTCGAGAAGCTACCAACGTTGAACAGAAGCTAGCGACGTTAGTTTTTGGCTCGAGGCAAACCCCGATCGATGCTATTCATATCAGCGATGAATAATAATGGCAGTCAGACAAATTGTTCTGGAAGTACATTTCAATAGGTTGGCAGCGCTGCTTTGTTGACGAATGAACATGACACGTCCTCTTGGAAAACTGTGCGACTAGCCAATAGGCAGTGAACTGCTTTGTAGATTATATGCGGCATAATTACATGCCAATTATTTTAGTCTCATGACACGTATTAAACTTATCTTTTAGAGTAACGAGACTGGGGGAAGCTATGGAATGGAACTGGAGGGCCTGAAAAATGCCGTCAGGAGTTGGAAGGCTTCAATGTAAAAGTTGTCGTCACTGACAGGCATCGCCAGGTGCTGAAATGGATCGGGGAGAAAATTAATCTTTTGATTATGATTGTGGGCACATTGTTAAAGGTTAGTGTATTTCAATGTTTATAAATACACTAGTTTGGGAATATGTCTTATATATCATGCACGTCACTTCACGAGTTTTCATATCATATTAAATATACAGGTATGTGCAAGAAACTGGACTCCTTGGCCAAAAGAAGAGCATGTCTATTCTGAAGGATTGGGTACAAAGTTTGAAGTGCCATTTGTACTGGTGTGCACTTTCCTCCCAGACACCGGAGCAAAAGAAGCAGAAGTGGCTGGCATGTGTGGACCAACTGCAGAACGTGCACATCGTTGTTTACATCCTCCAATTACTAGAGAAAAAGTGTGGCTACTACCAGGTATTTTGTTGTTGTTAGATGTTGCCTGCTAGTTAACCCTAAAAAATAGAAATATTGTTATACCTTGTAAATTCATTTAAAGGTACTGAAGTCAATGTTGCAGTGGTGGAACTCCTGACAAAGACCATGTTTGTCAATGAACATGTCATGAAGATGTCTCACCTCGGACAGACCAGTGGCGTGGAAGCTTTTCACAGTGTGGTGAATCACTTTGCCCAAAGTACTTGTACTTTGTACTTCTCGTACAAAGGAATGAAAAGCAGGTGTGTTAAAGAAAACTGATATGCATGAAATGTAGACTATAGTGAAATGTAGAACTTTGAGATATAAAATGATTTCATCACAATTTGACAATTTTAAAAATAAGATAAGACATTTTTGTTCTATTCCAGAATAATTTTGCTGCTATGCATTATAGTGAAAATGCTGGCAGACCACAGAAAGTGCGAAAGAAGGAATACACTCCTACTGTATCGTTTATCCCAAATACAAGAGTGGTGGGTATTCTCTGAGAAAGATACTGGTGGATGCAACTTATGGTAAGTTATGAAATAAAAAGTAATTCCAGGCAGATGCATTATATACTGAGTATAACCCATATGTCGTCCAAATATTTATCATCCCAATGTTTTTTTATTTATTTATTTTTTGTAGACTATGTGAATGACTGCCTGTCAGAGGTGATGAAACTGACTGCCATTCCAAAGAAATCCAGAATTGGTGATGTGTGTGTCGACCGCAATTTCTGACAGCAGCAGTGAACAGACCGGACAAGTCAACCGTTATTGCCGAGCACCAGACTAGATTCCTCAAGAAATAAAAAAAAAATTACATTCACTGTATTCAGTCGTCCTCATTTGTTAATTTTTATTACAGTATTTTGTTATGATAGACACCATGTCCACATTAACCACTCTAAAACCAGTCCAAATCACAGTTCTGGAACATTTCTCTGTGAAATTGTATTCAAATCTCTAAATAATCTCGCGCCACCTTACCTCTCTGAGCTCATCCGCCCCTACGCACCTGCCCGGCGCCTCAGGTCTGCGGACCAGACATTATTAGAAATACCAAGAACTAAACTGAGGCTCAGAGGGGATCGAGCCTTTTCTGTTGCTGGTCCCTCTCTCTGGAATGACCTCCCACGGAACATTCGTCAAGCCTCCTCACTGCCCATCTTCAAAACCCTCCTCAAAACTCACTTGTATTCTCTGGCTTTCGACTCAGCATGACTTAGATTTGTTCTTGGTTTTACTGTTTCGTGCTTTCTACCGTCTTTATTACCGATTTGTTTTACTGTTTATTGTATATGTTAAATTACTCCATGTACAGCACTTTGTATGCGGCGATGGCTGTTTGAAAGTGCTCTATAAATACAGTTAACTTGACTTGACTTGACTTGAAACACGAAACCCTTTGAATACAGCTGACTCCTCTTCTCCTGGTGGTGGAAAATGTGCCCTGATACAAGACACGGCGCATACTGGGAGCACAACACGGTTGTCCTGACCAAGAAACTTCCAGCACCAGCGCATCCTGTGGCCCATCAAATGCCTTGCCTTTGTACTGCTGCTTGTAGGTCATCCATGCCACCTGTAATCCATATGGGTCTAGGCCAGAATGGGCAAACTACGGCCCGCGGGCCGGATCCGGCCCGTTGGGCTTTTTAATCCGGCCCGCCGAAGGTTGGTGCACAACACAATTAAGGTTCGATATAAATGATTGCATTCATTTCATTTGGACTTGTAATGACAGGAATTTCAACGCCAGGTGGTGCAGTTACTTGAAGTTGCAGAGCACAGGGAGGAGGGGAGACGATCACGGAAGCCAGCAGTAGCGCCAACTCAAGCAACTCCGCTCGATACGACGGAATAAGTGTGTCCGCGCCGCTATTTTCTATCATTGGATCCAAAACAGCGACATGCAAGTGACTCTTTGTTGCAGTGAGTTTTACTGCAATTGCGAACATTTTCACGTCCTGTCGATCATGGCATCTAAACGAAGAGGAAGAGTAATGGCCACGGTAGAAAGTGAAGTGTATCTGATTAAGCGAAGCGGGTTACAAAATACGAAACATTCAGGATATGTTTGGAGTCTGAAAGACTGAAATCTACAAGACTTTGAAAAACGAGGAAGTGATTTGTGCTCAGTCCGATTCTGGCTATTTCCATGCCCAGAGTGAATTGTGTTACGGGAGTAGAACACCTCTTTTGGAATGGTTTGCCCCAGCAGCACGGGGAAGGGCGTGCGCTTGTTTGTGGGGCGGTATTGAATACAGCGGCACATAAACAACACTCTGATGTCGGGTGTCTTTCTTATGCACAAACCATACAGAAACAAATTGCTTGCGGCTCGACGGACAGTCGAGTAAATAAACGTTTCCTTGAATGGTTTGACTGCTATTGTGCTAAAACTTTCCGCAAACTGGACCGCTAGAAAGAGAGAAGCCAGTCCCAGAGCGCTAACTATGAGCATAGAAGACTTGAGCGTCCGTGTCTGGCTTCAAAAGTTCGCTACGCGACATCAGCTTAGCAACGCTGTCATGTGTGGTGATCGAGGGAGGTCAAGTCAGAGACAATGAGTGAGTCGAAAGAAAAGCCACCAGGTCTCTTACACGTCTCATTTTGGAGCAAATAGTCCTAACTTTGTTATATTTTGTCATATACCTGTACTGCTTGCTGCAGTTTTGGCCAACATATTGTTGCACTTTGTTGCTTGTGTTGTCACACATGTATGTTGCTCACATACTTGAACCTTCATACAGGACATATACCATAGTTGTTTCACCGTTCACATTAAAAAAAAGTATGGTAATACTTTTATGCTTTTGTTCTGTTGATGTTTGGTATGGACTCTCAACATATAATTTTTTTTATATGTACCGTATCTTGTCCTGACACGGCCCACCTGTCAAATTTAGAAATCAATGTGGCCCCTGAGCCAAAAGTTTGCCCACCCCTGGTCTAGCTCATACATGTAAGGTACAACATGTAAAATTCCAACCTCCTCTTCTTCCTCCAACTCTTCAAAAACTTGGATATCCTCACTTGCGCTCGATCTACCGCTTGTATCGCTGTTTGAATCATTGTTTAAAATGCTTTGCATCTCAGCCGTATGGAGCTCTGCCATCGGGGTTCTCCATGTGACCTATCACTTCCGGGTTCCTCCCCTTTCAGGCTGGATCTTCGGAAAATCGATTATTTTGTCAAATATACAACATATAAATGATTTTTTCATGCTTTATTTTGTGGACAATGTTTAAGTACGTTCATTGTGAACCTATTTGGCATTTCATGAAATTACTTCACACTTGGCCTTTAAATGGAACGACCCCACAGATGTATAGGTTACAGGGGCCAGATGAATGGCCATTATATTCACTAGGCCATTGATAAAGCTCTTGTTTTTTCATGATAAAAAGTGTATACTGTACCTACTTTTGCACCCCCCTGTATGTGTGTCTCAGGTTTTGGGTCACAAATGCACTCAGACACATTGCAAATGGATGAGATAATCGGGATAACGAGCATTTGCTCTGGAGCAAATTTTTAAACCACCTCCCTGAGGTGGATCAAATTTGCACATGTGAACGCTCTACTGACGCAGTGTAGCACCGAAACAAATCTTGCCGTGTGAAGACCCCTAATATCTTGGTTGGATTTGTCTCAGGTGGGAGACATAGTCTTTGTGAAGGAAGATGAATCATTCCCCTGCGATCTCATTCTCTTGTCCTCATCCCGGGATGATGGTACCTGCTATGTCACCACAGCCAGTCTCGATGGCGAGAGCAGTCACAAGGTGCGTGAGCATTTATCATCATGTCGGACGGTTACTTGACACGGCCCACCTATCACATGTCAAGTGTTTGACCGTGTCGAGAATGTTTTGTATTTCCTCCACTTCCAGACATACTATGCAGTGCAGGACACCAAAGCTTACAACGCTGAGAAGGAGGTGGACTCAATCCACGCTACCATCGAATGTGAACAACCACAGCCAGACCTGTACAAGTCAGTGAAACCTGCTGCTGCATACACCAGCCAGGAATTCATTTTCCCAAACATATTTCTTCTTA
Source organism: Hippocampus mohnikei (assembly GCA_026261675.1). Taxonomy (NCBI): domain Eukaryota; kingdom Metazoa; phylum Chordata; class Actinopteri; order Syngnathiformes; family Syngnathidae; genus Hippocampus; species Hippocampus mohnikei. Next base: position 7,473,706 of record JAKGUB010000822.1, on the reverse strand, counting down.
TTTATTTTTCTGAATAGGTTTGTTGGTCGCATCAACATTTACATGAACAATGAGCCAGTGGCAAGGTAAGATTACCATGTGTACCTTTCACATACAGGATATATTGCTGTCTTGCGTGCTTTATAATCAACGTTGTGCTACAACAGTAAATATACATTGCAAGTTTTTCCCACATAGTAAAGTTCCGATGCACCTGAAAAGACTATAATTACAATTGTTATTGTTCACAGGCCATTGGGATCAGAGAACCTGCTTCTCAGAGGTGCCACACTGAAGAACACAGAGTACATTTATGGTAATTTAACAAAAAGGCAGAAGATTTCACCATCATATTTGTTCATGTTGTTTGTCAGTACTCCCTTAAGAGAAGGTTCTCATCGAACCAATATTTCTGCCATTTCCTTATTTCAGCAGTTGCCATCTACACTGGGATGGAAACAAAGATGGCTCTTAACTACCAGTCCAAGTCTCAGAAACGCTCTGCAGTAGAAAAGTAAGCTTTTCTTTCCATTCCTATCCACGCAACTTCTGGAACTACACCGGCTGAAATCTGGCGCCTTCATTTTTCAACCCCCTTTAGTGAAATGTTCCATCTATTCATCCTTTTAACGTAGCACTTATCCTCACTAGGGTTGCGCTGGCGGGATACTCCCTGGACTGGTCACCAGCCAGGCCACATATTGACAAACAACCCTTGAGACTCGCATTCACACCCACGGATAATAAAGAATATTTCATTTACCTTTTGAGGCATGTTTTTGAATATGAGAGGAAACCTACACAAGCACGGGTAAAACATGCATTCACCACATCAGAAAGCCAGCGACCGGTTTGAGCAGCAAACCTCAGAACTGTGAGGCAGTTCGGCTAACCCCCTCATCCACCGTTACCTTTACATCGGCTTTAATATCCAAACACATTTTGTGCAGAGGATTAGTATGGGGATTTAACAGGTTTTGTATTGGCAGGTCAATGAACGCCTATTTGGTGGTCTACCTATGCATTCTCATCAGCAAGGCCTTTGTCAACACAGTGCTAAAATATGCGTGGCAGGCTGACCCCATCAGAGACGAGCCCTGGTACGATCAGAGAACTGAGGCAGCGAGGCAGAGACACATTGTGAGTCTGTTAATTGCAGCATTCCACACTGCTGGTTATTTCTTTATTTCCTTTTTACGCTTCTCACGGTCTCCTCTTGCCTCCACAGGTGATCAGAGCCTTCACAGACTTCCTGGCCTTCATGGTCCTATTCAACTACATTATCCCGTTTCCATGTGCGTCACTGTGGAGATGCAGAAGTTCCTGGGCTCCTATTTCATGATGTGGGACGATGAGATGTTTGACCAGGAGCTTGGCGAGAGAGCAGTGGTCAACACATCAGACCTGAATGAAGAGCTGGGACAGGTTCTCCATTGTCTTGCCCTCTGTGAAAACATCTCTCCAGTTGGCATGTTCATCGATATAGCCTTGAATTCTTCTCTCCAGGTGGAGTATGTGTTTACTGATAAGACAGGGACGCTAACAGAGAACAACATGGAGTTCATCGAGTGCTGTGTGGATGGACATGTTTATGTCGCCCAAGCTATCTGTAATGGACAGGTGATAATACAACTCTTGTGTTTTCTTTTTTCATCAAACGTTTGTCAAATTAATTTCAGCATCCCTTACTGCCTCCATTCATTATTTCATGTATTTAGGTTTTGCCTGGTGCAGATAGCATGGACATGATTGACACATCACCAGGTCCTGATGCCAGAGTGAGTGAGGACACATATCGACTGTTTTTCTGCAGTATTTGTCTTGAAGTAAGTGAGAGTACTTGTGTTGCCTCTCAAAACAACAGCAGCGCGAGGAGTTGTTTTTCCGTGCGCTGTGCTTATGCCACACTGTGCAAGTGAAAGAGGAGGAGGCGGTAGATGGCATCAAGCAGGGCATTCACCGTGGCAAGTCCACTTCCTTCTACATCTCGTCATCTCCGGATGAGGTGGCGCTTGTAGAGGGCATGAAGAGGTGCGTTACGCACATGAATCGTTCGGTCAAAAATGTTATGCGACCTTGCGTAAAGACCCTTCTTTTACAACTTGTGTGTTGCGATATTTTTCTTATGCTGAAGACTTGGCTTCACGTATCTGAGACTCAAAGACAGTCACATGGAGATCTTGAACCGAGAGGAGGAGATTGAGAGGTTAGTGTCCCTCCTTGATACTTTTTTTGTTAATCTGTCGACCTCTCTGCGTGCAGAGGATTATTAATCTGCATCTATGAAATGGCTAATTGGATGCAATGTTGTTTCCCCCCACCCCCAATCAGGTTTGAACTCCTGGAAGTTCTGACCTTTGACTCTGTCAGAAGGAGGATGAGCGTCATTGTCAGGGCCAGCACCGGTAATAAGGATCTTCTCTTTGGGTTTCTCATCAGATTTATATATTTATATATTTCTTCTTCTTTGTTTATTTGCCCATGTCTCCAGGAGAGCTGTACCTTTTCTGCAAAGGAGCAGACTCCTCCATCTTCCCAAGGGTTATATCAGGCAAGGTGGATCAGGTCAGAGCTCGGGTGGAGCACAATGCAGTGGTGAGAGCAGACACGCATACTCAAAAGACATACTGCACTCTATATCCCCTCTGCATTCATCATGTGCTAACTGAATTTCTTCCAAGGAGGGTCTTCGGACACTCTGTGTGGCATACCGGCCGCTCAGTCCAGCGCAGTACCAGGAGGTGTGCTTACTTTTGAGTCGAGCCAAGTTGGCACTACAGGACAGGGATAAACGTCTGGCGGAGGCTTATGACATTATTGAGAAAGACCTCATCCTGCTAGGAGCCACTGCTGTGGAAGACAGGTAGATGACAGCATTCAATTTGGGCTCATCTCAACTCATTTGGGGATTTTATATTGGTAATCGTGGCTCTGAACTCTGTGTGTGGCGTTTGAATGTTCTCTTCACCTCAGCCTAAAGCATGCATGCTATCGGTTAAATTCAAGTCCATCGTGAGTGTCAATGACTGTCTTGTCTGCATGTGCCCTGCGATTGACTGGCGAACACTACAGAGTGTGCCCCTCCTATTGCTGAAAGTCAGCTGAAATGGGCTCCAGCTCATGGATAACGCTAAACTGGATAAGCAGCAAAAAATAGATGAATGGACGGTATTCTTGTCTCGGAGTTCTCTCTCCCATCATTCCACAGAATCAGTTCTTGATTTCAGGAATGCTACTGCCTTAACGACTTTCTGAAGGATGCAATTGGTAGTTCATGCAAAGACTTTGTTAACTCGGAGGGCATTGCAGGACAGCTTATACTTTGCAGAGTGAGACAGAGAGACAATTGTCCTGCGTTGCACCCTTCACTTGTTTCTTGTTTAGTGTACTACACAAAAATATAAATGTGACACCTTTTTGTTGATCCTCCCATTTTTCACAAGGTAAACTCAAAGATGTTGGAGGTAAAGATGCTGAATGTGGAGGTCCTGGGCTGCTGCGGTGACACACGGCCTGCATTGGATGTACTGCCAAATTGTCTGAAACGCCTTAGGAGAAGGCTTGAAATGAATATTCAATTCATAGGCAACGGCTCTGATGGGCATTCCTCCAGTCCGAATGCCAATTGCACGCTCCCTCCAAACTTGTCCAAATCTGTGTCAGCGTGCTAAACTGCACATTTCAGAGCGGCATTTTTTTTTGTGTGGCCACCCTAAGGCACATCTGTGCAATAATCAGGCTGTCTACTCAGCATCTTGATACGCCACACCTGCGAGCTGATTATGTCGACGAAGGAGAAATGCTCACCAACACAAATTTAGACAGATTTGGGAACAATATTGAAGGAAAATGGCATTTTGTGGATGTAGAAAAACGTTTCGATCTTTGCCAAAAGTCCTTATAATTTTGTTCAGTATAGCCACAACAAATGAAATAGTCAACCCTCTTGATGTGCTACTTCCTTGACCCTTCCTCAAACTTGACCTTTGCAGACTCCAAGAAAAAGCGGCAGACACCATTGAGTCTCTGCACAAAGCTGGAATGAAGGTGTGGGTGCTGACCGGTGACAAGATGGAGACGGCAGCCGCCACTTGCTATGCCAGCAAGCTCTTCCACCGCAACACGCAGATCCTGGAGCTGACCACCAAGCGCACAGAGGAACAGAGCCTTCACGATGTCCTGTTTGATCTGAGCAGAACCGTCCTCAGGCAGCATGGCGGCATGAGCAGGGACGTTTCCGGGTGTGTTTTGAAAGGCAGCTTTTGGAGAATTGCAGCCGGAAGTCGCGTAGGTAGCACACAGAGTGTGATCTTGCGGTCTTGTGACTGTGCAGTTTATCAGGTGACTACATGGACTACGGCCTCATCATCGACCAGAGCAACCCTCTCAACGGTAATGAAGCCGGGCCAGGAGGACTCCAACTCAGGAAACTACAAAGAGATTTTCCTAGAAATTTGCCGCAACTGCAGTGCTGTCCTCTGCTGTCGAATGGCACCGCTTCAGAAAGCGCAGGTACAAAGGCAACCTCTGCCTCTGAATTTACCAATTTCATATCCTAACATAGAAGAGCAAGGCTCACTGGTTTGCACTCGTAAAGGTGGCGTTATTCTGATTTTTTTACCTTTCTAGATTGTGAAGCTGATCAAGACCTCCAAGGAGCATCCAATCACGCTTGCCATTGGAGACGGAGCCAATGATGTCAGCATGATCCTTGAAGCTCATGTTGGCATAGGTTAACACTTTTTTTTAAGCATTTAAAATTGAGGATCAGTTCAGGGGACAAAATAACCGGCCTTGTCCCACAGGTATCATGGGTAAAGAGGGCCGCCAGGCAGTGAGGAACAGCGACTATGCCATTCCCAAATTCAAACACCTGAAGAAGATTCTGCTTGTCCATGGACATTATTACTACATACGCATCTCTGAACTCGTACAGTACTTCTTTTACAAGGTACGGTACCTATAGTGTGGATTGCCTGTTATTTTCATGCAAGGTGCGGGATAGACCGACCGAGTTTATGCTTCTATTCCCGCAGAATGTCTGTTTCATCTTCCATAATTTCTATACCAGTTCTTCTGTGGTTTCTCACAACAGGTAGGGATGCAGCGCACAAGCACAGCGAAGCACGGAAAGACACCACAAATGATCAAATGTCTCACTCATCGTCTCTCTCCTCATTTTCAGCCACTCTATGATACAGCCTACTTGACCCTGTACAACATTAGCTTCACTTCCCTGCCCATTCTGGTCTACAGTCTCATCGAACAGCACATCAACATGGACATCCTGAAGAAGGACCCGTCCCTATACAGGTTGGAGCTCACCATAATTGACTTCGCGACTGTGCTCATCTGACATGGGCGTTTTCTGAGTGACTACAACACGTACACACACACACTACCAGTAAAAGCGTCCAATATCTGTAGTTCCAGAAGTGATTGGACAGTGAAAAATAGTTTGATTATTTTGCCTATTTCACACACCACTATAATTAAATAAACCAGAATGGAAATAACACTTTTAAGCCACATACTGTGCATAAATGGACTGTAATTTGTGACTGCCACATTTTTCTTGGTCTGAAAATACACTATCCGAGTTCACTTGAGTAACTGTATTTGAAATGCTTTGTTTGAAAGCCTTGTGGTTGTCCAGTCATTTCTGACATAATGATACCTGTTCCAAAGAATACCGTAGACTGGATGAACTGTACTTGATGAATCAAAAGTAACTCTCTCAAACGAACACATCCCATCCTGATCTGGAGCTTCTCCATCAGGAGTCAATGAAGTATTGATGAGTACCGGTAGGTGTGTTTTTGCTCATGGTCATGATGGTTTTTCCTTACCTTCACAGGGACATTGCCAAGAATTCATTACTGCGGTGGCCCATCTTCATATATTGGACTCTCTTAGGTGTATATGATGCCATTGTGATGTTCTTTGGTGCTTACTTCCTGTTTGACAACACCACCTTTACCAGCAACGGACAGGTAGCACCAGCATGTCCACAACAACACTCTTGCTTTGTCTAGTTTAAGTTACCATTGAGGTTACCAAAACAACAATAATACTAATAGTAATAATAATAATAAATAAGACAAAGTGGGATGGGGATGGAATAATAGCAGGTCGTACAATGTCAGGCAACAAGTCACAAACAATTTGAGTCTGTTGTCTTAACTAGTTTAATCTTAGTTTCAATGTCCAGGTGCAGATCTGTTGTCATGCCAGATGGGTGTTAGATGTCAGAGCATTTAGAGTAGACGGTCTGCTCAAATGTCACCACCATCTGTCTGCCGCCTTTCATTTTTGGCCAATGTTACTGTCCTCGAACTTTGTCAGCTTCTTGATTATTTTTCTTTGCATCAGTTATTTTTATTTTTTTCCTCCAGCCGCCAAACTGTGGTTTAGCTGTTATGATTTTCTTTTTCTGGCCTTCGTTTTCCTCTTCTCTTACCTTTCTGTTGCCTTTTCTTTATGTTTCTCTTTTCCTCCTTCCAGCTAATGACAACCAACACACAGATGGTAAGCGTGCCCACGACTCACTGTCGGCCCTCCAAGAGTCCCAATCTGACCCAGTCACACTGCCCCATACAGAACCAACCATTGCCCGCTCACTCACCTCTCATCTCATGTCCCTTCTCTGCTTGCTGTAGACACAACAGCTGTAGGCTAGGTGCATATTCACTCACACCCATGTTTACTCTTATTCCAAACCTCCCTTGTACAATTTGTGCACACAGTCAGAAAAACAGGTACTGGAGGTGATCCACATTTTGTTCTCCAACGTACACATTTTTGTCTTGTACCCTGTCAGGTTCACGGTTGAAGCCCTAGGGACAATTACCGGTAGTTTCTTTTTATGGTTAGAAAGGTAAACAAATTGTTGAAATTGGTAAAAGGACCGTTTCTTTACCTTCATGGTCGCATGTGCAAACAAGTGCAAGGCCTCGACGGATGCCTTTCAAAAGAGCTCACTGTTGTATTGAATGCACTTTAAAAAAATACATTTAAAAAAGCAGTAAGGATGGTCATCTAGACCGGGATGGGAAACTTCATTGAACTGACAACGGTTCTTGCGAAGAAAACCTATTGTTGTCTGTGTATTTTTGTATTTTTTGACCAATCTTTGGTTCCCAGGATCCTTTGTGGTACGCTATACGGAACATTTCCCATCTTAATGTCATTAATCATTATCTCTTAAGCGTTGTTTACTACCCATATTTCATTGTATACGCTCAGCATCTAGTGCTACAGCTGTACATGTGATTGTGAACATCTTGATATGAACAAGGTGGACGCTTTCCTTTCTTCTGTATGTTGACAGGGTTGTCGCCAACGTGATTTTCTTCTCTTATAGAGGTGAATAGGTGCTCGTGCTACACAAATTGATATGAATGAAGCACATAATTACAACTTCAAATTGATCAGGTGTGATAGGGGGATCATTTTTATCATGTTGCCCATCCCCGATCCAGACAGCGCCCTTTGCAGGCAAATGTGATGTACAGTACCTTTCGTTACAGTTTCGCCTAAAACGAGCACAAATATGTACTCTTAAGTTTATAAAAACAAAAAAATGACTCTATAATACACATTTTTCCACTAATGGTACAAATTATAAGGGTCCCTTGTTTAAAAGATACAACCCAAGTGAATGCTAGAATGTACTGCCCCAGTGACAAGCCATTGGACCCAAAAGGTCTCATAAATGTAGCACTTTTTCTGACAGTGTATGTGTGTGACAGAACGTAATGTGATTAGGTATTTACCTGTGCCATTGAGAAGCTGTTTGCCTGCATCCATTCTCAACAAAAAGATGTTAGGACTGGGGTAGGATTTTTGTTGTTGCTGTTGTTGCAGGGAAGCAAAGTGTGAAAGCCCACTTGGCACCTTTATGTTGTTTATGTTTTATTCCATCCACGAATGGCCATTAGCGCTTATGATGAGACAATTGAAATGGATTCGACTTGCAAAATGTCTTTTCTTACTTTGTGCAGAACAAAACAATAATAAGCAAAACATATAGCCGGGTTATTTATTGTTGGTTGTTGCTTATTTAATTACCGGTACCCATCATTGCGTCAACATGACAACTGCATACTCAAGTCCCCGGTGTCCCTCCCTCACGTCGCCGTTCACCATCTGTTGATTGATTGACGCGTGTTGATTTTACGCACACATTCGTCATTGATATGTTCTTGTATGTTTTACTGTTCAGCGTTTGTTTTTGTCGAATTGAAGTGATTTGAGATAGCAAACAGCAACAATGTTTTGTTTTTCTCCCGGCAGATGTTTGGAAACTGGACCTTTGGGACGCTGGTCTTTACAGCGCTGGTCTTCATAGTTACATTCAAGGTACCCCATATCCACACAAATGCACACTTGCGCTCACACACATTGACATGTCTTGCCTGCCTCCAGTTGGCCCTCGATACACATTACTGGACCTGGATCAACCACTTTGTAATATGGGGCTCGCTTATCTTCTTTGTGGTGTTCTCTCTACTGTGGGGAGGAATCATCTGGTAGGCTTTGTACAATTAACCTGGACCCACCTTCTCAATGTTGAGAGCTGTTCTCTCTGATTGACTGGTTGTCCCGAAATGTCTTGTGTCCCGCAGGCCCTTCCTCAACTACCAAAGGATGTACTATGTATTCATGCAGATGTTGTCCAGTGGCCCTGCATGGCTGAGCATAGTACTGTTAATTATAGCCAGTCTTTTGCCAGATGTGCTGAAGAAGGTCATCTGGAGGTCTCTTTGGCCCACTACCACTGAACGTATACAGGTAAGCTCTGCCCTGGTTGTGCGAGTCACGAGCGGGTAACGCCTTCCTTTTGCCCAACTTTGCAGCATTAATTGTGGGCTTTCAAGTTTGGTAAGACCATGACAATGTTGTGTCGAATCGGTGGCTGCGGCTCAGCAGATGTATGCAGGACTCGGCTATGTTCCTGCTCTCGCCGATGCGAGTCAGTCAGCCTCCTCTGCGTGCTTGCCTCTGCTCTTTGACTTCACTTCAGACCAGTGCAATAGAATTTGTGTTTGCACTTACACTGTAGGTGTGATTGACATTTTGTACTGAAAGTGTTGATTTTGAAATTGTTTTCTTAATCTTGTCCAATCCTTTCAGCCCCGGTGCATTCATTGGCCAGTTAGAAATGTCGTCTGACTCGCTGCGGCAGTGAGCTTCTTCCGTGCGATCTGTGATCAAAACCTTCTCATCTCCGAGACTTGAAGCGAGCTAATATTCAACCTGATTGATCCTAAAATGTTTCTCTCACTTTTACCTTCAGTTTGAATTACTTGATCACTAAAATACTGTACATCTATGTATAGATCTGAGTGATCTTCTGAGCTGTGAACTTTCTGCCCTTCCCTTCTTTTCCTCATTATCTGACCTCCTGGTTCCTCCTTCTCCCTCCTGCAATTCTGCTCCCCTGGCAGATGAAACGTCGCTGCCTTGCCTCTCAGCCTTCCACCATCTTTATGCTGTCTCAGACCTCCAGCAGAATCAGTTTCTAATCCTACCCTGAGGTGACCCGTCCGCTGCCTTTCCTTTCAGCCCGCCTTCACTTCCTCTTTCCGACCACGTTCCTTTTGCTCTGCTCATTTGCATGAAACAGAAGTCACGTCTGGATTCAGCTATGAAGAGAAAAACATGTTGCTATAAACCTGTGTGTGTGTGGTGTTTGTTCGTGTGTGCAGCATGTGACGGATAGTAGAGCTTATGAGGAGGCCGAAGCCTGCCTGAGTTCTGACTCCTTGCTAGGTGGGCTAGCTGTCACACAAGCCTAGAGCGCTTCAGCATGGTAAAGCTATTGTGTGTGTGTGTATGTGGGTGTGGGTGCCTTGTTCTAATAAAGTTGCTTTTTTTTCCTACATGAATGCGGTTTGAACCTATCAAGTGGTTGTGCATGTCTGTTGGCTGTTTCGGTGGTTTGATGTTTGGATCTCTGGGGCCCTCTGGTGACTGAGTGCTTCCTTCCAACCAAAACGCCCACGGGGCTCACCACTCTTGTGTTTCTATTTGCATGGTTCGTTGTTAATGAGGACACTGCAAAAGTACACGAAATATCCCAGTTGATCAATCCAAGTAAAAACATCAAGTGCTGCTCATTGAGGGATTTAGTCGGAGGCACGCTTTTGAAACGCTGAACCCAACTGGGATGTTAGTGTACAGTAGCTCCTCGGCAACCTTCCATATTTATATTGATTTTTTTTTTCTCCGTTCTGATCCCTACACAGAATGCTGATAAAGTATACAAGGGTCAGCTTTCCGAGTTCACCCCCCTGTCGTCTATCCACGCTGCTCCCAATGCTGGCAGCCGCCGTCGAGGTTCCGGCATCCACAGGAACACGCCTAACCCTACAAGGTCTGAACCTTTTACCAAGAAAGCCATGGTGACACGCTGGCAGAGGCCCCCAGATTATTGCACCTTCGCGCCCCTGCTGAGATTCACCGATGTCAAGCGCACGTCAAAGCAGGGCCAAACCTTCAGTAGGGCTGGACCAGAGACTTTGGTCTAATGTATCGATTGTCATGAAACAGTGTCGTGAGCAGAACTAATCGAATGCCGTTCAAATGAACCAAATGGCTTCCAAGTCGAGCTGTGCTATGCTAATTTCCCAATGTCACTACGCTGGAGTAACAGAACATGTCGCTAATAGCGGTATGCGTCACCACACTGCAAGGGTTGTCTGTTGCCCAGTCGGCAGTCAAGCATGACACAAAGCATTGTGGGATGACTATGGAGAGGACTACATTCCGATCAGGGCTCAGTGTCACAGCTTTGCAGCTCAACATTAGCACTGGAATCATCTTTAATTCTGAAGTGCAATTGGATTGTTGGGATATGTTGGGTTTTTATTTTCTTGTATTATGATGGTTAACCAGCCATTGTCTTCTATGCAGACTGAAATTTTGATGATGATGACGATGAGAGCACCTCTAGCCCCTATGACCTGAGCAAACATCTCCTTCCTTCCTTCCTTCCTTCCTTCTTTCTTTCTCACTGTCCGTGTGCTCTGTGTCTTTATAGGACAAACTGGTCCTCCCTGCATGCAAACGCATTGTCCAGAAACACTTCATAGGACACACTGCAACGCTGTAAGAAAGGTGTCTCAAGGGCAGAGGCCTGTGTGTTTACACTTGTAGGCTTCGCCGTGTCCCTAGTCTAACTAGCATCTGACATATATTTCAGTGTGTATTGTGTTTTGCCTTTGTGTGGTAGACATTCGAATAGCATGTATCCTGCCAGTCGTTGACGAGTCAACCTTTCGTCGTGGCCCTTTTTCCAAAGAATATTCCGCTAGCAGTGGTAGTTGTGCGACTGCGCTCGCTGTCTTGTTGCCTTTGATGTTGTGGAGTGAATACTGCACCACTCATATTTACCAGAGGTGCAGAATGACAATGTGACATCATGGAGGCTACAGCTGGTTTAGTGTGCTGTAAATCGACCAATATGCCTGTTATGGTGTTACCTTGGTCACAGAAGAGTAGGGTTTTTCTTCATAAAACCTTCCTCCTCTCCTGTTTTCTTTCTTTCTCTTTGTCCTTCACGCTATCCTCCAGTCGTTGTCTCTGGCAATGACGCTGCCGATATGGTCCATCCCACGTGACCGCCAGTTTCGCTTTTGCCCACTCCTCATCTTCACGCGTCGCTGCCGCTCCAGTACATGAATAGAAAGAAGTAGAAGAAATGTTTCTCTCTACCTGTTGTCTCTGAACCGCAGCCTTGTCACTGCTTCGGATCTTTGTAGCTGCTTGCTGTTAGGTGCCTTGTGTAGCTGATATCTCTGCGATGCAGAGTGCACGTGTGGGTGAATGTAAAAACGCATCTCACGCCGAAAAACACTGAAACCTATCAAACAACAAACTGCACAAAATGTTGGACAACTTGCGTATAATTTCACTATTTGTATGTATTGTTTTTATGTTTTATATGCTGCAGGACTTATTTAAATGCCGTCGACCAATGTTACAAACTGTGACTTTATTTTTAAATGATGTACATGTATTTCTAACACGAGCGTCACTATTTGAAATTGTGTTGCCGCTAGCTAATGAAAGAAGCAGTTCTTTACCTTTGTATCTAATATTCTCATGTATTGCGAGTGATACTGGTACTTAAACTGATTTATGATCGCACAACAGTATAGATATGACACTAATAAAGTGGATTGGGATGGATGAAGCACTTGACCGTGTGTGCGGAGTACCTTCAAAAGGTTAAGAAAAATGGTTAACGGACACTGCAGAAAAAATGTCTTTGTCTTTTATTTGCCTTTTCCAAAAAATAAATACGTAAAAATTCCAAAGCCTTTTGTGTATTTGGAATTCTAAATTACACCAATTGAACCTGTCCTGACTCTCTTCACCTACCAAAAGTCTGAACAACAGACCGTTTCCAAATGGAGTGTTTATTTTACAACATTGTGGAATTAGCGCCCCTTGTTGCTCATTGCAGACAGAATCAATAAATGTCGACTCAAATACACAACACAGAGAAGTGAATAAATATTTTGTTTTTTGTGTTCAGTTTGGGGTCTTTTGTGTGCCTCTTTTCACAGTCGTCTCAAGATTTACTTGTGGGTGTTTGCCAACCATGTGTGTAGCTATAGAAAGGAACAGTACCTTTCCTTTGAAAAATACAAAACACAATTGGCCCGCTAAAGTTGGGTGTCAAACTTATTTTTTTCTTTCAGTCCAACACTGTTGAGGTGTCATTAGTCATACAAAATATAAACTGAATTATCTTCGCTTCGTCATGCTATGATACGAATGCCTTTGCATTTATTATGATTTAGATGAATAGTAAATTAAGAAAATCAATTTCTGAAAGGATAACGGCGAAAGTATAAAGTATTTGCCTTTTATTTTAACATAAGTTGACCGCAGACAGTTGTGGCATTTGTAACAACAAATGTATCAAGGCATCTGTCCAAACTGTAATTATTGCAAGTTCTTTTGCTGTTCCTGAGTCAGCAAACTTTAATTTGTCTTTGGTTTCAAAGGACCCGCATACGTAGCTTTTGTTCCCGCCCGACATTGTTCAGATGCTGACGTAAATGATGAGCAAATCATCACGCCATGCTCCCTATCTGTTGTAAAAACAAAACAATGATTTGGACAGTCCAGGTTGGATTTGACACGTGTATGGCGCAACTTTTCGCCCTACTAAGATAATTCTTGTGCTTTCATGCTGCAATTCACCTTTTCTCCACTGGGGTGCAGCACAGTAGTACTGTTTAAACATAAGCTTTTACCCAGAGTTTCTCTTCCAGATATGAACGTTTTCAAGTTATGCACAACTACATCACACACTAAAATGTAAAGATATAAAGGCTCAAGAATAAAAAGGGACTTTACCATGTTCTTTCTTGGATCGATTGGATCATCAGAGCCCATCTCTGTGCTCCTCTCCTCCCTGCTGGGTGTCGTGCAAACAGGAAGGATGGAGGAATAGGTCGATCTGGGGTCAAAGGTCAGCACTGAGAGATAGAGATCGGGGCCTTACATCCCACAGAAGTGAAGTGGTGATGACTCGAAGACAATTATTCCCAGTAACCCTTAAAAAAATGGCATGGCATTGACGATACTGACTTGATGCTGAGCTGTTGTACATACAACCCCCCCCCCCAAAAAAACGGTGATATTATGGTTGACATTCCTGAAAAGAAGTGGTGAACACACGTTGACTATAGCATGACAACTGCGCCATCTCCACCTGAATAGTAAGGAACAGGTCGGTAAAGAGCACATAATGTTCAGAGGCAGTGCACCTATACATGTCTTTTGGCCAACCGAGGCAGCCAACGGTGTTTAAAAAAAAACCCTCAAAACCTGAAATTGTGGCCATTTTCCAGGAATTGTTTTGCAGCCCGGCTGATTGTTTGCCGCTTTCATATCGCTCGTGACCTCGCTGAGAAAACGAAGAGTTGAGACTTGCCTTGAGACGCATTGCAAAGAAAAACTGATTCATGTGAAAGTTTGCCTTTCAGATTTATTTTCAACAAGAAGAAAATGTCTCCTTTATTCTTTGGCAGCATTCCGCAGCCTTGGTAGCTCCTCTCAAACAAGGGAAATTGTGGAGAAACATTTTTTTTCCTCCATCAGTTCAAGATTGTCATGTCTTCAACATGCATCACTGTCTTGACACACAATAGACTCAGATACCATCCCAGAAAATCAGAGTCTGAAGCCTGTCTTGAAGCAGAGAGCTAAGGATGCTGTCCATTGTGCACAATCTTCAGTACGTTTTTTTCTCCCAACGTTGTCATTGAATTCTCACGTACAAGCTGCAGATAATTTCATAGACCGAGTACTCTGAGAACATGAAAAGAGCGTGCTTTAAAAAACATTCATTCATATCTTGATGTATGGCCATAAATGAAGCACAGATTTAGTATTAATAACCCCCCAAAATTAAGAAACCCTTATTTTTTGGTTTACTTTGATTTTTTTTTTTGTTCATGAAGAATCCGGCAGCCCAATAAATCAACATAGGCTACTGCACCCTTCTGTCCGTTGTTTGGCTGAATGAAAGGATTTCACTTATCTTATATAATGAGAGCCTCTCAAAGAACAAACTTCACTGTTTGCATCGACTGTTCAGAGTATATCATTGCAAGATCGTGAATTGTGACTGACAAAGGTTAGGTTGACCTTTCACAGCGTATTTTGTCCCGATGGGCTTTACTTTCATTTCACAGTTGATGGCTCAAATGACATGATTCAAACGAATCTTCGAGTAGCATTCAGGAATAGACCTTATGAGCGAAATTCTAAAATCACATTCTTCACGATGAAATGTGCTCAAAGCGTTGCTCCCAGCCTTATCGGTACAACTGCAGGTCACGCACTGTGGCATTTTCGCAATTACCGTAGTTCCATATTTGCAAAATAATTAATTCAATGAATACACCCCATTCCAAAAATTTTGACTTACCTTTAAAAATAAGTTTCCAAACCCAGCCAGCACTGGCACACTGTGTCCCCAGGCAAAGGGCCGAGTGCCTAGCGGCGTTTTTGGTTTGAAACTGATACCTTGTATTCAATAAAAACAGAATACAGTGATTTGCTAATCATGTTCAACCTATATTTAATCGAATACAGTACAACGAGAAGATATTTGTATCAAATGCTCCGAGACATAATATTATTTTTAGTGTTAGAACTACTGTATTTTGCATTGACCGCGCTTTACCTTGTACAGTATTACCGTCTTGCCTCATGTCATGTGACTGTAATAGTCAGGGAGGAGAGAGCAGGTTCATGGAGTGGTGGTGCACAAGGTCGTTTGACACATTCATGTTTGTTTAGTTCGCAGAATTCATGACCAATAACTCTATCTTCTACCATCTGTCTCCTGTCACCTACCATCTGCCATTGATCATCTGTCATCTATCGTTTACCAATCTGTCATCCATCATCTGTAACCCTTACAACCTGAGTAAAGAACCTCAATTCAAGCTCAAACCCGCTCCTGTTTTCTAACCGATACACCATCCAGTGCCCGGCATACACCCAAATTGTTCCAATGCTATATCCTCTTGAACAATATTTAATGCTCAAACAGATAAACTCTGTTTTTAGCAAATAATCTTTCACTTAGAAATGTATGGCGGCAACATATTCCACTTTTTTAATTTTGTGGTTGTTTTTGTGCTCTCTAAACAAAGTTGGGTTGAGCGTGTCAAAATAAGCCATGCAAGTCTGTGTTCATACGGACCGGCATGATACGATACACGAACGGCTCAAAGAATGAGTTATGGTGTTTTGATCACTTGAATAACTGCAGCAAATAATAAGGTCAGACATCATTTTTGGTAACTTGGCTTTATTCCAGGAGATTGCGAGTATATTTTCATGGCTTTGATGTAATCACTATGCATTAACAAACATGTCAGTGATTTTTAAATCGCTAGTGTGCAAACACTCTTTTAGAATTTTGGCAGATTTATTTCTTTTTTTCACCAGTTAAATGTTGCAACCAACCTCACAAATAAAATCCAAATAACTATAAAATATGTTTTCTAAAAAATAAAAAGTAATTGTGCCCAGCACCTAATAGCTGGTTGCGCCGGCCTTGACTGACAGCAATGACCGAACACAAGCCTTTGCGATAGTTGGTGAAAATCATTCTGTTGTTTATTATTTTCACTTAAAAGTTCTACAAAGCACTTTGTTACCACTGCAGCTGTTATAAATAAAGATGTACTGCATTGTATTGTTTTGCGTCACTGTCGCAAAATGTTTGCCCACTCTTCATCGTAGAATTGTTTTAAGTCAGTCATATAGGAGAGCTTTGGAACTGCTCATTTAAGGTCATACCACAGCACCTCAGTTGTATTTACGTCCAGATTTTGACCTGGCCACTCCAAGACCTTCATTTCTTATGTATGTATGTATTTATTTGTTTATTTGTTTATTTGAACCATTCAGAGGTGGAGTTGCTGGTATGTTTCTGGTCATTGTCCAAGTTCTCGTTGTCGTGCAGTATGACAACGAGAACCCTTATTGTGTTTGAGCAGTCACGAACAAAGTGATGGCCAGATGTTCACCTGTAGGAATTTCTTGTAGATAGCAGCATTCATTGTTACATGAATCACATCATGTTGTCCAGGTTCTGAATTAGCCAAGCAGCCCAGACCATCACACTTCAGTCACCATCTTTGACTGGTGGCTGTTGTGTTATCTTTTAACACCAGATGTAATGGGGCCCACACCTTCCAAAAAAAAACAGTCTCTCAGTTGATGCAATATTTCTCCAAATATGCAAGAAAATTAGAAATCAGGAATGCTTTTTCTCAGCACTGTACAAAATGTGTTGTTTCCCCTAGTTTTGGAGCTCCACAAAATTGATGAAGGTTCATTCATGCTGCTTTTAGAGCAAAAGCCTCCAAACTCCACTCCACATCCGCACCCTCGGTTGGGTTCATGCCAAACACAAAGTGGTGTATTTTGGCCTCATCAACGTTTGTATAAGCTGTGAATATTTTGAGAGACGTTTTTGTGCAACTCCGTAGGTTCTTGCTAGAATATAATCAGAGGTTAACCTTGCGTCGATCATGTGAAGTGATTAGTGTAGTGGTAATCATAATGCATTTAGTTTCTTTGCTGCAACCACATTCTCATCAAGCCACAAAAAGGTCAAGACTGAAACATTTGTGTTATACAATGGCTAAGGTGATCAATAGTTTCTTTTCTTTGTCAGAATTCTATTTCAACTCTGCGAATGTGAGCGGAATTTCTTGAATTTCTTTATGAAGACTATGAAAGATCAACATGAAGAACTGCATGAGGGGCAAGGACACGAGCACAATAAATGAAAAAAGTTGTTGATCTCGTCTTTTTGCCACCATGGCAAACAAGCCGCATACCTCACTTGCAATCACTTTTCATGCGATGAATCCAACAACCGCACGTTGCGGCTGGTGCATTCGGACCGTCGTACAGTGTGTGCATCTTGGTTCTCGGTTTTTGACGGTTGAATAGGACAATATCATGAATCGTTTTTGTACTTGTACATGTGTATCTAGTTCTGTGCAATTATGTTAGGCCAACCTTAGCTTTGTAAATGGCATGTCGATTTTCACATCAGTCATTTTTGCATGGCAAAACCGTAATAGGCCAGATGAAAAAATATAAAACAAATGTCAATGAACCAAGCAATGAAGAACCAATTTAAGGCTGCATTTACACTCCAGGTCAAAGTGCCCAATTCCAATTTAATACCTCTATCCAATTTTCTGTGTTATTTAGATTTCAAGAAGGATCCCATCGACTGTGTTTACAGTCATGGAACACATGAAACAGCCCCCATGCACAATGACTCAAATTGGAGATGGAAATAAATGAACAAGTGTTGTCACTAGGCAGTAACGCCATTGAAGTAAACAGTCATGCATAAACGACACAAATACTAAACCTGACATAATGTTACATAACGTGATGACCCCCCTGTCCCCATCCCCACGATCGGATCATTTAACAGAGGATAACCTCCACAGGTGTGAATATGTAACCGATCGGTCTACAGTGAAGCCCCACCTAGAAATTGAGCTTCACAAATGAACCTGTCTGCATTTTTTTTCTGTCACTTATTCTCAGGTCTTCACTACAATATCCGAAACTCTTGTAACCCTGGTCAGGGAGAAGATAAATTGAGCCTGCTTTGGTACCGAGTTACTGAGAGTCTGCCTCAGGACTGGCCCCCAGCATAGGTTAACCAGTCTCAGGTGCCATCTGCTGTAGGGGGCACCGAATTTCTGTTCAAATAAATGCTCATTACGTACACTTAATGCCATGGGTTCACTGTCAATATAATTACATTAAAACAAATTATTACGCACCCTGCCTCGCCAAACTCATGCAGTCTCAGAGGGGTGCACGGACGTGAATTTCGGAATGCACCTTAGGTTAGAGTTAGTCAGCCTGCAGTTCATCTCAGCAATGTATCGCTTTGTGATTTAAAAAAAAAAAAGCAAGAAAAGCGCCCCAACATATTGGTCAAGCCACCTCTTAGCCCAAGCGCTGTGCCTGGTAAGGAATGAAACTTGATGGACTGTGACATTACTGAATGTTAAACTAAAAAAGTGACAAAAGAAAAACGTTGCGCAATCTTTGAAAAAAGTCCAGATAAAATATTTTATGGATGAATGAATCACGGGAAGCTGCGCATATCTACAATAACTTGACGACTAACACTCAACAAGGAAAAGGAAAGACACATAAAAAACACTCACACATTCACACAGAGGCACGTATTTACTCCGGAGTAAATTTTTAGACCACCTCCTGAGCAGGGTTAAATTTGTTGTTTTCAGGGGCTGCACCGGTCTAACTTTGTACGTGTGAACGCTCCATAGGGGGCAGCCTCGGTGCTGCACCGGAGTAAAAGTTGCCATGTGAACACCCCTAATGCTTCTGCAGCGACTTGGAGGCCCACACTAATGACTTCCATCATGTCTTCCTGTGGAGAAAGAGAGAGGGCACAGAAGAAAGCCAGCGAGCACTTTCCTGCCCTGCTATTGTCACTCACCCTGCGAGAGCTTTTAGTGTTTGCCTCAAACCTATCGGCCGAGCGGCCGCGTGGAGAGGACAGTGGAGAGGGGTGCATGAGTAGGGGGCCAATTGTTACTCTAAAATGTAACCTGCGGTGGTGTCTGAGAGGTCAAAGCTTCAGTCGATTCTAACCAGCCCTCCTTGTCCCTTTTTTTGCCATTGCTGCATAACATTGATCTGCATCAGTCGCTACTGCTCACATTTTTCCTGGTCAAGGAACCAAAGTGTGTGGTTCAAAGTATCCCCCCCTCTCTCTCTCTCTCTCTCTATGTATATATATATATATATATACACACAATCGTGCAATCAGAACCACTTTCCTGCATACACTTTGTTAGTTAAATGGTAGTCAACAGTTTAGCGCCAAAAAAACTTTTTATGGAAAGTGAAACATTTATACAAAAGTAATGCAGGTGAGGACTTTCTTTCTTTTACATTTAAAATATTTCTCAGATTAGTTTGTATGGTTCAGGAGTAATTTTATCCATGCATCCATCCATTTTCTGAACCACTATATATACATTTTTTTTTTTATTCATGAAGGGCTCGGTGAATGTGCATATTAACTGGTTGGGTCCGGTACCTCTAAAAAGGTTAAGAAGCACTGTACTACAGTATACCAATCCATTCTCTGAATCGCTTATCCTCCATATTAATTTTTGTTTTAATCTTGTAGACTACTCCTGCCAGTTAACGTATGGGATGCTGTAACATTTCCGGTTTGCCCGAGTGTGTCGCATTGTTTTGTATTAATTTTCTCAGCAGAAACTTATTAGATTGCCTGCTATTTTGCCTGGTCAAAGTTGGATACGCTCTGCTTTAACACAGTTCCAGCGAGACTTGTCTAAAGTCTACTCAGTCGCCCAAGCACTTTTAATTCCTGTCTATCATGATGACATTGGGTTAGCTTAGCATTAAGCATAGCTTCACTGGCCTCCCCTCTGGTTATTAGTCTGCGTAATCCCTCTTGAGAATGATAATTGTAAGAAGTGTATCTTATTTGCTGCCATGGAGTCAAGACACAAGAGGCTTTGATTACCGAATGAAGCACAAAACCGCAACGTGTTTCGCAGACAGTTGTAGGCAGCCAAAGCCTGTTGCTAAACTTGCCTATCGCCAGCTTCTGCAGCATCTCACCTTGATCCTCCTGATTACCCTGCTGCAGCCCAGCAAACCTTTTTGGTTCAGTTATTGAAAAAACGTTTTTAAAAATCAGTAATTTTCAGTTTTGCTATTCTCAGTATTTTGAAGAGGCTCCAAATAAAAAATGCTGTGCATGTATGAATTGAATGCATACCCAGCATGCCTTAAGGGCATTTTTGACACGATGTCCACAATTTTTAAAAACAATTGTAATGTTGAAATGTGAACTCATTAGACCACATCAGAACACTTTTCCACTTTGCATCAGTCAATCTTAGATGAGCTCGGATCCAGAAACGTTGGCAGCTTTTGTGGGTGTGTTTGATGAATGGCTTTTGCTTTGCATTGTAGAAACATTTGAAGAAAAGACATCTTGTTATTGATACAAAAATTAATCAAAGGCAGTGATATCCAACCATGGAGTTGAAACATCCATCCATTTCACATTTTCCTTTTATAAAGTCGAAAGCATGAATAACTCAACTAATCACAGCTTTAAAAATAAAGAGAGCTACTTATGTCTCCTCTCTCTCTTTCAATTCATATCAGCTAATCTAAATATATGCCCTGCGATTGGCTGGCGACCGATTCAGGGTGTCCCCCCCCCCGCCTACTGCCCGGAGACAGCTGGGATAGGCTCCAGCACCCCCCGCGACCCTAGTGGGGATCAAGCGGTTCAGAAGATGAACGAATGAATGAATGAATCTATATACACACTCCTCCCAAAAAACATTCTTTTGGGTGAAATTTCATTTTGACTCTAAAATCCATGATCATCTTTCAAGATAAGTTTGACCTTCTCTAAACTCCTAAGTGCACATGTCCAACTATTCAATTCTATTCGTTGCTCAAACTGGTGTCATCTAAGAATTAGGAGCAGAACAGCAAAATTCACAACAGGTGTTTCATTCATGAATCTATCAAAACATTTCTCGTTCAGTCTGCCATTCTAAAGTCACATTTTGTGAATAGTGGCGCCTACATGTGACCCTTCATGAAAACAATTGCCAGCATGTTGTTGGATGTGAGCATCAGATACAGCAAGATCGCACTCAAACTCCACACAGAAAGTCCACATCGCTGTCTCATGTGAACAAGAAGTTCCTCATTTTATTTCACATCAGAGTCATGTTTTAAGAATAGTTCATCTGCATGTATGTCAGGCTGATTGACAGCTGACAAAAATAAACAGGGGTGTCAAGGATGTGTACGGTTGAGTCATTGGCATTTGCACAAACTGGGACGCGCAGCTCTGAAGGCTTTCCAAGCTTCACAGTGGTAAGGTGACGTCCTGGACACTTTTTCGCGGCTGCCTCCACGCTTGATTATGCGGCTTATTCTCTCCATCTCACCATCGGTGAGCACGCTGATGCAACCATCTGCAATCGTGTTCTGCCTCTCGCCCACCTCCTCTTCCTCAGCCCCTCGCCTCCGTCCTCACCTCTGCCCCTAATTTCCTCGTTTGTCCTCATTGCAGTCTTCAATTTTTCCCGTTGTCCTATCGATGGCATTGGTGCCCTCCGCTGTTTTAAAAAAAACATTTTTTTTTTTAATGTTTTCATTCAAACTTCCTGTTTGTCTTGCACTTCCTCTTTGTACCTTTTTATCACACCGGGAATGTACGATGAGCCTCCAGCTAATCCCATGCCTAAAGCACCTTAGCAACGCTCACTAAGAGAATTTGGTGGGAACCACGCACACACATGCCACGCGCGCGCACACACACACACACACACTCACGAAAGTGGCATGCACAAAGCGCAGCAAGCAGCCCCCTATTGGCAGCAAGTGGTTTCTGGGATGCACTAATACATCTTCAAATGTGCTTTTTAAAGCGTTTGGAGCGTCTCTGTGGTCGGATGATAACACCCTAGCAGTTAAAGGACGAATGCTTCCATTGTGTCTGGGCACCGCGATGCTCTTCCTATTGTGCTGCATCATTCGTCGTCTTCTTCGTCTTCTTCCCTACTTAAAAAGTTTGTGTTGCAACATCTGGCTGCCTCAGCAGTGAAAAGTTGAAATTCAGCATCAAATATAACCGACTGCCCCTCACCCATAAAGCACAACAGGACTTTGCCCCCCTCATACCTTTCTGATGTCATCCATCATCCACAATTTTGTTTCATTTTATGTCTTGTTTTCTTTGTGTGCCTTTTTTCATGTCTTGTTCGTTTAGGTTTTCTTTTCCAGCTGTTCTCGTCAACCCGGGCTCTTGTGTAAACGAATCATAGTTCAGGTTTGTTCCATGCTGCGATTGGCCAGCAACCGGTTCAGGGTGTGCCCCGCCTACTGCCTGAAGACAGCTGGGATAGGCTCCAGCACCCCGCTTTACGGATGGATGGATTTTTCCATGTGCCTTATTTGATTTGTTTATCTCTTAAATACTTTTTGGCATTCCTCCCCACTTCCCTGCATTTGGGTCCTCCACTTTCCGCGCTATTTACAAATCGTGACAATCACATTCCCTCACGGGATCGGAGGTCGACCAATCTAAGCCTCCCCACTGTCGCTCGCACCATCAGATGAAAATTTGGGGTAAGAAGAGCCCTCAGCGTCACAGCCCCTACCCTATGGAACTCTCTTCCCTTTGAAATTCGGCAGGCACCAACACTGGACTGTTTTGAATCGTGACTGATATGACACTACAAAGGGCTTTGTCACTTGGTTTGGTTGTTCTTGTGTTGTTGTTGTTGTTTGTTTATTAATTTTGACTTTTTGATGTAAAATGTCTTTAGTTTTCATGAAAGATGCTATATCAGATCACTTTCTTCTTATTAATATTGTTATTATTAATAATGTATCCGAGTACATATGAGACCGTTCCAGTTGGGGGTGTGTGTAAGAGCCAGAAATTGGATCAAGTCACAAGTATGTCAGAATTTGTAACCTTCAATTCTCAAGCATGTCACAGGTTGGTTTGCCCACAGGTTATTTCAAGTCAAGTCCTGTGCTACATCATGCCCTCCAAGTCAAGTCCCCTCATGAATGCAGTCATAGATACATTTTGATCATGTGATCGGTATTTGCTCACCATTTCGGATGTTTGAGATCTGGAGGATAATCTAGGCCCGTAATTGAAGTGATGGTCATTTTCTGTGTATGAGCATAATCGGTATACTGTATACGGTATCTGTCTCGTTAGATGTGCGAGGACAAGTGCCAAAGAGTGAACAGAGCATGAATAAACTTTGGTGGATGCTGTGGCAAAGACATGAGGTGATGACAACGTGGTTGTCATGAATAACAATCCCTACAATTGAACGAGGGTGTAGTGAAGGCCTTCAAAGCCTTCGTTGCTGGCCTCAACACTATCAGAAGCAGTGACATACATTCACAACTCCATCGATACTGACATGTATGAACTTATTTTCAACGGGCCATTTTCTTCATCGCATAGCCCTTCTCTTGGCTGTCCATCTTTCAGCAGTGTGTATGTTCAATTTTTGTTGTCCACACCTGCACAGGTATGGAATCATGTCGGAGAGGTGGCTATTTTCGACCAGATTGTTTCATAGAGATTTTAGTCTCCTATATAGTCAAGCATTGAAAAATCTGCCTTGACAAAAATATTTTTGTTGCATTTTTTTGTTCAAGAAAACACTAATACACACACGCACAAACAGGCACACAGACTCGCAGGCCGACAGTATATAAGTGGATCACCGAGGGGGTGTGTGTGGGAATTTTAGCCAAGCTATCACTAACAAGCATGCCTGTCTCTCGCCCCTTTTGATACAGCAAATCCCTCTACTCCAAGCCAAAGATTAGTATATTGTTTTACCTAAACACGTACTCCCTCACACACACACACACACACACACACACACACACACACACACACACACACACACACACACACACACACCTGTGTGGGGCCAGTACTTTTTCAAGATTGAGCTTTCACTGTTTGATGTTTTTGCCTACCATATATGCAACGGAGATCGTAATATTTAGAGCTCAATATTTTAGCTAGATGTTTTGTTTTGCCACTTAAAATAAACAGTTAATACCATATTGGCCTGAATATAAGACGGCCTTGATTATAAGACGACCCCCTCCTTTTCAAGACTCAATTTTGAAAAAAGACTTTTTGAACACCAAATAAATATTTATACAGAAAATAATTACAATACATCTGAAATAAATGATTATAACAATATATTTGAGAGAAAAAAGCATCTCAAAGTTTACACCATAACTTCTCCTCAGCTGCCGGTTAACCTGGCCGAGCTTCGACCCACTTTTCTCCAGATTGTCGCTACGTTTCTCCATTTTCTGTTATCTCTCTCCTATTCTTTTTTTCTCTTTTCTTTCTAACCCCTATTTTTTTATTTTTCTTCTTCATGCTACCGCTATTATTATTTTTATTCTTCGTGACAGGGCTTCGCTTTGGCCTGGGGAGTCAAGTTCAGCATTCGCTTCAATGATATCTGGCGCCATCTAGCGTCGTGAATGGGTATAATGTCTAGACCCCGAATATAAGACGCCCCTCCCCCCCCCGACTTTTTCAGTCTTATTTCAATGCAAAAAACACCGTCTTATATTCGGGCCAATACGGTAAGTGCTTGAAAATATGGTACTTGTATATTTTCATTAGACATTCACACACACTGACAGTGGATCGCCTCTGCTTGCTATGTTATGAGTGAATGAACTGTGTACAATTTTCTGACTAGACTCCAAACCAGGGATATTTTAAGACTTGAAGTTGTCTTATGTGGTCAGATATTGCAGCAGTTTGATGTAAAGTTAGCTGGATGGCGGTGTTCTCAGCCCACTAATCAACATTCAATTACAAGTTCCTTGTGTTGTTTTGTTGTTGTACTTTTCAATGGAGAGCATGTGGCCTACACATATGCACAATTCACCTGCGTGCGCACACACACACACACACACACACACACACACACACACACACACACACACACACACACAGGCATACACACACACACACACACACCAAGTAATTCTTCAACACTTGCCAGTGATTGGCAATAATTGAGCTGTGTTTATGACGGCCACAGCGATGGGAGGTCGCAGAGACGTGAACCGGGTGTCACCTGCAGGTTGTAAATGACACAAGTTCCCCACCACTGTGGTGGTTCATTGGCCTCCGGGCTGGCAGGAGACCTTTTAACTCCAGTGATTAGCCGGAGCCTGAGTTGCTGTGATAATTATGTGAGTGTTTCCTGTTTCTCTTTACTCTGGAGCTCTTTTACCCTCCCGCTTCGCTTGGAGCTGTCTTAAGCCATCAGCGAAATGTTGTAGCGGGTAATTGTTCCTGCACTTAGAAGTGACTTTGAGCTCACCCGCCATAATATTGCATTTTCTCGGAGAGAGCTTGTTGGCACCTTTACTATAGCCAATTTCCTCATTTAGTACTGTTAGTTTCTTTGAACCTTTCTTACTGAAGGAACCAAGTATGGTAGCCGTGCTCTAAATTGACCCGGCAGAGCTCATGATGTGGCAGTAACACTTTTTGTTATTTGAAGGCGGTCAACAGAAATGAATCACGATGATCGTGGCACATGCACAGTGAAATGACATTCAACTAATCGACTGAATCACTAGAAATGTAAAACTTGAAATAAGTAGCCTGTATTCTTGAAATTACTCCAATAATTTACCGCAGATGAAACGTCAGCCTCTGCCACTGTGCAGCATAACACAAAATATGGCTGCAACACAGTGTTGACTTTGAAAAAGAATCCGTTTAAGCAGATGAATATCGTTTAAACATGGCAGGCTGTGAACCCAAATTAATGTCGTTAAAGTTTCTGAATTTGCTTTGCATTTGTTTCACAGAAATGCAACCTGTTTGGCAACAGCATTTGAAATGAACAACAAAGAGCAGGACTTTCCCAGGATGCCTAGCCGCAATGATCAAAGTTATAGCCTTCTAACGACTTCGTTTATAGCGAATGACATGTTTCATGATTCATCTTCTTACTTGTTTCTGTTCTCTTGTTGTGTCATAGTAGTTGTGAGTGTTTTACCAACTTCCTGTGCATAATTTTGTGATCCCGAAAGTAAATTTGGTGTTCAGTTTAATGACTCTCCTGATCGTTCGGTCACCAAAATAAACACTTTGTGAATACGGTGTGGTATCATGTATTGAGCTCTATCTTTAAGTATGCCAAAGTGTCTGAGTTTCCCATAAAAAGAATCTTTACTCCAATATCAGCTACATACAGTAAGGGGGGTAGATTTGAAATGCCCCCCCCCCCCCCAAAAAAAATCTTATCTGGTTAAAATTTTGAAATGCATTGGTTTTAAGATTTCAAATACATAACCTTGATGCATGTCTTTTCAATTGGATGAAGTTTATCAACCCTTTTTTAAAATTTCAAATACATTTCTGCACAAAGACAGCTTGAATAGGCTCTAGCACATCCGCGACCTCGTGAGGATAAGCGGTTGGAATAATGGATCTCGTTCTTAGAGGGAAAATCAACCCTCAGATTTTCTTTATAATAATATGCTCAATGCCGCACCGCCTGTCTAAACACAGTATTCTGATTAACATTCCGTTTATGGAAAATGGATGAAGTTGCAAAAATCCACTTGTTTTTGTCCACCTCAGAGGACGACCGTTTTGCCACCTACTTTCAACTGAAAATGATCAATGCTCAGGGCTCAGTCACAGCCGTTCATGGCTCAACTTGTAAACGTCACGTGCCCAAACTCAGAAAACATTTTCAGTCGACAGCAACAGGAGGAATGGCCACCCCCTGAGGTAGACAAAAACTGATGCAGTGTTATAAAATTCAACTCCTCCGCTCCCAGAGGTGCAGCTAGAAAAAGACTGTCGATGAGTCAAACAGGATTCTCATTCAGAACATCACACCAATAGAATGCACCAACCAGTCAGAGAGTTTCTGTCATATCCTTTATTTCATCTATTTCTTATTTAATTATTTATTTATATTTGAGTGTTTATTTAATTTGCGGCCTGGCGTTCGACTAGTCAGCACACCAACCTCACAGTGCAGAGGTGCAGGGTTCAATCTCTGGCCTTCCTGTGTGGAGTTTGCATGTTCTCCCCAGGCCTGCGTGGGTTTTCTCCAGGTACTCCGGTTTCCTCCCGAATTCCAAAAACATGCGTGGCAGGTTGATTAAACACTCTCAGAGGGAGGATATTTCATCTGTGCTGTATGTTGCACATACAGCGTACTTGACTTGACTTGACTTAATTGTACCTCTATGTGCCCTGCAATTGGCTGGCGACCGGTTCGGGGTGTCCCCTGCCTACTGCCCGAAGTAGCCTACAGCACCCTTGTGAAGATTAAGCAGTTCAGATAATGGATGAATGGATATTTATTTAATTTATCCATTTAATATAGAGAACTGGCTTGTGGATCCCCAACTATGTAAACACGAGGGGGACTCATACCTGTCAACCTCGGCTAATAGCTGCCCTTATAAATGATTACGATTCCCCTTACAAAGCAACAAAAACCTGTACAACAGTTTACCGCGCATGCGCATATCATGCTTTATCAATCCGACCGTACGCAGCGATGAAAAAAAATATACGATTGAGGATTATTTTTGCTGGTTTGCCATGACAATAGTAGCGATCGACGACAGCATTGTCGTTGGCTACCAGCAGGTGAGACGATCTGGATTTGAGCCAAAATGGTCTTTGTGAGATCGGTTCACAGTTGTTTTTCTCTCCCCCGTATAAAAGTTGCAATACGCCGTGCATGATTTGAAATGATTAAAAAAAAAAAACATAAAATACGGGGAAAATAAATGTACTAGTTGACAGGTATGGGGGGACTACTATGAAATGTGCATATGTTTTATTTTTTTTATTCAGTAGTTATTTTTGCCTTTCGCTGTATTCATTCTTCTGTTTCTATGATGCCTCATGATCTGTCCCTTGAGTATTGTTATTGACGTGTCTATGAACATGTGGTAAAGTGGTTACAGAAAAAAAACTAGCTTTTAGCTATTTCGGGTGTATTTACTATTTTGTAAAAAGTGTTGATTGATATACTCTGTCCCTTTAAAAATAAATAAATAGATAAATCAATCAGTCACTGGATCATGCTCTTGTCCGTTAGTACTGGTTTCAGTTGTCATTCTGTCATTTACTTCCAGTCTCAATGAGCATTCTTTTGCGATTCATCATGGTGTTGGCCCAACAGTATTTGTTACTGCTGAGCGGTGCTCCCCAGTGCCCATGTAAGCAGATGGTGTATGATGATTATTGGCCCCCTGGGGAGATTTAGTGGGGGCTCCCTAATTGAGTGTCATGGAAGGCTCTAATTGAATAGGAAGACATGGTGGAACAACACGCATTGCACTCCATTTGATGCTTAGTGACTTGGTTCAACCCCGTCAAGGTGGCGGTTCGAAACAGAATGAACTGATTTATCAGGTTTGAGATAGATTGAGATGAAAGTGATTTTCATGGTGCATTCAAGGTGTTCCCTGATTTATCCTCTCTGCCATCACACGGATCAGAGCCTCATGTTGAAAACGTTCATTTAGCCGAGGCAGTTTTAAGGGCGAAGAGCGAAGCAATTGCGTTTGTGGGGTCTGCTCGTGAGAAAAGAAAGTCAGGCATCCGGCGGGAGTCAGCCAGTTCTCCATTTGGAAGCGGGTTGGGGGAGGGGGGGGGCTCTCGGATTAGGAGGCTGGAAAATGGTTAAAACGTGTCAACGTGTAATTGCATGATAAGGCCCCCTCGTGAAGAATTTGTCTGCCCCGTTGCTATTTTCAATGGCGGCCCTGCTAATCTCACCGCGCCACATTCGGTCTTGTGCAATCGGCCCCCCCGTAATCTCCCGTGACAGGACGGCGTCCAACGACGGAGGTGCAAGCTTTTGTAGGAGGAGAAGGGGTGGGGGGCGGGGAGGGATATGCGTGGGCGTGATAAACTGACGACAATTATCCATGTTTAGGACACCAAGAACATGCAGGAATGGGGTGGGGGTATTGAGTGCGTTTGGAAGGGGGGGGGGGGATGCCAGAGGAGCACGGTCCTAATGTGACCCACACTGAGTAGGATGCATGACGTCAGCAGAAAAACCTCATGATTTTATGACATCATTGTCATCCCTTCTGGCCCCATTAAGAAAACCTTCATTAGTCTCGCAATGGAGAAATTCCCAATTCACAGCAGCAAAGTTATGAAAGGAAGAAGTAGAACTACAAAATATAGGAGCTGCTGGAAAGGCAGCCACTCTCACGGATGCTTAAAGTTCTTCACTGGATGTTGGTTTGTGGGGGAAATTTAGGATCCAAATTTGATTTCCAACGTATTCATTAGGCGGCCCGGTGGTGCAATGGTTAGTGCGTCGACCTCACAGTACAGAGGTACCAAGTCCAATTCCAGCTCCGGGCTTTCTGTATGGAGTTTGCATGTTCTCCCTGGGCCTGTGTGGGGTTTTTTTCCGGGTCCTCCGGTTTCTGCCCACATTCCAAAAACATGCATGACAGGCTGATTGAACACTCTAAAATTGTCTCTTGGTGTGAGTGTGAGCACGGATGGTTTTTCATCTCTGTGTGCCCTGCGATTAGCTGGCAACCGGTTCAGGGTGTCCCCCGCGTACTGCCCGAAGACAGCTTGGATAGGCTCCAGCAACAAGGTGCTGTTAAACCCTTTATTGACTGGTTTAAGTCAAGCACAATAATGTGGCAAGAAAAAATAACCCATCAGGTTCTTCATATTCTTTAATTTTCCTCACGAAACAGGCCATAAATAGAGTTGACCAACTTCATTTATTTGAGTACTCAAGACTCAGCCAAATCCATCAAGTCAGAACACTGAGGGGAAAAGCTTATTAAACAGGGGCAACTTCTAAATGAAGTGCAACAGTCACTAAATCAAATGCTTCTTTTTGTCGTCGATTTCCACAGAGTATGAAAGGTACCAGACCACAGTAGCTTATATTAATTCATTCATTCATTCATCTTCCGAACCGCTTGATCCTCACTAGGGTCGCGGGGGGTGCTGGAGCCTATCCCAGCTGTCTCTGGGCAGTAGGCGGGGTACACCCTGAATTGGTTGCCAGTCAATCGCAGGGCACACAGAGACGAACAACCATCCACGCCCACACTCATACCTAGGGACAATTTAGAGTGCTCAATCAGCCTGCCATGCATGTCTTTGGAATGTGGGAGGAAACCGGAGCACCCAGAGAAAACCCCCGCAAGCCCAGGGAGAACATGCAAACTCCACACAGGGAGGCTGGAGCTGGAATCGAACCCGGTACCTCTGCACTGTGAAGCCGACGTGCTAACCACTGGACTACCGGGCCGCCCCAGTAGCTTATATACGCGAGGCAAAATGTCAGTGGATTGCATACAAACAAGTGCATTATTCAAGACATTTAAGCAAAAGGAGAAAAAAAAAACCCTACAACCTGACTTACTTGCAAGAGCCGATGTCTGAAGTCCATGACCCCCAAAGTGATTAGACCACTTTAAAATTAGATGACGATTGTGCGCAGCAAAGGAGCAGAGAGCAGGCAGCAAAACATCTGCAAAGTAGTTGCGGCTTGGGGTGTACACCAGATATCCAAACGCGACGATGAAAGCCAAATTATTTTCTTCTCAACCGCTAAAAAAGATGGTCGTCCTGTGCCACAATTTTGCATTTATAGCCTGATTTTGACAAACCTTCTGCAGTTTTGAAAGCCTCCCTGTGTAGGCACTTTAGCAGCCGATTTCAGTTTCTGGGGCAGCATTTTGCACTACTTATTTTCTTCTTAGATTGCTGTTGTGACAATGAATTGTCAGGATTTGCTGTGTTGAAACACTGCAGGTTTTGTGCCACAGGTATTAATTGCTAATTACAATGGTGCTGTCTTAACACAGGCAATAAAATAGGAAAACACAAGTCGAGCCATTTCGGGGATGGCAGTGCAGCTCAGTTTCTTCTTCATCCGTGCCATTGAAGGGAGAGTTTTATTTTATGGCCCAACACTGGCACTCTTTAGTAAAGCAATCACATTAGCCAATAATGTAAAATGCTCATCAAGTATTTTAGTATTTTAGCCTTGTGGTATATTTACTGATCTTCGTTTATTTCTTTGGAAGTACTGTATTAAATGTAAATTCTGTAGTTACCTTATAGTTTTCAATTAATCAGTCATGGCTTTTGGTATGATTTTTTTAATTTCCAAAGTAATAATCAGTCAATAAGTACGCAAAAACACTAAGGTCTCCCTTGAATAATGAGAACATGAGAAAAGAATCAGTCACATTTATTAACAGAGCTCAACCATGCAGCATTAAAATGCAATAAAAATGTAATCAGTTCTTAAATATGCGAGCAAGCAGAACAGATAAATGATAAATCAATCAAATGAACAGTGATGGATTTTGACATCTTGGACCTAATTTTCTGAAATAATATTCATTTGCATCTTGGCATATTGATTTTCATATATATATATATATTTTATTTTATTTTTTTTCTCCAACGTGCTCACCCAATTAAATTTGTTTATGTTAATTTTAGGTAATTCAATTCGGTTAAAAAAAAAAAAGTACACGTCAATCCCAAAGTGATTTTTGGGGCAGGGGCGGGGGGCGTTCAAGGAAATGTGGGTCACTACCAGGGATGTTGTTTGCAAATCTTGGGGTAGGAGTGGATAAAGGAGTTTCTTGCCAGCAACCACCCAAGCCCATGCCCCTCCAATTTGAAACGTTCGCACTCAAATCCCCTTTAGCAACCAAACACTTCTCAACTTCGCCTCAGCCTGCTCCGCTGTTTCGCCAAGCGACGCGGGCAGGCCACGCAGTCCTGGGGGCTTGCAAGTTCGACAATGGCAGCGTTTTCTGGCAGAGTTCAAAGGATACACGCGCAGCATTTACTTTATTCCCGAATTGGGATGACTATGACTGACGTCATCATGGAGATGGTAGCGAGGGCTCCAACTCATTTTAACTTGAACAAACGTGAACGAAATAAAAGACGAACGAGCCGCATGGCCTAAGGCCATTCACACTGCGATTTGAAAAACAATCATTTCGCGTTTAAATAAATCAATTCCCGAACCCATTAATACATTCGAACAGTTTGGTTGAAGGAAGTAGAAAGCGAAAGCAAAGAAAGCAAGCGCGTTTGAAGCAAAGCTGTATGAGAATGCGTGTCGGCTTGCACGTGTCTTTTCTTTCGCAACGTTTCGTGATTTTAACGGGGGGGAATAAACGGTTGGAAATGAATCAAATGAAGGGATAAATAAGACATGAATGAATGTGTGACAACTGAATTACCCGCAGATGTGATTGAAATGATAATACAGATTTGATATCTCTATCCATATGTAAAAAAGAAAATAATCTTACATTTAAAAACTTTTTTTAAAGCACTGCTCCGAGAATGCGGTATCACATAAAACAATAATTTATGTTCCAATTGAAAATGAATTACTGCAGTCAATTTACTTCCCTCTAAGGGTAAACGAAACTGACAGAAAAATCGAATCGAGAACTAATCATTTAAAGCATAAATAGCAGGACATCACAGGAGGGAGCATTTGTAATACAAAGCAACCACTTTTTCTGCATTCGTGGCATAATGCTCTTTCAATTTCGTTCGGCGAAAGCCCACTTCAAGCAAAAAAATAAATGTTGGTGTGAAAATGTTTGGGAAATTAATTGAGCAGGGAAAAGCGAATTACTCCTCCTTTTGACAATACAGTTGCATAAAGCGTTTTCAATTGGCATATTTATTCAAGGTTAACAACACTTACAACAACAAAATCAAATTACACCGACCGACCCACGCGTTTACAAGATGGGCAACGAATTCAAATCAATTTATATTGCTGTCTGGAAACTTTTTCCAAAACACATTTTCCAGCGCCCCAAATTCCACACAAACGTGAAAAATTAAATAAAATAAAAAATTATAATGCACCAGACCTGGAGGATTATAATTTAAACCGTGTGAAAACGTGGCAACCTCTGTTACCGTGAGCTCAAATAAATCAGCGTGAGCGTTCTGCCAAGCTTTGCCAGACAAAAGAAAGAAAACATTTGGGGATGGGGAAGAGGGGAGGGGGCGAAACTTTGTTCAAGGTGATTGCATTTTTATGGCTTTAAACGCCTTAATTTATACGCGAGCGGCAGTGGCCCACCACTGCTTGGAGTATTTGGTTGCGGTTTAGTGCTTGTAAAACATCAAATACATTTAAATGTGCGTCAGGGGAACCGTCCCGTTCACGTGGGCGCCGCTCCCCTGGTAGTGCTGCGTGTGGAGCACGTGCAGGCGCCCCTGCACGGACGAGTCACCCGCCGCGTCCCCGGTGGGCAAGTACATGCTGATCATGTCCCGCAGGTCCCCCGAGGGGCACGGCTGGCGCGCCGTGGACACGGGAGGGCTCGCGCTCGGCTCCGATTTCACCAGGGTTCCCAGAGTTCCCCCGAGCGCCCCCGGCACGGGTGACATGCCGGCGCTGTGGTGCTGGTGATGCGTGTAGCCCGTGATGCCCCCGTAGACGGGCGGAGAGGCGCTCATGTAGCTCTGGGAGTTCGAGATGGGGCTGTAAGATAAGGCGCTCACGTCGTACCTGTGCACGGGCTGCGGGTTATGCGGGTGCTGGTGCGTGTGGTGGTGCGGGTGAGCGCCGGCGCCCGGGTGTTGCGTGTAAGCAAGCTGCGCCTCCTGCATCATGGCGTGAGCGGCCGCAGCCGCGGCGGAGTACGCGCCGTTCGGCCAACCGTTGACGTGCGCCGTGTACACGCCCGCGCCGGACCCCAGGGGCCCCCACCGGGGCTCTCCAGCCGCTGCCCGCCGCCCATCCCCGCCGCCGCGTTCCCGAGAAGCCCACCGGCCAGCGAGTACTTGTCCTTCTTGAGCAACGTCTTGGTCTTCCTACGCGGGCGGTACTTGTAGTCCGGGTGCTCCTTCATGTGCATGGCCCGCAGCCGTTTGGCCTCGTCGATGAAGGGCCGCTTCTCGGCCTCGGTCATCACTTTCCACTCGGCCCCCAGCCGCTTGCTGATCTCCGAGTTGTGCATCTTGGGGTTCTCCTGGGCCATCTTGCGTCGCTGGCCACGCGACCACACCATGAAGGCGTTCATGGGTCTCTTGATTCGCTCCTGGGGACTTTGCCTCCGCCGCCACCGTGCCCCGGGGTTGGACGGGTTGGTCTGTTGCACCGCGGGGGAGTGCAAGTCCGTCTCCATCATGATGCTGTACATTCACCTTGTCTTGACCGAATCACTCAGACACGAAGAAACATTCAGGCCGCCTCGCCTCACCCTCCCTCCCTTGAGGATGCTGAGATTGATAAAGAGCGGCAGCGATCTCAGAGGCAAACTTGTTCGTCACTTTTTGCCGTCATTCGTCTTGGAAGAAGGCAGCCTGGGATCCCCGCGTGCGTGCGCCACTTTGCTCCGAGCTGTGCTGGCAAAAGTTCGCGCAGCCTGCCCGGGCCGCGCGCTGACAGCCGCTAAATGAGCGCGGGCGGCCAATGGAGAGGCTGGAGCGAGAACGTGATTTGCATGCGCGGGCGCGAGCTTCTGTACACGTCACAGCGGCCGTGTGCGCGTGCGTGCGCGTATCAAATATACTGTAAACCCTGAGACTTTAGAACTTGTTTAGCATGAATATCACGATTATTCTGAAGCCCAAAACACGCTTCTTAAGGATTTCATCTCCTTTACCGTGTAAATGACAAACCAACGCATGCATTATTCGATCCTATTTATGACGAGACAAGTGCAGAATATCGATTTAGTCTCCACAAAACCGATGACTTTTCATGAACGGTACTGGTTTAACAAACATTAGAAAATAGCATTTAAGGCTACATTCTACTAGACAATAAAGTTCGACCGATTCGATGCTACAAATTGTCAGTTCGAATTACAGTAGAGGGCTTCTGTTTTAAATCAATAATTAACCGTTGAAAGTTGAATGTTTGAAATTTCTCTGCGCTTTTGACAACCGACAGGCTCCGTGATCTGCTCTTCCATCCAGAGCCACAGGTGCATTTCTGCTTTCTGTTGCTAGGAGACGCTTGAGTGACGGCGCAGTGCACGTGGCTTTCAAAGCGCCCTTTTGTTTCCTTCCAGTGCTCTGTGGTGAACAAGAAAGAAAGATATTGAACACTCGCATGCACTTGCACGCACGCACACACACACTGACATCTGAATAATTGGCATCTGTTTAAAAAGTTGGATATAACTGTGCATTTTTAAAGCCCTTTGTTGTGTTTGTTTCTTACCAACAATGTTCATGTGTCACTGTGACTACGTTTTCATCATACCCAAAATATAACACAAAGCAGATTCAATTATTATTATGATTTTGATGATTATTATTATTCAGCGAACCTGAAAAATAAATCTAGATTTTCAAATGCGTCAAAGTGACCAACAACATATCAAGAAGTTTAAAAGAAATTTAATGATACATGCAAACTGTTGTAGGCCTTTTGAAGGCTCTGTGACATTGCCACGAGACATTACTTCATGTCAATTATTTTGACCAAAAAAAATATATATATTTTGTATTAAAGTCAAGAAAACTGTTTGAGTTACATACCACTTATAGTAACAAGCATAACAATCAAATGCTCTTCTGCTAGATGACCTGTATAGGCACTTTGTGTAAATCGTTTTGCTAAGTGGTATGCCGTGAGATTTTGTCAAATATGTGTCATGACTCACTAAAGGTTGGGAAACACTGTTCGAACACGGCAGTTGCCATTTGCCCGTGCTTCCTTTCCCTCCGCTCTCTCCCACCTGCTGGCTGCTGAGTGCCTGGGTCGGAGCTGCACTGCTCGTTAGCTTGTCGCATTTTTTTTCGCTTTTTGTTTGTTTTTGTTGTTGGCATTGTGACAAAGAACCAGACAAAGGTTATTTCACTGCACGAGCTTTGAGATTCTGCCCTCCTGAAAACTGATCCTGATGTGTTGTGAATGATGACCATTGGTATTTCTCAGTAGCAGATGTGTTTTGGTCTCATTAGAAATAGCACATCCGCATGCGCTTAAGCCCGACATGAAGCTTTCAATAAGATTGGAAAAGTTCAACACACAATGAGTCCTTTTTACTCTTCTTCTTCTTAATTCTGTCAACATGTTTCTATTTCGGAAAAGACATCTGCGGTGGAAGAAAACAGTTGTCCTGAGTGTGTCTCCATTTGGCAGGGGCCCCAGTCAGATTTGATATTTTCTAGGGCCCTTGTCAGTCACTGCCCTTAAAATCATCAGCATTCTTCTTGACTCTCTTGAAGCCCCTGGTGTTTCATTACTTTGCTGAAGGCCACATGAAGGTAGACAGGAGACTGCAAAGATGATGTGAATTTGTGTTGTTGCATCAAAATGGTTCCTCTTGTGTGTTTTGCTCGGCCATCTGCATTCCAACATTTCCCCAAATCTTGGGCGGCTGAGTTGCAAGGGTGGCGGATGGAAAAGTACCTTTCTGTAAAAACAACAACAGCAACAACCAAAAGTGAATTACAGAAAAATGCTACAACATTTTCAAAAGTAATCTGTGATTCTGGTTTCCATAGTTCATTGCTTTTTTTCCCCCCCGCTGCTGTTGTTTGCAAAACATAAACTGAAACTTACTTTTTGGTTAACAGTGCTACATTATAGCATGATGCTTTTGTGGTTTGCTAAAGCAATGCACCTCATGTATCACATATACGTCTGACTTTTACCTGAAGTTCCCAAAACTGTCCGTTTTCTGTTCTGCCTATCTTCACTGGGGTTGCGAGTGTGCTGTACGGAGCCTCTCATAGCTGACCATCGGCGAGAGGCGGGGTACACCCTGAACTGGTTGCCAGCCACTCGCAGGTATAACCAAAACTACAAAAGTAGGATACTTCCTAATTAACGCTGCATGAGATGGTGCCGGAAACGGTCTGTGTAACAGAGGTGGGATATAGTCGGCTTTCTGAGTCCTAGAAGGGGTGAACTGATCGAACAGATGTTACTAATAATAATCCCACACACACACACTTCAAAGGAATATCTGCTGTGCATTAGAGGACACAGCGAGTTGGTTTTTGACTCACTGTCATAGCAAACTGTCAACTTGTGGAGCTCAACTGCGCTGATAGAGCATACACACACACGTACACACCAAGGTTCAAGCTCTGACCTCAATGTCCTTCATCCACTCAGTTTAACATGGGAGATGCTGTAGGCCGTACAAAATAAAAGGCACTTTTAACATCCTGAGTGTTATAATCATTTTGAAAAAAAAGGAGGGTAGTGGCGGACAAGGGTCAAGGGAGATTAAATATGAAGGCAAATGATAAAGACCAATTTTTTTGCGTTTTTCAATTTCAAATAGCAGTAAGCTGCATTTCTTTAGACCAGCATCTCATTTGTCATTTATGTCACAGCAGCGTACTGTATGGTGCCCCCGTGTCAAGAAACATAATGTCAGTCAAAAACAGAGTGCTGTGGAATTGAAATTTCATTAAATGATCTTCTCGTGATGGTTGCGTGGCTCTCCACTGTGCCGTGGAGAGCTGTTGCTATCATTTCTTTTGGGATCGCTGTACTGTGAGGTGGACGTGCTAGCCCGGGGGTCGGCAACACGCGGCTCCGGAGCCACATGTAGGTCTTTTTAAAATGTTTCAAAATGGAAAAAGATGGGGGAGTGATATTATATTTTTTGTTTGAATATGGTTTCTGTTGGAGGACAAACATTCTTAACATTTTCCAATGCTGTAAACATATGTCGAATAAATATTACATTTTAACATTTATGTCAACGAAGATTTGCGTTATAGCCTGCGACACACGTTTCTATTAGCTGAGCGGGATGCCAGCCAGGTGGCTGTTGTAAGAAGAAACAGCGTTTCATGTCCAATTCACTGAGGGAACTGGCAAAGAATGGCAATCTGAAGGACTGAGAGAAGCATTTTAAAACGGTGCATATCAGCTACGAAAGTTAACACGCTGAAAAAGTGCATCCCCTGCCTCGTTCATCTTAGCCGCCGTTATGGCTGTTGTGCATTATGGCATGCGTGTGTAAGTGCGTGCGTTTGCGGGCGTGTGCGGTCACGATCGTGGGAGGCTGGTTGACCGAAAATTAGAGCTTTGGTCAAAAAGAATTTGGGCACCCCTCCTCTACAGGATGAACTGCAGGGGGGGAACTTTTAATCATGAATGCCCGAGTATTTGTAGCCAACTTAGTCATGTTGATAGCAGGCTAATATACCTCACATAGATACATATAGCCTGTGCTTCCTTCGTTTAAGGCTTTTAATTTGTTGCGGCTCCAGACACATATGTTTTTCGTTTTTTTGGTCCAATATGGCTCTTTCAACATTTTGGGTTGCCGACCCCTGTGCTAACCAGTCGCTAACGTGCCACCCTTGCGGAATCAAACTGGCTAAAATCAGTCGCTAGAGCAGTTGGAAAAGTCACTGTAAGTCATTTTCGTGTAGTTGACTTGGTGCTAGGTTTATGAGGGAGCCTTGGAAAAATGTAAAATGTCTCCCTTGTAACGGGTTCCTGGACACAAAATGTTTAAAAACTACTGATCCTCAGTGCAGAGCTGAAAGGGTGTCCCTTTTCCTATTAGCCAAGAGGAAGACTTCTCAGAAGCAATGGGAATCTCCCCTTTCTAAGTCAACTGTGTGAAATCAACAATGATCCGAAGCAAATAATACAGTTTCAATATTTTTTTTAGAATGTGAACACCTGAATGAATCTGTATTTTATAACCTATCTTGTGCTGTGTTGTGTTCAACTAGCCACATGCACTGAGGGTTTTTACGCATGTACACTCAAAACTTAATCATCACACCTTGTCATCGAATTGATGTCGGATGAATCGTCAGCTCTCACTTTGCAGTTGCATTAATGGCTTTTTGTCTATCTGCCAGAGGGCGAGACTTTGGAAATACTTGGAGCTTTTTCGCCCATTTACTGGATGTGGATGTTGCTAAATTCAGTCTGAAACTAAACTGTCACACGTGGACTTTTTGTGCATGTTGAAATGTGTTCACATTGCATCGTTTCAATTGCCTCGCTCGCTCTCACAAATATTGTGTTTTCGAACATTACGTAACCATATTTTCAATTTCAGAATTACCAGCGGATAAAATTGCAAAACCTGGTGTGAAAATGTACAGGCAGCCCGCGCCTCGCCGTTCCAAAGGGAGTGAGCCTCGCCTTTTCATTATATCCACACTTTCCTCATGATTAGTCTGTCACAACACGTGTCATCTTTGACTGCCACCATCTTTATGTGGATTAATAAAAAGTCACACAATGAGACATATTGTATGGGGAGCCTCAAACCGTAATCCAGGCCGGTGTAGTCGATATCGCTGGGAGTCCACACATCACAGTAACATGTAATTCATCAATGCATATATACAACCATAGTCATTTGTGGGTGGTAGTGGTTAACTTTTTTTTTTTTTAAGGCACCGAACACATCCACATTCTGCATCGCTTATGCTGACCACAGTCATGCATGGACAAATTGGCATAACACACGCACACATGCTGACACAACAAACACTTGTGTTGTAGCATAAAATCGTGATTTACCATGAAAGCACAGTTCCAGTACAATGTGAATTTAATTATATTTTTATTTATTGTTGACTTTATTAATGTTGATGGCTGTCAGTAAGTTAAAAAAAGAACACTTTCCACATCCTTTTGGATGGATATTAATTTTTTTGTAAAAAAAAAAAAGCTTTATTTTCACTTATCAATATCAAATCGAGACAAAGGTGTCTGGCAAAAATAACGCAGGAGGAAATTTTGACCATATCGTACAGCCCTACACTCGGTTTATTTATTTAGTCAGATTCTCTAATCTCCAGGAGTTAAACATGAAGCCGCTAATAAGATTATTGAAAGAAGAGAAGAGGCACGTTGAAGATGTAACCTTGATGGAATGAGGTAAGCAGCGAAGGAGGGGGGCCTGCACAGGAGGGAAGGTGATGAGGATGAGGCGGGGGGCTTTTTGTCGGGTTGATGGGCGGGTGTTTTGTAACCCCAGCGAAAACAGATTAGTCGACCGAGAAAAGGATTACCAACGATGATAGTCCCTTTGAGGGACCTGAGAAAGTTGCAGGCATTGCATGCACGTGTACACATACACACACGCGCACACGCGCGCACACACACACACACACACAC
The DNA here is from genome assembly GCA_026261675.1 of Hippocampus mohnikei. Classification (NCBI taxonomy): domain Eukaryota; kingdom Metazoa; phylum Chordata; class Actinopteri; order Syngnathiformes; family Syngnathidae; genus Hippocampus; species Hippocampus mohnikei. Next base: position 7,433,420 of record JAKGUB010000822.1, on the reverse strand, counting down.
ACAAAACACAAGCTGTGCTTTCGAAAATGAACAGTAAAATTAAATTTTTATGAAGCAAAGTATCATGCACATGAATCTGCATATATAACTGAACCATTTAAAATATTGTAATAATTTAAACTACCTTGAACACTGGAGAAATAGCATTTGTTGCCCATCCCCGCTTCCAAAATTTAGTCTTTAACATGAAATATAATACCTTAAATCTTTTAGAAGTGTATATTTTAAACTGTATGATCTAATATAAATTATATATTTGTGTTATGTTACAGTCAGACTGATTGTGAGTTGATCATTTCTGGTGTTGCGTTTCCCAATACTGTATATTCAATAATTGTTCTCAGGGTCAAGTGCAAATGTTTGCTGGGTTCCGCGGATGAGAGTTTGAAACGAAAAATGGTTTGTCCGCATATGGAACAAGTGCCATAAATACAGCCCTCTTTGCAGTGTGACCCCCCGTCTCTGCTGTTTGTTTGGCAACTGAATCCCGCCATTGGTGGAAACAGGCGACACGTCAGCAAGTCTGGCTATGGAGTGACATGCTTTCAGAGAATTATGTATAACGTATTTTCACAACCAAAAGGCACTTAAAAGTCTTACATTTTCTCCAAAATGGACGGGCCGCCTAATAATGCGGGTCGCCCTGTGTATTCACCAAGTTCCAAAATCTGTGAGTGCTGTTAAGTGACTTCAAACTTCAAGCTAGTTACGTGGAGGACCATGGGAATCGAACAACCTCGAGAATTCAAAATCAACTAACCCATGGTGCTTGGTGCTTTTGTTTTATGAAATGGCACCATCGATCCAATCGGGCAAGGACGAACGTGGCGCAGCAACATCTGGCGGATTACAAGGAAAAGTTAGCCATCTTCCACTCCTACGGCAGTAAAAAGTGTAATGTTCTGTGTTACATTAAAAAAATATAAGTGCGTACATCCACCGTGTCTACCCACCACGTAACAAACTGCTTTCCAAAGGTTGCACTGCTGTGTGGTAAAGCTTGTTGGAGAATTTGCCTAATGTGACCGTGAGCGAATGAGAGGTTCTCGGATGCTACTGTGTAGCTAGCTGTGTTCGGTATTGATTATGGGAGGTAGGGGAGGCTCTTATTGGTATTTGAGGTAAATAAAAATCCCTCTGTGTGACCTCTTCCTTTGGAAATAACCCATTTATAACGCGGAGACCTGTGGCCATTAATATGAGACAGCTAATGTATGTACAAATTTGTTTATATGGCTAGATTTAGCTGTTGCATCTTTTAATCAGATGCGTTCTGTAGTCAGGAAATTACGGTAATTACTATGTCACGCTCTCCATCCCAAGCACAAACAGACACACACAGCGTGGTGAAATAAAAACAATGTAGGACAATATGATTGCCGTCTGTGAGCACCAAGAGGTATATAACAAAACCAGCTTCCAATAGCGAGACCAAGTGAAAACGGAGCATGCTTGGAGAATGGGGAGCCAGGAAGTCGCCATATCTGGTGAGTGCATTGACTCGTTTACAGATGTGGAACCATCAATCGTGATAGCAATGAAATTCATCCATGCATCCATTTTCAACACCGCTTATCCTGATCAGGCTCACGGGGGTCCTAGGGCCTATTCCAGCTACCTTTGGGCAAAAACTCAAGTTTACCTCGTCACAGCACATTTATGTGAATATCTTCCCACAGGCAAATATCACCCAATTGTTGGAATGGCCGTTCTCATGCATCACAAGAAGACGTTACAATGTTTTGTAAATTGTTTAGTCATTCTCAATGCATTGGAATATTAGATAAGCTTTACTTGAAACCCAATCGGAAAATTTAAGTGTTCCAGCAGATTGTTTAAAAATAATAATAATCAAATAAACAGAATACGGACATGTTCTTAAAGAACCCTCTATTCGCAACTTTTTTTTTTTTTAACAAATCTTTATATAATAAAGTGACATGATTTTCAGAGCAGCAGATTTAAAATGGCTGACAAGCATTGTTTTATTCATAGTCATTTATCAGTACAATATAGTTTTCTGTAATTTAATACTAAGGCTCTCATTATTTCCCCTACCTTTCAAACTCAAATAGTTCTGTCTTATAACGAGACATATGGTGTCTATTATGACAACAATTACCAGTATGGTTTTGGATAGTTCATTTTATTTGTATGTAGCACGCTCTGCCTTTGTATCAACAGTGCTTGTAAAACAGACAAACAAACAGTAGTAGTTCTTCCATAGCATGAGTAATTATTTCAGGTTTGGGGGATAAGGTGAGGCATGGTGTTTGTTACATGCACAACATTGCGTGGCAAAACACGGTCGCTGAGTTTCCTCTGTCAAATGTCACAGTGAGCGGATAACAGGGTTCGCACACACAAATAGCTGATGATATACACTAATTCTTGTGTTCTTGCTGATATTTACCTCTGAGTTTTGATGTTATACCACTTAAGGGAGGATGGGGTCCTCCTTCACTCCCCTCCCTCACGCCCTCCTTCCCATCCTCCCACATGCTAAATTAGGCATTTTGCTGCTGCTGCCGCTGTTGCTGAAGAGGAGGAAGAATGAGGACTTCCTGCAGAGGGCCTTTAAGTGCAGGTCTGAGGAGCCCCTACCCCCCACTTCCCTGAATTGCTCCAGAGTTCTCTCGCTCATCCTAAATGGGGTCAAGCTCTCATCCAAGCTCTCCTGCTTTCAAAGAGCGGCACCCCTCCAACTACCCTTTTCTCCATCCCATCCTTTTTTTTTTTTGCTCACTCACTCACTCGGTCTCACGTGTGCTCGGTCACACCAATAGAACATGTCACTGGACTGCTTATTTGATAATAAATGCAATTACTGGCTTGATCAACGCAGGATGGACACGAGGAGGAAAATCAAATCCAGGCACAAGTCGTGTTTTGGTAAATCAGTTAAGAAGCAATCAGCCAACTGAACAAAACATATGAACTCCCGTTAACGAAGTGACTTCATCTGCAAAAACACAGCAGGCTATTCTGACACATGAAACGTCCTAGCAGCCGTACAACATTTTCTTTTCAGCCAATGTTGAAATGTCCTTTTGTAAGAGCGTTCTTTGCAGAAGTAGTGGCAACGCAAACAGTACACCAACATTTAAATTCATCTGATTATTACGGAATAGGTTACAGCCATATCTGTCAAACACACACACACACACACACACACACACGTGAAGCCTCTGTATGTTACGGGTAGCAACGTACCTTACTTCTCAGCAGGCTTCCATTATACTGTTATCACCTGCTGGAGCTTTGGAGAAGGGGAAAAAAAAAAAAAAAGGACTAAGCGTGAAGTCCACCAAATTGCAATCTGTTGCTTCACGTCTGTAGTTTAACTTGTGCACCGCTGCAATAAGAGTGGTCGTGCCGTGTTATTTGCATCAGCATCATTCAATTCATCCCTCTCCCGTTGCTTGAAAGAGATCTTCCCGAGCCTGAATGTCTCTGGCGAATGTCAGCGAAAGTCTCAGCCCTCTTCCGACCCCATACTCGCTTTTATTTAATTTGTCTGTATAATGGCAGTGAATGAAACCCGGGCTTTGGGGAGGGGCAGGCCGCTCAGCCAAAGGGAAACAATAAATTTTGATTGGCTTCCCTCTTTTTGAAAATGACTTTCAAAGTGTGATTTCCTATTGTCGAGGCAGAATAATGCAGAACAATGCAGCTGGGGGCTGGGGGTTTAGTCTTATACACGCAAGCTGATATTGAAGGGGGGTTTTGGGCAGCGCTGGCTGCCGTGCACTGGATCACCCTGCAGGGCCGTGACCGGGCCTGGGGTTAGTGTCATAATGGGAGGCCTTTAGCTACCATTGTGGCGGCTGTGTCAACAAAGAGGCCGCTGGGAGTTGCCTGGCATGGCGGGGTGGAGAAAAGGACTTTTATGCCTTCCCTATTCAGACAGAACGAGGCATAGAAGTGCGACGTGATCACAACAGTTTGTAGCACCGCCCCTCTGTCTTGTACATGTGGTGGCGAGATCTACCTTGCAGCAGGTGCAGTACACACCATTTGCTGAATTGAAATATACTTTAAAATATTCGTGGAAATAGTCACACTTTGTTTTATTTTTTTTTTTACCTTTTGAATTTCTTCTTTACTTAAATAAGAATTCTACAATTCATTTCTACTATTTCATCCATCCATCTATTCTCTGAACCACTTATCCATACGAGGCTCACAGTTGTGCTGGAGCCTATCCCAACTGTCTCGAACGAAATAAAGCCTAAACTGGTCACTGTTAGGATCTGGATATAATCCAGATAGGATAGGCGTCAATCTCAGAAACATCACAAAGTTTTAACGAAACAGGTTTATTCACAAGAAAGCACAGGCCCGACAAAGCATAAATTAATTAAGCCGCTGGTACAGAAAGCCAGGATATCACGTAATGAACAAAAAGCGCTTGCAAATGGCAATGATGACTAAATAATGTAAATCGCTAGTCATAAAAAGACAAGCAAACCCAATTACTAGAAGCAAAAATAGTCTATGAATAAGTAACTTAACACTACGCACATAAGGAATAAACTGTGGCATGAACGAGAGCGGAAAGAACAAGGTCATGAGCGTCTCGAGAATTAGTTCACAGAGTTGTGAACAAGGCGAATAATCCGACAGCAGTAGTGGGCATGGATGTCCTTCCATAGTCCATTAACTCATGACAGGTACGCCGCTGGAGGGAACGCCCTCCACTCCAGCAGGAACTGTAAATAAAACAGAAACAGATCAAAACCATGACAGTAGTCAGCCAATTGCCATTTTTTTTGTCTGGGTTTGTTTAAAATTGCAAACAGTTGCCAACAGTTGCAAACAGTTGTTGGCCTGATGGAAAAAACATTTGCTATGTGCGGACACGCTTAAAAACCTTTGACGCTCGGTAAGATAGGTGAGAAGGTGTTTACATGCATTTTAACGGTTTACCTTCACCTGATTTAATGAAATCATTGGATGCATGTAGATATACTGACTGTCATTCCTTTCATCCATCCCACTCCAGCTGCGAGGGCACATTTTTGCTATGGATTCTGTTCCCCTCTGGCAGACACATTCACACAAATGTACTGTGATGAGGCAACCCCGAGAAAGCTGAAGAAATCGTGGCACCGACACATGCACATGACGCCCACACATTGATGTAAATACACACGCTCAAGGCACCAACACCTAAACAAATAGGCCCGGCAACTAGCCTGGTGGCGACAATGGCCTCGGGTCTCTTGTTACCTCCAGTGTGCAACGCCTAACAATTGGCTTATGATCCATCCAGAGTTTACCCCACCATTCGCTAAACGTCACAAACTCTTCCGCAGCCTTAATGAGGACAAGTGCTATACAAAATGGATGCATGGATTAGTTTTGTAACCAACTGTGAGTGAACAGCAGATGAGGAGCAAAACTGGCAGGCAGTTGGGACGCCACTGGATGGTGTTTGTTTACGAGTTGAGCTGTGTCAGCATTTTTGCTGTTGCTATTGGGAGAGACAGCAACCGCGAGAGAAGCACCAGTCAGCATGGAAGGCAAACGAAGGCAGAAAAAGCCCAACGAGTGTCTGCAAAAAACACACAGGAAATGTCTGTGTGTGTGTTACTGTTGTCATGCACTTTAGGAACACCACTGCAAACAGTTGTTCAGATAGATAGATAGATAGATAGATAGATAGATAGATAGATAGATAGATAGATAGATAGATAGATAGATAGATAGATAGATAGATAGATAGATAGATAGATAGATAGATAGATAGATAGATAGATAGATAGATAGATAGATAGATAGAATTTTTTAAATGCAGAAAATTACGTTTGATTTTAGTTTGATGGTCTGTGCTTTTCATTGATTTTGGTTTTTCAATCTAACAATTTCAATCATTTTATCATTAATATTTGCACATTTCCTGTTAACATGCACGGGAAGAACAGCTGCAAGAGTCACGTGAGTCATCGCTCCCTTCATGCTTCAGGCAAGCATGTACTTATGCAAGCGGTGAATGGTACGTAGCTTCACACAGGATATACAGTATTGGTGTTTCCTCATGACATTGCCAATAATATGCATTTTATGGCACATACAGTACCTCGGCTCACGAATGCTTTAGCTCACGAACTTTTCGCCTCATGAAAATTAATTTCGCGAGAATTTAGTCTCAGCTGACGAACTAGTTTTCGGCGGACGAACCAAACCAAGCGGTCGAACAGCGCCCGTGTGGCGGGCGCGAGAAGCTGACGCACGTTCACGGCGTTCACTTCGTCACCCCCTTTCTTTGAATGCGGACGTGGTTTGTGTTTGCTAGACATTTTGGACCATATTGAGTGTACTTTTGCTATTATGGGACCGAAAAAGACCCCGCTACAGGCTAGTGTTAAGCCGAAGAAAACACTAAAGAAAATTATGATCGAGCAGAAGAAGGAGATCATTGAAAAACACGAACGAGGTGTGCGTTTGTGTGACTTAGCGTCCCAGTACCAGTACGCTAACAAGCAACAGGTGTCAATTAAGAGGTTTTTAATCAGCAAAAAGGATAAAGAGTCTCCTTCTAAGAAGCAAAGAAGAGAAGCCACACCGGAGGTTGAGTTACCTACAGTCCTTATGGAAGGTGACTCTCCTTCCAAACCGTAACTCCCTCCCTCCCTCCCCCTCCGTTCCATCAAGCCATCAACTATGATCACAAAGGTAAATAAAACGACTTTATTATACAGTACAGTTTATTTCTTTAATTTCAATACAATAGCACATTTATTATACATAAAATAAGGTATATTTTTGTGTAGTTTTAAGGCTTATTTAGTCGAAAATTATGGGACCTGGGAACGGATTATTCTCATTTTAATGGTTTCCTATGGGAAATAAATGTTCGCAAGACGAACTTTTCGGCTCACAAACCTTTTCTGGGAACCAATTAAGTTCGTGAGCCGAGGTACCACTGTATATTTCATTTTCTGATGTTCAGCAGTCCGGTTAATACAGTACATTGAATGTGACATTTACTATTTCTTATTGGCCAGGAAAATGACTCCAAGTGCACCGTCTGGCGTGTACGGCACCACAGCCAGCATACAAGTGTGTGTGTGTCTGTGTGTGTGTGTGTGGGGGGATACTTTGTGTATGTATATAAGCAGCGTTGCTTCTTGTTTGCACCCATCTCCTCACACTGATCATTAAAGACTCTTGTTATCTTGTGTGGCCTACACTTGTACACAATTCACCTGCGTGCACGCGCACACACACACACACACACACACACACACACACACACACACACACACACACACACACACACAGCTAATGACAATCCCCCTCCCCGCCTGACCTCGTGACCCTCATCAGAGCCACAAAGAGACAGATAGCGGTGGCAGGACAATAAGATGGAGAGGTTGCTCCGGGTGACGAGATAAAAGCGGTGACACGGCGACAATGGCGTGATCACGAGTGCGGCATGGAGTGCAGAAGAGACAGTGGGAAAAATGCAGTGCCGGCTTCAAATTCAACTTAATTCAAGAAGTAAGCGCAGGCAGCTGCAGTAACGAGTCTAAACCTTCCATGGGATACTGTGTGTTTGTCATGCATGTTTGTACTTTTCCCTGAGCTGCAGGAAAACTCTAGAGCAGGGGTGTCAGACTCATTTTAGTTGCGGGCCAATTTGGTGTTACATCTTCCCTTGCAGGGCCGTTATGACAGTGAAACCACAAAATTATTACTTGAACACAACAAATTTAATTGACTACTAGTTTTCAAATTCGTCACTTATAATAGTTTGTTCAATTATTGTTCAAGTGAGTGTAAACAGGGTAACAAAATGAGTGCAAAATCTCAACGTTATTTGTTAGACATTACAATTTGATATTTTGGTACAGATTGTAGCAAGTTGACACACATCCTTTGCTTTCGCGGGCCACATAAAATGACCTGGCGGGTCATCGTCCAGCTTTACTTTTTCTCTCTGTGTGTGTCAAGGCGCACAACGTTCTTGTCATACCCATTTTGCACCCCAGCTTGAACCACAGCTGACACACAGCCATACACACAAAACATCATTTAAAACCTCGCTAGCTGCATCTTGCGCTGTCGTCTCTACTTTTACCCTCTCATTTCACCCAAGGTCCCGAGGAATAATGGTCTGTCGCACATTAGCAGTGCTCCGCAAACATACGAGGCCATTCACTGAGACCTCAAAAATTAATTAAGGTCACCCATCCAATCGCATTCTGAGCTTTCACGTTTGCTATTGTTTGGCCAAGTATATCTCGCGACATATTGAATTTGAAACCAAAACAGCATTTTTCAAATGGTTATTTGAATGTCCAAATATTAAATGTGGTAAGACAAAATGGCTCATCCACACAAAGAGGTTCATGATGTAAAAATAAAATGTGATGTTTGTATGGAAATAATTGAGATGGAACGGTACACCGTATCTTCAGTTATCAGTCTATTTCTGAAAATATTCTCTGAACGAGCCGTTCTGCACTTCCATTCCAATATGAAAAAAAACGTTGCGGCAAATCCGAAAGGTCCCTGTCCCAGTATTTTGGGAATGACTTGCAGGCATCAAATTCAAGATTAAACAATACTTGCAAACAAAACACCGGCATTCATGAGTTTGACGTCTCATGATACACTTTGGCCCGTCTTTTCTTGCCCAGCGCAGTCTAACTGTGCGGATGGGGGGAGTTTCCTTTCTTCTGCTATTTTCCTAGACGATGCACTGGCCGAAATGGGCATCAGGCAGCATTAACGCCATTGGGCGCTATTGTGTGATTAAATGTAGCCGACACCCAGCCAATTGTAGCAGCATGTGGCAGGGCATGACATGTGCCAGCCATCACGATACGTTTTTTAGTTGAATGCATTCACCAATGAGTGTGTACTACAAAGGAGATAGAAAGTTTATACAATCGTCGAGACAATTGAATTCTTGCAACATTGAATCGATGGAAGTATTGTGTCTGTCGTCTTTCTCTGCGTTTCTCCTTGCTCGGCTCCTCGGCGCATCACTTTGATGGCTGGGGCTTTCGCCGTTGGCCGACTTCGAACGTTGCAGAGTTAAGACGACAAGCTAAATAAAATCTATTCGTTCAAATATGTCATCGGAATTTTCATAAATCTGTCATTGTTCAACATGAAGCATATTTAATTCATATGCATATTTAATTTACCGCAGATAGGTAGTTCCTCAGATGCACATATTTCTTCTTGTATTGGCATGACATATTCCATCCATCCATTTTCTGAACCGCTTGATCCTCACTAGGGTCGCGGGGGGTGCTGGACCTATCCCAGCCATTTTCGGGCAGTAGGCAGGTGACACCCTGAACCGGTTGCCAGCCAGTCGCAGGGCACAAAGTGACGAACAACCATCCGCGCTCACACTCACACCTAGGGACAATTTTAAGTGTTCAGTCACCCTGCCATGCATGTTTTTGAAATGCGGGAGGAAACCGAAGTAGAGGGAGAAAACCCACACACGGGAGAACATGCAAACTCCACACAGGCAGGACGGAGCTGGAATTGAACCCGGTACATCTGCACTGTAAGTTTGACGCGCTAACCACTGGCCCACCTGGCCGCCGTATGACATATTATATATATACAATGCATATAATAAAATGATTATTATTCATCTACAGACGCTCCCCAGGTTACGAACGAGTTACGTTCCGGACGATTGTTCATAAGGTGAATTCGTTTGTAAGTTGCTTCAGTGCTATATTTTGTCTGGAATGTATGTTTAAGGCTTATATTGACATCCATATAACGGAGAGAGAGCTTTAGGTCACATTCTTCAGGGCTCGAGGGTTAGCTGCCCGCTAAACTAGCAGCGGCTTCAGCGGGGAGAGTAGACGACGGTCGCCGACCGGCGCGCCGGACGCCCCGCCTGCTCCACCGTCACACGCCCGCCCCACGCCTCTCCCAGTGGCCGCTTCGAACGTCGCCGCGCTGTCGCCTCCGCCGCCCTCCTCCGCCTGCTCGGCACTCAGAAAAAGGCGCGCAATACAAAATCTAACTTTTTTTTTTCGACAGACCCGTGAAAATGTTCGTATGTACCGTTTGTTTGTAACTCGGATGTTCGTAACTCGGGGAGTGTCTGTATTTTGTTGTTGGTTATTATGCACCTTATTAAATATGTCGCCTTCACAAAAATGTGCCCTTTGGGATTGCCAAAACTTGAACTTCTCATGGTAACAGTGCTAATCACCATGTTGCCCTGCACTGACAGATGGGCCCATCAGCTTCCAGGTGGCGATTCAAATCATACTCGTGAGTGATCAATATACTGGCCTTTGAAGACATTGGTTCACAGAGGTCTTAAAGCCCCTTGCTATCAATGGGCCTCATGTAACACGCATCTGTCATTGCCAGGTTGACACTCACGCACACACACACACACTCACACGCACACACACATGCACGCATGCGAACACACACATACACGCACAGGATGACAGAGGGGCCAAGAGGAATTGATGCTTATCAGTAACAATAGGAAATTAAAGGAATGGTCCAGTGCTAATATGCAGATATGCAAATTGACGAGCGCTGTCTCACACGCACGGACGCACGCACGCACGCACGCACGCGCGCGCGCACACACACCCACACACACACACACACACACACACACACACACACACACACACACACACACACACACACGGACAAACATCTTCCACTAATAATGACCAAGTCGGCAGAAACAACATGGATGTTGAGATAGGTAACGAACTAGTTTATCCTTCTAGGTGGAGTGGTACGCATACAGCTTACCGTCTACTGGGACAGTGTAAGGATACACGGGGGCTCTATTCTGGTGGTTTAGGAAAACAGGAGTAGCAAAAGTTCCATCGACATTCAATCAAGTCTCATCATTGAACTCACCAATAACATGGTGGCAGCACTAATGGATTGCTTGCGTAACGTGAATGTCTGCTCTTTACACGGGCTGAGGAAAGCATTTGTCTCAGGAAACGTCATCTGTTGCCGAATGTAGTGAGAGACACAAAGCTAAGTGCTAACGGAGGCAATCTGCGTTAATCGAGGTGCGGTTTATCAAGTGATATTCTGTGAACCCAAAGGAATCGCATATAGCAATGATGAAGTGGTCCAAGGCGGATCTGAGTGACGCTAGAACATGACAGCGTGAAATGTGTCTCTATTTGGACGACAAGGGAATAATTTATAACGTTTAACGATCTAGGAAAGTATGTAGAGGCTGAGCAGTTAAGAAACTGAATGCTGGCGGCCTCAGTGATGAGGACAAGAAGTCAAGTCAGCTTTTATTGTCAAATATGCTCTATGTGTAACATACAGCACAGATGAAATTACTTTCCTCTCTCAACCACAGTGCAAATATGAAGTGCACACAGCTAAAATTTACGTAAAAATTCCATAAGACAAATATATAAATATGTTAAATAAAAATAAATAAACAAATAGCAACAACAGACAACCAAGGGCACTTGTGATTATTGTATATTCGTAGTTACTTGTTTTAAGTGCAATAATCCACACAAGATGTGGACTTTTTCTTGAAGACCAGATTTCAGATAAATGTGAACTTTGAGATTCATAGACTCCACTTGATGCAATTCAGACAAAAATTGGATGACAGCATTGATGATTTTGTGAATAGATCTAGAATTTTGGCGCTGTAATGTCGATTCACTGAGACAGAGTCAAATGAACACCTCACTGAACTCTTAAATGCCAGTACCCCACAGATTGCACTGAAAAACTACCTGTATGGAATACCCCAAGGCTACCCTTTGGCATAAGTATTGAAAGAAAGACAGAAATAGGAAGCATTATCAGCAGGTAATGCACAGTTAACCACACCTTGGAATTGCCTAAATCAGAAAACTCAGAAAATGAGCATACCATACAGAGCAATCACATTTGTCAAAACTGTAACACAAGCCGTCATCCGTGACATCTGCAAGGCTTGTGGTGGGAGAGGACATTGGGCACATTGCTGTTCGAACAACAAACAACAACAAAAGCAAGAGGTTGACACTAGAAGAAGCAGTCATACCCAACCCAAAACACATAAAAACCAAGCATATAAGAAAGGCCAGCATCGGTGTGTTTGACAGTTACAGCACATAAGAGCAATTACAGCATATCAGCATGAGGTCCATTCCATCACTGTCAGTGATATCAAATGTATGTACAGCATTGAACGTAGTGCACCTGGAGAGGAGGCATACACTGCAACGAATGTGAGACCACAGATTGTTCCAGGCTATGGACGCACAGGAGCATCATTATCGCTGAGGACATTTAGGGACACATACGGCAGTGGAGCAGGAGAACTAAAAAGACTGAGAAAAAATAATAGGAAGCTGGCTGCCTACAGCGGCCAAAAGATTCACCGTCTCAGAACCACAAACACTGTATGCCAGTTCAAAGACTCCAGATGGATGAATACCAAATTCTATGCTGTGCTTGTAGCAGGGCCATCGGTAGTAGGACTACCCACGAGTGAACTGCTATATCTAGTGACCCTGCACGTGGACACTATAAAAAGGAAAATCCATGATGACAAAGAAGACAAGGAAAATGGGAATGACAGTGACCTCAAGAGAATGTATCCAAATCAGTTTTAGAAACATACACACGCTACGTGGTGGCCAATGGTGGCCGCGGCGACCACTGGCCCACTCCCCGGCCACCCTACTTGGCACCCCCACTCTGTGACGGGTAGATGATTGACAAACGCGACGAGGTGAGAAGATTTGCCTTGTCTAATTAACTGCTGTTTCCACGCGGACCCATTTTACTCACAGACATCGGCGTCATTAGGCCTATTTTAGGGAGGCTTCAGCCTCCCTAAAAATGTCTTTAGCCCCCCTAAATTATTTCATTACATTATTAAAAAAAAAGTATTAATTTTTACTTTTGCTAATATATTGCATCAAATTCAATGTAATGTGGCCATTTTCAATTATATTTCGATAACCTGCCATTATTGTAATATTACATCTCCCAGGTTTCCTTAACGCAACAGGTGTTAACGCAACAACTGACAGTTCATTGCCGAAAGTCAGGTTGAGTCCACAGGATGGATATTCGACAGTTTTTTAGAAAGGTAAATTAAGTATTCAATTCATCCATGCTGGTAAAACTAGTGACTATAGTCCGCTAAAATATCTCCAGTAACAGCAGAAACTGCACTGTAACAAGTGTTCCCTTCCACCCACCAAGTGAATGGACAGTCTTGGAGATGGGCAGAGATGCAAAGTAACTAAGTGTAAAAGTACTCTAAACTGACTAAAACTAAAACTCTAAAAGACACCGCAAAAGCCCGCCAAACTGTGTTTATAAGGAAGTGCGTCGAGCGACGCGATGCCACCTGCCGAAACAAGCCAGACCTCATCCTCGCTCACTCGTCGAAGTATGTGCATAATATGGAGCAGCTCCCGGGGAAACGCAAGTTGTCCGCCGTGTGGGACCATTTTGATCTCCTTTTGGAGAATAAGGTATTTATACAAATCTCCTTGTCTCACCGAGTGCCTGTCAGATTATTGACATGTCCTGTTCCATTCTAGGGCGGCCCGGTGGTCCAGTGGTTAGCACGTCGACTTCACAGTCCAGCTCCAGCCTCCCTGTGTGGAGTTTGCATGTTCTCCCTGGGCCTGTGTGGGTTTTCTCCGGGCACTCCGGTTTCCTCCCACATTCCAAAAACATGCATGGCAGGCTGATTGGTCGCTCTAAAATTGTCCCTCGATGTGGATGTGAGTGTGGATGGTTGTTCGTCTCTGTGTGCCCTGCGATTGGCTGGCAACCGATTCAGGGTGTCCTACTGCCCGAAGACAGCTGGGATAGGCTCCAGCACCCACCGCGACCCTAGTGGGGCAATTCCGTCATTACTGACGTTACATATTTTGAGATAAATGTCACAGTTGCTCCACTGTTATTAAATACTGGTTTCTGAACTTATGTGCCTGTGACACCTGGACACCATTTGCTCTGATAGCATTATAAAATTTTCTTCAACACTTCTATGTATGAAGCCAGGGCTGTCGTTACATGCGTTACTGACGTTACGAAAAAAGGACATGGCAAAAATCTAGTCAACTTTATTTGAAATTTCTCCTCCAACTAGGAGGAATTGAAAAGTGATAGTGATATCATTTAAAAGCACATATGTCTACTAATTCACAGAATACATTCCATACCAAAATTGATTTGTTAATTCATTTCTATCCATTAAATTGTGCGTTACTGACGTTACGCGTTACTGACGTTACAATTTCGCCGCATGGAAAGATGTCTCACTAGGTGTTCACTTTTCACCATTAACACTTCCAAATTAATACTATATGACAAACTAAGTAAATAGACATGTTTCTGGATGACTAATCTAAACTTGGTAGTGAAAGTACAGAATTATTACATAATAACACACAAAATGGATAAATGACCACTAGTTCACAATAAGCATGCGCAAGTTCATCAATTTCCAGTATGCGCCTATCATATCATGTCCAACACAGATATTTGGATAGACAGTGATGGATACAACACTTCAAACCATATGTTACTGAACAGACATGACAGATCAACTGATACCAAAGCCTGGGTTTGGCACATCTATGGAAAATCAGTGAACTTGTACATTCCACGGGCATTTACAAGCATTGGACATTCAAGTTTCTTTTCAACTTTGTCCTTAGAGTAGAAGATTTTATCTTCCTGCTGAATAGGCATGTGAATAACCAAAGACAAAGAACAGGAAGTAAAACAGCATGATAGGTGCTGCCATCTAGGGCCTAATGAGGCCTATTAAACATGGTAGTCAGGAGGTGCTGCCCCCTATATTTAGACAAGGTAACTAGACATTGTCTTAGTACAAATCAAAACAAAGAACTGCTTCTTTGACTCTAGTCAAATATTGTTACTGACGTTACATGCGTTACTGACGTTACACGTTACTGACGTTACATATTTCATGCCTTCATTTTATCCAAACTATACAAGTTGAAGGGTGATACTGGTATTCAATCTATATCCACTAGTTAGTAGGGGAGAAAATTAAAAGGTAACCTATTACTTCAAAGGATTACCAAGCAGCACCAAAAGAAGTCATTTTCGTTACTGACGTTACATATTTTATGATGATTTTATTGGTAAGATTTTTGGAAAGAGTTCAAATATCTGTGATTCCCTACTTTGTTTACAATGAAAAGGGAACATTTGCTATACAATCAATCAAAGACTCACTGAAAAGGTCTTAAAATCCACTTAGCAGGCCTACTTGAAAAAGTAAGAAATTTCTTAATGTTTTACAAGTTTATTTTATTGTATGTGTCCTGCACCTGTAAAAAACGTTTCGAGTAATGAAACAAACCAAACTTTGTAAATCCATGACCCTGGTGGTCATATCTAACCATCTCAATTGTTTTCTAGTGGAAAACTGAAGTTTTATTTTTTTCTCCTGTGTCCTTCTCATCATGGAATTGCCCAGTGAGGATCAAGCGGTTCAGAAAATGGATGGATGGATGGATGGATGTTCCATTCTAATTCAAATCCATTTCAAGGTAACTCTTAGTTTACATTCACATGTTTTATTGCAGCTGAAATGTCGAATTTACCATACAGAAATATATACCAACAAAAGCACCTCTGCAACTACATCTAGCAAGTTATTCATCATTAGGCGTAGAAAAAAAAGTAGTGTGTTTCCGGTAACCCGACCGACCGAGAATTTCTACCTCAAAGAAAAACTTTAGTCGGCATTTTTTTTCAAACCTTCTACATTTTTGTGTAATAATAGCCTTTCAAAACACTTAAGGACTCTTAAAAATCAAAACAAGAACAATAAAACCACAGACAAAATTATAAATAACAAAAGGAAAGATGAATTTAGAGCATTTACATTGGTGCAAACTCTCGCGATATTCACGTTGCGTCGTTTGCCCTGTCGTCTGTCAACAACATTGAATCGTGGCGGCGGGCACGATCTCCGATAACAGTTTAAACCGCGTTTTGTGTGTTGCAGTCGCATGCTCGCACCATAATATTAAGAAAATAGCATCCACTGCTGTATCGAAAAGATTCAACGAGGCGAGGGCGGCGGCGACATTCGAAGTCGGCGCGGGAGAGGCGGGGGCGGGCGTGACGGTGGACGGGCGGGGTTGTGGTACGGCGCGCGGTCGTTGGTCGGTCGTCTACTCTACCCCCGCCACGAACACCCAGCGCCCGCCCCGCAGCCCGACCTCGCGAGGCCGGGCGGCAGCGGCGCACCCTGCCTCCCGAGCCCGGAGCGAGCGAAACCCAAATAGGCGGTGGCGCCGCCGCCGCGGAGCGGCAGGACGACGGCGGCGGAGGCGTCGCGGGGAGGGGACGGTGTCGGGCGCGGGTCGGTCGGTGCGCCGCGCCACCTCCGCGCCCCGCCCGCCCCCGTCACTACCCCGGTCAGGCGCCCGCCGGCGTTCACCGACCCGCCCGCCCCGCCGACCAGCGCGTCCGTTGGACGTCGACCCCCCGTCCGCCTTAGTCTTACGGCACCCTAGTCCAGGCCGGGCCACGACCACCACGGGCCGTCTAGGTCGCGGGACGCAGAGGCTCTAACACCCAGCCGCTGGGTACCCAACTCGCCGCCGCCCGCGGGGTTTCAATCAGTGGCGATTGCTCGGACTGCAAGGGAAGCTTGGCTTCCCCTAAAATGTCAAAGAATAAGTGATGAAATATATGAATGTAAATGTCATTGTGTGTACATGTCATTGACTAAATATGCGCTACAACGTGCTCAACTTTTGTTCCGAATCAGCTTCTTCTTATTACTGGTTACGACGTACGACGCGAGTCCCTTCTCCTTCAAGCCGCAGCTTCGCTGTGCTTTAAACGGTAGTGAGTTCAGGGTAGGTTGTCCCATTACGTTGAACGGAGACGAGTCATTGGATACAAACTGGTTTTTGTCCCGCCCACGGAGTTCGGCGTCTCTGGGACTGGACGGCAGTGGGAGGGTACCGACGCTAGGCTTTTCTGCATCAGATTGATGCCTGTGTGCCAGTTCGATTGACATTGAAATGAGCCAATCACCGAGCTTTAAGTGATTGACATTGAAATGAGCCAATCACCGAGCTTTTAGTGTAGGCACGCGTGCGAGCCTTTTTTTCAACTCGCATTCTGTTCCGAGTTGAGCTGGAGACTTCTCCTAATCATTTTAGCGACACTCTTTGTTGTAAACAACTAGTGACAAATTAATATTTTATTTCTGGTGGGTTTTATTGTAGTTCCTATAGTTGTAGGACACTAATTAAGTACGGGGAAAAGACGCCTTGTTGGTATGACAGGGTCACAGATCATTTTCTTGAAAAGCAACGGAGCTAGAGTAGAATTCGCGTATAAATAAACGGACACATTTTATGATGTCGATCAAAATTGAGCTTCTCCTCTTTGACAGACGAGCATCCGGCACTGGTTTCAATGTCTCCTTGTTTTATGTTTTATGGTTATTTTGTTTACGTTTTTGATGGGGGAGGGAGGGAGAAAAAAAGATTTAAAAAAAAAATAAACTGTCCAACCTACCGACCCTATGCTGATATTTCATGTTACCGGAAACACACTACTTTTTTTTCTACGCCTTATTAGTTGGTTTTTGGAAACTGTTCTAAATGCCAATTTTGTTGGGTTTTGTTTTTTTAGATGACCTGTGGCAGCATCTGGATGATGAGGTGGGGAGACTGGGAAGAGGTGCAACAGCAGCTGCTATATCTGAGGTTCAGCGATACCTGGCAGAGGTGAATATTGCGCGCAATCAAGACCCGCTGTTGTATTGGAAGGACCAACACACTTCTCATCCTAACCTCTCCCACCTCGCAAAGAAGTTTCTTTGTACGCCGGCCTCATCTGCGCCATGTGAGCATGTGTTCTCCACAACAGGGGAAATAGCGTGTAAAAAACGCAACAGACTGAAATTCATAACACTGGAGCATTTTATTTTTCTAAATATGTTTTTGTCACGTGATAGCCCAACGCGTTCTGATTGGTCGGGTTCATGCCACACGTTGCAAGAAAATAGAACAAGTCCTATTTCATGCAACACGCATACAACACGTTGTATGCCACAAAAGTCTGTCCAACTTTGGGGTTCACACATTGCAATGTGTTGCATGCCACAAAACTTATGCCACAAATTGCAACGTGGGAACGCGCCTTAGGCGAAGCAATATGAAATCTGGGCTATCCTAGGCCAGTTTAAGTATACACAGAAGCTCTGCGCTGTCGTGATGTGAAAACAGGAGTAGTCAAAGTATCGTCAACATTCAACCAAGTCTCATCGTTGAACACACAAATAACACAACACTGTACGTCTACAGTAATACAGTATCACAATGCAGTAATGATGTGTTTAGGGCGGAAAACATTCACAGCAAGTCTCATCTAACGTGGGTTTTGATGTGATTTTTTTTCCAAAAGCTGTTTCTTTACCGTGGCTTCTATGTGAAGCCCAACGCAAACAAGGAATAGCTCTTGCTCCTTCATGCGCACCGTTTCTCTTGAAAACAAGGCGCTCGTGGCATGTTGATAGCCAAAAGCATCAGAGTCCCGGAATGAAGTCAATTTTTGGATTCTTAAAATGAAATCTTTCAAACCAAGGGGTTGACCGTAAGGGGTAAGAAAAGTGTATCTGCACAGTATTATAACAGGTATAATTCAAAGCCCTTTTATTCAGAGAGCTTGCCTTTAAAATCCGATGCTCGATGCTCCTTTGACTGACGAATGTGAGTTATTGCAGGTATTACATGAAATTGCCGCATTAGCTGAAAGGGGATTACGGTGCTTTCAGATCAATACTTCCTTTTGAGCTGTTTTGTTGCCTTAGCGGAGGAGCTATTAGGCCTTTGTCTGTCAGTCAAGAAGCAAGTGTAAATACGCACTCGTGTACACACACAACTGAACTGTCTCCGCAAAAACGTACTAGCAAGTGCATGTCAAAAGCACCTACTGTCAGAGTGCAGTAATAATAATACGCGAAGGTCCTGTTCACTTGCAAGCGTTGACACACATGCTCGGCAGGCTTTCATTTTGTAATTATTAGCTTTTTTATTTCTTTATTGAGGTAGTTTTTATAAAGAACATAATTGTTTCACAAGCATCAAATCTTTTCGCCACTGCTGTAGTAAGGAATCACAGCTAAGTTAATGTTGCTTTGAGTATGTTACAGTAAAGCGCTAGATAAATCGGATGCATTATTATTGTTCTTCATTTTATTATTATTGTACTGTTATCGCTACGTGTTAGATACTCCGGGTATGTTAACGCAGGTCAACAGCAAGCCAAACTCATTTATTCATGAGTCAGGAAACTGAGCATCTTGCTCCTTTATTACGGTCTTCTTGACGGCGTAGAGTGAACAACTGTGACATCAGCTCAATGAAATGTAGAGTGAAACTGAAATGAACAGATTTAAAACATGCATTAACATTGTGTACATAAATACAACACAAATCGTCTGGTACTAGACAAAGACATAAATGCAGCTCAAAGTGTCACAAACAACAATAAACAATGCGTTTTCGCGATTCTTTCGCATGCTAATTAGCTCGCTAGCGCCGACCTAGCATCGTCGCTACGTTGTTAGCATTGATTTAGCATCATCGCTATGTCGTTAGCCGTACTCTGAGCTAGCGAGTTTCAATGACAAGAAGAAAGAAGAAAAACGACCTCCGAAACACATTTCTAAATAATTCTAAACACAAGCAGACTTACAGCCATTGCTTTCGAAGGTGAAACGAAAGGAATATAACTCAGGAGGACCAGTTGCAACGACCACGGTCAGGCTCTCTGTCACGACTCGTCTGATGAAACATGGCGTCTGCTACCCACAATGCACCGCGATAACTAAATGAATATTCTAAACATAATTACTATTAATGAGATGGCCCGAAACTTTTACTGAGGGCAGAAAAATTATTATTATTATTATTATTATTATTATTATTATTATTATTATTATTATTATTATTATTATTATTATTATTATTATTGTTATTATTATTATTATTATTATTATTATTATTATTATTATTATTATTATTATTATTATTATTATTATTATTATTGGCGACACGGTGGTAGCAGGTCCGCCTCACAGTACAGAGGTACAGGGTTAATTCCAGGCTCTGAGGTACAGGGTTGATTCCAGGCTCTGGCTTTCCTGTGTGGAGTTTGCATCTTCTCCCCGTGCGCGCGTGGGTTTTCTCCGCATACTCCCCTTTCCTCCCACATTCCAAAAGCATGCTTTTGGCTGTCAACCACTTCAGAGTTACCCGAAGATGGCTAGGATAGGCTCTCGAGGAACCGGAGTTCCCTACCCCAGGATAATGGATTTAATAGATTCTTATTTTGTTTGCTCATGCTGTGGGTTGTTGACATAGACATAGACATGGACATTAACCCTAAATAATACATATGAAGCTCTTTTTTCACAATTTAAAACAGTTCCTTGATGTCTTTGACAATGTCTGGTTAAAAAAAAAAAAACTATACAAAATAACAACTGGTAAGTATAACCTGGGGTTGAGGGCGAGAACTGATTTCAGTATTTCTATTGCTGTTCATTGCACTGGGAAACATTACCCAATTTATGACTGTTTCAAGTTACAAGCGGACTAATGAAACCAATTAAATCCAGAATTTGAGTTTCCGCTAGATGTACTTATAGATTATTGGAAAGTTCTGGAGACGGAGACTTCCTCCAGAGCAAGAGATATTCGTTCCTGCGGGTCAGTTGTGCAAAGCTAGAACTAATGTAACCAATTCTGCATCCGCCAAAGACCCGATTATTTGTATGCTATCAATTGAAATCTAATAATATGACATGGATTAAATTGGCTCTGGGGATAGATTTTGAGAAGGGCTGCCCTGGATGTTCCATCAAAAGCTTTTACAAACTGAATCGTTTTAATCATCGTTGATGTTTCCTAACTAGGTGTTCAGCATGCTGTAATTCGAGATCCTGTCAGAAACCTTCTATTAAGATACATGGAAATAGTTTTAAATTGGCAATCCAATGATAAATGATCAAATGTCCCTGTTAAGGTCCAACAGCGTTGTTCTGTTCGCAATTTAAAGTCAATTTGAATTCACATGTTGCATTTAAGTTACACTAAGAGCAGCGTAATTCGCAACCGGAAAAATGCTAAGATTTATGTCGTGCTAGCTAATTGCGTTAGCACAACGATCTCTTGTTACTATCGCGGTTGAGGTAATGTTATTAGTTATTTATAACTTATTTAGTTGGTTGTGAATGAAAAGTAATTCATATACACTGTAAATTCAGTTTGATTTATTGTAATATCTGTGCATGGTGTGAATTGAAAGTAATATCTCCTTGTACTGTATGTTACAGTTCATTGCAATGGGGAACCCTTTTCTGCATCATTAAACCCGTGGACCTAGAGCACCGTCTTCAGAGGCATGGTGTAGAAGATGAGTTTAGCTGACTGTCCAAACCAGGCTGAGACAGTACAAGTGTCACTATGTCGATGCAGTACTTCGAGCAAGGTTTTTCATATTATTTGTTCATGAAATGTCGTGTGCAATGACGCCATAGCATTGGATGAGCCAGGCATACAGTCAGGACCGAGCTCACGAGCAGCGATGTTTTCCACTTTACTTCTATGTGCATTAATGAAAAAAGCCGCAGCCTAATGGGATTTGGTGATAAGAAATTAGCAGCGCCAGGTCCTTGTCTATTGTCTCTCGCCAGGGGAGTTCAATGGCTCCTCCAGCAAGAGGGAACTCAGGGCCCCAGTTGCCGTAGAGACGGGAGAACACAGAGGTTTGGTGTCACCATGGCGAACAGGGCAAGTTCTTTTCACACACACGAATACAACACCCATGCAAGTGTGTCTGCATTCATGTACAATTTGCAGACAAAGATATGTCATAGGAAGAAGGAATTTCACTGGATGTTGATTGTTAGATTGAATAATATGTATATTGCATGCATAGTTTTCGAGTGAATCCCCCACACCCATTTTCACTTCATGTCAGTGTGACAGCAAAGTTTCCCATCTATCCATTTTCAATAATGCTTATCCTCATTTGAGTCGTGGATTTAAACCCAAAACCTCAGAACTGTGAGACAGACGTGCTAACCACTTGACACCATGCTGCTTTCCAGCTGTCCCATCCATCCATTTTGAACGCCGCTTATCCTGAAGAGTGTCGCGGGGAGTTGCTTCCACCCAGCTCCTTTTGGGTGGAAAGCAGACGACACCCTGAACTAGTCAGTCCCAGGGCACATATAGAGACAAACAACCTTTCACACCCACATCCACACCGCCACTGAGTGAGAACCGATCACACGCTGCCTGCACACATGTCAGGCAAGTGTACCGCAACACCATCAGCAACCCTCTAGCTGTCCCAATATTTATATTTATGTCATGTTTTATTAAAAGTACGGTCAATTTCAAGAAAAAGTTTGTCATGAGGGTTATTTGTTGAATACTGATGTTCTACAGTGCAAGCAGGCCACACACACAGCAACAACAATGGGAGGGAGCAAACAAGTGAGCAAGCAAAGAGAGAGAGAGAGAGAGAGAGAGAGAAACAAACCGGCAGTGTGTCAGCTCAATAGTGGATTGCGAAACAAGCAAATTACAGTGCGCCGGTAAAAAGAGAGTGTCCTTGTCATGCGCTGAGAATGATTTCCTGAAATACAGTAGAGTGCGTGGCAGGCTACCCCGCAACCACGCCTGCCACTCCGGGCAGAGAGACTTTCACGGCTTTCTCTGTACCAAGGTCACACCGCTGCACTTGAAGGAAATCTGTTTCAAAAGCAGGCCATGGAATAGGAGCATAGGGACATTTGCCTGAGGTGTCAAACATGACCAAATTTAAGGCCACTGCTAAATATGCTGTTGGTGATCTGTTACAAGAAAAAAAACATCTGTGTGTGTGTGTGTGTGTGTGTGTGTGTGTGTGTGTGTGTGTGTGTGTGTGTGTGTGTGTGTGTGTGTGTGTGTGTGTGAGTGTGAGTGTGTGTGTGATTATGTCAGAAAACTACGCAGACTTTATGGACACCCTGTATTTCAAATCCAAATTACTGTACTAGTTTTTTCCTAATCTTCCAGCACTCCTTTATAGCACTCCTTTTAGCACTCCTTTAAGGAGGCCATCTTGATGTCGTTCATATCTTCAAAATCACCTTGTGTTTGGGAAAGAGGAAAATATCACACAGAGCCTAGTCGGTGAGTTGGGAGGTTGCACCAGCATGGCAATGATTTTAACAGCCAGGATCTGTCAAATGCTCAAGGCATTGAAAGCAGGTGGTGCTGTCATGGGGAAGCAGCCACGAGTTGACCTGCCACAGCTCTCCCTCACAACGCCGCAGAGGTAGCCGTGAGCCTCATGTTTTTGTGTATTAAAAAAATTGCATCGTCAAATCGTCCTCATTCAACACCTACACAGGCTCAGACATATGTGTTTTAGCAACATAGTTCTTTAAACATATGCTTACCACTGTAAAAAAAAAAAAAAAAAAACAATCTTGTTGAGTACAACTCGCAAACACAAATAAACATTATTTTCAATCATAATAAGTTTTTACTACGAAGGACACTTTTATCCATTCATCCAGCCTTTTAATCCTCACAGGGTGCCTCTCCCAGCCATCTTCAGGCAGTAGGCAGGAGACACCCTGAACTGGTTGCTATCCAATCGCAGGGCACACAGTGATGAACAACCATCCGCGCTCACACAATTTTGAGTGTCCAATCAGCCTGCCATGCATGTTTTGGGAATGTGGGTGGAAACCAGAGTACCTGGAGAAAACCCACGCAGGCCTGGGGAGAACATGCAAACTTCACACAGGAAGCCCGGGATTGAACCCATCACCTCTGCACTGTGAGGTTGACGCGCTAACCACTACAACACCGGGTCGCCGGGATACATGTAGCGATATCAAAATAAAATATATTTTTATTTATTTATTTATTTTTTGCACGACACAAACAGTGAGACAGATGTTTTCAATTGTGAAAATTATTTCTACGGTATATGAAAAAAAAAGTGTTACAGCGTCTGTATAAGAATGTTGGTAACTTCCTTGTAGCGAAGATGAAAACACACATACGCACATACATGCGGTAATGACATTTAAATGGCTCATTTGAAGATAAAACACATGCAGACATCAAATAGAGCATTATTCTGCATAATAGCAAGCGAGGAAGCATAAATGAAGCTTATTGTGTTTGGCTGCACAAACACAATAAGGGCACACCAACTTATGTTGCCACGTTGGTGAGGTGAACAGTATTCACATGAACATAATACTCCGTTTCTGTTCAATTCAGGCTTGCAGAAATGAGTGCACCTTGCAATGCTGTTTTACAGAGATTCGCCATAAAATACTACGTAAGAAAATACTCCATAAACACAAATTTAATAAGAATCTGTCTTTACAATACAACATTTGATTCGTGCCATCAATATCAATGTTGGCGGCTATTTTCACACCACAGCAAGCACACAACCTAGCTGCGAAGTAATTGTTTATCATACTATCCACAAATCAAATGCTCACGTAATCACAACCTTGCTCAATACATTCATAAAACAAGCAGGAAAAAAAAACCTCAGTAAAAAGCAATGTTTAGAATTGTGAAATAATGCCTTTTTTTGTCATTGTGCTTTTAGATAAGATTTGTACAAATAGGCCATTAAACACAATCTGCTAAACATACAGAAAGCAACGGCAAAGAAAATGACATTATCCTGCAAATTGCACTCCGAGAAAATGTTGCTTTTTACTTTGACTCCACCCTGTTTGTGTTATGAGTGTGTTGTTATGGATGTGTTGCGCAAGGTCCTGGATATGTGTGCATATTATTTCATGAAACCCTGACATTAGATGGTATGTCAAACAATGACTTCTCCATGACAATGGTTGTCCCAAACATGCGAAGGCATTTGAGTGCATACCTATGCGCGCTTGTGGGCATATGCCACAAGCATAAGTCAAAAAGCCCGAGATGATTGATTGCTTGATTGATTGTGCCAGTCCAGCGCTGCCTTTTCAGAACATTTATGAGCCTTTTATGGACATTTACTCACATGTACGAGTTTAGACACTTTTTGTCCATAATTCTCATGAACAAACATGACATCCCAGCAGGACTTGTCACCGTGGCAACAGTAGAACTAAAAGAAAGTTTCTGCACTGTCAACTTTGATCCTGTTCATCTTCCTCATCTTTCCCGTCCCATTCACCTCCTGCCGATTTGCTATGCTCTGTCATAGTGTCAGCGTATAATAGACAGGTAATCTACCTCCAGCCCTCCCCACCTCCAACCCCATTACCTGGCAGTGCATTAGTCCCAATCTGCACCATTACAAAGTTAGCAGTCCACACCTTCCACTTATAGACGATCATTATGGCATGTGGTGTCCCAATACGCTTGGGAATTTCAAGAAGGCTTGAAGCTGTCGAGCCCACTTCCCATTTGTGTGATGGCGTGTGTGTGTGTGTGTGTGTGTGTGTGTGTGTGTGTGTGTGTGTGTGTGTGTGTGTGTGCGCGCATGCTCCCGTATGTGCGTGCACGTGGGCATGCATGCACGGGAAGGCAAGATACCCTCTTAAAAGCTCAATTGCGGATATATGATGCTATAAAGATTTTCGGAGCACCAATTACTCTCGCACCAGCTTAAGTGGCGCTGCAGCTATTATGAAGATGGTCTCGCATATTATGCTCATCGCACAAATTCCTCGTTTGAAGGCCTCAAAGTGCAACTGTCATTTGAGAGATTTGGCGATTCTCGTTGCCGCTGGCAGCCAGGCGACATTATCCGGTAAGGTTGCGTTGCCCGCCTGCACTCCATGTGAAGTGATGCTGCACACCAGGGGCAGTCAAAAATAAAATGTACATTGGTTGCACTGAAAATCAAGTTGAAACTTGAAGACGTAGCGTGTCATGAGGTGAAGACTCCATCTTAATGATTTCTCTGTCATAGATGGCCAGGATAGGCCCGACACACATACACACACTTATGTGAAGGCTATTGGACACACTGAATGGTCTCCCATGGCAGCCTCACTAGGGCATTGTCAGGTCAGACAAAAGGCCTTATCTCCTGCTCCCCTTTCAGTCTGGGTGATTGGCCACAAGAAATGTCCACGGTCGACACTGCACAAATGTCAGACACCTTGCTATCTCTGTTCACCCTGCGTCTGTGCACGCATGCGTGTGTTCACTATGGAAGAGCGACCGTTTTCGGTCCGACAGGGCTGCATAGGCCGAGCAAATCTTCCTAGACATGGATCGATGAATGAATACATCCAGAGCCAATGGTCTCGTAGTGGTTCACATAGCTTACATCAATGCAGGTGGTGCAAGCTCGGCCCCTATTCAGTGCCTGTTTACATTTGTCTTGTGAATCGGTGAACTACAAGACTGATTTGTACATTGTGTGTGTATGTGTGGGTGTGTCAGAGGGGAGGAGAGGTGGGGGGGTGCGGGGTAGCATGACCCTTCTCAAAGGTATTTGATGAGGTTTGGGTAAATTTTTTCGACACCCGACGCTTCCGCCTATATCAGGAGTCGACAACCCAAAATGTTGAAAGAGCCATATTGGACCAAAATAAACAAAAAACAAATATCTCTGGAGCCGCAAAAAATAAAAGCCTTATAATGAAGGCAACACATGCTGTATGTATCTATATGAGCTATTAGTCTGCTATCAACATGACTAAGTTGGCTACAAATACACAACAGGCATTCATAATTAAAAGGGGGGTCCCTGCAGTTCATCCTGTAGAGGAGGGCTGCCCAAACTTTTTTGACGGAAGATCTACTTTTCGAACAACCAACCTCCCGCAATCGACCCGTCACCGCACACGCGCGCATACGCAAACACTTACACACGCATGCCGTAATGAGCGACAGCCATAACGGCCGCAAAGATGGACAAGGGACGGGATGCACTCGCAGCGTGCTAACTATCATAGCCACTGGGGGCGCTAAAGAGCCGCATGCGGCTCGAGAGCCACGTGTTGCCGACCCCCGGTCTATATGGACTCTGACATGCTAGAGCAGAAGAAGGGGGGACATTTCCAACAAAGAGATGAAGAAATTAATTTTTTAAAGATAACTACCTTGCCTAAGTCCCACCACTGATTAATTAAGAGCTGTTTCTTTTTTTCCCTGAACCTTTTCCTTCCCTTCAAGAACCTGTGGTTCCCTCATCCACGGCGGGGACTCTTCTTCCGTAGTAATTGAAGGATCATTGCTGCCACTGGATGTGGCTGGAGGCACCAATCAAGACCTTGTTAAAGCTCCTTAGGGGACAATTGCTCATAATTTAGCAAATCCGTCCGATACTTCATTTAATTAACCAACAATTAGAGAATGCACAGTGGGAAAGTTCTCTCCACGCATAGAGCGTAGTTTCAAACTGCTACCATTAGTTTGTAGCGTGTTAGGAAATGCACACGATATGAGTGGCGATCTTTGTGGAAGCAGGGGTCGAAAGGAACCTCAAAAGACACAAGTTTGTGACTGAGGTGTCCCTGCAGCAGGTGGGAAATCTATTAGTTATGTTTGAGTGAAAAACAATTGGCGACTGGGTTGAATGGGGGCGGGTGGGTCTGAAGGATAAAAAAAAAAAAGGGGGCCGCAGAATCAATTAGTTCTGTAAAGCAGAAGTTCAGTTCAGACACACACACACACACACACACACACACACACACACACACACACATACACCTGCCGTCGCCCTCAACCCCCCCTGCAGAGGGCCACCCGCAGACCATGCACCATGACAAAAGACCCCCCCCCCTCCTCGCCCCTCTTGCTCGCCTCTACTCTCCCCCAACCCCAGTGTGTTTCTTGAAAGTAGCGACTTCATCAGTGCCCTCCCGTGGGGATCATCTATCCACACACTAAGGTACACTGCAGGCTATTTTCTTTCTCTTCTAATGCTAATTAGTGCTCAGACTGCCTGCCCAATTATTACCAGCCATGCACTAATTACGACTTGTTTTAAGTGCTTGTCAATTAGTCTTTAACATGGTTGTCTGCCTGAGCGTGTTGCACCAGTGAGCAGTTCCGAGAATCTTGCTTCTGCAGCTCTCCGTCGTACAGCATGAGGAGCAGGTTCCAAGAAGTCCACCGGATGTTCCATGCCCAGGGACCGATGTGAGTGCAGTCAAGGAGTAAATACTGTTGCTCCCTCAGCTTTGCGCATGACACCGAAATCAACATGGCCTTGAGACAAGCTGGCAATTGAGCCCACCCCATAATCGTTTCTGTCCATATCAGACACTAGCATCGATGTGCCACTCATCAGCTCAAACGGAAGGGAAACATCCGCATTTGTGGGAATGAAGACTTGAGGGGTGTTTAAAAAAAAAAGAGAGGATTTACCAGCGCTAATCTCTCTGCAAACCAGGCGGATCGACTGTCGACGCAAAATACACTCGCCGTGTATATATTTAGATTCATTGATTCGAGCACGCTGCACTTGACATTGTGTGAAAGTGACAGAATTGGAGGATGGTGGAATGTGGTCGAATCACAGATGGTGAGAGGATATTCAAAGAGGGGGTGTCAGTCATGAAAAATGAAAGGTGGAGTCTTCTTGGAACACTAAAAGGATCAGTCTCCCATCTCTACTGGAGCATAGTCAATATCTTTCCATACACATAAAAATGCAGTCTATCGAATTAAAGCATTTTTTTAAATGCATGTAAAAAACAAATCTTAATGTTCAATTTTTCTTAAGACGGACATACCTTTGGTAAGCGTATTGTATTGTAAACCAAATTTCTTTTTCGCACTTTAATTGATCAAATTCCGGAGGCGGCGTTGTGTGCAGCTCCAGCCTCTGAGCTTGACAGTAGAGAAACAATGGTTAGTTCACAACAGAAGAAAGGGAAGCCAAGTGGGCCGTGTGTTTGTACAAATGAGGAAATTAATTCATGTTACCTCAGCTTGAAGACGTCAGTATTGTAAACACTGGAAATGGACTCTAAAGGGAAACTTTATGGGCCTGAGTCGCAAAGAATCGGACGCCAAAACACACACAAAGTTGGCAGCAGGTGTAAAAATGTTGGAGATCGTCTTCTCTATCAGAGGGTAGTTCTGATTATTTTTTGGGAGGGGCGGGGGCGGGGATTGGGATAGTACCCCAAAGGGAAGTATGAAGTGATGGAATCGGAAGTGTCAGGGGAAAACAAATAAATATAATACTGAGTTAGAGAAAATAAATAAATCACTCCAATAATTTGGTTAAGCCAGCAAACACAAGTGCCCATCAAGTGTAATTTAGATCTAAATTTGGGATAACACACAACAACTCCTCTGGCCGTGGCCAATCCCTCACCATCCTCTCAGTGTGTGGGGAAAAAAAAAATGGTCGCAATGAAATTCCGAGTTGAAAGGAGACTGTTGTGAAAGGAGACTGGCTCCAAGTCAGCCATTCAATCACTGCTTTTGAACCTCTTCATTTTATGTGGCCTGCGGAAACAAATCTTGTTTGTCAACTTCTATGATTGCTGCTAAAATCTCGACCAAAATTTCAAAATGTCATATGTAGAAATAATAACGTGGAAATATTGTACGCGCTTTTTGTTACCAAGCCCCTCTACAGAGTAAGGTGGGCACCATGCGTCTCGTGAATCCGTCAGTGAGCTGCCGTATTTCATGCCAGCCCAGTCCGTGCAAGTGGTCGGCGACAGCCAAACGGCGTCAGCAAACTGACACGCAGCCAAATACAGAAGAAAAAAAATACAAATTAAACACCGTCATATCCCTTTCAGTCCCACAAACCTGAATGACATGTGACGATCTCTCATGGCACGCTAATGCGCCACGGCACACTGGTTGAGAATGAGTGCTCTACAGTGAAGTGTGAAATACAGCATTTGCACAACCAAGGATGAGGAAATTTTAAATGCCATCATTTTCCGGGTGAATACATGTGGTCCTGTTCCAATCGATTATCGAGACTCGATGCCCAACTCTGTGTACAGAATATCTGAGTGACGCAATGCACTCCATGCACAGCAGCTCTTTATGTATTTCCGGTGGGAAGATTCGGAGGCTTCCGGTTTCCGTTGGATTCAAGCTAACAGGACGTAATCTGAAGGAAAAATACAATAACCTCATTCTTTAAATTTGTGTTGATGTATGTTTTGGAAGAGGCATTTTCAAGTGCACAGAACTGGTGCTTTTCAAGGTGGGAATGTCATCCAAAGTTGTGACTTCTTAAAGACAAAGGGTAAGCTATTCAGCTAACTTTGTGGTGTGCAGGTGTTGGTAAAATGTATTGCGGTTTATCTATTTATTTATTGGGGAGGGGGGGGTTGTATTTCAACATTTTTACCAGTGAGCCAGTTCTACAAAGGAGTTTATACATTCGGCGAGACGATTTAACTATTGCATCATTGAATCAATGAACGTAGTCTGTCCACCTTTCTCTTTGTTTTTCAATGCTTGGCTCCCCCGTCGAGTCACAAATCGGCGCTCTTTCTCACTCCCTCTCCCACGCCGCCCATGCGAGGCACCCGGCAATGAGAGAAGCCACGGGGAACATTCGTGGGAACATTTACCTGCAGTTAGTAGCATATGCTTGTCATTCTTATTATCTGATTATGGGTTCTTTATGATGTTTTCGAAAGCTCAAATTTGTTGTGACAATAAAGGCTGTCTATTCTAGCGCTATGAAGTTCATCTTGTCGACTTATGGTTAAATTAGTTGAAGGTTTCTTTTTTTTTTGCACACAATTGTGCAAAAAAAAAGTTTTCTTTTTGGTGTCTATTCTATTCTGTGGTTTTTGTGTCTTCTGAACAGAGTTAAGTGTGCCAAAATAAGCCATGCAAGTCATTGCTCACAGTGGCCTGCATGTACTATTTACAGCAAATGTCTCAATTAATGAGATATGATGCTTTGCTCCTTTCGCTGTCACTTGGATAACCGCAGCAAATTACAAGTTAATATGCATTCCTGAAGGTTTATTTTTAAAAGTTTGGTGTGATTGCAAAGAACAGTGGTTCTCAAAAAGGGGTTTGTGTACCCCAGGGGGTGCATTAAAGCACTTCAGGGATACGTGACTTTTCAAAATATATTTATATTTATACTGAAAATATATCCAGGCAAAAAAAAAAAAAGAGCTTGATCAGAGAGCAATTACCACCAAGAATGACAAAGATCCTTAGTGAAGCACAAGCCCAAGTGTCTCACTTAATTGTCCCACTAAAGGCCCAAAAACTCAATTCTGTACAACAATGTACTATTCAGTGTTGACCATTGGTAATGTCGTTAGTCTTCTTTTTAATTGTACATTGATATTTTGATATTTTTTTTTCCTCAGTGTCCGTTTAAGTTAGTGATTTCCAACTTGAGAACAGATCTGTACTAAGGAGAACACTTTATGTTGTATGATTATTTTTATGTGCAAAAATCTTTATTGATGATAAAGTTTATTGTTTCTTTTTTTTGGTCTTTCTTTTTACTGTATTACCAAATAGTTCTCCAGATATGACTACAAATGGAGTTTCAAAGTTTTGAAATCAGACACTGATGGCACAGCACTTTAAGTTTAAATGCTTGGCACTGATTAGGGGGTACTCGGCAGAAAAGGGTACATGATTGGAAAAAAAGGCTGGGAACCACTGCATTAGATTAGCAACTGGAAGTGAGCACGTCTCTGTACCTCAAATGTGTCAATGATGCATGGACAGAGCCCATTACCTCGTGCATCGGCGGCCAAACAGGCTGCTGGTAAATTTTTATCAACAACTGTGAAAATGAATTTAAACCCGCATTGTTTGGCTTGCCGCTTGTTAATTTAGGACCCCTGGTGAAATAATATGAGGATATGAAACATTTGTTTGGTTTCAAAGTCTGCAGTCTGCAAGAAACCGTGACAAAAATGAGTTTGAGACCCCTGCCTTAGGTCATTCACAAGTTCCAAAATTGCATTGCTGAGAGATGATATGATGCAATAATTGTTGTTTCTGGTATTTCACAAATGTGTACATGAGCTATAAAGATTCATTCTACCCGTCGCCTCGCTTGGAGCGCCCTGTCATGGTGACACACCGCGGTGTCATTTGCACCTGCCATCACATGCTGTATTTAGATACAAAGTACGTAAAATCGGGCATCGCAATTCATCTCAGTTTTGATTAATCACATTGTGCGTGCAAATTTAGAGATAGCTATAATTCATTGAAACACTGTGTGTGTGTGTGTGTGTGTGTGTGTGTGTGTGTGTGTGTGTGTGTGTGTGTGTGTGTGTGTGTGTGTGTGTGTGTGTGTGTGTGTGTGTGTGTGTGTATTCACAACAACACGCGTCACAAACAAACATCAGCGCCCATCAGAAATCTTCAATTACATGCGCACACACACAGACAAAAAGCAGCTGTCATAAAGTAAATGGGCGAAATGCAAATGTTTTGCCTCACTGTATTTTATCCATTTTAGAGACGGATCATTTTTCACATTTGTGCTAAATGGCAATAAGAATGCATGTTGAAAACTCATAACATATGACATTTTGCACCCTAAAGTTTATAGTGTCGCTGCTCATCTATTTAAGCAGCCTCGAAGCATTAATGAAACAAGAAGTGGGTCCTTAAATCAATGCATTTAGCCATCTTTCCTTCCTTCCTTCCTTCCTTGTTCCCCCCCCTTTTCTACACTTTCTATCCTTTCACAGCAGCTACTTCCTTCCACCGCATCCCTCCCATTGCCTTTCTTTCTTGCAAAACCTCTAAAAGGCTGACATGCAAATGGGCCTTATTAAATCCTATTAAGCCGTCTGTCACCAGCCATGCTAAGAGGGAGCGGGAGGAGCAGGAGGAGGGAGGGGGGGGGTCACAGTTGTGATTGGTGGTGTAGAAGGCAGCGCTATAAAGTGAAAAAAAAAAGTGATGTTGAGATGTGTTGAAGTGAAGTGCTGGAAGACGATACTTCTTTCAACTGCGAGGTCTCCAGCAAAGGCCTGTCCACATCAACATGTCTGTCAAGTGCGATGCCAAAGAAACGGGTTGCACGGCAACACTGAAACATACTACTGCTTGAGCACATTTGGAAAAAGCTCGATCAATAACATGATGATTCAAGAAAAAATCAAATTAAAGCGTGTGGACTGATTGGAAGTTGTCAGTACTGACATGCCAGAAACAATCAGTGAAATTGAAAGAAATACAATTGAATTTAATTTAGCAGTCTGCAATTCTTCTTGTTTATTTTGCTTTGATTTTGCTTTGTTTTATTCTGCAGGCAGTCATTGCAAATAATAACCTGTTCCCAACTGCCACCCATTCACCCATTATCCTCACGAGGGTCTCGGGGGCTGCTGGAGCCTATCCCAGCTGACTTCAGGCGATCGGCGGGGGACACCCTGAACTGGTTGGCAGCCAATCTCAGTGCACACATAGACAAACAACCACACACGTTCATAATTACACGTAGGGACAAAATAGATAGAATGTCTAATTAACCTGCCAATCATGTTTTTTTGAATGTGGGAGGAAACCGGAATACCCGGAGAAAACCCACACAGGCATGGGGGGAACATGCAAACTCCACACAGGAAGGCCAGAGCCGCAATCGAACCCTGCACCTCAGCACTGTGAGGTGGATGTGCTAAACATTGGCTGGCAACCGGTTCAGGGTGTCCCCCTCCTACTGCCCAAAGACAGCTGGGATTGGCTCCAGCATGCCCCTCGACCTGTCTGAGGATAAAGCAGGTCAGAAAATGGATGGATAGATGAAACTTTGGCGCAGTGTTGTATGCCTTTATTTCGTCAGGTTTTATACAAATGCCCATTGTCATTAGTGAAGCAGCTTTCCACCAAACGAGCCTTAAATAAAATTGATGATGTTGCACAAGCCATCTTCTGGAGTTACTAAATAAAATCCACCTTATTCCTCTACCCCATGAACCTTTGCACGACTTCCAGTCATGACTTGGAGTCACTCAAGTGACAAGATGGACATGCACTTGGCTCTCAAAGGAGTCTGGGAGTGGCCATCCAGACCACTTTGAGAGCTCTAGAAATCTAGCTTGGTGCTAACTGCTAAAGAGCAGCCAACCAGGTGCATCCCGCTGAAGCTGGGAAGAGGTGGTGGTACCTCACAGTCCAATTGGCTCCTCCTATTTCTTCTTTAAACATTGTGTATATTGGATGCTGTGCAATGCATTACTCTGACTAGAATTGTCTGCTGAGTTGAGACCAGAATTCTTAAAATACTAGGCTTTACAAATAAGGGGCTTGCTTTAACCATGCTAATTTTATCACCCCCCAAAAATTAGATGGAACGGCGTTTCAACTACGGGAAAAATATATTTTTTTCATTAATAAAAGAATAGAGTTACCTGACGCCATTATTACCAACGCTGCAAATTAGCCATCGTGAATTCGAGTTGCAGTCAGAGGGATGGACATCTCCTGCTCCAACTGTATCAGGGAGGGAGTCTCAGAGACTACAATAGTTTCCAATAGCACCTGTAGAAATGGTAAGGTTTGGTGCTTGTCTTTTTTTTTTTTAAATGACCTCTTGGCAAGGCTACCAATCTCAGTCGTACGCACACAACAACACTAGAAGCTGTTAAAGTGGATTAAAATTGCAAGTGTAAAACAACAACTGTATAACCTGTAAGAAAAAAAAATGCAATAACACATAAAAAAAACTTTGCTCTGACATGACAGCATTCAAAAGTCTAGAAGCACATGATTAAATGTTAAGATAAGATTGCTGAACGTCATTACTGGAGCTAGGGCCTCCAACACAGTGAGTTACAGGTTATTTTGCCTCTCCTCTTCATCCTCCTTCGTCTCTCTTACGCTTTGATTTTTTTTTTTCAGCGATGAGACGGAGAGGACGATGGATACCTTTCTCTTGCCTGTCAATTCACCTTGTTTGTCTCTCTGTCCACCTTAATTGGCGTTCAGGAGACACACGCGCCCATCCCAGTGGACTTGGTCGGGACAATGGAGGCCCATATTGCTGACCGGCCTGCAACTCAGTCCAAATTGGATTGGAAATCTTCCATCTTCTCTTTAGCATAACAAAGGTTGGTAGACAAAGATGCCATTTTAATGGAGAAAATCAATCTCACAGAGGAAGCGCTGGCATTGTCTCCCATCAGCTGTGCAGGTGCGCTTCTCCCACAGTGGCCTTAATCGAAGGTGGCAGGGGAGACATCCGTAAATCCAACCGTTCCGTTTCTACCGCTGCGGGAAAGTCTGGCAGTTGATGCACTGAAAAAAAAAGTACTTGATTTTCGGTTGCTCGTGATTAAAATTACGTTAAAACGTGACAACATTTTAATCATTTGCAGGCAATGTACATGTTCGAATTACGGTAACTAAATCCAATGGATATTATTTTTCAATGGGGGTGGGGGTGGGGACGCCATTCCATTCCTAACACAAAATCAGCTAAGTGAGCTTAGTAATCAGGTCAAAACTAGATCTTCTAGCCTAGATTTGACCTCAACACCCCAGTCCCCCACCTGAACTGACCCAGTTAGGAGTAAAAAGCTGCTCAAATAGACACTAACATGTCACAAACAAGGCGGGGAAAAGGAAGAACACATTATGCACACGCATGTTTTATTTCCGTATTATTATCGTATTGCGCGGCTGCAGAAACTGCCGTGTGAACGCACCAGGGTTAACACGCTTCTCTTTAGTAAGCGGCTTTATATGTGTGAACGTTCCACAAAATTTACACCGGTGTAAGATATATCGCAACAGAATACGTCGGTGGAGCGCCGATGCAAATGTGTGCCATGTGAACACCCCTTATGTAACTTGAGAGCGTCCCCTGCCTTGTTTTGAAATGCTTTCATTATTATGTGAAAGCTGACAGGCTGCCATCATCACTTTATTACATGCAATAAATACAACGTGCATAAAAAGTAGAATAAAGCATAGAATGAGTTGAGTGAGTATTCTGTGCATGTGTGTGTCTCGTATGACAAATAGGATGTGCCTGAGCTCAGTTATTACACTAATTGTTGTCTCCCTCATGGTCATTTTTGAGTAGGAACACAAAAAGTGTACAAAAGTTAAACACAACTCATGAAATTGTGTGCCCTCTTGTGGAAAAAAGTCATGAAATCTTCGGCCAGTCTGAACAAATGAACTACAACTTTCAGAGATCCAATCCATTCATCCATTTTCAACACCGCTTATCCCGAACAGGGTCGCGGGGAGTTGCTGGAGCCTGTCCCAGCTGACTTTGGGCAGAAGGCAGACCACACCCTGAACTGGTCGCCAGTCAGTCGCAGGTTACAGAGACAAACAACCTTTCACATCCACATCCACACCACCACTGAGTGGGAACCGATCCCACAGTACCACCATCAGCGACCCACTTTCAGAGATAAAACTTTTTAAACGGTCAAATTTGACCGGAACACAACGCAAGGTTTAACATACGCTAAATGTTTGTGTTTGTTTTGTGGTTTTTTTTTTTTTTTGTGACTGTGTAATGAAGCCGAAGTACCTGGAGAGAAGTTCAACATGCAGATCTGATCTGAGATTCTAACGCAAAGACCTTTTGCTGTGAGGCAGCAGAACCCACAAAACCCAGATGCCTATGCTGCATTCAGGTGCCATGTGATGGCCGCACGATTCTTCAGTTAAAATTGTGAGCGTATATTTGTATGTTCAATATGTCACTGCAGTGAAGCAAAACTCCGACAGTTCTGTGTATTTCGATAAGGTAAGTGCTTGTGTTTATCTGTGCACTCGCAGCCTTGTGAACATTACCATGAGAATGGCCTAAGCCCTTGGCTAATCCTCCAAGTCTGTTGTAATAAACGTCTTCATTCACACAACCGAGAGACAACGCCAGTACATCACCGAGTTGTAGCGTTTGCCTTTGACCAAGCTCATCGCATCTGGGTTGTTCTTGCTCAGGATGGCCTTGTTCATTTTGGATTGCAAACAGGCATTTACATGTATGTAAGGATCAGGAGCGCAGGCACAGCAATTTGAGCAGTGATGCTCCGCTGGAGTTTTGTGCGTGTCGGGCTCCCATCTCTCACTTGCTTCCCATCTCCGGGTCTCCCATCGGGAATCACCCCACCCACCATATTACCACCCAACACCAGGGTACCCATACAATGCAGTCTATTAAAAAGCCTTTATCGAGGTTATTCACTCAGCGCACTTCCGCAGAGATGAGGAATAGGTTTAGGCTAAAGGTTAGAATGTGTGTGCACACATGCGTGTGTGCACACATGCGTGTGCGTGTGTGTGTGTGTGTGTGCGTGTGGGTGGGTGTGTGCGCGTGTTGGTGTTTGTGCACAGTGTCTGTCCAAGTTCTGGCCTTGCTAGCTTACAAAAAAACAGCCTTTCAAGGGCTTCAAGTGGCAAATGTACCATGAGCCAATGTAATGCTGCTTGGATGTACTTATTTACAGTCAATAGACTTCTGCCTGCAATACTGCATCTCTTGCAAGCGTGTCATTGTGGTGTTGTCTTGAGTAAACATCTGACCTTCCGCAGGGGCAGCTTGGGAAAAGTAAATAAATTGCTCGTGCTTTCTTCTTCTGTGTTAGCATGAAAATAACTAATACAATTATGGTCTCAGTCTTCTTCACAACAGTTTGATTGTGGAAAGAAAATGATCTGACCTCGATCCTATCCAACAGACAAATTGATGTATGCATACAGCACATGATTAATTTATTGCTTTGAATAGATATGATTACTGTTATTATTATTATTATTATTGTTCTTATTATCATTAAAAGGAAGATTATTACGTCTGCAGAGACTGTTGATGTTTTGAAGGCTTAAGGCACATCTTTTTAGCTTGGCTTTTGAATAACTTATTTAATAACTTATCTTAATTCTTTGAATGTAAGCCTTTTTATTTATGTATGTATTTATTTTATGAATTTACTTTTTTTTAATAGTCAGCATTTCATCTTGGGGGGCCTCCATGCTGGGAAGGGTGGTTCCCGTCATTCAGCGTGGATCAGCTCCCCATCTACCCATCCATGGGTGCTTTTTTTTCCCTGTATCTTGTCATGTCTTTTTTAATATCAGGGTCATCGGGATATGTGTGCATGTTTAATATGTTTGTGTGTGTGTGTGTGTGCGCGCGCGCTCGCAAGCATAGACGTTCTTGTGAGGATATACTGTATACATGTGTGAGTTGTGGCCAGGGTGTGTCCTCCTCTTATGTTGTAATTTTGAATTTTATTTTTAACTGCACAGCACTTTGAGTTGCATTTTTATGGATGAAAAGTACTATATAAATAAAGTTTGATTGATTGATTGAATTTGTACATATTGCAGTATATGGAGGACCCCCTCTACTTGCAGGGGACAGAGACAAGGCTGGGCTGCAAATAGCAAAAATCCACGCATTAAATGACACACATTATAAATGCGTTGAAAAGAAGTAATCGCCCCCCCCCATCCCCCCAAAATGGGGATAAACTGACCAAAAATTTTTATCGCAAAAAACTGAGGTTGGCTCATCTGTCTTACCCCCCAAATAATAAAACATGAATAAATAAATATCGACTCCAGTTTCTTCTAAAATGAGCAGGAAGTGAGCTATAAATTATTACCGGTATATCATTTTTTTTAGCCTAATTTTTTCTTTCTTGCTTTTATTTTTTTAGTGTTTTGCCAAACCAGAATGGTGGTATTTTGAATAAAGTGTATTTAATTCTCCAAAATGATCATCCTCCAGGATCGGTGATTCTATCATTTTCGCATAAGAACAGGAAACAGATTGAGAAATCGTCACCCACGACACAGTTTTCCAAAGTCTGTCTTCATTGACCTTTAATGCCATGTGTCTGTGTGTGCGTGTATGTGTGTGTGTGTGTGTGTGTGTGTGTGTGTGCGTACGAGAGGCTCCAAAGGTTTCAAGCATTGCAAAGTGTGAGGAGTATTTCAGTCAAGAGATTTGAAACACACACAGTTGGCCTTTGCACCATCCTCCTTTTGAAGAAGATGAAGGGTATTGTGAGGAAGGATCCCAAGATGGCCAACCTCTTCAACACCTTTGATGCTCAAATGGTAGCAGAAGATCAGAGGAATGACAAAGAGGGAGTCGGGGGATGAATGACAACCTATCGCAACAAAATAGGAAGAGGAGATTCCATCAGGAAAGTGAAGAAAATGCTCGACTGATGGGAACAGTGACAGTATGTTGTTGTTGACCCTTATATTGGGCAAGCTTGGATCATGTGTGTTTGGAGACAAATGCAAAATGATTTGAGGGCAATGAATGATTTAACCGTCAAATTAAAAACAAAAGCATTCATTGATCCATCAATGATATTGAAGTTACTTTTAAAAGTTGGGAGGGATTCTATTTCTGTTCGGTTTCATAGTCTGTCTATCCCTTTCCTGTCATGTTCAGGGTGGCGGAGAGCTGAGCACTCCAAGCTGACTTCAGACGAAAGGCACACTAAGCCCTGGACCGGTCACCTGTCAAGTACAGGGCACATGTAGACAACCATTCACACTCCTGTTCACACCATCACTCAGTGGGAACTGAACCCCTGGTGCCTCCACCCAGGTTTAATTTGTTTCTCAATTTGTCCCAGGTCGTTTAACAACATATCTATGATACGCTTTTTTCAAAATACTCTGAGGATCAAGATTTACACAACACTTTGTACACGTTGTTTCTTGTCTTGCTGGTATTATTTTTAGGGGGAGGCCTGACTGATGTCAGCAGAGACCAGAATTTGTGTGTGTATGGATCGGTCCAGGGTGCGGGATGGAGGAGTACGCAGCATGAAAACACTCATGAAGTTGACCCACCCAATTACGCTTGTCACTAACTGTGAGATTTTTTGACCAGCTTTCATAGACGGGCGCCTGAGCATTCAGCATAAAAACTAGCACATATTCATATTCGTCTCGTTAATGTGTTTGGGAATTGGCTGGTGGTGCAGGTGATGCAACACGATTTTGATGGATTGGATTCAGGCACCGGCAGACGGACTCTGCACTCCGATGATATTTTGGTGGAGGTCATCGTATTTCATTGATAAATATGACAACAGCGTACATGCATGAAACCCTCTCAATCCTTGTAGAAATTAGCGCACCATTATTAGTATGACCGATCATATATTTTCAAAACGCACCCTTGTACCGTGGCACAGTGTGTGTGTGTGTGTGTGTGTGTGTGTGTGTGTTGGGCTCTGGTGGGGCTATAGGGAGTCATCTCTCAAAACACACGCCATGTTACACAAAAACTTTGGGGATGCTGTTGAATGAAAAATAAAAGCCGAAAGGGATGGATGATCTGTTTCTTCCCAATATAGCCAGTTAATGTGCGTGCGCATGTGTTTTTAATTCACCATAGTTCTGTTTCTCGTGGCGATGAGGCTTCAGCACCATGGCCAGCGACTGTCACACCATCAGCAGTGTACTTTCAACATAATTTCTGATCTTTTGGACACAAGGACTCGACACAAGTGTCCCTTTAACAGATCTGTGATCTCCCCTGCCAACTTTGCCTCAACCACCCGCGGAGGTCAACTTGCAGCACTTGTGCTTTAACCTCCGATATGGAGTCCAGCAATTCAGTTGCTTCTTCCGCCATGTAAAGGACTATGTGCC
This sequence comes from Hippocampus mohnikei, assembly GCA_026261675.1. Lineage (NCBI taxonomy): Eukaryota > Metazoa > Chordata > Actinopteri > Syngnathiformes > Syngnathidae > Hippocampus > Hippocampus mohnikei. The sequence continues at coordinate 7,392,834 of JAKGUB010000822.1, read as the reverse complement.
TTTCGTGTACCGAGAATGAGAGGCAACGTCGAATTGACGGCGAATCAAGTGGGCTGGGGTTACACCCACACCGGCGCAACACGCCTCTTTTTGAACTACTCAAAGCTACATGCGTCGGTGAAAAACATAAAACTTGGTCTCCCTTGTCGCTTCACAGAGTTGGACTGCGCCTTGTGCTAGCCTTGCACCGGACCTGAAAATAGCGCCCCACACGTTTTTAAATCAATTTATGTGATCATGCTGTATTTCTGTGCTTTTCTTATAATAATTTTTGTACGTATAATTGAAGAATGTTTTGGATTTAGCAGAAAATTACCTTCACCATTTGGGGTTTTGTTTTACTAGACGTGATTGAAGTTTTTCTCAACCAATCTAGACACATGCTGCCATTGTATTTGTGACCTAACCTTTATAATAGGTATCACATGAGCAAGACAACAAATTATTTGCACGCCTCTTATGCTCAGCAGCTGCATGCTTCTTTGTTGTCTCAGCACTCACTAATTAATATGATAAATAAGATGCTATTTAATTGGAGGTAGTCATGACTGGCACATGAATGAGGACAGGCAAAGATAAGCGAGCTGTTTGAGCCAGTATTCCCCTCCCTCCCCACTTCCTCTCTGATTGATGATGTTTTTTTCTTTTTCTTTAGATACCGGACAGCTAGGAATAGCAGCTTTACATTCAGCCATATTTCTATCAAGCGTTACAGTTGAGTTTATGGATTTGCAGATTTGGAACGGCTTCAATGGACAAGTGCCAAAAAAGCAATATGGCACGGATCAATTGTTTTGGTGAAGTGTAATAAACAAAACTACTGTTTAGTGATAATGGAGTTGTAGTTTAATTACAATTTGGACACATTAATTCAGGGAAAAAATGGACCTGTGCAAATTTCAGACAAAGTTTTCCCTGCATATTGCCTCATCTATGGAGCAAGAAAGTCGGTCATATAGCTGACAGCTTTGCCTCAAGCGTCCATGTAGTATAATAGAAGGAATGTACTGTGATCTCCTCATCCTCAGATAATCCCAGCTCCATCTGGATCCCAACAAGAAGCCTGCGGGGAAGTCGCTTCTGTTTTTCTGCGCCACCTAATCCGCCACACCATCATTCTCACATACCGCTTGTGTCTGACGAGATCAACATCGTTGCACGTGTGTGCTTGTTGAGAGAAAAGAAGAGTATGCAACACATCTTGGGGATCTATTTTAACAGCATCTGGCTGGACACTCCCAACCTGTCCAGGCAAATGCTGCGCCTCCACAATGATTTCCTCCTCCTGACATAAACCGCTTGTGCGCAAGCGGCAAGCGGAGAAGAAAGACAAGGAGGCTTGGCGAGCAGAGAAGCGAGGCTATGAAAAGAGATTAGTGGTTGAGAGGAGTCAGAAGAGAGTGGTGAAGAAGAAGAGGAGCAACGATATAGAAGATGATTGTGAAGAGCTGGTGAGTGAGGCTCTAGATGAATTGTAGAGAAAGAAGAGAGATTACACAAATGTTCGACTGTGCAACAAGTTGTCAGATGACACGGTAACTGGACAAGAAGGGTGTAGCAGTAGATGGCAAAGAGAGGAGGGATCGAGAACATCGAGAGCAAAGGACGAGGACCGCGGCCTTTTAAGCTGTAATGAGAGGCCAGAGAATGATAAGAGACTCTCATGGGAGAAGCGACTGTCGCTGCACTCCTTGGCCGGCTGTCAACTGTAATTAGCCAAACTGCACTCTGGCTATTATTGATCTTCCCCTGCCCTCGCCTCCCTCGACACTGGGCCTTCGTGTCACCTCGACGCGCTCTTGCTCGTTGACGGGGTAGCTCTTGATTGAACCCTTCTCAGCATGAGAGTCGTTCACACCAGCGACGAGCACCCGCTCAAATACGTGGTGCCTGCAAAACAAACACAGTGGGGCCGTGGGACCCATTTTCCTCAAGTAGGAGTGTGTGTGTGTGTGTGTGTGTGTGTGTGTGTGTGTGTGTGTGTTTGGGTGTTCTTGAAATCTGCATCAAACACCTGATTTGGAGAGTGTGTCGGCAACATGCGGGGTGTTTGCATATCCTCCACACAATGAGTTATATGTTTAAGAGGGTAGCTATTCCCTCCCACTCAGTGTTGTGACATAGATTTGAGCTATTCCAGCTTCACACACACACACACACACACACACACACACACACACACACACACACACACACACACACACACACACACACACACACACACACACACACACACACACACACTTGTCATAACTGCCTGTGTACACGAGCTATATCAGACAGTTCCTCAATACAATGGCACTGATACTGGGATATTGGGCCCATGAAAAGAAATCTTCCTGGACTCCCCTACAGCCAGTGATGAAGAATTAAGATTCAGGGGAAAATGATAGAACCCTTGCTTGTCTCCAGGATGGTCATCCAACTCCTGAATGATTAATAAAATGGCCGAATGAATCCATCCAATTTTTTTCAAAATTTTGTCCCATCTTTTCTTTTAGGAGACGTCAAACATACACAAAAATAAACTGTATGGCTAACACTTGACTGCATGGTTGTTTCATTGTTAGAATGTTATTCTCACCATTTCTGAGAACATTTGGGTTTGGTATTCATACCTCAACTTTGGCCTTCCTGTGTGGAGGTTGCATGTTCTCCCCCCTGCTTGTGTGGGTTTTCTCCAAAGAGTCCGTTGGAGAGACTGTGAACGTGAATGCTTGTTTGTCCATATGTGCCCTGCCATTAACTGACAGCCAGTCGAGTGTGTGCACTGTCCCTCCCCCAAAATCATCAGTCAGTCGGCATAGGCTCAGGCACCAAATGAGGGAAATAGAAAACGAATGACTGGCTCCTCCTTAAATTACAAAGGCTCTACTAGGAGGGAAAATTCAACATGCCCTCATTTGTCTATATGCCTCATTGCACACCACACAGAAAATCAGATCACACACATACAGGCATGCGAGAAGCGATGCTAGAGTGAAAACTAAGTTTTTCAGCAAGGATCGGAGGGGGCATTGCTCAAGCCTTGCGACAGGGCACCTTGACAGTGGTCAGAAAGCAAACAAGCATCCCGCTCATATCTAGCCACCGCATTTATTTATGTATTTATTTATTTAATTTATTTGTTGCACACAGTGGGATTTTAAATGTCACCCTTTAAAGTCCACAAACTATATGCCACCTCTTAACCACTTATTGTGTTCTTCTTTTCCTCCGCTCCTTTTTCAAATGAATCTTAAATGTATATTTGATCTTCTCAGCATACTCTACACACGTAGAGAATAAGGTGAGTTACTTGGCTTCCCCTCACTTGACCACAAACAATGCAAAGAGAGCAAAACTCTAATAATAACAATTATTAGTCTGTGATAGACGGGCCTTCTTACTGTGACAAAAACCTGAGGAAGACTCGAGCGAAATTGAAAATGTCAGCACTATAAGTGTGGACGCTAATCAGACATGCTGCCATTATAACAGCAAGGTTAAATACCTGCTGGCATCATCACCTTCAGCCAAGATAACATCCAGGCTACAAGACCTCGCACACACGCACACACACACACACACACACACACACACACACGCACACACGCACACACGCACACACGCACACACGCACACACGCACGCACGCACGCACTCCGAGGATAAATATCTGATTGTGTGCCCAAGCACTGACAAAGGACCGATGAGGGATCTCCAACATTCATGCATCTCCTGTCGTCGCCGTACATGCAGCGTCCCATCGTGCCATTGAGTAGGGGGGAGGATTTACAAGTCACGCCAGTGGTCTCCATACGTACACCAAAGCTCTCTTTTGTTCCCCCCATCACCTGTTCCAGATTTATGACACCCAATTACGAGCAAGTGTGCTAACAGCATTCCCCATTAGCCTATCAAATGCTTTAGTGCTTGTTCCCTCAATGGGTTATCTGGCCTTTCAGCATGGCCGTAGCCAATTTACGCCTCCCCCACAAGACCATGTGAACAAAGACCTCGCCGGCTCTTCTTTTTGTTTTGTTGCAATGCTCCTCCAAGACAGGTAATTAAAAAACTGAGTTTGTGGTTAATTTGTGAGATAATTATCTAAATTAAACTGCTTTCTCCTCACATGGCGGGCAGGGGTGTGTGAAGAGAGGGCTCTTTCTATCTCATTCTCTTCCTCGCCTGACGAGGGTGGTCACAAGAAACAAAAACGCTAATGACACCTTCTCCTTTCTCTCCTTTTGTTTTCACCGCCTTATTTTGCCTTCTCTTTTGTTTTATCAGCCTGAGAATTAAATGAAGATGGAGGAGTGGATGTTTTACTTCCAGGTGCCTTTGTCCCGTCTGTATTGTCTGGTAAAGCCAATAAAATACCAACACTGCAGGTGGGCAATGAAAGCAGAAAAAAAATTATTCAGCACCCGCACCAAGGTGGCATTTGACCTTAGCACTTCGATGTAAAATACTGCTGTCAGGAGGAGGTCCATACATGGCCCTCTGTAGACACAAATTTCAAAGCGAATAACATAGAGATGGACACGGGAAATATTTAGAATTATTTTGAATTAGCCGATACTGTGTTAAAGAATCTGATATGGTCATTCATATGAACATGCCAGCATAGAGATGCAGCGGGTGACTGTCTGACTTGCTCAATCACCCCTCCACCACACATGCGCGCACACACACACACACACACACACACACACACACACACACACACACACACACACACACACACACACACACACACACACACACACACACACACACACACACACACACACACACACACACAGATAATTGATGAAGGAATGAACGCTCACTGTCAAATGTGGTGGCACGTTGCCATCAGGCCCTGACAGGAAAATAACACTCTTCAAGGAAAATAATACACTCATTCTGCTGTCGGCGCTCACAGAATATGGCTCGCAGACGATGCCCGCGCGTGTGCGTGTCCGCCTGTGCGTTTGTGTCTGTGTGCATGAGTGCATATGTCTAAAAGCCCTCGTCACTGCTGTCAACCTGAGTACAAAGGATCACTTTATATGATTAGTATGCATCTCTGAATAACATACTGCACAAAAAGCCCTGCCCCACTGGATGCTCCACGCCAATTAATGGATTAAGAAATTATTTCCAGGCAAGCCTTGTTGTGAGACAGCAATGATACGTGGCTGTTGTGGCTCCTACTAGCCACATGGCCAATTTCTCACTCAGCAACTGGGTGTTGAATTCAGAGAGTAACTTCAAGCAGGACGCTTCAAAATGTGTGCATTCCTGTGTAACACACTTAATAACAAGTAGGGGTTGAACAAATTCAATCTGTATAACAGTGTCAGTCTCATATTTGGTCAAAAGCCAAAGAAAAAATATGTAGCTTCAAACGAGTTTTAAAAATGGACAGGGATGGGGCTCGCCAAATATTTGATGGAAAGTCATTCCAGAGGGAAGGACTGGCAACAGAAAAGACTTGATCTCCTCTGAGGCTCCGCTTGGTCCTCGGCACCTCCAATAGTGCCTGGTCGGCAGACCTGAGGCATCGGGCAGGTGCCCAGGGGTGGAGGAGCTCAGAGAGGTCAACTGGGTCATGTGCTCTCTGTTACGAGCTCCAGTTAAGAGGTGAGCAGCAGCATTTGGAAACAAGTGGAGATGTTTGAGGGAGCAATGTCTGATTCCAAAAACAAATCATCCAGCCAAGATGTGACAATGGAATGGATTTCTGCTTCTAAGTCCTGCTGAGAAAGGAAGCGCTTTACCATAGCCAGCTGCCAAAGATGAAAGAAGCTGGATTTAACAAGCGCACGGCTTTGCAGCCGACTGTACATTCATTTGTGTTTTTCGTTGACTGTTTTCAATTTCTTTTTTGTTATATTATTATTTTATGTACCGTAATGTGTAAAGTACCTTGTAACAGCTCCAGCTGTTGTGAAAAAACGATTTGTCAATAAAGTTGTATTGTATTAATTTCCTTAAAAAAGAAATTGAGACATTTGGATTATTGATAGCTGCAGGACACAAGCCCACAGTCGGGGGCCACTCCATAGTAAGTTGAGGAAGAGGTCACCTGTCAGCAATTGCACACCTTCCAGTGATAATACATGAAATATTGTCGGAATATATAAATGCAGTGCAGGTAGTCAATAGACAAGAGATGAAGATTAGTTACAATTATGTCATAAACAATTTTGCAACTCAGAAAGTGAGGACGATAAAGCACCTAACGCACTGAGTGACACAGGTTTGCAAGTGTGTGCACACCTAAGGAATGTGTTTTTTTCTCGTCAGGGTTCGTTCAGTGCCACAAATGGTCGCAAGGCCATTTGCCAACAATTTGGATGGTCTCCAACGGTTCCAAATTTGATGGCAATAAGAAAAACTGTTTGCAACCATTAAAACAGTTTCATGTGTGCAACTATTTGCAACATTGAATGAACCCTGACCACTAAAATAAATCAATAAATCAATAAATAAACCTTTGCCACAGTGCGATGCGGGCTTAAAATTCAGAAAACCTAAACTGAAAAGTCAGACACTAATCAGTCAAAGAATGGTGGTCCATCGTATTGAAGTGTCAACCTATATTCATTGTGCTGCAAAATCTGATGAATATGTGAAATCTGCATGTATGGGTTGCACAATACATTGCGACTAAATGGCGCCCCAAAAATATGGGTCCCTTGACAATATTTTGCTTCGGGCCCCCAAATGACCTGGGTCAGCAATTATTAAAACAATAACATTGACTGTTTTACTGTGGAAAGGACATTAAATGAATATAACACAATTGAGTTGCCAAGTCCGTTTGAAAAGTAATCGTCCACCTCTGACTCGCAGGAGGTACCCTGCGATCAGTTGGCTTCTTTATCTAGGGCCACTGTCCTCCATGTAAACTCTTACAGGAGATGGAGATAGGGGATAGGAGGTGGAGAGAGATACAGGGTTGTAAAACTCTCAGTGGTGGGTGGATTGTACACTGATAATTAGTGGGGGAGTTTCCACTTTTGACCAGTACAATTCAATTGAACAGGATTTTTTTTTAACACCCAAAGAAATTGCTGTACGCAGTATTTTGGGTTAGGAATCTATGAGTGAGCATGGCTCTTGACTTGCACAGACTTCTTGTAAAAGCATCAAAATGTCTTCGATTTTGAGGGTAGTCCAGTGTAGAGCCCCACTCCAGTTTCATTTGGCCGTGGCCAAGCTCTTCGAAAATGTGAATTATGAATTGTGGAATAAATATGAAAAAGTTCCGCCTCCTATTCGCCAGATTTTTTTTTTGTTGCTCATCCAGTATATTTTTACACACACACACATACACACACACACACACACACACACACACACACACACACACACACACACATATATATATATATATATATATATATATATATATATATATATATATATATATATATATATATATATATATATATATATATATATATATATATATATATATATATATATATATATATATATAATAAAAAAAAAAATCCTCATCTCACCCCTTGGGTGGTGTCCGTCCCCATTCAGCTCGGGTCCTCTACCAGAGGCCAGGAAGCTTGAGGGTTCTGCGCAGTATCCTTGCTGTTCCCAGCACTGCACATTTCTGGACTGAGATGTCTGATGTTGTTCCCGGATCTGTTGCAACCACTCATCTAATTTGGAGGTCACTGCCCCGAGTGCTCCGACCACCACAGGCACGACTGTCACCTTTACCTTCCAGGCTCTCTCCAGCTCCTCTCTGAGCCCTTGGTATTTCTCGAGTTTCTCGTGTTCCTTCTTTCTGATGTTTCCATCACTTGGGACCGCTACATCCACTACAACGGCTTTCTTCTGCCCTTTATCAATGATCACGATATCCGGTTGGTTCGCCATTACCATCTTGTCAGTCTGGATCTGGAAGTCCCACAGGATCTTCGCTCGGTCATTCTCCACCACCTTGGGAGGTGTTTCCCATTTTGACCTTGGGGTTTCCAGTCCGTACTCGGCACAGATGTTTCGTAGACTATGCCAGCCACCTGGTTATGGCGTTCCATGTAGGCTTTCCCTGCCAGCATTTTACACCCTGCAGTTATGTGTTGGATCGTCTCGGGTGCCTCTTTGCACAACCTACACCTTGGGTCTTGTCTGGTGTGGTATATCTGGGCCTCAATGGCTCTGGTGCTCAGGGCCTGCTCCTGAGCAGCCAGGATGAGTGCCTCTGTGCTGTCCTTCAGGCCAGCCTCTCTAGCCACTGATAGGACTTCTTGAGATCAGCCACTTCACTTATGGTCCGGTGGTACATCCCGTGTAGGGGCTTGTCCTCCCATGATGGTCCTCTTCCAGCACCTCATCCTCTGTTCCCCATTGTCTGAGACATTCTCTGAGTACATCATCCGTTGGAGCCTTCTCCTTGATGTATTCATGGAGCTTGGATGTTTCATCCTGGACAGTGGCTCTCACACTCACTAGTCCCCGGCCTCCTTCCTTTCGGCTTGCGTACAGTCTCAGGGTGCTGGATTTGGGATGGAACCCTCCATGCATGGTTAGGAGCTTTGGTCTTAACATCCGTGGTCTGAATCTCTTCCTTTGGCCACCTGATTACTCCTGCAGGGTATCTGATCACTGGCAGGGCATAGCTGTTTATTGCCCGGGTCTTATTCTTGCCATTGAGCTGGCTTCTTAGGACTTGCCTCACCCGCTGGAGGTATTTGGCCGTAGCCGCTTTCCTTGTTGCCAGTTCGAGGTTGCCATTGGCTTGTGGTATACCGAGGTACTTGTAGCTGTCCTCAATGTCTGCTATTGTTCCTTCAGGGAGTGAGACCCCTTCAGTGCGGACTACCTTTCCTCTCTTAGTCACCATCCGACTACATTTCTCAAGCCCGAATGACATCCCGATGTCATTGCTGTAGATCCTGGTTGTGTGGATCAGGGAGTCTATGTCCCTTTCGCTCTTAGCATACAGCTTTATGTCATCCATGTAGAGGAGGTGACTGATCGTAGCTCCATTTTTGAGGCGGTATCCGTAGCCTGTCTTGGTGATTACTTGGCTTAGGGGGTTCAGTCCTATGCAGAACAGCAGTGGGGAGAGTGCATCACCTTGGTATATGCCACATTTGATGGACACTTGGGTAAGTGGCTTGCCATTGGCTTCAAGTGTGGTATTCCACATCCTCATCGAGTTCGAACGGCTCTTAGGGTCCTGTTCACCTTATACAACTCCAAGCATTCAGTGATCCATGTATGTGGCATCGAGTCGTAGGCTTTCTTGTAATCAATCCAGGCTGTGCACAGGTTGGTATGTCGGGACCTGCAGTCTTGTGCGACTGTTCTGTCAACCAGGAGCTGATGTTTGGCTCCTCTGGTATCTCTACCAATGCCCTTCTGTGCTTCGCTCATGTATTGATCCATGTGTCCACTTATCTTAGCCGCAATGATGCCTGACATGAGCTTCCATGTTGTGGAGAGACAGGTTATTGGCCGATAGTTGGATGGGATTGTACCCTTTGAGGGATCCTTCATGATCAGGATCGTTCGCCCTTCAGTTAGCCATCCTGGGTGAGTCCCATCCTTCAGCAACTGGTTCATTTGTGTTGCTAGGCGCTCATGGAGTGCTTTGAGTTTCTTTAGCCAGTAGGTGTGTACCATGTCTGGGCCTGGTGCTGTCCAGTTTTTCATATCTGAGACTCTTTCCTGTATGTCTGCCACTGTTATGGTAACTGGGTTCTGCTCAGGGAGGTTGCTGTGCTCCTCTCTCAGGGTCACCAGCCATTGTGCACTGCTGTTATGTGCAACCTCCTCTCCCATATTCCTTTCCAGTACCTTTCAGTTTCCAGTCTTGGTGGGTCAGCTCTGCTGTTAGGACCCTGCCACTGAGCGTACACTTTCGCAGGTTGTGTTGCGAACAGCCTGTTTATTCGCCTGGCCTCATTCTCTTTCATGTACCTCTTTAGGCGAGGTTTAAGAGGTACATATATATATATATATATATATATATATATATATATATATATATATATATATATATATATATATGTGTGTGTGTGTGTGTATATTGTGCCTGTTTTATATATATATATATATATATATATATATATATATATATATATATATATATATATATATATATATATATATATATATATATATATATATATATATATATATAGTTTTTTATATATATATATAGAGAGAGAGGGGGAATAGATAGATAGATAGATAGATAGATAGATAGATAGATAGATAGATAGATAGATAGATAGATAGATAGATAGATAGATAGATAGATAGATAGATAGATAGATAGATAGATAGATAGATAGATAGATAGATAGATAGATAGATAGATAGATAGATAGATAGATAGATAGATAGATAGATAGATAGATAGATAGATAGATAGATAGATAGATAGATAGATAGATAGATAGATAGATAGATAGATAGATAGATAGATGGATAGATATCATTTAAAGATTGTGGAAACTGAGAGAGAGGTGTCATTGACTTTGCGAGCACAGAGAGAGATCCTGGTCTCTCACCTTGTCGCATGCATTCAACACGTTTATAATTTTTGTTTTAAATGACACAACACGCAGAAGGACTTTATTTTCTTTTTCGATATTTGTTTCAAAAGAGGAAGTTGGAAACGGGACAGCAAAATGGTCATTTTCTCTGTGGCTTCTTAAACCTGACATGGAATGAGCTTAAGTGGCCTCCAAGTATGGAGAAAATCTTTATTCTGAGGGGAGCAAGCAACATATGCAGCATTATTCCAACATGTGGTTGAAGCAAAGCTCTGAAATAATTCAGGCGGTATTTGTCATTCCTATTTAAGAGCGAGAGCGTCAGCTCAGTGCTGCAGGCCAGTATTTAGCATGCGGCGGATGAATGGAGAAATCCTATCCATCACGTTAACACACTTTGATAGCAGCCTGGCACTTTGAGGCAGCTTCGTCTGCAGGAAGGCTCTCATATCCCACCGGCCCTGGCATTTGAAATGTTGCACGCCACTTATGTCTTCCGCTTTATTTATAGAAACTATTTCAGTGCTGAAGTGTGGGTGGCAGATGTTGTTGTCTCTCATATTTTTTTTTCAGCAAAACTGTTTGCTCTTGGCCTTTTCCCCTTTTATCAAACATTGCATTTGAAAATTGACTGTGACGACACCATTTGCTGAACTTGAAATATGCAACGCAACTTCCTGATGCTGCACAAGTAAACCAATTAGTGACGAAACCGTTTCTATGGAAAACCCATGATTAAACAATTAGTATTACCCGTTTCAAACTGTAATTAGCATTAGTAACAAATTTGGCTTCTCTAGGGGTAACCAGCTCATGAGCCAGATCCTCTTGAATGCAATGCAGCGATGTTGCGCTGCTTTTTGTCGCAGGCCACATTGTGCTCATGGTTTCCTTCGGGGGGCTGTTATGTCTCTGAACCCATATAAATGTATGATTGTCTGATGTTATCACTTTAACACAACAAATTGATGGATAAATTGTTTTGAAATTATTTGTTCAACTATGTTTCAGTTTATTTTAAAGGGGGTTTTGGTCACCCAAAATAATCTTGCAGTAGCTCATATGTCATTGTTGTGAAATGAAGACAATTTGCAAGAAGCATGAAATCAACGGACATGATTTGCCTTCGCGGGCCACATAAAATGCTGTTGAGGGCTACGTCTGGCTTGCAGGCCTTTTGGACTTTGACACCTGTGATGTAATGTGTCCAGGGTATTGTGGCATTTCGTAAATTCAGGACAACTCCTGAACAGCCAGAAATTGCAAGCTGACATGGTCTGGTGTTACTTTTTTTTTTAAAACGTCAATAGATTTTCTGTCATTCCTATATCATGGGCATCTTCAAATGGTGGACTGCACATCATACGCACGTTGTTTTCTCACACGCCGCAGTCACAGACTGCGTACACGCTACTCAGCTTCAGTGCCGTAATAGTGCTTGTTGTGGTCACGTGACCAGAATGAGCCATTTAAAGCGTTTGTTTTCCAGAACAAATTTGCAGCATTGAAGATTTGCAGCATGCCTTGCTCTAAAGTTCAGAGGCCAGCTCAAACCCGCTGTGTGTCCTGTGTTGCAAGACAGTGACTTTAATTACACTAAGCATCCCTTCCATACAAAAGACTTTTTCTTCGACCAAACATATCCATTGAACTTAGCGGTCAGAACCCCAACAACATAGCAGAAATGGCAGCCAACTGCAGCAAAGTTACACAAAAGAAAAGCAAATGAATGTTCCATACTAATAGCATTGACTCGGGTGGCAAAGTGAAAGCTATACAAAATAATTTTCTTTTTCACTTGAAATATGCATCGACCTGTTGTGATTATTATTGTTGTTATTTGAAAGTGAGGCATGATTTTGAAGTTTAGAGTCGTGGCCTGAGATGGCTGGGCTGCTCTACCTTAAACTTTTGCCAGCATTTATTTTTTGAGGCACAGGCATCGAAATCCAATTTGTACTGAAATGTTCACCTGACACGTTTGTGCTAGTTTACTAGATATTTAAGTTCATGGGTTTTTAAGTGAAGGGGGGGTGGCGGGGGGGACTACAAGGTGAACTCCCAAGGCAGGTTCCTTGAGAGCCATATTGTGCCTGTTTTAGATCCCTCTCTACTTCAACACACCTGATTCAAATGACAGGTCATCAAACAAGCTCTGTAGAAGCCCAGAACGATCATGATCAATTGAATTAGGTGTGTTGGAGTATGGAGGGATCTAAAAATGGCACAATATGGCTCTCGAGGGATCGGAGTTCCCTACCCCTGTCCTAAGGGTTTAGATTTGTGCTTTTTTTTTTTATCTATACTTATATGTTTTTGGAAATACTTTTATTCGTGTTACTTCATTGTACTGTTTTAGTTTGATCGAATTAGTTGAAATTGTGGTTCAGATAGTTTTTGTAATGGAAAGCAAAAAACAAAAAAAAGATTCTGTCTCCAACACCACAAATAAATGTGATCCAAGACTTTTGTGTGACTGGTCTTGGGTGGGATTCGTGGACATGGAAAGCTTGTTGCAATGCTTCTGGTGCACATTTTTTGTTCAGATTTATCTGAGCTGATATTAGGTAACCAATCAGTTTAGTCCCTATGTTAGTGACCAGCCTAAATATCTAATTTCTTTGTCGATTCTTTGTTGCTTTGGATTATATTTAGATGATATTATATCAAATGTAACACGATGCAAATGTCAATGTGATCCCGAGCCAAAACACTGAAGCGCGACCTGTTCCAAGCCACCACCAGTGACTGGCCTGTACAAGTCGGTGGAGCTCAGGCGCCCTCTTGTGGTCATTTATTATACAACCGAGACATACAATTTCCCTTTCTTTCGCTCACTATTCGAGAGAAAGCCTCATATATACATTTTCAAAAGCACCGAAACTAATAAGAATAACAACATCTTCAAATGTTGTTTTTCCTCTTTGTCCACTGCCCTCAAGCTATCGTCAAACTATAAAGTGGTGTGTTTGAGTGTGCGTTGGTATTCATCACTATCTGTTTCCACGTGATAGATTGTAGGGCAACTAACTGGTCCTCGAGCTAAAGTGCATACATAGGGCAACTGATATTTTTAATTAGGTCCACGGTTTCAAAGTAGGTATATAAATTAGCGTTTCGGTTTCAAAGTGACGTTTCAATGGACGGTAAGGATTTCAAAGTGCTTTGGAGTTTAATATGAGTGGGGTCTCAAACTAGGGCTTGGGTTTCAAATTCGGGTTTAAAAGTAGTAACGCTGGGAATGCTGCTTCAAAGCCAAATTCACCTTTTAACCTCTCCTTTGAAACTCTGACTGTTTAAAAACCCGAGATCACACATCCTTACATATGAATTTTTACTCAATTTTATAACCGCTGTTCAAAATCAGGACCCTGAGTGTAAACCAACGCCTCCTTAGAAACCCCGACTGCTTGAAAATTGGAGGTCCCAGCTGAATTTTTCAACTCAGTTTTAGAACAGCTGTCAAAAATTGTGATCATGCCACTTCGACAATGTCAGTATATTGCTGGTGTCTCCAAAAGGAGACTCAAAAGCTTGGGTTTAGGTGTACGATTATATTTTTACAATCAAAAACACTGTCAAAATCAAATGAATCAGTTCTAAAGATGACTAGGAGAGAATAATCCACGTTTGTTTCCAGCAAGTTTGACGACTGTAACGGGTTTGCTCAATGAGGTGCAGTATAAATCAGCTGCAGTACATTCAGAATGCTGCGGTTTTAGTCCTACTAGACCCTGCAGGAAATACTGGTAGGCCGTAGTGGTTTCTGCATTGGTTTTATGTTTCTGTTCAAAACAGCTCTTCTTGAGCACAAGTCTCCTCATTGTCTAGTACAAAGGAACTTATGAGAACCTCAGGGAATGGTTTCTGATACAAAGGGGCCTATTTTTGTACACAGTGTTGTGTATCGTTGTGGGATGGAACCAGCAGACTCCCGGTCAATCGAGTCAGATGGTCAATCAATAAGTTAAATGTTGTCACTTGTGCACTCGATCAGTTCAAATTATGATGAAACTGATCAAATTAATGAATGAAAAACATGTCAATGGAATCGAATCGGCTCCCCTCATTCCCTTTAAAACCAGGGCAGTTGAAGCAGAAATGGACTCTCGGGGTCCGTGCCTGAGATTGGCCCCCGCAAAAGTGCCTTTATGCAGTTAAATTGCAAAATGTCCCTTTGCCAATGATGTAGTCATGTGGCATGGGCAAGTGGAGACCGCCTCCCTTCCCTCCTGCCCACCTGTGCCTATCTAGGAAATAGGGCCCCAAGAGTCAGGTCGAAACAAAGTGAGCGTGTGTTTGAGCTGTATGCTGCTAAAATCTGAAACAGTCTCAACTTCGACGATACTGCAGGCTGAAAAGAATTTTATTCAGTGGTGCATATGACAACCGAAAGTGTTTGAGCTGCACACCATGCTTTTATTTAATGAACTATTTTTTTTCATTAAATAAATGTATGTTTATTGTAGTGTTTTGTGTTTACCTCCTTGTAATTTTATGTAGCTTTAAAGCACTTTGAAGAGTGCGTGTGTTTGTGTATACAGTTTACAAACTGCATTTAGGCACGCGGAGGAGACTTTGCTGCCATTGAGTTGTTGGTTGGGTGGTGCTGCCATCTATCGGATCATTTAAAGAGCCACAACGCTGCAGTTGAACGGTCCAATGCATCCATTTACTGTCACGCTTCTCCTCATTTGGGTCATTTTAGATTTGCTCCATGTGTTGCGAACTTGTGCGATGTAAGCAACATTGACTTGCTTGTATTTCAGTATGAAGAACAAAGCGCATCATGTGACATGCTTGTCTCATAAAACAAGCATATGGAAAGTTTTTCAGCTGGACAAAGAGACAAAGAGCACTTACCAATTCCACATCTGTTGATGTACGTGAAAATGTAACTTGGCCCCATGGATGACAGAGGATGACCATATCCTCATCCTCACTTTTCCTCTGTATGAAATTTTGAACGTACTTCCTTCTGAGGAAACATCCAACCAAGTTTGACTTCAACAGGAAAAGGTCCTCCACAGTGCACTTTGCTTCTCCTGTCACCAGTTGAATCCCATGGTAACACCTCGTTAGTAGTTCCCTTTCTGTTGTCTTCATTTGTCTCCCGGTGTGTGTGAATGTCTTTTTCGTTGTCTTCCAGAGGGTGCAAGGCCTGGATGAAACATCGTTGGTTTCTCATATGTGCCAGGGAAAAATGTGCAGGTCACAAAGAGTTCCGAGCAAGTGGACCTGCTGGGAGCCTGAAAAAATCCTTGCTGAACTCGAACTTCTCTTGAGGGAGGGAGAGAGTCTAAGGTTCAGGAAGCTGAAGAAAGCAAGAGAGGTCCTGCCGTCACTCAGCTAGGAGGATGAATGGAAAGTCTTCCTCTGCCTCCTTTTATACTCTCCTCTCTTACCCGACCACCACGCTTGGCTTCAGTCTGAGCACACGTGTGTGTGTGTGTGTGTGTGTGTGTGTGTGTGTGTGTGTGTGTGTGTGTGTGTGTGTGTGTGTGTGTGTGTGTGTGTGTGTGTGTGTGCGCGCCTGTGCACGCGCAAAGACCTCTTTAGAACAGCCCGAATATATTATATCCCAAACAAAAGGAGATTGCTTATTGTTTATGAATTACCAGCCTCGCAAAGCCAACAAAGGACCCCATTTTCATAGAAAACTCAATTTTCATTCCAGCTCCATTTGATTAGCAGAGCAAAAGAAAATAAAAAGGCCCGCTCAGTCACAGCACCCCAGAGGGATTCATTCCTCTTTCCTGCGTTCATTCAAAGCCACTGAAAGGGTTTCTTTATGGCTTTCTTTGCTGAGCTGACGTCAATTGGGCTTTTAGAAGTCTACCAATGACACAAAAAGAAATTATTGCTGGGCTATTTTCTACAATAACTAGGGAAAGAGGAGAGTCCGGTGTTGTCTTGTCATCTGTCTATTCAGTTGCTGCTGGAGAAAATTGCAGTGGCTGGAAATAAATGGCAAATGAATGGGAGGGAAGAGACAGACACAATGTGTTGCAGGCCAACCAAAAGATATCATCAAAAGCTATTGAACATGGGGAGGAGACCACTACGCAGGCCAAGTGATACAATTTTGAATCAGAAAGCTGTAGTGAGTGTTTTTTTGGCAAGTGTATGTTCACACAAGGTCACTTAGATGAGAGGAAGTGGAATGTTGACGCTTCCATTCTTTCAATTATTTTTTTTTCTTTCTGCGGGACATATATTTACATGAGCAGGTGACAAAAGGTAACCCAATCAATGTTTTTTTTTTTGTTCTGTGGGATGAATATTTTGGCAGGAGACAAATAAGTGAGTCAATCAATTGCTCCGCTTGCTGCTGCGAAAAGCTTTGACATTTGAGCTTTGCAGGCGACAGCTGCAAATTTATATGCCATCCATTGTGCAAGGTTTTGCATCAAAGGCTGAAAAAGGCCTTGTCAATTTAGTCAGGATAACTCAACAAAGACGCCTTTCTCCTCTTCGCTCCTGTTGTTATGGGAACAATGTTCTTGCCTGGCGTATTGCCAAAAGCTAATGTCAACTGCAGTCGTGTGACGTTATTGATCACATTGATAACGGACACCTAGCATGGAAACCATCAAACTGTTGGTGAAACTAGCCATCTATTGTCTTCACAGTGGCTTACAACAATGAACTGTACAGCTAAACACCTGCCGGGGTGTATTCAAAATAAATTAAGTGCTGAAATGAGTTTAGCAAAGTCACACAGTGTCGTGGCTCACTCAGATGACTTCTGTGTAGACATTGTAGGGGTGTGACGATGGTATTTATATTCCAGGGCGGCACAGTGATGGACTGGTCAGCACGTCCACCTCACAGTGCAGAGGTGCAGGGATCAATTCTGGCTCCGGCCTTCCTGTGTGGAGTTTGCATGTTCTCCCTGTGCCTGTGCGGCTTTTCTGCGGCTAATCCGGTTTCCTCCCACATCCCAAAAACATGCATGGCAGGCTAATGGAACACTCTAAATCACAGGTGTCAAAGTCAAGGCCCGGGGGCCAGATCTGGCCCACCACATCATTTTATGTTAAGTCTGAACCAAAATTTTAAATTGTCATATGTAATCCACAATAACAGTCATTATTCTTGACTTCTGAAACTAGTTATTCATCAATTTGTTGTGTGCTGTGTATATAATATGTGGAGGTGATTAAACATTTATATGGTGTCCCAAAATTCACAAAGGCCCTCCAAGTCAAATCGTAACTACAATGTGGCCCGCAACAAAAAAATGAATTTGAGACCCCTGCTCTAAATTGTCCCGAGGTGTGATTGCGAGCGTGGATGGTTTTTCGTCTCAGTGTGTCCTGCGACTGCTGGCAACCGGTTCAGGGTGTCCCCCCACCTACTGCCCGAAGACAGCTGGAGTAGGCTCGAGCATGCCCGCGACCCTCGTAAGGATAAGCGAATTAGAAAATGGATGGTTGGATTTACATTCCAACAGCATGCATTCAAGCTAGTTTCAATGGACCCTTTAAATCGACTATAAATATGAATGTGAGTGTGAGTATTCTCTTCTCATGTCATTGAATTCATCTCAACTGGACTGGTCTGGCTGTTTTCAAAGATGGTTGGCCTCTCATCCGAGCAGGTTTCATCAATTCATGCTTTCACTAGTTCATGCACAAGCCTGGAGCATGAACTGATAAAGACTTCACGGATGAGACGTCAAACGCCTTTTATGACAACCAGAACAGTCCAGTTGTCATCAATTCAATGTCTAACAGCTTGCATGTGAGTGTTTGTTTGTGCGAGGACAGGAAGGCAGCAAGCAGACAGATCGATAGATCGATAGACTGATAGGTAGAACACATTGATTGATGGATAGATGCTGTTGTCAGCTAGTTACTGAAGGAAATAGTGACATCCAGCGGTTAAAGGGACAAATGCAGATGGAATCAACAAGTGTTTAGTGTGACAGAAATTGTGAAAACACTGTCAAAGGGATTCGATCAGTGTGAGATTTTAAACGTTCGTATCGAGAGGTCTGTGCAATAGAGTCAGTGATTGATTTATCTTGGGTGACATGTACAGGGGGATATGCTAGTTAAAACGAGTATAAAACACCCGAGGCAACATTATTTGTACCGTCTGTAGCTATAATTGAACAATTGACTACAACGGCGTGTTTCAAAGTCAGGACAGAATTTGATGCAAAAGTTACTCTTTTCGTCTGACTATGGTGGCTAATGGATGTTAGCTGGTTAGTTGTTAATCTGGCGGCCCGTCTTCCAACGTGTCATTTATTTATTTATTTTCAAAGCTCCTACCGGAAGCTGTTGATGTGTATTCCGGTAGGCTGGAGACTCTCAAATCGCCTTATGGTTGTTTAGACATCAACGGTTTTCTATGTCTGCGGGAATTTGCTTGTCTAAACGCAACAGCCACACACGAGGATCGAAGCATACCGGATTCTTTTCACCGATCGCAGTTTTCTTCACAAAAAGACGCCAAGCTTTTCTCTCATTTCACAGACATACGACTCTTCTCCCACTCCCCCGGTGAGTTGCTTCTCAACGACGAGCCACTCAAGTTTGATGCCATAGCGGAAATCATGGTGCGCGGCGTTTTTTTCCTCAGCAGCGCGTTAGTTGTATGAATTGGAGAAAATATATTCGTGTATGGTTGTCCAGTTACAAAACTACGCTTGGGTAACTGACATGTTTTCTCTCCGCTCTAAACTTCACGTGCACGCGCGGGGCAGCCTTGGCTACCATTTGACTTGTCCCGTTATTTAGACTACACCCACTAGCTAGGAAATGTTTTGCCTTTTCACGGACAACCCGTGACTAAATGTACAATATCTTTGATTGAACAAACTCACTTCAAGCTTACATTAAGATGTAATCTAGAAATGCGTTAGTTGTCAGTGCTTTAATTATTTCGTAGCCTCGTAGTTTTGAGCTTTTGGATTCTGTTTGCTCCAAGCGTTTAGATTTTGGGGATTTTGTCTCCAGTTTATTTAAATCATGACTACGTTACTGTGGAACAGAACTCTGGGAGAAAACCAAAAGTACTAATTGCTGACGAGCAACAAGTGGTCACTTCTAACACAGAAGCCACATGTTGAGTCGCCACGCGGAAACATGCTCATGTTCAGTTAACAGTTAAGAGTAAATGAATGTCATTTAATGCTACGTGGACGCGATTATGACGTTTCCCGTTTTTGGAACACCAACTGTTGCGCCTTGAAAGCAAGAAAGCGTGATAATACAAGTTTGACTTTGTTTTTTGTTGTTGTAGTTAAGTAGTACAAATTGCATGAGCTAAAGGTTGTGCGCGCGCGTGTGTGTGTGTGTGTGTGTGTGTGTGTGTGTGTGTGTGTGTGTGTGTGTGTGTGTGTGTGTGTGTGAGTGAGAGAATGCTCAGAATTTTTTTTTTGGACAACAAAGTTGATCCAGTACACCACACAAAATCATAGCAACACCCCAATACTGTACAACAGGGGTGTCAAATTCATTTTTGTTGCGGGCCGCTTGGTGGTTGTGAGCATCTTCGCTCGAAGGGCCATCACGACAGTGAAACCAAATAAATTAAAGTAATTAGTAGTAAGTTAAATCACATCACATTATGACTTGGAACTGATAAATTACTTGTTTCGAAATCAGTCAACTATTTATTTGTTGCTTATTCAATTCTTTTTCAAGCGTGTGTAAACAGGGTAGCATAATGAATGCAAAATCTCACCGTTATTACTTACACATGGCAATTTGACATCTCGGTACAATTTTAGCAAGAATCATGGATGTTCACACAAATGATTTACTTTCGCGGGCCACATAAAATAATGTGGCGGGCCTGATCTGGCCCCCGGGCCTTGACTTTGACACAAGTGCTGTACAAAAATGCCACCATCGTTGTCTGTGATGCAATCATCTTTTGGAGACTCATATTGCGGCATGATTTGTCATCATACCTGTTCATGACTTCACGTTTAATAGCCGTACAGAAAAAAGTGCAGCATTTTAAAACGGATGCTGGTAAAATGATAGTTGAGCCATATCAAATGAAGCATATGTTTTGCTCTGGGAGTGCACCTCCAATGTTATCATGAATACTAATGTGAATAGCATTTTGTGAACTTGTTTCACTTCTTTGATTACTCAGCTTTAGCTGTTTGTTTAATCCTTTCTCAGGTCCTGTGATAGAGGTGTTGTCATCCTCTGACAACGAACAGTACCTTCTCATCTTGTTGTTTAAAGAAGAGAGGAAGCAACAATGCCGAAACCGGTAAGAATATGAAAGGATGTGCGCAAGTAAAATTCAACACCTTTCTTGTCATGTTACTACCTCCGCATATGAGGTTGGGGTCTGTTAGATTTGTTTGGATGTAACCAGTGTCTTGTGATTGGCTGGCGACCAACCCAGGATGTACCTTATTTCTTGACCAAATTCAGCTGGAATAAGCAGTGGCACACCTGCGATCGCAGTGAGGAATAAGTGGCATTGAAGATGGTTTGATATCTGGTTACCAGCATGACTAAACGTAAAGTCTTGGAATATAAGCAGCAACAGAGTTAAATACTTATTACTGTTATTACTACAGCAACGTGACTAGGAGCCACCATCTTTGGTGAGAATTTCAAAATAAAAAGTAATTTGCATTCAAACACCTCTGAAATCCCCCATAACAGATAACAACACAACAATTGCTGACTGAATTACATGTAACTATGTAACATCAAACGTTAATAAATTGAGGTAAAGTTGTCTCTCAATCTCTCTCTCTCTCTCTCTCTCTCTCTCTCTCTCTCTCTCTCTCTCTCTCTCTCTCTCTCTCTCTCAAATAAATGTCACAACTATCACGCTGTCTGCATCAAACTGGTAACAGTCATTTATGTTTATTACCGTATTTTCCGCACTGTAAGGTGCACCTAAAAACATTCTTTTTTCCCCAAAAGCCGACAGTGCACCCTAGAATCCAATGCACCTTATAAATGGTGTTAACGGTCTCTTTATGTTCCCCATTGAGTTGTTTCCCTGTTAGTGTTCCGATGCCATCTAATGGTGATTATTAGCAGGAACCAATTGTAACCTAAAAGGATTCTGCCCGACACTAATTGACATGTGCATTCACCAACACACATTCAAACAGACAACTACTTTGTGAGCTCTGCGCTGCCATTATGAAACCGATAATACCAAAAGCATAGTTAGCTACTGACTAACCGAGGAATAAGGTGACAAGCAAGACTTCTAAGGATATTTAGCCTCTTGTGGATGTGAGCCGATGAGGTTTGTGTGCCTTTTTATTGAATCAATTGTCCTCATAACTTGTCTTTCATGTATTGTTCTGTAATACCATTTGCATTTATGTTTCCTGTCCGTGTTTGTGACCAGTTCTCATAGCTTTGTTACAGCTGCAGCGGTTGTGAAGGCTCGATATAAATAAAGCTGTATTGTATTGTATTCTATCTGGTGGATACATAGCGCAACAGCAGCCACTATTGTAGCTTCTATTCTATGCGCCTTATAATGCAATGAGCCCTATATATGAAAACAGCTTTAAAACAGGCCATTCATTGAAGGTGCACTTGATAATCGAAGCGCCTTATAGTGCACAAAATAACTTCAACCTGGGAGAGCACAATACAATACAGTACAGTTGTCAGTGTAATTGGCCTTTAATTGACAATTTAACATCATGTCAGGATGTTGTATTGTCATCGGAAGACACAGTTTGTGGCGGCAATAAACGGCCCCCAAAACACACTCTGGAAATCAAGTCACGTCATCCTTGACGCCTCGACTCCCTGCTCAGAACGGCTTCAACCACCACACTTCTTTTCCATGATCTTTCAAGTCTTTTGGTGTTGCTGAGATCATCAGTGCCTTCTCTCTTTTTAAGAATGTACCAGTTTTTGCCCCGCCTAATGTCTATGCGCGGGTTTGTTTTGATTTTTCAGCCGAATGATGGCTTGCTTCAATGATCGTGACAGCTCTTTGGTCTTTATTGTGCGAGACAACTTGAAATGACTCTAGGCCTTTTATCATCTTGTCAGTGACATAATGAGGCAATGACACATATCTGGCCGTGGAACAGCTGAACAGCTATTTGTCTAATTACCTTTGGCCCCTTAAAAGCAAAAATGCATATATAAAATGTTTTTAAAATGCTGTGTCCAATGTGTGTAGAGTATATCATGTATTGTAATTGTCCAATTTATGGTGTGTAGTGTATGTGGACGTTTGTATGTAGCAGCACAGAGGGCCTGTCCTTCAAGACAAGTTTCTCTGATGGGAGACCAAATAAAAGTCAAATTCAAATGCATGTGTTATTACAAATGGGATAAGCCCCCTTTTTTTTTTTTTTAAACCCTCCCTGCCCTCTCTCCCTATCCCAAGATCACCAATCAGTGGCATGGTACTTGTGGACATGTCACACAAATGCTGCAGAAAACACTTGTTGCGTTATTAACCGTCGGAGGCAACATGTGGTTCAGGGCCCAAGTATGTGTGCAGGGGAGGAAGACGCCTTTGTCAGAGTGCAAACACGTTTTTTTTTCAGCTGCTTTTTTTTTTTTTTTGCGCTGCCAGCCAAGCTCATTAGCCAAAGACATCCTCTGCCTGACTCACCAGTGAGCTGCCATGAAAGGTGGGCTCAGGCTGATAGGCTATAACATGGAAAGCGGGAGACAGTTTCCTTATTTTATTAAACTGAGTTGATGATCGAAGGAAGTAGACTCATACCATGTCAGTAAATAAATAAATCTAGGAGTATTTTATATCATAAAGTAGGTGTTCTGTCCACTCCACAAATAATTTCACACGTCATTTACCTGTATGAAATATGAAGCTCTCTGCCTTAACCAGTCTGATGATAAATCTTGATGAGCATTGAGTTGAGATGAGACAGTTTAGAATGTCTGTGGAATGTGTCTTTTTAGATAAACGTCCGTGTGACCACCATGGATGCAGAGCTGGAATTTGCCATTCAGCCAAACACGACTGGAAAACAGCTTTTTGATCAGGTCAGAAGAATCATTGGTGTTTTCCTCACAGATGATTGAAAGAGTTGGTTTGATGTCATTCTTTCGGTTGTGAAGGTGGTGAAAACGGTGGGGCTACGGGAGGTCTGGTTTTTGGCCTCCAGTGCGTGGACAGTAAGGGCTACATCACTTGGCTCAAACTAAATAAAAAGGTCAGTTCCTCGCTGCGCCACCTGGAAAATTTTGGTTTGTCAGAATCGGTTTGTCAGAATCCTGTTTTTTGTCTCCAACCCACGCTGCTCCACATTCGCATCCGCATGTGGTTGTTCAGGTGACTCAACAAGATGTAAAGAAAGAGAATCCCCTGCAGTTTAAGTTCCGAGCAAAGTTCTTTCCTGAGGACGTTTCAGAGGAGCTCATCCAGGAGATCACTCAAAGGCTCTTCTTCCTTCAGGTAAGCCTCAGCCTCGAGTCACTTTGCCTTTGCTCCGCTTGAGCCAATTACTATTACAGTGACGCTGACTCTTGTGTTGGAAAAAAAAATTTCCGATGTGATACCTTATATTTGGTGTCTTTCCTGTTGTATCAGGTGAAGGAAGCCATCCTGAACGATGAGAACTATTGTCCCCCGGAAACAGCAGTGTTACTCGCTTCATACGCTGTCCAGGCCAAATATGGAGACTACAGCAAGGATGTCCACAAGCCTGGATACCTCACACACGACCGATTGCTGCCTCAGAGGTTCATTACAGCCACAGATGCCGAGTGTTCCGATTATTTGTGTGTATTTTGTGACGGGCGTTTACCATGTGTTCCACTTTTACGGAAAAACGAAAATCTTCATCAGAGGAGAGAGTGAGTAGGTAGCACGCGCTTGACCTGTAAGTACTGTGGCTTGCGATTGGCTGTCAACCAATCACAATGGTGTATTGTATTGAGGTCACGGCAGTTTCCTCAGCATTAAAAAAATAAAAATAAAAAAAGAGACTAATAATAATGGCTTCAAGCACATCTGGCAGTGTGGGCAGCTCGGGTCGGCAACCCGTGGCTCTTTAGCGCCACCCTAGCGGCTCCCTTGGAGCTTTTTGAAAAATGTTTGAAAATGGAAAAAGATGGGGAGGGAAATATATATATATATATATATATATATATATATATATATATATATATATATATATATATATAGAGCTGTCAAACGATTAAAATATTTAATCTAATTAAAAACTCAACTGTCATAATTAACTCAAATTAACTAAAAATTAATCATGATTACTCACGCATTTTTTATCGTTTCTGAATTTCCTTTTATATTTTTTGTCCTATTTTCCCCATTTTAATGCTCTCATCAACATGGAATCATGAATCAGTTTTCTATGTGCAAAATGCAAATACAGTACTGAAATAACAATTTTGATTTTCAATTTTACATTAACATTTTTCACTTGGAGCAGTTATTCACACATTATCTCTCACACAATATTACTGTCCATCAACAACAGTGAAAAAAATATTTTGTCACACAGCTGCTTGAACAGCTCTTTTTATGGAATCAAAACAGCGCAATATAACATTATAAAGTGCACATCTAAGGTAAACTAGTACTCAGCCTATAGTGGATTTAAGCAATGGTTGCATACTTCGTTTTTCTCAAATTTGCTTTGAACACAGCAGTCAGGCTATGCTGATTCTGTTGATCCTTCTTGCTTGGAAGTCTCTCTACGGTTTTGTGTCAACATCATTTCGGATTCTTGTAATGGAGGCTCTCGCTGGCAATCCGTAGTGGAGTTGTTCAGTTAATTCCGTTTTCACGGCCCCTGAATAGGGATTGTCGGTCAGCATGGAAGGATCTCTCGTTCTGTACTTTTTGATCATTTATTGGAGCACTTTGCAGCAGAAGTAGTAGTAGTTGTAACAGAAGTATCAGAAGCAGGTAATAACCTAAACTACACATAAATGCAGTAAAAATTAATATATCTATCTTTCTGCATCACAATGTAAATATGTATATAATTGACATTAATACCTTTATTTAACAATACGTTTAATAAATAATGTCATCAACCCTGATTTCACTATGTATCATTTTCGTCATCATTATTCATTGTTTTAAACATAAGAAACCATACAACACAAACATATCAAGTCGAATCGAACAAAAGAACTACAAGTCGCAATAGTCAATCCCGGAAGTGGAGCGCCGGCTTGATTAACCCCAGCTGCAACGCAATTTACTTCGTTTAAACGTCAGATTACAGACGGACAAACATGAAAACTATGCACAAATGAGCTAAATAAAGACACCCCTGTTCTAGCAACATTTTAGCCCACGCTGTTTAAATTGCCGATTGCTTCAGCAACTTTGTTATTTGGCGTGTCATCCATTTTCTTCGCTTTGAAATGATCCATAGCTGTCTGTCTGAGAGGGGGCGGAGTACTCACGTCAGCTGTGCGCTTGGCCATTAAGTGGTATTTCATACTCGGCGTGCTATGATGATAGCTCAGTTTACGACTGCAAAACATACAGGTAACTTTGGTCTTGTCAGTGGAACAATCTGGCAACTTTTTAAAAGTAAACTTTCCATTCATAAACTATTTAAGTATCCGTTTTGTGTCTCGCGCTGCCGTGGCTGGCAAAACACGTGCGTGGACCTGTGCAGCGCTTTGATGTTTTGATTCTGGTTTATTTATAAAGCAACGTAACATCCGCTGTGACGTCTGCGCGTTAATCTCGCGAGAAAATTTTTGATCCCGATAAAATTCATTTAAATTAATGCCAATAAAAACGCGCTAAACTGACAGCTCTAATATATATATATATATATATATATATATATATATATATATATATATATATATATATATATATATATATATACAATTTTTATTTTTATACGGTTTCTGTAGGAGGACAAACATGACAGAAACATTCTTAACGTTTTCCAATGCTTTAAAACAATGTGTAGAA
This sequence comes from Hippocampus mohnikei, assembly GCA_026261675.1. Taxonomy (NCBI): domain Eukaryota; kingdom Metazoa; phylum Chordata; class Actinopteri; order Syngnathiformes; family Syngnathidae; genus Hippocampus; species Hippocampus mohnikei. Next base: position 7,366,427 of record JAKGUB010000822.1, on the reverse strand, counting down.
TAACTATTAAATGTCAACATTCCTGTCAACGAGGATTTGCGCCATAGCCTGCGACACAGTTTCTATTAGGACGGGATGCCAGGCAGGTGGCTGTCGTGAAAAAAACAGCATTTCATGTACAATTCACCGAGGGTACTGGCAAAGAATGGGAATATGGTTGGCTGAGAGAAGCATTTTAAATGCGACTCGTGAGCTACGATAGTTAACACGCTGCAAAAGTGCCTCCCATGCCTCGATCATCTTAGGGGCCGTAATGGCTGTTGCTCATTATGGCGTGTGTGTGTAAATGCGTGTGTATGCGCGCGTGTGGTTACGGGTCGATCGCAGGAGGTTGGTTGATCGAAAAGTAGATCTCCCGTCAAAAAAGGGTGGGCACCCCTTCTCTACAGGATGGATTGCAGGGGGAAAAAAACATTTCATCGTGAAGGCTCATTGTGTATTTGTAGCCAACTTTGTCATTTTGATAGTAGTCAAATATAGCTAATATAGATTCATACGGCATGGGTTGCCTTCAATATAAGGCTTCAATATATGGCTCTTTCAACATTTTGGGTTGCCGACCCCTGCACTCTGCTATTGTTAAATCTGGTCAGAAACACTGCATAAGGTATCTGTTGCCACAGTCCACCTTTTACTTAAGTCTCGCTAAAATTGTGTCAGGAGGGCTGTCCACGAGTCGGTGGTGATTCGAGTTGGCATGTCAAAGCGATCATAGTATTTAGACTGTAAATGCACTTCATTTACTGTTTTGATCAAATTACATTTTTTATTTGTTGGAAGATGATTTGTCTTTATTTCAGAAAAGTACAAGGAGTTTTTATTCGATTTCATTTGGAAGTCATTTGTGACTATGAACAGCATGTCCCTCGAGAGAAAACAGACAGCCGGTGCAGCGGCGACAAGCCAAGTTGCGGTGGCCCCGTCACATTGGAATTGCACTCAGAATATCAATTCTTCAAACAATATTTTGCAGAATTATTCAAATTTACTTGGCACTGACATTGTAACAATGCACAGTATCTATATATTTTTTGGGTCATAAAGGCAGCGGTCCTTAAACTTTCGATCATTTTCATGTGAAGACATATTGACCGGCATGGCAACAAATAAAAAGAAATGTCGAAAATGGTCAGCCAACATTTCGCTACAACGAGCCAGCCTCCACAGCACAGTGTGTTGTAAGATGCCACATAGTGGCCCAGCTCCAAAGAATCAAGCATTTCTCTGTCCTTGTTGCTATTTCACTATTTTGAAGAGAGACTTGTTTTGCAAGTGATCGCACTGCCCATAGCCTACGGTCTCATTTTCTTTGAAATACTTCAACAAACCGTCCGTATTCCAACAAGTGTTATGACAGTAAATGTTTTGGCACGAATTGTCCTAAAATCTGTATTTTTAAGACAAACGTAGTTCTTGTTAGTATACCGCTGTTGTCCGCACAATGCTGCACATAATAATCGGGCGATGAAGCTTCACTGTGTGTTGCTGCCCTTGTTACGAAAGGACGAGCCAAAGCTAGAGACATGAGGCTAATCCCAAAAGTGCGTGCCGATCGTAGTTTTTCCTTCCATCATCACAACATGCAGTTTTGACTTGGGGTTTCCGGTCACAGAAGGTTTTCGGCCCAAAATTGAAAATGCGCTTTTGGGCCATTTTCTTACTGACTGAAAAATCTCTACTGGTCCGGCTTGGCCAGCGTCCGTAGGGGGTGGCCTGACACAATGGCATACTGGCACAGGGCCGCTGTCGATGTCGAACTCTGCAGAATTAATCCGTTATCGAATACGTCAGCTTAAATATATTCACACTTATAGTGTCTTATGCACAATAAATGTTCTCAAATTTGTGATTTTTATTTTTTCTCCTTCAATCATTTTCGCTTTGCTAAAGGTCCATACAGCTCATTCAGAAATACTACCACGGTAAAATTTTTCACTCAACCTGATATTCATTTTAATGTGTCATTCTGGAAATAAAATTGTAGCTACATTATTGTATTTTCGAATAGAAATATAGTGCCAAGACATCATATTGAATAAATCAAAACTGACATTAAAATAAAAGAATTTGTCGTGCAAAAATATTCTTAAGAAAAAGAATATCATAAAAAGACAAAGAAAATATTAGTGTTGGTCACAGTCTTTTTGATGGCATATGTTTGTTTTGGCTCAGACGCAACTGACAACACATCCCGCATGTTCCTGAGAGGCGATGATACAGATTGGCTTCTCTGAATAATTTTGAGTATGTCTCCCAATAAAAGGCACAGCTTGTGGGTCCACAATTTTTTGTTGTTGTTTTGTGTGTATGCATGCAGAGTGCTGGAGCAGCACAAGCTGACCAAGGAGCAGTGGGAGGACAGGATCCAGACTTGGCATGAGGAACACACAGGAATGCTCAGGTCTGTGAAGGCTGCTTTGGACGTGCCGTGTCATGTACAATAACCACATCCTGGGTGTGTAGTGTATGATGGTGTTTTCTTCTCACCAGAGAGGACTCTATGATGGAGTACTTAAAAATAGCCCAGGACCTGGAGATGTATGGGGTCAACTACTTTGAAATCAAAAACAAGAAGGGCACGCAGCTCTGGCTGGGCGTAGATGCACTCGGCCTTAACATTTACGAGCACGAAGACAAGTACGTGACAAATCCTTATTGCGTCACCGTTACGATCGTGGAAAATAAAACATGTATTGAAACTTAGGCAATGCTTAATAAAATAATAAATTAGGCAGTGGACAACAATCCGCCGTCCTTAATGTTTTGCTCTTGCAGGTTAACACCAAAGATTGGCTTCCCCTGGAGCGAGATTCGAAACATCTCCTTTAACGACAAGAAGTTTGTCATCAAACCCATTGACAAGAAAGCACCTGTGAGTGTCAAAGCGCTTGAGCACAATTTCAGCCTCCAAAATACGGGAAGCAGGTCTCGTCAACGTGCCGCTCTTCACCGTCATCTGCAGGACTTTGTGTTTTACGCACCCCGACTGCGCATCAACAAGCGCATCTTGGCGCTGTGTATGGGTAACCATGAGTTGTACATGAGGAGGAGGAAGCCAGACACCATCGAAGTGCAGCAGATGAAGGCTCAGGCTCGGGAGGAGAAGCATCACAAGCAGATGGAGAGGTACTTCACCGTTCCCCTTGAAAAGGGTCACGTACAGCGCACTTGCTCTCGGGTCGAGTAGCCGTTGTTCACAAGCTGTTCTCCACTTGAGGGACGTGCCTTTCCCACACCGACATCGGTGATGTGATGTACAGTAGAGGAGCAAGGCTCGAGAGAAACACAACAAAAGCCAACCCCGGGTGCTTGATTTGTGCGCATGCATTCATCCACTCCACGCCGAAATGTGTCAGGGCCCAGCTGGAGAGCGAGAAGAAGAAGCGAGAGGCTGCGGAGAAGGAGAAGGAAAGGATCGAGCGCGAGAAAGATGAACTCATGGAGAGATTGAGACAGATTGAAGAGCAGACCACAAGAGCCCAAAAAGGTACCGCATTCTCTTTGCAATCCCAAATTTCCTAAAACCAGGACGCTGTGTGGAATGTAAGCAAAAACACAAAATCTTACAAAGCCACAATGTACTCGTTCGTACGGCCGGAGAGATTATGAAATATGAAAAGTGACACATTTTAAAATTGGTTAGAACTTTATGGCAGTGATCTATCAAAGACAGACGATTGGGTGAGTGATGAAATCGGGACGCTTTGCAAAGTCGAAATCCTGTCTTGTATGTTGTCAGAGCTTGAGGAGCAGACACGCCGGGCCATGGCGCTGGAGCAAGAGCGAAGAAAGGCACGAGAGGAAGCCGAGAGGTTGGACAAGGAGCGACAAGCGGCGGAGGAGGCCAAAGGCGAGCTGGCCAAACAGGCTGCAGACCAGCAGAAGAACCAGGAGCAACTGGTGTGTGTCTTGGTGATTGGGGAACAAAAATGCTTTAAAAAACTCACATTGAAACACTTCCATTCATGAAAAAAATGCTTTAAAATAAATGAAAATACACAGAAACAATGTCTTAGATTAATAAAACTAATTATAGCAAAAAGGACATTTTTGCTATTTCGTCAATTATCACACCTGAGCTTTCGAAATTAATTTTTGATGTATTTTGCTATTGCTGCTTGTCCATACAAATACTTTTTTTTTTAATCTTTCACTCAACAAATGCTTAAGTCAAGTGCGACTTTATTGTCAAATGTGCTTTATGTGCATAGATGAAATTTCCTTCCCTCTCAAGACAACATAAAAGAGGAGCGTGCCCGCGCTGCCATCAAAAGAAAAGTTAACATAAAATGACAAAATAATACAAGACAACACATTAGACACAATCGTGCACTCTTAACCACTTTCCTGCATACACTTTGTAGTCTAAAGCAGTTATAGATGAAAGAGGAGCGAATCAGTGTCCTTTTCACCAGTGGATCGAAGACGTCATGCTGAAATGTGCCCACGTCTGCTACAAGCTAAGCTTGAAAGCAACTGTATGTTAAAAAAAAAAAAAGCTAAAATTTACACTGAAAAAAAACAAACAAATGAAATTAAAACCTAGCGTTGCAGAAATAAATCAAACAAATAGCTCTGCTCTAAAAACTTGGTGAACCTGATGGACACCATGAAAGCGTTATTTGTTATCTGTTATTTGGTCTCAGGCTGCAGAGTTGGCCGAGTTCACAGCCAAGATCGCGCTGCTGGAAGACGCCAAGAAGAAGAAAGAGGACGAGGCCACCGAATGGCAACACAAGGTGCGGCTCGCCTCGCCTCACTTTAGTCCGCACGAATGTTGACGCCGACCGCTCGCTCTGTGCCCTTACTCGCTCCGCTTCTCCTTCCACAGGCGCTGTCGGCCCAGGAGGACCTAGAGAAGACCAAAGAGGAACTGAAGACGGCCATAACCACGGTACCAACGCCCGTGAGCGGCCACGCGGAAAGCGAGCACGACGAGCAGGATGAGAACCACGCCGAGGCCAGCGCCGAGCTGTCCAACGAGGGCGTCTGCCAGCTGGATCTGCGCAGCGAGGAGGCTCGCATCACCGAAGCCCAGAAGAACGAGCGGGTCAAGAAACAGCTCCAGGTGTGTTCTCCTCACCTTTCGTTTCTCTTCATCCCAAATGAGTTGAAGAATTTCATCTGATGCGTACCGCTCCTCTCGTGCGCCGTCAGACTTTAAGTTCCGAGTTGGCTGAAGCCAGAGACGAAACCAAGAAGACCGCGAATGACGTCCTGCACGCTGAAAACGTGAAGGCGGGCCGCGACAAGTACAAAACGCTGCGTCAGATCCGGCAGGGCAACACCAAGCAGCGCATCGATGAATTTGAGTCCATGTGAGACCCGACCCGAAAGAAGACCCGACGCTCTTCAAAATGGCCGTGTGCTTTCTCATGGACAACTGATTGCAGCCACCCTTCACCGTCCCCTCTAGTCCCACTTCACCAAACGTGGACCCTCGATCTTGTCAGTCTGCCAAAGTTGTGCTCTTTGTGGGATGCCTGCCGCGTTTTGGAAGACATTGTCACACCAAAGATGAACACACGGGGTTCTTTTCAGACCGATCCCTAGAATGTTACACATCTTTGGTCGCATGTCTTCAATTCAATCTGCTAGTTCTGTTGTTTGCTCCGCTTATGTTTTGATTTATCGCTAAGGCCTTGTTTTTAGTCCCGTCGTCCCACACTTCCGAGGCGAAACACCACAAGGTCGTATCGTCAGTTCGTGTTTAATTTAAGATGGTTCTGCCGTATTTTAGTTGTTTCATTTCAAACTGGATTTGAGAGTAGAGCAGATTTTCAGATTGTGTTGGGGAAAGAGACACCCAGCCTGTCCATTTCAGCGGTTGATGGATGAATGTAGCAAAGGTGTCAAAGGAAACTGTTACACAGCCCCAGGTTGAAAGTGTCAGCAACGCAAGCTAGTTGGTCGTCGCATCTCAAGTGTTTAGTGTGCAGCTCCTAGAGGAATCCCAAGTGGTGGTCTCAGCAAGTGAAAATGTAGAACGTGAGGCCCGGAAGAAAACCGTCTCTCAACCCAGCCCAAAAATATGGAGGTGGACCTCCAACTCAGCTTGGGCCAAGCCTCGAGATGTACCGTAATATGCAAAATTTACAGAGGGGCGATATTAGTATTTGGAGCTGCTGTATGCTATGTGGGTACCTGTTACAATGGGAAGTGTTAAAACAGATCACTTTCTGGATCATTTCATTCAACGTTCCAACATGCAGAGACAAAGTGCTATGGACATGTTTGAAATTGACATGAAGATGAACTTTTTTGTTTTAATGAACAGTACAACAGTGCGGTACTGTGTTTTTTGCAAACACATACAGTATGTTGGTTATGCTATACTTGACGGCTGGTGCAGGTTGAGTTTTTTTTTTTTTAATAGTTGAGGTGTTTTTAAAACACTTGGTCTGCCCTTTGTGTTTAAAGTGTTTGCTATAGCAGGAAAGAAAAAATAGGATGTGCTTCTGAGTTGACCTGCCAGTCATTTCCACGGACGAGGGGGCAGTTTTCAAGTTGATTTGAGCTAATTCATGTTTTTGGCCCACCCACCTAAGCCAGCTTTTTTATGATGTTCGGGCACCAGCTGTCAGTGTGCCGTTATTTTTGTTACTCATCTCAGAGTCAGTATGTTAGGATTGTTTGATATATGGTTTGAAAAACTTCAGATCACTAATAAAATATTTTAAATCTGTGCCCTTTCACTTGGAATTTGTCTTCTGTTTTGAGCAATAAAGCAGCAAATCAAAAGGCGTAACCACAACAAAGGGAACCAAAACACAGAGTACCATACTAATCATGAATACAGTAAACGCCTGACCCATGTTGTGTAGATGAGAAGGGAGCAGTAAAATACGGAGTTCGGTCTTTTATTGTGAAAGGCAAACTATGCTGTATTAATAAATCTGTGTACCGCAAGCCACTGGGTCGAGCTGTAGCTACACTAAACAAATTATAACTACGACCCCTTAACTTTTGCTCCCGTTTTTCATGAGTTGAAGTCGAAGCGATAAGGCTTTTTTTGTCACTCACAAAAGGCCTAATTCTCATTGGATTATTTTATTTACCAAAATAATCCAACCACTTTACAAGTATGTCATATCAAGAAGATGATTGTTGCATATTCCCACAATCAAAGACCACTGAATGTACAGATTTCATGTATGAGAGAAGGAGATACCAGTCACTATCGCGTATGACCTCCATTTGTCTCACACAGTGTAACACATATTCGCTTTGAGTCGATCTGATTGTGGTCTGTAGAATGTTAGTCCTCTCCTCATTGGCTGTGCCAAGTTGCCAGACACTGGCAGGAACTGGGATAGGCTCCCATATGCACCGATACAAAGCATCCCATTTTGTAGAGGCGATGGAGACAAAATTAACATTGACAACTAAACAGGAAATGTTACGGCATCCCGTGACCTAGAAGATTTAACGTATACTGTATTAATGTTAACGATAACCGATTCAGAAAATGGATGGGCACAGTACATTGAATGCATATAATATTAAAAATGTTTGTCTTGTTTGCAGCGCTAATGGATGCATCTCTCTTTTGATACAGGTCTGTATCACGTCACTTCAAAATATAGTTCGGAAAGATTAGCGATTATAGTGCGATTATTGAATTTTTAGAAAAATATGAAGTTACTCAATGTACTGTGGTATATCGTCATTGTGATATGAAATGGCTAATATTGTGAACACCACTTTTTTTTATTTGCATATTTTTCACCAGAGAGTCATCTTGCTTGCATTGCTCAATGTAGGCACTGTATGATTGGAGTAGGGTTGGAAGTGAGGATATTTTGAGTCACATGGGTGGCAAAAGTGGCCCGAGAGGACCTAAGAGTGAAATGGGTCAAATATCCAAAGGAGGGTTTTGGTTAAGTTATTGAAGGAAATATTGTGTTTGATGCCTCAAAGTGGCTTCATTTAAATTTAAAGTCTCCCAAAACTGCTATTATAAAAAATATATATTTGAGTCTTAGTCCTCTAGTGATATATAGCATAATGAATACTAAGGACAAATTTTCTCAGCCAATTTAAACAAATATGCAAACAAACTGAGTGGTAGCCCCTTCATCATTCACAAAGATGCAAGCAAGAAGACCAAAAAATTAACACTGCCAACGGAGCAAGATAGTCCAGGGAAAAGAAGTGGAAAGTTTTAAGCTGGTATTTCACTGAGTGGCAAATGCTTGCGAACATAGCGAATTTTGGGTTTTCGTAAGGGCTTGTAAAAGGTTGCAAATGTTGCCAAGTCAATCTCCAAACTTGAACCCAACAGAGCATGCATTTTACCTTCTTCCTGAATAGAGTAACCCCAAAACAAATGTAAAGGGGCTGTGGTGAAAGCCTGGACATCAACTAAGAATCATCATACTAAGAAAAGTAATTTGATTTCATGGTGGTACCTTTAATGAACACTCACAGCAACAGCTACAGCAGTAAAATCGTGACAGAGTTGTTGGAGTGAACTTTCAATGCTACTGAGTCCAGTCGGCACAAATAGACATGCATAAATCAAAAGACGCGAAAACATGCACAACAGTTAGCTGAACATAGTTCAGAGTATCGGATGTGTCGTAAGCACGATGCCATGAAGAGGCATTACTTTGGGCCCACGCTCGGGTGCCACGCTGACACACGGTGCCAGCAGGCCTGAGCGAAGGCGCTTCTTGGTTACACACATTTTTGAGTGTGCTTCTTTTCAACAGCATCCCAGTTCAGCTACACGGGCTGCAAAAAAAAGCAGCTTTTGTTCTCAATAATCCACACTGGTCATGAAAGACTAACCCACTCCACAAAGCTGAACGTCCACATTTCTTTTCAAGGAGATGCTGCAGAAAATAAGCTGTCTCGAACCAAAAATCCCAAAAGCAGCTAACGTACCTAACACAACGTAGGTCCCGAACTGCCTTTGTCCACCGCAGGATTTTTCCATAATAGTACATGAGCTGGGACATACAGTATTTACTACATCAAGAAGTTGACAAGTTAAAAACCCTGCATCACATCGGCGACTCGGTTCCGGATACAATTTGTATCAAACATGGCTCATTGGTGATTGCGCTGGAATCGGCTACAGGTGACTACTTCAATATATTTACATGACACATTTACACAAGCAATTCTGTCAGTAGCAGATTCCAGTCAACCCAACAGGAAGGGCCACACAGATCTACAGTATATAAATAAGTGTGTTTGTGTGGTGTAGTACCGTATTGGCCCGAATATAAGACGACAGATTGTCGCTACGTTTCCCCATTTTCAGTTATCTCTTCAATTATTTTCTTCTCTTTTCTTTCTTACCACTATTTTTTATTTTTCTTCTTGCTACCGCTGTTTTTATTTTTATTCTTCGTGACAGGGTTTATTTTTATTCTTCGTGACCGGTTCGCTTTGGCCTGAGGAGTCAAGTACAGCCTTCGCTTCAATGGATATCTGGCGCCATCTAGCGCCGTGAATGGGTATAACGTCTAGACCCCGAAAATAAGACAACCCCCACTTATTTCAATGCAAAAAACACCGTCTTATATCCGGGCCAATACGGTATATCTATAGGTACATACAGTACATTTATATGTATACTTAGAGAGCGCAACATGAGAAAGAGATGTCCCTTACTAAAACTAAGGTACACACCACAGGATCGACAATCTCCACGTGGCCAACAAGATGACGAGCTGTCTGTCATCATCACGCAAAAAGAAGCCAAACACACACAAATTAATTTTGGTGTGCAACCTCGACGTAACTTGCACACACTGTGCTGCTTAACAGGTATGCAATGGTGACACTTTTCACAAAATCTGACATGTTCAGTGATTTAGTCATCAAAACAGATCTCGACAGCTGATCCATCAGTATTTTGCCGTTGGTTATTCATGGTGGATTCCCAACATAAGTGCTGAAAACTTGCTTCAGTAGCTCATATTCGCTTTCTCTGCCAGGATGGCGGCTGCTAGCTGCTGGGGGTCCGTCACGTGGGGGCTCCTGGCCATCACCCGACTCACCAGCTCAGAGGGGAAGATATTGCACAGGTTGGCGTACGCTTTCTCCCTCGCGTCCCCATACCGGCTATGCCCGGGGGACTCGGGAAGCTGCGGGGTGTACGAGGACGGGGCGAGGTGGGGTGGGAGAGAAGATTGAGCAGAGGGGTGACTTACATAGTGCGACGGAGCTGAGTGGAGAGAGAGATGAGACAAGTGGCGTGATGTGTAGCCATCTTGTGCCCACTGAGGAGAGTGCCACGATGCCTGGCATGTGTCCGACAGGCAAGGATAGGCACCGGGCCCGTACCGAGGAAGCGCCGGCGGCTCCCTATAGTACGTATCCCAAGTGGGCAAAGCTTTCGTTCGGTGGTGATGTTGCAATATGCACAGATTATCGTAAAGACGAGATTCTGATCCGCTCTCTGCTCTGGTAGGAGCCACGCGGCGGCCCAGAGGAGAGTCAGGGGTATTAGACGCAGCGAGCGTGTGGTAGTCGGCCGGACAGCTCGAACGTGTAGCAAATGGCTGGTGGTGGAAATGAAGGGGTAATGCGTAGAGAGACCGACTGTGATCCCAGCTTTGGCCTGGTGCTGCGCTTGTATCATAGCCGTGCGCTCCCGGGTTCGTCATTTTACTGTGTGGCACACTGGTGTGATCAGCCAAATGAAGGCTGCACAGTTCGTGGCTTCCTGCAGCTTGACGGAAATGTAGCCGGCTGTGGGTGTTGGCGTAATGGCGGCGTCCTCAACCAAGCTATCCTGGCAAGCGTGACACGGCCGCTCGCTGTACGAGTCGCAGCTGCTGCCGCAACTCGTGCTGCTTTCACTGCCGCATTCGGAGCCGGCCGATCCTATGGAGCCCAGCCTGAGGTCGCCGTCATGGGTGTTGCGATTGTCTGGGCTCCGCCTGGATGAGATGCGAGGTTGCTGTAGGCGTGCGCCGCCGAGTAGCAGCTCAGGTCTGGGGACTCACAGTGTGGGTAGAGGTCGTGACTGGGGGCTGGAGGGACACACTGAGGGGTGCCTGCTCGGGACTGTTGGTCCTGGTGAGCGCCGGGGGGCTGGCCTCCCGGGAGGACGGCGGACATGCTTGCGGTCCCGCTGCAATTACCGACAGCGCCTGATACGCCGGTCCTCTGACTCTCTGTCCTGTCTTTCGCTGCCAGTTTCTCCTCTGCGTCGCTGTACGACAGAGCCCGGACACCAGGGTCAGACTGCCGTTTTGCCACACCTTTCTTTGCCTCGATGCTGCGAGCTGGCATGCTGTGGCTCTTCACCAGCCCGGTGTCGCCCTGGTTCTTGGTGGCAACGCAGGTCTTGGCGCTGGCCCGCAGCTCATCGGCCACAGCGCGTTGTGGCTGAGCGCCTCTCTCCGGGTGGTAGTACTTACATTTGTGGCCATAAGTGCACTTCTTTCCTAAATTGGGAACATACGTGGAGTCAATAAATCAGGTCCTTAAATGATGTTGACATGATCCCACTGTGCTCTCACCATACGGACAAGGCTGTTTTTTCTGCTCGGGCATCACAGGTCTTTTCCTCAAGAAGTTGTCCAAGCTGGGACCATGTCGGCCGAGTGGGTCATCTGGTGGCATGAATCTGCCAGACGGGGAAGGAAGATTACCAGAAACAAGAGCGTACTACAAGAATTTCCGAGTTGGTTATGTCGTCATTTGTGTCATGACGTTTACATTGAGTTATTGAACTGCGGGAGAGACTCTGAAGACCTCTTGGCGTGTGTGAGGATAGGTGAATCAGATAATGGATGGATGGATGAATGATTAAAAAGAGGCCAACCAATAATAAATGTACTCCTATCATCTCCGCCATTAAAGGTCAATTCGTGGGGTCTTGCATGCATGTCAATTGTTTGTTTGCAATTTCAAATTGAATCGTACATAGGATTGCTTAGCATATATATACAGTATACCTCGTGCCAAAAATTGTTGGATTTAATTGTATGATTTCAACCCGCAGACCTACTTGTCATTGACAAAGGAGTACATGAGTAGTCGCTCGTCGATGAACTTCTTCCACTCAGGTTTCTCATTGGCGAGGTCTCTGTAGTTGTCGTTTGACACGATGATGCCGTCCGACTCGTAAGCTAGCTTGACGATAAAGCGGTCATCGTAACAGACCACACGCCGACCTTGCACGCGGCGTGAAGGAGTGAAAACAAGGATCTTCTCCTTCTCCAGACGCCGCAGGATCTCTTGGTCTGCAGCGAACGACGATGGCAAGACACAGTCAGCTTCATTTAATCTTCTATCCAGACTTGAGAACAGACCTGTTATTGGGGCGTCCGGCCGAGACTGCTCCTTCCTCCATGCTGGAACGAAAACCGTGACATCATGGTGGCCACGTTCTAAAAACCAGTCAACAGCCAGCTGGATGCCCTGGCAGGAGAACACCTCCTTGTTGCCGTGGCTACAGGGAAGAGGCAACATACGAATATGAAGAATTTCCCCCGAAAGGTGCTGACTATTCGCTATGGCCACAAAGCCTGCTCACCTCATGGCCACATTACTGCCGTCCACCACGACAGGCCGCAGGATTTCTTGGTCACACAGGGGGTCTGGCAGGCACGGTGAGTCCAATCCCAGAGCTGCTGGCAAATCGGAGGAACTGTAAGAGGAACAAGCGGACGATGACGTCGAAGTGGAGGCAGACGACCCGACTGGTTGCTCGCCATCCGAAGAGCCCCGTTTAACCAGCTCTCCCAGGATGTCGTTGATCAAAGTGCGCGGTCCCAGCTTGGAGAGTACCAGCCGCACCGTCTCCTCAGAATAGCCCAGTTTGAGTGCAAATCCCAGTTTGGCCTGATATTGCTCGTCGGGTGCGGGCCCAGAATTGGAGGGGTTTTCCTGAGACAAGGGTGGGTGCTGGAGCAGGGCAGGCCTGTCTCGTCGGCCGTCTGATGAAACTTCGACTGGCGGCTCGGGTGGTCCTTCGGTCCCCAAGTCCACACACTGGGTCCGACAGAGCGGCTGGTGGGTGCTTTTGCTGTGAGATGAGCCGCTCTCTTCTCTGTGGGGGTTGAGGTCACCAGTAAGCCGGGGACTGGGTGAAGCCTGTGGCTTGCCCTCTCTGTCGTAACAGCTATCTTCCTCTGCCACGGCTGCAAGGGGAGTAGGGGTGGTACCGGCGTCGCTCTCCCCCTGCCCCTCCATGGCGGGAGGCTCGTCAGCGCTGCCAGCCTGACGGTCAGCCCCTGCTACGTGGAGATACTCAAGCCCCAAGTCGAGGATGCGGCCAGGTCCTGCTTCCGCATGATTCTTCTGGCCCATGGAGCTTTCTCGGACATCCGGTAAATTTTAGCCACCTCAATCCTGGAGTCATTAATGCCTGAAGAAGAAGAAGAAGAAGAAGAAGTGAAAGAACTGGTCATGTCGACAGGGCTAGCCCTCCAGTTAAAGAGTGTCACTAACTCTGAAGCACTGTGGCATTTGTTCAGTGAAAAAGACATGGTCAGAACGTCAAGAAAGAATGGGCTCGACACTCACAGAAATGAACTGCGGGTGAACCGCAGTTTAACCCAGTTCACTTTGAACGAGGGGCAAGGTACCCAGTGTACTGGCTGTCTAATCATATGCGCCAAAGAGGCCTAATCTAACAAAGCCTACAGTTGACGTAAGCAATCATATGCCAACACACAGACAGCGGCAGATACACACATGCAGTACATACACACCAAGCATTTGAACTAAAGCAGGGTAAAAGTGATGAGAAATGTCCTATTCAGTTATTTATGACATTAGCAAATTCACTAGCGAAGTTCTGATTTAATTTATTATAGTTAAAGTCAGACATAAAGTTTTAAAACAAAGAAACTGGGGAGTTCAAAGTGTTTGTTACACTGGTGGCACCGTGGGCTCTTAAGGATTTTAAACATATAATTTTAATAATGACTGGAGTTTCAGTACAATGTATTTTTTTCAAAAGCTTATCATTCTTTCTTTTATGCAGCCTTATTGCCTGAGAAGGTGCTATATTTATATATATGTATATATATATATCCGAGTAGGCACGGATCCAAGTACAAACATATGAATGAATCACAGATTTGTGTTTCAAACATGCATATGCAATTGAAAGTGAACGTGGCCCAATGACAGCACTTGAAGTGAAAGTTACAAGCACTCTACCGGTACTTGGTCAGGGCTGTAGCAATTGGAGCTAATGTTCCCTCTAAGTTGCGCAACTGCGCACTGGTCACACACTCTCAGCGCACGAGAAACCCTGTCCAGCGCAGTGAAAGCACTTCAAACGAATTAAATATATAACATTTTTTGCAGTGACAGGTGTCCAGCCAATCACACGATACAATGCAATGACGCTATGCAGCCAATCACGGCATTGACAGTACTTGCGCTCGTGCTCTGCTCATACACGCTCCATAATAACAGTGTGGCAGAGAAAAGTGACGCTAATGCTAACCCCTTATCATGGCGAAACAAACTGGCAGTGAATGCGATACGTCGACTCCCCAAACCAAAATAATAACGAACTGCGCTTCTTTTAGGCTGGAATGGCTGTCGGATTATGTGCAATTTCTTTTTTCTTATTTCATTGGGACAGTGCACATTAATCAACAAATGACATTTTTTTTTTCGAGTGAGAAAGGTCTGCTCTGCAAAACATGCAGCGAGGCTAAAGTTGTAAGCAAATTTTCCGATGGGAAATTCGCTTACAACAGGGGTGCCCATTACGTCGATCGCGATCGACCGGTAGCTCGCAGACTGGTCCCAAGTCGATCGTGAGGGGTGTAGAGGAGAAAAAAAACAAACAACCATTTGTGTGTCTTTGTGCATGTTAGTAATATATTTTGGGTGTTAATGTACACTGCACCCTAATCATCGCATCAGTCTAATTTTCAAGAAGTATTTAAAAAATGCGTCACTGGAAGGTGTTGGCGCTCAGCAGTCTGCAATTGCAGTTTGTGATCGGAGCACTTGGCGCTACATCTTTTATCGTTAACATTATTCTCATTCAGAGTTTGTTTCGTGTTCAATTCCCCGAGGGCACGCGCAAAGAATAGGAATCTGGAGGGCTGAGAGAAGCATTTTAAAACGGTATGCGTGAGCTACGATAGTTAACAGGCTGCAAAACTGTGTCGCGTGCCTCCACTTCAGGCTGTTTTTCATCATGGCATGCTTGTGTATGTGCGCGCGATAACAGGTCGATCGCGGGAGGTTGGTTGATCGAAAAGTAATCTTCGGTCAAAAATGTTTGGGCACCCCTGTCTTACAACAACTGGACTAAATGGAAGCTGGACTACCTCAAGCGACACATTCAACAGAAAAGTCATTTGAATGCTGTTGGAATTATACAAAGACTCATTGGAGAAGTGAGAAGGACAGACGTGAAAAATAAGGTAACATTTAAGTCAGATTTGTGCATATTCTAGTGACATTTATTAAGATGTTTTATTTATGGATATTAATGATGAAATTCTATTATGACTAGATCATTTATGAGTAGTACAAATGCTAATAAAAGACACTGTATCGCAAGATACAGCACACGTCATTGTGGAAAATGTGAATGTTTTAATGTGAACAAAATGTTACGTCTGAAAGGTGTGTATGCCTCATTTCTTCCAGAGCAGGACACTTATCCAGGCCAAAACTGGACTTCACCGACCAAAGACAAAGTTGGACTCTCATGAACAATCAATGACTTTGTCTTTTTCACTTTAAGTGGGCCAAATTGGTTATATTAAAAGTAAACTTGTGGAAATCGATGTTGTAATTTGATTCTTTTAATAAGACATTAACTCTATGATCCCAAGTGTGATACTTGTATGTGGCCACAGTGAACACTTCTGATGTTGCTCACAGTGGTCCTTAAACAGACTTAAACAGATGCAGTCCTAGCCATTCCCTTGCTGTTGTAGATGAGTCTAGTCCCAAGTCCTAGCTGCAACCTTTAGTTTCGACCACCAGAGTGAATATCAACATTTTGTTAGTTTTTTTTTTAAATCTCCAAATAATTACAAAATAAAAATAGAACATCAGGTCCATAAAAAGTGCTTAGGTTAACATATCAAAAACAGTAAGGACACTTTTCTGAGCAATACAAGTACTCAACACTGAACTTGCTTCAGATCATAAAAAATAAATAAGAGACCCTTAAATCACAGTGCTGTAAGTTAGCATTTCAGAAATAACACTGTTCATCATGAGAAAATAAAGTGCTGAAATTAACATCAACCACTTCTGGTAGGCTACAGAGGACACAGCAGCTATGTTGACTTCATGCCTCGTACGCGGGGTGTTCTCCTCGAGATTAATTTGGCGAAGAGCTTTGCTTTAGCTCACAATAACGCTTTCGGTACTAACGTTACCTGTGGATGCACTCGTGACTGGGTGCTTTGCATAAATATGGGAGGTTACACTTGAGCTACTTCGGTGGTCAGCAAACTCCTTCTTACAAATTACTCTACTTTCATCAATAGTGCCGTCGGAGCGTTTTTGAAAAGTAAATTTTCCATTCATTGTGCCGAGAACTTACACATGCTCCTCCATTTTCACCTCTCCTCTCCTCTCCTCTCCTCACTGCTGCTTATTTAGCCCGCCCAACTCCAATGGGAGCCAATCAGCTTATGCTAAACAAGCCCAAACATAATGACAGCCAATCAATGTCTGCTTCAGGCTGTGACTAACAGTTGTTTCCTCACCCTCAACTACTCGAACACAGGAAGCCAACACATGAAAAGGGATATTATAAAAAGGCAACCCACTGACAGAAACAATAAAGTTACAGATTAAAATTTAGATTAACGTGATTAAAAAACATAACGCGTTAAATATGACTGCAATTAATTTTTCGCAATTAACGCGATAAATTGACACCACTAACTATAACACTACTGAAAACTGTACCTCCTACATTTCACAACTGCATCTTCACGTTTGTAGTGTAAGCAATTTCTCAGAATAAAATTACTCCCGTGGTCAAAGTTCGAGGCCGCCAAGCTACCATGACCCGAGATTAGAGGTGCCCAACTACCAGTACCAGGATGCACAGAGACAGATCCAAAAGATATATATCGGTGTGTGTGTGTGTGTGTGTGTGTGTGTGTGTGTGTGTGTGTGTGTGTGTGTGTGTGTGTATGTATTATTTATTTATTTATTTGTGGAATGTCAACCCTAATAACCCTGCGGGCCTTCGCTTACCTTCCAGTACCACATCTTCTGCAAAAAGAAGAAATGCAACACTGTGGCCACCAAACCAACCCTCAGCTGTGCCTCAGCTGTGCCTAGAAATTCTATCCATAAAGGTTATGAACAGAATTGGTGACAAAGAGCATCCTTGGCGGAGTTCAACCAACACAGTCAACCAACGCGACTTATTGCCAGCAAGACGAACCAAACTCTGACATCTGTGGTATAGGGACCGAATTGCGCATATGAGAGGGATTGGTACCCCAAACTGCCGAAGCGACCCTGCTGAGGGTGTAGACTAGTAACACCGCTCCTCCTGAAATGTGATTAGATTATCCAGACCTAACCAGGGAGGGTGAGAAGCATGATCCCTCTGTAGGTGCAACACACTCTCCAGTCCTCGTTCTTTAAAAGAGGGACCACGACCCTGGTCTACCAAGCCAGCGGCGCTGTCCCTGATGTCCATGTGATGTTGTTGAGGCGTGTCAAACAGTCCAGCCCCACAACATCCAGAACCTTAAGAAACTCCTGGTGGTTGTCATCCACCCCCCGGTGGGCTATGCCACTGAAGAGCTTTTTCACCACCTTGGTGACTTCAACCCTAGAGATAGGAGAGCCCAAGACAGAGTCTCCAGACTCTGCTTCATCTCAGTAAGGCAGGTCAGTGGAATTGATAAGGTCTTCAAAATATTTTCCCCACCCATTCACAATGTCCCGAGTCGCAGTCAGCAGTATCCCATCTTAACTATACGCAGTGTTAATGGTGCACTGCTTATGTCTGCTGAGATGCCAGATGTTAGACCAGAACTTCCTCAAAGCCGTCAGGAAATTGGTGTCACCGAAGTCCTCCCCCGAGTCTTTGCCTCGGTGACGGTCGATGCTACGTTCCGCTTGGCCAGTCAGCATCTATCGGCTGTCTCCAAGTCCCAAAGGCCAAAAAGGTCCAATAGGACTCCTTGTTAAGGTTAGCAGCAGCTCAATCAATCTCAATGACCCGTATTCGGCCAAGGGAAAACTAAGTCCTTTTGTGTTATTAATCAGAAAAGATCGTATGAATTGTGCTTTGTCTGGTCCCTCATCTAGGACCTGTTTGCCATGGGCATAAAGCCCCAGACAACTTAGCTCCTAGGATAATTGGGACACACAAACCCCCCCACCACAGTCAGGTGGTGGCTCACGGAGGGCATAGTATGAATGATTAAAAAAGAAAGAAAGAACATCAAGCTCTTTACATTCGGACAGAAGGAAATAACTTACCTCCCCGTTCACAAATTAAACTTTTGGCTTTTAATGTACTGATACTTATTTTGACTGGTATGGTTTGCATGTGAGTGTGCAGTGGGCCCAGTGGTCGAAATCTGGATGGAAAAAAAACGGGAAGTTATGGGCGCCGAAAGATGACATTCATTCAGGCCCATGGAAATCAGTGCAGAACGGAGACAAGTAAAAGACTTAAATAAATACATTAATTAATTAATTAAAAAGCACGTCCCTGAAAGGATCATTTGGATAAAGCAGAGGAACTAGCTGGGAGGAGATTAGGGGAGGGGCAACGGGCTGCATTTAATAAAAAAGGGGGCTATGTGGCAACATGACTAAGCCACTGTTGCTAAGATGTAGCTGTTCAACCCCTACCCCCACCCCCATACACACAAAGCCCGCTCAAACCGCCCAGACAGGGGCGTGTGTTCAGGCGGTGTCTGGGGGATAAAGGGGGGCGGGGGCTCTCAGAGTATGTCTTATGGCTTTGTCCACATGACTCGGCTAGACTTTTGTTGTCGTTCGTGACGGTCGCGCTGTCAGACTCCCAGAGAAACATTTTTGTAACCGACCAGACCGTGCCCAATCATTGTGTTCTTCTGTCAAGATTCAGTCCACTGGCGCAGGTCGGTCTGTGAGATGAGACAAACAGCTGTCAAAGTCTTGTCGATGGAGGCATTATGTGCATGTGCGTTGATTTTATGTTCAGAGAAGTAGGGGGGAGGGGTTGGGCGTGAGGGGCAAGGGGATATGGACCCTTTCATTCTTGGGTAGTGGGGAGATGGAAGTATGGACTGTCTATTCTCCAAAACGAACTTGAAGTAACAAATGTGTTCAATAACACCTCTTATGCCAATTAGCTACTAGCTTTTAGTAAACGTAGCATGAGTTGAAATGTTACATATACTTTCCAATATTTCCCCTTTTGTTCAAGTCACTTTTTATTGTACACTACCAACATTGTGATTGTGTGCACCACATCCCAGGCTCTCATCATAAGTCGGAGGATGCTGTATTCCTATTGGTCAATGCCGAAGAACCAATCGATAGACGCCGTATGACATGTCACACTATGCTGTAAGACGGACAAAAATATTGACATGCAAGACTTTCGCCATTATGACCATGAGGCATCGTCGAGTATGTCACACGACGTGGGCTACGATGCATCAAGACAACGCAAAATCGGCTACAAGCCACTACATTTGTCTGCCACACATCTGCTACCTTCACACCTCATAAGGCAACGACGGTTCACTAATTGCAGCAGCAAAAGCTCATAAGAGCCAAAAAAGAGCAATGCTCAGTTTTAAATTTCACTCCAAGAGGTATTCCTGTGGATGGATTTGCATAGAATCACCATCAATATTACTCAGAACACTTTTGATGATGCTACCTAAAGACGACCTCCATATATTGGAAACTTGTCTAATGATGATCCTCATCATTATTCAGAGCCCTCTGAGCACGATTCTCTTTTATTTTTTTAAAGGAAACGTTTGCACTGCAAACTCTCTGTGCATGTGTGCCTCATGAAAGCAATACACTATTCCACTAACCTGATTGGCATCCAACACGTTTATCCCTCCTGTTATTTAAATTTTTGAAGTTGAAGCACTGCAAATAAAGTTACATGTAAAAAACAAAACAATAGAATGTTTTTTTTCATGCATTCAAACACTGACCCACGAACATTTTTTAGTGTAGCAAAAAAATGAAAAAACAAGTTCAATTAGTTAAGCATGGCGCAACTATAATAATTAAATGAATGTACAAAATAATACACTTTATATAAATCTAAGATTTAAGTCCTAAATCAATTTAATCCTGAGCTGCTCTAGTTCCACTCCAACAACCACTGACAACATCAACTCGTCTCAACAGAACAACACTGACGAGCATTGTGCCATGCGGAGCAGTTGCATCTTTCAAACTTGAGCCGCTCGCTCCCCCTCCCATCTGGCGCAATTCATACAGTATGCAACATAACGCTTGGCGCTTAGGAGCCCGGAGGTTGGCGGTTGAAAGTGTGCGGGTTGGGAAGGGGCCGGGGGGGGGCTCTTGGGGTGTCATCAGGAAAGACTGGGGGATGTCTGGCACTGCCCACCACCGTGAGATAACCCAACTACAGCGCTACTGGGCTTTCCCCAGTGACACTAACGCTCCACAGCCAAACGAATGAGCGCGCACACATCCACACACACACTTCCAAGTGAAGCTAACTTCGGACAAGTGCACTACCCAAAATTGAACACACACAAAGCCTTTTTCAACCAGGCTATATTTACACTGCATGGTTTAAATGAACTTTTTTTCTGCTCTTTTGGAATATGTGTGACGGCAAGATAGCGGGGGAAAAAAAACAAACAAACATGGAATCGTATCAGGCCTCTTGCAAATGCGGAGAACAATCTGACACAACAGATATCTGACAATGTGAGTGCAGCATAAACACACAGACCGGAAATACCCCAACCATGCAACCATGCATTGCAATGCACAGAGTACATATACATTAGACAAACACACCTGGCTCTGCCGAAACAACACAAAATAAAATAGAAAGCATAGCTTTATATACACCCTATATAATTCTAGCATTAGTGGAATGTGAGTGAAAAAGTGCACTCTATAGTCACTTTCATTTGAATCAATGATGGGAAGAGTAGGCTGAGGCCATCCAGAAGGTTTGTAATGCTTAATATTTTTTTTATTGCTATTGGAGTTATTTACATACAATTTGGCCATGTTTACTGTGAATGTAAATACACTCATCTGATACGTTACGCATCACTTGAAATGTACATGAGAACAAAGTAAAAAATATTATTTTTTTAAATCTGACATCGGCCTGAAATTGAAATTGGGCTGTTGGATCTGCAGTGTAAATCAAGCCTTTGTCAAAATGCAAACTTGCCACTCTGCTCACCTCAAGTGTCAACTTTGTTTTATTCATTCCGAGCTGCATTACGTCACATCTCAAAGTAGCATGAAGAACATCACATCAGCTCCACTATCACTTTCTAAAACACGCAGCCTCACAAAGGAAGGCAGCGTGTCTGTGCATGAACATCGCATTGAAGGCCTGCATGCATCATCTCATGACTCGCACATACTCACTTACAGGATCATCAGCGTACAAAGATGGGAACAACAACAAAAAATCTCCAACCCAGTTTCCACATGTTTAGATTCTTTGATAGAAGTCTGCAGGTGAAAGTGAAGAAGAACTCCGAATGGGACGGTTGCAGATCGGTGTTTTCCCTACAGAGGCACGTTGGATAGTGAGAAGCAGAACAGATGGAGGAACAATGTCAGCCATTCCCCTGTTGCAAGCACCCGCATGTCCACCAATCACAGGGAGGCTGTGTCACAATGAGGCACGCAGATAACGGCGGGAGGAGTTGGAGACCTGCGACGTTCTCCAAGGCACGCGTAGTCAATGCATGCACAAACACACCCACTCACACACACACACACAAACATCTGAATGAGTGTCCCCTGTGTGGCCGATGAATCAACGAAGGGCGGGTGGCTGCACAATAGAAGCGCACAATGGGAGGGCGGCGAGGGCAGCTGTAGGGTGAGGGATGGTGCTATTACGGCCCAGGGCAGCAGTGGTAAACACCTGGCTACAGAGCGCCACCGTCTCTGTCCTCTTTGTTTCAGCGTAGAAGAAGGGTGGGGGTAAGTTGGGGGGTCAAGCAGAAACAGAGGAGATGTGGCCTTTAAGAGTACACAAGAATAAAGAGGAGTGTGGCTCAGCTCAAAGGGAGGGAAGGCGAGTGTGTGTGTGTGTGTGTGTGTGTGTGTGTGTGTGTGTGTGTGTGTGTGCGTGTGCGTGTTGGGGGGGCGGGCGCTGACATAAAGTTTTATGTGAGGTCCTCATTGTGGCGGCACACTTCGGGCCGCTGACTCGGAAAGAGCCATCTTTGCCTTTTTTGTTTGGCGATAAACAGGATTTAAAGGGACATGTTATTGGAGAAATTACTTTTTAACTGCTTGTATACAAGTAGTTGGGTCTTGGCGGTGCTTGTCCAACCATCAAGGGGGAAATTAAACTTTCAAGTCTTTGAAAATAATGTCTTGAAGCAAGCCGTTCAGAATTTTGCAGAATTGTGACGCCACCATTGCTAATTGACATCGATGCTCTGGGGCAGGGGAGGGCAAACTTTTTGGCTCGGGGGTCACATTGATTTCTAAAATTTGACAGGTGGGCCGTCGGGTCAGTACAAGATACAGTACATATAAAAAACTGAATACGGTGAAACTCCTCTACAACAAAATCTTGTTTGCAGCAAGAAAATTTTCACAACAGGGGGTTTTTCACTGTAGCAAATTTGATCTCAGATGTAAGCACACACACACCCACACACACAAACGTATGTGTACTCTATTTTTATTCCAATAGTGCATAAGTATGAGCACACACTTATTTGACACTTCATATTGTCAGCGTAGAAAGAAAAAAAGGGAAAGAAATTGCGAAATTTACGATCAGCATTCACTTTCACTTACATCAATTTCTTGGATAATGTCTTATTTTGCTTGCTCATTTTGATCACTTTTACCCTCTCTTCCAGCATCAGAGCTCTTCTTGTCTTAGCTGCTTGACATCCAAAGGTCCGTTTTGTAGCCATTTTAGCATTATAACGTCCACGCTCGTCTGAATCTAACAATAACAAATACTTCTGGACCCGGTGGCTTTTCTTTCCACCATCTCACTGTCTCTACCTCGACCTCCCCTCGATTGCCACCCAAGACAAGGTTGCTCAGCTGATGTCATGCAATGAACTCTTAAGCCAGCCACGGGACGCTTCGTAGTCCTCGATGGCCACAGTTAGCTCTCGAAGACTAAAAACCTTACACTAACTGGAGCGCATATATATATACACACACATATACATATACATATATATATATATATATATATATATATATATATATATATATATATATATATATATATATAATCCTCGTCTCACCCCTCGGTTGGTGTCCGTCCCCCATTCAGCTCGGGTCCTGTTGCAACCACTCATCTAGTTTGGAGGTCACTGCCCCGAGTGCTCCGACCACCACAGGCACGACTGTCACCTTTACCTTCCAGGCTCTCTCCAGCTCCTCTCTGAGCCCTTGGTATTTCTCGAGTTTCTCGTGTTCCTTCTTTCTAATGTTTCCATCACTTGGGACCGCTACATCCACTACCACGGCTTTCCTCTGCCCTTTATCTATGATCACGATATCTGGTTGGTTCGCCATTACCATCTTGTCAGTCTGGATCTGGAAGTCCCACAGGATCTTCGCTCTGTCATTCTCCACCACCTTCGGAGGTGTTTCCCATTTTGACCTTGGGGTTTCCAGTCCATACTCGGCACAGATGTTTCGGTAGACTATGCCAGCCACCTGGTTATGGCGTTCCATGTAGGCTTTCCCTGCCAGCATCTTACACCTTGCAGTTATGTGTTGGATTGTCTCGGGTGCCTCTTTGCACAACCTACACCTTGGGTCTTGTCTGGTGTGGTATATCTGGGCCTCAATGGCTCTGGTGCTCAGGGCCTGCTCCTGAGCAGCCAGGATGAGTGCCTCTGTGCTGTCCTTCAGGCGAGCCCTCTCTAGCCACTGATAGGACTTCTTGAGATCAGCCACTTCAGTTATGGTCCGGTGGTACATCCCGTGTAGGGGCTTGTCCTCCCATGATGGTCCCTCTTCCAGCGCCTCATCCTCTGTTCCTCATTGTCTGAGACATTCTCGGAGTATGTCATCCATTGGAGCCTTCTCCTTGATGTATTCATGTAGCTTGGATGTTTCATCCTGGACAGTGGCTCTCACACTCACTAGTCCCCAGCCTCCTTCGTTTCGGCTTGCGTACAGTCTCAGGGTGCTGGATTTGGGATGGAACCCTCCATGCATGGTTAGGAGCTTTCGGGTCTTTACATCCGTGGTCTGAATCTCTTCCTTTGGCCACCTGATTATTCCTGGAGGGTATCTGATCACTGGCAGGGCATAGCTGTTTATTGCCCGGGTCTTATTCTTGCCATTGAGCTGGCTTCTTAGGACTTGCCTCACCCGCTGGAGGTATTTGGCCGTAGCCGCTTTCCTTGTAGCCAGTTCGAGGTTGCCATTGGCTTGTGGTATACCGAGGTACTTGTAGCTGTCCTCAATGTCTGCTATTGTTCCTTCAGGGAGTGAGACCCCTTCAGTGCGGACTACCTTGCCTCTCTTAGTTACCATCCGACTACATTTCTCAAGCCCGAATGACATCCCAATGTCACTGCTGTAGATCCTGGTTGTGTGGATCAGGGAGTCTATGTCCCTTTCGCTCTTAGCATACAGCTTTATGTCATGCATGTAGAGGAGGTGACTGATTGTAGCTCCATTTTTGAGGCGGTATCCGTAGCCTGTCTTGGTGATTACTTGGCTTAGGGGGTTCAGTCCTATGCAGAACAGCAGTGGGGAGAGTGCATCACCTTGGTATATGCCACATTTGATGGACACTTGGGTAAGTGGCTTGCCATTGGCTTCAAGTGTGGTTTTCCACATCCTCATCAAGTTTGCAACGAAGGCTCTTAGGGTCCTGTTCACCTTATACAACTCCAAGTATTCCGTGATCCATGTATGTGGCATTGAGTCGTAGGCTTTCTTGTAATCAATCCAGGCTGTGCACAGGTTGGTATGTCGGGACCTGCAGTCTTGTGCGACTGTTCTGTCAACCAGGAGCTGATGTTTGGCTCCTCTGGTATCTCTACCAATGCCCTTCTGCGCTTCGCTCATGTATTGATCCATGTGTCCACTTATCTTAGCCGCAATGATGCCTGATATGAGCTTCCATGTTGTGGAGAGACAGGTTATTGGCCAATAGTTGGATGGGACTGTACCCTTTGAGGGATCCTTCATGATCAGGATCGTTCACCCTTCGGTTAGCCATCCTGGGTGAAAGTGTGAATGCAGCACTGAGGGCGATCCCTACCATCTATATATCTATATATCTATATATCTATATATATATATATATATATATATATATATATATTTATTTATATTAGAGCTTGGCGGCCCGGTAGTCCAGTGGTTAGCACGTCGGCTTCACAGTGCAGAGGTACCGGGTTCAATTCCAGCTCCGGCCTCCCTGTGTGGAGTTTGCATGTTCTCCCCGGGCTTGCGTGGGTTTTCTCCGGGTGCTCCGGTTTCCTCCCACATTCCAAAGACATGCTTGGCAGGCTGATTGAGCACTCTAAATTGTCCCTAGGTGTGAGTGTGAGCGTGGATGGTTGTTCGTCTCTGTGTGCCCTGCGATTGGCTGGCAACCGGTTCAGGGTGTCCCCCGCCTACTGCCCGAAGACGGCTGGGATGGGCTCCAGCACCCCCCGCGACCCTAGTGAGGATCAAGCGGTTCGGAAGATGAATGAATGAATGAATGAATATTAGAGCTGTCAAACGATTAAAATTTTTAATCTAATTAAAAACTCAACTGTCATAATTAACTCAAATTAACTAAAAATTAATCATGATTGCTCACTCATTTTTTATCGTTTCTGAATTTCCTTTTATATTTTTTTGTCCTATTTTCCCCCATTTTAATGCTCTCATCAACATGGAATCATGAATCAGTTTTCTATGTGCAAAATGCAAATATTTACTGAAATAACAATTTTGATTTTCAATTTTACATGAACATTTTTCACTTGGAGCAGTTATTCACACATTATCTCTCACATAATATTACTGTCCATCAACAACAGTGAAAACAATATTTTGTCACACAACAGCTGCTTGAACAGCTTTATTTAGGGAATCAAAACAGCGCAATATAACATTATAAAGTGCACATCTAAGGTAAACTAGTACTCAGCCTATAATGGATTTAAGCCATGGTTGCATACTTCGTTTTTCTCAAATTTGCTTTGAACACAGCAGTCAGGCTATGCTGATTCTGTTGGTCCTTCTTGCTCGGAAGTCTCTCTACGGTTTTGTGTCATCATTTCGGATTCTTGTAATGGAGGCTCTCGCTGGCAATCAGTAATGGTTGTTCAGTTAGGGATTGTCGGTCAGCATGGAAGGATCTCTCGTTCTGTACTTTTTGGATCATTTATTGGAGCACTTTGCAGCAGAAGTAGGAGTAGTAGTAGTTGTAACAGAAGTATCAGAAGCAGGTAATAACCTAAACTACACATAAATGCAGTAAAAAATTAATATATCTATCTTTCTGCATCGCAATGTAAATATGTATATAATTGACATTAATGAATACCTTTATTTAACAATCCGTTTAATAAATAATGTAATCAACCCTGATTTCCCTATGTATCATTATCGTCATCATTATTCATTGTTTTAAACGTAAGAAACCATTCAACACAAACATAAAGTCGAATCGAACAAAAGAACTACAAGTCCCAATACTCAATCCCGAAGTGGAGCGCCGGCATGAACATATCAAGTCTAATCGAACAAAAGAACTACAAGTCCCAAAGGTCCAACCCGAAGTGGAGCGCCGCTGCAACGCAATTTACTTCTTTAAACGTCAGATTGCAGACGGACAAACATGACAACTATGCACAAATGAGCTAAATAAAGACACCCCTGTTCTAGCAACATTTTAGCCCACGCTGTTTAAATTGCCGATTGCTTCAGCAACTTTGTTCTTTGTCGTGTCATCCATTTTCTTCGCTTTGAAATGATCCATAGCCGTCTGTCTGAGACGAGGGGGGCGGACTACTGACGTCAGCGGTGTGCTTGGCCATTAATTAAGTGGTATTTCAGACTCGACGTGCTATGATGATAGCTCAGTTTATGACTGCAAAACATCCAGGTCATTTTGGTCTTGTCAGTGGAACAATCTGGCAACTTTTTAAAAGTAAACTTTCCATTCAGAAACTATTTAAATATCCGTTTTCGGTGTCTCGCGCTGCCGTGGCTGGCAAAACAAACGTGCGTGGACTTGTGCAGCGCGCTTGATGTTTTGTTTCTAGTTTATTTATAGAGCAACGTCACATCCGCTGTGACGTCTGCCGCGTTAATCTCGCGAAAATTTTTGATCCCGATAAAATTCATTTAAATTAATGTCGATAAAACGCAGCTAAACTGAGAGCTCTATATATATATATATATATATATATATATATATATATATATATATATATATATATATATATATATATATATATACACACACACATATACATATACACACACACACACACACACATATATATACATATACATGAAGGACAGCACAGAGGCACTCAGCCTGGCTGCTCAGGAGCAGGCCCTGAGCACCAGAGCCATTGAGGCTGAGATATACCACCAGAGGCACCCGAGACGATCCAATACATAACTGCACGGTGTAAGATGCTGGCAGGGAAAGCCTACATGGAACGCCATAACCAGGTGGCTGGCATAGTCTACCGAAACATCTGTGCGTAGTATGTTACTGAAAACTCCAAGGTCAAAATGGGAAACACCTCCGAAGGTGGTGGATAATGACCGAGCGAAGATCCTGTGGGACTTCCAGATCCAGACTGTCAAGATGGTAATGGAAAACCAACCGGATATCGTGATCATAAATAAAGGGCAGAGGAAACCCGTTGTAGTGGATGTAGCGGTCCCAAGTGATGGAAACATCAGAAAGAAGGAACACGAGAAACTCGAGAAATACCAAGGGCTCAGAGAGGAGCTGGAGAGAGCCCAGAAGGTAAAGGCGACAGTCGTGCCTGTGGTGGTCGGAGCACTCGGGGCAGTGACCCCCCACACTGGATGAATGGTTGCAACAGATCCCGGCCGGGAACAACATCGGACATCTCAGTCCAGAAAAGCGCAGTGCTGGGAACAGCAAGGATGCTGCGCAGAACCCTCAAGCGTCCTGGCCTCTGGTAGAGGACTCGAGCTGATTGACGGATGGACGCCACCCAATGGGTGAGATGAGGATTTATTTATTTATTTATTTTATGAACCTGGACCAGTGAAGACAATTTCATTTAGCGGTGGCATCAACAAATGTGTCACTTTCCTAGTTTAATGTAGAATGTGTGTGTGTGTGTGTGTGTGTGTGTGTGTGTGTGTGTGTGTGTGTGTGTGTGTGTGAGAGAGTGTGTAATATCAACAACTGTTATTGCTGTAATTTATATTTTCCTCAAAATATGCAGGAAAGTCACTGCACACACTTCTTATTCACTTCAAATATTCACTGGTGTTGTTCAGCTCTCCACAAAATTAATTTCGATAGGTTTTTAGGTGGTGCATGGGGTACGATATGACTTAAGGATGTAATTTTTAAATGAGTCAGCTCGAATCACTGCGATGACCGCTTGATTCGATATGCTACAGCTGTATCTTTTGTCATCTTTATTAATATTGGATTGGATAAACTTTATTGTCAAATGTACAGTATGTGTAACATACAGCACAGATGAAATTTCTTCCCTCTCAACATGAAACAAGAGGAGCCGCTGCGGGTGTCCGCGCCGCCATCAAAAGAAAAGTTAACAAAAAAAGACAAAATACAAAACAACACATGAGACATATGCAAAAATATGTCAAAGTTCTTCAAGGCCAAGAGTATCCAAGTTAATGAAATTTAAAGAAACAACAAATCATCAGCAACGTCAAACCGATTATTAAAATGAGGTGTACATCACATTTAAAAAAAAAAAAGGATTCCATACCTTTGTCGATATTTGGGGTGCAATACAATTCAAGGATGCAACAATTTTAAAATGTCACAACTCCATTCGGGTCGTCAAATCCAAACCGATTTTTTTTGCTCCTCCTCAATTAAGCACATCTTGCTCTCCCTGACTCTAAATTCTTCTTCACAGTTTTATGCTTCCGACTTTGTATGCACAGTATCAATGAAATGAGGGAAGAAGCCGCAAGTTTCTACTGAACAAAACTCACCCAAAGACCTTGTTTTTCGCTCAGCAAAATGCGCAGCCACCAGCATGACACACCCCTTCCCCGAAAGGCAGCACGCTCCCCTAACAAGACCCACATCTTGCCTTTCCAAATTATGCACATTTAATCTACATGATGAATTATGCATGCACCATACAGACATTGTCCAGCACATATTCAACCTGAGCCTGATGATGGGCAGAATTCCGCAGCTGTGGAAAACTTTGTGCCTGGACCCAGTGCCCAAGACCCCTCACCCGAAGGAGCTCAACAGCTATAGACCGGTGGCGCTGACGTCTCACCTGATGAAGACGCTTGAGGGACTCGTCCTCGCCTACCTGCGACCGCTGGTGAGCTCGTCACTGGACCATCTGCAGTTTGCCTACCGGCCCGGCATCGGCGTGGTGGACGCCATCATCTACCTCCTCCAATCGGCGCCGTTACAGCTGGAGAAGGCTGGGAGCACCGTGAGGATCATGTCCTTTGATTTCTCCAGTGCCTTCAACACCATCCAGCCCAACCTACAGGGGGACAAACTGCAGCACCATCACCTCCTATCATGGATTACAGATTACCTCACGAACCGCCCACAGTACATGAGGGCAAAGAGCTGTGAGTCGGACAGGCTCCTCAGCAGCATCGGGCACCGCAGGGGACTGTCCTGGCCCCATTCCTGTTCACCCTCTACACCTCGGACTTCAGCCACATCATTCTAACCTGCCACCTTCAGAAGTTCTCAGATGACACCACGATCGTCGGCCTCATTACAGGAGGTGATGATCGGGAGTACAGGGGACTGACGGAGGACTTTGTGGACTGGTGTGCGCGGGTCGATCCCCGGAAAACTAAGGAGTTGGTTGTAGATTTCTGCAGGAATCAGTCCTCACCTAAACCGATGAACATCCAGGGTACGGACATAGAGAGGGTGACCTCCGACAAGTACCGACTAGTATAAACTAGACTGGTCTACCAACACCTCAGATCTGACCTCAGAAAACGGAGGTCTTTTGGGGTTCAGGGGTCACTCTTTAAGACAGGGGTGTCCAAAGTCGGTCCGCAAGGGCCGCTGTCCTGCCTGTTTTCCAGCTTTCCCAGGAGCAACACACCTAATTCAAATCATCAGCATCATTCTAATGCTGCTTCAGAGCTGGCTGATGAGCAGATCATCTGAATCAGGTGTGTTGCAGGCGGGAGAGATGGAAAACAGGCAGGACAGTGGCCTTCCAGGCCCAGAGCTGGATATGTTGGCTTTATGGCCTTCTATGACTCACTGGTGGATTCAGCCATTCATTATGGCATTGTCTGGTGGTCAGGCAGCATCTCAGCCCGGGACAGAGACTTGACCGACTGGTCATGAGGGCCAGCTCTGTCCTGGGCTGTTCCCTGGACACTCTGGAGGAGGTGAGCAACAGGAGGATGATAGCTGAACTGGAAGCTATGATGGACAGACCCTTCCACCCCTCCAGACCACCCTGACAGGACTTGGCAGCTCCTTTGGCCAGAGACTGATACACCAGCGCTGCAAGGAGAGGTACCGCCGCTCATTCCTGCCGACTGCTGTCAGGCTATTGAATAGACAGACATGAAAACCTGGACTCATCCCACTCACCCATTTTAAATACCACAGCCACCTTATGCAACATATATGCAGTTGCATATACAGTATGTTTATACAGTATCTTCTATTTTATATTGCATTCTGTACTGTGTACAGTTCATTTTTAAATGTATTTTGTGCATGCAACTACTTCATGTTTTTCTACTTTCATCCGTCCGAATTTTGCTGCTGTAAATTGTGAATTTCTCCATTAAATAAAGGTTTTACTCTGATCATATTTTAAGAGTCAATGTGGAGAAATAATTTTTCTTTTCCATTCGGAATTTTTTCTTCCCCAGTCGGGAACTACAATCTTTTTGGTTGTAGTTACCGAAAGGATGTAAAAAAAAGATATAATCAATTGGTCACCTTACATGTAGTAACATTCATGCAAATTGACTCCCTTGTGCAGTAAACGACTCAGACTAGAAATGCAGATTTTTCATACAACATGCTCTAAGTAAATCCCCGATTCTTTCAAAAAATAAACTAAAATGTTTTTTAATGATTAAAACCATTTTTGTTTATTTTTTATTGAAGGCTATTGATTAAAATGTAATCAATACCCTACTGAAGGGTATTGATTAAAATGTAATCAATACCCTTCAATAAAAGCAAAAAAAATTAACCTTTGTTCTTGAAAACATAAACAAAATCTAATATATAAAGCAGCACTCCAGCGACATGACAGATAGGTTACCTTGTTTTAATTAACCTTAATCGGCAAGGAAAATAAATCTGTCTACACCAGCATGAGGCTTTTGGCCTACCTTATTACAATGTCAACCCGACACAGAAAAGCCTCTTCGATGTCACACTTGGGGATCGAGAGGTTTTTCTATACTACAACCGTGGGATGTATCATGCCACGGTAATGTTTGTTAAACTGTAATTATGAGGAAGACAGTAAAAAGTGACACACTGAAAAAAAAGCTGTACTAGTAAAAAGAACAAATTCATCTGGACAAGCTAGAGAACATACTGAAGGTAGTTCATCACAACAGCTGCACTCTACATGAAAGCAAATCCGTATTAGTATGTTGCAACCTATAAATGGCCAGCCATCACGTCTGTGAAAATCAGTGGCGGTTTTTTTTTATATGAGCGATATCTCCAGCAGGTGGCGCAACGCCCATCCTCATCGGAAGGCGTTAAATTAAATAAATGACACCCTCTAACGGACAAGACTTAAACTGCCGCTTTTTTAAAATCTCCGAATCAGCATGGAATGGCACTAAACGCTGAGACGCCCAGTTCCGCGGGGGATCTTCCCCTCAATTTAAAGTCTCAAGTAAAATGCCGAGTATGAGCCTTTTTAAAAGATTTTTTTCCGTTCCAAAAGCAGCACAAACAACACAACATTAATGAGTTCCAATGTGCACATTGTCATCCATGTTTAACGGCATTTTAAGCAACCACGGATTTCCGAGCAATGTTCACCTCACTCGTGATTACATATACTGTATTGCTCTGGGGGGTTACTTTTCAGACACTGCAGCACATGAGATTGAAAGGACAAATGGATTTGTTAACGCAGTCACTGCCGGCAAGTTTCAAAGCCAAACTCCCCTAATACCAACGCCAGACTACACAAATGCAGCCCTAATTTGAGCCTACAGACATGTCGCAAACAAAGGTAGTGTCTCATAACTGATTTTGATCTGCCTTGAAGCATCGTAACCCGTGTCGTGTGATGCTGTATATTCAGTGATCGGTCATGAGGCATCTGGGTGATTAAATACAGAAGCTTGCGGTAATCATTTTTGCAAACGAACACCACATTGACTTGACAGAGCGGACAGTCATGAAATTACTTTTACACTATTTCATCCATGGTAGATATGAAACTGTACATATGGCTCAATATTGCCATAAAAACAAAATATATGCACTGATAAACTGCATCTTTGTCTTGACAGTGGCCAGCCGGAGGTTTTTGTTGGGTTTTTTTGGCCGGTGGCTGTGTCTCACTATCTTAAACCCAGAAAGTGATTTTTCTTCTTGATGTGAAAGCTTCTGTGCATTTGATGGGCGGCACTTTGCATCGTCGCCACATCATGACACAGCAACCCATATTGTGAATCGCCACTCGAGAAATGTTATGGCAGAACCTGACATGCTGGAGTGCGCACCGTTCACCGGGCTTATGGAAAAGCAGCAGGCAGCCCAGGGGTCGAGTGGTTAGCCCGTCGACCTCACAGTGCAGAGGTCGTGGGTTCGGTGCCTCCCTGTGTGGAGTTCGCATGCTCTCCCCGTGCCTGCATAGGTTTTCTCTGGGTACTCCAGTTTCCTCCCACACTTCAAAAACATGCACGGCAGGCTGATCGAACATTCTAAATCAGGGTGCCCATTACGTCGATCCTGATCTACCAGTAGATCTAAGACAGGTCCCAAGTAGATCCGAGGAGTGTCGAGGAGAAAAAAAAACAAACAACCATTTGTGTGTCTTTGTACATGTTAGTAATATTTTTTTTGTGTTAATGTATGCTGCACCCTAATCATCCTATCATTCTCATTTTCACCAAAAAATATTTAAAAAATAAAATAAAGCAGGTAAATCTTGAATTTACGATGGCGCGTGATTACGTCAACGGAAGTTGTTAGCGCTCAGCAGTCTGCAATTGCAGCTTGTGATCTTTTATCGTCATTATTCTCATTTAGAGTTTGCTTCATGTGCAATTCACCGAAGGCACAGGCAAAGAATAGGAATCTAGGAGGGCCCAGGGAAGCACTTTAAAACGGTACGTGTGAGCTACGATAGTTAACAGGCTGCAAAAGTGCATCGCATGCCTCAGTTTCAGGCTGTTTCTCATCATGGCGTGTGTGTGTTTGGGCACCCCTGCTCTAAATTGTCCCTAGGTGTGAGTTCAAGTGCGGATGGTTGTTCGTCCCGGTGTGCCCTGCGATTGGCTGCCAACCGGTTCAGGGGGTACCCCACTTACTGCCCGAAGACAGCTAGGATAGGCTCTCGCACCCCCCGCGACCCTTGTGAGGATAAAGCGGATCGGAAAATGGATGGATGGATGCATGGATAGATGGAAGGAAAAACAGAAAAAATCTATTTGCTCCAGAATCGGCCACAATGTCAGTGAACGCCATTGTGGCACAATCAACAGACAGTCCCACATGGCGGCCATGCTGGTACGGGCAATTTTCCCATTAAAGGTAATGGAAGTTGGTGTCATCGTGAAAAGGTCAAAGTCATCTGACATCCAGTTTACACAAATAAAAACAAAAAATGCATGACAAGGATAAAAGTATGATGTTGAACATTGTTATTTTGCAAATTTCATCGGTTATCATGAACAATAATATTCTGAGGATGATGGGCACTTTCTTAGTCTGCACAAAGCAGTGAAATAAGTGGAGACGAAAGATCAGAGAGCATGTTATGGGATTCAAATTTGTAATAGTAGAAAACATATTTATTTCTTGTTTTGCACTTCATTATATTTTATCCTTGTTTAAAGTATTTGTATATGTATATTGTATATGTCCAAAATTTCTCAGAGCAATCAACTGGGCTCCTTTCATGCAAAACATTGTAAAAACATTGTACAGTACTTATGTAATCGATTTCTGAGCACCTTCTATATCAACACTGCTCAGTGTCTGTAATTCATTTTCTGAAATTATTTGTTCACGCTACTTGTTTTGGTTTCAACAGCCTTTGAGCATACTTTGCAGTGGATTGTTTTCGCTCATTGTCTGACAAACCCGAACCAATTACAATTTCTCGATTATTATACTTTACCCACTGCTGTAAAAAACACAAGAGTACCTTCTTCTACTGCATTTGTCCACAAGGCACCCTCAACAGACCATGTCCACTTTTGACTATTTTCCAGTGACTTTCAGCCAATAAATGTTTTGGGGTTGTTTGTACGGATGATATTTGAGATACTTTTAAGAAGGGGTGGGGTGAAAGACGTACCATGAGGGATGGTGAGGCAGCTGCAGACGCTCCCTCTGTACTGCCAAATCGCAATGCTCACATCTTCCGGGGCACCTGCAGTCTCGTAGATGCTGCAATGCATAATAGACATCACAGGGTCACGATCACCAGTGACAACAAATAAAAGACGGGACGCATCCAAAACAAACAACATTACTTCAAACACATTTTGTACACTTTTAAAACCGATGCAAATTCGGCCTGTTGAGGAGCAAAGGTGCTGGTTGATGGGAGCGCGCATTTTGCGTCCACGGTCACTGCAAACCAAACCGTCACGACCTCCCTGCAGCTTTCCTACACGACGGCTTGACAGCGCTTTAAGCTAAAGCTTCAACCGCCTGCTTACCCGACAGGTGGCTGTCGTGGGGTCCTTTGCCAAGCGCCTCCATATCAAGGCAACACATGTTTCTGTCACATTGTGGCGACGCACAAAACATCCGCTTTGGAGCGTGACCCAGCCTTAGTGAATGAAGTTACCAGTAGTAACGACACCACTGGACTTCAAGCTTTATTTCAAAATAAGGCATAGGACGTATCGCTGTCTCGGTTAAACGACTGTGTTAGATCTTTTTTACTGCTAATACGCAACAATTAACGACCTAATTAAGTGTTTTTACTATGTTTTATAACGTTTTGTAAACGTTAACACCATTTTATGGAATTGTTTTTTTTTCAAACCGGAAACGGCACTTCAAGAAAGAGATTGGGTGCCAGGAAGCGTATGCAACTCGCAGCGTTCCACTGGCCCCCCAAAATAAAGGGTTTGCATGCAATGCATCCTAAATCTAAATCACAGATTTATTGGAACGTGTTGCTGCCATAAAATTCTAAGATATAATTATTTGCTCAAAATGTGATCGGCTTCAATTGCTAACGCTATATTTTATATAATAGTTATATTGAACGAGTGTACAGTTCTTTTCTGAAACATTTATTTTGTGCAATCAAACACTTTGTCCCCCCCCCCCCCATCCCAATTTTGCTGCTGTAGAGAGCAAATTTTCCCAGTGTGGGACAAATAAAGGTTGTCTTATCTTACCTTATCTTCTCTTATCTTATTTTATCTTATCTTATCTTCAATATTTTGTAGTGTATTCAATTTAATACTGTATAGTTTAAACATGATTTGCAATTATTTGCAAATAATTGTATCGTTTTGTTGGATAGATAATCTTATTCAATTAAAACCTAATGGCTGTAGTATACTAGATTAAGTTCCGTTTCTCTTAATACTGTACATGATTTATATATTTTTGTCGTACTATTATGTAGTATTTTTAAACCTCTTTTAAAAATTTGATTCACAACTTTTCAATTGTTTTACAGAAATTGAAAAGTTAATTAACACTCTTTACAGAAACAGACATTTGCTCTGTTTGTTCTTGTCCTCTGCGAACCAGTTTAGGGTGTACCCCACCGCCTGCCCAAAGACAGCTAGGATAGGCTCCAGCAAGCCCACGACATTTGTGAGGATACGCAGGTTGGAAAATGGATGGATGGATATTCTTTTACCCCTAAAACTTTAAAAAACATGTCAAATTTTGAACAGCCTCTGGATTCTGTGGAAAAGTTCGTTATTGTGTGCTTTGTACAATATTTGTGCTATTTTGAATTCGCCCTAGTTATACAATTTGAGAATGTTTAAATTGATTTAAAAAAAATCATTCGGTACTTCGAAATTGAACAGTTCATAATTCGTACAGCTCCTTTATGTAGATTATTAAATATTTGTTTTGTAAGTTTTACCACATAGCTCAACGCAAAATGTCAGATATGGCAGCAATATACCGGGTAGTGTATGTAAAGATGCCTTATTTCGGATATCGTTGGTTTTATCCAAGATACCTATAGTTTTTGAGATTT
The DNA here is from genome assembly GCA_026261675.1 of Hippocampus mohnikei. Classification (NCBI taxonomy): domain Eukaryota; kingdom Metazoa; phylum Chordata; class Actinopteri; order Syngnathiformes; family Syngnathidae; genus Hippocampus; species Hippocampus mohnikei. Next base: position 7,329,705 of record JAKGUB010000822.1, on the reverse strand, counting down.
TTCTTTTAACAGTTTCTACGTGTGATTTCCAACATAATTTTTCACCTGTAATGGGAATTTGACATTGACTAGCGCTAAATGAAAGTAACTGTTCGTACCTTTGAATGCTGACCAATTATTTTGCGGATAAGCAAAGTTGCACTAGTCTGTTCTCTGTGTAGCTGCTCAAAATGCTGATTGCGCTGGCCTTCATCAACTCCCAACAAGATAAAATGAGAGTGCAAGACGCGGAGGGGGAGAAGGCTCCCTTGAAAGATCTGTGAGCGGTGTCCCTCCATGTTTTTTTCTTTTCTTTTTCTTTCTGAAATAAATCTCATAATTTTTTATAAATACTTTCATTGTCTTGTTTTCCCTGGAGAAGAGACACCAACAAATTTGGTTTCATTTGCTCTTGCTATTTGAATAAGATCTTTATTTATCTCACTATGGAGAAATTCCCAATTTACAGCAGCAAAATTATGTAAGGAGAAGTAGAACAACAAATGCGTGTGTGTGTGTGTGTTTTGTGTACATATATATATACATATATATTTTTGTGTACATATATATATATGTATATATATAATATATATATAATATAATATATATATTTATATATATAATATATATATATATATATGTGTACACAAAACACACACACACATTTGTTCTACTTTTCCCATATATATATATACATACATATATATATATATATATATATACACCCAAAAAAAAATATATATATATATATATATATATATATATATATATATATATATATATATATATATATATATATATATATATATATATATATATATATATATATATATATATATATATATATATATATATATATATATATATATATTGTCATAGAAGGTCTTCAGGAGTGACCCCTGAACCCCAAAAGACCTCCGTTTTCTGAGCAGGACGCTCTGTGCCTTCCTGATCAGAGCGTCCAAGTTGTTAGACCAGCCTAGTTTATTGTTGAGAACACCCAGGTGGTTCTGCGGGCACCAGACCACGAAGCCCTCCGTCAGTCCCCTGTACCCCCGATCATCTCCGTCCGTAATGAGACTGACGATCGCGGAATTGAATTGATGATAATTTTGACCTGGTCTTTAATTTGCCAGGTACTAAAGATTATATACTTTGTTTTGTTGACATTCAAAGAGAATTTATTCATGTCAAACCATTTCAAAATATATTTTATTATTTTTCCACAGTATTCAGAAGCCACACGCGATTTTCTCTGAAGCAGTATAAAATTGTGTCATCAGCAAATATTACTTTTTTTGTTTAACTTCAGGGACGCAACTATTGAAACAGAGAACACATACCTTAGGACTATTAAACTGTACATACAGTTTTTGCTGCAGGGATGTGCCTTCCACAGCATCTGGAACTGAAACAAAATGTAGCAATTCTCATTTCATTATTATTCAGAAGATAAAAATAAGTTGCATCATGGAATATGGGAGAAATGAGGGATTATAAACAAAAAATATTGTTAAATTCTTAAATAATTAACACTTTGCAGTACAAACAAACCCCTTCTCAGAGGGTGGAACTCTCTCACAATTCATGTCTGAACAATTGACTGATTGTTGAAGTCCTGGACCAGGATCTTCCACAATAGATGCAAAGACGCTACGCAACCTGCCGGCCGTGTTTTTCCAAGGAGAGGCGGGTTTTGCCGAGTTGCATGGGTTCTTCCCTGGCGGCAGCAGGTGGCTGGATAACCAACATCCTCTTCAGCCGAAATTCAACGAACACGCGGGGGAAAGAAGGCCACTTTCTCCCCAACATTTTTCAATGCAGAATTGTGATGGTCCTTAACACTGAACGCATGTTCTCCGGTTCGACTTAACAGTTCTCGTTTCATAATTATTCAAAAGACGTAAATACATGTATTATGGAATAATGCACATAAGACATTATACAAACAAAGTATTGTTAAATATTTAGAAAACTAACCATTTTTAGTGCAAACAGATTTCTCGAATGGGGTGGAACTCTCTCATGGTTCATGTCTGAAAAATCGAACAGCATAAGCTCAAGTTTAAACACGATTTGCAAGTACTTATTTGCTCTTGGTGTTCCATTTTTGCACAAGCAAAACGTGCTGTTTCTCTGTAAATTTTGCATTGCTGCTTTTGCATGTCACTACAGTGGATTTTGTTGTAAAGGAAACACACATAGCGACATTTAATGCAAGATTCTTTGTCACTTGGTCCGTCGATGAGTTTACGATCCAAAATGTCTTGTATTTGTATTTTGCTACACGGTTGCTAAAAAAACTTGGTCAATGGTCAAGAAACCAATATTGCCGTTGGCCTATTAGCTTTTATTGCGTTGCAGTGGTGATAAATGCCCCAATGGGAACAAACCAGATGGATAAGTGATGTTCCAATTTCTTTTCTTCACCTGTTGGAGGACGAGGAGCCAGTTCTCCGCTCCGTTAGAAGCAACCGTGTTCTATTCACCACTGCGAACAAACACGTGTGTTACACGGTGCGTTTCCGTCAGTCGTCAGTGAAACAGGAGAAGATTCTTCAGTACTGATCCGGTTAGTGATTATTCAGGGGACGGATGAAAACACACTTCAGTCTCTGCTTAGTCGGTCAATTTTATGAATTTCCCGTTATTCCTCGTTCGTGATCAAAACGGGCATCGGTCAGTGACGGACCGTTTGACCTTCCACCAGTTACTGACGAAATTCCCTCCTCCGTGTATTAAGACCCAGACTGAAATAACAACAAATGTAATATTAACCTGAAACCTCTAGACCAGTGGTGAGTAAAACTACGGCCCGCGGGCCGGATCCGGCCCGTTTGTCTTTTTAATCCGGCCCGCTGAAGGTTGGTACACAATTAAGGTTTGATGTGAATGATTGCATTAATTTAATTTGGACTTGTAATGACAGGTGGCACAGTTACTTGAAGTTGCAGAGAATTGGGAGGGACTGGGAGACAAAGAGAGAGGGAAAGAGATAGAGGGAGAAATCTTATCTACCACCTGCGGAACTCTGTCAAACAGGAATTCCCGAACCCAGTAAAAAAAAAAAAAACAACTTATACATTAACTGTTCTACTACCATATTACATTAACGATCGATTCATAACAACGGAAGTTTCGGTACCTGGAAGCCATACATAAGCCCCGCAGTAGTTTCAACTCAAGCAACTCCCGCTTGATACGACAGAATAAATGTGTCCATGCCATCATTGGATCCAAAACGACGACATGTAAGTGACTCTTTATTGTAGTGAGTTTTACTGGAATTGCTTACATTTTTAATTTAATTTATTTACATTTATGTCGGGCGGCCCGGTAGTCCAGTGGTTAGCACGTCGGCTTCACAGTGCAGAGGTACCGGGTTCGATTCCAGCTCCGGCCTCCCTGTGTGGAATTTGCATGTTCTCCCCGGGCCTGCGTGGGTTTTCTCCGGGTACTCCGGTTTCCTCCCAGATTCCAAAAACATGCATGGCAGGCTGATTGAGCACTCTAAATTGTCCCTAGGTGTGAGTGTGAGCGTGGTTGGTTGTTGGTCTCTGTGTGCCCTGCGATTGGCTGGCAACCGATTCAGGGTGTCCCCCGCCTACTGCCCGAAGACGGCTGGGATGGGCTCCAGCACCCCCCGCGACCCTAGTGAGGATCAAGCGGTTCGGAAGATGAATTAATGAATACATTTATGTCCTTTAGCTCATGACATCCAAACGAAGAGGAACAGTAATAACCGCAGAAGGGAAAGTGAAATGTATCCGATGAAGCAAAGCGGGTTACAAAGTACGAAACAGTAAGGAGACGCTTGCAGTCAGAAAGACTCAAATCTACGAGACTTTGGAAAAAACAAGGAAGTGATTCTTGCTCAGTCCGATTCTGGCAATTTTCATGCTCAGAGTGAATCGCTTGCAGCTCGACGAACAGTCGAGTAAATGAACGTTTCCTGGAATGGTTTGACTGTTATCGTGCGAAAACCTTTCCGCAAACTGGACCGCTAATAAGTCCCATAGTGCTAACTATGAGCATCGAAGACTTCGAAGCGTCCCGTGGCTGACTTCAAAAGTTCATTGCATGGCCTTGAAGCCATCAAATATCTATTTTGCATGTTTAGCTTAAACTATGTATTTAAGACAGACAGACTTTGACTATCTGAGCATTGCAACATGACTGCCAATTGAACCTTGTGAGGTGACCTTGACTTGAACTGCCGTAGCAACGGAAAATACAGTTAACACCTTTCGTGAACATAGACCAAACAACTCTGTAAGTGCGTCTTGTGGCTAGAATGTGGTTTCCTGCTCACAGCTGTGTTGCATCCAGAACATCAAGACAATTTCCAAGAAATGTTGTAACAGTTAGAGCATCTATCCTCATGTTTTATGAAGACAAGATATCGAGAACATCAGAACATAAAGATGATTAACAGTAATGAAAAGAAACCAGGGTGGCCCGGTAGTCCAGCGGTTAGCACGTCGGCTTCACAGTGCAGTCTGACCTCCCTGTGTGGAGTTTGCATGTTCTCCCGGGCTTGCGTGGGTTTCCTCCGGGTGCTCCGGTTTCCTCCCACATTCCAAAGACATGCATGGCAGGCTGATTGAGCACTCTATATTGTCCCTCGGTATGAGTGTGGGCGTGGATGGTTGTTCGTCTGTGTGTACCCTGCGATTGGCTGGCAACCAATTCAGGTTATCCCCCGCCTTCTGCCCGGAGACAGCTGGGATAGGCTCCAGCACCCCCCGCGACCCTAGTTAGGATCAAGCGGTTCGGAAGATGAATGAAAAAAAAGAAACCAAAGACATTCAAACAGTCATCCAGAAACAGAAAGGGTGATGCCCATAACAGGAAAAGATGATGTCTATAAGGAGATACGCCCCATTCAGGATACATAAGACTTGTATAGGGACTCTGCTTTTGCGCATTTGTGCCTTGACCACAACACTTGCTTGTATCACACTTGTACCCTGAACGTTCAGTAAAGCCTCTTGCAAGAACTTCTCCATTTCCAGCCACTGATTTTGCACCTCACCTCAGCCTGAATCAAATGAGCACGGAGGGACCGGGGGGTCCCGCCGTGTCCACAGCTACACGCTCGCTTCAGCAACCTGACAAACCAAGACAGCATCAGCTGAGCAACGCTGTCTTGGGTGGTGATCGAGGGGAGGGCAAGTTAGAGACAGTGAGTGAGTGGAAAGAAAAGCTTCCAGGTCCCTTACTCGTCATATTTTGCAGCAAATAGTCCTAACTTTGTTATATTTTGTTCATATAGCTGTACTGTATTGTACTGTACTGTTCTGCAGTTTTTGTGTTACAGAAAAGTTTTTGGGCAATATATTGTTGTACTTTGTTGCTTGTGTTGTCACACATGTATGTTGTTAACATACTTGGACGTTCATACAGGACATATACCATAGTTGTTTCACTGTTCTCATTTAAAAAAGTATGTCAATACTTTAATTCTTGTTCTGTTGATGTTTGGTATGGACTGTCAACATATGCAGTTTTTAATATGTACCATAGCTTGTGCTGACCCGGCCCATGCGTCAAATTTTAGGAATCAATATGGCCCCCGAGCCAAAAAGTTTTCCTACCCCTGCTCTAGACAGTATATTACCAGTCTTCGTTATGGCTTGCATGCTGCGCTCGCTCACATCCTGTTCAGGGGGCTAGGTGCTTTAGATGCACGTTCAGCATTGTTGTAGCTGAGGTCGTCTTTGACTCTATTATTTATTTATTTATTCATTAAATATCCCACAAGTGGACCATGTCTCCTCATCTCCAAGATCCCCACAGCCAGACCTTTGATTCATGTATGTTCTCGCCTAACTTCAAAGCAAATGAATCACCAGAGAATCTCTCCACTTTGTTTTGATAAAGACCTGCTAATTCTCAGCAAATATGATCATGCAAATCTCTGATAAAGAGTGAGAAATTGTCATCTGAGAAGCCTGAGTTAGTGTCCAGGATTTTCTACCAAAAGGGATTTTCTTCTTCTTCAATGTGTGTTTGTTTTGTTTTGTTTTTCGTTTTTTTTTAATATAAAAATTATAATTTGTTGACCGGGCCCACGGGCAAGATTCTCATTGCCATCATCATCATCATTATCTTGTCATGGATCAAAACAAACATGTTGTTTAGTTCGCAAACAGCAGGAATGTCCACACGTTTAAACACGTCATTCATTAGGTTTTATCATTTTAATCTCTTTTTGTGTAAGGTAATTTGTGTATACACATTCTTTCACACATACGTGCTGGCATCAGGACATCTCATAAACCACAAACCAAATGCATCCGCACAGCAAGTTGCTACTTGGTGGCCAATTTGGCTGGAAACCAAGGTAAAACTTTTTGGCCGTATTTCCTACAGGTACACATGTTGAGCAGGAACACAACACTGCTCCTCACCAAAAGAGTACCAGACCTTCAGTGAAGTATGGTTGTGACAGCATCATGAATTATGAACTGTTCGGATTCCATTTTCAGGCTTCTGCCAGACAAAAAAAAAAGCCCTATATGCCTATCCCTGCAGAATGGGCCGTCGACATGTGCGTGAATGTGTTTGTGATTTTTAATTCTTAATCTGATTACATTTCTGTCGTCGGGTTAGGGGGTGGGGCGGACCTGTGAACGCAACTCTCCCCCAGTGGATGCCCATCCCGTTGGCTTCACCCTTTGCATGCCCCTACATGGAGGTCAAGTCCAAATCAAGTCAAGTCGCATGAATGCCAGTTGTATCAAGAGTTACATTAGTTTTTGCCAAGCACGTCATAACTTTTGTGTCATGTTCTGTCTTGATTGTGTTCCAACTGGAGTGAAGGGCGTTTCCCTCCAGCAGGCGCACCTGTGCCGCGTTTTCCAATCCAGCCTTGCCGTGTACTGCCAAACTGCTTCGTCATTGTCAGATTATTGACCTTGCTCGCTGTTATGCTTCAAGTGTTGTATTCAAGACCTCTCGATATCTTTTGTAGTCACTCTCGTTTTATTGTTCCTTTAATTTGATCTTGATCCTTGGTTGTGCGTTATTGGACTTTTGATATTTTGTTTGTGTGGTCTCGGTGTTCTATTGTACCTTGCCTTTGCAAGCGCTTTTTGTTCATACCTTTGTTTTTCTTGGCTTCTTGTGACCAGCAATTTCTGTTTGTACTTTGTCAATGCGTTTTTCTGTAATAGATATTATGTTATGGTGCTATGTCTGAGCCTGCATTTGTGGAATCCAAAACATTTGGTTTTGTCCAGATCCTAACAATTAGCGACTTAAATTGACACGTGTGCAAGTCGTGACGAGAGTCATCCACTGAATGAGCTGCACTGAATGAGGTATAAAGAAAAGAATATGAAAAACAAGGCTTCTCATTGTCATCCACTGCCAGGCTGCCAACATAGTGTGGAAAGATCCTGTTTCCACAACCCTTCTAAAGCAGTAAGTGTGTGCAGGCGGTTGTGGATGAAATACAGTATCTCAATAAACAAAATGGCTATCTGTATTCTTCTACATGGAAAAGGCATGCGTCTCTGCATTTGCACCACCAAACCAAATCCAGACTTAACTTCACATCTCTCTTGCGGTTTTGTATTGCGACACACTGGCGTAAGTACCGCAGGCACCATGGTGAGGGGTGATTGAATAAACCCTACAGTACTTCTCAACATGATGAATCATTTAAATTCAAGCACCACATGTATGATTTCAAACTGTGTTCTGAAGCATCTCATTGTTTGTAAGAATTTTTTTTTACCCTCCAGGCCTGGGTGGTGCCTTTTGCGCAATAAACTCAAGCTTATAAAAAGAGGATGTGCAGGTTTTTCCTGTCAGAGGGTCTTTCACATTTACAGGCAACAACTGCAGATCATTCTCCAACGATCGACTTCTCCCCAGGTGAAAATTCCTTTCAATTGAATAACCCTTGCTTGTTCAACAGGCTTTCCACCGTTTGTCTTTTTATTTACTGTCAGAGTTGAACTTCCAATATGTATTTCTGTTACACCTGAAGGATTTTCCCTTCAGTGAGCATTCATACTCAATACAGGTGAATCTGCATGCATGGTTAATTGAATTCGCTTTTGCCTCTTTTGGAAACTCATTTTTCTAACCACATTCTCATATAGCTGAGATCTCCCTGTCCATGACACTTTAAGATCAGTTTAACATTAAGCCCTTTCACTTCCCAGAGACTTACAGACCCAGCAAATGACTGTTTTCTTGTGCTTGGATGCAGGATGAAAAAGAAGATAATCCTCGATGTGGACACAGGGGTGGATGATGCGATGGCCATCATGATGGCCTTGTCAGCACCTGATGTGGAGATACTGGGCATCACCTGCAGCCATGGAAACATCCCCCTTGAGAAAGTCCTGAAGAACACCCTCCGGGTTTTAAAAGCGTGCAACAGGCTGGATGTAAGTAGCTCCACATTTCAAGCGTGACTGAACTTCGCACATTCTTAGGAGCTTTGATAAGCCATCAAATCCAAAGATCCCAGTGTACGCAGGATGCTCGCAGCCCCTCCTGTCCAACAAGCAACATGCCAGCGATTACCATGGGAAGGACGGGCTGGGTGATGTCCCAGATCCAGATTCTCCGGGATTGGAACTGGTACAGAAGAAAAATGGTGTGAAGGCCTTAATCAAAATGGTCAAGCAGAACCAAGGAGAGGTAAGACAAGTGAGGCTAGTTTTCATAATTATTACATGCCAGAGTGAGAGTCACAGCTTGATGTGTCGTAATTATATCACAGGTGACTCTGGTGGCCACGGCACCGTTGACTAACCTTGCAGTCGCAGTGCAACTGGACCCTTCCCTTCCCAAGAAGCTAAAGGCTCTGTACATTATGGGAGGCAACATTGAGTGTACGGCTCTCTCCTCTCCAAACATGCTTTTGAACCTTTGTTTTCCCCTCGGTGATGTGTTGCATGACATGCCATGTGATGCGTACAGCCAGGGTAACACCACAACATGTGGGGAGTTCAACTTTGTTGCCGACACAGAGGCCGCCTATATTGTTTTGGAACGCTACACTTGTCCCACCACCATCGCCTCCTGGGAGTTCACCTGCAGTAACAGCCTGCCATGGGTATGCCTCACCTTGAAGTTAAATAGGTCACTTTTCTTTATGCTTTGACTTTTTTGCCTTCTCAGTCCTTTTGTGACCAGTGGCTTTCTCTGAAGACTGAGAAAGCTGCCTTCATGGAAAACATTTCGTGCCTCTCCAGGACGGTAAGAGTCAAGGCTGCATTGCAGCTCATGCATTAAAAGGGACAGACAGGTTCAAGCAGACATATTTTCAGAAAGAGGCAGTGAACAAATCAATTGCTACTTCAAATTTGGTGGGTATCCAGGCACTCCTGCTTGTACAATACGTTTTATATACAAGCAATTAATAAGTCAATTTTCCTTAGTATGTCCGCTTTCAGGCGGTACAATTCAACTTCGCTCAACCCACGACCCAGATTTGATTGACATCTATGTGCTTATTCTCATGGCATTGAATCAATCGCAACTGGACTGTCGAGAAAGTCCTGATCGGATTCGGTGCCCCGAAAATGAAATGAGCTGGATGCGAAGATTGACATGCATCTCGGGGCATATTATTACTCTTCATGCAATGCCAGAAATCTCAGTCAGCGGACTACCAGAAGGAAATCACAGCAGGACAAGGCTTCAATACTTGCGACACCTATGCCCTGGCCGCCGCCATCGAGAATTCCTTCGTCACAGAGAGTGAGCAGGTAAAAGACAGCTGCCTTTCCTTCTCAGTTGAGTTTGAGTTTTTTTCACTGCCTGTGCTGGTATTTTAGGTGGCTGTGACAGTGGAGCTGGACGGGGCCTGTACCCGAGGCATGATGGTGTTGGATTACATGGACCTGCTGAAGAAGAAACACAAGGTCACCATCATGAAGAAAGTCGACTTAGAGAAGTTTAAGCAGATGCTCACCAATTCACTGAAGTAGGGTGACTTGCAACAGCCACGATGGGAACATTGAAATGTGTTTCATAAGGCAAATAAAATCTTGATTCAAAACAGAAAGATTGCTGTTTGTTTACTTGCTTCCGCAAATGAACACAATGTTCCTGCTTTGCACTCTTAATGCTGTCAGCTGTTCCCCTCAGGTATTTCATTAAATTCGCTAAGATTTCTTGAAGAACCGTTCACTGGTGGTGAAAAAAGTCTCAGACAAAAAAAAAAAACAACAACAAAAAAGATTGTTTTAGAGACATTCGAGAATCGTCTCAAGGAGGGCTTGATTGTCGTTCGGTTTATATCCTGTTTTAAAGGCCAGTGGATGACATTTTGCAACACGGAAAACACATCTTGCAAATCTGGGTAAAGAGAGCACAGTAAGTTTCAGGATGGAGATCCATATGAAGCACAACTGCAAGTACTGGTATGTCAAAAATGCCAAAAGCTAATGAGCTTTGGAGGCAAACAAAACGTGTTTGTGATACTCAACTGGTAGGTTGGGACCCAAAAGTGCAGATTGTGAACAGTTACAAAAAAATATATATATATAAATAAATAAATAAAAAGAATATCCCACGTAGCACATACAATATTGGGTAAGTGTCAGGAAATGTTACCCCACTTGTCCTCCAATCACTAGATACTCTGCAAACTCAACTCAACTCAACTCAACTGTACTTATAGAGCACTTTCAAACAGCCATCGCCTCATACAAAGTGCTGTACATGGAGCAATTTAACATATACAACAAACAGTAAAGCAAATCGGTAATTAAGACGGTAGAAAGCACCAGACAGCAAAACCAAGAACAAATCTAAGTCATGCTGAGTCAACTTCAGTGTAGCTCAGCCTATATATATATATATATATATATATATATATATATATATATATATATATATATATATATATATATATATATATATATATATATATATATATATGATATATATATATATATATATATATATATATATATATATATATATATATATATATATATATATATATATATATATATATATATATATATATATATATATATATATATATATATATATATATATATATATTCATTTATTCATTCATCTACGGTCGCGGTGGGTGCTGGAGCCTATCCCAGCTGTCTTCGGGCAGTGGGCGGGGGACACCCTGAATCGGTTGCCAGCCAATCGCAGGGCACACAGAGACGAACAACCATCCACGCTCACACTCACACCTAGGGACAATTTAGAGTGCCCAATCAGCCTGCTATGCATGTCTTTTGGAATGTGGGAGGAAACCGGAGCACCCGGAGAAAACCCACGCAAGCCCGGTATCATGTTCCGTTTTAGTTAGATCCCAGGGGACTTTAATTTTGGCACCACAAACCGGAAGTACCTCGTCACGTTCCGTTTTTAGTTTGATTCTACTGCACTTTAATTTGGCAACACAAACCGGAAATACCTAGTTCAGTGAAGACCGCATGGTTTCGTGCTAGCTGTTGTCATCATTCCTTGTTTTCATCTTGAGTATTTGCTTTGGAAAGCATCGTCTGTAAGTAGAATCCTGTTTAGACTGCACTTACATGATGTCTGCCAAACCGTTGCTTCAGTTCTAGTGTTGGAAATGTGCACTATTAAGAACGATTTTCTGTCCGTTTTTTACTATGCTACATTAGCGCTTGGGCTATCCATATTAGCATACGGGCTGCTGCATGCTAGTTGCTTGCTATTTTCAATGCTAACCGTGCATATTTTGGTTATCTCTGTTCCAAGCTTATGTTGCGTTTTGGCATTATTATTTTAAGATAATCCACTATTTGTGAAGAGTGAACCACAAAGCACTATCTGCTGATTGATTTGGTAGTTATTTAGACATGAGTATAGTCACACATCTCATAAGCCTTGGTTATTGAGCTGTGCATGCAGTCACAGAACCGTAGTTACATTAAGTAACTAGCGTCTATATGCATTGTTATTTGCAAGTTATTATATGTCATGTTATTATACAAGTTAACATTACAATGTACAGTGATGACACAGAGACATTTATTTTGAACGGTGTGAAACATCCTCTTCTTGTGTTTCTATTTCTCTGTACAGTTTTACAAAAAACAAATAAGGAAAAAGAAACTAAAGTTCCATCTCAACCCCTTGGATTCTTGCTCTTTTTTCATTGTTCGCTATCTGCCTATCTGTTCACTTCTCGGACACGGACAAGTAGGGCAGAATAGTAAAAAGACGACTTCACGGCGGGCAATACAACTGCAAAACAGTAAACAATGACAGACAACGGCTCAGTATTCAACAACTATGGAGTCACGGGACAAGAGCAGGCCCTCGAAACTCGGATGCCCGCGCTCGATACTGCGTCCCTCCGATCTGCATCCACTGGATCCGAATCATCTTCTGCCAGCAGAGCAGCTGCCAGGGCCCGCGCCAAAGTTGAAGCGGCGCGCACTAGAGCTCTCTACGCACAGCGCGAGGCAGACCTAAAGATGAAAGAAGCCCAGTTAGCAGTTGAGCTCACAAAATTGGGACACGAAAAGGAGGTAGCGGCAGCCATCGCAGAGGCTAGAGTCCTAGAAGAAGTGGCTGAGCTCGAGAGTTGTGAAGGAAGTAGGAGACCTCGACACTCTGAAATGAGCCCAAGCCCTCAACGTACACGTGACTATGTCACCAAGCTCCAAACAGACTTTGTGGAGCCACCAGAACTTTCTCCGTATCGACCGCAAACCCCCCATCCATCTAATGACAACCTCATACCTGCCAGGCCAACATCTGAAGCTCCGGCACCACGACCTAAAATACCGGAACCCACAGCTACAACGCAGCACTGCGCACGGTCAACGCTAGCAGCTCCAATACGTCAGCCAACGGGTTCAAAGCCAGTAGTATGGAACTACCGCCCCACTCAACTCTCCCCATCCGAGCTGTCCTTTGCAAGACAGACTTCTACACTACAAGGCCCGCCGCAAGCACATCCTGTCGACACCACAGGCATAAGCGACATTGTGAGGTTCTTAATGCGCCAAGGACTTGTGAACTCTGGTCTCCACCAATTCGACGATCGCCCAGAAAGCTATTGGTCGTGGAAGTCCTCTTTTCTCAACGCAATTGTCGAACTGAACCTTACCGCCAGCGAGGAGCTCGACCTGTTAACGAAATGGCTAGGAAAAGAGTCCTCCGAGCATGTTAGAAGGATCCGTTCTGTGCACATCGCTCGTCCCACAATAGGTCTGCAGGAAGCATGGGCACGGCTACAAGAGTGCTACGGCGCACCCGAAATGATAGAGACTGCTCTCTTTGAAAGGCTAGAGCGTTTTCCGAAGATTTCCCACAAAGAAGTCTCAAAGCTAAGAGAACTGGGAGACCTGCTGCAAGAGTTAAACGCTGCCAAGGCTGACGGCTACCTGTCTGGGCTCTCGTACCTGGACACTGCCAGAGGCGTCAACCCTATCGTTCAGAAGCTCCCGCACGGCCTCCAAGAAAGGTGCTTATCCATAGGCTCCTGTACAAAGAACAGCACGGTGTTTCCTTTCCTCCTTTCGCGTACTTCACGGAGTTCATCTGCAACGAGGCCCGCAGAAGAAACGATCCCAGCTTCTCACTCCAGCCTGTTCCCGAAAAATCTCTGAAGCTCGAGCCACCGAAGAGAACAAAGATTCGTCAAAGACACGTCGCTACTCACAAGACGGACATCCCACCCAACAGCCCAGGTTTTCAATCAGACAGTTCAAAAAGCAAAATTGACATAAGTAATCAATGCCCCATTCATCAGAAACCCCACCCTCTCAAAAATGCAGGGGTTTAGAAGCAAACCACTCGAAGAACGCAAAACCTACCTGAAAGAGAACGGTGTCTGCTTCAAGTGTTGCTCCTCCACAGCCCACCAGGCCAAGAACTGTAACGCAACGCTGAAATGTACTGAGTGTGAAAGTGAGAACCACGTGACGGCGCTCCATCCTGGCCCTCCACCTTGGGACACAGAGAACAAGGACCCCTCCCCACAGCATGGCGGGAGAGAGATGAGAAACGCCTGAAGCTGATGTCACCTCTAAGTGCACAGACGTCTGCGGCAAAGGGCAAAGCCTCCGGTCCTGTTCCAAGATCTGCCTGGCGAAGGTTTACCCCAAGGCACACCCCGATAGAGCTACCAACGTCTATATCATCTTGGATGAGCAGAGTAATAGATCTCTAGCCAGATCAGAGTTCTTCGACCTCTTCCAAGTCAACAGACTCCCCATACACACTCCGTACATGTGCAGGTGTTACGGAAACGTCCGGGAGAAGAGCAACAGGTTTCCTCGCCGAGTATCTGGACGGACAGACAAAGGTGATGCTTCCAACGCTAATCGAGTGTAATCATATGCCAGACGACCGCTCCGAAATTCCCACTCCTGAGGTTGCTCAACACCACCGCCATTTGAAGTCCATCGCTCGCATGATCCCTCGCCTGGATCCTAAGGCCCTGATACTGATCCTTCTGGGACGTGATGTTCTCAGGTCCATAAAGTTAGGGAGCAGCGCAACGGTCCCCTCAATGCCCCTTCGCCCAACGGCTTGACCTGGGATGGGTCGTCGTTGAAGATGTGTGTCTCGGGTCCACCCACAAACCTTCATCTGTGACGTCTTACCGCACCAACATACTGGAAAATGGTAGACCATCTCTTTTCACTCCATGCCCCAACCAGCTCCAAGTAAAGGAAAGGTTCGGCCCCGAACGCCAGCAATCTACCTCGCAGCTCGACCTCTGTCAAGACACCCAAGTCTTCAATGACTGCAGTCTCGGCAGTACAATCTTCCAAACCACCAAGGATGACGACAAAGTAGGGCTCTCCATCGAAGAGAGAATGTTTCTACAGTTCATGGACAAGGAGATGTCAATGGATGAAACTAACAGCTGGGTCGCGCCCCTCCCCTTCCGGTCCCCTCGTCGGCAACTCCCAAACAATAGAGAACAAGCTCTCAGCAGACTCAACTCCCTCCGCCGGACTCTTGTCAGAAGGCCGAAGATGCAAGCAGACTTTGTCTCCTTCATGCAAAACATCTTTGACCGTGACCACGCTGAATTAGCTCCACCGCTTCAAAAGGACAGGGAGTGCTGGTATTTGCCAATTTTCGGCATCTACCACCCGCAGAAACCGGACAAGATCAGGGTCGTCTTTGACTCCAGTTCTCAACATCAAGGCGTCTCCCTGAATGACGTGCTTCTCACCGGTCCTGATCTGAATAACAGCTTGTTGGGAGTCTTGCTGCGCTTCAGGCGAGAGGAAGTTGCCATCATAGCCGACATAGAACAGATGCTTCACAGCTTTGTCGTTCATGCAGACCACAGAGACTTCTTGCGGTTCCTGTGGTTTAAGGAGAATGACCCCAACCAGGAGATTGTCGAGTATCGCATGAAGGTTCATGTCTTCGGCAACTCACCCTCTCCAGCCGTAGCCATTTACGGACTTCATCGAGCAGCCAAACACGGAGCAGATGAATACGGGAAGGAGGCCAAAGACTTTGTGGAACGCAATTTCTACGTCGACGATGGTTTGACATCACTCCCATCAGCTGCAGCAGCAGTCAACCTACTGACAAAGACACAGGCAATGCTGGCTGCTTCCAATCTCAGACTTCATAAAATAGCATCGAACTGCCCAGAGGTGCTAGAAGCCTTTCCTCCCGAAGACCATGCTAAGGGACTAGACAACTTGGATTTCGATGACAGCTCCAACCTTATCCAGCGCAGCCTCGGTCTCAGCTGGGAGCTCAAACAGGACGTCTTCACCTTCAAAACGACGGCTACAGTGAAGCCCTACACCCGCAGAGGTGCTTTAGCCACGGTGAACAGTCTGTTTGACCCCCTTGGCCTTGTTGCGCCAGTCGTCATTCAGGGGAAGTTCCTGTTGAGAGATCTCACCAGTAACGAAACTCTCGACTGGGATACCCCTCTACGGACGAGAAGGAAGCGGAATGGAAGATGTGGAAAGAGTCACTACAACACCTACCAGATATCAAGATGCCGAGAGCATACGCTACGTCTCTGTCAACCGCTCAGAGGAAAGAGCTCCACATTTTCTCCGACGCTTCAGTGAAAGCTATCGCTGCTGTGGTCTACCTCAGGATCACCGACAGCAATGGAGAATGCCATGTCGGGTTTGTACTCGGGAAAGCTAAGTTGGCCCCTCCTACTGCCCACACTATACCCAGACTTGAATTTTGTGCTGCCGTTCTAGCTGCGGAAATGGCAGAGCTAGTGAAAAACGAGCTGGACGTTAACATCGACTCTATGCAGTTCTACACCGATAGTAGAGTTGTATTAGGGTACATAAACAACCAGACCAGGCGATTCTACATGTACGTCTGCAACCGGTGCAGCGAATCAGGAAGTTCACCAAACCGAACAGTGGCGCTGCGTCCACACGGATCAAAATCCAGCTGATCTTGGCACACGATCGGTCCCTGCTGCTGAACTCAAGCACACAACATGGCTCACAGGACCCACCTTTCTGTCCATGCCAGATGGAATTCCCAATCATGGAGAAGAATCCTACGAACTAGTTGACCCAGACTCCGACAGCGATGTTCGTTCCCATGCGACAGCTATCACAAACTCTCTTCCACAGCTGGAATCTTATCGCTTTGAACGGTTCTCGTCATGGAAGTCCCTTGTGAGAGCTATAGCATCCTTGTCCAACCTTGTGAAGAGGAGAAAGGCTGCGATCGTACTCGACTACAAGGCTAAAAGTCCTGGACCTTGCTCGGTCGAAGAACTGTCAGAGACTAAGACCCTGATCATCCGCTGTGTTCAAAGGGAGACCTACAAGAAAGAGTTTGACTGCTTAGCCGCTGCAAAGAACATCCCCGAGAACAGTTCCCTACGAAAACTGGACCCCTACGTGGATGAGGATGGTCTTCTACGGATAGGAGGGAGACTTAAGCACGCAGCTCTCGACACAAACGAAAAGTTTCCAATCATCGTTCCAACTCGCAGCCACATCGCGACGCTCCTTGTGAGGCACTACCACGAGAAGGTCAAGCACCAGGGCCGAGTCTTCACCGAGGGATCCATCCGAGCAGCGTGATACTGGATCGTGGGAGCCAAACGGTGCATCAACAACATCCTCCACAAATGCGTGACCTGCAATAAGCTTCGCGGGAAAATATGTATTCAGAAGATGGCAGATTTCCCTTCCGACCGTTTGAGCTTGGAACCACCTTTTACGTACGTGGGACTTGATGTGTTCGGGCCCTGGGCTGTCACCACGAGACGTACCCGCGGTGGCCAGGCAAATAGCAAACGATGGGCGGTCCTCTTCACCTGCATGAACACACGCGCTGTACACATTGAGCTCATTGAGGCGATGGACACATCCTCTTTCATCAACGCCTTGCGACGGTTTTTGGCAATGAGAGGACCAGTGAAACAGATTCGGTCGGATTGCGGAACAAATTTTAAAGGCGCTTGCAAAGAACTACACATGTTGGTCACAGACCTCGAAGAACCTAACGTCAGCAAATACTTGGGGGAACAAGGATGCACGTGGATCTTTAACCCTCCACACTCTTCCCACATGGGAGGAGCGTGGGAACGCATGATCGGAATCTCCAGACGGATCCTTGACTCCATGCTACAGGAAAATCACCAGTCACGCCTCACACATGAGGTATTGTCAACCTTGATGGCTGAGGTAACTGCAATCATCAATGCCAGACCCCTTGCACCAATATCCTCTGATCCAGAGTCTCCTTTCCTATTGACCACTGCATCGTTGCTGACACAGAAGGTGTACCGTCTCTCTGCTCCCCCCGGAGCCTTTGACAAGAAAGACCTCCATCGCCAACAATGGAGACAAGTTCAACATCTTGCTAACGTCTTCTGGAACAGATGGAGACGCGAGTACCTTCCCACGCTACAGACCCGCAGTAAGTGGCAGGATGTCAGACCTAACGTCAAGGAAGGTGACCTAGTGTTGCTCAAGGACACTCAAACCAAAAGAAATGAATGGCCACTTGCAGTCGTGACAAAGACTTTTCCCGACCAGGACGGTAAGGTTTAGAAGATCGAGCTGAAGGTAACCCGATCTGGATCTCCAAAGACTTTCTTGAGACCTGTTTCTGAAACTGTTCTACTCATGGCAGCTGAAAACTGAACTTTCGTGTTTTTGCTTCTTGTTAATTGACAATAGTAGTATAAAATATATACCAGACGGGGAGTGTCATGTTCCGTTTTAGTTAGATCCCAGGGGACTTTAATTTTGGCAACACAAACCGGAAGTACCTCGTCACGTTCCGTTTTTAGTTTGATTCTACGGCACTTTAATTTGGCAACACAAACCGGAAGTACCTAGTTCAGTGAAGACCGCATGGTTTCGTGCTAGCTGTTGTCATCATTCCTTGTTTTCATCTTGAGTATTTGCTTTGGAAAGCATCGTCTGTAAGTAGAATCCTGTTTAGACTGCACTTACATGATGTCTGCCAAACCGTTGCTTCAGTTCTAGTGTTGGAAATGTGCACTATTAAGAACGATTTTCTGTCCGTTTTTTACTATGCTACATTAGCGCTTGGGCTATCCATATCAGCATACGGGCTGCTGCATGCTAGTTGCTTGCTATTTTCAATGCTAACCGTGCATATTTTGGTTATCTCTGTTCCAAGCTTATGTTGCGTTTTGGCATTATTATTTTAAGATAATCCACTATTTGTGAAGAGTGAACCACAAAGCACTATTTGCTGATTGATTTGGTAGTTATTTAGACATGAGTATAGTCACACATCTCATAAGCCTTGGTTATTGAGCTGTGCATGCAGTCACAGAACCGTAGTTACATTAAGTAACTAGCGTCTATATGCATTGTTATTTGCAAGTTATTATATGTTGTTATTATACAAGTTAACATTACAATGTACAGTGATGACACAGAGACATTTATTTTGAACGGTGTGAAACATCCTCTTTTTGTGTTTCTATTTCTCTGTACAGTTTTACAAAAAACAAATAAGGAAAAAGAAACTCAAGTTCCCTCTCAACCCCTTGGATTCTTGCTCTTTTTTCATTGTTCGCTATCTGCCTATCTGTTCACGTCTCGGACACGGACAAGTAGGGCAGAATACCCGGGGAGAACATGCAAACTCCACACAGGAGGCCGGAGCTGGAATCGAACCCTGTGCACTCTGAAGCCGACGTGCTAACCACTGGACTACCGGGCAGCTTATATATATATATATATATATATATATATATATATATATATATATATATATATTAGAGCTGTCAGTTTAAGCGCTTTTATCGACATTAATTTAAATGAATTTTATCGGGATCAAAAATTTTCTCGCGAGATTAACGCGCAGACGTCACAGCGGATGTGACGTTGCTCTATAAATAAACCAGAAACAAAACATCAAGCGCTGCACAAGTCCACGCGCGTTTGTTTTGCCAGCCACGGCAGCGCGAGACACCAAACGGATATTTAAATAGTTTCTGAATGGAAAGTTTACTTTTAAAAAGTTGCCAGATTGTTCCACTGACAAGACCAAAATGACCTGGATGTTTTGCAGTCGTAAACTGAGCTATCATCATAGCACGTCGAGTCTGAAATACCACTTAATTAATGGCCAAGCACACCGCTGACGTGGTAGTCCGCCCCCCTCGTCTCAGACAGACGGCTATGGATCATTTCAAAGCGAAGAAAATGGATGACACGACAAAGAACAAAGTTGCTGAAGCAATCGGCAATTTAAACAGCGTGGGCTAAAATAGCATCATATTTATTGTGTTTATGATCATGAAAGAATTGGGGTCTTCTTTTGTTTCAGTGGCAGTGCAATGGTATCATGTTTGTACCAAGTTCCCTTAGGCAAGTTTCACCATGATATCCCAAAGTGCCTTGGTGCTCCACATCATTCGTCTCTCTTTGGTTAATACCACAAAATTGATGAGACCTAAAATCACTGTCACCGCTCACTAGTTCATATTTTGGGGCTGTAGGAAGAACCAAAAAAATCTTCGGCCATTGGTCGTGCCTGAGAGGCCTTGCAATCATATCTTCGTGGACTGAATTTGGATCCCAATACGTGTATGTGAGCCCAAAATGTTTTGAGTGTGAGAGCGGTTTAGTAGTGTATGGAGGGGGGGAATCAGTTGTCGTCTGAAAATAATGTGTGTGTGAGCATTTCCGTTATGGGACTGAGCGGAAAAAAAATTCCACTAGTGTGAGTGAAAGCATTTTGTATGAGATGTAATCTTAACGGTCCCTTATAGCAAAGAGTGCTGCACTTTTTGAGCAGGAGGAACGGTGCCTTACTCAATGTTCAGTATCCAGCAAGCAGACTAGCATCTGTAACAGCCGGTTGACATTTTTTCATTTTGTCAACAAGGGTACTTGAATACAACCGCGTGGAACGGCACGGATGAGCTCCCGCTGTCACACAGATGAGCTCCTAACTTGTAGCTTCGAGACATGCTTTGGATGCAGCATTTAAAGTGTTGCTTTTGCTCTGGAATTTTATCCAGTCCCGCTTTCAAGTCAATAACTGAGAAACTGTGTGGGTGTGTGTGTTATATCACCAAAACAGATGTGTGCTCCTGCTTGGCTGCACACAAGCAGCTGTGGAATGAACTGGCCACAGGCTCTCTTATAAGGGCTCCTTGTGTCATGCAAGGACACAGATTTATGGCAGGTATCACGAAGCATAACATAAACATATATAACTCACAACATGTCAATCTGAAACCTGTCGTGTCCATTCCATCCATTTTTAATAGCACTTTTGTCATTAGGATCACGGGTAAGCTGGAGTCTGTCCAAGCTGACTCTGGGTAAGAGTGGGGTACACCAGGCAGGCCACATTGCCATTGAGGATGTTTCCCAACAGTTTCTCCAAGAAACAAATTTAAATAAAGCTTTCATTTAGCTTGATGCCTTGCAAGTAGGAGAACTGATTGGCTTCAGATTGTGAATACTATACTGTAGTTCTGTCCAGTCAACGTGGGGCATGAGAGCCAGGCCGTGTGTGCTGATGTGGCAGTCTGGCAGAGGCAAGGCGCCGCTCCTGAACAGTCCCAAATACAGTTGCCTGACAGCTTCTCTGGCCGGACGCAGCAGCATGAGCGTCATATGAACACTCAGAAGAATAAAAGCTTTGTGGCGTTGAAGAAAAACAGGACGCCACATGTACTGTTGAACAGATATGACACTTTCATTCTCATTCCAACCGAGCATTCCAAAACTATACAGTGTTCAACTTAGACCGTGTTGTTTTTGAATCAACAAGACTAATTTGCAAATACAGAAATGGAAAAAGCACTTTGGGTTTTGAAGAATGACAGACAGGCTCACTTTCCTCTTTGCTCCTACGCACCAAACTGTCTTTACCTAGGGTGTGTTTATTCAGATGACTTAAATCGTTAAATCATCGTAATTCTGATCGGAAGAGAATGTGGATTCTCATTATGTGTAACTTGAATTAAAGGTTTCAGGCTTTTTTTTCCGTTGCTAAAGCTGTTTTTTTTTCTCTTTTTTTTTTTTTTTTTTTTTTTTTCAAAAACCAGCATACGTTGTGTTTACTGCTGGCTGTTGTGCAATCCAGCCCACATTTCCTCACCCTAGCCCCACCCATGTATAAAAAGCAGGATGTCGCACAACAAAGACCAACTTCCTCACTGGAGAGACCCTAGTAGTCTATACCATCATACGATCTTGCCTGGCAGGTTAGTTGATTTATTTTTCCAGTCCTCTCTCAAAAACCTACTGATTAACTTCTTTTCAAACCCTTTCTGGACTAATCACATATCTGTGGTCCAAACTGGCATAAATTTAAAAATATATATACATAAATTAAACCTTTCAGGGACAGAGGTTACTACAATGGACGTCTTATCATGTTATCGGGTTACAGGGTGCATGAAAAGGTTAAACTTAGCTTCCAGTGAAGTTTGTGAGTTGTTATGAACTTTTTATGTGGTTTATTCGCATTTTATTGTCTTTCTTTCTTTCTTTCTTTCTTTTGCGGTCTGTTTGTTTCATAGTCTGGAGGTCTCTTGGCGTTTCTCTTGAGTGCTTTTGAGATGTAAAGTTGCACACACAAATAAAGGCTGTTCCCCGTCATTTTTAGCAGAGTTAAAGCAACCGTGAGATGATTTTACAATCCTTCTTGAAGATATCCCAGGAATGTTGCTAAACACAAATGACCCAAAGAGGCCAGAGCGCAGAGCTGCCGTGGGCAGCCAACCTGCATTGACGCTCCTCTAGATGATTTCATTTGTTGCAGCTGTGAATGTGCATTCAGAGCGGATTTTCATGACCTTGCGGCCATGAGTCATTGCCAAGTATCCTCGCTCTGCTTCTTCCAGTAACAATGAAGAGGCTGATCCTCGATGTGGACACAGGGGTGGATGATGCTCAGGCCATCATGATGGCCCTGGCAGCTCCCAACGTGGAGATATTGGGGATCACCTGCACTCACGGCAACACTCCCTACAGAACGCCCTGAGGAACACCCTGCGTGTCTTGAAAATCTGCAATAGGCTCGATGTGAGCATTTACTTGCATGCATGTTAAATAGTTGTTGGTTCTTCGGCTCAAACTTAGCAATGTTATGCATCATAGATAAAGGTGTACCCCGGCTTTGAGGAGCCTCTACTGTGCAACAAAATACATGCAGGAGACTTTCATGGGAAGGACGGGCTGGGTGATGCCCCCGATCCAGATGCTCCGGGCCTGGAACTGGTGCAGAAGACAAATGCTGTGGAGGCCATCATTTCCATTTCCTACCAAAATCCTGGGGAGGTGAGTGGATGGAAAATCTAAAAAAAAAACAACCAAACAAACAAAGATACATATTACGTCCACCCATCCACATCCATCCATTATCTGAACTCCTTAACCTGATGAGGGTTGCAGGGGTACCGGAGCCTATACCAGTTGTCTTCGGGCAGTAGGCGTGGCACACACTAAACTGTTGCCAGCCAATCGCAGGGCACACAGAGACAAACAAACATCATGCTCACATCTCGAGTCAATTTAGAGTGTTCCATTAACCTGCCGTGCATGTTTTTGAAATGTGGGACTAAACCAGAGTACCTGGAGGAAACCCACACAGGCACGGGGAGAACATGCAAACCCCACACAGGAAACCACGAACTTTGCACTGTGAAGTGGACATGCTAACCAGTTGAGCACAGTGTCACCATATGTATTACATTCATTCATTCATTCATTTTCCGATCCGCTTTATTCTCACAAGGGTGACGGGAGCCTATCCCAACTGTCTTCGGGCAGTAGGCGGGGTCACCCTGAACTGGTTGCTAGCCAATCGCAGGGCACACAGAGACGAACAACCGCGCGCCCAGTGGACCAGTGGTTAGCGCGTTGACCTCACATTGTAGAGGTACCGGGTTGAATTCCAGCTCCGGCCTCCCTGTGTGGAGTTCGCATGTTCTCCCCGGGCCTGCTTGGGCTTTCTCCGGGTACTCTGGTTTCCTCCCACATTCCAAAAACATGCATGGCAGGCTGATTGAACACTGTGAATTGTTCCTAGGTGTGAATGCAGGTGGTTGTTCATATGTATTACATCGGTTTGATTTGGGGGGGGGTTCAATTTATTAATTAAAAAAAAAAACATTTTACACTCCTGTTCAGACCTTGATTAATCTTGCAGAAGGTGAAGTGCCTCAAGTGCTGCTGAGGTCCCAAAACTGTTTACTTTTAGTATTTACTTTAAAAAAGTTAAATGAATGGCATTGCACTTGCATAGTGCTCTCCTACCTTCGATACTAAGCGCTTAACACTGTTTCTTCAGTCACCTGCTGATGACGCAGCATCAGGAGCAACTGCAGGTTCAATAGTTTGCTCAAGGACACTTTGACCTGGTCACATTAGGCGGTGATTGAACCCCCAAGCGCAGTGGGAGACCACCACTCTACCATTGAGCCATGCGCCCCTCACCCCCAAAAATATCACTCAATGACACACAAAAATATTTAAAATAAATTACAGATAATGGGGGCAGGAGTAGCTGTGAATAATCTGCCTTTAAATTGAAAAATTCTTGTCAGTATTGATGTTACCTGTTTTGTCAGTCCTTGCGTGGGGCTTCTCCTGATACTCAGGCTTCCTTCCACATTCCAAAAGAATGCATGTCAGGTCAAGTTATCGCATACCATACATTTTCAACACTGTTTATTCTGAAGAGTGTCAGGGGAAGTTGCTGGAGCCTTTCCCATCTGATTTGGGCCAAATGGCAGACAACACCCTGAACTGATCGCCAGTCAGTCGCAGGGCACATATAGAGATAAACATTCACACTCACATCCAAACCGTCACTGAGTGAGAACCCATCCCACACTGTCCACATACAAGTCAGGCAAGTGTACCACTACACCATTACCGACAATGTTATCACATGCCAAATTGCTAATTGCAAATCTCCAGGAAGCTTTACTGGAATAAAGGAAAACATGTTGCTGTGTTCATTAATACTATTAATAATATTTTTTTAAATAATAATAATTTTTCTGAAAATGTGCACACGCCCATATGTTCAAGTTCAAGTCAACTTTATTGTCAAATGTGCTCTATGTGCAACATACAGCACAGATGAAATTTCTTTCCTCTCAACCATGTCATGTTACGCACAAAGCAGGAAAGGAACCGCTTCGTACGTAACATAAAAAAGAGAGAATAAGTGGATCCCAAAATAGCAGACACTGACAAGGAGCTCCGTCTCAAAATAATATTTATTATAACACAAAAACTCCGTCTAATAGAAAACAGAAAGTGCTGGTCAAAAACGAGAACCAGAAAAAAAAAAACATAAACGCGACAACGAAAAACGCTTGCAAAAAACAGCAAGGGACACGAGTGGACTAAAACACAAGACAAAGCCTGCACTTTGAAATCTAACTAACACGACGACGATAATAGAATAAACAGCAGTAGTACTCGAGTAACGCTTAAATATATGGGCAACAGCAGTGGCTCGGCATACAATACTCCGGCAATGAGTCGACAGCAGGAGCACCTAGATATAGCAGGTGCAATCACCGACAAATAGGCAGCAGATGTGTAGGCAGTAGAATTGAACGCCTGCCACCTGCTGCCAAATACGGAACATGACAAACCACAGGAGAGAGAGGAGCCGCTACAGGGTCCCGCACCGCCATCAACAGATCAGTTAACATAAAATGAAAAAAATAATACAACACAACACATAAGACACAGACAGTCGTGCAATCATAACCCCTTTTTCTGCATACACTTTGTTGTTTGGAGCAGTTATAGATGAAAGAGGAGAGAAGCAAAGTGTCCTTTTACCAGAGGATCAATGACGTCATGCTGAAAATGTATACACGTTTTCTACAAGCTAAGTTTGAAAGCGGACAAGAAGCTGTAACGTCCATTGATGAAAAAGAGATTGGCTCACATCATGTAAACCCGCTTCAATTCCAAGCGGCGACTCCCAGTTCCACATACGCATCTGCACTCTGTGATGACCCTCCTTTCTTCTCATCGTCGGCCCCACAAGCCATTCATCCATCCAGCCACAGACTGTCCAACAGCACCGACATTTCCGCTGAACAAAACGGGCTGTGAAAAATTATGTGAATGTTCAGGGAGTGAAATATATTTTAAAAAACAACAACAACAACAACAAAAGAAAAAGAGGTGTGTACATTGGTGTGTAACCCAAGGGCTAGAGTGGAGCTAATTAAGTTGCAGTTGGAGCTGCCAGGAAAATGTATCTAAAAATCACTGAATAATCTCTAAAAATCTCTGACTAACTTGTCACTGTGGGCAGAATATTTCCTCAATTTGCATATTTGTACATTTCTTAGTCTTAAGTGTGCTCTTTCAGGTAAAACAAAAACACTTGTGTTCCGAAAACATAATTTTGTAACTTTAATTTGACTTGAACCTAGGAGAAGTCACAAAAATGCCTCGGTTGACCTCAATGTGAACTTTACTGCATTTTTCTGACATTTTCCTTTGATTTATTTGCAATTTAACCCGCCCTAATTCTGTTATTTTTCTTAATCCGATATTTTTTAAAAATGACAACATGCTCGCGTTCACCAAAACCTTGTCATTCTAACAAGTCCATTGTGGAATCCAGTATCTTAAACTGTTAAATTGGGAGAGCAAGTTGTTTCCGGTGTTTCAGGTTAACTGCAAATTTAACCTGCCTTAATTCAGGCATGGCAGCACAGTGTCGATTGGTTAGCACGCCCGCCTCACAGTGCAGAAGCTGTGAGTGTGTGTGTGTGTGTGTGTGTGTGAGTGTGTGTGTGTGTGTGTGTGAGAGGTTGCATGTCCTCCCCGTGCCTGCATAGGTGTTTTCCAGGCACTCAGGTTTCCTCCCACATTACAAAAACATGCATGTTAGGTCGATTGACACTCCAAATTTTCCCCAAGTGTGATTGTGTGTGCGAATGGTTGTTGGTCTATGTGTGCCCTGCGTTTGGCTGGCAACTAGTTCAAAGTCTAACTACTCTCCGAAGACGGCTGGGATAGGCTCCAGCACGCACCGTGACACTTGTGAGTTTAAGTGGTTCGGATAATGGATGGATGAATAATCCCAACACGTGGCAGCTATGTTGGCCATTAGGTACACCACAGATTCTTGTCTGTCGGCGTCCTCAATGGGGGCTGCCATATTGGCAAAAATATTGGGTACACCCCAGTTCTTGTGTCACATGCTCGATTCAAAGCATTCCAACTTCAAACCATGGTACTTTCCACCTTGCAGGAGTCAGTTGTCCCATTCAAAATTTCCTAGCGTCAGAAATATTTTTTTTCTATTCAATATTTGATCTTTGATCTTATGTAGCCTATAGCACTACTATAGCAAGTAAAATTAAGATGCTAAATTATCCAGTCCAGGAAAGGTGTACGCCCTCTCTCATCCAAAGTCTGCTGCGATAAACTTCAGCTCACCTGGTACGATGGATGGGTGATTAAATTGGAGCCTCTGGCTATGTTGTATACTTGGGATTTTTTTTTCCCTCCCAGAGTGGTATTCCGAGATTTGATCCCTGCCTTTTACAATCATTTGACAAATATTTCCACAAAAGATGAATTCATCATTCAATTTACAGTTCAGATTAATTTTAAAGGGCCATCCTTTGTAAAGTAATACAATGTAAAAATGTGAAGCCTAATGCGATTTCCCGGTGCAGGTGATCCTGGTCGCAACAGGGCCCCTCACCAACCTGGCACTTGCTGTCAAAATGGACCCATCCTTGCCCGCCAGACTGAAGGGCATCTACATCATGGGAGGCAACATAGAATGTAACTGGCCCATTTGCAATTTATGCTGACCGCTCACCAAGATGTTGAGCATGACGGACACCTGTGTTTTCTTACACGTCAGCAAGAGGGAACACGACCGTGTGTGGAGAATTTAACTTTCTGGCTGACCCTGAGGCCGCCTACATTGTTCTGGAACGCTACACCTGCCCCACCACAATCGCCTCATGGGAGTTCAGCTGCAGGAACAGCCTGCCATGGGTGAGGAGCATATGTCACTTCTAGTGATTTCTGAAAGGAAGCCATATTTTTTCTATGACCGTTCCATGGTCATAGAAAAAAATAATATCTCCCTATATTTGTGTGCCCTAGTCCTTCTGTGATACCTGGTTGGCGCAAAATACTCCAAAGGCTCGTTTTATGCAGACTATCTATGCACACACCCGCAAGGTAAAGATAATTTTGCATAACACCTATTTACATGTCGTGTCAACTATGTTTAAGCTTGCAATGTTATGACACATTGAAGAGACTCTATAGATCCCCATTTTTACAGGTTAACCTGTTGGCTTTGTAGATGGTTCAGACAGATCGGTATCAAAAGGAGCTGGTGTCAGGACCTGGATTCAACACGTGCGACACCTACGCTCTGGCTGCAGCCATCAGTGACAATGTGGTGACGGAAAGCGAGAAGGTCAGCGCTTCTCTTCGATTCTTAATAAGGTGCATTCGGCTCCATCAGAAAGATGAGATGTGAAGAAACATACGTGGCGTCGCTGCTGCAGGTGGCCGTTACGGTGGAGCTGGAGGGAAAAAACACCAGAGGCATGATGGTCCTGGACTACATTGACGCGCTGCACAAGGAACATAAGGTCACCATCTTGAAGAAAGTGGATCTTGAAGTGTTCCAGCAACTGCTGATGAATGCGCTGAAGTAGCAGGCGTTTAGCCATCATTTTAGAAGTGGAGGCAATAGTGGTTGCTAGTTACATGTACAGTATGTGTTATCCACTCGACCAATTTCTTTTCCGCAAAATGCCCAACAGTGTTAAGCACGCCTCTTCGAATTAAGTTCAGTGAAGGTGATAAATATACATTATTAACTCCATATAAATCTACTCTATTATTTTCCATCCATTTTCCGATCTGGTTTATCCTCACAAGGGCCGCGGGGGTTGCTGAAGCCTATCTCAGCCGTCTTCGGGCAGTAGGCGGGGGACACCCTGAACCGGTTACCAGCCAATCACAGGGCACACATCGTCGAACAACCATCAGTGCTCACACTCACACCTAGGGACAATTTAGAGTGTCCATTCAGCCTGCCATGCATGTTTTTGGAATGTGGGAGGAAACCGGAGTGCCCGAAGAAAACCAACGTTGGCACAGAGAGGACAAAATAATATCAATATTTATTAGCAAGAGACTAGAGAGCAAAATGACAATGACGAGCTCGAGAGCTCTATAAAACAACGCTTGAACATGGGCAGCAAACAAGGTCAATAATCTGACAGAGACTTGACAATTAGGCAGTCTTTTAATACATGGTTCACTGATGAAACATTGGCAGCAGGTGTGCACGCTGGAGGGGAAGGCCCTCCTCTCACACATGGTGGAGACACAAGAACACAATCATGACACCAGCAAGTATGTGGGACACAAATTGAAAAGAATGAGAAAAGGTTTTGAATCACTTTTTATATATTTTAGGAAGACTAAAACTTTAATTTCAAACATCAGCTCAGACTTAGGAAAACTGATCAACATTTTTGCCCATTTTCGTACAAATTTTGTTTCCAACATTTCCCCAGTAATTCCCAAAATCTACAGAGATGTTGCAACTTTTGACTTGTCCCAACACGGATCGCCACAGTGAGTCACTCTCATTATCTTTTGACCGCAGTTATGCCACAAGTGCCCTTCCCGCAATTCACATTTTCCGTTATACAATCCTTTGGAACCCTTTCCTGAAACTTAGCGTGCCTGGTCTCAATTTGAAATGCAAAGAAAAAAAATGCCTAAATTAGTTCTTTCTAAACTCACTTTATTTCACAAGACACATTCACCACAATTTAATCTCAAGTGGGTCGGACCAATACATACATTTGTGGCTTGCAAAAGTTTCCCGTTTGTCTTGTGCAAATAATTACAAGTAGGCCAACATTCGGAAAATATTTACATTCAATGATTACACTGGTCAACAGCAAAATTTAGTCTGTGATGACTTTATGTGTTATTGAAGGTTTGTTTGATGCAGATTTTTTTAAAAAGTCTTTTTTCTAGCACATCTGGTTTTTGAGAGTTTCATTTTTTGTGTTTTAAGTTTGACCAATATAATCTTGGGCAATACTGATTTTTACAGATATTTGTAATTGATGGCTCTGACAAATGTTCCCTCTAAACTCCGATCTTGAGAAATTGTGTACTCCTCTCAGCGCATACAGTGATGCTGACGCGCACCACGCACACGCATTACATTTTTCGACTCATTCCTTCATTTCCACCCCAGGTTAATCTACGATCACATCCCTTGCAGTTTCTCTTGTGCAAACGAGGGTGCCAGTTGTTCGAAAAAGGTTGGACACACACACACAGTCTGACACACACCACTTACGAGACACTGGAGGCAACATGCGGACCGCTCGAATCAAGATGTCCAAACACGGGCCTGGTTTATGAGCCCCTTATATGAGGCTCTTTGATGCGTTTCAGACAGGGTTCACCTGAGCTGAAAACGGCCAGGGGCCCAAAATACTCAAGGGCCTATAAGAATAAAAAACAAACAAACACACACACACAAAAAAAAAATCCCAATATTTTTATTTTCCTGTCAATCACTGTACATCCTTCACATCTAATGCCCTTTGTCAGAGGACAGACTCGCTGCACTGCAGCAAACAAATCCAACCACTGAGTCCTTCAAATTTGGTCATGACATCTTGCAGGCTCTCAATTACTCCTTTTCCACCCAAAAAAACAAAACAAAACTTGGTGCTCGTTTGGTGCCAGGGCCAGTGTTGTGCTTAGTTGGTGCTTAACACGTTCTTACAGAGAACATGTATGGTTTTCCACCGGCAAAGAGCAAAGTAGGAGCGGCTTCGTTATAGAACGAAGCCACAGCTAGAGCCCATTTCGGTGGTGGAAAAAGAAAGAACTGGTGCTAACCTGGGGCGGCCCGGTAGTCCAGTGGTTAGCACGTCGGCTTCACAGTGCAGAGGTACCGGGTTCGATTCCAGCTCCGGCCTCCCTGTGTGGAGTTTGCATGTTCTCCCCGGGCTTGCGTGGGTTTTCTCCGGGTGCTCCGGTTTCCTCCCACATTCCAAAGACATGCATGGCAGGCTGTTTGAGCACACTAAATTGTCCCTAGGTGTGTGTGTGAGCGTGGATGGTTGTTCGTCTCTGTGTGCCCTGCGATTGGCTGGCAAGCGGTCCGGGGTGTCCCCTGCCTACTGGATGAAGACAACTTGGATAGGCTCCAGCACCCCCCGCGACCCTAGTGAGGATCAAGCGGTTTGGAAGATGAATGAATGAATGAATGGTGCTAACCTGGGCAGTGGCCCGGAACTAGCACGAGCACAAGCGTGGTGGGATAAGGGCCAAATATTGCCTGTGGTATCTAACGGTCTAGTGGACAATCAAGGAAGTTGCAGATTAGACCAAAGAGACATTTCATTTATTTATGTCACAGATGAAAAGTATTTTTTGTGCCAAACAGTTTGGCTTTTATTTTGGAAAACTATTAATTTTCCACAATGTTCCACATCAATAATAACGCCTTTTGCAGTTGAGATATAGACAGGACATGTGGAACAGACTGCTCCCTTGCTGAGACAAACCGATGCTTGTGGGCATGTGCAGTGTAACACTTGAAGACAGTTCTCCAGATTGAACATTCCACAAGACACAAAGAGAGTTCTTCGTCATCCCCAAAAAGGACACACACATTCTTGACTCAAGATTCTCACTCCATCCCCGCCCCTCCCAGAAAAAGGAGCAGCAACAAATTGTAGATGTCTTTTATTTTTTGTTTTGTGTCTCATTATATATAGTCTACGGATTGAATTATGAAGTTGAATTACGGTAGTTTGCACGTAGAAGAGTCACAACTTTGAATTACAATGTGCTATTTTCTTTCAGAATCATTTGTGGTTGAGTTGACTGAATGAATATTTGTTCGTTTTCAAAGATTGATGATAGGCAATGTATGTAATTTTAAGACATATAATCAAAGGTGGGGCACTTTTGGTTAATTTCCCCCTTTTTCTTCGAAGGGAAAGTTTGGGGTGGCTATGTCACTCCCGTCTCCCCAACCTGCCACAAAACCGAGGAGCGGCCTAATTTTGAGTTTGCAAGAAGAGCCTTTGTTCTCTGCTTTTTCTTTTTTTTTTTCTCTTCCCTCCACAATCCTGAGCCGCAGCTCTAGCCAGATGCCAGACCTGCTCTGAGTTCTCCTCCTTTCTTGGCCCTCCACGTGCCAACGGGACGCCGGTCCTGTGGGTCAGCTCCTTTCTTGGTTCCTGCCTCTACTCGATGCTAGGAACTTCTCTGAGTCTAATCATTTTCAATCCACAATTGGTTATTGCTGTGTGCCAAGCGCTTCGTCCCGCAGCCAGTCTACTGCAGAAAATAAAAATAAAAAGGCCACCAGTGTGAACCACGCCCAACTTGGTCTGCAAGGCCATCCTTTCTGGACACGTGTGTGTCAAGTAGTCATTTCAGTGCGCCTCTGAATAGTGACAGACCCCACAGCAAGGTGCACTGGACCTCTCAAGTGTGTTGCGGTCACCTTTACCCGATGTTGGCGCATGAGCTGTCTCACAGGAAGTTGTTAGCGGTCAGCAGTCTGCAATCCTAGATTGCAACCAGAGCCGTTGAGATATATCTATTTGATTTTTTTGTGGATGCGGATTGGACAAAGAGGAGATCTGAGCTCTGCAATCGATTGCTCATCCCCAAGGAGCTGGATTTTGGTCAACATGAACTGAATTTGGAAAAAAATCAGTATTTATTTTTACTTGTGAAACAAAGCGTGAAAAGTCAAGCCATCTGAGTCTGTTTGAAAATATGTTAATTTGTGTTTGTAAAACTGAATGTGAAAAAATATTCTGAATTGGCTGGCACCCAGTTTAGGGTGGATCCTGCCGACTGACTCGAGTGGATGGATAGATTTTACGGGAGGAATTCCAAGTCAAATTGTACAGTTCTTTCAGTGCATTTATTCAAGTTTAGCCATTCAAATTCAAATCCAAATGATTCAGAGCCAGTGTCTGGTGGCACATAGTTCAGCCCATACACCAAGCTCGGCACTCCGTTAATTTATAATCATCATGCAACGTCCATTTCATGATATAGCATTATTGGAAGTGTCATCATCATTCAACCCATCATTTAATTGAACATAGTTAAGTCCCACTTGTGATCAGTGCCGGCTGTGTGCACCTGTTGCACCTGTGATACGCCCGCGTGTCTAACTTATTGAAGGGACCTCAAATATCTGACCCAACTGCCTCACGGATCACCAGCCCATCCATGTATCCTAGTCAACTACCCCCCTCTGATGTATTATGGACCGATGGATTTAAATTGTAGTTTATCCATTGTAAAGATGAATGGGAAGAAGTAATTCCCAGCAGGAAGTCAAAATTCAAGAAAACATTTTATTGAAAGAGATCTGGAATGTGTGCCTCAAGAAAAAAAAGTTGTTTTCCTCATGTCAAGAAAAACAAAAGCACAACAAATGTTTTCTCATTTCTTTGTGTGTATATATTACAACCTCACATCATTGTATTTACAAATTATACAAAATGAACTAAAAGCCCATCTCCTCCTTTTCCTGCAATGTCGCCACATGCAAAGAGAGGTTTTGACTCAAACACAAAACAAATGGGAGTCATTCCAAAGTCAGAACCAGTCCTGCGAAGTGATACATTGTCACTTTGAAGCTGTGTGCAAACCAACCCGACGTCCATCTTCCATCGCACCGCTCCTACTGGACTCTGTACTTGTAAAACCAGCAGAGACCTTGAGTAAAGTTCCAGCCCAGTGATATGGAGAGGATGTAGAGGAGCGCCAGTGGGGCGAAGGGGTAGAGCAGCACGACTGTGTTCTTCAGGAATGGCAGAACTGTTTGAATAGGTTGGAACACATTACACATTGTACTGACAGACAGACAGACACAGACTGGTTTGTTTTGATGTAATCGATTTGCAGACTATATGGAGGTGAGGGCGCTCACCACTTGGACACATTTGAACTGGAGTGGATAATCTGCTGCATTGACTGTCACGAGGCTGCCATCACTAATTCACTTTTAATCTGGTGTTTCATCCTAATCTCTTTTTGAAATCAAAGTGGCTACCATGCTTCCTTCCTTCGATCAAAACTCAAAATTGAGATTTTCATCAATTGCTCTTAACTCATTCAGTACCAGCCAATTCTGGACCAAGTCTGAAAAGACGTTTAAAAACGTCTTTGGGAGTGAATGAGTTAATTACTCCCACTCCCCCATTTTTTAACAATCGAAGGAGTTGGAAGGGTGTACAGCAATCCCTCGTTTATCGTGGCGGTTATGTTCCAAAAAGAATCCGTGAGAAGTGAAAATCCCTGAAGTAGTCAAAGCCGTGAAAGATTAACCATGATTAACCATGTTTTAGCGAGGGATTACTTAATAACACATTGTTTTCAACAATATATTTGTATTGAATTTTTAAATTGCAAAAATGACAAAACTACACTATAAATGAATTAAATAATAATCAGACTAAATGAAGACATCTTTCATAAAAAGGTATGAAAAACAAAGCGGCAAGTAACTTGAAACTAATGTTGTGCAAGGGCTCCTGTACATCTATTCAAGTCCAAAATGACATCACCACAAAGAGGGTGTGATTCCATCTCAGGTTCACCTAAAAGGTGTGACATGTCATTGTGTCCAACACAGCTACATAAATAAAGATGTATTGTGTTGTATCTAGGGGTGTCGATTTATCGTGTTAATTGCGAATTAATTGCAGTCATATTTGCGCGTTATGCTTTTTAGTCACGTTAATCTCAATTTTAATCTGTAACTTTATTGTTTCTGTCGTTGGGTTGCCTTTTCATAATATCCCTTTTCATGTGTTGGCTTCCTGTGTTTGAGTAGTTGAGGGTGGGAAAACAACGGTCAGTCACAGTCTGAAGCGGACTTTGATTGGCTGTCATTATGTTTGGGCTTGTTTAGCATAAAATGATTGGCCCCCGTTGGAGTTTGGCGGGCTAAGTAAACAGCGGTGAGGAGAGGAAAGGTGAAAATGGAGGAGGATGTGAGAGTTCTCGGCACAATGAACAGAAAATGTACTTTTCAAAAATGCCCTGACGGCACTATTGATTAAAAGTAGAGTGTTGTGCCTAATTTGTAAGGAGTTTGCTGACCACCGAAGCAGCTCAAGTTTAGCCTCCCACATTAATGTAAAGCACCCAGTCGCGAGTGCATCCACAGCTAACGTTAGCACGACCAAAAGCGTTAGCAATATAGCGAGTTACAGCAAAGCTCTTCGCCAAACTAAACTCGAGGAGAACACCCCATGTACGAGGCATGAAGTCAGCAAAAAAGGTGGGTATGCTGAGCTGCTGTTTGGTGCATATGCACAAACAACGGTCAGGACCCGTCCCCCCACCCGAAGGCGGAGAGAAGCAACCCTCTCGTCTACCGGTGTGAACCCCAATGTACAGGCACTGAGCCGGGGGGCAATGAGTATGCCCACACCTGCTCTGCGCCTCTCACCATGAGCAACTCCAGAGTGGAAGAGAGTCCAACCCCTCTCGAGAGAACTGGTACCAGAACCCAGGCTGTGAGTCGAGGCAAGTCCGACTATATCCAGTCGGAACTTCTCTACCTCGCACACCAGCTCGGGTTCCTTCCCTGCAAGAGAGGTGACATTCCACGTCCCTAGAGCTAGCTTCTGCAGCCGAGGACCAGACCACCAGGGTCCCCGCCTTTGGCTGCTGCCCAGCTCACATTGCACCCGACCCCTTTGGGCCCTCCCATGGGTGGTGAGCCCATGAGAAGGGGGACCCACGTTGCCTCTTCGGGCTGAGCCCGGCCGGGCCCCATGGGTGTAGGCCCGGCCCCAGGCGCCGCCAACGAGCCCCACCTCCAGGCCTGGCTCCAGAGGGGGCCCGTGACCCGCGTCCGGGCAAGGGAAACCTAGATCCATTAATTTCAATCATCATAAGGGGTCTTTGAGTCGTGCTTTGTCTGGTCGCTCACCTAGAACCTGTTTGCCATGTGACCCTGACAGGGGCATATAAAGCCCCAGACAACTTAGCTCCTAGGATCATTGGGACACACAAACCCCTCCACCACGGTAAGGTGACGGCTCGCGCAGGGGCCTCTTAGAAGTGTTTATTTCAGCACTTTATTTTCTAATGATGAACAGTGTTATTCCTGAAGTGCTAACTTACAGCACTGTGATTTAAGGGTCTCTTATTTATTTTTTTTAATCCGAAGCAAGTTCAGTGTTGAGTACTTGTATTGCTCAGAAAAGTGTTCCTGTTTTTGATATGTTAACCTAAGCACTTTTCATGGACCTGATGTTCTACTTTTATTTATTTTTTTTTTAGATTTACAAAAACTAACAAAACGGTGATATTCACCCTGGTGGTCGAAACTAAAGGTTGCATGTCAGACTTGGGACTAGTCTCAACTACAGCAGCAAGTGAATGGCTAGGACTGCATCTGTTCAAGTCTGTTTACAAACAATGAAAGACTTTATAATGCCACTTTTTTTGTCTTTTGATCTGCCTCAATAATGTAATGAATTAAACATGAAAATAGGGGGTTTCTCAGCACTTTTTAGATGAGATTAAAATATAGATTAATTAGATCACTTAATTACGGATCATAATTAATCTCACAATTTTTGTAATCGCTTGACAGCACTTTTGTACATACGCAATTGTATCGTCCTAAAACTGTCTCCAAACTCCTTGGAGAACATCCTGTTTACCTCGCAACGTCCATGTGATCTTCTCCAAAGGTAAATGCAGATAGAACTTCTTAAAACACTTGACAATACTTGGTTTGCCAAATTACCTTAATGACAGTGCAACAATACAGCATTTCACACAAAAAATAAATAAAACACTCAGGTGTCATGTTTTCTGAAATGAATTGCAACTGTGTGTATTTCAAATGGAAAGAGGCCTCACCGTTGTACCCCAGGAAGGTGATGTAGAGATAATAACCGATGGCTATCAGCCACAAGGTGTTCCCCACAAAGTAGCCGAGGAACCAGTCCGATTTAATCACGATCACATCTAAAACACACATGGACCACATATTCAGCTTAAACCCCTTTCACGCTGTTCGTCAAAATGAGATTTTTCCTTTTTTTCCCCTGCCACGGTCGTTATTTTGTGTGAAAGTCAATGAAAAGGAATGAGGGTGATGAAGGCTTCAGGGAGCACCAGAGGCCTGGCGTTGATGTGTGAAAGGGGAAAAGGGCTACACTCAAGTCTCCCACCCTACTGTGTCGAAAGGAATTTTCACTGTCCAACGAGTACCATATACAGCACATCAAACGCTGGTGATGAGTTTGTCATGTTCGAATATTCTCCGGAGTACCCGGAGAAAACCCACGCAGGCACGGGGAGGACATGCAAACTTCACAGGGGAAGGCCCAATTTTCTCTGGGTTCTATAAAATGCTTTTAGTCGTCCCAGTTTAGTGTGAAAATGAAAAAAAACCTAGTCCCTTTGTGATGATGAAAACTTTTCACTGAGAATGACTGATTGGATTGATCCACTTACGGTTGATGAAAAACAGCTGTAGGAAGTGCAGAATGACAAGGAGCGGGTAGAAAGCATTGAGGTGGACATCAAACGCGTAACCCCACTCGACATCAAACTCGCGGCTTGGGTGTTTCAGCAAATATTTGTTGCTTATCACCCTGGAAAGACAAACAATTACTTTCACAGCTCAACAATCTAGTTTTGTGTTGTTTTTTTTTAACATAGCATTTATTGCATCGGCATATCTCACCACATGAGGGTTGATATAAGGAGACCCACTCCTACGCAATCAACAAAGACCACCCACAGCAGTAGCTTCAATGTCTCAAGAACTCCCATGTCCAGCACCAGACCAAAGCCTATTGTGGAAACTACATGTACACATGCAAGGAAGCCAAAAATTAATCATTCTACCGTTACCAAGTAACATCATCAAGTATTCAAGATATGCCAGACTTGCCGCATAACCAGATACTGAGCAGGACCAGGAAAGCGGGGTCATCCCGGGCCCACTGGTCCTTCGTCTGCTTCCTGTAGTGGAAGTTGCGGTAGACTCTCTGTGGTGACGTGAACAAATAAAGCATCTGCCACAGGGCGAATTCAAAGTCCATCTGCCTGAAATGGAGCAGCCTTCGCAGGTACTTGTAGCGCTTGGCACCTGCTGTGTGACGTGCAGCATCCCTCGGACCAAGGGAACCATTGCTGTGTTGGCTGGTCATTGGCAACATGGACCTAAAAATAACTGTGACAGCAGAAATACGTTCTTGGAGTATAGAGGACTTGTTTGTGTGTGTCTGTGAATGTGAGTATGTGTGTGAGAGTGTGTGTGAGAGTGTGTGTGTGTGTGTGTGTGTGTGTGTGTGTGTGTGTGTGTGTGTTTTAATGCACAGTCGTGCCAAACAGCAACTCATCGAGAAACAAAATGCAGGTAGATTGTGCATGTATATTATAATAATAATAATACATTTTATTTATAAGCGCCTTTATACTGTATGTGAATGCATAAGGATGCATCTAAGCTAATAAATAAATAAAGCGTATGAGGGAAAAGTGGTTAAGATTGCACGATTGTCCGTGTTTTTATGTTATGTGTTGTGTTTATTATTTTACTTTGTTAACTGTTTTGTTAAGCGCTTTGTTACAGCTGCAGCTGTTATTAAAGCACCATATAGCTCAGGATGTATTGTATTGTATTGTAATACATAAAGCTAATCAGACGTACTTAAGATAAATCAGACATTTAACTAAACTTTAGTTATAGAGCACTTGACTAAAACATTGCTGCACATAAAGATACATAACACATTCATCGGTATTAAATATTAATAACGTTCTTCTTTTAAACATGTACATATAACATCAAAAACATATAAAAACATAAAACCAGTCCGTTTACACTTGACTGTACATTTACTGAAGCATCTAAACCCAAATCTCGCACAACAGGGCGTCTCATAATAACAACAAACGTGTTCAATAAATACTGACGGAAAGAGGAGTTACGAATGAATGATAATCTGCAATATCGACTTCGCCATATACGAGTTTCCAGATTTTAAAATCATGCTAATATGTTGTTGCTAACAGACGCGTTTAGCTTCCTGCTAACAATAACAACTATTAAAAAAAAAAGGTTCCAGTGACGCCAACAGAGGCGGTTTGAACGCGGTTACAATAATATTCACTTTCATCTGCATGGGTTTACCTTTTTGTTTGTGACCTTTCTTAAAGGACGGCAACTTTTTCTTGCCTCTTCATGTAGCTGTTTAAGATGCTTCAAGCGAAACCGAACACGTAGAAACTTCCGGTAATAACGAAACGCACCGTGGGTAATGTAGTTGGTAGCCACTAGCCTGTGCATACTAAATCAAGAACGACAAATTTACGGATCGATATACACAAGTTAACTTTAAATATTGAAACGATCTGTCCCTATAATATTAGATTAATTTGTAACATATGAACCTTTTACGCACACAACTAGCAAAATTGCGCCAGGAACCATTTAGATATGACTTCTCCCCTAACCATGTTCAAGTTACAAAATTTTGAAATAGCGATATAGAAACGTAATATTTTATCGCGAAAACCTTGGCGCCAGAAGGGTAAATGTTTTCTATGGTTTTCCCCGGTTTGTCCGCTAGATGGCAAGATGACTTTTCATGTGAGATTCGAACTCCGATCTGGAACGGAAGTCCAAGGACTTAGCCACTTCCGCTAACTACGTCGTTGTTTGTGGATATCAAGAATATCTTCACCGCTGTTCTGGTCCAGAAGGCCAAATAGCGATAGGTAAGATTTGGACAAATCCGATAAATTTGTAAATATTATGATCCTGGTTTTAAAACGGGTATAAAATGACGTGTTATCTAGCGCAGTCCCCAGAAAAGCACTTATAACACTACGTCCTTGAATAGTGCGTTTAGCTAATGCTTCTCCTTTCAGCAAGGTGTCATTTGGTTGCCACTTACTAGCTTTCTCTTAAAAAGTGGTGAGTTTTTTCTTTTAATGCTATAATGCACCAAAACACAGATGTTATTACCTTAGATGTATTTCTGAAAGATTGTTGTACGTCTATTTTTGTTGTTGTTGACTGTGAGAGATGCACTGAACAAGTCATCATCCTAGTTTTTGGTGAGATCATCAGAGGTCATCATCAGATCCCAATTTCACGTAGTATGGCCGAAAATTATTAGTTATTAACCACAGATTTATTCATGTTCATTGGTTGATGCCACCGACATAAATGATAAGAACGATTTTGTTGGCAGACGATACACCAAGCGTGTAACCACCTGTTGTCATGCGTAAACATGAAAAAGTAACGGCTTCCTTTTAGTTTATCAGGTTTGTGTTGAGTGAAACAGGCCAAGATTTCTAACTGAACAAGTACATTTGAGACTAAAAATTGAATATTTTTTTCTAATGGGCTCTGAGATTGATTTTAATGTTCAACAAACATAATGCCCCCCAATATATTTACGCTGTTCCCTATTTCATGAAGAATCATGTTGCGTCTGCCAAATGTTGGGCGAGCTCTGGCCGAGCCACCAAGGGCAGCATGGCTCCATCCTACACCGTAAGTTATCTTCGGTTGTTTATGTGCGTGTAGGTTTGTGTATTAACATTTTTAATATCTATGTCAATTATTTGCATTTGCTTTAGTGCGGACTAACGTGCGTGCTGTCAGCAACATGGTGGAGGTGTTTGTTGATGGTAAACCAGTGGAGGTGGAACCTGGTACTACTGTTCTACAGGTAAATAATTCATTAATTTAATTGCTTATTCACAGGATTAACAATGTGGTAATGCATCAGTATTATGAATATTTTATTTAATCTAATGCACTCTAAGAGGACAGAGTCTAACTTGGTAGGTTTGGGCAAGTACAGTATGTGTTTTCAGATTCTTAATGTCTTGTGTTCCCCATCAGGCATGTGAAAAGGTAGGAGTCCAGATTCCAAGGTTCTGCTACCACGAGCGCCTCTCGGTGGCTGGAAATTGTCGCATGTGTCTCGTAGAGATTGAGAAAGCTCCAAAGGTAAGATAGTCAACTTGATCTGTAAATCTGTCAGAAATCTACACAACAGAATGGCTGTTGCAACTTTGCTTCTGCCTCTAGCCGGTGGCAGCCTGTGCCATGCCCGTCATGAAGGGCTGGAATATCCTCACGAACTCAGAGAAGACACGAAAAGCCAGGTGCAAAAATCAGTCCAACTATAGCTGCTCAACAGTCTTCACAGTGTAGGCAACAGTTTAAACAGATCTAACGATCTTTTGTGTTACCAGGGAGGGAGTGATGGAATTCCTTTTGGCCAACCACCCATTGGACTGCCCAATTTGTGATCAGGGAGGAGAATGCGACTTGCAGGTAACTATTGTATTGGAAACAAAAAGAGAATGAATGATTTTTTTTACTACTCAGCATTATTGTTTGCGGTGCTTCCAGGATCAGTCCATGCAGTTTGGTTCCGACCGCAGTCGTTTCACAGAAAAGAAGCGAGCAGTGGAAGACAAGAACATTGGACCGCTTATCAAAACAATCATGACTCGCTGCATCCAGTGTACACGCTGTGTCCGGTTGGTAAAAAGACATTTGAAATTATGTGATGATCAGTGTTCTAAATTAACACTTGCCATTCTGCCAATTGTGTGTTAAAAAGCATTTCAGCGGTTGTTTACAAAAACTGACTAGCCAGTTTGGCCAGTGATGCCCAAGGCAATTGTGTCTCTAGTTTAAATACTCTACAGTACGCTATGTTTTATTCTTGGTAGTTTCTTCCTCTAAAAGTGACTTCATCTATTTTCAATAAATACTGTACCATAATGAAGTTTCACACCACTCTTGGCTGCACAGCGTTGTACCTGATATTTTGGGCAACTGTCCAGGGAATGTGTATTTGTGCCAGATGAACTTTTTTGTGAATGCTCTCATTCTGGCGTCGGTGAATGGTTTTGAACCACAGTTTATTTTTGTTCATGGGTGCCAGGTTAGAGATCCGGGAGAAAACCCAGTTAAACGCATGGTAAATGACCGTTCATATGGAGGGGGATAAGATTGAACCTTATATGGCAACCCAAGCCACCGTGGCTCATGCAGAGGCATGCTTAATGTAAATATTGGGGCGGTTGTTTTCATATTTTCAGAGATTGATGTGCAAATAGATAGAGACATGCACATGGGTTTTTGTGGCGATTGGTCATAGTTTTCTAACATCAAGCACCTGGAAGTTGCAGATGGGTCATTGTTTTAGTCGCTTGAAGACAAGAGGGCGTTAAGTTAGTATGCGTGACAATTCTTTTCTTACCTCAGCCTAGTTCCAAACGTAGATTGTATTTTTGCATGCACATTAAAGACTACAGTCCTATTATTTAAGAATTTATTCCTCATTTAAAAAAGAGCAATCAAGCAACTAGTTTTCCCTCATGAGATTGTAGGGTGAAAGTTGTCAACTAGTATGGACTGAATGGGTGGCAACAATGGGGGAATTCTAGTATTTTGAGGTTAATGGCTCACACCAACAAAAGAACGAACTTGGAAGTATTACAATTTTGGAACTTACCAGTTAAACGCATTTAAATTGTTTAAAATGTTGATTTCTGAACTGTGAACCGAACTTGTTCATTTCCAAATTTATCAACTGAGCTTTCCCAACACGTGTGTGACCAGAGGTGCAGTCGAACCTCTTTTCAACATACTCTGTTTACAGCGTTATCACCCTTATAACGTTCACGTTTCAAAGTCACAATTTCACGTAATTCATTTTCCATTTGTCGATTTTGCTTACAACAACAACCTTTATAACGTCAACTTTTTCCCACAAAATTGTGCAAAGGCCTTCGTGACAAAGAACCGCGGGAAGCTAACTGCCGCCGCGACTTTGCTTATGAACAAAATGTACAGCGTGGGATTCCCCTCAGTTGCCTCGCAACGCGACTGATTGACTCGTACACCGGTGTACTGCCGGAGGCACGGCGCACGTGGTCCGAAAACAAATCCGGTAAATGGAAGCAAATCTCGCTGTCTGTGAAGGTTGAAATAGTCTCTCGCTTTTGGAGTGGAGTTTCCCAGACGAAGATTAGCCAAGACTATGGATTAGCAAAGTCGATGATTTCGATGATCATCCGTAATGGCAACAGAATCATGGCAGACCTCGAGGCGAACAGATTGAAAGATGATCGTAAACGGCTTCGTGGTGCGTCACATACTGAACTGGAGAAGGCAATTTTCATTTGCTGACTGAATGTTTTCATAGATTAAGTAGGAACGCTACAGTTGTTCGTTTTGTGTCCCGTAAAAATGTTTTTGTCTTTAAACTTTATCCACGTATTTGTAATTGACATGTTAATACTGTATTACATGTTCATGTTTTTACATCTATAAATGTTCATACTGTATTATACATTGTAGTTGGTGGCTGTTTTTATTGGAAATGGTTACGGCGAAATACCGTTGTCCAGATTTGTTATGTCCCTCGAGGTATGTTGAAACGAGGTTTGACTGTAGTGTGAGGGAGGTTGATAAAATCAACAACGATAAAGTAAAACATAAGTAAATAGATTGCCTGGTGATCAAAAAAGTTAATTTAGAACCCTGGGGATGAGATATATCAACTGTAAAAACAAATATATTCATTCAATATCGATTTCTTGCAGTTTTGCCAGCGAAATTGCTGGAGTTGAAGACTTGGGAACTACAGGAAGAGGGAACAACTTGGAAATCGGGACTTATGTGGAGAAGATGTTCATGTCAGAACTGTCGGGAAACGTTATTGATATTTGTCCCGTCGGCGCTCTCACCTCCAAGCCGTACGCCTTCACCACACGGCCATGGGAGACGAGGTAGGTCCAAACACGGCTGAACCGGCACAAAAGCAGGCGGTCGGTCATATGTTTTGTTGACGAC
Source organism: Hippocampus mohnikei (assembly GCA_026261675.1). NCBI lineage: Eukaryota > Metazoa > Chordata > Actinopteri > Syngnathiformes > Syngnathidae > Hippocampus > Hippocampus mohnikei. The sequence continues at coordinate 7,286,364 of JAKGUB010000822.1, read as the reverse complement.
ATTGCAGGAAAACGGAGTCGATTGACGTGTTGGATGCCGTGGGCAGTAACATTGTCGTGAGCACGAGAGGAGGGGAGGTGATGAGGGTACTGCCCAGGCTGCATGAAGACATTAATGAAGAATGGATCTCTGACAAGACCAGGTAAAATTGCTGCTGGATCAGGATTCACGTCGGCTCACAGCACACCTAGTTCACAAAAAAAGAGAAAGAAAGAGCTCATGATGTGTTGTTTTAGGTTTGCCTATGATGGTCTGAAGCGGCAGCGGTTGACTCAGCCACTGGTCAAGGATGAGATGGGTCAACTGACTCCAGCCAGCTGGGAGGATGCTCTGATTCGCGTTGCTGGAGCGGTAAGTGTTTTTGCTTTCTTAGCATGCTTAGTCTATCGCACGTAGATTCCGTCACACTTCATGACTGGCATAATTCATTTACAACCATCTTGCTCCTCGATGCTTTTCAGTATTATGCCTTGAGAACAACTTTTTGCTTGCGGTTAAAGCGCAGAGGAGCTTGGAAAGTTGCAATTAACAGACATGAGATCCACTCTGTGTGTTCAGCTGCAAAGTGTACAGGGCAGTGAAGTGGCAGCCATCGCAGGAGGAATGGCAGATGCTGAAGCTCTCGTCTCCCTTAAAGATCTCCTCAACAGGTTGAACTCGGAAAGCCTCTGCACTGAGGAGGTCTTCCCTATGGCTGGAGCTGGGTATGTACGAAATTGAAACCAAAAAAAACGCACGGAAGGAGCTCCCATGTGTCTCCATCTATTTCCCTTTGTTCCCCCTGCCTTTTCAGCACCGATTTGCGGTCCAATTACCTGTTGAACTCCCGCATCGCCGGCATTGAGGACTGTGACCTGCTTCTGCTGGTTGGGACTAATCCACGTTATGAAGCCCCGTTGTTTAATGCCAGAATCCGCAAGAGGTAAAACCAGATTACCTGCATGTACGTTTCGCTTCAAAAGTAACCTTTTCGGTTAAACCTGTGTAGTTTAATGATATAGAATTCCATATTTTTGAAGATTAGTAAATTGAGCATTGGTATTATAAATTTCATTTCATTTAACCAGCTGAAAGTGCTAACCCCCAGAACTCAGGGGGAACCTCAAATCACTAATCTAGAGAGGTGACCTTTATTTGAAACTTCTTTAAACTTTTGAATGGCCATGTGCAGTTGTTAGGCGTAGAAAAAATAGTAGTGTGTTTCCGGTAACATGAAATTTCGGCATAGGGTCGGTAGGTCAGACAAATGTTTTTATTTTTTTTTATTTTTTTGCCACGCCCCCATCATAAATGTAAACAAAATAACCATAAAACATAAAACAAGGAGACATTGAAACCCCCGCTCGCCGCCGAAGGAAAACAAACAAACAAACAAAAAACTACGGCAAGCCTGAGGATTTCACGTAACAATAGTTACCGGTAGCGTGTCGTTTCCGTGGCGTCATTTTACGGTACCGAAACATAGTTTAACCATTAAAGTCACCGCACACGACTTGACTGTGTGATCAACGCGATTTCACTGTGCCTCTGTGTGTTTGTGGTGTGTGGGTGTGTTTCTTCGAATTTACTTTCGTTTTGAGTGTTGGGGGGGACGCAACAGATAGGTGCGTATGCGGGTTGCTATTTTAGTCCGCAAATTGAGGAATCGCACGGATGAAAGTTTGAGATGGCGGCGAAAAAAACTCACAAAGGTCTACTAATTACGTCATTTAAGAAATGGCAATGCCAGTCTGATTTTTCGTATGAATCGTCCAAAGGGCGTATCACTAAACTCACCTGTGACGTATGCACAAAACACGAGAGCGAGAGACGGACGACGCGAGGCACGATTACATGGCAAATTGGTCATTAGATTTGTAGGCTAATCGCTGTGAAAAATATTATGAAAAAGTATTGGTTATTCTATAATTTACTGGTTGTAGCATGGTAACTTTATGAATAAAATATTCGTCACAAGGTGTAGTAATGCTAGACTGCAACACACAAAACGCGGTCTAAACTATTTTCGAGATCGCGCGCGCCATGATTCAATGTTGTTGACACACGATGGCAAATGACGCGCATGCTCAACGTGAATATGCACCGATGTAAACATCTTTCCTTTTATTATTTATAATTTTGTCTGTGGTTTTATTGTTCTTGTTTTGATTGTAAAGCGTCCTTGAGTGTTTTGAAAGGCGCGTATAAATGAAATGTACAATTATTATTATTATTACACAAAAATGTAGAAGGTTTGGAAAAAATGCCAACCGGAACGTTTTTGTTCGAGGTAGAAATTCTCGGTCGGTCGGGTTACCGGAAACACACTACTTTTTTTTCTACGCCTTACCTGTTTCAGTACTTTTTGTACGTCTCACTGTTCCGCTCGTATAAGAAGCTGAGTGGCAAAATTGACAGTGAGTGTTGTTGGTTTTTATATTTTGTTTTAGGTGTGTGTGTGTGTGTGTGTGTGTGTGTGTGTGTGTGTGTGTGTGTGTGCGTGCGTGTGTGTGTGCATGTGTGTGTGTGTATGTAATCTTGAAAAATTATTTGCCATCAAAAAAGTTTGGTCATCTCTGATATAGGCCGATATAGGGGTTCTTTTATTTTGAAGGTGTCTTGCTGCTTGTCGGCAATTTATTACCGTAATTGCCAATATGAAAGAAATTAGGGGCGGCTGGTTTGACCTCATTTTTTCGAGTGGAGACTGACTTCACTGCAGGCGAAGTTGGGTTCTGTTACGTTTTATTGATCACAGAAACCTAGCCGCACGCTCAGATTCCCCACGCCTCAGTGCAACTACACGTGAGGCTAACCGTGGCACAAAGTGAAGTTTCATCATCAAATTATCATGTCCAATATGCAGATTACAAATCACAACAACTTTATTGCCCACTTTTGATCCTGGTAAAACAAGAAATGTGGTTCCGAAAATGGGTAGATGGATGAATAGCAAACGCAATGGCGTTGCACTGTATCATTTTGCCATCATATTAAATCATACCTGTTGGAATATTGTCGCAGTTTGTTGAAGTGTAGCTATGATGAGTGATTTTTTTTTATTTTTTATGTTGGTACATGAAAATGACCCCTCGCACTAAAAATTGTGTGTGTGCACATCTGTGTGCAGTGTGTATTGTTGAATGATCACTGCAAAGTAAATAATTCTAGGGGGTGATTTGTTCTTTGAAGCATTAATGTTAAAAATGCATACAGTAAAACACTCCAGCTCTATTGTTCCTGACAGAATTTTAAAAACAGGAGAATTCAGATATGTTGTTTCGTTAGGAAGGAAATAAAAGACTGATCATTTTATTCAGCCACTACGTTTATTGCATGTGTTGTCTTAATTGCTGTTAAAATCCCACAAATATTTTATTTGCATTTATTTCTTAAAAGGAACCTACTTTTATTTTTTCTGTAACATCATTATATCAGTGAAAATTAAAAAACAACAAAAAAACAAATGATAATTTATTGTGAAAATTTCTGGGTAAATAAATAATATCTTCTGGAAAAAATAATTGTGACAGCCCAACCAAGAAATAATTTTAATGCAGTACACTGACTAAAATCAAATACCGTTATGAAACCGGTGGTTGCCACTGACCTTTTCCCTGTTTTGACGTATTTTGAAGGCTCAGCATAGACAGAAACAATAAATTAAAAATATCACTCACCATGAGCTACACATTCAGCCTGGTCGGGTGTCATATTCAAACCAGTGTTACGACATGATGGTACAGTGCCAAAAAGTGTCTTGGTGTTGATGAAAAAAGTTCTCTTTAACACGTCGTTATTGTCTGTGTGTTATTGGATGTCATGATCTGGCGGCAAAATGTAACTTTGCACTGCCCTTGTTGTTCTATTCTGTGGTCCCACTACTGCTGGGATGAATGTCTTACATATAACTATGATCAAATTGTCCGAAGCAGGCGCCAGAGGCTAACCTCAATTCACACTGTCCCGTCAAGCGTGTGCCGGTCACATTTTTTTCTTCCGTCATCACAACATCCTGTTTCTGCCCAGTTTTTTCTGTGATCAGACTTTCGGTCTAAAGCAGAAAAATGTACCGGTACTTTGGGGCCATTTTCGGCACCTGTGACTTGCAATTTGAACTGGCTCCGTCGGGCCATCATTTGAAGGTGGGTAATGGCCCATCACAGTGGCGCACTGGCCAGGCGCCATCAGGCCCCCGTTAATGTGGAGCCCTGAATCTCTTGTTTTTATCCTTGCAGTGGCGAGGGACTGTTGATCATCTGTTCGACATTTGGGTCTCAAGTCAAAATGTGTAGTATAGCATGATAAGAGTTGATTGATTCATGAATCAAATACACGTGAATGTTACCATTCAGCTCCTTGACAGAGAACAACAAATTACGTTCCCCTGTAAGTTTATGTTGAATTTTGGGATATCTCTAAACTTCGCCCCAATGCCCAATATCCCTCACTTTTTCCAGGTCGAGTCGGTCAACTCTGGGTGGCCAATCCCCTCTGAAATATGCTGATTTCAATGTAAAAAAAACAAACAAAACCCATTATGCTATACGGCTTGTTGGAAGGTAGTGTTGGCTTACTTTTACTGTAGTTTTTCTTTTGAGATGAAAAGAACACAAACAGGAGATTCACTGTAAAAAATAAATAAAAGAAAAAGAAACAGTTCACATGTCTCAGCCATGCCTTCTTATCTCTATCTGATCCAGCTGGCTTCATAATGAGCTGCGCGTTGCCCTGGTTGGTCACAATACTGACCTGAGTTACACCTATGACCATCTTGGAGAGGAGACATCTGTGCTGACAGAACTGGCCAATGGAACGCATCCATTCTGCCAGGTAACCGTTACACTCACTTGACTTTGGGGTTGCAAATATCCCCAATCCGTATGCATTCCTGACTGGCTACTTCTTCCACCCGCAGGTCCTCGCAGCTGCAAAGCGCCCGGTCGTCGTGGTGGGCAGTAGCGCTCTTCAGAGAGAAGACGGTGCTGCCATTTTGAGCTCAGTGTCCACCATTGCTCAAAATGCCAGAACCAGCAGCGGAGTGGAGGAAGGGCGGAAAGTTCTCAATGTCCTGCACAGGTATGAGAGGCTGATGATGCACAGCTATGGCAAAAACTGAATCGGATACCAAATTTGAGCTTCTTTGGGCTTGAGCAGAGTGGCCAGTCAAGTCGCGGCTCTGGACCTGGGCTATAAGGCAGGTGTGGATTCCATTAGGGCGAACCCACCCAAAGTCTTGTTCTTGCTGGGTGCTGATGGCGAGTGTATCACCCGAGCTGACCTTCCAAAAGGCAGCCTCATCATTTACCAAGGTAAATGCACGCCCACCATACAAACACATCACTAAGTAATGCCAGAGTATACTCGAGTCCCTTTTGAAATCCTGCAGGTCATCATGGTGATGTTGGCGCAACAATGGCGGATATAGTGCTCCCCGGTGCTGCATACACCGAGAAAAATGCCACCTATGTCAACACGGAGGGGAGGAGCCAACACACACGGGTAGCTGTGACGCCGCCGGGAATGGCCCGAGAAGACTGGAAGATCATCAGAGCTGTAGCGGAGGTGAGCATGACGTTGGGCCATATGCCATATGGAATTCAAACAAACATTCACAGCCACTCAGAGACGCACTTGTGTGCCTGCAGCTGGCAGGTGTGACGCTGCCCTACGACTCACTGGACGAGGTCCGATCCAGACTTGCTGAGGTGTCTCCAAACTTGGTGCGGTATGATGACGTGGAAGAGGCAAACTATTTCAAGCAAGCAAACGAACTTGCGAAGGTATGCCCACTTTTATTGCATTTGATCCTGTCTTACGCCTCCGCGAGCTTTGTTTTTCTGAGCTCTTTTCACATGAGTTAATATGCCGTGAAATATTTGGATACAGCGGGTTTGCACAACTTAGGATACAAAAGTTGGAGAGGAGTGACGCATGATCGGGCAACCGTTACATTTTATTGCGTCTGTTTTGGTAATCCGGACATTTTTCTTTGGACCACATGAGTTAGTGTAACACCATTGGAACTGTATGACTCTCACTATCGTACTAGCATCTCCTCCCTGTTCCCCATTCTCTATCAACCAGATCGTAACAAACTGATGGACAAACAAACCCAAATAAATGCAAAGCTCTATGAACTATTTTGTAATTTCTTAAGGACATTTAGTCATGTTGGAGTTCCAAAAAGTACACACATACATTTTGACTCTCATTTCTTTCCATCAGGGAGTGAAGCAGAACCTAATCGCGGCTCCTCTGATACCACCTCAGCTTTCAATAAAGGACTTCTACATGACAGGTATGAGCAATGCTCACAGGTGGAAAGGCCAAAGTCGAGTGCAGCTGTCTTAAGTCAATTCTTTTTTTTTCTTCTGCTCCCCTTCTTCTTGTTCAGACTCCATCAGCAGAGCCTCACAGACAATGGCCAAGTGTGTGAAAGCCAGCACAGAAGGCGCCGCCTCTGTTGATGAACCCTCCATTTGTTAAACACCGACACGTGTCCATACACTCTTCGGTCTATTAAAACAATCCACACTTCTGTAAACACAGTATTGCAGCATTTAATTTAAATATGTCCTTGTCGTTGTAGCTACCTTGATTGTTTTCACTCCTGAGAGCAAGTTTTGTTGGGAAGGGGCTTTGAAAAATGTACAAAATGAATAAAATATTATCCAGACTGTTTTTAATGGGTGGTTTATTTCATTGAAATCTATTCAATTAACAGATTTTTCCCTCACGTTTGTAATTAAAAAAATACACAATGATATGATATAGAGTGGCGGCACGGTGGTCGACTGGTTAGCACGTCCGCCTCACAGTCAAAACAGACAGGAAAGAATTATTCCTAAATAAGTTAACTTAAACTTCAAATATTTTCTTCTGCATATAAATGTGAAAATTATTTGCAAACTCAAATAACACAACTGGTTAGCACGTCTGCCTCACAGTGCAGAGGTGCATAATCTCCCCTTGCCTGTGTGGGTTTTCCCCGGGTACTCCGGTTTCCTCCCGCATTCCGCAAACATGCATGGCTGGCTCATGGAACACACTAAATTGTCTGTCGGTGTGATTATAAACGCGTATGGTTGTGTGCCCTGCGATTGGCTGGCAACCGGTTGAGGGTGTACTCCGCCTACTGCCCGAAGACGGCTGCGATAGGCTCCAGCACGCCACCAACCCTCGTGAGGGTAAGCTGATTCAAAAATGGATGGATGCAAAATGACATAGAATTAAGTGGTTGAATGTGAAATGTGCAGCCGTGTGTAAATGATGGTTTGTGTTTAAGGCCCAGTGAAAGGTTTATGTGAGTGTCTGCGGCCAGATTGGGAAGCTGCTTTTTTGTGCGCCTGTCCTCAGGCCAGCTGGCTCGTGTCCCTGGGAATCAGTCTCCTTTGAGCAAGCAACAGCAGAGGAAGAGGAGAGGATCTTTTGTTGTCCTCCTAGCCAGTTCTCAAGGTCAGTGTGAAGTCAATTTGCTTCTGCCGTCCTTTATCTGCACTTGTGCTTATGATTTTCTCCGGTATTTAAATAGGGACAGTCTCCCAGTGTTATGAAATGGTTAAGATCCTCATCTTGGGAACTCCGAACACAGGAAAGACAGGTAGACTGCTCGTGTAAAAATAAATTCAATCTGTTGCCCTGTCTTTCCTCAAACTATTACATGGTGGGGGAAATAAGGTCAGAATGAATATTTGCTCACCACGGCCAACAGTCAGGCCAGCTAAGAAAGAGTTTAGAAGCTGGTTATTTGATTTCTGTACACTCTGCCTATTGTATTTCAACAGCCTTGTGCGTCCGCTTCATAACCAAGCGATTCATTGGTGAATATGACCACAAGAAGGGTAAGACGTTGCAAGTTAATGTGTTAAAAATGAAAAGGGGGAAAAAAAATCTTCTTACTGTCTTCATGTCTTCAACCGCAGAGGTGACCTATAGATGTTGCCGGCTGGTCGACCAGGAAGCTGTTGATCTTGAAATCTTGGACACAGCTTCTGAGGTACATTTGTGGCGTTATTGTCATCTCGCCCCGAAACCCGTTGTAAAACCTTCACAACTTGTGCTTTAAGTATGCTTTTATTATTCCATTTTCAGATTTTGTGTTGTCAAATTCATGTGAATTTGTGATTTTATCAAAAATGTTTGTTTTGCTCGACTTTCATTGCCGTTTAGTATTTTAGAAGCGTTGTACATTTAAAGAAAAGTAACTATTTTGTGTGCGTGTGCGCGCGCGCCCAATAAAAATCTTTAAAGTTAATGTCCCACATTTGGAGAAATATCTTGTCGTTATAATATGCAATAGAAAATATTGATTCTGAAAGGAAAATCATTGGTGTCAAGCGCTTTCAAGTGTTCTGCTGGTGTTGTGTGCGACAGGAGAGCTGCGCGCCTTCTCTGGAGGCATCCATCCAGTGGGCTGATGGCTTCCTGTTGCTCTATTCCATCACTCACCGCCAAAGTTTTCTGGAGGTCTTGCGGCTCAAAAGACTCATCGACCAAACTAAAGAGAGTCTGGGTAAGAAAGGACTTGACTCACGCCTGATGAGAGACCTCACACGTATTTGACAGCAACGTGGTTGCCTCACTAGTAACGGTAATACATCAAGACTACTGACTAACCCAGCAAAACACTCGAACCAGCCCTTCGTGATCTGCGCAGGGACAGTGTGTATCTTGGCTCTCTGTGTAACCTCTGGATGAAGCCTGCCTATTGTCACCTTGACACACACGCACACACTTGCTCGCGCCAGATACTCACCATGTTGTGGAGATAGAAGTGTTTACTCAGCCATGTATGACACGATTCATGAAATTCTCTAACAAAGATTTATAAGTCTTCATCCAGGAAGTAACTCTGCATATGTGACTCAGCTGTCCCAGCGGTGCTGGTAGCCAATAAAGCAGACTTGGAAATTGGCAGGGAGGTGACGACAGAGGAAGGACAGAGGCTGGCCCTTGATTTAAGGTTTGTATGCATGTCCAGTAGATGCACATACAGTTCATGGACTTGGATCAGGTAGGGCAAGAATAATGAGCCAAGTGGTGTGTGTGCGCCTCTGCGCACGTCTGAAGGTGTGGTTTCAGGGAGCTGTCAGTGGCTGATGCTGTTTTAGCTGTGGAAGCCGCAGTTTTTCAGCTCATCAGGTTGGTTTCAGTCACGTATTAACAACATACACTTGTCAATCAAACACTGAGCGATGTCAACAAAATGCTTGCTTCCTTTCCATTAAAGAAAGAAAGTTGAAGCAGATCATCGTGCAGTAATCCCCGGGCCATTATGGCGGTTACTGTATGTTCCAGACCAACCCGGTCTTTGACTTCAGTTTCCAAATAATACAAACACATTTGAACACGTATAATATATTTAGTGAGTGCAAGAGCAATGAATAATACAAAACTATTGTACAGTGAGTGGAACAGTGTACTGTACCGATTTAGAGTAAGCGAATCCTATTTTATCCAAAGTACTTCACTTAAAAACTTCACTTAGCTCACGATATAGGCGACGTCAATAAACATGAATGAAACACAGTTGTCTATTATAAAATGAACCGATAGTACGATTACAATATTTGTTCAATAATGTTCAACAAAAGTTTGTCTCTGCTGGAATCATTTCCTGTTTTGTTCTATCAAATTTACACTGGTCTCACGCTAAGTGTGCCACTTTAGTTGTAGTGGTCATCAAAAATCTGTGAAATAGCGGGACTGCAAACCTGGAACCCATAATGGAGCAATAAAAAAATAATACAGTAGGACTGAAAATTAACCAAAGAAAATCAGCCATTGCTTCATTTTTGTTGTCCAACAGAATTATTTTAAGATGGCCTCAAAACATTTGTGGCACCATTCGCTTAATATTTCTGCAACTCATAAGTATTTTCGCACAGCCCTCCTGCTGTCTCACATGTTTCAGCACCTTCCACAGATGTTCAATAGGATTTGGATCCGGACACTTGATAATTGACCAATGTTTGTTCTTACACAATCTTATTACAATCTTTATCTTGAAATATCATGAAATCTTTAAAAGTTATTCTGGAGAAAAACAGTGTGGCCCAGTGTCAGAATGCATGGTTTCAGCTGCTTGTCCTCCACAAGGATAAAGTCCCAAAACATACGCCAAACAGTAAAAAAAAAAAACATACGGTGATTCTGAAAAGAGCCGTGACCATGATTTTTGTCTTGACCATTTTCATGAGTTTATGTTTTAAAATCATTCTGTTGGACCACAAAACTAGAGCCACGCCTGATTCTCAACTAATTTTCCGTCCCACTACTCACGCTGGGACTGTTTTGCCACCCATGTGTGACAGGCGAGTCCTGGATCAGCAGCGGCTTTTGCCTGACCGCCGTTCCTACATGCTGACTGTGCGCCACGCTTTGACCAGGAAACTGACCCGATCAAAAACCGTGCAGTGGTGACCTTAACACACTCATCGCACTCTTTGGCTCTATATTAAATCTACATGTGAACTGCAGATTTGGTTTCTTCTTCAATGGTGTGACAAGCATATTATGGGAAATTTGCATTGCATACACTGGAGTTGGGTTTGTGCCCACCCATCAAGTGTGAAATTAAATAACCATATCTATATATTTTGTTATCTGCCTATTTCTGAAAAAATGTGTCCGCGGGCTGCGCTGCACTTTTGCCCCACCTTTACAAAACTGTGTGGAAAATTAACAATACAGTACCGACTATATCAGCCAATGACTCAGCAGATAGGCTGACTAATGTTCCATAGCGAAAGAGTCATTCTCATGTCAAAGCCAATAGGTAAGCAAATCTGCAACGCCAATAGGTAAGCAATAGGTAAGCAAATCTGCAACGCATTGATTAGAGATTTTCATGTTTCTTGTGCGGAGCGTGCCTGTTTCGTTGCACAAAAGTGTAATGACAATAAAGATCCATCCATCCATCCAGATGGGTAACAGTGTTAGCTGCAGTCGCGTCCGACAACCAGCCCGTACTGAATGACTGGGTGAGCGGGCGAGGGTTTTGTCACACAACCACAGTGCAGTGGTGCTTTGAAATAGGGGTGACCTGACTTTCAACTTTCTCGAGATATCAGGCGCCGTTGGGCTGACTATTTATTTATTTTATTTTTGAAGACAAATGTTTCAGCAACAACATATAGTGACACATGGTGGAAAAACTAAATCAAAAGCACAACTAAATCCTGAAAAGACCAAAACTCAAAGGAACAACAAAACGTACCATCATGATAAACAAAACAACATGACAGCAACAGAAACAAACAAAAACAATGAGAAGTAAAACATTAGATAAAACCTAATCCAAACAAAAATAGAATCATAAAATGATGTTTCTATGAATGACGTTCTATGCAAGACATGCCACACTGCAGTATGATTGGCAAGGGCTGCCCCTTAATTCAAGTGGGATTCATAGTAACTCCTCAATGAACAGTCGACTCTTCTATTTCCTCCAGGTGGCTAAGGTGGGCCCTCCAGGAGTAGTAAGTAACATTTAATCGATGCAGTGTGACAAAACCGATTTTTTAAATTCCATTTAATTATGTCACCACTGTGTGTTGTTATGAAGTACAATATTATGGAGTGCTATTTTTCCTCATTAAAATACACATTACATCTTTTTTTTGTGAGGGTGAATGGATTAAGGAATTCATCAATGATTTGTGTCTGGAGCATGGTCACAGAACCAATGTAACTCGTCTCCTAAGACACCTCTGTCAACGAATTGACAAGTGTGCTTGAATGTCTGTGTGAGCTGATTTATGAGTAATTTAGCCCGTGGGGCCTCTGTAGCGAGTAATAAAAGTTGCAGAGATTTATTGAAGCAGGGATTAGTAAAAAACAAAACAAAACAGTGTTTGCTTCATATGAGCAGCACTCTGTGAAGAATGCGGGGCACTACTCACAGTGAACAGTTGTTGCTTTGAGCCAGTGCTTCTCCAATTATTTTCTGTTACAATATATAAAACACATTAGTCTACAAAAAAGTGCTCATGTATAATATATATATATTTTTTTTTTAACAAAAATGAGGAAGTCAGGATTGATGGCTACGATGAGCACCTTTTGCAGTGCACAACTTTTCAAGCGGTTTATCAGCGTGATTGAGGTGTCATGTATTTTAAGTTGTGCCTTAATTTATTTGGCCTTGTGCTTTTTCGACATAGTCAACACACCGGTCTTTACTCGTCTGTCTTCCACCGTAGTCGGCGGTGAAGCCAAGCGCTTTATTCGCTTCGTCATATTTCCTTGACTTAGCTTTCAGGTCACTTTCTTTTGTCTCAATATCTTCGTCTCTCGCTGCCTTTCTTTTCATCCCTGTTTAAAAAATAATTGTCTCCTTAGGCCTTTTTTAATACTGCATTTCATATCGTCTGCTCGGTGCAAAAAACAACAAAACTACACCATCGAGCTCTCCGACAATGAGGGCGCTACAGCCAACTAGTGATGTGTCGTTCGCGAACGAACCGGCTCTTACAGCCGGCTCTTTGAAGTGAACGACGGGAGCCGGCTCCTCATAGGGAGCCGCTCCTAATGGGAGCCGACTTTTTTTTTCTCCTGCCCCCCCCCCCGGTTAAAACCGCACGTGATTGGTCAAGATCCGTGGTAGAAGAGGGAGGGGAGGGTGACACACACGTGAGAAGGGGGAGGAGTTAGAGACACACGGCAGCACACTGAGAGCTCAAAAGCGCTCCAGAGAAAAAAACAACACGGTGGAAAGTGGAAGGGTGAGAAAATGGATAGGAAATGAAGTGAAATTTGGACTCATTTCAACTTAATTGATAGTTCAAAGGCAGCGTGTAGACTGTGCAAGGTTAAAATATCCAATATCAAATTTTTAATTATAATTTGTTGTGTGGTAATCAAAGCTTACTTATGTTGTTTTACTGTAAATAGTTAAAAGCTTATAAATATACACAATCAGAGATTGGAACTTTTTGTTGACCTTGTTTTGAGATGGGTCTTTGTTATTGTACTTTGTAATGTATTTTTTTGTCGCACTCCATGTTGTACTCCATGTTATGTTCAGAAGAATATAAATAAAGACATATAAATAATAAATATTTGATATACTGTATATTTTTTACATTAGTAAATCAGTCTACACATAATGTTACATGATTTTTGGTAGTAAATTAATTGAAGCAACAAAAAAACTGAAGAGCCATTGGGAGCCGAAAGAGCCGGCTCTTTGTAGGGAGCCGAGTTAAAAGAACCGGCTCTCTAAAAGGAGCCGGAATTCCCATCACTACAGCCAACTGTTGTAGTGGATGTGCAATTACACTTTATTCTATTTTCCTTGGCAAAAACAACGCACGTTCCCCAGAGTCACACGCCCTGGCATCGCCCCACAGGGGACCGTACCCCACTATTTGAGAAGGACTGCTTTAAGCTAAGGGCACCAACTTATTTTTTTACCCACACGGTAGACTTTGGTTTTGCTTGTAGAAACAAGTAAGCAACTAGCCCCTGGGATTGTTCTGCGGGGACAGCCAAACGCCGGCAAGAACGCGGAAAAGACATCCAGCCCGTTGTTTGTCATTAATTTCTAAAGGCACGCTCACGATATACCCTACGTATGTGGGCAAATATACACAAAATGTCTCTATAAATGATGAAAAGAGACATCTTAATATTAACACCCGTCCCAAAAGCGAACCTTCTCTAACATGCAATGCGCGTCACCTCCAGTAGATGGCAATGTCTACTGATCTTTAAAGCCTCGATAGACTCACAGATGTCACAGCAAAACCAAACAAACAATTGTTATTCACGTGTCCTGACAATGGAGTGATTAGACAATAAAGTGTCTGATGATAATGTCATCATTTAGCTAGCACACTAAGAGTGAAGTAGGACTTTTGATTACAGTCTCGGCTCGGTTTTCCTCGCCATGGAGCCTTCTCTTGCAACTCCCGGGATGTTTCTTTAAGTGTAAAGAAAACGAAAAGACAGAAAATGAAAAACTATCTCTGAAAGAGGAGATACTCGGCACCATTTCAACAGATGTCTTATTTGTGGAGAAGAACAGGGACCACTTGCTCATAGCTCATAGCAAAGCTAAAATGTCGCAGCAGGGCAAAACCCAGATCAAGGTTTTATATTTTCAATTGCCAGCCTTGTTTCAAGGTTAAGCATAAATCAATATTCACCATCATGAATGTCTGCCTCCATGACTACACTTGTACCTCTGAACAGCTGTGGAGTGAATGACGGTCATATGAATGTTGGATGTTGATGAGGAGGGTTGGTGACGTCACAGTGGTCACCTAGGAGACAAAAGATCCAAATGGTAAGTAAACTCTTTTGGCCCAGAATAGATGATGAGTCATCGTGCATTATTACGTAAGCAGCCATTTGCCGACTTTCCAGCTCATGACTGGCAACAACCTGTTAGAATCACAGGAGCTTCCATCTATCTATCGATCCATTTCATTTTCCCGCTAACTCTGTTAATGTGGTTGATGGAAAGTCATGATGAAAATGTGACTATGGCAGTATTCCCCATGTTTTTGTGTGGATAAGAGTTTTCATAAATAGTAAAGTTTATCTGACAAAAAAAGATCGGAGATAAGTAAATCCCAATTTATGAAACGGTCTCGTGGAGGTTTCGTGGTGGTGGGGATTTTAGGTTCAGCGGAACATCCCAAAAATTGGGACAATTTTGCGTTAAACCCAAAGGCCTCAGAAGCATGACAAAACTTATTATTATTAAAACTAGAGTTCAAACTATTATCATTCAATACATCAAACAAGATGTCTTTCATTCATTCATTTTCCGTTCCGCTTATCCTCACAAGGGTCGCAGCGGGTGCTGGAGCCTATCCCAGCCGTCTTCAGGCAGTAGATGAGGGACACCCTGAACCGTCTGCTAGCCAATCGCAGGGCACACAGAGACGAACAACCATCCACGCTCACACCTAGGGACAATTTAGAGTGTTCATTCAGCCTGCCATGCATGTTTTTGGAATGCGTGAGGAAACCAGAGTACACGGAGAAAACCCACGCAGGCCCGGGGAAAACATGCAAACTCCACTCAGGGAGAGGCCGGAGCTGGATTTGAACCCGTACCGCTGCACTGTGAGGTCGACACGCTAACCACTGGACCACCGGGCCGCCACAACATGTCTTGTGAGACTTCAACATATAGTGAGCAGCGAATGGATTCATGCCACAAGCATTTGCTTTTTCACTCTCATCTTCTCTGATGATGTCACATGATGGTAGAAAAAGAAAAGAGTGATGATGCTGAGAATTTACATTTATGTCGCTACTCAGTACAGTATGAGCAAAATGGTACATTTAATATCCATACATAAAAGTTTACGATTTAACTCTTTCATGCACCCTGTTACCTGATAACATGATAACCTGTGCACTGTAGTAAACGCTGTCTCTGAAAGGGTTTTAATAAATGTTTTTTTTGCTGACACATGTTCACTTTGTTCTTTTCGATGCGGGGAAAATATATATTTCTAAGATGGTTCATCAGTGTGACATCACAGATTATGCTCAAATTTCGAGGTTCCTGTCGTAGACAATCAAAACGATTGACAGTTGTATGAAGAAGCCTACGGTCCCATTGGCAGGCGGCCCTTTGTTGGAGCATGGCATAGCGTCGTCATAACCAGAGGTGGGGAAGCAGCCTCTCCTTTAAGGAGTTCGAACTTTAGAAAATGGGGACGATGAGATGATGATCACACAATCGAAGAAGCAGGTGGAAGACAAGCAGGAGCTCATTAGGTAACAATTGAGAAGGGATTAACTGTGGTTCTCTGTCAAAGAGGTATTCTTTATTCCGATACGTTTGGAAATGCCCCAGATTTTACAAATGAGGAGCAAATCCCCTGGCAAGCCCGGACAGATTCCAAAATGGCTTTGCAAGGTTGAACTTTGGTGCTTGGAGCTCAATACAAATACTGTGAGGACCTGCCCACGTGCGTAACTTTTACTGTGTGTAATAATCCATTCCACGGAAACATCACCACCATTTCAATTATTTGTGTTTCTTTGTCTACGACAGCCTAGACCGGTTTCAATTTCCATGCCGTGTTTTGGCAAACTGCTGAATGTAGTGAATGCAAAATGGCAAAATCTACAGATGTACCATAACTGGTCCTCTCGATGCATCACAGATTGTGTAACAGATCAGGGATACAAACAAAAGTGTACACTTACAATAGGTCCGGCTCTTCTCACGCTTCTACATTACATGCAGTCTTGTTCATCAAAGTGGGGTCTGGAGCTGCAGAATAGTTTTTTTCAAAGGGGAATGACTAGCTTAATCCACACAGATTCAAATTTGGGGGACTGCAGGGTTACAATTTGAAATGAAGGATTAACAAACAGCTTTAAAAAGACACGGAAATAGAGATGACAGCAACAGTCGGCAATAGAGAATCACACATTAGTGTTGCCCTGTTGCGACTTTGTCGTGGGAACCTGGCAGCTTGGTTTGACGTTTATAATACAGAAGAGTGCAGTATATGTACGATGCCACGAAAAAAGCTTTTGTCCCCTTCCTGAGTTCAGTATTTCTTTTTTGCATATATGATCACATTTACATGTTTCAGATAATCAAGCATGATCTCGTTTTTAATATCTCACATATCTGACAAACACGACTCTTACCCAAGTAAACAGGCTGTCTCTAAATTACCACTCTACACTACATCTATTCTTTGGGGAAAATCTGTTCCTATATGTGAAAAAAGTAATTGCCCCCTCAACTTAGAAAGTGCTTGTGCCACACTTGGCAGCAATAACTGAAATCAGGCCTTTGTGTAGAGTCTGATGACCAGTAAAAAGTGACGTTATTATTCCAATAATAGATTTATACAATACAATACAATACAATACAATACATGCTGATTTATATAGCGCTTTCACAACAGCGGAAGCTGTAACAAAGCGCTTAACAAAACAGTTAACATATAGTCAAATAATAAACACAACACATAACATAAAACACGGACAGTCGTGCAGTCCTAACCAGTTTTCCCCTCATACGGGTTATGGATGTATTAATCTATTTTGGCACAAGACGTTTTTCTTTGCCATTCAGCGATAGATTTGTTGGTATGATGTGGGGTCAATATCCTGCGGTGTATCCCAAGAACGCGTGAGCATTATGTTCATCATGTCGCACATCTTCCAAAAAGTTTCACGTTTGTCTAGGCGCGGCATATTTCTCCAAAGGTCTTGAGGGTGATCGAGCTGTTTCTTCGCAAATGTGAGATGACACTTTGCGTTCTTTCTTCTCAGCAGTGTTTTTTGCTTTGGAACCCTCCCATGGATGACATTTTTGCCCAGTGTCTTTACCATGGGAGAGTCATGAACACTGATCTTGAATGAGGCCAGGCGGACCCGCGGTTCTGTTCTTTGGATGTCACTCAAGGTTCTTCTCTGACTTGTGTTTTCTCCATTTGTGGTTCGCTGGATTCCCAAAGCCTTGGCAGGGCTCTACACTTTACAACTTTAGCACAGGTAGCACTGAAAAAGTTGCCCACACCTCACAAGAGTTGGTCACACCCTTTCTTGGGGAGACATTCAGCATGTCCATATTTGCTGATGTATCATCATCTCAATCTTAGTTTACAAACATGTTCTGGTCCCTCGGCACTGATTCAGATGCATTAGGTCCATCATAGCAGTGTTTCCCAACCAGGGGAACGTGTACCACTGTTGTTTCATCTGAATTTAAAAAATAAACAAAAAAAAGACAACGCCAAAGAATTAAATGTTCAAATTAGGGAAGATTTTGCTAGATGCGTTATATTCTACTTTTGGAGAATTATCAACAATTATGTGTCGGGGTACTCATGGTATTGAAACAAAGGTTGGGACCACTGCTCCAAAGTATCAGTTTGCAGTATTTGCCCTCACATCCATCCATCCATCCATTAGCCCGAGCCGTTTATCCTGACGAGGGTCGCGGGAGTGCTGGAGCCTTTCCCAGCTGTATTCGGGCAGTGGACGGGGTACACCCTGAACTTTTGTCAGCCAATCGCAGGGCACACGGAGACAACAAACAGCCATCACGCTCACATTCACACCAATTTAGGGACAATTTAGAGTGTTCAATCAGCCTGCCATGCATGTTTTTGGAATGTGGGAGGAAACCGGAGGACCTGGAGAAAACCCACGCAGGCACGGGGAGAACATGCAAACTCCACACAGGAAGGCCGCAGCCAGATTCGAACCCTGCACCTCTGCACTGTGCAAACCAGTCGAACACCCTGCTGCCCGATTGCACTCACATTGGACATAATTCTGTTTTGTGTTGAGGATCACTTAATTGAAAGCGACTGAAAGTACTTTTTTTTCTTCATCTGCTGCTTGGCCGATGTCTCCCTGTCCTTTTCATCACAAGCGCTCTTCTCAGTTAGTAAAAAAAATATATATATATAGAAATAAAAGCGATAGACCGCTTCCCTTTTCTAATAAGTGAAACACTTAGTATATTGTTGTGGTGTGTGATGTACACGGCTGCACGTGACCTTTGCAGAAGCAGCAGCTTGCCACGCGAAATACAGATTCAGAAATCCCCTCTGGCACCAGTGCACAACTGAGAGCATGTATGCTCAGAGAGGCAGAGTGCCTTCCACTCCTATTAATTTCATAACGCAGCCATCACTGGCGCACCGTGTACCTAGTCGGACTGCTTACTACTGTATATCCAAACGCAGCTGGTGCTTGAACTGTTTAGGTCTGCACTACATGGCGCACCAGCGCCCCCTCCCCCCAAGTGGAGCAGCCAGACCGCGCTCCGGGGTAATCTAAAAAAAAAAAAAAACGGCACGAACGGCACATTTGAAAAACGCTCGGCGTTTCCGAATGCTCACAGTGGAGCAGAATGCGCTCGTATCTATTTCCAAACGCAGCCGTAGATAAGAAGACGGCGCTCTCTCATTGCAACGGGAGAACGACTGCGACTTTCACCAACGTCTTGAGGCGATCCAAATGTCCAGGGGCGGAGCTCAATGGTGACCACCCCTTTGCCACTTGCTTACACCGAGGGTAACATTTTTTAAATTTGTGATATATATATTTTATTTTATCATGCACTATTCTTAGACCTCTTGATACTCTCACGACAATTTGGTTATTGGGCCAATTTATATTAACTGCATATTTTAAGAACACATATATAACTGATATGAATGTCTGATATGAACGACACTTGGTCCTTACAGTCGACATCAATCAAAATCATTACTTTCACACTGTAGCAAGCAAACAACATGGCTGAGAAGTCATTGTTTATCATCCCATTCACAATCACAGTTTCATGAAATAAAATGCACACAAATACCAATCCTTCACACGCTCCTAAAACAAACAGGAGCATAAATAAGTAAGAAACAAAAACAAAGTTGAGAAGTGTTTAGAATTAAGAGATTTTTTGTGTGCTTTTTCGATATAATTTGAATGAAAGAGCCATTGATTGCAGAATGTAAAATGGCATCAATGACAATTGATCACTCTGATTGGGAAAAGCAAAGCCACAGCAAAGAAAATTGCATTATGTCGTAAATTAAGATCAGCAAAAGGTTGCTTTGCTTAAACATGTTCTGGCTAAGGAATGAAGTACGCATGCATGCCCACCACTCAGTGAGGAGTTGGTTTAACCCGATTATACCCCCTACCCCCACCCCTGAAAAATTTCTGGTTATGCCCCAGCTCTTGATTAAAAAAAAAAAAAACAACATATTTTAAACTATTCTTTTTCTGTTGTTGTACATATTTTCAAAATGAACATGATGGTAGCACAGTGAGCATCATGACATTTTTACCTGCACAAACTGAAAAATTGCCCGAGTTTGCCAGTATTTTGCCCGCAGTCTCGAGTCCTGCTTGACAATGGATTTCTAACCTTTTCTAGACTAATAGGGTTCAGTCATCATTTATTCTTGACTGTCTTTACATCGTTGGATGTTACTTTTTGAGCTCTTCTGGCCTCTTCCAGTTTGTCTGACAAGTGATTAACAAATCTGGTGGTAATCTGATCCTGGGTGTGGCCAGTGAAAGGCAGGCATCTTGATTTCGGTCTGTCACAGGTTAATGCATGATTCACCAACTTTTTCACAAAGGCAACTGCATTTATGAAGCACATTTCACACACAGGTCAATCCATTGTGCTTTACACAACCAAAAGCATTTAGCGCGCCAGCATATAACAAAGGGCCAGATAGGTTTCTCCCTTGATAAACAAAACATTTTCAAATTACATTTTGTATTTACTTGGGTTGTCTTTGAGAGATTAAGAATGGCGTGTTGATCTGAAACGTTTTAGTGCACTCCTTGGCCAAAATCAGACACTGGGAAGATCCGTTGTTCTGGCACTGCATTGAATGGAGGACACCAATGTGGCACATGAGTAGGGTACGGATCTATTGCAAACAATTGCTCGCCAGTGTTCAAGTCAAATGTGTTTATACCTTATAGTCCTTAATCACATTTTTTTTAAGTTTCAGAGCTTCACATGCCCACATTTGACAAATATTAAAGATATCCCCTGATCTTAACCCCACAGTATGGCAAGGAAACCCACAGAAACAAAACTCGAAGGGAAAAATAAGAAACCTTGAGAAGGGGCTGCAGATGGTCATTGTAATTTCCTAGGAATGGTGTACAAGTGATTTTTTTGACGATGTAAAAACTGGCAGACATTTACAGAAATAAAGAGTTGCATATTCAAATGTTTCTTAAACGTGAAAATCATGAACGTGTCTTCACACATAAACGAATGTCATTAAATAAGTCACATGCAGTATAATAAAAACGTTATTACAGGTAATTTGACCACATTTGTTATTTCAGAAGTGTGTATCAAACTGGAAGCCCTTTCGAATTATTCAGCACATATGAAGTAGCCCTCAGTTTGAGAAAGGCTGGCAACCCCTAGTATAGAGTATGAAAACGAATTGGAGGAAGGTGTTTTTGGATTGGGGTTTGGGTTCATACACAGACGCACGATCAGGGTTGAAGGCTGTCCCATTACGCGTGGCCCACTCCATAATCCGAAGTGGAGATAGTGCAGTTTACCTGCCAATGTCAGGCACGAACCTCAGTGAGTCCATTTGTGTTTCCACAAAGTCAAGTACAGCGGGCGCACTGCACTTGGACCGCCCTGATTTGTATGCAAATTAGAGATGGTGCTAGGATTGGTTGCGGAAAAACGAACGACTTCCATCCCACAACGGCGCAAACGCCCTGTTGGTCTAAAATAATATTCCCGTGCAAAGTCTAGCAAAATACTTAAAGAAAGAAAATTCCACCCATGCACACGGTTAGTCTGAGCTTTGCACTAGACTTGGCACGAAAATAGGGCCCGAAATCTCAGTCACCTCTTAGTTCCGTCCCCAGTCGCCATCATAAAGAACTACATACTCGGCACTGACCCAAGAGTACCTGCGGCAGAGTGCTGGCTGGCTAAGTTGGACAGGACAGGGTCACCCAACCAATACAGTCTGAGTTCAGCCCTCGAGTTCCTGCACAGCATCTGCACGTGAATTCACAATATTGTACGGTTCTGTTT
Source organism: Hippocampus mohnikei (assembly GCA_026261675.1). Lineage (NCBI taxonomy): Eukaryota > Metazoa > Chordata > Actinopteri > Syngnathiformes > Syngnathidae > Hippocampus > Hippocampus mohnikei. The sequence goes on along the minus strand of JAKGUB010000822.1, from coordinate 7,264,844 downwards.
GGGTGTGTCCGCCATGTGACGCCGCGTGGGCGGGGCTTGCTGCATATTCATCAGACCGTGGGAGAGACAGCGCTGCGGTTGGAAGACTAAGACGGAGGAGCTCGGCTCTCTCGCAGCTGGATGGAGACCGACGGTCGAGCCCACACAGATGTGAATTGTCGCCACCGTCGAACGTGTCACTCACAGCCAAAGTCCAGTGACTGACTCGCGTCCTCCGCGGACGCTGATATCGAGGCTGCACACATGACAGACGTTCGGAACCTTTTTTGAATGAATTAGTTCTTATCAGCACGTGCGCGGCCATACGCTACAGCGATGGAGTCTATTTTAGACACTTTAACGGCCGATAAACTCTACCAACCTGGAGGCACACACCTGTTGGACCTGGAGGAACTCCACGACGGAGATTTCCTCACCAACGTGGTGAGTCACACACGCCGCTCACTTCTCGTGCGACACCCTGCGCCAAGTGCGCCTGCCTTCTGCCGGCAGCCTCCTTTTAATTGTCTACAAAACAAGCGCACTTTTGCTGGATGGTCCACCCGGACCCGGACTTCGGGAGACGGATCCTGTTTGATATCCGGTGCTGTTCCCTTTTCACCTCGGGTGTGCGTGCGCGCACGTGCGTGTGGGTCAAATCGAGTTCAGTAATAATCAGTCAAACCCCCCAAATTAACCCCTTTAAAGTGTACAACTCCAGAAAAAAGCGTTATTCAAAATGGGAAACACTAACCTTACTCGTTTCTTCTTTTTATTATACAGTATATAAGATAGATGGATTTTTTAAAATTTTATTTTTTTCCCTATTGGTGCGCTTACCTCTGGGCGTTTCAGTATAATGCCAAAAATCATCCAGACTGCGAAAAATACAAAGAAAAAGAAGGAGGTGTAGAAGAAGAAGTTAACGAAAGTAGACTAACTATTTGCATACATTGCAGTGGAGAACCTTTTTCTCATCATGTTTATTGTCAACACAAAGTTACTTCTCCAACCGCAGATTGGAGAGGGGAAACATTTTTTAAATCAAAATTAAGACACCACATCACAGGATGATCACTCAGGCTTAACTTTCCGATAATCAGACCTTCAATGACTTCAATCAGAAGGAGCGAATGGGTGTCAAAATCTGATTATCGATGTGTGTGTGTGTGTGTGTGTGTGTGTGTGTGTGTGTGTACCTCACATCAGATACTAGGTAACATGATCTTTCTGCAATACCATGACATGTTTGCTTTTCTATCCACAATATATCTCCCCTTTTTCAGTAGATTTTTTTGTTGTTGTTTTTCTAATTTTTTTTCCAACCCAGCTCAACAAGGCACCTCTTGCTAAAGCTACCAGGCACTATTTCTAGTTTCAGTATCCGGTAAGGGTCGCTAATTGGCCCAGCACATTGGTCATCTTCGTGTTATTGTCACTCTTGATGATTCACACAAAGGAATGACCAAATAAAACATACATACTGGTAGTCTATTTATTCTGTTGGTGTGCCTTAGCTCTGGACACTTTAATATGATTGGTACTCCTTAGTGTCCGCTGCTTTGCAATGGCTTTTTTTTTTTATTCCCATCTTCACTAAAATATAATTTTTCTCCTTAATAGCCATATACTGAGACATAAGTACCGGTACTTGGAGTCCTCGTTCTCCTCCATTGTTGTTGTTGTTTGTCGCCGGCCTTCGTTCTGACCGGATGGGGTCAACTCAATCACCAGTCACTCAGAGGATGGGTGACTCATCACACTCAATTCGTAGAAACAGACAATGTCGAGTCTTCAATGCACATGAAGACGTGACAACAAAAAAATCTTGTTATGAGGCAACAGTGCTAAACCTGCACTCAGCGCACAGCTGCCATCCACTGACCTTCATTCAAAAACAGCAGCAGCACCCAGGAACTGCTTCCTCTGTGACATCATGCACCGGAGCACAGCTGATTCAACGCACTGTGACAAAATTGAGTACATCCTGATTATTTGTGAAGAAGCAATAGCAGCGGTGACAAGAAGCTCATTCCAGGAAATGGATGGCTGGATGGATGTGTGATTCAGCAAAAAGGCAAGACACATGTGAGCCAAAGCACGACTGACATTGTATCCTACAATCATCATCTTTTATGATTCCGTATGTTAAAGCCCTTGAACCAAAATGCACTCGTTTCTAACAAAAAAAGAAAAAATGTCAAACACATAATTGCTTCACGAATAAATTATGCAAATTGTCTGACATTCTCGGAGAGAAATTTTGGTTTGCACGGTTGAATGTTACGTTTGAGTCACTGATGACCGAACGGCTCACTTGCCTGACTTGCATTCAGGCAGCATGGGTTCAGGTCCCACTGAGTGTCACTGTGATTGACTGTTGCTGTTTGCCTTTCACCCGAAGTCAGCTCACAGAGACCCCGATCACAAGTGGTGTGGAAAATGTATGGATGGAAGAATGGCTGTTGCATATGATTAATCTTTTACTTCTCAAAGACGCCAAGTGAGCAGTCGCAAATGTGTCTGGAAAAATATGAATTCAGTCTCCTGCTCAAGATGGTCAAATGTTGAGAGCTCATCAAATTGAGAGAGCTTGTCATTATAACACTTCATGATGCTTGATGGTCTTTTTAATAACAGGTGCTCTAAGAAATTTGGCCAGCATTCTACATAGATGCTTAAACGTCAGTAGCAAATAGACCAAACCTGACATCTAAAATGGCAGTGTTTTGTTAACAAATGATTTTCCTTGACTTCTGATTCCAAAATGAGTTATCCATCATTCTGTTGTGTGGGGCATAATCTGGTGAAGTGAAAAGACATTGATCTGGTTTCAATCATAATGCCCTTCTGGGGACAATCACAACTGTAATGTGGCCTGTGACGAAACAAGTTTGTCACCCCGACTTTATTCCATGTTCTATTGTAATTTCTCATTTTTCTTTTTTTGCGCTACTCCCCATTCAAACCCTGCACTCCAGCTGTAGAAAGGCACGCCCATCTTATTTGCATGCTCTCTTCGCATTGGCCATGCAGCTGGAAGAAGGAATGCAAGCAGGCCGACTGTGTGTGAGTGTGTGTGTGTGTGTGTGTGTGTGTGTGTGTGTGTGTGTGTGTCTCCTGTTTTCCTGAGAACTATAACTGACTTTAGTCTCCACATTAACTCAAGTGAAGCTAAATGCAGCCAAACCACTGTAGCCACATGAAATCAAAGACAGTAGGGAGCACTGACTTCTTCTTTTAACTTTATGGCACAATTGCATTTTGATTTCAAACAATCAGAAAATAATCGTGATGAGCATCCAAATCCATGGAATGGTGAGACTCACAGTTATGTCATCCAACGCACGACTCCACTTTTCAAACAAAGTCAGTAAAAGCCCGATTATCAGTTGTCTCTAAAAGATGATGTGGTGTGGGATGTGTTAGAGCAGTGGTGCTCAAACCTTTTACACCAAGTGCCACTTTGAAAGATACTTAGGTCCCAAATTACAGTCATAATAACTAACATTAAAATGCAGTCCCATTGTCGGCCAAAGTGTTCATCAGCAATGGGAAGTTTTATTCAAGATGGCAGTCTTTCCACGGGACCAAGGAAGGCCAGTGACAAAGTCCAGGGAAATATGGGACCATGGTCGAGGTGGAACCGGTAATGAGTGCAATAACCTCGTGGACACAAGCAGAGCAGGCTTGAACAAAGTCAGTGACGTCGTTCATAAGCTGCGGCCACCAAAATCGCTGCATAATTAACTGAAGGGTACAGTTGATTACGGGATGGCAAGCTATCTTGGAACTGTGCCCCATTGCAATACTTCTGAGCGGAGACGTGGGGGCACCCAGCCAGAACCAAAGTCTCTTCTTGAGCCTCCTCAATTCTTCGCTCTATTTCCAACCTAAGCGCCTCCATGATGCAATGATCTGGTAGGAAGTTGTCCTTTCTTCGTTTAGATCGTAAATTTGTGATAGTGCGTCGGGTTTGGTGTTCTTCAATCCTTTGTGGTTTGTTAATGTCAAATGTGTACCGTGTGAATAACAGAGCCCAGCGGGCTTGACGGACGTTAAGTCTCTTAGCCGAACGAATGTATGATCAATTCTTTTGGTTGGTGTACACTGTGATCGGCTCCTTAGTGCCTTTGAGCCAATGCCTCCATTCCTGTAATGCTCGGACGATGGCCAGTAGTTCCCTGTTTCCCACATCGTAGTTTGATTCGGTCTTCGTGTGTCGTTGAGAGAAGAAGGCGCAGGGGTGAAGTCTCTGGTCGAAGGGCCCACTTCTACAACAAACGGAAGTTCGGTGTTAGGGTGGTGTAATACAGGTGGGTTAGTGAAAGCATTCTGGGGGTCATTGAAAGTGTCAGCCTCAGAATTGCATCGAAATTGTGTCTTAGTGGATGTGAGACGTGTTAATGGAGCGTGTTAATTTAGCTCTCATTTCTAATAAAGCTGTAGTAGAAGTTAGCAAATCCCAAGAAACATTGCAAATACTTTCTCGTGGTGGGCGTAGGCTACCCAATCACTGAGTCTTCCAAGGATCACCTCTGAGCTGACACTGCTCTATAATGAACCCCAGGAATTATATGGATTCAACATGGAACTCACATTTTTCAGCCTTAACAAATAGCTTGTTTTCTAGGAGCTGCTGCAAAACGGTTCGGACATGCTGTTGGTGTTCGTTTAGATTTTTGGGAAAAAAATCAATATGCCGTTCAGATAAACGAAACAACATACAGACGCTCCCCGGCTTATGAACATCCGGGTTACGAACAACGGTACATACGAACATTTTCACGGGTATGTCGAAAATAAAAGAAAAGGTTAGATTTTGTATTGCGCGCCTTTTTCAGAGTGCCGAACGGGGCGGAGGAGGACGGCGAAGGCGACGGCGAAGGCGACGTTCGAAGGCGGCCGCGGGGAGAGGCGTGGGGGGCGGGCGTGTGACGGTGGAACGGGCAGGGAGGCGTACGGCTCGCCGGTCGACGACCGGTCGTCTACTCTCCCCCGCTGAAGCCGCTGCTAGTTTACTGGGCAGCCAACCCTTGAGCCCTGAAGAACGTGACGAAAAGCTCTCTCCCCGTTATATGGATGTCAAACATATAAGCCTTAAACATACATTCCAGACAAAATATAGCACTGAAGCAACTTACGAACGAATTCACCTTATGAACAATCGTCCGGAACGTAACTCGTTCGTAACCTGGGGAGCGTCTGTATATGGAGTAGATCCCTGAGAACATCATAAATGAGACTTTAAAAAACGTCCGGTGCATTGCTAAGGCCAAATGGCATGACTAAATACTCAAAATGTCCTATAGGTGTCTTGAACGCCGTCTTCCACTCATCCCCCTCACAAATTCTTACCAAATGGTAGGCACTACGCAGGTGCAATTTTGAGAACATTTTGGCTGACTGTAATGGTGCAAATGCTGAGTCCAAAAGCGGAAGAGGGTAATTATTCTTAATAGTAATTTTGTTTAGCCCTTGGTAATCCGCACACAGATGCAAAGACTTGTCTTTTTCCTCATTAAAGAAAAATCCGGCCCCCAATGGAGACTTGGATGGCCTAATGACTTGAGACCTGCTGCGAGTTTTACGAGTCAACACACTCATAATGAAGGCAATCCTAGTACTGTACTATCTAGCGGTAGTAGGCTGTTGGTCGAGTAAATGAGACTGCAATGGTGCAGGAATTGACTGCAAGCACCGGGTTCACCACTATAATGAGGCGGGTAAGGCAAGTTAATCTCCCAACTAGGTAGCGTGGGAAGGGGTTGCTGCAACAGGTGACGGGCGAGGCTCTGAGGGTTGCGATACTTGGTTGGTCAATACGAGACCCCAAAGCCTCGAACCGTTGGGCCAGCTAAGCAACTGCACTGCGGAGCTCCGTGAGCGCGAAGGCCTGCCATCCCACCAGTCGTTCTTGGCTGGCCAGCGCATGCAAAATTTTATCTGAGTCTACAGAATATATGGTCGGATAATTTGGTTATGGTTCCGGAAGGTTCCGGAACAGAATCAGACTCTACAAACGTAAACTCAGATAGACGTGTACAAAAAATATTCATTTACAGCAAAAATGGTGCAAAGCTGACCAAATACTAATAATGACGCTGATGGGCACATCAGGAGAAAACAAGAGAAATCAAAAGCACTTGCAGAAGGCAAGGGAAAAATGCAAACCAAAATAGCTTGTCAACAAGGGACAAGATGACCAACACCCATCCATCCATCCATGTACCCATCCATTTTCTACCGCTCATCCGGGGTCGAGTCGCGGGGACAACAGCTTTAGCAGGGAAGCCCGGACTTCCCTCTCCCCAGCCACTTCTTCGAGCTCTTCCCGGGGGATCCCGAGGCGTTCCCAGGCCAGCTGGGTGACATAGTCTCTCCAGCGTGTCCTGGGTCGTCCTCGGGTTCTCCTCCCGGTGGGACATGCCCGGAACACCTCACCAGGGAGGCGTTCAGGAGGCCGTTCAGCTGCCCAAGCCACCTCATCTGGCTCCACTGAACGTGGAGGAGAAACGGCTCGACTTTGAGCCCATCTTATCACCTTATCTCGAAGGGCGAGACCCTGCGGAGCCTGCGGAGAAAATATCGAAACGGAGAGTAATAATAAACATTGGCAAACTACTTCCGGAAAAGAACAAGAATATGGAGCAATATCGGTAACACCTAGAAAACTGAACATGAACAAACATTTTTAATTACCGTACTCTACAATTATCATTGTCAGTACCAGTGCTTTAAAACTGGCAATTTAAAAGCCGTGAAAGAAAAGGTTGCTGGTCTGCGAACATGTGCTTGTCTCAACTGGACCATGGCACAAAAAGGTTTGGGGACCACTGAATTAAAATATAAGACAGGTGATCAACTTTCTTGATGATTCAGTGGGCACGGTCACGTCTGTGCCGGTGGTTGGAGCCAGTTGAAATAGAGGGCTTTCCTTGTTTTTAACTTTGCTGGCTAACTGGATTTAAATCACCAGCCCAGAAACTATCATAGTCTCCTTTGTGAGAGCTTCGGTGTGTGATAAGTTAAGAAAAAATAAATAAATAAATAAATTTGAGTGATAAAAATTACCAGAGAAGAATTATTGTTTTTTTTTTGTTGAAAGGATCATTCAAATAATATTCTAGCCATACATACAATTTTAACATACTGTATAAGGCAAGAACTGTCTTTTAATCACTGCAAAAGCTCTACCTTGAAATAAAACTGAACTGTTCTTAAAACTGCTTTGTACTTGAAAACTAGAAAGAATACTTTCCTGGATCAAAAAGAAGCTTTAAAACGACTGCATGCATAGCTAGGCGCTCCATTGTAATTAGGGCTGCAACTAACTTACTTTAATAATACATTAATTCGTCAATAATTTTGTTGATGAATCATTGAATCCGATAAAAAAATAAGAATTTCACCTGCTATTTAAAAACAACATGACATTATTTCCAAATTAACACTGCGGAAAAAGCACAAATGGAAATTAAGATGATATCACTGGTTTGGTACGTGACATAGGCAAAAATGTTGATCATTGTTTTCCAAAGTAAAAGCAGATGTTTGCAAAGCTCTTCTTCTTATTAAACACATAGATAATAAGTCCGCTTTCATGGAGGACTACATAAATCTCTGAATATTTTCTATTGAGAAACTGACATTCTGAGGACTTGGTCAGTATTAAATGAAACAAAGAGTCTAAATAATTAAGCAAAATAATTAGCGATCAAGATTATAATTGATTAGTTGTTGATTAGTCATTGAGAGTCTCCTCAGACTTTTTTGTGATGTGAAACGGAACCAGATCCAGTTAGGAAGCGACCTTAAGATGGCACTGTTGCCAGATGCAAATTAAGGAGCAACAGGTTGCATTTGAGTATTTGTAGAACATATCTCGCATGTTCTGCACCACGATCAAAGTGACAAGAGTTTGACACTGCCCCCTAGTTACCAGATAAGCCAAAATTTCCTCTTCTCCGACTAGACTCTTGTCTTCTTTGCATTTGTGCGCAGTGCTGCTTCTCACAAGTCAGTATTCCTACTTCAAATTACATTTTGATAATTTGGGGAGGAAAGTAACAATTGTGATTGGAGGTATGCTTACGTTTGCAATGTGCTGTGGCGGTTGTCTCCAGTGCACAACACACTATAAAAATCAGGTGAACCCTACTTTCGATTGCACATTCACGCAACCTGGTGAATTTAAGGTGGCGTTCACTTTGCTCCTCTTTCGCCTACTTTAGCTACTCTTGTCACTTGCAAGTTGTTTGAATCGGTGCTCATGAACATGCAACCTTGCATTCATAATTGCAGCTAAGCATAGGCAAAATCAGCTTTCCTGCCTGCTCTTTTCCTTCCTTGCTAATGACATGCAAGTATGAGACTAAGCTGTAACAGTTAAAGCGCTTCCCAGCATAGAGCTTTGTGCAAATGAAATGAAAGGTCCACTTTGATGACAGTTCTCGCAACAAGTGTCTGTCCTAACGTTAGAACTAAACTCTTGTTTGTATTTGTATGGTTCTTGTGGTTGACGCAACCGACGGAGTAATCCCAGTGGATCACTGAAGCATTTGGGGAACTTTCAAAGGTTATAATGATCACGTTCGGCTGTTGTGAGAAACAGACTGAGGTCTGCAATAAGACAAGGCCAAGACAGATAGGACACATGTGACATGAGCATTGAAAGTGTTTAGATGTCTGTCGAAGCTTAAACATGAATCGCTTCTCAGATCAATGAGGCTGTGACAATGTTAAAAAAAATGTGAAAGATTAAACCATATGCTTTACATCAAAGATGAAACACAACCCACATTCCGCTTTTCTTCGGCATACTCAGCTGTTACAACGCCGTTATGACCAAAGTGTCTTTATGAGCACAACTCTATGTCTGCCACCTCGTGATAAATTGTGATACATACACTTGTGCTTAGAAGTTTACATACCCAAAGGGCACGGGTGCCCAAGTCCGGTCCTGGACAGCCGCAATTCAACCTGGTTTAGCCATCTCCCTCCCCCAACACACCAGATTCAATTGATCAGCTCACCAGGAAGCTTTGTGGAAGCCTGATAACGATCCTGACCATTTGAATCAGGTGTGTTGGAGGAGGGAGAAATCTGTCATGGGTGGGCAAAGTAGGGCTACAATGTTTGGAACGAGAAAATTGTTGCTGCTCCGCTCCAAAAAGTTGTCCGCCAGCTCGCTGTACTTTGTCTTCTGTCCATTCTTAACCCTTTCTTGCACCCTGTAACCTGATAACATGATAAGCTCTCCACTGTCGTAACCGCTGTCCCTGAAAGGGTTAATCAACTTCCACCAAGTCATCAGACTACTTCTGCTGGCGGCATGATCCAGAGTTGTAATGGAAGTCGACAAATGGAACAGAAACGTTTTTTCGGGTTTTTCATCGTCATCATCAAGTGTTTCATCTTTTCTATCACCGAAACAGTGAAAAGGGAAAAAAATAAAACTAAACACTTTTGGGACCCTCTTTTAGTAGATTGGTATGACTTATCCGACAATGTGGAAACAGAAAGTAGTCTGCGCTCAGCGAAAAAACGAGTGCATCGTCATTTTCTTGCCCACAGCAATGATCTAGATCCGTGGATTTGTGAATTTAGAAGGTGCACTATGCCAGAGGTGGCCAACCAGTCAGAGACTAAGAGCCAATTTTTTTGACTCTGTTACGGCAAAGAGCCACATCATACACATGGGCACACATGAACACCACCCCATCCCTTTCTCTTTCTCTCACACACACACACACACACACACACACACACACACACACACACACACACACACACACACACACACACACACACACACACACACACACACACACACACACAGACTTCTGCTCAGCCAGATGTATTGTAAATGTCCACACACCAACATGATAATGACTGCTGTAGGACAGTCATTTTCAACAATGAATAGTGTGTGCACTGTCTCACACACACAAACTCTCACTTTAACCAAGTCCATAAGCAAAAATAAAATAACGTTTTTGTCTTCCTATGCATGTTGCTGAGCACCTGAGTGCAGGAACATCTGGCATTTCTTCTCTTGAACAATCCTCTTCACATCTGGCTTGTATTCCGTTGTTGCCACTCGAAGCAGGCAAGGTCTGCATGCGAGCTGCAGTGGTTACTTACTACTTTGGTCAGCTTGCCATATAGGGCAAACTTTTTTGACCGAAGATCGACTTTTGAAGTGACCAACCTCGCGCAATTGACCTGATCACGCACGTGCAAGAATACACACACACACACACACACACACACACACACACACACACACACACACACACACACACATGCATGCAAACATGCACACGTGCGCCCAACCATGCAACACGCGCATATTCACGCACGCGTGCACACCACGGTGAGCAACAGCTGGAACATGAACGAAACTGAAACACACAGACACACAATTCTTTTTTCGCACCAACCCCCATTTTCCTCTCCCGACCCCTCGACTTGGGACCAGTCCGCTGCCACTACCCAATACGTCGAGCGACGTATTGGGTACCCATGTCTTAAAATCGGACATAATTTGCTGACTAGCTTAGCGCCTAGCGCCGTTGTTTGCGCATGAGCTGTGACCTAAAGTTCAAAATTCAGTTGTCATCTGACTGGTTGCTCTGTACGTCAATCATGTAACAGGATTGATGATAGGCTGACATAGTAAATTCTGCTGTATTTAGCGCCATTGTTTGAATGGCAATGCCACCGCCGAGGCGTTTTCGACGCGTCATGTGAAAGTCCGCATTGAACTAGCCAAAGAGCCGCATGCGGCACGCGAGCCGCGGGTTGGTCACCACTGCACTACGCCTCACTGGGCGTCCCTCCCTCACCCCCAGCACATCTGCAAATATGATAACACAAAGTAGACTAAACTTTAGACTTGCAAAAAGGAGATCTGTTTTGCAGTACAGGTGGTCTAATGTGATTTTGGTGCGTTTGATTGAGGAGCAGGCAGATAAGTTCAAACCTCTGAGGATGTGCGTGGTGGAAGTCATCCGATTTCGTTCATGTACACTACAGTATGTGGCATCAGCAATGGACAATCCATCTGAATCATTTTAGAAATCAATTCATTGAACAGAGTATAATCATTATCATATGAAAAATATTTCAACAGCACCCAGCCGCTGTTGTAAATGTGTCTGTGTGTTGGGGGAGGGTGGCGTTCCCACACAAGCGCACGATCAGGATGCAAGGCGGTCTCCAATTGGCCATTTCACGTGCACGGCCGACGACATAATTTGCAAGGGGAGAGCTTGCAGTTTACCTGCCAGTGTCATGCACAGACCCCCATTTCTGTTTCCGTAGTGTCAAGCGCAGTGAGCTTCCTGAAGAAATTTCCTTTTTGTACATAACATCAATGTTAATGTTCGATACTAGTTTTTGGTTTAACATAGCAGGAAAGGATGAGGAGATCTGCAGGATTTATTTCATGTCTAGCCATGTGGATCTTGTGGTCGATAACCTCCTAAAGGAGCAAATACAATATTTCTTAATTTAATGTCATCCTATTAGTCATATGTGCGCTTATATTCCATGTGATTTCACAGAACATTGCACCCGTCCCAGACCTTCAACGCAGGCATGTTCAACCGCAAAGACAAGCTAACATAATGTATGATGACATTTTGAGGTTAAAACTACATTTTAGGATGCTACACCGTTGTGTTCGCTGTGACGTCAATTCACTTTTAATGTATGGTCATTGCTATTTAAGTTTGATGGATGGATGTCGAGCACGGAATGGACCTGCAGCGCTGCTTTGTGGTTACTAGCAAGCCATTTGAGCACACTCAGACCATAGTTCATATTAAAATAACATTAGTCCTCATTAGCTTTTTAAATTCATGCTTGTGAAGTGATTTGACATGCGGCGACAGTTCATGCTATTTTTGCACATGAGCTCACGCGTGTTTCCTGGAATCCAACATTAAAATGCAGTCTTCTTGCCTCATTCAAATCAAACTCTCCCTGGATGCCCGTGAAGTCTGAGCACCGCAGTGTCCCAGGCTTCCAGAACATCTCAGCTCGGTGACTCATCTGAGTTCAGGATGAACATGTGTTGTATGCAATGACATCAGCACAGTGGAGGTGACAATCGGGTCATTATAGACTGTTTGACTCATGGGAATGCCTTAAAATCCATCTTCACTTCCTAATAGCAACATGGCTGGTTATTTTGCCTACTTTCATAAGGGTGATTAATATGAAATCCATTAGCATTTTTCTTTGATGGAGGCTCTTTACAGGTAAACTGTCTGTCATTAAAATTACGTTGACAAAGAACACTTTAGATAGATTTTGTTTTTTTTTAAATAACCTGTGTAAAAATAACAGACCCGCGTGGGGACTGACCAATAGTATTCTTTTGTGAAAAAATATCTGACTCAACAAATTTGAACATTGGTTTCCCTTTCGACAGTGATGGTACGCACAAATGACTTTAAGTCACACAGTTCAAGCCCCACTGTGAAAAATTCATTTTTAAAAATGGCAACTAGTTGTTGGCTCGTCTGCTTCCTGACGACTGTTGATGTTCGCTTGAGCAAAGCACCAAATCCTTAGACCTAACTCAAGAGGTGCCGCACTGTTTGCGCTTTCTCACCTTTCTCTCTGACACTCTCGATGGACGGCCCCATGTGTGTGATCTTGTTCTTTGAACGCTGTGCCAAATTTATAGACACATTGACTATAAGATGCATACCTTGAGAAATTACAATTAGTATGATACATTTTTTTTTTAAACCGAAAATAAATTAATTCCCCTTTGCTGAAGAAAGTCCAACTCATCCCCGGTAAAATAATATTTTCTGAAAGTTCTCCTTCGCTCGGCATTTGAGCGTCTGCACAGCAGCTGTCCCGCCTTCTTGAATCCATTTGTAACTTTTTGTGTTGCAGCCATTCTCAGGTGACCAGATGGACGACTTCAGCAGTGAATTATTCAGCAGCTTCTTTGAAGACCACCTGCTAGACCGCCCCCTGCTGGCAGACAGACATTCTTTCCTCCACATGGAAACAAACAGCAGTCCAGGTCACAATCATCATCTTTAACTTTGATCCTTATTTGATACGGATGTACTGCAAAAAGGGCAAACATATACAGTACCTCCACAGGATGAGTGATGCTTTCAGTCATCCTGTCTCCTCTTCTCGCTTGCTGCCAGTTGAGGATTGAAGACGTGCTTTCAAAGGGTTGAAATCCAAGAAACACTCTGCAGCCCCAATAACAATTTTAAATGGCCTCTTCATTTCCTTGGATTCCTGTACATTAGCCAGCCGCTTGACCCTTGAGCCAACATCCGCACAGAAATGAACCGCAAACCCACAATTGGACTAACATTTCAAAGCCAACGGCATTGAGGCCAACTATATCGAGTTCCCCCTAAAAAACGTTCAGGTAATCTCCTCCCTCACTCAGAGGTCAATTTCTAAAATTCACAAGTGCATATTGGCTTTGGCTTCCAAAAATCTGGACTTTTAACAGGTCAATGTTTCTGCCAAGTAATTCCACCTTCATCGGGGCCGCACTACTTTTACAGCAAAAGCACAATACCACGTTTACATTTTAATAGCAAATAAAATGCAACCACGTCTACATAAGTATGATTACATTTATTTTGCCAGCCAACCAAACGTGCTAATGACCTGCTTTAATTTGTGGCTTCATCACAGACATCCAAGGAGAACACAGCTACTCTTTGAGTGAAGACTCCGCCCCACAGAGCCCCGCCCTGTCAGTCAAGATGGACCAAGACTCTGGTGGGTGACTCACCTTTCTAATGACTTGCCAATCTCTTCGTCTGATTAGGAATAGATAATAGAGGTACTCGCTGCTTTATTTGGTGCAACGCTTTTTGTCATTTTGCACACACGCGCACGCAAGGGAAAGGCACAAAATGTGTGTATAGGCTTTTGAAAATCATTACTAACCAGGGATTTGATGCCCACCCACAAGAATAGGGAATGACAAAGACGACTTTGGCATTCCACCCTTCTTTTTCACCACGAGCTGTTGCTCTGGTTACAAGGCCAAACATCACTTAACAATCGGGAGATGGGATCACACTCCTCAGCCTCCCTGGTAAGGTCTATTCAGGGGTGCTGGAGAGGAGGGTCCGTCAGGAAGTCGAGCCTCGGATTGAGGAGGAGCAGTGTGGTTTTCGTCCCGGCCGTGGAACAGTGGACCAGCTCTACACCCTTAGCAGGGTCTTCGAGGGTATGTGAGAATTCGCCCAACCAGTCTACATGTGTTTTGTGGACTTGGAGAAGGCGTTTGACCGTGTCCTCGGGAGTTCTGTGGGGGTGCTTGTGGGTATGGTGTACCGAACCCCCTGATACGGGCTGTTCGGTCACTATACCACCGATGCCAGAGTTTGGTTCGCATTGCCGGCAGTAAGTCGGAATCGTTTCCGGTGAGGGTGGGACTACGCCAAGGCTGCCCTTTGTCGCCGATTCTGTTCATAACTTTTATGGACAGAATTTCTAGGCGCAGCCGAAGCGTTGAGGGGGTCCGTTTTGGTGGCCTCAGTATTGCATCTCTGCTTTTTGCATATGATGTAGTACTGTTGGCTCCTTCAAGCAGGGCTCTCCAGCTCTCACTGGAGCGTTTCGCAGCCGAGTGTGAAGCGGTTGGGATGCGGATCAGCACCTCCAAATCTAAAACCATGGTCCTCAGTCGGAAAAGGGTGGAGTTCCCTCTCTGGGTCGGGGAGGAGATCTTGCCCCAAGTGGAGGAGTTTAAGTATCTTGGGGTCTTGTTCACGAGTGAGGGCAGAAGGGAGCGAGAGATCGACAGGCGGATTGGTGCAGCATCTGCTGTGATGCGGACGTTGTATCGGTCTGTCGCGGTGAAGAAAGAGCTGAGCCAAAGGGCAAAGCTCTCAATTTACCGGTCGACCTACGTCCCAACCCTCATCTATGGTCACGAGCTATGGGTCGTGACCGAAAGAACGAGATCCCGGATACAAGCGGCCGAAATGAGTTTTCTCCGCAGGGTGTCCAGGCTCTCCCTTAGAGATAAGGTGAGAAGCTCGGTCATCCGGGAGGGGCTCAGAGTAGACCTCATCCACATCGAGAGGAGCCAGATGAGGTGGCTTGGGCATCTGATCCGGATGCCTCCTGAGCGCCTCCCTAGTGAGGTGTTTTGGGCATGCCCCACCGGGAGGAGACCCCGAGGATGACCCAGGACACGTTGGAGAGACTATGTCACCCAGCTGGCCTGGGACCGCCTCGGGATCCCCCGGGGAGAGCTAGAAGAAGTCGCTAGGGAGAGGGAAGTCTGGGCTTCCCTGCTTAATCTGCTGCCCCCGCGACCCGGCCCTGGATAAGCGGTAGAAGATGGATGGATGGATGGATGGATGGATGGATGGATGGATGGATGGATGGCTTCACATTTATTTGCAGTCATATTGTTGTTTCCCATGTCCTTGTTAATAGTTATTATACAAGAAGTGTTGGAGGAAAGCGGCCTTCTTTCCGCCGCGTGTTCGTTGAATTTCGAACGAGGAGACTGTTGGTTCTTCAAATAAAGGCTGGAGCCAATGAACAGTTCCTTCGAAGTTTTTAATAACGGAATATTCCGGGCACCCGCGAATTACAGACAATGGCTGCGCGTCACGAGTGCGAAGCAGGAAGAGAATCACATCATTTTTATATTATCAGAAGGGCGGTACCGAGGCACAAATGGTGACATCATAACTTTAATTTCTCCTAAACCGATTCTCAGCTTGGCGCATTCCAAAGTTTGTGCGTCTCCAGCGGGGACTATTCCAATTCTAGGTGATGATTGTTACAAGGACGTCAAGCTACACTGCGGGCATGGGAAAGTTATACAGCATAACTAAATATGAGCAGAATACAGACTTCAGAAGATAAGTACAGACGCTCCCCAGCTTGCGAACAAGTTACGTTCCAAACGATCGTTCGTAAGGTGAATTCGTTCGTAAGTTGTTTCAGTGCTATATTTTGTATGGAATGTATGTTTAAGGCTTATATGTTTGACATCCATATAACGGGGAGAGAGCTTTTCGTCACGTTCTTCCGGGCTCGAGGGTTGGCTGCCCGGTAAACTAGCAGCGGCTTCAGTTTGAAGCTCCCGATCTTTCTGTTTATAATGGTACCGATGGTTGAACGATTCATCTTGTATTCACGTGCAACGCTCACCATTTTCTCACCCGCATCAAGCTTCTTTATTATTGCCACTTTCTTTTGAAATGAAATGGCTTACCTCTTCTTTACATTTCCACTCTTACTAGAAGCCTTTCGCTTTTCACCAACCATATTGAATAATGGATGCACGAGCTATTTAACAACTGGGCAGAGGAAGCCGGATTCGGGGTGGATGCTGGGCGAGCTCTCACAGCGCCACACGTCGGTATTAGTGGCGGAAAGAGGCACTACAGTAACTGTACTCGGAAAAAGGCGTGCAATACAAAATCTAACTTTTTCTTTTCTTTCTCGACATACCCGTAAAAATGTTCGTATGTACCGTTGTTCGTAACTTGGATGTTCGTAAGTCGGGGTGTTGTTTGAAGGTTTATAATTTACAGTAACATTTGTGTGTGTTTTTTTTTTAATTTCCATGTAATAGCTGTTAATCTATAATTTTACATGTCAGTTTAGCATGGAACAGCTTGGGGTGACTAATAAACATAAGAACATTTGGCCTCTTAATTGTATAAGTGGTTGTGAAATGCCCTACCCGAACAGATACTCTTGAATACATTGTAGATATCCATCCATCCATTTTCTAATCCCTTCTTATCATCACAAGGGTCGCGGGCGTGCTGGAGCCTACGCCAGCTATCTTCTGGTAGTAGGCGTGGGTACACCCTGAACTGGTTGCTAGCCAATCACGGGAACACATAGACCAACAACCATCCGCACACACACTCACACCTAGAGACAATTTAAAATGTTCCATTAACGTGCCATACATGTTTATGAATGTGGCAGAAAACCGAGAAAAAAACACAAGCAAGCACAGGAATAATAATGAAAACTCCACACAGGAAGGCCACGTCTGGAACCGAACTCTGCGCCTCTACACTGAGAGGGGGGCGTGCTAACCAGTCGATCACCGTATCGCCTTACAAAATCATAATAAAAACAATTTATTATAGCGTGGAAGGCTCTGGCGAGACACAAGGGAAAATGCTGGGTGACAATCCGCAGCCAATCAGCTCACGGGATAAGTCCATTTCTGCTCTTATTGGTCGGATGTTGCGCCCGGAACCAGTCGCGTGTTGTATGAGTGCCTGAGATATGTGCAGTAAAGGACAGGCTTGTACAACGGCCAAGTCAACACATCTCATTGTTCGGCATGCAGGGAAACTTCTCTTTCACGCATCAAAATGAAACGACGCACCTTGCCGCAATATGACTGCCGACGTCTCTGTATTTTTTTCATTTATATTTTTTTGTTATCATTTTTATTTATTTAGTGTTGTTTTTTTAATGAATACAGCATTTTGGAAAAACCTGCGAAGCACTGAAGCCGTAAAACATGAAGTGCGAAGTGGCGAGGGATTACTGCATCTGTATGCACACACGCAGAAGATCGCTCTAAATCACATTGAGCAGTGCTTTCGGGTTAGCATTCAGTATCCAAATCTCCAAATACTGTACAGACACTCCCCGAGTTACGAACATCCGAGTTACAAACAAACGGTACATACGAACATTTTCACGGGTCTGTCGAAAAAAAAAAAAAGACTTAGATTTTGTATTGCGCGCTTTTTCCGAGTGCCGAACGGGCGGAGGAGGACGGCGGAGGCGACGCTCGGCGGACGCGGGAGAGGCGTGGGGCGGGCGTGTGACGGTGGAACGGGCGGGAGGCGTCGGCGCGCCGGTCGGCGACGTCGTCTACTCTCCCCGCTGAAGCTGCTGCTAGTTTAGCGGCAGCTAACCTCAAGCCCTGAAGAACGTGACGAAAGCTCTCTCCCGTTATATGAATGTCAATATAAGCCTTAAACATACATTCCAGACAAAATATAGCACTGAAGCAACTTACGAACGAATTCACCTTATGAACAATCGTCCGGAACGTAACTCGTTCGTAACCTGGGTAGCGTCTGTACATGCAATTTACCGCGCACTCTCCTGTCTGTCTAAACCAGGGGTGGCCAAGCAGTCAGAACCAATTTTTTTACTGTGTTACTGCAAAGAGCAAAATTCAGTTGTCATCTGACTGCTTGCCCTGTATGTCAATCAAGTCACGGGATTGATGAAAGGCTGACATTGTAAATTCTGCTGTATTTAGTGCCAGTGATTGAATGGCAGTGCCACCGCCGAGGCATTTTCGATGCGTGCCATGTGAAAGTGCGGGAGCCGCATTGAACTAGCCAAAGAGCCGCCGGTTGGCCACTCCTGGTCTAAAGTTTCAGTGTACTTCTCCATCTCTACAGATTGTCACCCCCCCCCAAAAAAAGAAAAAGTCCACTAAAAACGTGTACTGTACTGCAGTCGTATAAAATAATCTTAATGTTTACACTAACAGTGTACCGATGCTCGCAATGAAAAGGCAAAATTGCCCACCACTATGGCCGACCGCATGGGATTATGGGATATGATACTATTTTTATCACAAAGGTGGACCTCCTCTATTGAGTATACAGTACATAGTTGGAAGATTAAGTCATCTTGTAGATTCAAATGCAAAACATTTTCCATTTTTATTATTTATTTATTTACTATAATATGCAAAAATACTTTCAAATAAATCCGGACGAAGATTCACCAAACGATTTCCCTCTGCCGCCCTCTTTTGGCTGACTGCTCTCTCTTACAGACTAAGGTGTAGAATCAGTCAAAGTAGTGTTTTTATGTAACATGAAATTTCAGCATAAGATGCCCACTTTATATCGGACAAATGTACCCTTTTATTTAAATCTTTTTGAGCATTTACCTCCCCATCAAAAACGTAAACTATAAATAACCATAAAACATAAAACAAGGAGACATTGAAACCAGTGCCGGATGCTCGTCTGTCAAAGAGGGGAAGCTCAATTTTGATCGACATCATAAAATGTGTCCGTTTATTGATACGCGAATTCCACTCTAGCTCCGTTGCTTTTCAAGAAAATGATCTGTGACCCTGTCATACCAACAAGGCGTCTTTTCCCCGTACTTAATTAGTGTCCTACAACTATAGGAACTACAATAAAACCCACCAGAAATAAAAGATTAATTTGTCGCTAGTTGTTTACAGCAAAGAGTGTCGCTAAAATGATTAGGAGAAGTCTCCAGCTCAACTCGGAACAGAATGCGAGTTGAAAAAAATGCTCGCACAGATGCCTACACTAAAAGCTCGGTGATTGGCTCATTTCAATGTCAATCACTAAAAGCTCGGTGATTGGCTCATTTCAATGTCAATCGAACTGGCACACAGGCATCCAATCTGATGCAGAAAAGCCTGGCGTCCGTACCCTCCCACTGCCATCCAGTCCCAGAGACGCCGAACTCCGTGGGCGGGACAAAAACCAGTTTGTATCCAATGACTCGTCTCCGTTCAACGTATTGGGACAACCTACCCTGAACTCACTACCGTTTAAAGCACAGCGAAGCTGCGGCGTGAAGGAGAAGGAACTCGCGTCGTACGTCGTAACCAGTAATAAGAAGAAGCTGATTCGAGGCAAAAGTTGAGCACGTTGTAGCGCATATTTAGTCAATGACATGTACACACAATGACATTTACATTCATATATTTCATCACTTATTCTTTGACATTTTAGGGGAAGCCAAGCTTCCCTTGCAGTCCGAGACGCCTCCCGCGACGCCTCCCGCCGCCGTCGTCCCGCCGCCGGCCGCGGAGCGTACAGGCGGAGGTTGGCGTGCTCAATCGAGGGCGTGAGAAACGAGGGGCTTGCGGGGAAGCCCGCTGCATGCTCGTGGCGCATCCTGCATACGTTGCCGCGGTCTCTCGGACAGTGAAATTTACTGACGGTCTTAAAATATCGGTGACGAACTGTAATTTTGCGATGACAGAATCGTAAAGTAACGATGATGGAGTGATGGAATGACGGACTGACGATTACAGTTTGGTTTGGCTTGTGATAATTGATTTAACATTGACAGAAGGGACGGACTGATGTGCCAGAATTGCGGGCCGGTGAAATTTACTGACAGTCTTAAAATCGCAGCGATGAACAGTAATTTAGGGATGACGGAATCGGAAAGAAACACGGTTAAAGTAACAATGATGGAGTGACGGGCTGACGGTTACAGTTTGGTTTGGCTTGAAATAATGACGGACTGACGATGACGGATGGGTGGCCCGGCCGCTGGTGAATGACGAACCGGCAAAATTAACGCGCCCATGTCTGGTTATGACACAATTTGTGTGCGAGAAGTGCAGGTTCTTCTTCGTCCTTCTCTTCTCCTGGTCTGGTTTTGCATCTCTGCTTGATTTGTCTGTATGCTCCTCTGTTCTCCATTTATCCTGGGTATCCTTCTGACTGTTCAGTTTTCCCACTAAGTAAGCCCTGCCCACCTATCGCGCGTTCACACACACACACGCACACGCACACACACACGCACGCACACTGCACTATGACAAGCATATGGTTTTGAGTGCTGTCTTGCCAAAGCCAGAAGAACTCTCTCTCTCTCTCTCTCTCTGTCTCTCTGTCTCTCTGTCTCTCTGTCTCTCTCTCTCTCTCTCTCTCTCTCTCTCTGTCTCTCTCTCTCTACTTTAACTCTCAAACTTAATCCAACTCAATCCTCATTAGATTATGTGTTATGACCTGAAATAGATTCTGCTTGGTTTTGAATGCCATTTGCGCAGTTTGTTTTGAACGATGCCAAAGAGTGAGTCCGCTGAAACAAACTCTCCAAAGTCAAGAAGAAGAGTACATAAGGAAGATCCCAAACAAGGCTGCGGTAAACTTTGATGGGGCCAAAGAGGTTTATAAATGAAGATATCAAAAGTATGAAAATGTCTCTCCAAAGAAACTCAGCAAATAAGCTAGGTGTCATCATCAGGTTTGCAAAAGGAAACACAACGCGAGATCTTGCCCCAAGTGGAGGAGTTTAAGTATCTTGTTCACGAGTGAGGGCAGGAGGGAGCGTGAGATCGACAAGCGGATCGGTGCAGCATCCGCTGTCATGCGGACTATATTGGTCTGTCGTCGTGAAGAAGGAGCTGAGCCGAAAGGAGAGGCTCTCAATTTACCAGTCGATCCACGTTCCAACCCTCACCTATGGTTACGAGCTGTGGGTCGTGACCGAAAGAACGAGATCCAGGATACAAGCGGCCGAAATGAGTTTCTTCTGCAGGGTGTCCGATGATGGGGTGATGGAATGACGGACTGACGGACTCTCCCTTAGAGATATGGTGAGAAGGTCGGACATCTGGGAGGGACCTCAGAGTTGAGCCGCTGCTCCTCTCTGTTGTTGTCTACTGTACATTGTACTGCAGTGTAATGAGCAATTATGTTTATAGCCATGCCTCAGTAGTAGTGCCAAATACAAATATTTGAGTGGTGGAAACATGCTACTGCACAGAAGCAGCGTTGCTGAAGTCCCATTAATCCTCATTCATTGGTCAACATACAACGTTAGTGCAGTGTCTGAGGTGTACGGCGTTACTTTAGTCACACAAAAACGTACAGCCTCTAACTCTCTTGAAGCGCACACACTGCGCAGACTATTATTAATATCTCTTCACCTCGGCACACAAACGACCAACGTAACATAACAGCTGTCTCGTTAGCACATCATATCTGCACCCCTCTCTTCAGGCACCACTAATCAACCTGCGCTTAATCCAACTGTTACATTCATGTAGCAGTTGGATTGGGTTAAAAACGAATTACTCATGGGGAACAAGGATGACATAATACAGAAGTAGCTGTTGTGTTACCATCTGGGACGCTCCATTAATGTCACACTAGAAATAACCCAATATTATAATTGTAAATATTTGTAACTTGTTATTTGTCCATCCATCCATCCATCCATCCATCCATCCATCCATCCATCCATCCATCTTTTTTTACTTTTGTGGGGTCAAATTGTGGAGGCAGAAGCTTGAGCAGAGAAGCCCAGATTTAGCTCTCCCCAGCCACTTCATGATGATGTTCCCAGACAAGCCAGCAGACATAGGGCCCGATTTTCGTGAAAATGTAATTGTGCATATTAGTAGACTTTTCTTTGTTTTGATATTTTGATCGACTTTACACAGGTAGAATTGGGAGCAATGGAGTGTTTGTACCTTCGTGGTCGTTGTGGGATGGAAGTAATCATTTTCCGGCCAATCCTTGCATCAAAATCACGGCGTTGCGGAAACCTATTGTGCGGAAAGCGCTTTGCATTTCTAACATGGAAGCAACTTTTCGGAGTAGGTTTGAATTGGATTGTTAGTGACTCGTGGAATAGAAAACAACGTGTTAAACTAGGAAACTGTTGCTCTATGTCCTTGGACATGAGTTATGGAGTCTTATGGGGTCAGTGTGGGTTCCAATCTATTATTATGTTACCGTACTGTACAGTCAATGTCAATTAAATGTTTTTGAGGTGTTAAAGCAGTTTTGTTTGCAGAGCATACAATAAATTGGGGGTCTTGGCAGTATTGAAATCATATTATACATAGAGCTCTTCAATTCAGAAAAGAGCAAATTGTAGTCGTACAGATAAATAATCATTAAATCTTTGCAAAATAAAAACAATGCTGTAGTAAAATACAACATGGAAAGGTTTAAATAGATGGGGATGACAATTAAAAGGTTACTGAAAACACACTCTTGGTAGGAATAAATGTGAGATGAAAATCTCACTTGGAAGCTTTGCATAAACCATCTTGCAGTCCAGATTTTAGAATCAGAATCAGAATCATCTTTCTTGGCCAAGTATGTAGAATACACAAGGAATTTGTCTCCGGTAGTTGAGGCTACCCGACTATCATCAATAACAAGCAACTACGAGAAACAAGGACATGGCAAATAAGTATGGAAAGACATTCCGTAATGTAAGGGTACCGTTGTGCGGTAGTACCATCCAATGACAGCTATGAGACAATGTGCAAAGTGTCAAGCAGAGCTAAAGTGATCAGTGGTAGAATACAATACTGTAACAGTTGTGCAGTTGGTGCAGATAATCATTGCACCATTTTAATTAAAGTGACCAGTAGCAGTATTCATAGAGCAGGTTTAAGTGTGCAAATGTACAGAAGTCCTTGAGCGCTTTAAAGTGTCTGCTGCTGTGGAATAGAGATCGGTGACAATGGTTCAAGTAAGTACAGAGCTGGAGCTACAATGATTATTGCGGTAATGCTGTTCCACGGGGGTGTGCAAAAATGCAAAGAGTCACTATACAGGTCGATTTGGGTTACTGTTTAGGGAGTTAATGGCTAGAGGGAAGAAGCTGTTTGAATGTCTGCTGGATTTGGTGGGCATGGACCGGTAGTGCTTGCCTGAGCGGAGTACCTGGAAAAAGTGGTGGGCAGGGTGTGTGGGGGGGGGTCCAGTAGGATTTTCCGTGCCCTTGTCTTGGTTCTTCTGGTGTGCAAGTCCTCAAGAGTGGGTAGGGCAGCGCCAATGATTTTTTCCGCAGTCCTAACTTTCCATTGCAGTCGGATTTTGTCCTTTTTTGTGGCTGCCCTAATCCAAACCGTGATGGAAGAACAATTGCACTATTATACAAAGCAAAACAGGTTTTGGGTAGCACATGTATTATAACACAAAAATTGTGTAGTCCTCATTAGTTTCACCATATCGAAGCCACTGTGCAGAGACAGCTACTGAAGTTCAATATAACCTCTGCATATTCCTGCAGAAAAAGCATCATCAACGGAGTGGGTTATATGGGGAGCTCACACATTTATTGTTTTTTTACAGTCAAGGATATTGAAAATTATCACTCAAATAGAACAACAAATTGCACAAATCATGTTCAGTGCAAAAATTGCTAGGAACTATTTGAAGCATTTTTAGTCAGAGGTAGGTAAAAATATAATTGAATTGTTTGAATTTGATTGCTTTACTTAAAAAAAGCAAGAGTGAGAACTACAATAAGTTTTGTTTGTATTTCAATGTGGTCTGACCCTATGGAAATGCTCGAAACGATGAAATGAAGCCAAGCAGTTCATAAAGACATTTCTCTTGAGAGAAAGATGGAGGGGGATGTTTAACCAATACAAGTGCCTGCTTTTCTTTTCTTTTGAAGACAAAGAATCATCTTTGTCATGTCTTATATATACACCTACTCGGGATTCGACCTCTGCTTTTGGCCCATCGCAGTAGTGGACACAGCAAAGACACATTGGTACTGGGTCACACTGGAGCAAGGGGCTATTTAAGCGCCTGATGAGCAGTTAGGGGCATTGCTGTCTTGCTCAGGGACACCACAGCAGTGTATCCGGTGGGTGTCGGAGGTGGATGGTGGTTCGTCGCGGTCACAGATGACAATCTTAACATTCTTCTTTTTTTTACCTTATATTTTTTGCTTATAGTAATTAATGGCTTAGGGACGTGGAACAAGTGATTTTATTTATGACTGAGGTTTTGTAGAAAAGGGGTGGGATTCAGTCAGATCAGCTTCTTCCGACTCCTTTCCAAACATGGACAATATATAATGGTTGTTGGTTTGTTGTTCATGTTGTTTTGAACTGTTGGTGTAGGCGAAGAGACAGATTAATTAGCATTTTATTTCATTTCCATGTGGAAAATGAATACTTTAAAAGACATATTGACATCTCTTGGCCCATCTGTGTCCATCGAGTGATTTTAAATGTTGCGGGTTCAACACGATTATTATTATAAGTTCACATGTGTAGGCTCACGTTTGATTCAACACGATTATTATTATAAGTTCACATGTGGAGGCTCACGTTTGATTCCCACATGTTTAGTGCTCCACTCGACTTACTGATTCATGAAGGTCTATGTTGAGGCCAAGCTATGCGTTTTAATGTCGCCGCCGCCCGCCATGCCGCACCAACTATTGCTTTATTACAGCTTCTGTCCTGCTGAGAACACAGTTTTCTCCGTTCACCCGCTGGGATGACACAGTTTGCAGCCTATTATTTTTAACCATAACTTTTCAATGAGTATAAAATTTGTCGTAAATATCAACTTCTACTAAAGTAGCACTAATGCCTCATAAACTCTGATGCCGTTAAATTTAATAATATTATTATGTTACTTCTACCAGGAGCTAAGACGGTTGCTTTTGCTGCTCGTTAAAGAATGGTGGTGCAGGTATCCGTTCAAGCTCATAGCTTCACAAGGCTCAGCATGCAGTAGGTCATACCTCACTCATTCAGTACCAGCCAATTCTAAACCAAGTCTGAAAAGACATATAAAAACGTCTTTGGGAGTGAATGAGAGTTAACCCCAAACTTTCAACAATATGAATGAGAGATTCTGAGTGAGCACATTAACCGGATACGTCAGTCAAAGCCGAACCATCTTTACTATCTTTACTTTTGACTGTATTGTATATAAGGTGTTGCTCATGGAGAGGGGTGCCGAGCAGGTGCCGGTATATTTATCACCATCTTGTGGCGTGTTAGGTCTGATGGTGAGGGAAGATGCCAGTCCAGCATTGCAGACCCAAATGTATTGTCGGGGTCTGCTCGGAACGTCTAGCAGAGTCCCTTGTCATCAGGAGTTTCACATGCCACCACCGGCAGAACTTGACCCATATCCTTGGGGAGGTGGGGACATTGAGTCTGAGTGGACCATGTTCTCCGCCTCCGGAGCTGTGGCTGTGAGGTGTTCGGTGCCTGTCGTGGCGGTAAATCCTCAAACCTGTTGGCGGACACCAACAGTAAGGAATTATGTCAAGCTGAAGGAGTCTGATCAAGCTTTTTTGGCACGTGGATCTCTGGAGGCTTCTGATGGGTACCGGTTGGCCAAGCAGCTTTGGCGTTCATCAGGGCAAAAACTCTGGCGTGAGAGGAGTTCGGTGAGGTGATGGAGAACAACTTCCGGATGGCTTCAATGAAAAACTGGTCCACTATGAAGCGTCTCGGGAGGGCTTTGCACCATTAACACTGTGTATAGTGGGGATGGGGCACTGCTGATCTAGACTAGGGGCGTTGTGCGTCGGTGGAGAGAATACTTTGAAGACCTCCTCAATTGACGCGCATCTGAATTGGCAGATCAAAGTAGTGGCCCTCCTTTTTTAAGAAGTTGGTCCAGAGGATGTGTTCCAACTACTGGGGTATCACACTGCTCAGCTTCCCTGGTAAGGTCTATTCAGGGGTGTTGGAGAGGAGGGTTTGTCGGGAAGACAAATCATTCAGGAAGAGCAGTGTTGTTTTTCTCCTGGCCATGGGACAGTGGAATAGCACTCCACCCTAGGCAGGGTCCTCGAGGGTGCATGGGAGTTCACCCAACCAGTCTACATGTGTTTTTTGCACATGGAGAAGGCGTTTGACTGTGTCCCTCTGGTGTTCTGTGGAGGGGTGCTTCGGAATATGGGGTACCGGAACACCCTGATACGGGCTATCCAGTCGTTGTACCACCAATGTCAGAGTTTGATCTGCATTGTCGGCAGTTAATCTGATTCATTTCCAGTGAGGATTGAACACCGCCAAGGCTGTTCTCTGTCACTTCTTTTCCTTTATGGACCCTGCAACACACTGACGAGTGGTCTCCAAATCCCCTTGTCACATGCGCGGCTCTCTACATCACTCGCAAGGGGAGATCTTGCAGTTTACCTGTATAAATACAGTTTGCACTCTCATATGTCATGCCCAGACCCCAGCGATTCAATTTCTTCTTCCGCAATGTCAATGCCCTGCAGGCACTCAAATGCCCTAATTTTAATGAGTGTGTGTGTGTGTGTGTGTGTGTGTGTGTGTGTGTGTGTGTGTGTGTGTGTGTGTGTGTGTGTGTGTGTGTGTGTGCGTGTGCGTGTGTGTGTGTGGTTGGTAGCATTTCAAGGTGTCAAAGCTCACCACTCGAAGCGGAACCCTGAAGATAAGCTTCTGTTCTTTTTAATGTATTGTCGACACACACTCACCAGGGCCAAATTATGCACCATGCTTGCACGATCGAGTGCTATCCCTCTGCGGTGTAGTATAATAACGAGGCTTGTCAGGAAGCGCTTATAATTTATGACTTGTGTTCCTTTTCACTGGCAAAGAAACACATAATTGCTTTCGCCCTCTTTTTAAAAACATTCTGTAAGGGCAGCTACTGTTTACAAGAAGTGAAAGCCAACATTTTTATATGTCCAGTGCAGGATGCTCCACTACCAAAGTCCGAAATGTATCTGATGTCCAAACCGAGTAAAACAAAAACAACAAAAAACCTGGAAATAAAATTGGGTAACTATAAGAGGAACATGGCAAGAGTGTGGAAGGAAACTGACAAAATGAAGGGACACTTTGAAACAATTATTGAACATACGAAGAAAGTAGACTATAGGCATCCGAGGAGGCTCAGAGGTAATCATACATGGATGGGAAATGAGATTTGCATTGGAAAAACAGCTGAGGAATGTGGGAGAAAAATGATTTAAACATGGGAGGTAGTGTGACAAACGTGAGGAAAAACACAGGAGGAATTTGGGTGGGCATGGGAGCTAACTGCATTGGTGGAAAATTAGAATGCTGACTCGGATAATAAATTGAATGACAGGCTTTTGAATGTCAGGAACATGTCAGTCACATGACCTGATGGACCATAAGAAACAAAGAGCAGGAAGCCTTTTTATGCTCGATTAACACAAGCCTCAATTCAGTGACTATCAGTACCCATTCAAATACACCTTGAATTGATTCTATTGTGGTCTTGAAATGGTGGAGTTTGTTAAATTACATATCGATGCATATTCACAGTATGTGACACCATAACTCATTATGTAAGGTCATCGGTATTTTGTTGATTTATTCTCTCTCTCCCCCTCCCGCTCTCGCTTAGAATTTGAATGGAGCTTCAGTCAGGACCTGACGAGCATCTTAGTGAAACAAGAGGAGCCAGATGTGGCTCAAAGGTCAGATCCGCAGCCTATGGAAGGCCCGCCGCTTATCCTAAGCCCCGCCCCTGCTCGGAAAGGGTCGCTATGGAGACACACAGTGAGCATTCCACAAATCAGAGACCCTTCATGTATCCCGGTTGAAGTGTGAAGGAGTGTGATTGGTTTGCTCAGGTGCGCCCACCGGATGAAGTTAAGACTGTGGCTATTAAAGACGAGCCCAGAGAGATGGGACAGTACCTCTGCCTGCCCACCGGTACGCACAGCTTGCACAACCGGCCGTCCATTTGTCAGCCCACAATCCTCACAGCAGGTCCTCACCCCGCTTCTTCCCAGATGATGCCCTGCAGCTTCCACCCACTCCTCCCAGCAGCAACCACGGTGACAGCGACGGCTCCTTGCCGCCCTCCTCCCCGCACCTCGCTCTGCCTCCGTCTTCCCCGCAACCACAACAGAGGCCAGCGGGCCGGGGCTCCGCATCCTCTTCCTCATCGACAGCCATCTCGTCTTCACCTCTACTAACTGCCCCACACGTCAGTAGCGCCACCTATCCTTTCTCTCCTCCTTCTTTCCTCCCATGATGATTGTTCATCGCCAGTCAAAAACATGCTTTTAATGCTCTCACAAATGGCCATGGTTGTTGTTTGCGTAGAAACTGCAGGGTTCCGGACCCCTCTTGCTGACAGACGAAGAGAAACGGACCCTCGTTGCTGAGGGATACCCTGTACCCAACAAACTTCCTCTCACCAAGAGTGAAGAGAAGGCTCTGAAGAGAGTTAGACGAAAGATTAAAAATAAGGTACCATGTGATTTTTTTCTCTATTTGTTGAAAACATACAGTGCATTCATTGTTTTGCTCACCACAGTTGAGTTATTGACTCCTTTTATCCTCGGATAAGAATAGAGCTTAAAGTGTACCTGTGACGGTCAGAAGGAAAAATATGTATGATATACCAAACGCATCTTTGGTGACTGTGGTTGTATTAAAACAAGCTTATAATAGCTTGCGGTACTGGTTTGTCAAAACGCTATGGCAGCTAATGCGTGCAGCCATACTTGCGTGCAAAAAGCGGGGTTGAAAGCAAAGCGGTCTTGGCCCGGCTGTTTGTCCAATTCAACGGGGCAATCAGATTCTCATGATCCTGAGTCATTCTCGCTATTTTTCAATACTGACCAAAGATCTGCCAATCTGTTAGATGAGGACGGTGCTGCAGTGCATGATAAATAATCAGCTGCCGCATGCGAAGCCGGAAGCCTGTCGGTGACGCGGGTCAGGTTACTCCCTTTCTGTTTAAATAAATAAATAAATGCATACATATCCGAGTCTGGATGTTCACGGCCATCCAACCGGGTAGGTGGATCCTGGGCCACCCCGCTGTCTGGTAAGGAAGCCGGTGGCGTTGACTCGCTCCCTCCCGGCCTTCCTGACTATTAGGGTCACCTAGCACCTAGCAAGACAAAAATAAGACACCCTCACATAAAGGCACATTTTGCTACCTTCGCCAACAGTTGCAACTGTTTGCTCCACAGTGAGATAAAGGCTTAAGATATTGCATCTTAAAAAAGTACGTATGATTGGTGCCACACGAAGGGTATACTGCAGCAAAAGTTGTGAAAAAACGTAGCAAACAAAAAGCGCTTGCAGAATGCAAGGAAATAAATCAGGAAAATAGCTTGTCACCAAAAGACAAGAAAAAATCCAATTGCGAGAAAGAATAAGCAACACAAAATTAACAAGAACACGACTTACAACACAAGACAAACCACGGCATGAGCAAGAATCGAACGTCTAAACAATAAGCACTTGCAGATGGGCTGCAAGCAAGCCAAATAATGTGACGGCAAATTGTCGGTGTAGCAGTCCTAAAGTAAGTAGTCCACTGATGGTAATACGTGACAGGTGCGGCATCAGAGGAAAACGCCCACAACTCCCGCCAGAAACTGAAACCAAAAACAAACGGACCTGCATGTATTTGCGATACAGCAAATAGCTCATGAAATGATTTTATTGCTTTGCCGACACTTGGATAACTGGAGAAAATAATAAGGTAATACGTCACTTATGGTGGCTTGATTTCATTTCAACAGATTGTGAGTATATTTTAAAGAGTCACTATCTGCTCAACGACGGAAGCTATCACTCCTCCGCGGCCCAAATGCGTAAACGGTGCATGCATATCGTCCATTTGCGCTCTCAATGAGCCTTAACTGGCCAGGTATGAAGAATGAACTTAATTGGATGGCTTGAAATCTGTCAATGTGATGACGCCATGACATTGTCAACAAAACAGCCCATCTGTTAAGTCAATGCCAGATATAATTGATCCATACTGGGTGAACTATTTTACTGTATAACCAAGCAATTGAGGAGCTCAAATAACACATTTTGGGTTGAAAGATGGCGGCCTGGTGGTTGAATGGTTAGTGCGTCGTCCCCACAGTGCAGAGGTGCAGGGTTCGGTTCCGGCTCTGGCCTCCCTGTGTGGAGTTTGCATGTTCTCCCAGGGCCTGCATGGGTTTTCTCCGGGTACTCCGGTTTTGTCCCACATTCTAAAAACATGCATGGTGGGTTAATGGAACCCTCTAAATTGTCCCTAGGTGTGAGTGTGGCGCAGGTGGTGGTTTGTCTCTGTGTGCCCTGCAATTGGCGGCAACCGGTTCAGGGTGTCCCCCACCTACTGCTGAAGATGGCTGGGGTGGGCTCCAACAACCCCCCTCCCCCCCGTGACTTTTGTGAGAATAAAGCGGATCAGAAAATGGATGGATGGATTGAAAGATTTTGACCCAGCTCAAAATGGAATAAACATTTCATAACCATTCACTTGGGAAGATAAAACAAACCAACATTTTTCATTGTGCAATTTTCTGTTTTTAAATGGCATCACTAGCACACCAAAGCCATCCATGCAGACTATGTTAGTTAGTACATTGCACTGTTGTTTGGGTGCCACAAGCTATGCAATGAGCTTCAAGATCTGATTTGATTGGAAGAGATTGCCCGCAGTCCGAAATGTGAGGCAGGCCAACTATTCACTACAGCACCGTGCCGCACTGCCAATGACTTTTTTTCATTCATTCATTCATCTTCCGAACCGCTTGATCCTCACGAGGGTCGCGGGGAGTGCTGGAGCCTATCCCAGCTGTCTCCGGGCAGTTGGCGGGGGACACCCTGAATCGGATGCCAGCCAATCGCAGGGCACACAGAGACGAACAACCATCCACGCTCACACTCACACCTAGGGACAATTCAGAGTGCTCAATCAGCCTGCCATGCATGTTTTTGGAATGTGGGAGGAAACCAGAGCACCCGGAGAAAACCCACGCAAGCCTGGGAAGAACATGAAAACTCCACACAGGGAGGCCAGAGCTGGAATCGAACCTGGTGCCTCTGCATTGTGAAGCCGACGTGCTAGCCGACTACCGGGCCGCCCGCCAATCACTTGTATGATGATTTTATTTATTTATTCAAATGTTCATTCCTAAAGGGTACTTTAATATAAACCTGCATTTGAATACATTTCATCCATTCACCCATACACTCCTTCCTGCAACTTCCGCTCCTCAAAGACAAACCTCCTCGCCATCCCCTTGACCAGGCTCAAAACCTTATCTGTCGCCGCCCCCACCCTCTGGAACTCTCTACCACAACACATCCGAAACTGTACTGACCTCCAATCCTTCAAATCATTTCTTAAAACTCCCCTGTTCCGCAATGCTTTTAACACCTTTTAATCTCTTTTACCCATTTTTGCATTGTTTTTGTTTTTCTTCTTCAAAATGCGTTACTTTTAAATCATGTATACATCGCTTTAAAGTGTACATTTTTATCCCGTGTTTTAAACTCTTCTAAAGTGTCTTTGAGTACGATGAAAAGCGCTTTCAAAATAAAGGTATTCTTCTTATTATTATTTATTTGTATTGTAACTTCACCTATAAAAAGTGAAAGTCAATGCAGCTTCTGACAAAAAAATAATTCGATGTTCGTTTAAAAAAAAACAACAGATCTCAGCTCAGGAGAGTCGGCGGAAGAAGAAAGAATATGTGGAATGTCTGGAGAAAAAGTGAGTTTCCATTTTTCTCGACAATCGCTCCCACCCCTAGTTGCCTCTCAAACCATTTATGTCCTTTCTTCCAACAGTGCATCATTGGCACACCCTGTTGTCTCAGTCCAGTTAAATCACAGTTCACCTTGCAAAAGCCTGAGTGCAAACCAACACTCTCTTTCCAGCTCCCACTTGTGTGCATCATAAGAGTGCACTCCAACCACACACCAGTGATGGGAAAGAGTAGGGGTTGGGGGGCTGGGGGTGCAATCCAGCTGTTTGTAATTTGAAAGTATTCCCAGCTCAGTGTGTAGCCACTGCCACAGGTCAGCCGAGACTCATCATAAAAGCAGAGCATGGTCTCTTTATATTCGTTTTTGTGTTGGGTTCTTGTCGTCGTGTGAGCTGCGGGATTAATGGATGATCCTTGGAAAGTAAGCAGCAGGCGGCTGGCCTAAGGAGTACGCTTAGAATGAGATGCAATTCAAGCAAACAGCAGGATTATCAAATCTTTCTTTTTGGGATGAGATCAGGGAGATAATATCACTATCCATGCGTCTCTGTGAAAATAGGGATTTGAAGTTCATTTCCAGATCACCGTTTAAAGTGAATAAGAAGGGAACATCATCCTCCTGGCTTACGGGTGCATCACGAGAAATCTTGTTCGCTGGCCTGACATAAGCTACAGATGGTCGAATAAATCTGTGAAGCACTCTCTCTGTATTTTTTTTGTGCCTGAATAAAACAGCATGTGGTTGTTTTTGTTGCCCAGGGTGGAGAACTACACGTCAGAAAACGGTGACTTGTGGCAAAAAGTGGAAAACCTGGAGACAGCCAACAGGTGAGGCTCACTGCACATGGTCAGCTAATAGAGGCACAAAATCGGACAACAGATTGACGCGTGAATGCAACAAAAACGTGTCCTTTTTAAATAACATGAAGCGCTCATTAATGTTTGCCTTTTTTCTGTTGGTTGTTCAGCTGTGACTAACATTATAGGCTCTGTATTCGGATATAGTGCAGCTGCACTAGGGCATAAAAACAGGCTTACCCTAATTTTTGTGTCAACGCAAGCCCCGATGTGCTTCTTTGTGAATTTGGTTAATCTCTTTGTGCCATGCTGGGTGTTCCAGCGTTTTGTGGGCAATTGCTTTGAAATGGGCCCGTTTCACCTGATAATCTGCTGGCTGAAACTAGACTAAACTTTACTCCTGCTGAAAACATGGACAGGTGTTGCTGCAGGGAGTGTGATGTGATTCTTGTGAATTTGTTTGAGGTGCAGACAGACAGATTCTGAGCTCCATTGACATGTGTCGGGAATGTCATCGTGTACTGTATATCAGAGGTCCCAAACCTTTTTTGCCCCACGGACCGGTTTCATGTCAGACAATATTTTCAGGGACTGACCTTTAAGGCTGGATAGATACAACAATATAATATGATATGACCTGCATGAAAAGTGTGGGATTTTCGAAACATAATAACACGAATCATGACACGAGGAACGTCCAATGTGGCCGCAACGTTCTCTGGTCGCTATGGTAACGTTTAAACGTGCTTTCAAAATAAGATAAGCCGCAAATAAAAAATGCATGAAAAATATGACTCGCCATCGCCGCTTATTATGCAGAGTAGGATTGGTGCGTGTGAATCTCCCGTTGAGATAAAGCCGTATTTGAAATTGGACTCCTGATACTGTCTATTAAATGTAGCCTTCTCTTTCTTGAAAGTCGTAGGCTTCTCTTCTGTCTCCTGGCTGGGCCTTTTACCCTTCCCCCAAAAACTTTTCGAAGACGTTTTATGCGGTAACCTATCACGTGACCGAAAAGCGCGCATTCACCTGTGTCAAGAATAACACACTGCAGACTGATAGAACAGAGAATCCGGTAATTTTTCAAAATAGAACATCTTTCAGATTCCGAAATGAATAAAACGGAAAGAATGCAAGTTTTATTCTTTCTGTGCGGCCCGGCACCAAATAACCGGTCCGCGGCCTGGGGTTGGGGACCCCTGCTGTATATACCAGTGCGCATCGAACCCTCTGAACCATTGCAGAAATCTATTCATTGAACACATTATTATTATTATTATTATATAGAAGGGAAACACACAAGGATATGTACGACGATCCAGGTGCAAAGCAGTCTCCAAGTGCCCAATTCAGGGATCGGTGTTCACCTGTCAGGCAACTTTACATCATCCGCCTAATGAGGTCTGCTTGAAGTTCCATATGAATGTACTTTGTGTGCCTTGACCTGCCAGAGCACTCAAGCAGATCAGTGTCTTCTTCCGCCATGTCAAGGGCTATTGGCACTCCTGGCGCACATGGCGTTTCAAGGGAATGAGAGGACCCACTTTTGTTGGCAGCAAACAAGTCATCTGTGTTCACACCCACAGCGGCGCATAATACCCTTTTTAAGCTCTAGGCCACACTGCATCGTCTAGCACGGGTCGATCAGGATAGAGATAGCGAGATGAAACCTTAATTCCTTATACATACAGACCGCAAATGTAAAAAGAAAAAAAAACACTGGAAGTGTTATTGGTTTATCAGTTTAAAGGATACAGCATGATGTTGATAAGCAGAGAACAAAAAAAAAAACACTCTCAGTGTCTGCAGACCACATGTCGAATGCTAAATGTATCTCTTCTCCATACACGACTGTATATTTAGAATGCAGTAAAGAAATTACTGCTATGACTGCATCTTGGATAGAGATCAGGTTGTCGCAAAGGCTGGCTGGAAGAAGCATTGGTGGAGGACCAGGGGGGTTTCTATCTGCTGCAGTCTGTAATTAAAGTTTTCATCGTGGAACGCCCACCCTCCACATCCAGCCCACCCACACACGCGCGCACACACACACACACACACACGCTCACACACTCATAAACAATCACTCGCTAGAATGGTTGCGTTGGCACAAACTGGTCAACATGAGTCAAAAAAGCAAGTCTCCAAACATGTTTGGTCTGATTCAATGTGTCCTGTTCAAGTTGAGATGAAGATCAGCACGTGATGGCTGTGACTTGCCCTTCATATTTCATTCCACCGCGTTTACTCAGAGACAGTCCGTGGGGCCTTTTCATACACGCTGTATATTTTCAGCAGCCATTAATCATTGCTGTTTGACATCAAAGTGTGTGTGTTGTGTGTGTTCTCTGTCACAAGGGAGTGACAAAGGCCGAACGGCTGACTGACTGACGGCCTGCCTGACTTGCTCATCTGCCAGTTGAATATTCCTACGAGAGATACGAGAATTCCTTGGGTTCACGTGGTTGCTTTTGGGGTGGTGGCTTCTGTAGAGTAAAGGGGCTGCCCGAATGTGCAGATGAGTTCTTGTGAGCATGTCTCCCCTCAGTGTCCACGTTGTGCCATTGCAGCACATACCATCAGAACCCTGCTCTCCAGGTCACACAAAACCCACGGACGGCATTGTGTACTCCTTGCATAGGGCTACTTTAACAGTCATTGGGGAGGTCACTATTGTTGATTTTGGACTAAATTCATGGCAAACACATGCATTCATCTCTTTGAGTGTAAATCAGGTGAAAGTTTGGTCAATACGTCGTGGACGCAGTCTTACATTTCTACAATCACCATGATGCAAAATAAAATACGTACTGTGCACTCTTATATTATGATCAATATTTATCTTTCCATTTGCACTCATTCTTTGAATGTGATTATATATAATTATCACTTGTATGAGCACATTTGCCTTCCATTCTTTTTAATGTATTTCCTTGCTCTCAAGTATAGAACTATTGATGCATGCATATGCAAACCAACGGCAGTTTCCGATTCCGTGCACTCGGTTCGGAAGTGCTGCAGAGAACAAACAATGTCCACGAGACCACCAGAAAAACTTTGATCAAACGGATAAGACTACTGTAGTGGTGGCCCGACTGCCAACTTCCCTTGTTCATGATGTCAAGCACACGCCAACTGATCTAGGGGTAACATTCAGCAGTCATTTAATGCAAAGCCGTTCTTTTCATCTGAGGTTTTTATGTCGGGTCAAGTGTTTCCTTAGAGATTTTGAAAGGGTGACACATGCTCTTTTTCTCTTTACCCGACTTGATCATGGTGATGCCCTCTACCCATCGTCTCGTTTTTTTCCCAAATTCTCTCAATGCTGCTTTTTTCCCCCCTTTGTATGAGGGACAAATCTCTTTTATTGTGTGTGTCTGCAGAACACTTCTCCATCAGCTCCAGAAACTCCAATCGCTTATTTCAGGGAAAGTTGTCCCGCGCGCTTGCAAAATGGCCTCGACTCAGACAGGGACATGCCTGATGGTAAGTGTGGCGGCTTGTATTCTCCTGCCGTGGGTTTTGAATATACATACATGGCCAAACATTGTGTTGTTCTCTCTGTGCAGATGATGGCACTGTGTTTTGTCCTGGTGTTGGGCTCCTTCTCTCCTTGCCTCTCCCCTCTCTCCTTCTTCACTCACGCCTCTTCTTCCTCCTTACATACTTCTTCCCCTCCCTCTCAACAGTCAGCGGACCTGTATACCACCAATAGCGGTATGTTGCCTCGCAGAAATTGTATCTTTCAAGTCAAGTCAAGCTTTATTGTCAAATATGCTCTATGTGCAACATACAGCACAGATGAAATTACTTTCCTCTCAACCACAGTGCAAACATGCAATGCATAGAAACACCCACAGCTAAAAATAAGGGCAGCAAAACTGAACTGCATAAAAAAGACAGAAATATATAAATATAAACAAATAAAACAATTACCGTATTTTCCGCACTAAAAGGCGCACTGGACTATGAGGCGCACCTTCATTGAATGGGCTATTTTAAAAATGTTTTCATATATTGGGCGCACTGGATTATAAAGCGCAATCTACAATGCATCCACTATATGTAGCTACCCTCCTTCCATTCGACTCGAGAGGCGCTCATGACCGCCTTTGAAAAACGCAAATTAACACTACTTCAATGAAACTACGAAAATTGACAATAATGCATCACAACAGAAAATCAAGCGAGGGAATCACAAAATAAATTCTATAGCCCGCCTTGGCATTTCCTTAAGCGTAGCTCCAACAGAATAATCAAATGTTAGTAACATGTAGGAGACTGGACTGTTTCAGAAGTGTTTATTATTTATTCCTTCGTTGTGTATTCACAAACGAGGAAATCACAAAATAAATTCTGCAGGGGGGCTATAGATTTATATTTTTATATTATATATTTATTTATATTTATTTTGTGATTTCCTTGCTTGATTTTCTCTTTTGATGCATTTTTTTCAATTTTCGTAGTTTCATTGAAGGAATCGTTAAGTTACGTTTTTCGGAGGCGGTCTTGAACGCCTCTCGAGTCGAACAGAAGAAGAGAAGGCTCAGAGGCGGACAAAGACGAACCCGTATTTGTTGAGACTGTGAAAACCATTAATAAAGTGTGTGTTTTAAAAAAACAACACCACTGCTCTCCTTTTTTCGGAGCTGCAACAAACACTTATTTAATAAAGCAGCGAGATAGTTCACTGAACCAACAGCAATTATAACATTGTAAGCATGTCTCCAGCAAGGAGCCATTTTGGGGGCGACATATTACCGTAACGACCATACACAAGGCGCACGGATTTTAAGGCGCTGTGAGCTTTTAATAAAATAGAAGACTTTTGGTGCGCCTTATAGTGCGGAAAATGCGGTAATAGCAATCAACAGACAACCAAGGGTACTTGTGATTATTGCGGGTTAAAGTTCAGTAGTGCATTGTTTAAGTGCAATAATCGGATGTCAGATGCTGACAGAGTCACAGTCTGTGGCAGGGGTGGGGGTGGGGGGGGGGGCAGAACAGGGAGGGAGTTTCATTTCGAACACAGCATTGAAAAGTGCTACTATCTTTCTAGGGGATGTGGATTAATGAGTAAGAAAAGCAGACTTGTACAATCTGTGCCAGGGATGTCCAACCCAATCCTGTATGCTTTATGTGTCTCCCTACTCCAACACACCAGATTCAAATGAGCAGGATCATTATCAGAGCTTACTGATGAGCACTTTATACTGTAAACGTAAAAAACGAAGCATCCTTGAAAGCGCAAGAATAAATTGGTTTGCATAGTAAGAAAATATATTTTTTTATTAAATAAAGACAGCAGAACTTATTAAGTTCAACTTGAGATCCCATACAGTCCAGAATGCAACCAGAAATGTACCAGATGCACAAAAACTCAAGCGTTCCAACCACCATGCAAGATGCCAACATATTCATTTCAACGTGTAGGCAAAGCGTTTCATTGTTTTTACAGTTCAGGGTTAACTTCTAACAAAAAGAAACCCTAAAAACTGAACTTCGGAATTCACCTTTACATTTTTCAGACACAAAAGGCTGTATTTTGCAGTTGTTTTTCTTTTCATGATATGATACCGTGTTGATACCGTCCAGGCCAACCAAATGACAGTAAGCTGTGTTCCTTTCTGAGTTGCAGTCCGCTCCCGCAGCCTACTCTTCTTCGACGAAGGGTCTCCACTGGAGGAACTCCATAACGTTACTGGTGGAGAGGTTGCGGTCGCAAAACTACATCCAGACGAGCCGCCACACGGCTGATGTCCACAAGAACCAGACAAGCGGGCCCAAGTCGGACCACAGGTACCATATATACCACTCCAAAGTTCTGCATGCTAAATGATGACCACCGCTGACAGTGACGTCTACTTCATCCCCTTCAGAGAAACTAAACCAAACGACGGTTCAGGTTTCTTCTGACAGCTCGGACCGCCACAGCTGACCCTCCCTCAAGCTTCACGTAGCCCGCCCAAGCCACCACTGGCACATATTTTATATATACATATATGAAGATCTCACATTTTTACATGGAATTAATGACCTCATAAATCTCACTCATGTTGTTATATCAGCACACATTGCCCGCCACTGTTGGCTTTTCCTCAGCTTGCGCACTCTGCTAACATGGTTCAAAGTCGACATGATCGTCACACAGGAAGCCTTTCAAGTGCCTTCCATTCATACTCAAACCACTTGGCCTTATACGATCGAGTCAAGAGTGCCAACTTAATACCCCGCAAATTGAATGTTTGAGAGTTTGACGCCTCACGACGTCAATTCATTTGTGGCTATGAAAGCTTTGTGAGTTCTAACTGCATTCAAGAGGTCTCTCCTCAATCTGACTTCATGGCATTCATTTTGCAACCCATAAATTATACACCTGTATTTTCCTACTGAAGAGTTCTGACAGGAGGGCGGGAAACGTGACGTGAAGTATTTTTATGAAATTAAAAACTGGGCGTGTGTGTACATAGTTGCAGCATTAAAAAAATGAGCATATTTAAATTATGCAACAAAAAATATTAAATATTCTGTTTTAAATTTTAGTTCACATATTATCACCCTGGTTTTTTATGGTAGGTAAGTTTAAAAATGACAATATTGCTTCATAATATATTCCGAGCATTAAAAAAGAGCATATTTATGGTCTACAAAAAAAATAAAATAAAAAGACATGTTGATCGTTGGGAATTGTGTAAAGATTTTAAATGATCGAAATGATGGTGATGGGATTTGTGTCTTTTTGCTGTAATTATTTTGTTTCACTGCCACCACCAAAATTACCCCCCTTTAAATCAGAGCGACTGTGAAATCAGGGCAAAAATAACAAACTTTGATTGACTCTTTGATTGGATTAGAAATATTTTGTCAAGTAAAATGCCTGTGTGGACGTATTTATTGCTGTTTATAGAAAAAGTGTATATATATGTATATCAAATTACATTCCCAGACGTGAAACACCACTACCATTTTCAAAAGTATTTGAGGTTAAAAAAAATCTTTACCCGTGTTCTGTTCATGTGAGAAATTCAGTACAGTGTGAAGATTCTTGTGCCCTCAATTGCCCATTGGGATGATCTGTCTCCAAATCCATCCGTTGTATTTGTTTTGACCTTCCTATTTGTCAAGTTGCCTCAGCAATGTCATAAATGATGTGCAGTTGTAAATGCAGGCCTAGTTGGCGTGAAATATCATTGCCTGTGGAAACGTGTTGCAAAGTCTGCAAAGTTTTTTTAATGGGAGGAGGAAGACGGACGGATGGAGGATTCTGTCACTTCTTCGAAACCTGGACAACAATGAAAACTAAATTTAAAAAGCTGGGTCACAAACACTTTAGGAAGTAAATCAAGTAATGTTCACAGAGGACCGTTGTTGTTGTTGTACAGTGTCTTGCATGTTCCTTCATATATGCCTGTTATATTAGTGTAGCCAGTAGAGTAGAAACAAGCAAAATATTAAAAATCTGCATCAGCATCACTGTCTCTTGGCTTTCTTGTGTGAACTCCACTTGTTCTTGAGCAAAACCCCGCTGAGGTCAGCGACACATTAGCTGAAGTGTTTGAGGATAAGCTGTTTGCGAAGCTCCTCAGCTTGAACGTCACGGTCCTCGGGTCTCTGCTCCAGAGTTTCGGGTTGCTCCAGGGGGTCCGTCCTTTCTAGAGTCCAGGCATCTAATCCTGACTGGAGGGAGGCGTTGTGGAGAACACAACAAGCCAACACGATGGATGCACTCCTTTCTGGTGAGTACTGGGCAGAACAGTGATGGCAACAGTACGTTAGTTCGGGGATTGTACATGTCAGAAGCATGCAGTGTGTGTTCTGTAATGTTCACTTTCTCAATATAAATAGAAGTGAAATACCTGCAAGTATCCTTTGGTGCCATCTAAACATCTGAATCTAGTCTGGATGGCTCGAAACGTTCTATCCACAATCTCATGTGTAGCTGTGTGAGCAAGATTGTATCCAAACTCTGCAGGGGATTCAGGGCAATCCACCGGGGTCATCAACCACCTCCTTAGAGGATAACGACTATCACCTAATCAGCAGAAAACCTTAAAAATATTTTTCACCATCAAAGAACTACACTTCTAGATGTTACTTGGCGATACAAAGATTCTTACCCAGCAAATAGCCCTCCTCAGTTTCTTGCATTTCTTTATGTAGGACAGATCTTTCCAGAACATCTACACTTTTGAGCCCACCGGGCCAGTGAGTCTCTGCGCTAAGTAACAAGCCTCGGGCATCGCAAACAAGCTGACAGCCAATGGAGTGAAATCCCTTCTTGTTCACATATGATGAGTCTTCGCTGTTCGGAGCCTTGATGGCAACCTGAACGCAGTCAAGCACTCCGAGAACACCCGTCAATCCTGCCACCCTCTGGAACTCCTGGGAGGTCTGCTCTCGGATCACGGCCTCTCTACACAAACACCATTCTTCATCTACATCAGTTCAGCAAAATACACATCTTGATTACTCATTTACCTGTGCAATGTGATGAACTGAGCAGCTTTCTCAACCAGAGCTCTGGTCACATTGGAAACACATCTGGACATGGACGCTTGGCTGATTCCAATAGTATCTCCCATTGATGTTTGGAACGAGCCGGATGTGTAGAAGCCCAACGCGGCCAGGACCTGGACCTCAGGACTTATGGCTCTGGATCTCTGTGTGCGTCTACAGAGGGACTGGTAGACAAGAGAAACATAAAATACCATGCTAGCTCTCAGAAAGATAGTGTGCTCTTGAAAGCATGAGAGACGTTTACCTCACTGAGTAACTCCACCAAGTACAAGATAAACTCTCTGGGGAAGCCAAATTGTGTGAGAAGGAAGTCGTCTGATACAGAGTCCACGTCAAAACGGTCCAGGGTCTTGTGACCGCGGCCATGCAACAGTAGATCACAGTCCAAAATGGCTATTGAGATGGCCATGCTGCTTATAAAAATCACAATAAGTACCCATTTAAATTACAATATATGCTGGTGAACATTCAGCCTATTCAAATGTCACCCATTAATTTGGCTTTTCGCTGTATATAATCTCCATAAATAAATGTTACCCCGTTGCATAAAGACCACCTTTTATGCAAATGAATTGAAACTAACCTGCGAAATAAACCATACTGTAGATGTCAAATTAAGTCGTATGTGTGAGCTGTAAGCATCTTCACTCTAGGCCAACAATTCACATACACAATATCGGAAGTATTGACACACAATGCACATAAACGATAAAACAAAACACTTTTGTTTTCCGATTTACCTTCTCAGCCAACTACGTCTATGAAGAAAAAGTGCCTTACTACACTCGTTCTTAGATTCGGCCAAATTATTTTTAAAGCTATACCCCATACATATCACTTTTAATGGCATAATTAGCCTTTAATTCTAACAAAATGCCATAGAGTAAAAACAGCCAAGTGATTCTTTGCATTTTTCATTTTTATATGGCCTCCATACAAATTCGCGAAAGTGCAATTGGGAAAGCTTTGTTTGCTAAACACGTCGACATGGGGAAGATAAACAGAAATGTAGCATACCCGCACTTGACGTTGTTTACATCAGAATTGGTCTTATTCGTGATTCTGTAAAATTGAATCGAAGGTCCGATTGATCGAGCTGGTTTGTACCTCATCAAAGCCACGTTGCTAAAGGAAAAGCTAATGTATGTTTGCTTTTTGTGATCGGTTTGAAATCTGCGACGTCCAGCTAGCTTAATAGCCTGCATAGCATTGGCCTTGGACTGATTCATCAGTTCCTTTGATGGAGAACCTATTAACTTATTGTCGCCTTGCTAGGTTCTACGTGTTATGGTGCACATTACAAAGTGTTTTTCATGAAAGTTCCGAATCACTTCTATACAGTAGATCTATGGGCATTGTAATAGCGACATAGAGGCCGT
The DNA here is from genome assembly GCA_026261675.1 of Hippocampus mohnikei. Taxonomy (NCBI): domain Eukaryota; kingdom Metazoa; phylum Chordata; class Actinopteri; order Syngnathiformes; family Syngnathidae; genus Hippocampus; species Hippocampus mohnikei. Next base: position 7,222,173 of record JAKGUB010000822.1, on the reverse strand, counting down.
GCTGGCTTCACATATATGTTTCTGCTGTAATAATTTCATGAAGTAACAATAATAATCCACAACGTCATGATTCTAACTGCGTTGTTTTATGTATCGTACTATATATTTGAGTGTATATTATTTTAAAAGCTGCATATCGAATGCAAGGTCGAAATTCGACTTCATATCTAATGGGGATTTTTTTGTTGCTGTTTGTTTGAGCGACAGATCTACATGTTCGTTTACGGCAGTACTGTATTATTAACAACGTGGTGCCTGTTCGTTGCTGTCATTTATGCTTTTTAAACAGGTTCATTATGTACTCATGCATCAATTGCAGGGTCGTAACAACATGGACAGTGACCTGAGTCCACAGGATAAAAAAGACTTGGATAAGTTCATCAAGTTCTTTGCCTTAAAGGTGAGTAAATGCTTCAAAATAAATTATAATGGCTTTATTCTTGGTCATTTTAAAAATAAATTGAACTTTTCTTGATTGTGTTCAACAACAGTTTCATTGTATTGTTGATGTGTTTGTAGACTGTTCAGGTGATAGTCCAGGCTCGCCTTGGTGAGAAGATATGTACTCGCTCGTCTTCAACGCCAACTGGCTCTGACTGGGTAAAGCTAAAGTGTTTTTGTTTTTTTGTTTTTGTTTTTTGAGCACAGATCTAACGTTTTTAATTGATTGGCTTTGTGTACACATGTGCTCTGCACAATGTGCAGGCACCGTTGTTAGTTTTAATTATCGGGACATATACACACATGAAATGTGCTGAGACTTTATCACCACTGAGGGTCCCGCACGCAGCTCAGAAAGGCATGTGATATTTACAAACCCAAACCCAATTAAGTTGAGAGGTTGTGTTCAACATAAATGAAAACAGTAAATTATTTGCAAATCATGTTCAATATATAATTAATTGAATACACTACAATGACGAAAATATATTTTAAGTTTAAATTGATCAACTCTATTGTTTTTAGCAAATAATCACTAACTTAGCATTTTATGGCTTCAACACATTTACATCACCTTTTATTTTAACAACATTCAATAAACGTTTGGGAACTGAGGACACTAATTGTTGTAGCTTTGTAGGTGGAATCCTTTCCCATTCTTACTTGATTTACACCTTAAGCTGTTCAACAGTCCGGGGTCTCCCTTGTCATATTTTACGCTTCATAATGAGGCACATATTTTCAGTGGTAGACAGGTCTGGACTGTAGGCAGGTCAGTCTAGTAGTCATACTACGCTGTTGTAACACATGTAGAATGTGTGCATTGTCTTACTGAAACGAGCAGGAGCGTCCATAAAACAGGCATTGCTTGTTTCATAGGAGCACATAACTCCTACTCTGGCATACCTTCACTGGCTCCCTATACATTTTAGAGTTATTTTCAAGATCCTCTTATTCGTTTTCAATCTCTAAATGACCTCGCGCCACCTTACCTCTCTGAACTCATCCGCCCCTACACACCTGCCCGGCGCCTCAGGTCTGCGGACCAGACATTATTAGAAGTGCCAAGAACTAAACTGAGGCTCAGAGGGGATCGAGCCTTTTCTGTTGCTGGTCCCTCTCTCTGGAATGACCTCCCACTGAACATTCGGCAAGCCTCCTCGCTGCCCATCTTCAAAACCCGGCTCAAAACTCACTTGTATTCTTTGGCATTTGACTCAGCATGACTTAGATTTGTTCTTGGTTTTGCTGTTCGGTGCTTTCTACCGTCTTTATTACCGATTTGCTTTACTGTTTGTTGTATATGTTAAATTGCTCTATGTACAGCACTTTGTATGCGGCGAAGGCTGTTTGAAAGTGCTCTATAAATACAGTTGAGTTGAGTTGAGAATTGCTTGGATGGCAGCATTTGTTTCTCCAAAACCTGTATGTACCATTCAGCATTAATGGTGCCTTCACAGATGTCGAAATTACGTATGCCATTGGCACAAACATCTCTCTCGCTCTTAAATCAGATTGTAACTGCTTTGTTGAATTCAACTTAAAGGTTGTTTACATTGCTTGTGTTTCATTTTAAGTGTGGGGGTAATTTTTTTGGGGAAATGTTTTATTTTGTAGTTCAATTTAGCAATCAAAGACATCCCCGAAGTCACCCATGAAGCCAAGAAAGCATTGGCTGGCCAACTTCCAGGCGTGGGACACTCAATGTGCGTGGAGATATCTCTCAAGACTTCCGAGGTAAAATCATAATTTCTAAAATGCCTTAAAGTTAAAAAGTCAACATTTTATGGACCCATGCTATCCTGACTCACTCACTGAAAATACCCAACCAAATACAACCAACAAATGCATAATGTGCAAATGTTGTATTGGTGGAATATATGAAAATAAAATCCAAATGTAACCAGAAATGCAACACAATTGCACCTTGCGCAATAAGCATACAGTATAGCCGGTGCTCTTCTGTCACCGATATGCCCCGGCACGTCACCTGACTTCTCAACTCCCCTTTGCTCTAGACAACCCCAGGTAAGAATTAGGGCCTCACCAGTTTCAGCGGATGTTCAAGTATGTTGAAAAAAGCAGGACACAAACCTACCGGTAATCATTTCAAATGGCAACTTTCTGGCTTTAAGAAACACTACCCCCACCCCACCCTACACCCCCCCCCCCCCCCAAAAAAAAAAGATGTAGTCAGCAAACATTACATTTTTAGACCGAGCAGAGGAAAAGAAAATCGAGACTCACTTAATTCTGAGAAATAAATTATTAGAGGTGGTGCAACAAAGTACTGGTGCTGTGTTGAAGTATAGTTTTGCTATTTTTTGGGGGTAGTTTTTCATGATTCCAATTTTTTTTCTCAGAATTGAGTGATTCCATTTTTTCCCCTCTGCTTGGTCAAAACCACAGGTGTCAAAGTCAAGGCCCGGGGGCCAGATCCGGCCCGCCACGTCATTTTATGTGGCCCGTGAAAGCAAATGATCTGCGTCAACTTCCATTATCCTTGCTTATATCTGTACCAAAATCTCAAATTGCCAGACTTAATAAATAACGGTAACATTTTGCAATAAGTTTGTTACCCTGTTTACACTCACTTGAGCAATTATCGAACAAAGACATGACTGATTTCAAAACTCGTCAGCCATCTTTTTTTTTTGTGTACAAGTAATAAATGTGATGATTGAACATTTATTCTGCTTCACTGTCATAACGGCCCTCTGATGGATGACGTAACTCCGAAGTGGCCGGCGACAAAAATGAGTTGGACACCCCTGGTCTAACCAAATACCTGTTACTGACTAGTACTACCACATTTTTAATTTGATATCTTGTCGTGTTTCTTAAAGCCCAATAGTTGTCGTTTGAAATTACTGTACTTTAGTTTTGCGTCATGCTATTATTTCTAAAAATTTAGACCACTGAATGAACATCCTCAGAGACTGGTGATTCCACAATATTTGCCAGGAGTTGCAGAAGCTACGGTATAAAGAAGTATACCGTCATAAAAATAGATGAAATACAATTTTGTCTTTTATAGATGGATGGGTGGCACAATTCCAATCGTATCAGTTACTGGAATTTATACATTTATTTTATTGCCTGGAGTGAAGTCAGTGAATAGATAAGCCACATGCTGTTTCCCAGAGTCCACTAACTTGCCTTGAATACTCAAGCAGCAACCAGCCAGAGGACTGATAGGAGAATAGGCATGCTGCAGGTCTAGGGTGGGTAGGTGAATGAAGGCCTCAAACCTGTGCCTTCTGATTTAGTGCAAAAATTAAAACCATGAAGCAATGTTAGTCAAGAGCGGACCAGCCCAACTGGACAATCATGTGCCTGTCTTTCATCCAGGGGGACTCGATGGAGTTAGAGACTTGGTGCCTGGAGATGAATGAAAAGTAAGCTGGGTTTTTGTTTTCTTACAAATGTAGGGAAAAAAGTAAGGCCAAATTCATTTCAAGAAACATTTGTAGCTTATTTATTTGAAAGAGAAAAACTGTCTGGAAAAATAGATGATATACATGGCTGTAGAGCAGGCGTGTCCAGCTCGGGCCTGGAGGGCGCCGTCCTGCCTGTTTTCCATCTCTCACACTTCCTTCAGCTGATCAAATCATCAGCCAGCTCTGAAGCAGCATTGGAACGATCCTGATGATTTGAATCAGCTGTCTTGCTCCTGGGAGCGCTGGAAAAAAAAGGCAGGACAAGTGACCTTTGAGGACTGAGTTTGGACACCCCTGCTGTAGTGGTACAAGATAGGGCCAGAAGTTCTGAAATTTTTTGTTTACCTGCAGTGACAGGAACATCACGATGCTTGGGGTAATTTTCTCCCATCAGCTGAGACAACTCTCTCCTTCACTTCCTCATGTTCATTTGTAATGTGTTCACACGCGGTGTCACCAAACAGCCCAAGTGATTACTTGTCACAGGCAATGACTGCCTACAAGTTCGAAGACACCTGTGATGCTAAATAGAGGACACCCCTTGGTTGAACATGTCCCCATAGTCAAATTAGTTTATTATTTTCTCGGGCACTCTAATTTTTGTCCAAACCTGTTGCACAATTAAAAAAAAAAAAATCTGTTAGACCACAATTCAAAAGCATAGTGTGATTATCATTTGTCATCTATTGTACCTGTTGTTTTATTTTGGGGTGGGGGGTGTCTTTCATTAATAGAGGGGTAACCAACAATTTTGTACACACGCGTATCTGCTGATGAGACTGCAATGTAACCACATGTACAAATGGGATATACGCCATCAGTGCCAGCGCGACATCATACGAATGTGTTCATAGTGAACACGCTTGCACATCAACAACACAAATTAACATGTTAAAACAAATGCTGTAAATCTAGAGTATACAGCGAAACTGTGGACAATTATATACTGCATGTGGTCAAAGTATGATACATTAGAGGTGTGACCATCATCCAGAGGGGAGGTTGCCCTTCTTTAAATTAATTCCTATTTGCATTATTGTTGACAGCAGTCTTATTGTTGACTTCTGCTCTGCGCTACTGCTCGCGCATGCGTGAGATAAATGTCCTTTGAGATGCACATGGAAATAGAGAGTGGGGGGAAAAAAATATGATCTAGGCATTCAATCGTTATCGGACGCTCTGACGTTTGAATCCAACATGAGAGGGCAGAAACAAAATGAGTCAACATATTTTTTTTTCCTCTGTAGGTGTGATAAGGACATTAAAGTGTCGTATACCGTCTACGACCGTTTGTCCGTCCTTCTCAAGTCTCTGCTGGCTGTCACGCGAGTAACGCCTGCCTACAAACTGTCCAGAAAGCAGGGACATGACTATGTGATATTATACAGGTGAGTTAACATCGTTTTGTCATCGCTTGTCACCCAACGTTCTGTCTGCTCATTGTTTTTGCCTCTTGTTTAGGATCTATTTTGGGGAAGTTCAGATGAGAGGATTAGGAGAAGGTAGTTGTTAATCGGCTGTGTGTTGTATTGTAGATGGTTACAATTCCTACCATCATCCAAAGACTTTTTTTTTATTTTAATTTTTTTGCATTAATAGCTTTGCTCAATCAAGTTGTTGCTCCTCGTTTTTGAAGGTTTCCAGACGGTGCGTATTGGTGTTGTGGGAACACCCGTTGGCACTGTGACACTTTCTTGTGCCTATCGCACCAATCTGGCTTTAATGTCCAACAGGTCGGTAGTGTTTACTGTCTCATGTGACTTTTCATATTGTAGCTGCCGTCATAGAATGTACAGTGAACGTGTTACAAATGCATCTTGCTCTTGCAGACAGTTTGAGCGGTCTGTGCCCATCATGGGGATCATTGTGGACCACTTTGTGGACCCTCCCTGTGGCAGCCAGCGACCGGCAAATATGGGTCAGCCTTGCAACTACAGGTACCCAATACACTCGTAAAATATATTCTATATTACACATATTTTATTTTGGAAAAAAATCTCATCCCAAAGCACCCCCCAAAAATTGTCAGATAAAATATAACATAGTGAATTGAAATACAAATCTGGAGTTATATAGCTATCAAAAAGATGTATGTGTAATTGATTTGTATCCGCAATCATGCTAATTTGTGTTTGAATTCATTCCCTGTGAATACGAATACAAATTGTGTGGATTTGATTAGTTTTTCCTTTTCTTTTTTTTTTACAGCTCACTTTGTACTCACAAGGAAAAGATTCAAACCCACAAATGTATTACCGTTAAGGATACGTCACTTCTTTTTCACAGTTATCTTACTCCATAAAAATCTGGACATGTTTTGTTGGACACAAATCTGACACGTGCAGGAATTCAAGAAAGTCACACCCACATTATTCTTAAATAATACTTCACTGACCCATTAACAAATTCCTATCCTCCCTTGTCCCAGAGCACCAGACGATGATCATGGCGAAGCATTTGCAGGTGTTCAGGATTCACAGGAGGTTTGCACAACTTCCTTCTCCACTTCCCCGCCCTCCCAGGTAAGACGACAACCCCTCTCCCCCTTTCCCCTTTCCCCACTACATTTAAGTTGCTTGTCCCTGCAGTATGCGGCTTATAAACCAATGTGCTCAAAAGATCGAACTCTTTCTCTACTCGCGTACTTGTTTTTCATGTCTCATTCTTTCCTCTTTTCTTCCCGCCACTGGACCGCTTTTCAGTGCATCTGTACACTGAGTCCTTCTCCTTCTAAACTGTCTAAGGCCCTTCCTCTGGACAATCCACAGTTTCCGCTGGTTCCCGGTCTTGTCGCTCACACTGTGAGTCTACACTGGCATGTCTTTTTGCTTAGTTGGATTTCAGTCTGCTTACACTTGTGCTTTTATCTACCTTGACTCTTTTCCATCACGACTAACTTACTAACGACAGTGCGGACAAGCGCAGTCGATACACACTGAATTTGACAAAGATTATTCATACGTCTGTTCTCTCATTTGTTTGCACATGTAGCTGTACAATTCCAGGCTATCCTACCAGCCTCCTGTTCTAGCAGGAACTACTGAGCTTTGCCATACTGCTGCTAATCCAAACCAGGTAACAATTGGACCGGTAATTATACGGGATGATGATATTTGATCGTACCGATAATGTAAGGAGCAAACGCCTCCGATTGCAAATCGGGCACTGACACGTTCCAGAAAAAAAATTTAAGTTTATGCTCTTCAGACACTGCATGCCGGGAAGGAGGACGGGGTCATGTTGCATCCAGTGCAGCCTTATCATGCCACCGATGCACATCTGACACTGGAGCGCATGCCCAACACACCTGCCAGCTGGTAATTGTATCTTGATGTCAGTTCACAAATTCGATGATTTGATGATTAAATGATTTTTATTTTCTTTTATTTTTTTGGGGTGGTAGTTTGGCTCCTGTCGTGTGTTGACCTCACGTGTTGTTTCTTTTCCCAGTGGAGACGACGACAATTTGTCCCACAGCAGAGGGGGAAGGAGGAGTGCTTCTCCCTCTGACCCAGTCGAGTCACTTAATGCATTGACGAGGAAAGTTGGAGCCTTTGTCAATAAGCCCAATACACGGGTAAGGAATATATATACACAACAAGAAGGAAAAAAAAGCATGATTCTACATAATGATGCAGCAGATATAAAAGAATTGCACCTACAAAGCTTCAACAATTAGTGTCCCCACTTCCCAAATGTCTTTTGAATGTTGGGAGAAAAAAACAACGTGACCCTGCTTGAGCTTTTCTGGCATTGCAGCCATAAAACTCAAAGTTAATGATTATCTGCTAGAAACAATAGTTTCTCAGTTTGAACATTAAATATGTTGTCTTTGTCGTGTATTCAATGAAGTCGAGGTTGAACGCGATTTGCAAATCATTGCGTTGTTTTTATGTAGAAGACAGCTTCCCAACTCGATTTGAATTAGGTTTGCATTTTTTAACATACACCCATGAAATGAAGATGGATTATAATATATGAATTTCAGATTTATGAAACACAAATGTTTTGGTCTTACAAAAGCTTGGCTTGTGCGAAAAATTCAAGGCCATAAATGAACCATGAAATAATATCAAGGACAGTAATATCTACATAAATGAGGGATGTGAACTGACTAAACACTTTGACTTGCAGTCTTTATTAAATTGTTCAATATGATGTGTCAGAATTCCTCTAGACCGGTGTGGCTTAAATATGAGTCAGTAAATCATAAATCAGATTACAACTATAATGACAAACAAACGTGTGACTTTATCACTTCAACTTTTCATGAAATGATGTGTAAACACGTGGACTGCACTTTTCAAATCTCAATGTGGCAACTGAGAAAAAAAATTTGAGGTTGTTCATGTGTAAGCAGCCCTCCCCCCCCAAACATATTTATTGTAAATATGGGTGAAAATTTCCAGCTGGTTCCCATTCACATGATGAGAGCCACCGACGAGCCTCCATCGGCGGTCACCCGGCCTGACGCTCGTGGCTCCGTCTCAGGGGCGGCCACCTGAGGGCTGGCTGGCCGGCCGCTGGGGTGTGATGACAACCAACCCCTGCCTTGTCCATTTGAACTGTACTTTTAACTTCGCTATAAACGCATGGGCTTAATCGACATTGGCTTCCAGTCCAAATTGACGTGTTCAGGTGACTTTTCGAAGCAATTTCCACATCCCGGTTGAGATCACACAACCGGTGGATCGCCGTGGATTGATCTCGGGTCTGTCAGGTGGGAACGTAAACAAAAGCGGGGCTGCTGAGCCGGGGTATCGCCAAACTAATAGCTGCCGGGACACTCTGCTTCTCTAACGCCGCATCTGCAACACACAAAACAAACGGTGATCTGGAACGACAGCGAGCGGAAAATCGCTACATTCGAGACTGTTGAATTTCATAAATCACAAAAGACGATTGAGACACTCAGATTTAATCTGGACGCTTCGGTGCAACAAGAAACAAAGGCAGCGGAACAACGTCAAGTTTTCGTGCCAGATCATTATGATGTCCAGTAATGTGCAAACAACAGACTACCTCAACTTTTCGCGACCCCCGGTGACCATAAGAGTTTCAGAAAATGGATGGATGGCTAGCAAACGACACTGCACTGTTTCCTCCTGTCTCAATAGTAATGAACACTTTTTTAAAATTCAAACAGCAATAGCTCTCTCTCTCCCTGACAGAATTTTAAAAGTGAATATAAATTGTTCAACAAGGGAATATCTGTTATTTGACATCTCTGTCAATGGGAAGCGGTCAAAAATGTTGGCGCAATTCACTTTTGCACCGGTGCAACTAGTCCAAAAAGTTTGTCTCGAGGCCTGTATATGTCACTGCTCCATGGAGAAGCCATCAGGAGAAGATGGCCCAACTGGCTGACCTCGATAAAGATCGCTCCCAAGGGTGCAGAGCTAAGGAGTTCACGCTCCCTGAACTTTATTGAATTTATTGATTGTTGAGTTCCCATTTGACATTTTTCAGGAGTTTCTATCCTCCCTACAGTCCCAGGCTGGAAAAAATAACTGCAGTGGCTTATGTCAAAAACAAAACCCAGAAAAGTGTATTGCAGTGTATATTCTTGATGCAACATTAGAAATGATGACCAAATATGTAACTTTCAGCGCTGATACTTTTTTGGTGTGTTTTTAGCTATCGGCCTCGATGGACCTGCCATTTGCTGCATTTGCTCCCAGGGGCCTCGACTCTGAGGATAATGATCCAATGGTAAGCGTGGATGTCATGGGTTCACTCTGCATTGGCCCTGGCCCCCGACGACTTGAGAATTACTTTGCGTACGTCTGTGTGTATGTGTGCGTGTGTGCCAGGTCCATCCTCCAGACTCTCCTTCCTGCATGTCCCCTCTGCAGGCCAGCCTCCATTCTCAGGGCTCGGAGGGCTCAGGGCAGCACGATGACTTTGTCATGGTCGACTTTGTACGTCCGTCATCTCAACTCTTCGAGAAGTGCTGCAATTCCCTCCTGACTTGGTTCATGTGTGCTTATTTGTTTTTGGGGGTTTTTAGCGGCCCGCTTTCTCGAAAGACGACTTGATGCCGATGGATTTGGGAACGTTCTACAGGGAGTTTCAAAACCCTCCACAACTGGCCAGCCTCTCACTTCACATCAGTTCCCAGTCGATGGCTGATGATCTCGTAGTATGTTTTTATTTTTAACCTTTAGATGGCAAAATTCAGCAGTGTAATTTGTCACTAACAACAAGGTATGCGTGCAGGACTCGCTGCCAGAGAAACTGGCCATCTATGAGAGAAACATCGACGAGTTTGGCGCCTTTGTGGATATGCTCCAGTAGAGAGACGTCGTCAGCAAGCAAAAGAAGTTATCGGCTGTCCTGCAAGACCCCACCAACTACATACAAGTTTCTTCCCTGACATGTTTTGGTCCCAAAGCCAGTAGTGTCCCAGCTTGTACAGAACATTCACTGTATATAGAACCTCTGACACACACATGGGTCCTGCTTAAAATATTTCACCTAGTCACTTTAAGCATCTGTGCAGGAAAAGAAGCATGTCCATTTTAATTAAATGTACACTAAGTTAAAATCAGCGATGCAATCTGCCGGAATTACCTTGAGAATGTGTGTTTTGCTTCACAGAGTAACTACAACACCTGTCAAAAATAGTGGCATCCCCACTCGCCGAGGATATTCATTCAGCCGTTGAAATTTGTAGAAAAGAAGCAGATGACAGACATGACACAAAACTGGTCATTTCAAATGGCAATTCTGGCTTCTGGCAAGGGAAAATGTGGTCGTCAGTAATACAGTAGTTACATTTTTAGACCAAGCAGAGGGAAAACGGTAAGGAATCACTAAATTCTGAAGAAATAATTTTGGAACAATGAGGTGGGGGAAAAAAATGCAAAAGAACACTTCAGCATACCACCTCTGGCTTTTTTGACAGCTTGATGTCTCGGGGGCATGGACTTTAATAAGTGATAACAGTCCTCTTCATCAATCTGGCTCCCAACTTTCGCAAATGTGCTATGCAAGTTGGAGTTTTGTCATGGACAGTTTTCTTCAAGGTAAAATTGTGCATTTTTTGAAGATGAAACGCATCGGGGCCTTTTGCCAGAGGCAATCCAGCCCAGATTTGCACCCACGATGAACCAAACACCGTCACCAGGTGATTTCAAAATTTTTTTTCTCTGATGGGTGTAAACTGACTACATTTTTTTCCCCTTGATTTATTTTAGCACTTAAAAGTGCAAAACATACGGTTTGAAGGCTGCAGTTTTTTTTCCCCCTGGATACAAATTTAAACAAGTGGATGAACATCCTCCGAGACTGGTGATTCCACAATTTTGCCGGGGCTGTAGTTGCCCTAAAGCGTTCAATCTTAAGCAAATGAAACTTATCCACGACGATTGCTCTAGCTCCAAGTTCCCAGCTGGTCTGTGGATTTGAAGTGAGTGCATCCCAAAACACTTGGCACAATAGTGTTGTTCAGAGATCGACAAAATTCTGCAGCCTGCATCATCCTTCAAGATAAGGGAAGTCAAGATTTTTCTTGACAATATTTCAATTACCCCTCTAGTGTAAACAGCATTCGGATTAAGATGGCAGTTGTGGGATATGAATTAAGCAGCAAAATCCACCCGTTTCTAATCCATCTCAGGAGGCCACTTGCTCTTGACTGGAAATAACATCACAGTGCCGAATAAAGGCTCACCCCTTGTCACTGCCTTACTGGTTTTGGTTGTGCAGTCTGCTAGCCGATGTTGCGTTCCAGAAAAGTCAGATTTATCCGACTACCAGTTGCGTCAATGCGTTCCAGGCAAATGTAAACAAAGATGGTTGATTGAGGCAAGTTGTTTTGTGGCTCAAAACACATGATAATGTGACCTCCGGCAAACCTGCCATCAAATTCGCTTTATTTACCTAAATGGAGGAATATCTTAAGAATTTACTACAATTCACAGAATAACTTCACGCAGTCAGTACAAAAATATGTTATGTCGCATAACTAAATTCATGTGATAAAGCCAAATATATTTTTCCAGTCTTTTAAATTAGATTTTGCCATTGACAGTCTGTCTACATAGGGGTTGCTCTTGCCCGGTTACGTCCAATGAAGCAACTATCGGCGTAGACATTTTAGTTTCTTCGACTTCAGGACTTGGACCGCCCATTTCAAGTGCCATTCCAGTGCACTTTTCTTGGTCGGAGGGATGGAAAACCGCCACTTCCCCCGTGATAGGAATGAAGCAATGAGCACAGTGATGTCCTTTTTAGTTGACGGCAAGTGGCAGTGCAAGCCAAAATGGCACTGTAAAGAAAAGTTTAGCCCTTTATGTAGTTTTGAGGCTGCTGTACCAATAATTTTCTGTGAGCTGTTGCACATTGGGGTAAATCGAAGTTTCCAGCAAGGTTCACGTCAAATGATCTGGTTGAAAGCTTTAATGTAAATTTTACCTTGCTTGACCTTCCAATAAAAAGTTATGAGTCTCATTAACCATATGCATTACCTATGGAGTACCAAGTAAATATGAAACAAGTGAATATAAAACCTTTCAGAATTGTCAATGTCGTTTTATTGTAGGTAACTTGTGAAATTTCACATACCTGCAGGGCTGTAAAGGGTTAACACCATAATAGCAAAGAGTACGTTAGCACGCACCAATAATCTAGGGGTTAGACTTTCAACTTGGTTGGCGACCAACAACAGGTTGAGCTCCCCTCCTTCGATTCTACCAAAAGTGGTGCTTTGACATTCGAGAAAAACAAAACCTACTTATTCATCAGAACAGCAAATCGGAAGGCTATGGATAGGGTGAGAAGCTGCTAAGTTGACACTGACTCCCCTAAGAAGTCAATTCACGATAGTTAGCCACTTAAAACATGCCATTACTTTTGAAACATCCCCTCTGACAGAGATAATCTCCCCCCAGGTAACTAGGAACCAAAAAAAAAGGGCGGGGTGGAGGTCGGGGATCATAGAAATTCACAGAATACAGGCAGTGATTGCCCAATGTGCATTTTCAACTCAATGAGCTGTGCAGTCCAATAGAAAGCCCTGTCCCATGCCACCCTCCCCCAAAAGTAACCCCGCACCCGCCCCAATCCTTATTAGTGAACTTGAACGGCAGTCTCTGGGCAGAGGCAAGTCACACTTGAGGGAATGGTTGGAAACAAACACCGAGATTGAGGAGATAAATCAGGCCTTGACGTCAGGGTCCTCAAGTTTTGCTCCAGTCAATTGAGTGCAGTGTGTATAACAGGCCCGGAGGGAGGTGGGGCGGTCGGGAGGGTGAAGCCAGCATCCTACATCCTGCAGATCAAGAGGAGGAGTGTGTGTGGGGAAAAGTCAACTTTTCGTCAGGGGCTTGAAGGGTGCGAAGTCTGACCAGGAGGCTCAGGCGGCATTCAGTAAATCTTGTATGGCTTTCTGTTGAGTCTCACTTAGCGTCGCGACACACTGGGACCACAATCCTCCCGAAACCTTGGACAACAAAACCAAGTGTCCGTCACGCTGTGGGGCGAACAGGCAACAGCGGCAGACGCGGAGCTCACCTGTACTTGACGCACCACGTTTGCCAGACGTTTGCTGCAAGCGTCTTCGCTCTTCACCGACTCATTTGCCACCCCGTCAGCAATGATGAGGAATAGTTTGGGCAGATTAGAGTTGTCTGGTCCGAGGACGATAGGGTTGTTACTGTGTGACGCGGAAACAAGATGGCAGTTTAGGGAAAAGCGTTCACTTCAAGAAGTCCTTTTTTCCCAATTGTCACATGACTCTGGCGGGGAAGTGCTGATTGAATGCCATCAATACCTTTCAATGAGATCACACAGAAAGTCAAATGTGTGGACAGCCTCCTCTTTATCTTCATTGAGAGGTAGCCAGCTGATCCAGTGGGGAGAATTTCATTGACATTGGCACACTCGGGCGGAACCTCATGACCTTTCCGACAGCAGAGATGCAGTTTTCTGTGGCGTTGATGTTCTCCTTTGAGCGAGAATCGGCTGCCTGGATGACTCTGACCAACATGGGGATGGCCTCTGGCAGGTGTAAATGGGGGAAACATTGTGACACCCGACATCTCTCACTAGAAATCATCTTGATTGGAAAATTGCCCCCCCCCTTAAATACAAATGTGCAAATCTGTGCAGTTTTTAAAATCATTTGCACCGGGCAACCGACAGTGCAAAGAGGTTAGGGGCAGCATGTGAATGAGTTGGTCATGAAAACATTGTCCTGACACACACTGATTTGATATTTATGGTCAAGATATAGTTTTCATACAAATATTTACTATCAGTAGTAAGAAATGAAATTTCATAACTACACAGAATCCTATTTTGTATGTAGGACACAATTTGGTAATGGTCCACGTTACCATATGAGAATGGCTTGCCTATTTCCCCCTTCCCACAATTACTTCAATGATATTTTCAATTTAAGCAGTAACAAGATCATGTTGACCAATCTCTGAAAACTGCAATTGTCATTAGTTGCGTCGGCTGTATGTAGTGCCGCCGCGCTGTTGTAACAGATCCCCGAGTTGTCATCTGACAAATTTGGGCAACCCAATTCAAAGTAATCTTCACCTCCACCATTGTTCAAAATTCTTGTTACAACGCCTCTTGCTGTTTCAATCAGGCGTTGCATGTGCACATTGAAATTACAGACCGCTCTTTTTTTGCATTGATCTGCAGGCCAAAAACTGTGCCCCATGTTTGTGTGGGGGGGTGGGGGGTTAATGCATAGCAGCCACAAAAGGAATATACAGCCAGTAATACCTGTGCAGAACGGCCGGTAGTTCTCTCCTCCGTATTGCGCCATGACACCAACTCCGTAGGCGGCCGCCTGGCGAACCTCTGGGCTAGAGTCGCACAGAGACTGCAACATGGGCCGCAGGAAGTACTCGGCATATTTGAAGGATGATGGGCTGCAGTGTTCCACCACGTCATCAAAAATGCACAGCCCCCACTGTCGGTCAGCCCATGGCCTGTTTGGACACTGGAGGACCACATTCAGTCAGTGAACGGTCTCGAGGATCAAGGCGCAATGGATTCCTTCATTGGTGATCCAAACGGATGAATACATACTATTAGCTGGACGATGAGCTGGAGCAGCTGCTCAAACCAAGGGAGTACCTTCTCTTTATAACTGCTGAAAACGGAGTGCAGGACATCCGACACCTTGGTCAGGATGTAGACATCGTTCTCATCCTGAGACACCGGAGGGGTTTCTATTACGCCTGCACCCGCCAAGTTTCACGGAGCCTACAATTAACCTTTACCTCATCTTGCAAGGTCTCCTCCACCTGCTCGTCGTAGTCTTCATCCTGTCTCTTGGCTGAAAGGTGCAAGTGTGGCGTCAATAAGAGTAAGTTGAGGACGCAGCAGAACACGCAGTCACCGCCCGTGAAGCCTCACCCTGCCGCAGCTCCTGGTTCTTGAAGTGTTCCTCCAGTTTGCCTTTCAAAATGCCACCCAGCTCCTCAAAATGCTCGTTGTTCAGGCAGCCATCACCCATCAGCTCAATGCACTAGGGGAGAAGAAAGCATCGGTTAGAATACTGTTCATCTATTGAACGCACATTTTCGGTGGGATGAGCGATTTTGAAAGGGAAACCCCATTTCAATATTGTGATTTAATATGCAATTATCTTCGAGATTCTTTTCCCGCGATTGGTTACAAAGGCGGCCCGGTGAGCGACTGGATCGTTCTCACGGTACAGTCAATTTCTGACCCCCCCTGTGTGGAGTTTGCATGTTCCCCCCGTGCCTGCGTGGGTTTTCTCTGGGTACTCCGGTTTCCTCCCACATTCCAAAAACTATGCGTGGCAGGTTGATGGAACATCCTAAATTTTCCTTAGGTGTGAGTGTGAGCGCAGATGGTTGTTTGTGTGTGCCCTGCGATTGGCTGGCAACCAGTTCAGGGTGTCTGCCGCCGACTGCCCGAAGACAGCTGGGAGGTGTTCCAGCACCCCCACGCGATCCTTGTGAGGATAAAGCGGATCGGAAAATGGATAATTGTTTTCAAACGAACACAAGCAATAAATCAATTTGTACTGTATATCAAGAAAACAATCTGATTGTTAGTTTATCTACTTTAATTACAGCTGTCAACTTCCTGACACTTTGACTTGCACTCTAATTTTCCCGATGACGACTTCACACAATTCTACCAAAGTGTGGTGTGAACATGAATCAATAAATCATATTACAAAAACAAGGCAAACAAACCTGTGGCACTTTTTCCCCCACTTCAATTTTGTTTCACGAAACAAATTACCCGGTATGCGGACACACATAAAGCCTACTGACTGAACAAAATGAAGCAAAGTTGGTTCTTTAAAAAGAAATAATTCTACAACAGTGTGATGTTGATTTGAATGCGATTAATTGCTCGGCCGTATGTTGAATTCATTTTTTTTTTTAAGTGGAAAAAGCCTTCTTTATCCCCCGCAGTTGCAAATGATTCCAAACACTTTGCCTCTCACGAGGAAATCCACTAGCCATTTCCCACGTTCAAGGAGGGCACAATACACACGGACCAGTACAACAGCATTCCTTGCAGCGCTTCATACCTTGGCAAAAGAATGCATGATTTCTGACAGGACGTCCGAGTCTGGCTCCGTCCCGATAGCTTTGATGAGGGCGTCGCACATAAAGAGCCACATCTGGGTGAGGTACTCCGGCCCCCGAACCCGTGCGCACTCCAACAGCAGGGGCATGGACTCCGCCGCTGCCACTCGCACACGTGACTCAGTTGAGGAAATCAAACGCCTTAAAAAGCATTCCTCTTCCTGGCCGGTTGAAATTATTTAGTTGCAACGCTTTTTGGGAGACGAGCTTTTCAAAATATCCAACGGGTCAACAACAAGGATATCATCGTGGAAGTAGAACTTGAGCAAAGGGACCATCAGCTTCACCACTTGTTCAGTGTACTCTACAAAACCTTCCTTCAACTCTTTGGCATAACACACCTGAAACACAAACATTGGCTCATCAACGGCAACGTCTGGTGACTCGTAAACCTGGCTTGTGGGACTTGTATCCCTTTAACTTTTACATGTTGTCACATCACAAACTCTAACAATTTTTTTTTTTAATGATGCTTTTATGTGACAGTCGCACACCAATTCAGATTCAGAAAACTTTATCCCCATGGGGCAATTAGAGTATAATAAGATGAGTATCAACAAAAAAACAAAAATTCTTTAAAGTGTTGTACCGTGATGACGGTACAAATGCAAGTATACTTTTTATACTCTTGCATTTGTACCATCATCACGGTACAACCGTAGACTACCGACTTTTCCAATCTGTATTTTGTTTAACTTCACAAATATGAGTCACCTTTTGTATTGGTCCATCTTAATATGAAATACATGCGACAAAATGGGAAAAAGTCCAACGGGCCGCAATACTTAGACATGTACTCGCTGTATTACAGCAGATGCTTACCAGCATCTGGCAAGCGGTGGACTTCTCCTCCAGGCCGGCAGTCTTGATGCCGAAACTCTGCTGGTCTCCAAGGTTGACGAACTCCCAGCCATCATCCTCTGATATGTTCTCCATATCTTGGGCTACGAGAAACAATGTTCAGTGTAACCTTAGACTAAAAAAAAAAGAAATGTTTTTTAATCTACAGCGTAAGCACGAAACCAACTTACTGTCAAGGAGAGCCACTTCAGGCTTGATGGAAGCAGTCTTCAATAAGGGGCCCATCACCACTGGGAGGTACTGCTGAAAGTCCTTTCCCAAGATCTTGCACATCCTGGCCCAGGCCGAGATCATGTACGAGATCTTCATAGAAATCAAAATAAATAATTTCGAACAAGACACCGTAAAACAGTTTGGAGTACCGCCAAGCCTTATCACCTGTGGATCGTCGTCATCCAAGTTATTAAAGTCAGTCTGGGTTTTGAGAAGCAGCTGCATGACAGCGTAGGCATCTGGCATGAACTAACAAAAAGGAAGAAACGATTGGTTCGGCCAACCGAAACGAGGGAACACGCAGCATCCGCATCAGGCTCCTCTCCGGCCGCACTTGTTGTATTTACCTTCTCCTTGCCGACAGCCAGACCGATGAGGCTGATGCACTCGATGGTCTTTCCCCGAAGGAGCCGCAGCTCCTTTTGCACAGCAATTTCCACGATATGTTTGAGCGAGGGCATGAACAAGTCGTAGTATGGCACAAACTTCTCCTCGGCGGTGTCCGCCACAGAGGCAATGGAGGTCACCACCTGCTCCAGGACCAGTTTGGTGCCCTTTTGGAACAACTCGGGAGGGGAAAGAAAGAACTCTAAAGAACCCGAAGCCGAGTCTAAATGGAAAGAAGATTTTGGTTTACCTCTTGCAACTTGGCGACCATGATGACATTGAGGTGCTGCAACAAGCTGTCCAGATAAGGGATGAGCAGGGATTTGGGGCAGTCCTCTGTGAAATTGATGAGAGCAGCGGCGGCGTGCGCCTGCACTCGGGGGTTGCTCTGGTCATCCATGGTCTGAAGCAGTGCGGAGATCACCTGGGCGGGAGGAAGGTCGGAGTCCACAATGGCTTTCGAGTGGTCCGGCTCACTTGAATTCACTCGACTTTACCTTATCGTGAAACTTCTTTTGGAAAGTGGGCGCAAAATCGGTCGCCATTTGTCCGATAGCATTGCAAGCGGCATAGCGCACCCGTGGATGCTGAGGAGGATTTACTTTTGGTTGGTTCACCCCGGTTAAAAAGCAGCAGCAGCATCATTCCAAGAGAAAATACTTCTTACCGGGTCTGCGCAAAAGTGCAGTACAGAGATGACTGTCTCATTTAGGATGGCCTCCATCTGCTGGTGGCAGCCTTCGCCAATGGCCGACAGCGCCATCAGCCCGGCGTGGCGGTACTTCCAGTCAGCTAGAAACCGACACTAGCTTTATTCGAGCTTCATTAACTCCAGGGGAACGCCTCCACAAGTGGCACAGTTGCCACCCCCGTCCGTCAATGTGCATGTACTCACAGTTCTGCAGCATCTGCATGATGTGCTGCTTGATCAGTGGCAAAATTATCTTTCCTCCCAGACCGCAGGCGATTCTGTCGAGCGCGCTTTCTCCCGCTACCGCATTACTGTTGTTAGGTGTCAGAGCAAACATGTCAGTGGGCGGTGCGGCAAGAAACTTTTCGTTTTGCCAGCGACATGAATGTCACCTGTCAAAGTCGTGCGTCCTCCAGCTCGTCAGCCATGGCCCAGTCCTCATCCTCTTCTAGGTCCACCATCATAGCCAGCATCTGGGGCACTGGACACACACAGATCAGTTCCTGACGACTGCGGTCTGTATGAAAGGATGGGTAACAATCCAGCATGTCATAAAGGACCACTCACCACTCTGAGCCACAACTTCGGTGTGTTTCCTCAACATGGCTGCCGCAGTCTCCGATAAGGTGACGATGACTTCGAGCGCCAACTGTCTCTGCATGTTGGGCAAGTTGCCGTCTGCGCAGAGCTGAAGAAACAAGGCGGGCGATGCAGTCAGCAGCATAGCGTGCAGAACGGCGCCAAGCTCACGCCGCCCGCTTCCCCCAACTCACTTTCAGGCAGAGCTGCAAAGTTGCCTCCAAGTTCGGTCGGAGATATTTGGGTGCAGTGTCCGCAATTTCCACCAAAGACTTGAGGACCGAGTCGTCTCCCTGGTAGCAGGACTCGTTCACTGCCTGATCAGAGGCAACAAGGATGCTATGTTGATACACCGGGTTATTCTTTTACTTCCCCTCACAAGACGAAATTAAGTAGATGACCCAAACTGGCATATGACATGAAAGGCTGTTTTATCCTCCCCCTAAGACTTAAAATCTTTTGGTGCCAAGTGTTGGATACATAGAAAATTATTAGCAGTGTTGAAAACTGTTTAGTATATTCCTCATTTGTTCCAAAGTGTTGAAAAATGTTGTATCAACAGTATTCTAATTGGTATCCTTTGAGTGATTGTTTGAATTAATACAAATCCAAAGAAGTTGAAGTTATTTAAGCTGTGGAATATTATTCCACCGCTTTTGCCATGGTGTCGATTCAGTACCTATAGCGGTACTTGATGCAAGAATGGTCTCGGTATCTGACAACACTCTTTTGGGATATAAATAGACGAGTGAAGGAAAAACGGTCAAGAGTCTTGACCTGCAGGATGCCTGGCAGGAGATCGGCGAAATGCTTCAGCAGGGCTGAGTTGCTTTCATTGGACAGGACAAACGAGGATGCAGCCCGGGCGGCCAGTGTGCGGATCTGAAGGGAGCAAAAGAAACATCGACTAAATCACAAACCTTTCAAACGGCAACCGACTGATCTGACCTAAAGGTTGGCCACATTTTACCTGAGGGTTTGCTTGATCCTGCATGCACTGGACAAGCATGCGCTTGATCACATCCATGTAATGTTGCTGTTGGTTACCAAAGATTCCTGGAAAGTTCCTGGAACCAAGCAAGACAAAAAAAAAAAAAGTCAAACACGTTATAAGGACCGCCCAAGACAAAGTCTCACAATTCAGAATGCTTTCAAACTAGTGATGCACGATATTTTAAAAACATGTGCGAAGGTTGTCAAATATAGCACTATTTCACATGTACCGAAAGAAATGACATTTTTAAGATTTGATGATTTATTTATTTATTTTTGTCCAGTGTGGCAAAATAAACAATGTGTGTGTCGCTACCCTAGATAACGCTCAACTCAGTTTGGCTGGCGATGCACATCTAAATTTGCGTGTGACTGGTCCAATTCAATTTAGGAAGAAACGCATTGCATGTCTTTGAAATTACGCACCCTGCATGGGACGCTATTTCGATATCGGTATTTTTTTTTTAATGTATCGTACAGCCCTATTTCTAAACATGATGATCAATATCACACAAGAATCCAGCCAATTCATTGAAGAGAATGACTCTCACCAGAATATGTGCAAGGCAGCTTCTCGCAGGCCAACGTTGTCCGAATTGACAGAGTCAAACAGGAACTTAAGAACCTCTGGCCACTGGTTGTTCCCATCGTCGTCTAGATTTCCACAAAAATGTATATACATTATCCAAAACATGAACTCCTCATCTGATTTTTGGAACTTAAGCCAGAAGTGTTCAAACGTTACCGATCAGGTTGCGGAGAGCTCTGCCGCAATGTCGCAGACCTTCTTGCGGATGTTTGGTGAGGTCTCCTGTTGAATGCTGGTCAGTAGTTCCGTTTTGATGGCCGTCTGCATGTCAACTGTGAGGCCCGGGTAGATCTCTTCAAAGGAGGACGACAGCAGCCGTCGCAGCAGCACTGCTGCCATCTGTCTGACCTGGTGGTTGGTGAACAAAAATACGAGAAATTATTTCCATTTTCCCTCCTCTGCCAAATCTTTGCCATTACCAACACTTTAGCAAACTAAGCAGCATTCTTCCCGGACCGGATTGAGCACCTCTCGGACTTCTTCCATTTCAAGACTAAAAATATCAGCTTCAAGGTGTGCTATCCGCAGGCACCAAGCGGCTGGGAGGAAGACTTGGGATCAACACAAGTGGCCCGATACCAAAGCTCTGATCCATCGCAAGCAGCTGTCATGGCCGAGGTGAGAGGCCTACAGGTGCCACCAAACTATTTAACGCATGCATTCTCCAAAGTGTACAGATGCACACGCACCTCCTCTGCCGCAGATGGATCTCTGACAGCGTGAAGCAGGAACGTGATCTTTGTTTGACCAGGGATGGTGTCATAGGTCTCCTGGGAATACAGAATGGGCAGCGGTTAGAGGGAGACATGCAAGGCTGGATTTTCACCGCATGAGTCAAGTTACAATTCAGGTTGTTTATCCCGAAGTGGCACATTTGGGATATGCACCACCGCATCGCCAAAACAACAACAAAAATACATCGATTCAAATTGGAAATGGTCTCTTTGAAATGTGAACAGCACAACAAAATGTTACGTTTTTTTATTTTTTTAACTCATTCAGTACCAGCCAATTCTGGACCAAGTCTGAAAAGACATCTTTGGGAGTGAATGAGTTAAACAATAACACAAAAAAAAAACATGGACACCCTCAAAATGATTACTTTGCTGCTGCGCTCAATCTTTTAGGGCAATCAGTGTGGCACATTGTGATGTGGCATCATTTGACAAATCTTCCTTGTAAAAACCCTGTCAGGATGCGAGGGCATCATCTAAAGATGGACAATCTGATTACGGTCTGGACCATTCCAAAACTCGCAACCTTACCAACTGCACTTTGTTTTTGGTTTTTTGGTACCTACTTGTAGGGGTAGGATGCAGGAGAGGGCATGACGGCAATGAGCCAGCCCAAGATTGCCTTGCAGTTGCCGTCAAAAGCTGCTAAGTGACTGAACAAAAGGGAGGCCGCTGCCTTTCCCCCGCTGGTTTGGACGGGAAGTAGGCCACAGCCCAGCAATTGGATTAGTGACCACGGAGGAGGCGACATGCAGGTGAAGCACGTCTGGCGGTAACATTTTATTTCAACTTCATACTGATAATGTAGGGAAAGAAAAAACCATAAGTCACATTTTTCTACCACTTTCAACCAATTAAAGATTTAAAAGGGGTGGAGCTTCACTGTGCCTTCTTCACCACGTCAGGGTATGGCAAGTGTCCCGTGTCCTGGAGCCGAAAATACCGGGAACACCCATTATGATTCTATTTTTCCCCCCTCCATGCCGTTTTCACTCTACGTTATGTCGGGTGGTTCTCAAGCTCAGCCTTGAGCATTTAACATTTTCCAAGGTTATGACACCCCATGTGCAAAATTCAAAGCAAGTCACTTGGACATCTGCTGCAACATGACCATTGATGGGCCAGACCAGCAGCCACTTAACTACAATGTGCGCACGAGAACCTTTGAGAAGATGAAAAATGGAGAGCTAGAATGTTTTGCTCCTGGCTACGAGATGATGACCTGAAATCTGTTCAACCACAATATTAGCCGGAGGCACTACAAACTAGTTAATTGTTAGATTTATGGAGAGTTACTGTACTTATACTTTGTATACTTGGTTCAAGCTAAATTTCAATAAGATATTAAACTAAAAACGTTCACTAATAAAATACATGGGAGTGTTTCACATAAAAAGTTGCTTGAACCATTGGGCCTCAAAGCACAAGCAGAAAGGTACAACTTCTGCCTCATTAAATGACGTATAAACGACGAACTGAGAACGTGTCTGGTATGTTCAAGTAACATTAAGAGTTATCCAGATAACTATAGCATAAAGGACATGCTAACAAGTTCACCAAACCATCAATGTCATTCCAAATCACTCAATCCAATAGAATGTTCATCCTCTGTGTCACTTTAAAGCAACTCCACCAACTCCGGAGGTAGAAGATGCAGCGCTTCTTACATCAGACTCCTCGTGGTTTTATCAACACAGGTCTAGAGCGGCCTCTTGCGGTTTAATGTGAAAATAACATGTGAAATTATACAGTAATGTGTTAATAATTTCACCCATAAATCGCACCCCCAGCCAAACTACAAAAAAAACTCCGACTTATAGTCCGGAAAATACGGTACTAGTAATACAAATTAATTTTGCTTGTGTTCGTTAAAAACTACTAGAAGATTGCCTTGAAAAAAAATAACTATATTAAATCACAATCGAAATATTGAGGTGAGGAAAATAGCACTTCCAATAGGAACTGACTTCATGACACTTAAAAGGGCCCCATAAAACTGAGAGCGGACACGATGTACACGGGACATACATGCGAATATATTCAACTTGTTGAATGTAATTGATTACAAATCGCCATGACGTGTGGAACAAATGAGTGTAATGCGATTATTTTAGTTTAAATTGAAGCAGAGGGTTTCACGTTTGAAAGACGTCAGTGTCGATGGCTGATTGTTAAAAAGGGCCAAATAACTCGAAGAAAAACTTGAATGCTGCAAGAGGACCAGCACAATACTCGTAACAACAAAGCTTTGGCGCGACAGGCGGGTCGTCATTATACACTAAAGACGACAGAACGACTAAAAACAAACTGGTCAATCGAGATAATATCATAAAGATTGCAGGTGGATGATTTGAGAAGGCTCCAAATTACGTGTAACAGAGTGCCCCTCGGTAACATTAACCAAGACTAGTACCATGTATACAGCACAGTTACACACGCAAGCAGACCTATCAAGAGCCATTCATTTGTTTCTTACATAGCTTCCGCAATAATGTGTGGTTTTAAATGAATGCTATTTTTTAAAAGTCTTTCTTGGGGAGGGGGAACCAACCAAACGACCCTCACATTCCATTCACTGATTAGTGCGAGTGCACTATGCTAGTTTACCTGCTAAGTAAGTTAGCCACCGGGAAGTAGCTCGCGTTATGTAGCTCCATGCTACTTCCTGTACACTAGGGTTAGCTAGACGGCTACCTTCCCTACCAGCTGAGGCTTTTAGTTGCTTCACCGCCCCATTTTACACCCAATCTAAGCGACTGGCAACGATACGAAGCCGCGTGTGCATTTGAGTGTTGTGTGTGTGTGTGGGGGGGAGAGAGACAGGGCTGCGTGAGTGCAATTCTGCAAATATCATGAAGACGATTCCAGTTTCTAAGCTTGCTCGTGCCTTCAAAACTACGCAACACTGTCCATCAGGTTAGCAATGTAGTGTTAGCTGACCAATAGCCAATGCTGTCTCACATTGCACGTGGGCTACCAAACCTGACGCGCGGCTACACATAGCAATAGCAGGGCGGTTAGCTTTGGCTACAGAAGACGCGCAACTTAGCTCCAATCTCCCATTTGGCAGGCGTGAAAAGTAATGGAACTAATGAATCCTCACCTCTGACTGTTTCCTGACATTGTTGTCAGGGCTCATCAGGTTACCCAACAAGAGGTAGAATTGCTGTTGTTCCGCCATTGCAGAGATCCAAAAGAGACCAGCCGGGTGGAGACGCGGCGACTTGAGCCCGGCAGTCCCAGCTTCAGTCTCCCAACGCAGCTGGCCTCTTATTGGTTTATTTTAGCAACTGTTCTTAACACCCATTGGCCATCAGTTGTCTCATAGACTCGCGCCATTGGCTAAAATAATTTCTGCTCGTCTACTGGACGACGTCGATGCGGAAAAGTGAGTGTCCCTTTCCCAGTCGCAAAAATGTACCAAGTCGCGGGAAAATATATGAACAAGAAAACACAAGCGAGTTTCACAAAAAGATAGATAGATAGATAGATAGATAGATAGATAGATAGATAGATAGATAGATAGATAGATAGATAGATAGATAGATAGATAGATAGATAGATAGATAGATAGATAGATAGATTCGTTAACCCTTTGATATATATATATATATATATATATATATATATATATATATATATATATATATATATATATATATATATATATATAACTATAATGTACTCTTCCAAATATGCAGCAAATATTGTGTTTTTGATTACCACTGATCATTATTTCCACGTTTCCTTTCTTATGGTATGAATAAGCACAGCTTTTATATTTCTACCTCAAGTTGGCACACATGGGCCAGAAAGACCCACATTGATTTACTAGCTATTGCCTTTGGAGAGAAAAGACATTTCACAGCTCTGCACAAGTCTCTTTGCCCATCTCTAATTGATGTAAGTATTGTTTTTCAATTGCTCTAACATTGCCTCAAAAGATATTTGATGACAATTGTGAATTGCACATAATATTTGATTCGGTTTAGTCTACTTTGAACGTGAGTAGATTCCTTGTTAGAAAGTTACAGGTAATTATGATCTGGACCTCCTCTTGCCCTGTTCACACGGGCAGATTTGTTTCGCCGCTGCTCCGGAGTATTTTGTTGTGATATAAATTTGCACCGGAACAAATTTTGTGGAGCGTTCACACGTACAAAGTCGCTGAGCGCAACAGCATCGGCACAGCTCCACTTGCTTTCACACGGGCAGTTCCTGTTGCGGAACAAAACGACAGGAATGCGGAAGTCAAACATGCGCATGCGTAAAGAAAGAAGAAGGCGGGGAAAAGGAAGTACCATTTCCCCTCCTTCTTTGTGACAAAATAGCTTCTTCTCCGGAGAAATCAACGATGTGGTCGATAATCAGACGCCGCAGGAGAGAGAGAAAAGACCCGCCATGTTTTGAAGCGCAAAATACCCAGGATGCATGTTGGCAAGTACCCGGATGGACTCCTCTGACGCGTAGCGAGGCCACTCCCCCGCAAGCAAGCATTTGCTCTGGAGCAAATTTAACCCAGTTGCGTTCATACGTGCACATTTGCTTCGGTACTGCTTCGCAAACGAGCATTTGTTCCGGAGCAAATTTTAAACCACCTCCTGAGGTGGTTTAAATTTGATCCGAAACAATCTGTTTTCGGGCACTAAGCCGGAACAAAGTTGCACGTATGAACGCTCGAGGGAAGCAGTTGAGGAGTAAGTCCAAAATAAATCTGCCCGTGTGAACGGCCCTTATGTGAAGTAATTGGTATACTGCTGTCAGAGTTGTTCACTCGGACAGTTGAACAAACAGACTCAGGAAGAGATTGTCTTTTCTGCCGGCAGGAGGCGCAGTTTTCTACGAAGCCACTTCGTGTGCGCTTCCCACTGACACTTGACCCCTGCAACCTCTGCCGGCCTTTTTATTGGTTGTATATGCAAATTACAAGTGATATATCAGAAAAACACTCCCTTCTTCACGTGTCACACCTCTCAACCCAGCCCACCGATGCGCCCCTAAGACCCCAAAACATCTCTTGCTACAAACAATGGCTTATCATACTGCCCTCCCGAAGTTGAACCTTCCTGCCGACATTATCAGTTGATGAGGACTTGGCTTTATTCAGCTCAAGTTGGCCCTTTTTTATGTGTGCTCCATTGTGTACAAGTTGTGAGAACATACCGTTCGAGGTCAATCAAGCATATACAGTACTGAAATGAAACTTGAAAACATAAGATTAAGTTCGTCTTTCTCCATCAACTGCAAAATACATTTTTGAATTTTTTTGTTTTGTTTTTAAGCTTTGATGTGTCTTCTACAGTGTACATCGGAACCCAATACAGGGGAAACGGAACTTCATTCTGAAACAGTTAGTTCAACAAAAATAAAAGTCAACTTGACAAAGTGTTCAACATAAACATAACTGTCCATCATCTCTTTTCTTTCGTTTCACTTTTGCTTCTATGGTGCTTATTTGGTATTGAAGTGTGTATTCTGCCCATGTTTGAACATAATGTACAACTATCCCATGTCAGCATGTGAACACACACCTTGTCTCCTCTCCTCATGCCTGCGAGTAGACCTTTGCACCCTTGAATCATCAATCACTTGATTGAATCATCAATCACTTGATGATATCAGTTCTTCCTTAGTAGAGACATTGTGGAGACACACAGAACTTCAGAAAGCACCAGTTGATACAAGCTGATGAGTTTAGGAGAAACAGAGTCCAATGCATGCCACGTCATAAGTTTCGGTACCACCCTGACGATATAAATGTGTTGTGAATCTCTTACACCTTCACACTCGTGATCCGCCATTGTCTGTAGACGCGGGTGCCCAGAATATTCTGCAAATAAAACCTTGGAAGGTACTGTTCATCGGCTCCAGCCTGTATTTGAATAACCAACATCCTCATCGTCCAAATTAACGAACATGCAGAGGAAGAGCGAGGCCCCAACAGTATGATACTTCAAAAGCAATTCCCTTTCTTGGAAACACAAAGAAAAAGCTTATCGCCTGTGATCTTGCAGTCCTCTGGAACCCTGTCTTTCATGAGGGTTCCCGTTGCTGTCAGTCCTTTTGTCATCAGGGTGTCAAGGAGGCTGATTGTTGTAAAGTACCTGTCAAAGAACAGGTGGGTGCCTTGGGGAACAGACTATGTCAATTGAAGAACAGCTTGTTCCCGATGCCCTTTCCTCCTGTAGCTCTGAAAGTTGTCTTGCCTTGGTAGACCACAAAATCCAAAACTAGACCAGTTGGTGCAGCCAAGACAAATACCTTCAGTCCAGTTGGGTTTGGTTTGCCCGGTACATACTGGTGCACTGGGCATCGACCAGTAAAAGGAACCATTTGCTCATCAATGCACATTTTTCCTGTTCTTGGCAGACTCAGACATCCACGCCTTACTTTGCTCAAGAGAGGCCTGATTCTCCACAAGAGATCACTTGTTTTTTCTTCATCTGAAATATCAAGGTCGTTGACGAGCTTGATGGAGTTTATCAATTTGTAAAACCGATTTCTGGTCATGGATTGCGCCACTATTTTGACTCTTGTACTGGAGGCCCAATACATTTGAATGTTTGGATATCCTAGACAGCCCATGTAAATAGAATTCCCAAAGAATGTCTTCAGTTCTTCAGGTGTGGTATTTAACGTTGCTTCAGACACAAGTACTTCACGCTGATTTGTCTACAGGGCCATTTCTTCAAACACAGAGTCATCAATGTATTGCTTAAAATAATCCCGGGTCCAGTTTTGGCGTGTCATAGCAGCATCATATCATCTTCATCAGACAACTCAATGTCTGAGTTTCCATCAACAATCCACAGTAAAATTCCCTCTGCTTCTGAGAATGACTCCCTTTCTTGTCATTTGAGAAAAAAAGAGTAAAATGGATGAAATAACTTCAAATGTCCACTACAGAGGACATTTTTTTAAACACTTGAACACTAGGCTCAAATACACTTAAAATAACTCAAACAACACTTTAACGTGTTCATAAGAGTCTTATAAATAAAATGCCAACAGCATTTCAGGACAAAATGTGTTTGATAAAAAGTATTAAAGACTTACTTTTCCTCTTCCTATAAAAAGTGCTTGCACTGAGGGAAGCCATTTTCTTCTACTGTGAAGTCAAGGTAACAAAGCTTCACCCCCTACAAATTTGGTATCATTGGAAAGCACTGAATGTCCTCTTTAGAGCACAAAAGGAGTTAATGCAATTGAATGGACTGGGTGGGAGATATTTAGGTTTAGAAATGTCCTCTACGGAGGACAAATTTGAACTACTGGTAGTCAGGAGGATAGTGAAGCAAAACGGGGTTCTTGGCAATGAAATGTGGGTTCCTTCCCATCTATTTTTAAAAGAAGCAGGCACAAATTCATAGATCACAAATTATTTGATAAGTGCGATGGAGTTATAGTGCTTAAATAAAAATACAATATTCAGTTGTATTCTTTAAAAAAAAAAGGTGTTTTAATGCAAACATATCAAGGAATAAAATTAAAGCGCTCAACACCGGCCATGTTTTTTAATCGCTTAGTATTTACTGATCTACACTCTGGGTGCATTGTCGTTGGACTGTGTTCTTTTATGCTTTTTCATTTGTACTTTATGTAGGTGTTCTATTATGTATTGTTATTGTTATGAGGTGAACTGTATTCCGCCTTCTTGAATAAGAGACCTTGGTCTCAATGTTTTTTTTTTTTGGTTTAGTAAAGGTTTTGATTTATTGATTGACTGAATTTTACAGGGGCGGCCCGGTAGTCCAGTGGTTAGCACGTCGGCTTCACAGTGCAGAGGTACCGGGTTCGATTCCAGCTCCGGCCTCCCTGTGTGGAGTTTGCATGCATGTTCTCGCCGGGCCTGCGTGGGTTTTCTCCGGGTACTCCGGTTTCCTCCCACATTCCAAAAACATGCACGGCAGGCAGTGTCACGTTGCGCACAAGGCAGGAAAAAAGGACTGCTTCGTGCGCAGCAGAGTAAACGTGAATATGTGGATCCCCGAAGTAGCAGACACTGACCAGGCCTTTGTCTCAAAATAATATTAATTATAAACACAAAACTCCGCATAATAAGAAGCAGAAAACGCTGGTAAAAACAAGAACCAGGAAATAATGTAACGTGAAAAACAACGCGCTTGCAAAAAACGGCAAGGAAAGAATAAGACGATGTTTAGATCAAGTACGCGTTCTGAATACTCCCACAGGGATGGCGAAAATGTAGCAAACAACAATCGTATGCGAATAAAGTAGTCGAACATGGGCAATAGCAGTGGCACGGCATGTAATACTCCGGCAATGAGTCGACAGCCGGAGCGCCTAGATAAAGCAGGTGTAATCACTGACAAATAGGCAGCAGATGTGTAGGCAGTAGAATTGAACGCCTGTCACCTGCTGCCCATTACGGAACATGACAGGCTGAGTGATCACTCTAACTTGTCCCTGGGTGTGAGTGTGGGCATGCATGGTTGTTCGTCTCTGTGTGCCCTGCGATTGGCTGGCAACCAATTCGGGGTGTCCCCTACTTACTGCCCGAAGACGGCTGGGATAGGATACAGCACCCCCTGTGACCCTAGTGTGGATAAAGCGGTTCGGAAGATGAATGAATGAATTTTACGGGCGTTCTTTATGACAGCTTGAAACTCCACTTGGATGTTTATGACTTTCTCCAGTAGATGGCAATCTAAGTAAAATATTGCTCTTGAAGCTCAGGGCCACCAACAAAACCAAGTGGCTGTGTTGGGCTTCGACTTTGAGCAATGGCAGAGGTAGCAAAAAAACCCAACACAAAATGTTTTGCTAATTTACATCACAAGAGGGATAAAATCATGTTATGTGTCGCATGTTGTTGTTTCTGAATCAAGCATTTGATGTAGGCTTGACTTTTATGTTCATAAAACAATGTTTTTCCATAGTTTTGCGAACATTGTGAACTGAGTAGGATAATGTCACCAAAACATGCAAAATTAGCAGGTTTTTTATAAGATCACATGTGACACAACAATGCATTCTCCTCCAATGATTGTTGTTGCCAAAGCCAACAAACAATTTTCTAAAATAAGGCCCATGGAGGGGGAACATCTTGCGTTTTCGAATCTGTTGCTGTTGTTACTTGGATTTTCTTTTTTCACAGTGTCGTCTTCCGGGGTGTTTGATAAAGCAATTGTTTTGACAAAAGAATATAAAATCCATATGTTTTCAAATATAGGGAGTACAAGTTAAAAAGTCATCTGACAAAAAATGCTGATGAAAAGTACATGTATTTAAGTAAAGGTATGCATTTGTTGTGTTTGTTCCTGCCTTCATGTGTGTCTACAAGAAGTGAGAAGCACTTTTAGGTGTACAATACAATCCGGTATTGAATGAAACCAAAGACTGTTAACGTTAGTCTACAGTCTCTTAGCCAATCAAGATGCCGAACATGAATTGTTAAATTAATTTTTATTTTTTTAAACAGCGCAAAAAAAAAATCCGGGAAACAATTAAACTGTGAAAAATGAACCGTGTAATAGCAAGGGATCACTGTAACCCATTTTTTTAGGCTCAAATTGATCCAAGTGTGGGTCGGTCCTTTTTTAACCGAGAAATTGGGTCAAATGTAACACCAAATTACCGGTAGCTATTTTTTCAACCCAAGTATTGAGTATTGAATCAGCTGTGTTTCAGCAGGGAGAAATGGAAAACAGGCAGGACATCGGCCTTTGAGGTCGAGTTTGAACAACACCTGATCTACAGCAACTTCATTTACCATGCTGGCAACTGAAACGGATGATAGTGGTAGTAACAGTGGAGGACGTCGAGGAAGACTCTAACTAAGACCACACAGTGAGTACCAAACAATCTCTTGGTTCTCGTGTGAGTAACCATGAAAAAAAATATGTGCACCCCTGTGTATACACGCACACAAATATGACACCTTTAGGCAATACAGTACTCACCCTTACAGTACAGTAGAGGCAAATGTTAAGGGCAACGTGGCTTCTAGGGGGGGCGACAAACTCTTTGAAAATTCATCTTCAATGTCCTGTAATTATTTTCAAACCAATTATTGCTGTTAACAATTGAGTTAAAGTAAAAAAGAAGCATTGGTAAATTGAAATGAATATAATCAATTAAATGAGTGAAGAGGAGATAGATTAATTATTTTGAAATCAGCGCTCCTGCCTATGCTGAGGGGCAGCTTACGCGTTGTGCGTTGTCTGCTTTAAATCCATTCTTGTATTATCCATCCATCCATTTTCTGATCCACTTTATCTTCACAAGGGACGCGGGGCGTGCTGGAGCCTATCCCAGCTGCCTTTATGCGGTAGGCTGGGGACACCCTGAACCGGGTGTCAGCCAATCGCAGGGCACACAGAGACAAACAACCATCCCCACTCATACTCACACCTAGGGACAATTTAGAGTGTTCAACCAGCCTGCCACTCATGTTTTTGGAAAGTGGGACGAAACCGGCGTAAGTGGCGAAAACCCACGGGAGAACATGCAAACGCCACACAGGAAGGGCGGAGCCGGGATTGAACCCACACCCTCTGCACTGAGAGGTAAATGCGCTAACCACTGGACCACCGGGCCACTATTCTTGTATTATTATGGTAGTTGCACTTTAAATGGTGCAAAAAAAATCAAATGACTCAATGATTGAATAACAACACTTTAAATAATCTTTTTTGTTTTTTTTTAGTCAAAGAATAATTCATATTAAAAGGCATTAACAAAAACAAATACATCATTTTAATTTTCAACGAGGGCGGCATGATGGTTGACTGTTTAGCACGTCCGCCTCATAGTGCAGGGTTCGATTCCAGGCCCTGGCCTTCCTGTGTGGACAGCTCCTCCCCATGCCTGCGTGGGTTTTCTCTGGGTACTCCGGATTCCTCACACATTCCCAAACATGCATGGTAGTTTGTTTTTTTTTTGTCCCTTGGTGTGATTGTCAGTGCAAATGTTTTTTTGTCTATGGTAACAATCTTGGTAGGCAACAAGTTCAGGGTGTACCCCGCCTGGGATCCAGCACGCCCGCAACCCTCGTGAGGATAAGCGGCTCAGATACAGGATAAATGGAATTAATCTTCTTGATGAACTGTCATACTACTGAATGTTGAAATAAAAAGAGGCAAAATAAATAAAAAAAAAGCTTGATCATTGAATAAAATCCACCAAAAGAAATCTTGTATAAGTGGATTAATCTCTTTCTAGTGAAGAAGTTGCTCTTATTTACAGCAACTTGCCAACAGAAAAAGATAACAGATTAAAATTTAAAACAATGTTCAGTCAGCATTACGACAAACGATAATACCAAATACCCTTTTTTGGCCGATTGGTATACTGCTGGCTTTATGTGGGCAGAGGGGCAAATATGTAGACCCCAGAGAACTGTGTGAATGTCCAAATTACCAAAACGATCCAGTGCACAGGGAAGAAAATAAAAGGACTACAGGAAAAATGGGAGAAAGAGAGGTCAAGTCATTCGCATGATTTGTTTGACACTAACCATGAAATGAAGAAATGAATGAATGAAGAAAATGTTCAATTTGTTTATTATTGTGTGATGTTATCTTATTAAAAACAAAGCAAGAAATTCTGCTTCTCTTGTAAGCGTATGTAAATCATTGATGGAGGGGGTGGAAATAAAATCTCGCCTTGAGCTCCACATTGGCCAGGGCCAGCCCTGCCTAGACACAAGAAAATATACATGATGACTTCCTCCTGCGCCACCACTTTTGGATACTTTTTATATCAAGCTTTTTCCCAGAATTTCTCTCTCCAGTCAACTTTGACACATTATTTGTGCAGCTATTTGTGCGTGTGACCTCTGCATAGGCAGGTAAATTTCGGCAACTGCAGGAGTGTCATACCCCAACACTGCCAAGCTTGTTAAGGCATCTTGTTTTATGAAGTCAGATGTGTGTTTGAAGCGTTTAAAGTCAATATTTCCTGGGTGACACGCAGGCTTGTTTCACAGTGGAGTGCTGTGTGCTGCACAAGGCTGCCATTGAAGTTCTTTCTGTCAGGGGGCGTGGGGACACGGGGCAGGCTAACCAATGCGGGCCTCCTTTGCTGCTGGTAGTGGATTCGTATAGCTCTCTGGAGATGAATAAACCAAAATTATGCTCATTAATACAGGCTGCAAATGTTGAAAGGTGTCTGCAGCCATGTCTGACAAATTATAGTGCTTTTGATTTCACTCCTCGCCTTCAGCAGAAGATTTCAAGGCGAGTTTATATCCAAACAAAGCAAGTGGAGCCACATCTGATCAACACGTTGCACACTAAACAGCCACAATATTAAGCCCCTGTCACACCTTGACGATTTAGCCAGCGTATGCCGACGTAGGAAAAATTTGGCAAATACGCTGGCGTACGTCGAATAAGTTATGGGTAAGTTTTGTATACGTAACAGCACGCTGAAGCACGTTGGTATACGTCGAAGTACGTCGAGGTCGTCGAGAAATTTTAAGCATGCTTAAAATTTCTCGTCGTATGTCAGCGTATGGCTATACGTCCCGTATACGCAGGCCATAAGTAATAGGTAAGTTATGCGATCGTTGCACACGTTCAAACACGTTAAGTGTAGGTTACTCATAAGTCCAAATACGTCGAGAATACCTACTAGCTGTTCTCCAACATCCGTGCCTTTCGGAACTGCAATACGCTGCTGCATAGCGTGCAGCAGCGTATTGCCGACGATCACGTGACGTAGTCTATAAAAAGGCTGGCGCTCGACGTTTCAAATCATAACTGCACTAGACATTGCAGTACCAACATCTGTTTGGGGACTATCCCCCGCCCCCCCCCCCGGTCTAGTTAAAATGGTATAACCCAAGAGGCAAGGTGCGGCTTGCCATCGTTACTGTGAGTTGCTATTCACGCTATTAAAGCAGCAATCAAACGCCATTATGACTTGTGTCATTAATAAACCAAACAACATCAGCGTCATGCCAAAGAAAAGTCTGGGGAGCTCATCAAAGGTCTCGCAGAGGCTCAGCCCATCACAGCCACTGCAGCCTTCGCCAACTACGTGCGTGACAGCCTGGTCAGCATGTCCAAGCGCAAGTTCGAAGGCACGGATGTTGGAGAACAGCTAGTAGGTATTCTCGACGTATTTGGACTTATGAGTAACCTACACTTAACGTGTTTGAACGTGTGCAACGATCGCATAACTTACCTATTACTTATGGCCTGCGTATACGGGACGTATAGCCATACGCTGACATACGTCGAGAAATTTTAAGCATGCTTAAAATTTCTCGACGACCTCGACGCATTTCGACGTATACCAACGTGCTTCAGCGTGCTGTTACGTATACAAAACTTACCAATAACTTATTCGACGTGCGCCAGCCGTATTTGCCAAATTTTTCCTACGCCGCATACGCTGGCTAAATCGTCAAGGTGTGACAGGGCTTGAAACGTCGAGCGCCAGCCTTTTATAGACTACGCCACGTGATCGTCGGCAATACGCTGCTGCACGCTATGCATAAATTAGACTATCGTTGGGCACAAGTTGTGTACGCCGGCAACACGCTAGGCATTCGTTGGAATAAGTTATCTATAAGTTATCGAAACGTTCTATATAATTTACTGATACGTTATGTATACGTCCAGCCCGTTATGAATGCGCTATGTATACGCCCAAAATTGAAAAAAAAAATCGATAATTCAGCGTATGCCAGCGTTTTAGGGAAAATCTGAACGTCGGCATACGCTGGCTGAATCGTCAAGGTGTGACAGGGCCTTAAGGCACGCCACCAGTTTAATAGCAGTCAATATAGAGCTATGACTATTCCTTTCAAAGCACACCCCATTTTGAATATTCAGGAAAATATTAACTTAGCAATAGGTTTTGTTAACTTGAAACTACAACAGTAATCGCTAAATTTATAACTCTGCTTGTGTCAGTATAAACAGACCATTGTAATCTTTACAAAGAAAAACTGTGGCACAAGAATCACCGTGGGTTTTTTTTTCTTCCAACTAGCTTATTTGGCTGCACAGTGAAAATAAACATACTCTAATTGCGTGAGCCTTTTATTGAACCTTGTAGCCTTGGTGGACATAGTGCCCGAGTGTTTTGCATGGCTGCCTCACAGCTCTGAGGTTTGGGCTTCTAATCAAGGCTCCAACACCCTTGTGTTGACTTTTGCATGTTCTCCCTGTGTTTGTCCCCATGAGGCCGTCTGTCATAGTTGCATTTCAGTCTTCCCACCCCATTCGATCGCCCCATGTGGGTTTTTTCAGCTTCCTCCCACATTCCAAAAGCATGCTTGCGGCATGTGAATGGGAGTGTGAACACTTGTTTGTCTATATGGGATGGCGACTGGTCCAGGGTGTACCCCACGTCTCTCATGGTATTTCCTTCATCAGATGCCATCAGCGTGGGACAATCCTTCTGAATCATTATAGAAATCAATTAATTGAAGGAAACATATTCATTATCATTCATTATTAAATAGATTTGAATACCCCCCTCCTCAACAGTCACATGATCAGGGGTACAAGACGGTCTCCAACTGCTGATGTCACATGCACGGTCGACCATATCATCTGTGCGGCGAGACTTTGCAGTTTATCCACCAATGTCATGCCCAGAACCTAGCAAGTCTATATCTGTTTTCACAATGTCAAGCAAATCATACTTATATGTACAACGCCTCCGACCGCTCTGGTGCAAATGAGGGATGCCACTAGGATTGGGTGGGAAAAGACTATTTCCATCCCACAACGGCGCACAAAGGTGCAAAGTCCGCATTCCAGTCAGTTCTACCAGTGCAAAGTCTAGCAAAATACCCCCCCCCCCCCCAAAAAAAAAATTAAAAATACACCCATGTGCATTGTTCGACTGCGCTCTCACGCATTGCACGAGACTTGCACTGGGAACGAAGCGCAAGAGCCCATCGTGCGCATTTTTCCCTCCTCGCAATTACGACCTTAGAATAGATGCAGAAGTGACTGACTCTACACTTTTCCATAAGTGGGTCAAAAATGATCCATATCAAAATCAACATGTTTGATTTTGTATAAGAATAATCATTTGCATTTTATTATTACGTTTTCACTTGCACCAGCAGAAGTGGTCGTGTCATGTATGGAGAAACTGTGCATGTTAGCGGTTGTCATGTAAATGTTCGCACATGGCAAAAGTTTTTTTTTCCAGTAATTACAAAATCTACACTGTGTATCATTTACGTTACATGTCCCTTTGTTGCAATATTCTTTTAAAGTAAATCAGACGTTTTTGAGTTGCTTCCTTTAGGCCAGATTGGATCTCTTATTTTATCTGAGCCAATGTTTATCTTTGCAATGGGCCCAGTCCCCTGACTCAACAAAGACTTTATAGTTTTGTATAGTCTGACCTAAACTCATTTTGTATCCGTATGATTTACTCATCTGTGTCTGTTTGTCATCTTGAGGTGGGAAAAAAAATGTAACCAAGTGACTGCAGCAAAGACGCCAATGTTACCACAATTCCTTCTTCATCAGACAACATGCAGCACTACTGCATATAATCTGTATTTTGCTAAATTGTGAGTGGATTTATTTCTTAGTTCCATGAGTTCTTTGTGCTAGATTTTGCAGCAAATGTTGATTGCTTATTTGGTTCCTCTGATCCTAATACGCTTGCTTGAACAGCGCATTTCAATAACGGTATATATCTGGTTGAAGACAATGCCTATTCCTTGAAAAAAATATTTGAATTGGAGACATGACCGGAGTTTGAAGTACAGTATTTGGTCTCAAAATGGAATTAGTATTTGGAGTAGTAGTATAAAAAGTGTGATCCCGTAAAGCCTAGGGTGTAGGCTGAAAACCCAATTGTAGACTTGAAAAATAACCTCAGCACCGCACCCCACCCCCTTCAGAAACAGTCTAGTGTGCATAAGTAGGATAGCTTCACCACCCGCAGCCCCGCTATCAGACTCCACTTTACTCCTCCCTCAGGCCGGTCAGCGTGCCAGTGCGTAACAACTTGTCTCTCGCTTGTTTCTCATCTCTTTCCTCAACATGTGACGCGGGATCCAAGCTCGCCGTTTGCCTGCAGCGTTACTTTGGTGATGGTGAACAAGTAGGTTCCTAAGTATGTTCTTTGCATATTTGCAAAATGCCCATGTTTCTCGGTGCATGTGCGCTTGGGGCCACGCATGACATTTGCTGTTTGCGCCAGTTTGCCCGCCTACTCTGTGCAGGCTCATTTTGCACATATTTGACTTGAATGACAAGATGTTAATTAGGCATTTGTTGATGTCCTCATATGTTATGTATCCTTTTGCAAGGTCTCTTGCTGCCAATAAGACATTTTAGGTGATCCACGGGCATCCTTTTGAGTTGGTATAGCCACTGGATAACTTGTATTCCTGAATCAAACCAGCAGAATGAAACAACCATTGACCCTACATGCGTGCCCTGTCGCTAGTCAGCGCGACAGAAGTGGGGCCGGTGTGATAAGTGGGAGATAAGAGGATGGGCGAAGACATGTCCAGTGCAGCTGTGCCTCTTTAGGATTCCTGCTCCCTACCTCCTCTCACCATTGCCAAACCGCTATCATTAGATTTGGCAATCGACCGAACGCCCGTTGTGGTGCGGCCATGGCCCGTTAGTGTTTCCTTTTAAATGTAGCGAAACTAAGTCCATTCACTTGTAAAAGAGTGCGCCCATTGGCAGATAGTTGGCAGGTTGCACAGAGAGGCCATTCACCTCGGTAGGAAGGAGCTGAGAACT
Source organism: Hippocampus mohnikei (assembly GCA_026261675.1). Lineage (NCBI taxonomy): Eukaryota > Metazoa > Chordata > Actinopteri > Syngnathiformes > Syngnathidae > Hippocampus > Hippocampus mohnikei. Next base: position 7,183,946 of record JAKGUB010000822.1, on the reverse strand, counting down.
GCCTCGGAAACGCTCACCCCTCTTGAATATTTTAATGGGCAGACTTTGGATGCCTTCTGAGGTCCGAATATGCTCCTCTGCGCATGACCTGACTCCACTGCTCTCCAACTATGTCATGTCATGCAGAGGACATCACATGGAGGCTACCAATGTTGCAACGAGGACTTTTGTTTTGTTTTGCTGTAAAGACAGAGCAGCGATTTTGGAATCCCAGGATCCCAGGAGGCAGGTGGCTGAGTGCAGAGAGAGGGATTGTGCCTCTTGATGATGCTGGGATGGAGTCCAAGTGCTCTGGTTCAGACAAGGCTCATATATACAAAGTCAGACCCAAGGCAGCTCTTTTTTCTTTGGGATGCCATGCGGAACAAATTAAACCCCTTTTGAATGAGGACATTACGACTTGTGATCAATATCCCTGTTATAAATAATGCCGGTAAAGAGGCCTTGACTGGATTTTAATGAAGCTCTCTTCATGTGTGCATTCAGTGTCTCAGCATGTCCGTTTGCTTGGAGCCTAGCGCAAGTAGCCGTTTCGGTGAAATATTACACACTCCGGCAGAAAAGGAAACAATTTAAGTTGGGTGACCCGCAGACTTTCTTCCATTTTATTCTGGAAAGTGCTTTGCTGCAGCTGCAGCTGTTATGAAAGCACTATCTAAATAATGATATATTGTATTGCATATAATTCTTTTATCAAATCCATCCATTCAAATGTGAGGGGCAAACATTGAGTGTTCAAGACTCGACGGCTTCAGAATGTCTGGAGTCGAACCTTGTGCAGCACGGCAACAGTGAAACACTCAAACGCACTGCTGGGTCTGCTGAAAAAGGTTATTATTGATCAGGAATTGGCAACTGGCCACAATATTAGTGGCCCAATGATGAATGAAGAACCAATTTATTTATGATCTATTTATTTGTTTATTTATTTCATTTATTTGGGGGAGTATTTAACCATGTTTTCTTTACCACAGTGGACTCCCAAACGCCCACGGTTTGGCAGCAGTTGCAGATTTGTTTCCATTTTTTTTCTTATATTTTCTTTTTATAAGTGGTTTTAGTGTTGTAGGGGCAGGAGTAAATCCCCGCTTTTTTGGGTTTTTTTGTGTGTGAAAAGTGTATGTTGGATTATTTTCCCCAATGCATTTCAATGGGCAGCAATTATATGCAGATTTACACTATTCCCATGCCAACTATCATATATATATATAACTAGCTCTCTATCACCCGCAAATAACGGGGTTCTTATAGTGTTGTTATTTCACTATGACCACAAGATGGAAGATATGGCTTAGTTGTGCTGTGCTTGCACCGGTTCTTATACTGCCCTATTCTACAAGTTGAGTCGGCCTAATCCATTTTTAGCAGATTTGGAATGACATGCAGGATAAACATAAGACCTCAATAATGTTAACATTTGGAGTGAATTGATTTTTGTGAAGAAAAAAAAATAGACAAATGGAGTTCTTGTATTTAATGTTGCTTTGCTGTTCAGCAGTTTTGTGCCATCGTTGAATAGTAATTTTCACGGAAGATACACCTGTGCGTTGGGAAAACAAAAATCACAGTATGTGATTATTTTAAGGTTTGCTTCATAACCCTTTGCTGTTTTATACTGGACCTTTCATATATGCATTGAGAAATGTATTCTGAAAAATCAAATGTACCGTATTCAGAGGACATAGTTTGCACATATGGATGTATTTTGGCCAAAATTAAAATGGTGTTTTTGTCATCTGGTTAGGAAGTTTGTGGTCCTACGTGGCCACCCAGTAGCGGTGATGAATCATTTAAATTGCTTATCCCCGTCAACATGTTTAGTGTTGGAGCCTTCTGTACTGTGTAGCTCTGACAGCTCGACAAACTCAGCAGCCCCCGTGTCTCTCCAAGCAAGGTGAAGGCATCGAAGTGATTACTGCAGTGTAGCACACAGTGACAAAAGTTTGAGCCCACCCAGAGAGAGAAAAAAAATGGAAAAATAAAGCTGCAAGGCTTGAGAAGTTAGTTTAGCTGTAGTGATGAGCTCCTGGACTAAAAATAAAAAAAAATAAAAAAAATAAACCTCTGCCAATGCTCTACTTTTGGCCTCCATTTCTCTCCGTTTCTCTGGTAGTCACATGTTCCCTCAGCATTATGGCCATTTCCTCCAAACACACGTCTTCCCATATTTTGTACAGTGGAGACTAATGCTGAACAACATCGATTCTGGGATGTTGGTCAATCTCTAATCTGATTTAGTTGGATTTCACATTATATTCCCATAACTAAAATAATACAAATGGAAACATTCTGTGGCCATTGTAAAACCTTAACTGTAAAGTTTTTTGTTGTTGTTGTTGTAATTATGAACACGTTAAAATACTTTTTCACACAGGTCTAAAACCATCTGGCCATCTACCGGTACCCATTATAGGAACCGCTTTATCCTCACAAATGCTTCGAGCAGCAGGCGGCGTACACACTGAACAGGTTGCCAGCCAATCACAGAGTCAAAAACATCTTAACGGCAATTGTTTAACCCTATGTTGCATACGGGTTACTTACAGTAACCACAACTTTAACTCATATTGGTTATTCAAGTTACCAGTTTTAGTTTTTAAATCCACCGCGAGATGTCACTAGCGTGCGCAACAGCGGGAGGAAAAGGTGAAAGAGGGTCCACAAAATGTTGAATAATTTCTATCCGTGAGATGAAAAGGTCCAAATACCCTATTGTACTTGTGCAGAAGAGTATATAGAACATATAGAACACAATAAATAACAGTTTCTATGTGTTACCTATCAGTACTGCCATGCTTTTTGGCAAGGTAATTGTAGTGACCATTATGCACACAAGTACCCCCCTATTATGTAGTTTTTTTTCCCAAAATGGTGAATTTATTATGATATTTGGCCATAATCTACCCTAAATTTAAAAACAAACCACAATTGAATAACTCCTGCAGAAGCCATGCAACATAGGGTTAAATAGTAAAATTAAAATATTTTACAGTAACTTTGAAAACAAGAGACATTGTAGATTGGCTATATAGTAATGCTTCTGACTTTTTGACTCTTAGTTCTTGGCTTACATAAAGTAGGTGGACGAATCACCATAAATCAAATATTTGTTTATTTGGTTAGTTTTTTTTAAATGGAGGAGTACCTGGAAATTGTAGACCACTACTTACTACAGCTGATAATTATTTCTCTCATTATAAAGAAATAGAAGGCATTTAATTCACAATAATAGTCCTAAATTGACAACAACAACAAAAAAACAAAATCAAGTAAAACACCTTTTCTCATTCTGATTGCTCTAGTAGGCTGAATGGAAAATGGCACCTCAAATTTTCATCATATATGTCATTTTGGAGAAGTAGGAGACATTTCAAGGATGAACATCGTCATAAATTGACAAAAATATTTCCCAATAAACAAATAAAACTCCTTTTCTGATTCTGATTGCAGTAGTACATGGCAATAGAGGCCACACCTCAAATTTTCTTCATATGTCATTTTGGAGTAGTATGAGCCTTTTAAAGGACAAACACAGTCATCATAAATGTCAATGGTTGCCCACTTATTACCAAAGCGAATGATCGGCAAGGTATAAACAGAAATCGCTGGTGACCAACAGCCAGGAAAACCAATCGAGAACAAAAAAAGCGTCCGCAACCGGAAAGGAAAAATTGGTAACCAAAAATCCACAAAATGAAATGACAAGAGTCCAAACACACAAACAGAAAACTAGTCAAAAATAACTTGACGAAAAGGATACCTACCAAACCAAAATCTATGGAAGCAAAAGTGACTATGCACAAGAGCATGAGGTCTAGAAAATGGCACTTGGGCATTAACAGCAAACAAGGTTAATAATCCAACAAACACTAGCCATCTTGGAAGTCCATAAACACAAGGGAACTTGATTTCGAGATGCGACACAGGAGCACCGCTGAAGGGTCACGCTCAACACTCTAGCTGGTGCTGAAAACAAAAACAAAGCAGAGCAGAACATGACAGGGCCAGGCCCACCTAATGCGACCCAGATTCAGACGACTATCGGTCAAACTGAAGAAGCCTGTGGACTCATATATATTTTTTTTAATTTTCATCATCACATCTTTTTTCTTTGAGGGCATTTGACACACAAGGAATTCTGACCCAAAAAACCTTCATGTTGTGTATGGTTCAAAGGTAAAAAACCCTCCAGGTCCCACCCCTTTCCCCATATGGCACCAAGCCCAGGCTGGTTTTTGAATGGGCTCGCTAAATTACAAAGGGCGCCGTCGGTGGCAGGCTTCGTTTTATAGCCAGAGCTATAAATCATTGGTTTGGGCTATTGAGTTGAAATAGCCGTGCCTAAGTCCTGCTGACAATGAAAGACGGGTTGGACACCAAGCAGACGGTCCACGAGGGAACTCATTTCAGTCTGATGTACTGGCAGGTGGTGAAAACTCCACTTTAATAGATATGGACGTTCAATATGACTGATGACACCCTGTTGTAAAGATTGACATGCATTTGTTTGGCTTTTGCAGGTACTTCCACAGCACCGCAAGGAGGATTGGATGCAGTTGTAACAATGGTCACATTAAGGTGGGGGGCATGGGCCCTCTCTCCTTGCAGTCTTGTGCTGCTCATGTGTGGCCTTGTGTGTCTGTCCCAGCCGCCTTCTATGAAATTTGAAGATTGTGATCGAAAGGAGCATCCAGTCGTGTCCAATCAAGGTGAGGACATCTTGAGAAAAATGAATACGTGTTTTATTTTATTGGTTGATTTTTTTTTAACCTCCGTTTTTTATGACAATTTGCCAGAAGTCCCCCTGCTGCTATTACAAAACGGTTGCAGAAGTGTCTCTTTCAACTCAAATCATTCAGTGACTCATCAATGACTTCCCTATAACTAAACTTGGCGCAAGAAGCAAGGGAATATGTGCACACCAAATACAATATCAACCCGTCTCATTTTCAAATGAGTACTCAGTAAAGGACTAAATCCAGCGTTCCACTCCTACAAATTTTTATCTAAGTCGGTATATGCCACAGTCTATCACTAACCCACACGAACAAAGAAGTCGCATCCGAGCGACAGTGGGTCCCTTCTCAACAGTTGGGAATCGCTGGATGAGAAAAACACACAGTTTGAGAGCCCTGACTTATCACCATCAAACCTTCAGGATGAACGACAAGACCCAATTCCAAAAAAGTTGGGATGTTGCGTAAAACATACCCAGTAAGTCAAAACAGAATACCATGGTTTGCAGATCCTTTTCATTCGATAGTCAGCTGAATGCACTACAAAGACAAAAGATTCATTCAATGTTCAAACTGATCAATTTGATTTTTTTGCAAATACTGACTCACAATTTTCGTTGCTGAACAGTCCCGGGTCTCCAAAGGTCTCAATCCATTCTTGCTGTTGGTAGTTTATAAGGATCCAAATCTCCTGTGAAATGCAATTTACCGCACTTTTGCCCTGCCTGTCTAAAGTCTCCGTGTAAGTCTCCATCACTACAGATTGTCAAGGTCCACTAAAAACTTCTAGTCTCATTCATTTAGATATTGACACTTAACATTGTAGGCCTGCAGCGTTTGCAATGAAAAGTGAAATAGCCCCCCACTATGGTCGACCGCATGGATTTGTGAAGTATGTTACTATTTTAGCACAAAGTTCGAATTCCTCGATCAAGTGCATAAGCACAAGCACGTGAACAGAATGAGGTGAGAATTGTCCTTGATTTGCACATTCGTCAACTCAATAGCAAACTCTCAATTTAAGTTATTACTCTTATTGTTAAAATTATTACTGTTTATCTATGACTGCAGTTTCAAGACGTTGTGTGTATTGGGTAGTAGATGAGGTTTTTTATGTTTTCTTTCTAGACACTGGTCCGTCATTTGTTTGTATGCAAAGTCTGAGGCTGGTGTTCGCAGAATATGCACAAATTGTATTTCAGTTATGAAGACATTGATTCATCCCACTTTTGTGTGGAAGATTTACGTACACACAAATTGGTACAAAGGCACGGTTAGCAGAAGTTGTTGTTAAATTATTGGACTATCTGCTCAGACAGCTGTTCGCAAAGTGGTGACACTTCTCCCTCTGACCCCTATCCTTGCCTGTGAACATGTGAGCCCTTTGGGGATGCTCCGGTTACAGTACTGTATACCAATAATGACAACACACGCCTGTTCTTTTGTGGAACATTCCAAACTGTTTTTTTGGTGTGTTTTTTTAAGATAAGATAAGATATCCTTTATTTGTCCCACACTGGGGACATTTACAGTCTACAGCAGCAAGATTGCAGGTAGAAAGAAGAAAAACAAAGTGTTTGCAATATAGATATAGATAGATAAGGTGGCTGTGCTATTTACAATTGTTTTCCATGTCATTTTATTTTTTTATTCAGTAGCCTGACAGCAATTGGTAGGAACGAGCGGGGGTATCTCTCCTTCTTGCAGCGCGGGTGTAACATCCTCTGGCTGAAGGAGCTACCTAGTGCTGTCAGGGCGGGCTGGAGAGGGTGGGAGGGACTGTCCATCATATCTTTTAGCTTAGCTAGCATCCTCCTGTTGCCCACCTCCTCCAGAGTGTCTAGGGAGCAGCCCAGGACAGAACTGGCCCTCCTGACCAGTCGCTCCAGTCTCTTTCTGTCCCGGGCCGAGATGCTGCCTGACCAGCAGACAATACCATAATGGATGGCCGAGGCCACCACCGAGTTATAGAAAGTCTTAACAGCAGTCCTTCAACGTCATTTGCTGCTTTTTGGGTACATGTTACTGTAGCAAATTCGAAATGAGAGAACATTTGAAAAAAAAACCCCCAAATCATTCATCAGGTTGAACATGAAATAACCTGTCTTTGTCGTGTATTGAAATGAATATAGGATGAAAAGGATTTGTAAATCATTGTATTCTGTTTTTATCTACGTTTTGCCCAACATCCCAACATCTTTGGAATTTGGGTTTGTTGATGAGTTATAGTGCGCCAAACTCTATTGTCTAACCTCAGTTACTGTTGACCGCCTGACCGAATGGACACACTAGTCTACAGAAAATATCTAAAATTGTGACGCAAAGGGGACCCAACTACAGTATATTTTCTTTTATGTTATGTGTTCTGTTGTATTATTGTTATTTTACGTTAAATGTTCTGCAAAGCCCTTGGTTACAGCTGCAACTATTGTGAAAGTGCTATGCAAATAAAAATGTATCGTAGTGTATTGTATTAGTTCCTGTGGTAGCATGGCCAGGCTTCCTTCTCCTTTTAACCATTGGCTGTTCCATGTTATCACAGGCCTGAAAACATGGGTGTCGGAGTTCTCACACCCAGGAGTAAAGGACTTCTCTCAGTTGACCGTGGACATGAGCAGAAAGCAGCTTATTGTGGCAGCGAGGTGCAAGTAATTACACGCCAGGCAGAGAAGTAACTGAAAATTGAATGACATTGTTTGTTTTTTACAGAAACTTTCTATTCCGACTTAGTTTGAGCAATGTCTCCTTAATACAGGTACAATCACAGTTTTGTGCTTTGCCAGTGCTACAGTTTGTGTCAAGTTTGAAATGTTCCCAAACCAGTAGGTTTTTTTGTTTTTTTTTTGTTTTTTGCTTCAGGCAACAGAATGGGCACCCGATGAAGATACAATGCGCTCCTGCAAAAGCAAGGGGAAGTCTCAGGTAGATCGGTGCAGTGCAGAGCAGTGTCTCTTAAATAAAACGTAATCAATGACACCGTCTCATGTCACGTTTGTATGCAGGAGGAGTGTCAAAACTATATACGGGTTTTATTGCTCAGTGGGAGAACGCTTGTCACGTGTGGGACCAATGCTTTCACTCCTGTTTGTATGACCAGGCAGGTTGGTGCGATCTTGACGTTTCACCAACCAATGCAAATCCTCCAGAACTCAAAAGCAACATTCATACGCAACGGTCAATGCTTTCCTATTTGCTGTCAGATTGATAACATCAGTCAGGTGTTGGACACGGTGAACGGCGTTGCACGATGCCCCTATGACCCCCGCCACAACTCCACCGCCATGATTTCGGAGACTGGCGAGCTGTACGCTGCCACGGTGATTGACTTCTCTGGTCGCGACCCTGTCATCTACAGGAGCCTGGGCAACATGCACCCGTTGCGCACGGCCCAGTACAACTCCAAGTGGCTCAATGGTAAACAAAGCCGCACATAGTCTGCCAGTCCTCTCTTCATCTTATCCTTTCTGTTTTTTATCACTTCACCCCCTTTAGAGCCTCAATTTGTGTCTGCTTATGACATTGGCCGATTCGCATACTTCTTCTTGAGGGAAACTGCTGTTGAAAACGACTGTGGAAAAATGGTGTTCTCTCGCGTGGCCCGAGTGTGTAAAAACGACATGGGCGGTCGTTTCCTCTTGGAGGACACCTGGACTACCTTCATGAAGGCCCGACTAAACTGCTCACGCTCAGGAGAAATTCCCTTTCATTACAACGAACTACAGAGCACCTTCTACTTACCACAGCAGGACTTGATCTATGGCATTTTCACTACTAACGTGTGAGTGATCCTTCATACTGGTTAAATACTCCACTTCGTAAAGTATTGGCTTTGGTGCCCAAAAACCTGTCCATTCAAACTTCTATTATATTAGCGTCCAAGCACAAACCAGAGTCTTGCCTTTCTCCATTTCACAGTGTAATGATGGCACTGATATTTAGGATGCGCTTGAATTCCCTATTTTCTGTCATTTTTTCTGTCAGCATTACGCACATAATTTTACTTGTTTGTTCTCCCCATTTCTTTGCAATTGCGTTTTTCTGTCCCACCTATAACTGTGACAAACCACCCACAGCAACAGCATGTCCGCAACTGCCGTTTGTGCCTTCAACCTGACTGCCATCACGCAAGCTTTCAACGGACCTTTCCGCTACCAGGAGAATCCCCGCACTGCCTGGCTCTCCGCTCCAAATCCCATTCCCAATTTCCAGGTAACCGCACGTGGATGTGTATTCATGTATTCCAGCGGACAGACCTTTCTGATGGACAGCATAAAAGTGTCTTTCTTTTTTTCCTGTATTGTCAGTGTGGCACGCTGGATGAAGGCGGCACTGGTGGGAACCTGACTGAACGCAACCTCCAGGATGCGCAGCGGCTCTTTCTAATGCATGATGCTGTGCAGCCGGTGACGGTCAATCCTCTGCTCACTCAGAACAACGTACGCTTCTCTAAGCTGGTAGTGGACGTTGTGCAGGGTCGCGATGCCCTTTACCAAGTCATGTACATCGGCACTGGTAAATGAGCCATGACACTGACTTACATTCTAATTACTATGAAAGCCGTGACTGTTTTCTCTTGGCCAATCAGAACATGGCACCATCTTGAAGACTCTCGCCACAACAAATACTATTCTTCATGGCTGCTACCTGGAGGAGCTCAGGATCCTTCCTGATGGACAAGTCGGGTCAATCAAGAGCCTGCAGATCCTACAGAGTGACAGATCATTGCTTGTGGGGCTCGATGACAGGGTGGTGAAAATCCCATTAGAACGATGCTCCGGCCATCCTACTGAGCGGTACGGAAATGTTTATTATATAATCCTGCACATTTTGAACACTGATCAACCACCTTTTGTAATTAGAGACTGCCTGGAAGCTCGGGACCCATACTGTGGCTGGGATCACAAACAGGAGCGTTGTACAACCATTGAAGAGAGCACTGACATGAACCATTGGACCCAGAACATCACCCAGTGCCCAGTAAGTCATACTCTCCTTGCCCTCTGCCTTTGTTTCTCTCTCTGACACACGCACACACACATTTGTTCTTCCTCAGGTGAGGAATCTGAAGCAGGATGGCGGGTTTGGCCCATGGACAACATGGAAACCATGTAACCACAATGACGGCGAGGGTTCCATCAGCAGTTGCATCTGCCGGTCCCGTTTATGTGACGGACCTGTGGCCCGATGTGGTGGGGTTGACTGTAAAGGCCCAAACATTCAGGTGGCCAACTGCTCCCGGTAAGCTCAAAATGCTGTGGCAACTGATAATATTAGCCAATACGACCAACGAACAATTATTCACAATCCGTGATGAGCACAGAAGTCTGGTAACAGAACACCAGATTGTGAGGCCCGGTCCTCCCAATCACATCCTTCCAAGTCTCACTGTCATTGTCAACGTGAGCATTAAAGTCCCCCAGCAGAACGATGGAGTCTTCAGGGGGAGTGCTCTCCAGCACACCCTCCAAGGACCCTAAAAAGGTACGCTGGCCTGCCGTTTGGTGCATAGGCACGAATAACAGTCAGGAACCGTCCTCCCAACCTGAAAATGGAGCATGGTACCCTCTTGTCCAGGGTTTTGCAAACCCTGGTGTGCCGCGGCACAGGGATATTGTCAGGTGTGGAAATTATACAATATGTAAGCCTGTGTGGTCGATCGCCTGGAAGAGTAATCATGTAGTATTCTTCCATACCAGTAGGGAGGAGCAGCAGCTTGAAAACTGCCTTATGCTTCGAGACAAAGCGAAGTTTCCGACGCGAGGCAAGACAGTGAAAGGTATCTTTCATTTAGATTTACGTTTACTGGAGATGCAGCGGCGCCAATATTCCCTCTAAGCTGCGCAACTGCGCACTGGTCGCACACTCTCAGCGCACAAGAAAACCTATCCAGCGCAGTGAACGCACTGCAAATGAATTAGATGTACTGTATAACTTTTTTTTCTGTATCAATTTGCTGTGGAATTCAGTGAGTGACAGGTGTCCAGCCAATCACACGATACGATGCAATGACGCTATACAGCCAAGCATTGACAGTACATGAGCGAGTTCTTTGCTGCATAACAATAACAGTGTGGCGGCGATATGTGACGCCAATGTTAATCTTTATCATGACGAAACGACGTGAAACGTCGACTCCCCAAGCCAAAATAAGAATGCGGTTCTTTTAAGTTGTATGTGCAAACAGAAGAACAAGCAGTGAAACTGGGTGAAATACTTTCTTTTTCGAATGAGAAAGGTCTGCTCTGCAAAACATGCAGCAAAGCTTAAGCTTTAATTTTCCGGTGGAAAAATATGGACTAAATGGAAGCTCGACTAGCCCAAGCGACACATTCAGCAGATAAGTCATTTGAATGATCTTGGAATTATACAAATAATCAAGATGGGAAAAGGGATTGGTACAATATTGCGGGAGAGCGCAAACGACCGGGAGAAAAAGAAACGGCTGTCACACAGAAAAAATCCGACCCTGAGCAAGTTAAAGTTCTAATTTATATTTACTTGACATTAAAACGAATGCACCAAATATTGGAATGATGTTGATTTGATTCCTATTCAATATGTTATAATACAGTATTGCATTCATTTTCAATGTTAAAAAAATCGCTTAATTGTTAAAATAAGCTTTTTTCACATTTTCAGGTAGTGGTGTGTCGCGGCATATTTTCAATGAAAGAAATGTGCATTGGCTCGAAAAACTGAAACTGAAAAAGACTGCTCTAGTCCACTGGGGTGAACCCCAAAGTACATGCACCAAGCCGGGTAGCAATCTGTATGCCCGCACCTGCTGTGGGTTTCTCACTGTGGGCAACCCCTGAGTACACCAGAGTCAAACCACTCTCGAGAGGACGGTTACCTGAGCCCAGGCTTTGTGTGTGGGCAAGTCCTTCGATATCTAAGCAGAACTTCTTTGCCTTGCACACTAGCTCATGCTCCTTTCCTACCGGTGAGGTGAAATTCCATGTCGCTAGAGCTAGTTTATGCATTCAGGGGTGCTGCCCAGTTTACAGGGCAACTGACCCCTTTGGCCCCTCCGACAGATGATGAGCCCATGGGAAGTGGGACCCAGTTGTAACTGAGTCCTTTTAAAAGTGGTGGTTAATCTTTGCAGGTATTGGAATACCTGAAATTAATTGCTTATTGGGTCACTCTCCCCTTCACTGATTGGTCAGCTAAATTGGGAACGGGGGGCCACCAATCAGGAAAGAGCAGGGGGGGAGCTCCTGCACACATACAAAGATTAACCCCAAACACACACCAAACCCCCGCGCCCCAAAAACCCCAGAATGAACAGACACTAAATATCGTGGACCGTAAGTGTGTGTGCGTACTTGTGAGTGCTGACTCCAACAGAAGCAAACAAGTTAGTTTACAGACGGAAGAGGGAAGCAGCGCGAGTAAGTATTGATATATTTAAACAAATGCATGTAAATGACCATTTATCATGACCCGCCTGCCCTCCCCGAAAACAATAATGCTGCATTCAAAGCAAGAACTGTTTTAAAAGAAAACAGCATTCAAGCTCAAATATTGAAATTAAATGTTAAAACATGCAGGCCATTCAACAGAATACTCAATTGCAGCAAATTAATACTTAAACCGAAGACATCAACACTGACATAATAACACTATAATATATTACTGGATCACAATGACACATGTATGTTGATTTTCCATCTGCTGATCAGGAACGGTGGCTGGACGCCGTGGTCTTCATGGGGCCGTTGTAGCAGCAGTTGCGGTGTCGGTTTTGAAGTGAGGCAGCGCTCCTGCAACAACCCCTCACCTCGTTACGGAGGTCGAATCTGTGTTGGCCAAGGTCGAGAAGAGAGGTGAGAAGGAATGAGACGGAAAGGGGTTCACAGGGAAATATCTTTTATGACATTAAAAGAGAAAAAATAAACACACATTGCACATGGTGAGCATTAAACACCACTATTAAGGAAGAATGGTGTGTTTTCAGGCTGTGCAATGAAAAAAAAACATGCCCATTACCAGTGCTGTGGACTGCATGGGGGCCCTGGACTCAATGCAATGCTGAATGTGGAGGAGGGGTACATGCCAGGACCAGAACCTGTGAGAACGGAAACATCTGTCCTGGATGCGCCACAGTAATGTGTTGCTTGTGCTCAGAATCATTTGATTCTCAGTTTTAAGGGTCCGTAACATTGACACAATTGATTCTGCTGTTTAGGAGTATAAGACCTGCAATCTGGAGGCCTGCCCTGAGGTGCGCCGCAACACGCCGTGGACTCTCTGGATGCCAGTCAACGTCAGTCGAGATGGATCACGCCAAGAGCAGAGATACAGATACACGTGCCGGGCATTGCTAAGGGATGTCCGGCAACTTCAGTTAGGAAAGAAGAAAATAGAGAGCAGGTTTTGTCCGAATGATGGTTCTGGAACCTGCCAGACTGACTGTGAGAACATGAGACCGCAAGGCATTTATTAGGTGCATTGAGACGGCACGAGGACGCATTAAGAAATCATTTTCTGTATCTTACTTTCAGCTTTGGTTGATGACTTGGTAAAGTCAGGTAGCCGGACCTTGTCACAGCCCAAAGGTACACACTGGGAATCTTGGGAAACATGGTCCACCTGTTCCCAGCAATGTTCCAGAGGCTTTCGAACCCGGAAACGTGGTTGCTCAACAGCAGAGGGCAGGGCCAATCCAAGTGCGTGTGTAGGATCCCCCGTGGATTACCAAGATTGCAACATGCAACCATGCCCAGGTAGAATTCTTTGTTATAGGATATATTGTGCCGGATTTTGTGAATGCACCTTGGTCAATCAACATCTAAAAAAAATGGGTGCGTGTGGGTGGGTGAGGTCTGTAACACCTGTAGAAAACCGACAAGCACAGGGAGAAAATGCAATCCCCACACAGAAAGACATTTTTGAGTGTTCAAAATAGCAAACTAGGGGGCTTTTGAATGTATGGTCAACTAAACTCTGCCACCATGCATGACTGCTTTTGTTCTAGTGGGTGGAGCCTGGTCATGTTGGTCTTCATGGTCCCAGTGTACTGTGAGCTGTGGGGGTGGCCATTTTCTGCGGACAAGGTCATGTGACAATCCACCTCCTGCCAATGGAGGTGGGATCTGTATTGGTCTTCACACTGAAGAGGCACTTTGCAATACACACACTTGTGAAGGTATGTCATTCATCGAGCCAGTTCTGTGTGATCGCTCAAATTATTTATACCGATAAATGCCACGCAAAGTGAGTAGCTTAAGTCTAATTCATTCATTTTGATGTAAAGGGTGAACCATAAATATTTAGTTACGCACCTGACTTCATTTCAATCAGTGTGAGTTCTGTTCACCCTCAATGACAGAGAGATGTGAGTTTGAGATGCTGTTTGTCTCCATGTGCCCTGTTTCACTGATGACCAGTCCAAGTCGTCCTCTACCCCATTGCACAAAGTGAGCTGAGATTGACTTCAGATCCCCCAACCCTGAACAGGATAAACAGTGTAGAGGATGGATTGGATAGACTGGTGTTTTTATATTCACTGTTCAGAAATCTCTACAGTGTAGTAAGCGAATTCTGGGGTGTTGATTGACTTTCTTATTTGCAGCATGCCGCAATAAATCCGCGGCCTGGTAGTCCAGTGGTTAGCACGTCGACTTCACAGTGCAGAGGTACCGGGTTCAATTCCAGCTCCGGCCTTCCTGTGTGGAGTTTGCGTGTTCTCCTCGGGCCTGCGTGGGTTTTCTCCGGGTACTCCGGTTTCCTTCCACATTCCAAAAACATGCATGGCAGGCTGATTGAACACTCTGAATTGTCCGTAGGTGTGAGTGTGACCGTAGATGGTTGTTTGTCTCTGTGTGCTCTGCGATTGGCTGGCAGCCGGTTCAGGGTGCCCCTCGCTTACTGCCCGAAGATGGCTGGGATAGGCTCCAGCAGCCCCCGTGACTCTTGTGAGGATAAGCGGATCGGAAAATGGAGGGATAGATGGATGGATGCAATAAATCCGCCCACATGTAGTCCAGGATGTCAGTTGGGATCGATTAGAACAGGGGTGGCCAACCCGCGGCTCGCGAGCCGCATGCGGCTCTTTGGCTGGTTCAATGAGGCTCACAGGCTTTCACACGACACGCGTCAAAAACACCTCGGCAGTGGCGATGCCATTCAAACGAAGGCGCTAACTACAGAGAACGTACTACGTCAGCCTATCATCAATCCCGTTACTTGATATAGACTGACATAGAGGGCAACCAATCAGTGTGCGTGTGCGTGTGTGTGCGTGTGTGTGCGTGTGCGTGCACGAGGAAGGGTATGATGTGGCTCTTTGCAGCAACACAGTGAAAACATTGGCTTTTCGTCTCTGACTGGTTGGCCACCCCTGGACTAGAAGGCCATGTGATGACAGTGAACAGGTTCATGGATGGATTGTGATTATTTGTTTCCCCCCCCTCTACTGGACATCAGGTTGGGGTGTGTGGTCAGACTGGGGGGACTGTGATGAGAAGAGCCTCCAGTATCGCTCTCGCTCCTGCGCTGAAAACCAAGAAGCTACTTTGTGCCAGGGTAACATTAGCCAGGCCAGACCATGCCAGACACACGAGGTGGCAGGTAAACACCACACAATGATTTGTCTGTCAGATGGTCTCAATGCCTTCCATGGTAATAAATAAATAAATAAATAAAAGTTACATACGGAACATTAAATAGTCACTGATCTTTTGTTTTTGTGTGGGGTTTTTTCTGCACTGTTGATGGTCCAACACAATCCAATGCCTGCTGCTGGTCAGTCTCTGATTTGTTAGAATTTGGAAACATAATCTCCTAAACCAAATAACGAGAGTAGAAATAATCCACCCCAGGGTCAAATTATTGCCATTTTAAGGGCTTTTCCAGACAATTTCAAAATACAATTTTAACATTTGCAATAATTGGCTGGCGACCAGTCCCGCCTCTCACTCAAAGTCACCTTGGATACAGACAAGCACACTCACCATCATAACGAGGAAAAGCCGAGCACTGCAGAAAATGGATGGACAGATGTATTTTTAAATTTGTGTCTGTCATGAAAGTGAAAAAACCCAAAAGTGACCCTCTAAAAATATTCATTACAATTTGTCTGACCCATTTCAATTTCCATTTGTATCGTTTTAGTCATTTTGCCTGAACAGGAGGACAACAACTGTGGAAGTAAGTTTTTCGGATTATCTTTCAAATTTGTGCACATAATAATTCTCACGAGCTCACTGTCCATCTTGTCTTTGACAGCTTTCACGTTGTTCCAGCTGATCGCCGTGGGCGGGCCAGTTTTTGCAGCTTCCTCTTGTCGGCGCTGGTCGGCGCCTACTGTCACCATCTAGGCCGCCATCCGCAGAGTCAGCGGTCATCCACCCCAGCACGCGCAACCACCTCACATACAACAAGCATGACAACGCCACGCCAAAGAATGAGAAGTACATTCCCATGGAAGTCGTGGTGGGTCACGGTCAAATCTGTTCAGTTCCACAATCTTCCACTTGTTTGTTGATATTTTGGTAACTCAGACTGAACCCAACCCTGCAGATGCTACACAAGAACAATCTTCACGTAAATGACGACACTAGCCGCCACTTCCCTTCCAGCAACATGTTCACGACCACCTACTACCCACCCAACATGAGCAAGTATGACTTTCCTTCAGAAGCACCTTGCAGGGCTTACGTGCACAGCTAACATCTCAAACAGAATCATCAAAATCCTCCAGGTGATTGTGGACGTTAAAATACCCAAATGACCTGATATCATTCCATGGGATACTTTGCCAACATCTCAACCAAGAATTGCAATTTTGTTTGGCAACTAAGAGATCAAACAAAGTGAAAAGAAGAAAACCGCTAAGGATTCACTAAGCATGCCCATATTACTAATATTACTATTTTATTATTATTTTATTTCTGAAAAGAAGAAAATGAAAGACATAACTTCACGGACAGGATGGAATGCTGGTCCGTCTTGGACTTTTGCTACTTGCAGAGAAGAGAATTAAGAATGAAAACAGAAAAAAACATGTTGTAAAGCACACCTATACGTGCAGAGAAAAGACAAGAACTGAGACCTACAGAGTTCACTTTTCACAAAGTCAGCTAGCAGGAAACAACACAAAAGACGACAACTGAATGACCTGAGGATGACGAAGCCGCAGGCTTTTCTTCCTCATTAATGACAACAAATGAATGATTTGCTCAGGGAAAGTGTATGCTCTTGGTTTTTCACCCACCAGAAGACTTTCCTGGAGAAATCCTGCTTATTGGAATGTTTGACTGTTTTTGTTTTTATTACATAGTGTCAATGCTTTTGGAACACTTAAATATATTTTAGTATAATGTACTGCTCAAGAGACATGAACCTGTTCTTTGGTAGGACAGTTTGAGGGGGGTTAACATGTTTGTCTCACAACCAGAAGCTTTTAAATCTTGCGCTTTGTACATTTCCCGTCCCTGTACTTCCTCTGTCCATGTTGTGTCTATTTGTTTTTTTTTCTGATGTCAGTGATGTGACTGACAGGTAATCAGTCCTGGTATACCTTGCCTCTCATCCTAAATCCTCTGAAATTGCCTCGTTTCCCTGTGAGCAGGATACATGTTGTCATCAATGGATGGATGGATCGGTGTTACACTGTAGAGCCATAATCCTAAATTTTAGTTCTGTGTGTGTGTGGGGGAGGGGGGGTGCGTGTGTGTGTGTGTGTGTGTGTGTGTGTGTGTGTGTGTGTGTGTGTGTGTGTGTGTGCATGCGTGTGTGTGCGCGTGCCGCTTGATGTTAAAGTTGTTCCAACCAAGCAAGGTAGTGCAAGCTAAGCTAAGGTATGTAGCGGTTCACCCGATTGGTTAATTCCTGGTGACTGATTAGGAGATTGTCGGAAGCAAACACAACACATGTTTCTGGACATACAGTCGTGACTTTTATTTGTCATGATTCTGTTTGTGACCAACAGGTGGCACTGTAGGGCTCCCCGTGCAGTTGCACACCTGTTGGTCGTTATTTTATTAGTAGTATAAAAGGACTCCCTCCCGACCACTCATGGTCGGGTCATTGTATGTTTGTTTGCTGCTGTCAGGTTTGTTTCAGTCATGTTTCAGTTACTGTTATGTTTTAGCTTCAGTCATGATTTTTGTTTGATACTTTGGACTTTGTTTGTTTTGGATTTAGTTTTCTCTGTTTTAATACAATTTGTCAAGTACACCCTGCTCCTCCCTCTTGCCTGCTTTTTGGGGTCCACCACCACCTTGCAAGTGACGTTATTTATGAACTGACTGATTCATTCAGTCTGATAGAATGCCCACTTCTGATGATAAGGCATTTATTTTGACAACGGATGTTATACAAAAGGTTTTGATGATTACACGAATGCATTTAGAATTGAGGACTATTTGTTCACGGTTATTGTTGCGTCTGACCTGATTATTATCGGCCTGATTGGCAGTTTTCAAATGAAAATGATGAAAGAACATGCATTGTGCTTACTGCAGTTTTATATGAGCTGTCTGAAATGCATTTAATAAAGAAAAGTGTTTCGAATTGAAATATTGTAATGTGTTTCATTCAAGGTAATGAGCCATGTAATATTTAATAATATGCATGGGTTTGAAGCACAAAAACTAAAAATTGCCAATCTCTGAATTTTTAGGCAGTTAGCCTAATCGGTGCTGTTCAGGGTGCTACGGACGACGGACGGACAGATAGATATAAAGTCGGGTGAAACAATTTGTTTGCATGAAGTAAGCTGTTTTCGAACTGTCACTGAAGGCAGCACGGTATTAAAATACAGTACAGTACAGGACTTTATTCAGACCGTGAGGAAAAGTATATTTGTTTGCTCCAAAAGGTTGCTGCCATCACGAGTGCAAGGAAATCTCATGTTTATTCTCCGAGCCAAGTTTAGCCGTTTTTATTATTGATATGGTTTTAAAGAGTAAATTTGGTTGGTGATTTGTGACGCAAGGTTAAGAGCAGCGGGGGAGTTTGTGCCAACGCAGGACTTTGACAAATCACACTTGTCATTGTAGATGTTTAAAATCAATCAGTCCTTCAATGTCATCGTGCCAAATAGTGAACAGCGGTCATCACTTCCTCCTTTCACTCCATGTTGCTTTTAAACGTGACATGTATGGACACGACGTAGCCTCCCTCCCGCCTCTTGACTGTAAACTTTGAGCTAGACGTATAAAGGAAGTGTATGCTCGTGTTGCGCGCAAATGAACAAACGTGTTTTGTCTGCATTGAAAATATATCATCTTGAAAAAGAATCCTGTTTTTAAGAAATAGACCGTTAATATAATGTTTTTCTATAACCCTAATGAAATAAAATTACATTTTGTGTATCCTGTATACGTAACTTGCGTGGATGTATTCCATTACTTCCCAAGCCTGAAAATAAAGAATGGAAATGATGCAATTGTGGCAGTCTTAAGGAGCACACACGATTGACTGGAAAACACGTCTTTATTCCACGACTGCCAACAAGTGGATCTAACAATTAACAGTTTGCGCCAAAGACATTCACCCGAACACGCCCCCTACCGTATGCCTGCTGGGTGAGAAGCATGGTCCTAGTGTCCGCCCACAATAAAATTGCTTGATTTTTAAAAATATTGTCATGTCTGCCAAATGTTAAAAACAATGTTTTGTTTTTTTACTTGTGCACGTCTGGCTTGATATACAGTATCTCAACATGAGCGTGGAAAAGTGTGTATGTTACATTTTTGTGCAGACGTAGCCTCTGTAGATGAGGCCGCTTTGTCTTCTGAAAGCATGGCTACTTCATTCTCCAATGCTCCCACCTACTGGACGTCATTTACACTACAATTGGAAAATGAAAACCACCCAAACACCTGCAATAGTTTGTAAATCGTCCATTTTTTGGCAGGCATCTGTCAGGTCATCTTTATTTATCCACAATCAATTCTCAGCGGATGCAATCTCAATGTACTTAACATATTTTACTCCATCTGATATTAAGAAATCAACAGAAGGCCACATCAGCAAGCAGTGTGGCAACAGACGTAAGGTGAAAGGAAGACATCCCCAACTGACTGGGGTAGGTGGGGTATGGATTAAAAGAGAGAGAGAGAATGACAAGGAACAAAACGACCAAAAACTTGCTGATCGTATGGGTAAAGGGAGGTGAGGCTGGTGTGCACTCAAAAAAAAAAAAATTGTGATATCGTGACAAGGCTTCGAAGCGTGCATCATGGAATGAAGGGGGCATTTCCACAACACCTGTATGGAGGGTTGCTTCATTTAGGGGAGGAGCTGAAAATGATGACATTCAAAGCTTCACTGGCTGATGACCACGTGACCAATTTGGGAATTACATTAGACTTTTTTTTTTCTCAAATGTTCAATACAAACATAAAGGAACAAAAACATACAACTTACATACATACATACAACTTGTATGATAACAGGTGACAGTGGGTCAAAAATGCTTTCATACGTTTCTGTCTTGATACAGTTTAGGGGTTTTAAATACTTGGAAAAAATTGACAAAAAAGGTTTACGAACAAAAATAGGTCGCAAGACCAACAAAGTTCAACAAAGAATGCTGGTACAACATCAGTAAAACGAGACAATCAAAAACGCTTGTAACAAAGGCAAGAAAAGAAATTGCTTGCCAATAAACTGACAAGAGGAAACCCAAGCGTGTATAATATTATACGATAATATGACTACAACTCCAACGAAAAACTACTGACAAAGATAAGTGCAGAAAACCTGGCAGGCAGAAAAATGAAGAGCAAGAACATAGAACATCCCGAAGAATGTAACACTTGGTGACAGTCGTGATGGGGCATGGGAGACCTTATTTAGACGGCAGATTACATTGGCAGTAGGTGTGCAAGCTGGAGAATGGCCCTCCTCTGCCACATGCTGGAGAAATACAGTAACAGGATCATGACAGTAGCCTATTTTAGTTCATAGAATGATGTCCACATATGTTTTTCATATCTATAATAATTGTTGGCCACTGACCATTTTCATATTGAGAGATTTTTCCAGGAAAAGTCACGTCTATTGCTTTCTTTGCAGGAGGAACACCCAAACATTCAGATGGTGATGACAAGTAAACAGATTTGCTTGACACAACTCAGTTACATGAGATGAGGCCTCAGTGAGAATTGAACTCACGACACCTGCTTTACAAGACCAGTGCTCTAACCACTGAGCTAAGAGGCCTTGCATGCTAGCTGGACGTGAGCATTTTGTTAACGTGCCACCAAAATCAGAGCCTCAAAAATAGTCCGGTCCTCAGTAGATTTGTCCAGGAAAAGCCAAGTCCGTTGCTTGACTTGCAGTAGAAAGTGATGTACACAATTGAGGAATACTGACATAGACGGTAGGAACTCAGTTACATGCGATGAGGCCTCAGTGAGAATTGAACTCATGACCCCTGGTTTACTAAACCAGTGGTCTAACCACTGAGCGATGAAGCCTTGAAAGCTCATTGGCCGTTAGCATTTTGTTAACGTGCTGCCAAAATCAGAGCTTCAAAAACATTCAGGTCCTCAGCAGAATCGTCCGTTGCTTGACTTGCAGTAGAAAGTGATGTACACAATTGAGGAATACTGACATAGACGGTAGGAACTCAGTTACATGCGATGAGGCCTCAGTGAGAATTGAACTCATGACCCCTGGTTTACTAAACCAGTGGTCTAACCACTGAGCGATGAAGCCTTGGATGCTCACTGGCCGTTAACATTTTTGTTAACGAGCTACCAAAATCAGAGCCTCAAAATAGTCGGGTCATAGCCGACTTTTCCAGGAAAAGGCAAGTCCATTGCTTGACTTACAGTTGAAAAACAAAGATAAGTGACGTTCCCCACATTTGAAGGACACTGACAAATACATGTACACAGATAACAGGAACTCAGTTACATGAAACGAGGCCTCAGAGAGAATTGAACTCACTACACCTGGTTTACAAATCCAGTGCTGCAACCACTGAGCTATGAGGCCTTGCATGCCAACTGGACGTTAGCATTTTTGTTAGCATGCTACCAAAATCAGAGTGTCAAAAATTGTCTGGTCTCAGTAGACTTTTCCAGGAAAAGCCAAGTCGATTGCTTGACTTGCAGTTGAAAAATAAAAAGAAGTGACGTTCTCCACATTTGAAGTATACTGACAAGTACACATGAACCCAGTTACATGTAATGAGGCCTCAGTGAGAATTGAACTCACTACCCCTGGTTTACAAGACCAGTGCTCTAACCACTGAGCTATGAGGCCGGTAGCATTTTGTTAACGCGCTACCAAAATGAGAGCCTCAAAAATAGTTGGGTCCTCTGCAGATTTGTCCGGGAAAAGCCAAGTCAATTGCGTGACTTGCAGTAGTAAGTGATGTTCACGTTTGAGGAACACTGACAAGTACACAGATTTGCGTGACAGAGACGACAGGAACTCAGTTACATGTGAAGAGGCCTCAGTGAGAATTGAACTCACGACCCCTGGTTTACTAGACCAGTATTCTAACCACTGAGCTATGAGACCGTTAGCATTTTGTTAACAAGCTACCAAAATCAGAGCCTCAAAAATAGTTGGGTCCTCTGCAGATTTGTCCGGGAAAAGCCAAGTCAATTGCGTGACTTGCAGTAGTAAGTGATGTTCACGTTTGAGGAACACTGACAAGTACACAGATTTGCGTGACAGAGACGACAGGAACTCATTGACATGTGAAGAGGAGTCAGTGAGAATTGAACTCACGACCCCTGGTTTACTAGACCAGTGCTCTAACCACTGAGCTATGAGGCCGTTAGCATTTTGTTAACGCGCTACCAAAATCAGAGCCTCAAAAATAGTTGGGTCCTCTGCAGATTTGTCCGGGAAAAGCCAAGTCAATTGCGTGACTTGCAGTAGTAAGTGATGTTCACGTTTGAGGAACACTGACAAGTACACAGATTTGCGTGACAGAGACGACAGGAAGTCAGTTACATGTGAAGAGGAGTGAGTGAGAATTGAACTCACGACCCCTGGTTTACTAGACCAGTGATCTAACCACTGAGCTATGAGGCCGTTAGCATTTTGTTAACGCGCTACCAAAATCAGAGCCTCAAAAATAGTTGGGTCCTCTGCAGATTTGTCCGGGAAAAGCCAAGTCAATTGCGTGACTTGCAGTAGTAAGTGATGTTCACGTTTGAGGAACACTGACAAGTACACAGATTTGCGTGACAGAGACGACAGGAACTCATTGACATGTGAAGAGGAGTCAGTGAGAATTGAACTCACGACCCCTGGTTTACTAGACCAGTGCTCTAACCACTGAGCTATGAGGCCATTAGCATTTTGTTAACGCGCTACCAAAATCAGAGCCTCAAAAATAGTTGGGTCCTCTGCAGATTTGTCCGGGAAAAACCTAGTCAATTGCGTGACTTGCAGTAGTAAGTGATGTTCACGTTTGAGGAACACTGACAAGTACACAGATTTGCGTGACAGAGACGACAGGAACTCAGTTACATGTGAAGAGGCCTCAGTGAGAATTGAACTAACGACCCCTGGTTTACTAGACCAGTGCTCTAACCACTGAGCTATGAGGCCGTTAGCATTTTGTTAACGTGCTACCAAAATCAGAGCCTCAAAAATAGTCGGGTCCTCTGCAGATTTGTCCGGGAAAAGCCAAGTCAATTGTGCGACTTGCAGTAGTAAGTGATGTTCACGTTTGAGGAACACTGACAAGTACACAGATTTGCGTGACAGAGACGACAGGAACTCAGTTACATGTGAAGAGGCCTCAGTGAGAATTGACCTCACGACCCCTGGTTTACTAGACCAGTGCTCTAAACACTGAGCTATGAGGCCGTTAGCATTTTGTTAACGCGCTACCAAAATCAGAGCCTCAAAAATAGTTGGGTCCTCTGCAGATTTGTCCGGGAAAAGCCAAGTCAATTGCGTGACTTGCAGTAGTAAGTGATGTTCACGTTTGAGGAACACTGACAAGTACACAGATTTGCGTGACAGAGACGACATGAACTCAGTTACATGTGAAGAGGAGTCAGTGAGAATTGAACTCACGACCCCAGGTTTACTAGACCAGTGCTCTAAACACTGAGCTATGAGGCCGTTAGCATTTTGTTAACGCGCTACCAAAATCAGAGCCTCAAAAATAGTTGGGTCCTCTGCAGATTTGTCCGGGAAAAGCCAAGTCAATTGCATGACTTGCAGTAGTAAGTGATGTTCACGTTTGAGGAACACTGACAAGTACACAGATTTGCATGACAGAGCCGACAGGAACTCATTGACATGTGAAGAGGAGTCAGTGAGAATTGAACTCACGACCCCTGGTTTACTAGACCAGTGCTCTAACCACTGATCTATGAGGCCGTTAGCATTTTGTTAACGTGCTACCAAAATCAGAGCCTCAAAAATAGTCGGGTCCTCTGCAGATTTGTCCGGGAAAAGCCAAGTCAATTGTGCGACTTGCAGTAGTAAGTGATGTTCACGTTTGAGGAACACTGACAAGTACACAGATTTGCGTGACAGAGACGACAGGAACTCAGTTACATGTGAAGAGGCCTCAGTGAGAATTGAACTCACGACCCCTGGTTTACTAGCCCAGTGCTCTAACCACTGAGCTATGAGGCCGTTAGCATTTTGTTAACGTGCTACCAAAATCAGAGCCTCAAAAATAGTGGGGTCCTCTGCAGATTTGTCTGGGAAAAGCCAAGTCAATTGCGTGACTTGCAGTAGTAAGTGATGTTCACGTTTGAGGAACACTGACAAGTACACAGATTTGCGTGACAGAGACGACAGGAACTCAGTTACATGTGAAGAGGCCTCAGTGAGAATTGAACTCACGACCCCTGGTTTACTAGACCAGTGCTCTAACCACTGAGCTATGAGGCCGTTAGCATTTTGTTAACGCGCTACCAAAATCAGAGCCTCAAAAATAGTTGGGTCCTCTGCAGATTTGTCCGGGAAAAGCCAAGTCAATTGCGTGACTTGCAGTAGTAAGGGATGTTCACGTTTGAGGAACACTGACAAGTACACAGGTTTGCGTGACAGAGACGACAGGAAGTCAGTTACATGTGAAGAGGAGTGAGTGAGAATTGAACTCACGACCCCTGGTTTACTAGACCAGTGATCTAACCACTGAGCTATGAGGCCGTTAGCATTTTGTTAACGCGCTACCAAAATCAGAGCCTCAAAAATAGTTGGGTCCTCTACAGATTTGTCCGGGAAAAGGCAAGTCAATTGCATGACTTGCAGTAGTAAGTGATGTTGACGTTTGAGGAACACTGACAAGTACACAGATTTGCGTGACAGAGACGACATGAACTCAGTTACATGTGAAGAGGAGTCAGTGAGAATTGAACTCACGACCCTGGTTTACTAGACCAGTGATCTAACCACTGAGCTATGAGGCCGTTAGCATTTTGTTAACGCGCTACCAAAATCAGAGCCTCAAAAATAGTTGGGTCCTCTGCAGATTTGTCCGGGAAAAGCCAAGTCAATTGCGTGACTTGCAGTAGTAAGTGATGTTCACGTTTGAGGAACACTGACAAGTACACAGATTTGCGTGACAGAGACGACATGAACTCAGTTACATGTGAAGAGGAGTCAGTGAGAATTGAACTCACGACCCCTGGTTTACTAGACCAGTGATCTAACCACTGAGCTATGAGGCCGTTAGCATTTTGTTAACGCGCTACCAAAATCAGAGCCTCAAAAATAGTCCGGTCCTCTGCAGATTTGTCCGGGAAAAGCCAAGTCAATTGTGCGACTTGCAGTAGTAAGTGATGTTCACGTTTGAGGAACACTGACAAGTACACAGGTTTGCGTGACAGAGACGACAGGAACTCAGTTACATGTGAAGAGGCCTCAGTGAGAATTGAACTCATGACCCCTGGTTTACTAGACCAGTGCTCTAACCACTGAGCTATGAGGCCGTTAGCATTTTGTTAACGCGCTACCAAAATCAGAGCCTCAAAAATAGTTGGGTCCTCTGCAGATTTGTCCGGGAAAAGCCAAGTCAATTGCGTGACTTGCAGTAGTAAGTGATGTTCACGTTTGAGGAACACTGACAAGTACACAGATTTGCGTGACAGAGACGACAGTAACTCAGTTACCTGTGAAGAGGCCTCAGTGAGAATTGAACTCACGACCCCTGGTTTACTAGACCAGTGCTCTAACCACTGAGCTATGAGGCCGTTAGCATTTTGTTAACGTGCTACCAAAATCAGAGCCTCAAAAATAGTCCGGTCCTCTGCAGATTTGTCCGGGAAAAGCCAAGTCAATTGTGCGACTTGCAGTAGTAAGTGATGTTCACGTTTGAGGAACACTGACAAGTACACAGATTTGCGCGACAGAGACGACAGGAACTCAGTTACATGTGAAGAGGCCTCAGTGAGAATTGAACTCACGACCCCTGGTTTACTAGACCAGTGCTCTAACCACTGAGCTATGAGGCCGTTAGCATTTTGTTAACGTGCTACCAAAATCAGAGCCTCAAAAATAGTGGGGTCCTCTGCAGATTTGTCCGGGAAAAGCCAAGTCAATTGCGTGACTTGCAGTAGTAAGTGATGTTCACGTTTGAGGAACACTGACAAGTACACAGATTTGCGTGACAGAGACGACAGGAACTCAGTTACATGTGAAGAGGAGTGAGTGAGAATTGAACTCACGACCCCTGGTTTACTAGACCAGTGCTCTAACCACTGAGCTATGAGGCCGTTAGCATTTTGTTAACGTGCTACCAAAATCAGAGCCTCAAAAATAGTCCGGTCCTCTGCAGATTTGTCCGGGAAAAGCCAAGTCAATTGTGCGACTTGCAGTAGTAAGTGATGTTCACGTTTGAGGAACACTGACAAGTACACAGATTTGCGTGACAGAGACGACAGGAACTCAGTTACATGTGAAGAGGCCTCAGTGAGAATTGAACTCACGACCCCTGGTTTACTAGACCAGTGCTCTAACCACTGAGCTATGAGGCCGTTAGCATTTTGTTAACGCGCTACCAAAATCAGAGCCTCAAAAATAGTTGGGTCCTCTGCAGATTTGTCCGGGAAAAGCCAAGTCAATTGCGTGACTTGCAGTAGTAAGTGATGTTCACGTTTGAGGAACACTGACAAGTACACAGGTTTGCGTGACAGAGACGACAGGAAGTCAGTTACATGTGAAGAGGAGTGAGTGAGAATTGAACTCACGACCCCTGGTTTACTAGACCAGTGATCTAACCACTGAGCTATGAGGCCGTTAGCATTTTGTTAACGCGCTACCAAAATCAGAGCCTCAAAAATAGTCGGGTCCTCTGCAGATTTGTCCGGGAAAAGCCAAGTCAATTGCGTGACTTGCAGTAGTAAGTGATGTTCACGTTTGAGGAACACTGACAAGTACACAGGTTTGCGTGACAGAGACGACAGGAAGTCAGTTACATGTGAAGAGGAGTGAGTGAGAATTGAACTCACGACCCCTGGTTTACTAGACCAGTGATCTAACCACTGAGCTATGAGGCCGTTAGCATTTTGTTAACGCGCTACCAAAATCAGAGCCTCAAAAATAGTTGGGTCCTCTACAGATTTGTCCGGGAAAAGGCAAGTCAATTGCATGACTTGCAGTAGTAAGTGATGTTGACGTTTGAGGAACACTGACAAGTACACAGATTTGCGTGACAGAGACGACAGGAACTCAGTTACATGTGAAGAGGCCTCAGTGAGAATTGAACTCATGACCCCTGGTTTACTAGACCAGTGCTCTAACCACTGAGCTATGAGGCCGTTAGCATTTTGTTAACGTGCTACCAAAATCAGAGCCTCAAAAATAGTTGGGTCCTCTGCAGATTTGTCCGGGAAAAGCCAAGTCAATTGCAGTAGTAAGTGATGTTCACGTTTGAGGAACACTGACAAGTACACAGATTTGCGTGACAGAGACGACAGTAACTCAGTTACATGTGAAGAGGCCTCAGTGAGAATTGAATTCACGACCCCTGGTTTACTAGACCAGTGCTCTAACCACTGAGCTATGAGGCCGTTAGCATTTTGTTAACGTGCTACCAAAATCAGAGCCTCAAAAATAGTCCGGTCCTCTGCAGATTTGTCCGGGAAAAGCCAAGTCAATTGTGCGACTTGCAGTAGTAAGTGATGTTCACGTTTGAGGAACACTGACAAGTACACAGATTTGCGTGACAGAGACGACAGGAACTCAGTTACATGTGAAGAGGCCTCAGTGAGAATTGAACTCATGACCCCTGGTTTACTAGACCAGTGATCTAACCACTGAGCTATGAGGCCGTTAGCATTTTGTTAACGTGCTACCAAAATCAGAGCCTCAAAAATAGTGGGGTCCTCTGCAGATTTGTCTGGGAAAAGCCAAGTCAATTGCGTGACTTGCAGTAGTAAGTGATGTTCACGTTTGAGGAACACTGACAAGTACACAGATTTGTGTGACAGAGACGACAGGAACTCAGTTACATGTGAAGAGGCCTCAGTGAGAATTGAACTCACGACCCCTGGTTTACTAGACCAGTGCTCTAACCACTGAGCTATGAGGCCGTTAGCATTTTGTTAACGTGCTACCAAAATCAGAGCCTCAAAAATAGTCGAGTCCTCTGCAGATTTGTCCGGGAAAAGCCAAGTCAATTGCGTGACTTGCAGTAGTAAGTGATGTTCACGTTTGAGGAACACTGACAAGTACACAGGTTTGCGTGACAGAGATGACAGGAAGTCAGTTACATGTGAAGAGGAGTGAGTGAGAATTGAACTCACGACCCCTGGTTTACTAGACCAGTGATCTAACCACTGAGCTATGAGGCCGTTAGCATTTTGTTAACGCGCTACCAAAATCAGAGCCTCAAAAATAGTTGGGTCCTCTACAGATTTGTCCGGGAAAAGGCAAGTCAATTGCATGACTTGCAGTAGTAAGTGATGTTGACGTTTGAGGAACACTGACAAGTACACAGATTTGCGTGACAGAGACGACATGAACTCAGTTACATGTGAAGAGGAGTCAGTGAGAATTGAACTCACGACCCCTGGTTTACTAGACCAGTGATCTAACCACTGAGCTATGAGGCCGTTAGCATTTTGTTAACGCGCTACCAAAATCAGAGCCTCAAAAATAGTTGGGTCCTCTGCAGATTTGTCCGGGAAAAGCCAAGTCAATTGCGTGACTTGCAGTAGTAAGTGATGTTCACGTTTGAGGAACACTGACAAGTACACAGGTTTGCGTGACAGAGACGACAGGAAGTCAGTTACATGTGAAGAGGAGTCAGTGAGAATTGAACTCACGACCCCTGGTTTACTAGACCAGTGATCTAACCACTGAGCTATGAGGCCGTTAGCATTTTGTTAACGCGCTACCAAAATCAGAGCCTCAAAAATAGTTGGGTCCTCTGCAGATTTGTCCGGGAAAAGCCAAGTCAATTGCGTGACTTGCAGTAGTAAGTGATGTTCACGTTTGAGGAACACTGACAAGTACACAGGTTTGCGTGACAGAGACGACAGGAAGTCAGTTACATGTGAAGAGGAGTGAGTGAGAATTGAACTCACGACCCCTGGTTTACTAGACCAGTGATCTAACCACTGAGCTATGAGGCCGTTAGCATTTTGTTAACGCGCTACCAAAATCAGAGCCTCAAAAATAGTCGGGTCCTCTGCAGATTTGTCCGGGAAAAGCCAAGTCAATTGCGTGACTTGCAGTAGTAAGTGATGTTCACGTTTGAGGAACACTGACAAGTACACAGGTTTGCGTGACAGAGACGACAGGAAGTCAGTTACATGTGAAGAGGAGTGAGTGAGAATTGAACTCACGACCCCTGGTTTACTAGACCAGTGATCTAACCACTGAGCTATGAGGCCGTTAGCATTTTGTTAACGCGCTACCAAAATCAGAGCCTCAAAAATAGTTGGGTCCTCTACAGATTTGTCCGGGAAAAGGCAAGTCAATTGCATGACTTGCAGTAGTAAGTGATGTTGACGTTTGAGGAACACTGACAAGTACACAGATTTGCGTGACAGAGACGACAGGAACTCAGTTACATGTGAAGAGGCCTCAGTGAGAATTGAACTCATGACCCCTGGTTTACTAGACCAGTGCTCTAACCACTGAGCTATGAGGCCGTTAGCATTTTGTTAACGTGCTACCAAAATCAGAGCCTCAAAAATAGTTGGGTCCTCTGCAGATTTGTCCGGGAAAAGCCAAGTCAATTGCGTGACTTGCAGTAGTAAGTGATGTTCACGTTTGAGGAACACTGACAAGTACACAGATTTGCGTGACAGAGACGACAGGAACTCAGTTACATGTGAAGAGGCCTCAGTGAGAATTGAACTCACGACCCCTGACCACTGAGGTATCAAGCTTTGGATGGTAGCTGCCCGTTAGCATTTTTGTTGATGCGCTACCAGTGGAAAAAGAGAAGTGATGTTACCACATTTGAAGGATACTGTTGCATGTAATGAGGCCTCAGTGAGAATTGAACTCACGACCCTTGGTTTACTAGACGCGTGCTCTAACCACTGAGTAATGAGACCTTGCATGTGAGCTGGCCATTAGCATTTTTGTTAGCATGCTACCAAAATCAGGGCGTCAAAAATTGTCGGGTCTCAGTCGACTTTTCCAAGAAAAGCCAAGTCCATTGCTTGACTTGTAGTCGAAAAATAAAGAGAAGTGATGTTCCCCACATTCGAAGGATACTGACAGGTACATATGAAATTATTTACATGCAATGAGGCCTCAATGAGAACTGAACTCATGACCCCTGGTTTACTAGACGCGTGCTCTAACCACTGAGTTATGAGACCTTACATGTGAGCTGGCCGTTAGCATTTTTGTTAGCATGCTACCAAAATCAGGGCGTCAAAAATTGTCGGGTCTCAGCCGACTTTTCCAAGAAAAGCCAAGTCCATTGCTTGACTTGTCTTTGATTTAAAGATGACAACACCCAAAAATCTCCCAAAATTATAGAAATTGTAAACACAAGGGCTAATGCAGCGTGTTATACCGGAGACAAATTCCTTGTGTGTTCTACATACTTGGCCAATAAAGATGATTCTAATTCTGATTCAAAGGATACCTACAAGTACACAGACGACAGGAACTCAGTTACATGCAATGAGGCCTCATTGAGAATTGAACTCAGGACCCATGGTTTACAAGGCTAGTGGTCTCACGACTGAGGTATGAGATCTTGGATTCTAGCTGGCCGCTAGCATTTTTGTTAACGAGCTACCAAAATTAGAGCCTAAAAATAGTTGGGTCTCAGCCGACTTTTCCAGGAAAAGGCAAGTCCATTGCTTGACTTGAAAAATAAAGAGAAGTGATGTTGCGACATTTGAAGGATACTGACAAGTCCACAGATGACAGGAACTCAGTTACATGCGATGAGGCCTCAGTGAGAATTAAACTCACAACCCCTGGTTTACTAGACCAGCTCTCTAACCACTGAGCTATGAGTCCTATGGTGCTCTTCGGCCGTTAGCATTTTCTTAACGTGCTGCCAAATCAGAGCCTCAAAAATACCCGGGTCCTCAGCAGATTTGTCCGGGAAAAGTCAATTGCTTGACTTGCAGTTGAAAAATAAAGATAAGTGATGTTCCCCACTTTTGAAGCATACTGACAAGTACACAGATGACAGGCACTCAGTTACATGCAATGAGGCCACAGTGAGAATTCTCCCAAGATCACAGCCTCAAAACAGGCCCTCAGCAGATTTTTCCGGGATAAACCAAGTGGGCTTGACTTGCATTTTAGTGATCCCGGGATTACGGATTTTCAAAATTTCATGAAAATTCCTCTGGAAAAATTGCCTAAAATTAATACGGATATTTTTTGGATATGGATATATATTAAATGATAGGCATTTTGATATATATATATAAAAAAAAAAAAAAATCCTCATCTCACCCCTCGGGTGGTGTCCGTCCCCCATTCAGCTCGGGTCCTCTACCAGAGGCCAGGAAGCTTGAGGGTTCTGCGCAGTATCCTTGCTGTTCCCAGCACTGCACATTTCTGGACTGAGATGTCCGATGTTGTTCCCGAGATCTGTTGCAACCACTCAACTAGTTTGGAGGTCACTGCCCCGAGTGCTCCGACCACCACAGGCACAACTGTCACCTTTACCTTCCAGGCTCTCTCCAGCTCCTCTCTGAGCCCTTGGTATTTCTCGAGTTTCTCGTGTTCCTTCTTTCTGATGTTTCCATCACTTGGGACCGCTTACATCCACTACAACGGCTTTCTTCTGCCCTTTATCAATGATCACAATATCCGGTTGGTTCGCCATTACCATCTTGTCAGTCTGGATCTGGAAGTCCCACAGGATCTTCGCTCGGTCATTCTCCACCACCTTGGGAGGTGTTTCCCATTTTGACCTTGGGGTTTCCAGTCCATACTCGGCACAGATGTTTCGGTAGACTATGCCAGCCACCTGGTTATGGCGTTCCATGTAGGCTTTCCCTGCCAGCATTTTACACCCTGCAGTTATGTGTTGGATCGTCTCGGTGCCTCTTTGCACAACCTACACCTTGGGTCTTGTCTGGTGTGGTATATCTGGGCCTCAATGGCTCTGGTGCTCAGGGCCTGCTCCTGAGCAGCCAGGATGAGTGCCTCTGTGCTGTCCTTCAGGCCAGCCCTCTCTAGCCACTGATAGGACTTCTTGAGATCAGCCACTTCACTTATGGTCCGGTGGTACATCCCGTGTAGGGGCTTGTCCTCCCATGATGGTCCCTCTTCCAGCACCTCATCCTCTGTTCCCCATTGTCTGAGACATTCTCTGAGTATGTCATCTGTTGGAGCCTTCTCCTTGATGTATTCATGGAGCTTGGATGTTTCATCCTGGACAGTGGCTCTCACACTCACTAGTCCCCGGCCTCCTTCCTTTCGGCTTGCGTACAGTCTCAGGGTGCTGGATTTGGGATGGAACCCTCCATGCATGGTTAGGAGCTTTGGTCTTAACATCCGTGGTCTGAATCTCTTCCTTTGGCCACCTGATTATTCCTGCAGGGTATCTGATCACTGGCAGGGCATAGCTGTTTATTGCCCGGGTCTTATTCTTGCCATTGAGCTGGCTTCTTAGGACTTGCCTCACCTGCTGGAGGTATTTGGCCGTAGCCGCTTTCCTTGTTGCCAGTTCGAGGTTGCCATTGGCTTGTGGTATACCGAGGTACTTGTAGCTGTCCTCAATGTCTGCTATTGTTCCTTCAGGGAGTGAGACCCCTTCAGTGCGGACTACCTTTCCTCTCTTAGTCACCATCCGACTACATTTCTCAAGCCCGAATGACATCCCGATGTCGCTGCTGTAGATCCTGGTTGTGTGGATCAGGGAGTCTATGTCCCTTTCGCTCTTAGCATACAGCTTTATGTCATCCATGTAGAGGAGGTGACTGATCGTAGCTCCATTTTTGAGGCGGTATCCGTAGCCTGTTTTGGTGATTACTTGGCTTAGGGGGTTCAGTCCTATGCAGAACAGCAGTGGGGAGAGTGCATCACCTTGGTATATGCCACATTTGATGGACACTTGGGTAAAGGCCCTGTCACACCTTGACGATTCAGCCAGCGTATGCCGACGTTCAGATTTTCCCTAAAACGCTGGCATACGCTGAATTATCGATTTTTTTTTTTCAATTTTGGGCGTATACATAGCGCATTCATAACGGGCTGGACGTATACATAACGTATCAGTAAATTATATAGAACGTTTCGATAACTTATAGATAACTTATTCCAACGAATGCCTAGCGTGTTGCCGGTGTACACAACGAATGCCCAACGATAGTCTAATTTATGCATAGCGTGCAGCAGCGTATTGCCGACGATCACGTGACGTAGTCTATAAAAAGGCTGGCGCTCGACGTTTCAAGCCCCTGTCACACCTTGACGATTTAGCCAGCGTATGCCGACGTAGGAAAAATTTGGCAAATACGCTGGCGTACGTCGAATTAAGTTATGGGTAAGTTTTGTATACGTAACAGCACGCTGAAGCACGTTGGTATACGCCGGCACGTCGAGTCGTCGAGAAATTTTAAGCATGCTTAAAATTTCTCGTCGTATGTCAGCGTATGGCTATACGTCCCGTATCACGCAGGCCATAAGTAATAGGTAAGTTATGCGATCGTTGCACACGTTCAAACACGTTAAGTGTAGGTTACTCATAAGTCCAAATACGCCGAGAATACCTACTAGCTGTTCTCCAACATCCGTGCCTTCGAACTTGGCGCTTGGACATGCTGACCAGGCTGTCACGCACGTAGTTGGCGAAGGCTGCAGTGGCTGTGATGGGATGAGCCTCTGCGAGACCTTTGATGAGCTCCCCAGACTTTTCTTTGCCATGACGCTGATGTTGTTTGGTTTATTAATGACACAAGTCATAATGGCGTTTGATTGCTGCTTTAATAGCGTGAATAGCAACTCACAGTAACGATGGCAAGCCGCACCTTGCCTCTTGGGTTATACCATTTTAACTAGACCGGGGATAGTCCCAAACAGATGTTGGTACTGCAATGTCTAGTGCAGTTATGATTTGAAACGTCGAGCGCCAGCCTTTTATAGACTACGCCACGTGATCGCCGGCAATACGCTGCTGCACGCTATGCAGCAGCGTATTGCAGTTCGAAGGCACGGATGTTGGAGAACAGCTAGTAGGTATTCTCGACGATATGGACTTATGAGTAACCTACACTTAACGTGTTTGAACGTGTGCAACGATCGCATAACTTACCTATTACTTATGGCCTGCATGATACGGACGTATAGCCATACGCTGACATACGACGAGAAATTTTAAGCATGCTTAAAATTTCTCGACGACTCGACGCATTTCGACGTATACCAACGTGCTTCAGCGTGCTGTTACGTATACAAAACTTACCCATAACTTATTCGACGTGACGCCAGCCGTATTTGCCAAATTTTTCCTACGTCGGCATACGCTGGCTAAATCGTCAAGGTGTGACAGGGGCCTAAGTGGCTTGCCATTGGCTTCAAGTGTGGTTTTCCACGTCCTCATCGAGTTCGCAACGAAGGCTCTTAGGGTCCTGTTCACTTTATACAACTCCAAGCATTCAGTGATCCATGTATGTGGCATCGAGTCGTAGGCTTTCTTGTAATCAATCCAGGCTGTGCACAGGTTGGTATGTCGGGACCTGCAGTCTTGTGCGACTGTTCTGTCAACCAGGAGCTGATGTTTGGCTCCTCTGGTATCTCTACCAATGCCCTTCTGTGCTTCGCTCATGTATTGATCCATGTGTCCACTTATCTTAGCCGCTATGATGCCTGACATGAGCTTCCATGTTGTGGAGAGACAGGTTATTAGCCGATAGTTGGATGGGACTGTACCCTTTGAGGGATCCTTCATGATCAGGATCGTTCGCCTTTCAGTTAGCCATCCTGGGTGAGTCCCATCCTTCAGCAACTGGTTCATTTGTGTTGCTAGGCGCTCATGGAGTGCTTTGAGTTTCTTTAGCCAGTAGGTGTGTACCATGTCCGGGCCTGGTGCTGTCCAGTTTTTCATATCTGAGACTCTTTCCTGTATGTCTGCCACTGTTATGGTAACTGGGTTCTGCTCAGGGAGGTTGCTGTGCTCCTCTCTCAGGGTCACCAGCCATTGTGCACTGCTGTTATGTGCAACCTCCCTCTCCCATATTCCTGAAGGATCTTGCCCAAGGACCCACACTGGATGGTGTTATGTGCTCATTTTTGCCCCAAGCGGGATTCGAACCACCGTCTCCCGTATGCCAAACCGATGCCTTACCAACTGAGCTATCCAGCCGCCATATATATATATATATATATATATATATATATATATATATAAAATGCCTACCATACAAATGATGAGAGACAATGAAACGACCTTGTTTGGCTCAGACGTCGCCCGCCAAACAAGGTCTGCGTCAGGTGCTGGGGAACCAGAGTACCTTGACGAAAAATGGGCTACTGGAACAAAGCGGAGATGGGCGAGATGCGATAACATGGCTCTGTTGGAATGCTACTACTCAAGCAACCCTAGTCAGAGGGGTTACATGCAGAGAATGCGGGCTTAATGGGTACTTCGAAACCCACAGTCACGGTTGACCACGAAACAACTAGTAGCTCAGTATTCCAACATCCACAAATGTCAATTGCTGTCACAACTTGAGATTGATGAGGTACAACGCAGGTTCCATGGTGAAGGGCCCCAGGCTGCCAGATCAGAGGAGGAGGTCATACCAGAGATTGGGAGGCAAGCCCCAATGAATGAAATGCTGAGCGAGGCAGCAACTGACCTGAAAGCTAAGATCATGGCGAGGATTAAAGCTGGGCAACCTAGAAACCGATTACAACGGCTATGTGAAGTACCACCTGAAAGTCTCATGGAAAATGTGAATGCAGCACTGAGGGTGATCCCTACCATAACGATCACGGAAACCAATGAGCTGATATACGCTTCAGCGTCAGTGATCCTAGAAATCCTTGGCTATCGGAGCAACCATGAGACACGTTACCCACCATGGAAAAGACGGTTGGAGGCTAAGATCAAGGCGGCTCGGAAAGATGTGAGTCAATTGACGGAGGCCCAGAGAGGTGTGATGAAAAGGCCGATACCTGAGAGGTACATCCAGATGACCATACCTGAAGCACTCGAAACTGCCAAACAAAGGCTCCAAGCCTTGTCCAGTCGCCTAAAGAGGTACACGAAAGAGAATGAGGCCAGGCGAATAAACAGGCTGTTCGCAACACGACCTGCGAAAGTGTACGCTCAGTGGCAGGGTCCTAACAACAGAGCTGACCCACCAAGACTGGAAACTGAAAGGTACTGGAAAGGCATATGGGAGAAGGAGGTCGCACACAACAGCAGTGCACAATGGCTGGTGACCCTGAGAGAGGAGCACAGCAACCTCCCTGAGCAGAACCCAGTTACCATAACAGTGGCAGACATACAGGAAAGAGTCTCAGATATGAAAAACTGGACAGCACCGGGCCCGGACATGGTCCACGCCTACTGGCTAAAGAAACTCAAAGCACTCCATGAGCGCCTAGCAACACAAATGAACCAGTTGCTGAAGGATGGGACTCACCCAGGATGGCTAACCGAAGGGCGAACGATCCTGATCATGAAGGATCCCTCAAAGGGTACAGTCCCATCCAACTATCGGCCAATAAAATAAGCCTTCCATCCCGATTATTCATGTCCGTGTGTGCTGTAACTCAGTCAAACATTATTGTTGAGGATAACTTTTTAAGGAAATTCAGCAAAAACGACAGCACCTGGAAAGCAGCTTTGGGCATGGCACAAAAAAAATCAAAGTGGAAGGCAAAAAGGAAAAAGTGTCGCGCCACAGACAGTGCACATATTTGGTAAGCTTTGTGAAAATCGATGATCTTTTCGAACACCGCGCTTATTATTCCAAATGATCCTTTGTCCAGGGTGAGCCTGGAATAACTCTTACGCAGTGTCTAAAATAGCCTATAATTATCCCTCTCTGCAGGCTAAATAAAGACCCCCCTCCCTCATCTATCACTCAAGTCCATCTGCTTATGAGTGGGCGAACATCACAATCATCATCATCATCATCATCATCATCATCATCATTCTCATCATCATCACAAGCTTCTCAGTCCACAACAGCAGCAGTAGGAGCACCTGCGTCCTCGCCGCGGAGGAGATTAGACAGCGAGCGCTCATGTCCCGCTGTGGCGTGTGAAGCTGGAGCACGCAGCCCCAAAGCCGGCACCCCTCCGCTGGGCCGCACCGGAGCAGCCAGCAGTCTGGACCGATGTCCTGGCTGAAATGTCCCGACATATCTACATACGGAACAAGATTGGTGAGGGTATCCAAGCGCCCATATTTCAGGTATCTCCTCTAAATGTGCTCAGGAATTCTGTTTATTCACATTTTGTTTATTTTGGCAGTTCATATAGTAATGCAAACTTGAGCTTTTCGCTGGGAGCTCTTCTACAACGTGTCAATGCTTTAATCATCTGTTTAAGACTGTTGACTTGTAGTTTCATCCTTCTTTAAAGCAATAACAATGAGGTAAAACAGTTCTTATGGGTGAAAATATTGTTAGGCTTTCATTCTCTATCTAATTACAATAGAAGGCTATTTAGGAGCTCTGTCTTTTTGGCTTTTCCTGGCATGCGTTTGGTGGCAGAGAGAGATGGCGACCCAGTTTAACGGCCTTGTTTCAGACAGTGAGAGAAGTGGGCCCTGACTTTTCTGACATTGTCGTTCACTCTGGAGACTCAGACAAAAATAGGACAAATCACTGGCAGATAATTAATTTTGCTCCCGAGCGAGTATGTCCGCTGTTATATATGGCATTTGTAGGGGTGAAACAAAGAGCTGATTTCTGATCATGCTTATTTCTAGTCGTCCAACTGTCAACGCAGTAGTATTGAAACATGGTGCCGTATTTGAATCCCCAAAATTGTCTCTGGTTAGATCCAGCCTGACTGCTTCAGGAACGACAAAATAACTTGAACACGCCAGGTGCCTAACAGTTTTGAAATTGTGATTTCTTTGCAGTTTTGACTCATTCAAAGGGTTATGCAATAAGGAGCCAAGAAGAGAGGGTTCATCTTGAACATACACCACAACTAAAATCTGACCGACTTTAGCTTGACATTGGGTGAGAAGCCGTGTTCTCCTGGCTGCCAACCAATCCCAGGGTACATAAAACTGACATTGAGTCAAATCCCCCCCATGTCACAATTTGGTAAATCTCACCTTTTTTCCACAAATCTATACGAGTGGGCTGCGGGTGTTATTTTTCCAAATTATTTACCAATCTCAAGTGTTGAAAATGGCCTACTCTCTTTGACGATGCAATGTTAATGGTTGAACACGTGCTGTTTTGGCGGTCCCTTGAAAAGTGATGATATTGGTGGTGCGAGGATTTCATCCACCCGCCAGTGATGTTGACAAAGAGTCACACTGACAGTCTACGTTGAGGCTAACATGCATGTTTTATGGAATGTGAGAGGGAGTTGGAGTACCTCGAGATATCTCATGCAAGCAAAGAGAGAATCAAAGATCTATTTGATACCTCACACAGGATGGCCTGTGCCAAGATTTCAACCGAAAACCTCCCAACTGTGTGGCAGACATGCTAGCAGGATACACTACTGTGCTATACTCGACTGCTGTACTAAACTGTCCTGGCTGAGCTTTATCGGAACCCAGGGTGGGATAGTGCAGTACCCTCATTTGCAATTCAAACAGACCAGAATGCAAGACAAGCATTTGGCACTTTTTCTCGACGCTTCAGGCCACCAGTGATTGTTCCAAGCAACAAGTGGCCGGCCAAACATGTGACCTAAGGACTGCATATAGGAGATCTGTAAACCGCTATTTTGTGAAATCTCTTTTTCTCAACTCTACCGCATCAACTGGGGTTGTGTTGGGTTTCATTAATGGTCATAAAAATATGCGGATTATGAACTTGAATAGTGTGTTAATAATAATGCAGCTCTCTGGTTTACTCTTTTGCTCCTTATGCTTATTCCAGGTGAACCGGGGGACTTATTCCCGGAGAAGCCGCCTGAAGAGGTCTGACGGCAGCACTACCTCGACAAGCTTCATCCTCAGACAGGTGCAAGGCAGCACACACACACACACACACACACACACACACACACACAAGTGGGATGAATGTATAATGAATAATACAATACAATACAATACATGCTGATTTATATAGCGCTTTCGCAACAGCGGCAGCTGTAACAAAGCGCTTAACAAAACAGTTAACATAAAGTAAAATAATAAACACAACACATAACATAAAACACGGACAGTCGTGCAGTCCTAACCACTTTTCCCCTCATACGCTTTGTTTAAAGCAGTTTGAGATGAAAGAGGAGGGAATCAAAGTGTCCTTTCACCAGTGGATCAGAGACGTCATGCTCAAAATGTGCACACGTCGGCTACAAGCTAAGTTTTAAAGTCAACAAGAAGCTGTAGCATCCATTGACGAAAAAAAGAGATTGGTTCACTTCTCCTGTCCCATGCAAATCCATTCCAATTCCAAGCGGTGACTCTCAGTTCCAAATACGCATCGGCGCAGAAGCCAACGCTCCTCTCTCCTCATCCTCAACTTTAGCAGCCATCCATCCAGCCGCACCAACGCAGACTGTCCAACAGCGCCGACATCTCCACTGAACAAAACGGGGCTGTGAAAAATGCTGCCCATTACAGGCGCAAAAAACACAAGCAACCCGGGGCTGTCCAGCACCGACAGTCAATGGCGCCGACATTCCTCCCAATCAAAATCTGTGCTGGTACAGGCGTGCTGCCGAGAAGGCGCAACCACCAAGCACAGATCCTTCTCCTTTGACGAATGTCGTGGCCAAAAAACGCTGAAAACAGTCCACATCAGGTCCACACGACAAAACAACAAACGTGACAAAACAAAAAGACAAAAACATCAAAAAAGAACAAGAAAAGCAGCTGCCGCTGTTGTGAAAGCGCTATATAAATAAGCATGTATTGTATTGTATTGTAAATATTTGCTTCCTTTTTCTTTTAATTTCTGTAGCAGACAGTTGTTTAACCGGGTCGTAGTGATATGTCAGCCAATCTGCCATATTGTATGTGGCTTTAATATTAAATATAAATTTGGCAAATAATATCGGAAAACGGCGCTAGGATAACATCATACAATCAAAAGCAATAATGCCGTATTGATCTGGTGAGTTTTTGCTTGATGATACATCTGCAAGGAGGAAGCATATTCATAATTTGCTTCACTTTGCTACAACTAATACAGCTGTGGCGTCGACGTACTCAGAAAGGCATCTTTGTATATGGAATGTAAATGTTGTCTGTGGTAATACTTGCGGTTGTCGCAAAAGGCGATATTCAAGATGGAATCTTGTGAATGTATGGAGCAAAGTTAATTAAGTTATTAATTGCCCCCCATGACTCTCTCCCACGGCATCATGCACGCACGTGTTTTTGTTTGTTTGTTTTTTCGGTAGGGGTGGGGGCGGCAGACTGGGATCGAAGCACTTTAAAAGACAAGGATGGATGGGGACAGAGAATGAATGAATTTCTGCAAATTTGTGAGAGTCTAGTTTTTTTAATATGTATCTTATTAGAATGTTGTTCCATTTTTCCATTTCTATATCAACTGTGATACATTCCATAATGTTGTACATGGCAATCCATCTTGCCATCCTCCATTATCCAAGCTACTTATCGTTACAAGGCTATCCCAGGAGGTTGTCTTCAGGCAATGGATGGGGTACACCCTGAACTGGTTGCCAGCCATTCGCAGAGCACGTGTAGATGAACAACAACCATTCACATCCACAATCACATCTAGGGACAATTTAAAGCAGTGGTTCTTAACCTGGGTTCAATTGAACCCCAGGGGTTCGGTGAATCGGTCTCAGGGGTTCGACGGAGCCTCTGCCATGGAGGTTAAGACACACCCGACTCAACATGTCAATTAGTTATGACACGCCTGCTTGGCCATCACTGGCTGGTTCATTTTGTGCTCAATTAAAAAATGTATACTTTTGTCTTTAAATTTTATTATGTTGTTTTCTGTTTTTAATTCATGTAAATGCATTTTAATGTCTTGAATTGGTAAAAAAATATATATGTATATTATTGTTTTTATTTTTCACTAATGAAGGGTTCGGTGAATGTGCATATGAACTGGTTGGGTTCGGTACCTCTAACAAGGTTTAGAACCACTGATTTAGAGTGATCAATTAAGCTACCAAGCATGGTTTTGGAATGTGGGAAGAAACTGAAGCCACGCTCAATCCCAGGGATTTGTCCAGCTCAGTGATGTCTCTGATCGCCAGCACATTGATCTCCTCTGGTGCTCCTTTGAGTTTTATTTAAGGTTTGCTGTCCATGTAGATTGGATATTGTCCTTTTTATTCAAAAAAGTGGGCCTGTAATGATGTGTAAGTCACATTTTTGTTAGTGCTAGACAAGTGACAGCCAATTGGCCAATCGTACTGCACTGATATAAGAAGGAGCGGCCCGGTGGGCAACTAGTTTGTGTGTCGGTCTCTCAGTGTGAAGTTTGCATGATCTCCCTGTGCCTGCGTGGGTTTTCTCCCGGTACTTCGGTTTCCTCCCACATTCCAAAAAACATGTGTGGCACATTAATAGACCACTCATAATTGTCCCTAGGTGTGAGTTGCGTAGTAGTGAGTAGCGTGAGATTGGCTGGCAACCGGTTCAGGGTATCCCCTGCCCACTGCCCAAAGACGCCTGGTATAGGCTCCAGCATGCCCACAACCTTTGTGAAGATTAGCGGATCAGAAAATGGATGGATGGATAATGTGACAACTGACTACATGTAACAAAGTTATTGCACTGCTGCACATCCAATACTTGCTCAGGTAAACAATAGCATTTAGAAAGTAATAATCTGAACTCTGGATGTTGACGACACAATGCACTGCGCCAACTGTAAACATTGTTGTTTTGGCAGGCTCAAAAACCTGTACAGTATGAGCATATGCTACACTTTGAAAATGGTAGACAGCTGTTGTGGACGGCCAGGGTGTCACAACAAGAAGGGACAAATGAAGGCGCAAGCATTGTACATGCTACCAAAAGAAGAACCAAGGTGTTGCACCGGTGTTTGTTCTCTGCAGCCCGCGGGTAGTTCTTCAGCACCAGGGAGGCCGCAATCGAACAGGCCAGCGCTGCTTCCTCATCCAGTGCACACGCTCGCAGTGAGTGATCGCAAGGATTCACCATAGTAGTTCTGCCCATCTGCTGTCGCGATAGTTATAAAAAGCACTCCGGGTGCTTGATAGGGGTGTATCCAGCTGGCACATGCATCACAATGTCCTTTTCATCAAAGTGAAATGTGAATTCAGTTGGATGGAATGTTGACTGAGTAACGCTAATTCTATCAGTGCTCTCCGATCCTTCGCCTGTCTCCTCTATGATCCTGTCAGCTTGGCTGCATTAACAAATGCATGCATGGATCTCACTTGACGTCTGGAGTCAATCATACGGGTGTGTGATAGGTCCACAGATGCATCGATATTATTGGCTGATGAATAAAAAATTGACAGAATAATGTGGAATTTATTGCCTTCACTTGGAATTAATATAGGCCACCTGGAGAGGGATTCTTTGTGAACCTGTGCAGTGGTTAAATGACTGACAGAAAGTTCAACAAGTTCAACAAGCAAAATAATATGAAACGATTACAAATTTTA
Source organism: Hippocampus mohnikei (assembly GCA_026261675.1). Taxonomy (NCBI): domain Eukaryota; kingdom Metazoa; phylum Chordata; class Actinopteri; order Syngnathiformes; family Syngnathidae; genus Hippocampus; species Hippocampus mohnikei. The sequence goes on along the minus strand of JAKGUB010000822.1, from coordinate 7,141,107 downwards.
AGACAATGTAATTACGGCCACAGCGTTGCACAGAATCTCCGGTGTGTTGGTAAACTAGTGCCAAGAATGTCAAGAGATTGACAGGAAAACCAAACATTTTTTAAAAATTCTGCCCTCTATTCTGAGATTTTTCAGACACAAAATTGCCCATTTTGAACCCAGTTAAAAACCCACATAAGATCATGTCGGCTAACGCATGTGATGCCCCAGTGGAACCCAGGAGCAAACCCAGATGGAACCCTAAATGCATAAACATAAGTGTGGTTTCAGTCGCCGATGGCGTCATGGTTCAGGGAGTGGAGCTGCTGCTTCTCCCGATTGGGAAGAGCCAGATTAGGTTCCTCGGACACTTGGTTAGAATGCCTCCATGGTGATGTGTTTCGCGTACATCACAGTGGGAAGAGGCCCCGGTCATGACCCAGGACATGCTGGAGAGACAATGTCCTCGGGCTGACCTGGGAGCGCCTTGGGATTCCCCGCGAAGGGCTGGACATTGTATCTGCCGAGAGAGAAGTCTGGGTTTCCCTGCTACAGTAGCTGCCCCACGACCCAACCCCAGATAAGTGGAAGGGGGGATGCATGGATGGATGGATGGATGAATGGATGGATGATGATAAATGTGAAAATTATTTAAAACTGTCAAGATAAAATGATTAATATAATGATAAAATGAGCCAGTTACAATTAACAAATACTACTGTAATACATTAGAAAAAACTAGTGTCACGTTATATGTTATTAACATTATTACTATTGAATCCTTGCAATAATTTCAGCTCTCTGAGAAAGGGCTCAAAAAGGAAATGGAGGATGCTGCTCCACCCTCCTCCCCCACTGATCCCTGCTACCTCTGAGCTGAGTGGCCAGCGAGGCAGCCAATCACATTGGTGCACATTTGCTCAGTCATCAGGCTTAGATATTGAGGCAGGATCTGGATGTGCTGCTGCTCGCTGTTTGCCTGTGTGATGAAATGAAATGCCAGGATCGGGCTACCTCCAGGGAGAGCCTCTCCATCCTATAATGTGAGCCAGTCAGCAGCTCTGTGGGACCAGGGAGACGCTGCATCCATCAAGGCTCCAGAGGAACAAACGGGAGGAGAGAGATCTCTCTTTGTTTAAATAGCCTTCTGTGCCGTGAAGAGAAGGGATTGTCGTCATCCCATCCATCCTTTTCCCCCTTCTCTGGCGCCCCCTCCTTCTTCCTCTTCCTCTACACTTGTTCTTCCCTCCCTTTCTGTATCAGAGGCGCGCGTTGGAATAACAAACCTCCATGTATGACAATTTGTACCTGCATGGATTTGAAGACTCTGAGGCGGTGAGTGTTTGGATGAGTGCGGCTTTGCGCTCACCCGTAGCATCGTCGAAAGGCCTGTAAGCCAACAACAGAGTGTGATGATGGACTCTGCCTTGGCTGGAAGGGGGTTGCGTGTGTGTGTGTGTATGTGGGTACGCCCGTGTGTGTGTGTGTGTGTGTAAGTGGTACACATTTGGGCAGATGGCCTCTGATGTGTCTTCCGTCAATTTTATGTGGGTCCCCACCATGTTTGCTCGTGATGTGCGGCTTCTGCTGCAGTCTGACACCATTCAGCGCCTATCGGTCTGATGCCCCAAGAAATGGAGCTAATCCCGACACCAGGAAGAAGACTGAAAGATGTTCATTGTGACATGGCACTGCTCGAAATAGACGCGACCGAGCATTTTTCAGTCCACCTGAGGCAGCCCATTGTGTAGGCTCTGCCCAGAATCACGCATCGTGATGTCATTAAGTGGATTGTGATGTTGATGAGTCACTTGCTGGAGCTACTCTATTGGATGAGGCTTCGGATGCTGCAAAGCATCAAGAGTGATGAATAGATGCTTCGCTTAGTGATTTGACATGAGGGTAAAAATGGTGTGAGGACACGCATTTATTGGCTTACATGTGAAAGAGAAACGGAAAATCAAGGCAGCCTGAGCCCTCAAGAACAGTTCCATAACTCACCCCAATCCATCCTAAACTCCACACAGTAGCCTATCTTTTATAAATTTGTACTCAAGCTGAAGTAACCGTTTTGTCTCCTTGAAAAAGCCATTACACAGATGACTTCCCCAGCTGAGCATGCTGCGCTGAACTGATCTTGAGGCATAGAATCAGCAGAAAGTGCCTTTATTTAATAATACCAAAACAGGGAGAGTCCAGCAGTGAATAGTATTTTGCCAGGGGTGTTTGTGTTCTTTTTGCCCTTTGGACATCCATATTGTCCTAATGATGATCCAGAAGCATGCTCATGCCAGATCTTGTGAGAGGCCAGTTTGGATACGTAGCATAGATGGGTACAGAGACAGCGAGCAAGTAAAAAGCGCTTAGCCATCGGTCTTGAAAACACCATCATGAGCTGAATTCTCCCCTTCTCCTAATTGCATTATTGAACATTCCAAACATCCTTGAATTGCTGATGTTTATTTGCAGACAGCTGAAGGAAGCCTCTGCTTTGGATCATGACATGTTTGCAGGGCTCAGCTGATTCATACACTAGTAGACCATCAGACTCAGATGTCTCTTTGGAGGAGGAACGTGACGTGCAGGCCCAGGTGCAGAGCCAGAGCCCTAGCCAGAGCCAAGGGCCGGGACAGAGTCGACAGGAGCGAGAGCAGCAGGCCACCATCCAGCTGGAGAGAGCCAAGGTAGCCACATGCACCAAAAAAAACAGTATAGGATTGGTATCAAGAATTCGGGTACATTTCATAATGTGACCGTGTCTCCAGACCAAACCTGTAGCATTTGCTGTGAGGACCAATGTCAGCTACTGTGGTGCTCTGGATGAGGACGTTCAGTTCCCGCCACAGCCATCTCCTTTGATGCCAAGGACTTTCTCCACATAAAAGAGGTTATGATGGGCATTTTTTTCCCTCAGCTATGATCTATATAACATGAGTGAAGAAAAGTGGAGTGAACTTTGTGTTGTTGTTTCCTGTGTTCTGTTTCTAGAAGTTCAATAATGACTGGTGGATCGGACGATTGGTGAAAGAGGGATGCGAGATCGGCTTCATCCCCAGTCCCCTGAAGCTGGAGAACATCAGGCTCCAGCAAGAGCAGAAAAGAGGACGAGTCCAAGGGTAAGCAGTATAAGACCATGCTGTACATTGTTGTTTAACATTTGTGTGAATTGAGCTTCCCGTAGTCAGAAGCCTATGGGTAAAACTTTGAATGGACTTCTCACCATAAAAACTACATGGGAACGTGCCATGTGCAGACATTGATAATGGCACCTGAAAAAAAAGAAAGCACCTCAACTTTGCATACATGCGGTACTCAAATGTGAATAAAGATTTTGGTGAGTACAGGATTCCACTGGATGCAGTAGCAGTGCAGTCAATGTGCTTTGCTGGATAAGTGCAAAGAGTACCATCACGTTCTGGGCCGTATGTGCAATGTCCCGTTTTCAACACGGACTGTAAGGTTGACAGTGAATGAAAATGATCCAAACTTCTTATGGTTGGGGCTTTTTTTTTAACTTCCTTTTAAGAACATGTTACATTTGCAAAGTTGGTATGATGTGGAGTCTTTATTAAAGTCAAGTAAAAGTGGTGCCAAACAGTTGACATTCTCTTGGCCTCTCTACTGGGTGCGGATCTTTTTATGACTCATGCCCATTTCGATACTCTCCTCCACTCACACAGTCGCTTTCAGCAGCCCTAATAAGAGGTCCCTTTACCTATGTGTGCGCTTTGTCGCGTGCGTAACGTGTCTTGATGGTTATGTCACCCAGCATTTGTGCAGTAACTCATGCACTTCGTCAAGCTTCAAAGCCGACTTGTAACGCTAATCTCTGTGGACCCGACTGCTCCAGCGCTCTACTTGTGAGCTTTGTGACTGCCACCAAAGCATCTCAGACAAGCGGACGCATTCAAATTCACTGTATTTGGAATTCCTGGACTGATCCCTTAACATTTCCTCAGGCTTTCTCAGGTTTTTCCGCATTAATGCCACACTGTGTTTCTGTCTCTCTTTATCCCCCTCTTGTGTTTTCCAGTAAGTCTGGAGGGAACTCCTCTTCCAGTGTAGAGGATGAGGTGTCTGCCTCTATCCGACCCCTCATATCCGCGGCAGGTGAGCGCATCAGACAGGGGGAGTGGGCTCTAAGTAGCCAGCCACCTGCTTAGAGACGAGCCTCCTGAGGTGCAAGAGCATAGAATAAGAGCATAAAGCCTTCTCTGCTTAGAGCCTAAGTTCACTGCCTTACGGTTGTTGGTACATTCTCCCATGATGCTCCTCTTCCTCCAGTTGAGGACTGCAGGCGTTCTGAGAGTGGGGCTTACCACAGTGTGAATCCAACGACAAGACTATGAACCCTTTCCCCTCTCCCGAACAGCACTCGTGTGATTTTGTGAATATGATAGGAACATAGAAACACCTTTTCTCACATTTTTCTTAATCCGAGTTGATAGTTGCTAGGTTTTCTTTGCTCAAGGCACGCAAGGTTTCTGACTGTGACTCCTTCCCCAAGCAGCCACTGACGACACTGTCGCTGTCTTCTCTCCCCTCCCACAGGAAAGCAGAAACAGAAAGTGGTAAGTTGGTGAGACCCACTCATGAAGCATCCACTGAGTTCTCGTGGCCTCCATTGCAGAATGACAGGAGCTTGTGGCGCTGCAGCAAGTGGCCGCATTTCACACGGAGCGCAATACTTCAGGCTCACTGAAGTATCAAAGTTGTCCTTTTTTTCACATCTTTAAAAATCCAAACTGTAATCAGCCAGTTAAATGTCTCTTTGCAGACAACATTGGCATGTTGCTCCTCATCCTTTCATTCTCTTGTTACATTGAAGCCTTGTTTTCATCAATCATTACAGTTTGATTTCATGAGTAGATCGTGTTGTGAAGGTGACCAGATAGCACACCTGGCACCATTTGCAGTGGTAGGGTGCCAAAAGGGTGGCAGTAGAGATAAGGCAGTCCCTCCATTGATGATGACAGAGTGTCATAACTTCCAAAAACAGGGGGAATGGGATGGGAAGCCCAAAAAATACCTTTACTCATACATATTTGTTTTGTCCTTGTACGAAATAACAACATGCTAAAGAAGTATAAAACATATTGTCAGATGTTCTACATTTTCATTACTATCTGACAAACTGTACTTCATCATTGTTGCAGCTGTTGGACATGACTGGCTAGGATAGGATAGCACACTGTTATATGTAGATGACACGGCTAACACAATCCCACCAACACACTTTGCGATGGAAACACACAGCACTTTCGGATATATCATGCTGGCTTAAACTGAACTGTACTGCTTGGTGGAAACATAGTTTCAGCGCGTTTGCATCATGCAAGAGAAGCCTGTCATTTTAACAACTGATTGTAATCCGCATTCATCCGCTGCCCATTGGAGCTTTCTGATTGTGTTATTTTGGCCCCATTGTCTCACTCATATTCAGCCGCTTGCTGTTGACTAAATGTTTGAATTGACAGACGGAACACATCCCCCCGTATGATGTGGTTCCCTCCATGAGACCGGTGGTGCTGGTGGGACCTTCGCTCAAGGGTTATGAGGTGAGCTTGAGAAGACGTTATGTGTGCTACTGTGCTGTACTTGAGTGGATTTTCTTTGAGTCCTCTGGCTTCCTTCCTTCCGGAGGCGTCAACTTATCATGGTGGAGCGGTTTATGCTTGACACCAGAACATCCTAGGCCGCATTATCAACTTTATGGTCATCTCATCTGTGGCCACATGTCTTAGGTAAAGAGAAGAGATCGACTGTCAAGCGATTACCAGCTAGCGGTGTATTTGGGCCGATGGTTGGGAAAGATCCCGGTCCTAACCATGGCAGAGCCAAATCTAATATGAGGGTGTTCTGGGAACGTCTGGCAGAATCGGTTTCAGTTATCATCTACAAAAGAACTTTCACCATATCCCGGAATAGTGGGAGGCATATCCCCAAACGGAGTTAGCGTGGACCATGTGGGGCTCTTTTGTTGTCGTGGGAGAAAACCCCAAACCTGTTGGTGGACACTGGTGGTGATGGATGTTGTCAAACTGAAGGATTCCTGTCGGGCCTTTTTGGCCTGTGGGACTCTGGAGGTAGCTAATGGGTACTGGCAGGCCAAGCAGAATGCACTGGGGTGACGGTCCCCTTTTTATCCAATTCACTGCCAACTCTCCCACTTACAATGCATATATCATTAAGAAGACAGAACCGGTGCAGGAGTTCCAATTATAGGGGGATCGCAATCCTCAGCCTTCCTGGTAATCCCTAATCAGGGGTTCTGTGGAGGGGGATCCATCAGGAATTCATATCTCAGATTCAGGAGTAGTAGTGTGGTTTTCATCCTGACATTGGAACAGTTGACCATCCTTGGACACTCAGCAGTGTCCTAGAGGATGCATGGGACTTCTCCCAACCAGCCAATGTGTCCTTTGTGGAAGAGGCATTTGACCATGTCCCTCGTGGATTGCTATGTGGCTGCTGCTCGAGGAGTGTAAGGACTACCTGACTTCCTGATACAGGTTATTCTGTCCCTCTGCATGGTCTGCAATGCCTTCAGTGGTGGTGAAGTCTGGTCATCCATGCTTAAACTGCTGCACTGGTTACATGACCTCAAATAAGCAGAAGAAAATGGATGGATGGATGGATGGATGGATGGATGGATGGATGGATGGATGGATGGATGGATGGATGGATGGATGGATGGATGGATGGATGGATGGATGGATGGATGGATGGATGGATGGATGGATGGATGGATGGATAAAAAGACAAAAACAGCAGTAATGGCATTGCAAATGGAAAACTCGTCTGTGCAGGTGACTGATATGATGCAGAAGGCGCTCTTTGACTTTCTCAAGCACAGATTTGATGGCAGGTAAGACAAATGCAATGCTTCCTTTTTTGTTTTTCTTTCTTATCATCACGTGGATCTGTAGATTGTTTGTCTCACTCTTGCAGGATATCAATCACTCGAGTCACTGCAGATATATCTTTAGCCAAAAGGTCCGTCCTCAACAACCCCAGCAAGAGGGCCATTATAGAGCGATCCAACACCCGTTCCAGTTTAGGTAAGGAATGGAACTTTAAATGGAAAGCTAGTTGTTGCCCAGATAAAGTTTTCTCTTAGCGTCTTCAGACACTCTTTACTCATGCCTTCTGTCATCAGCTGAAGTGCAAAGTGAGATTGAGCGCATCTTTGAGTTGGCCCGCTCACTGCAACTGGTAGTGCTGGATGCCGACACCATCAACCACCCAGCCCAACTCCTCAAGACCTCTTTGGCCCCTATTATCGTCCACGTCAAAGTGTCTTCACCAAAGGTAAGCTCGACCAAGTACTGTTTAATGGTGGTCGTGAACACCATTGGAGTTGCATGATAGATCACAGAAAATGCATTTTGTCAGGACAAACAACAATCAAGTCTTGATTTTTTTCAAGCAGGAATTCCCCAATATTAAGGTAATAGTGCCATGTTAGATAGATGTTTTTCTTCCTTTTTTGAATTTGCAATGAGCGTTTTGCACCACAGTAGCTTGACATGATGTTGGGACCCAAGGATTTACGACACTGCCCATGATTGCTCCAAATATCCATGACAAAATCTTAGTCTGGAAGAAGTTAGTGCGCATTTTTAAGGGTAGTAATCCTTTAGTCATGTGAAGCTAACATATACCTATACTGTACTCACAGTGACTATGAGCAAGCACGGCATGCTTAGCAGCACCCAGAACTTTGCTGAGGAGCCCCCAAAAGCCGCACTAATTTGATCATTGTGACACATTTGTCTGTCCTTGTCCTCCAGGTTCTGCAGAGGCTAGTCAAGTCCAGAGGAAAGTCCCAGAGCAAACACCTGAATGTCCAGCTAGTGGCTGCAGACAAACTTGCTCAATGTCCTCCAGTAGGTGGCCATCTTCATAGCTGACTGTTCTGCTTTCATTGAAATGACAATAAGTAATAGCCGCCGAGCGTTTTGCTGCCCACAGGAAATGTTTGACATCATCCTAGACGAAAACCAACTAGAGGACGCCTGTGAGCATCTGGCAGAATACCTTGAGGCCTACTGGAAAGCAACGCATACCTCCATGGCGACACCCCTGAACCCCTTGCTGGGTCGCAATCTTGGCCCCGGCACCCTCACAGCATACCCTACCAGCATCTCTGGACTGCAGGTATGCCGTGACCTCTTCGGGTTCTTATTATGCCCCATATGCCCATTTGTATCATGTTTTACTCATTCCTTCTAATAGCAGAGCCAAAGAATGCAACAGAGCAACCACACAGGTGATCATTCTACTGCAAACGAGCGTCGCAACCTGATGACATCTGAGGAAAACTACCATAATGAACGGGCACACAAGGGACGCAATCGAATGTCGTCAGGCTCACAGCACAGCCGAGGCGCAGGACCCCTACCAGGACTACCAGGACCCCTATCAGGATGCGTACAAGCCACACCGCAACCGCAGCTCCCCGGGCAGCTACAGCCATGACTCCCGGCACAGGCTCTGAACCTTGTTGAGTCTTCGTGGGTGACCAGATGTCCCAAATTCCACCCACAAATAATCGCTGCCACAGAGCCAAGATTGTCCCAAGTTTTCCCTATTTTTCAGGGCGGTTAACTTATTTGTGTATTAAACCTCCAAAACATTCACAGAAATTGAAGTTAAAGTTTCATGATACCCAACCAACTGCTGGACCTTCCGGATCCTGCGCAGAAGACATTGCATAGATTGTGCTCGCTGTCATCAGCAGTGGTTGCATGGTGCTGATGTGATGTCACACCAGGCGGGAAGCCCACTGGACACAGACCCTTCCATAACCACGTAAAAAGCCTCTCAACCTTTAGCTTATTGCATGCTAATAGATGATGAACGTCTGCTTCCTTTCTTCCTTCGTTCCTTCATAGATCTTTTGTATCTGTCCTGGATGTCTGATTTTCGGAATCTCTAGCTTGTGGACGTGCGGTCTGGAGTGGGCTTGCAAGGGGATGGGTTGGCAGTTGTCTAGCGTGCTCCTAGTTGAAAAATTGGTGCTTCACATTCTTGGACTATTTCGGTCATTGAACGTTACTTCTTGAATCGCACAGCTTTAGTGGTTCATTTTTTGAGGGGAAAACTCTTACTGCTGCAAACAGGTCAGACTAAAGTGGAGAAAACAGTGCTCTGCTTCTGTTGTAAGCAGTCTGGAAGCTATTATAATAAGCTATTTGGAGAACTTTTAAAGAGCGTCTGCTTGATCAATTTCAATTTGATAGCATTTAAATGAGAGGTGAGCTTTCTGTTTGGCCTTTGTGTGTAGTTTCAGTGAATTATTTCCTGTGATTGGTTTCAGCTGGGGTTCCTCAGGTCCTTCCTAGAACTGCCCTCTTCCATCAGCCAGTCAGCTTCCTGCTTGGCCACCTGTGTCTTGCATTTAGTTTCTGGTTTCCTGGATGCATATTTGTCAAATGTTCACCTACATTTTTTCCTTCCCCATTTGTACATTGGTTGACAAATTAGATTTAGTTTCACCCTTGCATTCCACAAATCAACCAAAAGATCTTCGGTGAGACATTTATGGCAAATGATATGAGCTTGTATCTGTGTAGACATTTACATTATTTCCCTAAATTTGCAATGCAACACAGCACAGCAGCATTTTTTTAAGAAAGTGTTTGCACCACCATTAAATGACAGTGTGATTGAACTGAGTGAAATAAGGAAGTGTAGATGTAGCTAATAATGATTTTAAGACACCTTGTGTTGTAGTTTTACTGTATATGTGATTTTTTTTCTTTTAGCTGGGGAAATAGGATATCATCATGAAGTTAGTTCCAGGTGACAAACACCAGTAAGCTAGCAATTGGCAGTATACATGGATGGCAAAAAAAAAAAATATATATATATATATATATATATATATATATATATATATATATATATATATATATATATATATATATATATATATATATATATATATATATATATATATATATATATATATATATATATATATATATATATATATATATATATATATATATATATATATATATATATATATATTCTGTAAATAGTAGGATCTTCATTGGCGACGAGGATGATAAAACAAGCATATTTCTGATTTATATCAAACAAGCCATTCAAACTTGGTACGGAGGACCGCACCTGACTTGAGAATGATGAAGTTCATGCCACATAACAACTGGTAAATACAGTACATCCAAATCGAGAGTAAACACAAATAACTACTTTTTAAATGTATTTGAATGTCAAGTTCCTTAATTCAAGATGGCCACGATAAATGTATATTTATACGTGTGATGGGACACCAAATGCGAGGGCTGGTCTCTGATCTGCGATATGTTGTGTTTGACATTCACTGTTGGGCTGTTTGGTTTTCTTGGTATGTAGGGGGGGAAATGTGTACCAGTGCAACTGCTGTATTCGCAGTTTGTTTGGAATGCTGCCGCAGCATACAGGACTGGATTGGAATCCTCCGCAGAATACTGGAATTCTCATCATTTTAACGACAGATGCCAGCATTAGCATCATATGATGGAAATAATTAAATTAAGTTAGAGCAGTGGTTTCCAGCAAGCACGTGACATTAATTTGACATCAATTTGATGTTGAAGATTGGATTTGGATGGCATATTGATGTTGAATTGATGCCCACTAGCTCAACAATCCTGACCCGAATGTGTATTGACTCCAAAATATCTGTTAATCTCATAAAAAAAGAGATACAACAGGTAAAAGAGGTGGAAGCACACTTTTTCTGCCCATTCTGCCCCACAGTACAGTATACCTCTGGTTTGTTGAGAGGAACTATTTTCCATTAGAAATGGTACGAAGAAAAATACAATGTTCAAGTATGCAGCATGAGTGGACAAGGATGACATTTTAGATCATTCATGTCTCTGTGTCCTGTTATGAGCGTCATGATTAGGAAATACAGCAAAGTACATCTCTCTTACTCAGTTGAAATGCTGAACAACACTTTGGGAAATATGAAGAAAAACAAAATTTATTCCAGTCAAAAAGCAACAGACGGGCATCCCTGGTGATTTTTTAAAAATATATATAATAAATGTACATAGTCTTTTGAGAGATGCTCCACAGAAGAGACATAAAGTACGTTTATGGTTCCAAAAGCAAGATTTCAGTCATGTGCACTTCAAAGTAAAGCAGCATGCTGTGCATTAAATGAGGATCTTCATGTACTATGCAATTGCAAACTTCATACTGCGGCCTCTGCACTCCCCACCCCCACCCCCCCAAACCCCCTCTTTTCCACACAGCTTCATCTGGACCATCGAGGGAATCTTGTGTTTATTGTGGATTTGTCTGTGGAAGGTGAAAATCCTCAGTGGCTAATGCGGTATTGCATGCATAATATACCATTCTAATTTATAAGAAGGAATTCAATCAAACTATGTGACTTTGGAGGCAGCTGAGTTTAACGCAGAGCTCCAAGTGACTAAAACATTTTTTGCAAAATAAAAGAGCCGTTATGATATTGTCTGCTGCATTTTTTCAACAGTTTCAACAGTCAAAACATCAATCTGAATACACTTGATAACTAAAAATGAATACAGTTAATATGTAAAGAAAATGGAAAATACAAAAGGTGGGACGGTGGGCGACTGGTTAGCACATCCGCCCCACAGTGCAGAAGTGCAGGGTTCGATTCCGGCTCCGGCCTTCCCGTGTGGAGTTTGCATGTTCTCCACGTGCCTGTGTGGGTTTTCTCCGGGTACTCCGGTTTCCTCCCACATTCCAAAAACATGCATGTCAGGTTAATGGAACACTCAACATTGTCCCTAGGTGTGATTGTGAGTACGAATGGTTGCTCGTCTTTGTGTGCCCTGTGATTAGGGCACATTTGACATAAAGTTGACTTGAACTTGAACCAGTTCAGGGTGTACCCCGCCTACTGCCCGAAGGCAGCAGGGATAGGCTCCAGCACGCCCGCGGCCCTCGTGAGGATGAGTGACTTGAATAATGGAGGAATGGATGGAAAATACAAACGAAGTCACTGGTGGGATCGTGGTACACCTGTCTGACTTGTGTGCAGGCATGGGTGATTAGGTGATTAGTGGAGATTGCTCTGAAAGTGCAGGGAAAGCTCAGTGTCAAAGCCCTGGCCGCCCCAACGAAAAAGAAAGTGGTGAAATGTGTAGTGCTGTGTGTAGATTTCATTGACTAAATATGCGCTTGAATACCTTCCTATTTTGTTCAGAATCAGCTACTTATCACAGGTAACTGTCATGACTTCCTTTTCATTCACGGTGCCACAGCTTTTTTACGCAGTCGGATGCTGGCCTGGGCATCGGCTGCTTCGTAAGTGTATTGTTACACTGGCCGGAACTGGACGATCATTGGATAAAAGCTAGAGAATGCATGTGAGTAAAATGATTTTATTGTATCATTGAAGATTAACACAAGGCACATGTACAATATATGAAGGCCAATACTCTCCTGCAGTGATCCCACAACGAAATATGTTTCATCTGCAAAAAGGAACACCGCTCTGTCACCAACATATCAATTGAAACTGTGCAACTTGCAGCCTTTTGCAAAAATATACTAGATTCATATACAGAATAAAAATACAGTCGACCTCCACAATTTGGCCGGTCCGCAAATGGCCTCAATCCACCGAAATGCATTTGGGAACGAAAAAAAAAGAAAATTAATTACCGGTACATAAACAAATACCCCCCCCCCCCCGCCCCCGAAAAAAAAGATCTTCAAAATACACTGATTAACATTCAATGTATGTTTCCCACTAAAATGGAGGGGGGGAGGGGGGGGTCCCCTGAAAAAAGAAAAAAAACAAGCCCAAAACCCCCATTATTTTTTTCTTTTACAATTGAAAAAAAATCTGCAAGTCTGTAAACCCGCAAGTGCTGAACTGCAAGTATGCAGGACTCGACTCTACAGAGTTTGTACACACTGAAGCTACTCTACTATATACAAAATGCAGCAAACTATTTGGACACCCTGAAGCGGAGTGTAAGAAATTCTCCTGCTTACTAGCATTAGAGCGGCAGTGAATCAAACATATGGGCTATAATTTTGTCAAAAACAATTCTACTGAAAAACTTGCAAGTTCATTTAATGATAAAAAATATTAGCTTTTAAATAGAAAAACAACATGTCAAAATAGAAATTGATAAGAGGATCAACAGCATGTCTCTTTCAGGCAGGGTGAGGAGCTGCATGGCTTGGAAAGATTTGTTTTTGGTTGATTTGTAGCACTTCCCCTGGACTATCCATCCATCCATTATTTGATCCGCTTATCCTCACAAGGGCCGTAGGCATGTTGAAGCTTTGCCAGCTGTTTTCGGGCAATAGGCGGGGGACACCCTGAACCGGTTGCCAGCACACAGAGACGAGCAACCATCTGCGCTCACACCAGGGACAATTTCGAGTTGTTGTTGTTGTTGTTGCGTGGCGGCGGCACAGGCTCCCACAGGGGTCGCCCCGCTGGCCCCGCCGAGAGCTACCGTGCAGGATGAAGGAAAGGTGTTGGGAGAGGTTAACGGGGACAGCAGAGCAGGGGGACGTTAGGGATGATGTTGGGCGGGAGTGGCTGATGGCGGCGGGGTTGGGCAGGGAGGGGCTCTGAGGTAAGGTGCGGATGACGGGGAAGGCAGGGGGGGTGGGAGCCGGTAGCCGTCGGCGGTAGTAGCCGAGGTTCCCCGAGGAGGTGGCCGTCGGTGAAGTGATGTCCATTTGGTCCGTCCGGTCCTTGGTCCGTCTGGTCCTTGGTCCGGCGGAGTCCAACCACCGCGTAGAGGCGGACATCGTTGGACACAATTTCGAGTGTTCCGTTAACCTGTCATGCATGTTTTTGGAATGTGAGAGGAAACCGGAGTACCCGGAGAAAACCCACGCAGGCACGGGGAGAACATGCAAACTCCACACAGGAAGCCCGGAGCCGGAATCGAACCCTGCACCTCTGCAATGTGATGCCGACGTGAGCACCAGTACCAGCGTGCCAGGACATGCCAAATTCATGTCATTCTATTCTGCACGTGTGTCTTGATATTTGGCTGCAAAGGGGTCCTGTGGGCTAAAACATACCAGACGAAGGTCATTTTTAGATTTCATATCTGAAAAATCCCACATCGTTATCCTTTAGACTGTGGCCTAGTACAGGCAGCTTTCGGGGAAGATCAGTCCCTGGAGGCACTGCTCGCCTCCGTCCGCCAAGTAAGGACCCTCCTCCTCGAACGGGGGCAGAGTTAAGCCATCCTCCTCGCCAACGAAGGGGAGGGCGTCAGGGTCGGCCTTCACACTGGGTCTCAGTTTCTCTGGGAACGCCATGGAAAAGAGGGCCTCTGGGTTGCACACAAACTTGTATACATATCTCTCCCCAGCAACCTGCCAAAGGAAGCAATCACGGAAGAGAAGCTCAGCACTCAGCGTCGACGACTGGGTCGGAGAGTTTCTGTTTCACTTTTACCTTCTGCATGATGCCCTTCTCGTAGTAGTACCTCAGCGAGCGGCTCAGCTTGTCATAGTTCATGGCAGGCCGGTTCTTCTGGATTCCCCAGAGCCGGGCCACCTGAATTGTGAGAAGAAAACGTGAAAAAAAAAAACCTGTAAAGTTAGGAATCTTGAGATTTAGTGCCGAGCACAAAAACTAACCTCTTCAGAGTCAATGAGTTTGAACTCCATATTACGCCCCGTCCACACAATCAAATGTGCGTTGGCCGGGTTGTCCAAAAGCGTGAGCAGGAACTGCCACAGCTGCAGGGAGCCACGCCGCTGGTAGGGCAAACCATCCTGCTTTACTTTAGCTGGGCATAAGGAACAAAGCCACTTTAGTCAGAATGAGTGGTCAGGTGTCAAGTCCTTGCTCTTACCCTCCAGTCTGTCCGGCACGACACAAGCGTCATCATAGCTGAAGTGGGCTTCTGCGTCACGACCAAAAGCTGCGAGTGGAGAATGAAATGAACAACACATCCACACTGAAGCATGACCGAGGGGGTGGAACAGACCCGAGCTCACCTGAGCCTCCATGCGGGTACAAGACTGACGTTTTGCCAAAGGATGATGACTGGCAGGTTTGAACCTCTACAAGACAGACAAGTGAATGATGATTTTTTTTTTATGTCTTGCCTAGGCTGGTGCATGTAACCTGAACAAAGCTGCTAGGTGAAAAGGCACCTGCAGGTATCCAGTTCAATTCACACCTGCGTCAAAGCCAAAGTCCCTTGGCTCTTGTTTGATGGTGATATCAGCAAAGGCCGCCACGCTAGAACCACACGCCACTGCCTCCGGGTAGCGCGGATCCACCATCTCCTGTTTGCAAACGCCTCCACCGCCAACTGGAGCCAGAGGCTCCGATAGGTGCCGCTGATACGACGGGCATCCCGCGTAGCTTGAGTGAGAGCCGGGCATGTTCAACATTTTCTTTGCCGGCAGAAAGGACAGACATGGTTCTGACATCTGCCGCTGAAACCTGAGAGGACATTTGCAGATTGACTTAATGGGAGATACAGTGGAGCATTCCACTGTAAAGTTCAACACTCCTGAGGTCATTCCACTGGCCCAGAACTGATTTTGGTCCACCCGAAGAGGGACATATTGTGGAAAATGTACTTCTTTGTACTAACTGCTGTCATCCGGTGGCTGCTGGCTAATTATTAGCGACTAAACTGCTAATGTTTACGTGGTCAGACGTGCACACCCTGCTCGCACTTTCATGTTTTCCACTTCTTCACTTGGGTGCAACTTGTTCAACAGGTTTCTCGTATTGCCTTGTTTTTGACGACATTCCACACACAACAGCTTCCTCCTCCCCGCCGAGAGACCCTCTGATGTTTTCAGTGAAATTACGACCAGCAGATTGTCTTTTTTCAATGGAGGCTGCAACGATGGACACTTAGAGAATGAGTATTTACACGTACACATCTTTTGTAGTTTTCATCACGTGTGTAGTCGAATGTTGTCACGCTTAACAAGTCTTCTCTATCTAAGTGAAATATCACCTTTCAAAAACTGGATTTGTTCAACAGTAGAGTCAACATGCTAACAGAATCATTTTGCTCAGGGAAGATCCACCAAGTGCTCATAAAATGCTAACATTAGCCAAAAATGTCCACCCTGTCATTGTCCACCCTGTCAGCAAGCTCACATATTTTGAGATTGACTTTTCCAGGACATTGTTTAGTTACAAGCAGGATGACATCTACTTAATCAAAGGAATGTTCAATTTAAGGACTCCTGTATGACTCACATGTCAATGTAAACGTGTTAATACAACTGACACATGCAAACGACAGCTAGTGTTGATGCATCGTACTGAGCGCCCAATGACTAACGTGCAAATATCTTTTGTATGCCACTTAACGTGTCGGTAGGAGCCTAAATTCAGTTTAAGATTTGTTGTTATATTTATACATTGTTTACAATTGGAAATGTTGATGGTTGATGATTACAGGAATCATTTCAATTCAGTGCATTTGAAATGGATGTGAATCATTTAAAAGGTGTAACATTTCGTATAGTGTTCATAATCTTGAAGAATATGTCATGGTTTTTGATTTACAAAGGATGTACGTAGCTATTTAATTGCCGTCAAGTCAGAAGGACCGGTGTGACGCCTGGAAGTAATGTCGTCAGGTAACACGGACAAGAGGCACCTTTTTGTTTTTTTACCTCTCAATCTCACGTTATCAGTTGAATTTCCATTGTTATTTTTTGCTTTTATTTATTTTTAATGTTGTCATATTTCTTTTACAATTGTGTAAGAGTTCTTCAAAGGCTTTATTAAGTACGAATCTACAAAGTCCTTTCACAACATTTGAAGGGTAACCATTTATGTCAGCTCTGTGTGCACATCTGACCCTGTCGCTGAGTTGACAGCCCAAAGTTAGCCCTACAGATATGTTCATCAGAATCTCAAACTGTCAGTTGAGACTTTTTATGTTTTACGATCTCTGAAACGTTTTACATTGTGTACTGCATGTTGTAACTGAGCAAAGTTGTGTGACTTGACTTGCTAACAATTTTGCAGGGACTTGCTTAGTTATTGCAGCAGTACTATAATTGGCAGCGGCTTGAAACTTGAGAGTTAAAACTTATCCTCATTACTTCCACGTACCGGCGGTACTCGGATGTGACTTACTTCCACCTCTGGTGTGAAATGTGCAAGAATCGCTGCCCCCACAAATGAAAATGTTTTATTTTCACACTCTTGGCAAGTAGAAAACTTGCCCCCTTCAGTCTCACAGCTCTGTCATAATGGTAGTGAAAGCCAGAGTCTGCATTGGTTCGGCAATTCTTTTCATTAGAGAGCACCGCCCCCTTGAAACAGGCCAAGTTCTGAGAGGCTTAAAAAATTATGCTCAGGTGGCTTTTGACCAAAAAAATGATTTACACTCACCTCTGCCCTGAAGCGAAAGCTGCAACAATGGGAGGGTGTGGCAACGCAAACTGATGGCTTTGATTGCCCTGTGGCATACGGTGGTGGCGGGTGGGGCAGCCGGACACCTGCCTCGTGGGACCGTTAGCGGCGGTCGTTGCTGGGGTGCAGTTCCAGTCAGGGGTGGCGGCGGGCGCTGAGGTACGTGTCAACTCAGCTGGTTTCCTGTCACAGGCACTGTGGACAGAAAGATGAGCAGCACTGACAAGACTCTTATCACTTAAGTATTCTTCCAGGTAGGCGTCCTACCAGTTGCTGTAAAGGCACGCGTCTGTGTGACGCGTCCTGGTGGGGTGCAGATCTTTCGATGGGCTGGACTCTTGTTTCACTGTGCTGACCGGCGGCACTTGAAACATGGCTGCAAACATGAAAGAGGGAAAAAACTATTCAAGAAAATGACTTTCGCTTCCTTCGTCATAATTTTCCTTGTGCCACAGGACAGCTATCCGGTCTAGAAGGCCTCTATTTTTCTCCGTCTCTCTTTTTCACCCATCAAAATGGGTCAATTTCAGCTAGAGCAGATGTTGGTGGTGTGTCATCATTCTTTATTCTTGGGGTATTTTCACAAGAGCATCACACCGACATGGTAATATCCCTGGGAACTGTTTCACATAGTATATCATCTTTGAATAATTTGTATGTACTGTATGTTCTCTGCAAAGCTTGCTCAATGGTCTACTCACCGTTACTGGACTGGAAATCTGGGACAAACTGTTCATCATCAGGAGCCTGAGCTGGAGAGGCAGGAAGCAAAACAGGAGCAAAGGTCACATACTACATACTAATGTTCCAGGAGGTCAATGTTAACATGTTGCATCATGCCTTGTGCTATACCTTCTGCTATCCAGAGTTCCTGAAGCTGGCTGAGATCTTGGAAAAGCTCTGCAAACCAGAAATACAATTTCATCACGAGACACGCATACTTAAAAAGTATTTTTCCCGATAATGTTTACACAACATTTGGGAGAGGGAAAACATTGTGGCCATACCCTCTGAGTCTTGATCCAAACCGATATCCACAAACTTCCTTTTCCTGTCACTGAGGCATTGCTCTGTTCCCTGTTAGTGATATGTTCATACATAAACGGCAAAGTTTAGGCATTAAGTGACATCCTTGAATTCATTCTAAACAACAACTTGTGGTCCAAACTCACACTCTCCGGGACCACAAAGGGGACTTGTTGGTCATAAAAGCAGTCCATGTTGCAAAAGTCTTCACCCTGGATGAAATAAACAAGAGCGGGTGTTACAGTTTTCAGACTACTTATGAATATTTGATTGTTTGTGAGTTTTCAGGAATATATAATGATTTAATTCAAAGACAATGGAAATATTATACACTTATACACACACACGCACACACACACACACTATATATATACACTGTATATACATATATACACACACACAACACCCACAAACAGTCATACCTCGGTTTTCAACCATAATCCGTTGCAGAAGGCTGTTCGAAAAGCGATTTGTTTGAAATCCGAAACTATTTTATTAGCCCATGATTAGCGGCTAATACACTATGCAGAAATACTTTTTAAAATAAACCAGTCAGATTTGCGTAAATCACAACAAACGCGTATGCTCACAAAGAACGTTACACGAGGAAGCCGAGAGGAGTCGGGTGGCGTATTCGGGTTTGCTCAGTTTGGTCAAAAACCGGTTTTCGGTCGTAATCTGTGGCGTAAAAGTCTCTGACTTTTCTGGTTTAAATCCGATTTGGTCGATAACAGAGACATTTGAAAACCGAGGTTTGAGTGTATATGACTGAATGAGAGTCGCTGCCTGTGTAGTGGTACACACCACTGACTTGTCTGCGGGCAGTGTGGGATCGGTTCCCACTCAGTGACGGTGTGTATGTGGTTATGAATGGTTGATTGTCTTGATATGTGCCCTGCGATTGACTGTCGATCAGTTCATGCCTTGCGCCCGAAGTCAGCTGGGATTGGCTCCAGCAACTTCCCGCGATTCTGTTCGGCATATGCGGTGTTGGAAATGGATGGCTGGATGAGTGAATGATGTATCAATCTGTACTGCACGGTATTCAACTGGTTAGCGCATCTGCCTCACAGTGCAGAGGTCATGGGTTTGATTCCGTGCTCTGGCCTTCTTGTGTGAAGTTTGCATGCTCTCCCCATGCCTGTGTGGGTTTCCCCCAGACACTTCGGTTCCCTCCCACATTCCAAAAATATGCATGGCAGATTAATGGAACAGTCTAAATTGTCCCTCGGTGTGATTGTGAACGTGAATGGTTGTTTATGTGTGCCATGCGATTGGCTGGCAACCAATACAGGGTGTACCCGCCTGCTGCCCCAAGACGGATGGGATAGGCTCCAGCAAGCCCGCAATCCCGGTGAGGATAAAGCGGATCACAAAATGGATGGATGCATCAATCATCAACCTTAGTGATCACAGTTTGTACTGATCCAAATTAGCAAGAGTTTCCTGGGTGTCTTCAGTGTAAATTGTAATTGTGAGTACTGAGTCAAACTGGAGCCATAACATTCCTGAAGTAAAATAAGTAATAAATGGACAAAAGTGCAAGTGGAGTTGACGCAGAGAGGGGCGGGGTCGTTGTTTTTCACAATGAAGTGAAACTCGATCCTGGCAGGAATGAATGATGCTGCTGGTGCAGCTCTTCATTATTGAGTAATTTAACACAAATACGCGACAGTGGTGGCGAGGTACACACAAAGCATTCCGAAGAAAACACAATACCAAAAGAGGTTGCGCTGTGGTAACAGATATGGAGTAAAAAAATGGACGCACTGTTGCCTCTCGGTCAGAAAATGGCGTACGATTTTACACGCATCTACTTCAACAAGGCACCATTGCAAAATAAAATATGATATTTATACTGCACGTCTCACCTGGCAAATGAAGGTTTTCACCCGTGTCAAAGTGAAACACTACCTTGCTTTCCACTCCTTCATTCCCCGCATAGCTTCGAATAAAAAAAACGCGACTGCAGATTTTCCTCAATGGAGACCCCTCCGCGCTCGCTGTGAGCCGATCCAAGTGCTCCCTTGCCATTGGTACGCACATATGTCAGTCAAACACAACCAATCACTTAAGCGAGCGCTATTTCGGTTCCTCCATCTCTGTTTTTATGAATGGCCGCACTTCAGTCATTGGTCTAAGGTTCACTTAAGAACCAGTCATTACGTAAATGACGCACGTAATAAACAAAATAAATTAGTAAAGTAAATGTATCTACAGAAACACTCAAGATATTTTGCTTTAGCACACGTGGATAGCCACAAAATTATGTTATACTGGCGTGGGACTACATTTTCTTCACATCACTTCCTCTTTGCGCGCGTGTGTGTGTGTGTGTGTGTGTGTGTGTAAATAAGGGTGTTATTGTTTAGATCACTGGTGTAAAGCTCAAGGCCCGGGTGCCAGATCCAGCCCGTGCCATCATTTTATGTGGCCCGCAAAGGCACATCGTGTGTGTTGACAACAATTGTAGCAAAATGTATTCAATTTAACAAGCTTGAGGTGGGATTTGTTACCACCCACTACTTTCAAATACATGCCAAAATAGTTTAACAAATAATTTACTGGCTTATCCATTTGTGTACAAGAAAACCTATATTTGTCTCACAATGGAGAAATTCCCAATTTATAGCAGCAAATGAAAGGGAGAAAGTAGAAGACAGAAAGTAAATAAATATAAATATAAAACATAAATATAAGCATATTAAAAATGGGTGAGTGGGGTGAGTCCAGGTTTTCAGGACCGTCTATTCAATAGCCTTTTTGTTTTGTTTTTTATTGTTTATTGAGCATATATATTACACACAGTAACAGATTGCCAAAAGGTAGGCAAAATTTATGAAAGGAAAATTTAAAAGTATGTAAAAGAAAAAAAAACACTCATCATCACAGTTGTATGCTCAAAGGAGTAGGAAGAAGTAAACAACTTATCTAGTCCTACCCTTATTGTATAGAATATAAATTGATCATTTTCAAAACAAAGAAGAAGAGAAGTCTACATATCATCAAATACTTTTACCATTGTGGTACTTTACTTTTCTATTTATACACCTTTCGGTTTGTGTATTTATAATTATTCTTTGACCTTTTTGTTTCAATTTCTCATATTCATTGTAATTACTGCATTTCTTGAGTACAAATGATAAATTGATCAAAATCCAAAACAAGAACAAAGAGCTGTAATACTAATTTTATAAATGTATCAATGTATCTTCTTAATTGTGATTCTTAGTTTTTTTGTACTAATCTTTTGAATTTATTTTTGAACTCCTCCAGCGATTTACTCATTTTCAGGTCCGTTTCAAGCTTATTCCACAGGTTGACACCTGTTACTGATACACACCTTTGCTTAATGTTTGTTCTTGACAGCAGTCGGCAGGAATGACCGGCGATACCTCTCCTTCTTGCAGCGCGGGTGTATCAGTCTCTGGCTGAAGGAGTTGCCCAGTGCTGCCACCTCCCCCAGGGTGTCCAGGGAGCAGCCCATATGTCATAATACAATGCGCTCAAACATTTAGATGGGTTCACATGCATAACAGTCCTCCGAAGGAAACCACAATTACAATGTCGTCCGCAACCAAAATTAGTTTGACACGCCTGGTTTAGATTGTTGGTCTGACTAGCCCAGAGTCTTATGGACACGTGGTTGGCAATAGTTTCCAGCTGCAGACTCGTAGGAGGTAGCTTTAGGCAATGGTAGATATACGCCGGAAGTGGCTGTGGTAAGTTTAGGCAAATTGATTTGCAAAATTTGTTGTGTTTATTATTTGACTTTATGTTAACTGTTTTGTTAAGCGCTTTGTTACAGTTTCCGCTGTTGTGAAAGCGCTATATAAATCAGCATGTATTGTATTGTATTGTATTGTATTGTATAAAATAAAGGTATGTTCATTAATTGTAATAGGGAATTTAAATTATTTTATCTTTCTTTAAAAATTAAGTTGATTATTAACGTTTGTCCAACAATAAATAACTGTTCGGCATGTGCCACTGAGATCTTGTGGGTCATGGCAAGACCATAAATAATAGCCTATTAAGAGAAAAGGATTTGTACATTGTGTGAATTTTTTATAAAATATTTCAATCTACAAATACAAAAAAAATCTATATTTTCGTAACTATTTTGAAAGTGTGGAGCAGCTGGGGATAACATTACTTCTGGGAATAGAACATCCATCAAAAAGTCCACCTCATTCACAATGTTGTTGGGAGTTCCTTCTCGATCCACAATGCCCCTCAGATGTCTAAAAAGGACACCCCGGTGTTCCTCTGTGTCCAAGTAGACAGGCAGCCTCAGGCACTCATGTTTAAAATATCTTAGCTTGCCGTTGAGTACATCCTATTGACAATTTTGTGGAAATTGCATAAGTGGCCTGTGTGGTCATTTTGTGAATTCAAATGAGGATCAAATGCCAGTTTCTTTTAAACCATTTAGAAATGATAAAGCTTGATAAACACGTCACATATTTTTCTGTTGGTAGCTAATAATATTCCTCAATATACAATGTAAATCTTCAGTTAAGGTTAAAAAAAGGACATTTGCAAAATACCACGATATGTTGCTCAGCCTCTCCGGACTGCACAATCAGGTCCACAAGTTGCTTCTCCTTTGCAGAGCGGTCAGCTACAACAAGGACATGGTGCGGGCATTTTAAAGTGATGCAACTCCCTCTTGGTACCCTGTATACAGGGGTTTTGAGTCCTTGAAGCAATGCTTGAGCCTCATCCATCCAGAATGCGAACCGCTGTCATGGACAGCGGTTTTATATTATATAAAATTTGAAAACAAGACAATTATTCTTCACCATTATATTGGAAAATGACATGATGCCATACTTTTGTGAGTTATGTTATGACACTCCTGTAATGTTTTACATATTCTGCCAAAACACTTTTAAAGATGTATGATCAAAATTAACACACATATGAAAGGCTGTCATACCCCTCGTTTTCAAAACGTTCCATCAGAAACAGACACCACCATTTTCTGATGAGTGGCATGTCCATCTGAAAAAATTGTTCATAACAAGACGAATCTTAATCCTTCAGTATACATCACCTTGAAATTAATAGTTTGATGCAACATTGCCTAATTTTTTTTTGTTTGCAGTAAATGTTAAATGGTATTTTATCTTACCTCTTGGAACTCAAACCCAGTATTGGTGGTGAGACAGCGGTGGGTCGTGGGGATGCAGCCGCCTTAGCAGCAGCAGCAGCAGCAGAGACCATCAAAGCAGGGTGCTTTTCCTTACACATACGAAGGTGATTCATGAAGGGTACCCGGCGCATTATTATTCCACGGCAATAGATGCAATGAAAGTGCAGTTTTGGTCGGCATTGTAGTCCACATCTATGAATGGTATACCCTGTAATAGAAAATAGAGCTTAAACGTTTTAAATAATCATTTAAAATTATCATAGACAACATCTTTACAAATGAGCAGCGACAACAGGTCACTGAGTGATTGGTTAGGAGCCATCTAAATAAAAATAATCTATACTGTGACTCACACAAATTGTTTCTCGCAAACTTACCTTCGTGTGATACTGCTCGGTTAAAAATGGCCCTCCACAGTAGTATGAGGGTTTAAACCATGCGGGCTGGCAGAATGGACAGTGGTACATACTACAACATGTGTTGCATTTTTGCAGCTCAGGGACAGATGTCCCTCGTTGTATACCTACACACCTGCCCGGCGCCTCAGGTCTGCAGACCAGACATTATTAGAAGTACCAAGAACTAGGCTGAGGCTCAGAGGGGATCGAGCCTTTTCTGTAGCTGGTCCCTCTCTCTGGAATGACCTCCCACCGAACATTCGTCAAGCCTCCTCGCTGCCCATCTTCAAAACACTCCTCAAAACTCACTTGTATTCTCTGGTATTCGATTCAGCACGACTTAGATTTGTTTTACTGTTTGGTGCTTTCTACCGTCTTTATTACCGATTTGTTTTACTGTTTATTGTATACGTCAAACTGCTCCACGTACAGCACTTTGTATGCGGCGATGGCTGTTTGAAAGTGCTCTATAAATACAGTTGACTTGACTTGTATTGTGACATGCATCTGGAAAATAAAGAGAATGAATTGTGAAATATACTATGTAAATATAATTCTACAGAAAACTAAGGCCATAATAATAAAACAATGATTTTTATTTTTAATTGCTACTGTCAAAAGTATTAGGGATCCCATACGACGTTTGCGTGTTTTTCTCAGTGCTTTTTAAAGTCACAAAAAAACGAGGACATTATAGAGGTACAGGGAAAATAATGTGACGTAAAATTCTGCATTAGCACAGATGCATTTAAATATAATATTTTAAACTGATCAACATGACACAATGCGCAGTAAATTTTTAATTGAATGCACATATTTTGCGCATTTAGAACTTCTTTGACGTAGCCCAAAGCCCTTTAAAAATGACCAGTATTTACCAATTCACAAACATAAATATATTCATCAGAAATTTAATTATTAATGTCAACGCCGTTTTGACATTATCATCTAATTAATAAACAACTAGGCGTGCTAAAACATTTCATCCTCACTTGCGCTATATACTGTTTATTCTATCGTCAGGAGAATGCGAGTGTAGCCGGGATTCAAGTTATCATAACGTTTTCTTTGACGCTCGTCGACTGAATATTACCGTCGTAGTTGTTGTCGAGCATTAAAATAACACAACTCCGTTTTACTTTTAGTTGATTTTGCTGTTAAATTATCTTACAATTACAGGGCCTTTTAAACTTTTTTTAAGATCCACATGCGACTTACTTCGGAATCGGGCATCATCCTTATGACGGCATATCCGGCGCAAAGTTTACTTACCTAAACCTACCCTTCCCTGAATCGGCCTCCTCCGGGTCTGCAGCTGGACCCTTCTCGTGGTCGGCGTTGTCGGGAACAATAAAAAAACTTTCACCACTAGATGGCAGAATCTGTATTCCAACAATAATAACTTTACTGCCTTTCATCCTCTGGTACAGTATTCATGTATACATATCAGCTACTTTCTGGTAACTAAATTCGCCGACGGGATACAGTACATGTTTATTTTTATGTAGGCCAACTGTACATGAGAGTAATATATTACATAGTTCAGGGGTCACCAACCTTTTTGAAAGCAAGAGCTACTTCTTGGGAACTGAATTTGAAGGGCGACCAATTCCATACACCTTTCTACAATAACAAATTTGCTAAAATTATTTCTCACAAAAAATAATGATTTAGGAAACAAATAGGAACATTTAAAACTATTTCTACGAATCACTGCAAATGTTAACATTTTCAATTGTTGTTAAAAGAACATGCCTCCTTGCGGTTCTTTTTTATTTTTGGGCCACACTACGTTGATGAGCCCTGACACAATGTGGCATAATACACACACATTGTAAAGTGTCCTTGGGTGTCTTGAAAGGCGCTTATAAATAAAATGTATTATTATTATACATAAACATTTACACTCAATACAGGCTTTTTTTTAACCGTTGATACACTTGAAGTACATATTCCAGTCCAGAGTGTGGCGGTAGACGTTCGAGACACAAATATATTCAAAGGAAAGGCAGAACTACAACCTAGAAGGATTGTATATTTCGTCTTTAATATTGTTGTTATAGTTAAAATGCATTTACAGTACACCATTATAAGAAACTGTTTGCTATCTTGTGTAGACGAGGCCCTATGTATTACACATTTTTTCTACACATTTAGGCAATGACAATAAACTAACCCTCGTAGTTTAGCTGGCTACTTAGTTATGTGGCACTGGTTTATTAATCATAGCGACATTAGCAAACAAACAAAAACGCACGGTATCAATAACAACCTAAAAATAAGATACCGGAGAATAAGAAATACGCCAACATACAAGTACTGTATGTATCCGTTGAACTTTTGATTTTATTTCTTCCGTTGTGGTTAGATCAGAATCGCCTCTTTACTCATTGTCCGTCGTGCAGTTTGGAAAGAACGCAAACGCACTCCGAACTAGTATATCTGATCAATTCATCACCTCTGACCACAACTTTAAAGCGTGGCGGCCCTGAAGGTTACCTCGAGCCTGTTGCCCATCGCCACGAAGGCTAAGCGAGCGGTTTTTCCTATCATTTCCGGTCAAAGTCGGGCCACAACTACGACCAGATCAAATAAGATCAGTGTGTAGGTTTTTAAGGAAAATCACACGCATTCTGCATTCACGAACATACTCACTCGCACGCACCCGCAGTCACAAACGCGCACGCACCATGCATCGCCACACACGAGCCATTCAAACTGTGCCGTTGACGATCACTTCCGGGAAGAAACGTACACTCGCGTTGCATCACGGGAAATTGGACCTCCCCCTCTCTCTTTCTCCTCCCCTCCCCCAGCCTCCCCTCTCTTTTTTCTTTTTTGGATAATATTGCTGAAACAGTACAACACAAACATACACTATCTCTCCAAAACAACACGACAATTAAAATAAGCAAAAGTACATTCAATTACGTCATGAACAAATTGCCCGACAGGTAAGGCAAAGTTGTATGTAATAAATGCACCGTTACATATGAGGAAGTTTGCCTGATCATGTCTAAGATGTCAGAATACAACACTTGTTTAAAATATCTATGGATTAAATTTATCAAATTAAGCAATCTCGTGTTTGTCGAATAGCGACGTTAACGTAGAGACTCGTCACCTTACGTCACGACACGGGCCGGTAACCATGGAGATACTTCAACAACAGGATGGTCAAATATAGTCAGTTATCAGAATTTCAGAGAAGATCAGGACAGTGCAAAGCTGTTGAAATCGACATAAAATACGCTATCTTTTGAACAAATAAGTGTATTTGGCGTTAAGATCCATACAAGCGACCTGCCTCGTCGTGGTATGGTATCACCTTCAAAGTCTGCCTGTTCCCATCCTGACTTAAGGTTGGTTAGCACTTTCACCACTCAAGTACCACTCATTATTTATGTGTTAGTGATAATTAATTATTAGATTTTTATTTGCAGTGTTTGGGTGTTAGCTGGGTACTCAGCCGGTGACAGGTCACCATAGAGTGGTACAAGTCTTTTTTTTAACACTCTTTCCATAACATTTGAACATAGTACCGTGTATTTAAGTGGTTAGAGGTTGAAAATGATTTACAAATAATTGAAATTTTGTTTTTATTTACATTTACATTTACTGTAATACAAAGTACTGACTTCATTG
This sequence comes from Hippocampus mohnikei, assembly GCA_026261675.1. Taxonomy (NCBI): domain Eukaryota; kingdom Metazoa; phylum Chordata; class Actinopteri; order Syngnathiformes; family Syngnathidae; genus Hippocampus; species Hippocampus mohnikei. The sequence goes on along the minus strand of JAKGUB010000822.1, from coordinate 7,113,503 downwards.
GAATTGGTGTTCTTTACAATACCTGTTGCAATAACTTCCACACACCGAAGAAAACTTCTCTGCATTAAAAATACTTTGCTGCCATTACATAGTGCTGACACTGAAAAGAAGAAAAGTTATCATTGTACATATCACATTCTTCACTAGCTTTAGATTTGGTCAACTATCAAAACATGTTCTCATAGCTTTGCTGATATTATGAACTGCGTAACAAAAAGACAAATTAGCTAATATTACTAATTGAAAATATATACCTTTAGTAGTATGTCAGTTTTTCTTTTTTTGTCCATCTTAAACAAGAATGACTTGTGGCGAATACATAGTTTTCCCAAGACTGCATGCACATCTGGACAACCCCCGCGGCCACCAACCTGGAGGTCAACACACCGCTCATTGGGTGTTTGATTTGATAAAATTTAATTGGCAGCGCAAAAAAAAAGTATTGTATATTGTGTGGGGTTTGGAGGCAATAATACAGATGCGATGGACAACGTCTCATTTCACTGTTTATCAGAGCCGTTTAGAATGAGAGTGAGAAGATTGAAAATATGTCAAGGAAGAGGCGGGGAATGTGGCGTTACAAACCAGAGCTGATCCCACCCCAGCCAACTATTTCTCCTTTTTTTTTTTGCGACAGACACTTTGACATCATGTCATTTTTTTCCACTGCTTCCAGAGTTTCTCCATACTGTCAAGTTTATAGCAACTGGAAAATTTATAACATAGCAAATAATAACTCTGCCAGCTAAAACTTATCAACACTGGTATTGACATTCAAATTCATCTGAAGGTTAGGGCCCTGCCTACACGCACATGTGGCTAAAAATATAATGTCAACTAACAACCAGGGTTACACTAAACTCTCCAGATCGAGGCTTTTGTCGGAGGAAATTGTTTACATGCACTGTATGTGTACAGTATAGTCGAAGTTGTTTAGCTGTCTTGTATGCAGGGACTCGAGCCTGGACACACTAGAAAGAAACCTGTGCAACCCCGGAGAAGAGCGGGCAAGGCTGGACGGATTTGTGGCTCCCACTGTACAAGTGCAGCTGGCCTGGGCCAGACACACACACATGCTGCTGCATTGCTGGTTGTCATTGAGACAAGCATCATGTTGAGGGACCCCAAGTCACATTGGCGGACACCAGCCGCAATGTCAAAGGTGGGCACCGTCTGTCTCGAGTTTCACTGCTACAACTACATAATGCAGACGAAGCTCAGAGGTTTGGACCACAATTCCTTGTTGATGGTGTAACTTTCATTCGCTCAACTTTCTCATCATTTTCATTTCTGATTGAGGTGAATTATATTTGTAATTCACTCCAGAGTCCAAACTTTCACTATCATTCAAGTTTTATTAAGTTTACAGGCGGCATTGTAAGTACCGGGAAGATTTTAGCATTATAAATTGTCGAGCAAATACAGTCCAAACGGAAGTTAATCAGAATAATTGGAAACAAAATGAGCTGTAAACATCCTCTTAAATGACACATAACAATGGGTAATAAAGGTCAAATAACACCAACCAGCAATGTAAAAACGTGAAAACACAATATATTGTTTTTTCGTCAATGGATGCTACAGCTTCTTGTTGACTTTGAAACTTAGCATGTAGCCGACGTGTGCACATTTTGAGCATGACGCCTCTGATCCACTGGTGAAAGGACACTTTGATTCTCTCCTCTTTCATCTCAAACTGCTTTAACAACAAAGCGTATGAGGGGAAAACTGGTTAGGACTGCACGACTGTCCGTGTTTTATGCTATGTGTTGTGTTTATTATTTTACTTTATGTTAAATGTTTTGTTAAGCCTTTGTTGCAGCTGCCGCTGTTGTGAAAGCGCTATATAAATCAGCATGTATTGTATTGTATTGTATTGTATTGTTCTCTTTTGACTCAGCAAGCGAAAAGCTTACAAGAGTCAAAATCTACATTCAGCGCTTCTTGTCAAACATTTCAAACCGATGAAATCCAGCAAATGCACCACACCAGTCGCGGGGGATCCAAAGCATTGTCTTTTGCCATGAGAAAGCTCCTCCACACCGGTCGAGAATCTTATCCAGCCACTGGCAATGGAACCAAATCGGGAAAGAGAAACCTCCCAAATTAAAACCCGTTTCGGGGCCATACGCGTTTGAACAGAAGCAACCCTCGTGCTTAGCCATCACATGACTACTCGCCATCTCCTTGAACTCTCTAAGACACCGAAACACTAGTTATTGCTGGACAAAAGTACTTGGACACCACCAGAGATTTTTGTGCGCTTACTACACACGCGACTTGCTCTGTTTATTGTTCTTCGAAAGTTTTCCCAAAAATACCCAGAGAATCAATCCGTGAATACGGAAATGCAATAATGATAAATTATGCCAGTGATGTTGTGCTGGTACATTCGCCTGACGTCCGTGCAGGCCATGTTGGTTAAGATCCCAATCGGTGACGGTGATAATGTGATTTGGAATGGTGGTCTGTCCTTCGGGACGGCATGGTGGCCAACTGGTTAGCACGTCAACCTCACAGTGCACAGGTGCAGGGTTCAACCTCTCTGTGTGGAGTTTGCATGTTCTCCCCGTGCCTGTGTGGGTTTTCTTCAGGTACTCCGGTTTCCTCCCACATTCCAAAAAAACATGCATCGCAGGTGAATGGAATACTGAAAATTGTCCCTGGGTCTGATTGTGAGCGCTAATGGTTGTTCGTCTTTGTGTGCCCCGCGATTGGCTGGCAACCAGTTCAGAGTGTACCCCGCCGAATGCCCGAAGGCAGCTGGGATAGGCTCCAGCATGCCCCGCGACCCTTGTGAGGATAAAGCGGTTCGGAAAATGGACGGATGGATGGATGTCTGTCTCTAGATATGACCTGTAATTTACATGTGACCAATTTGGGGGGGAGCCTGGCTTTCACCTGATGTCGGCTGGGAAAGGCTCTGTCTCTCCACAGCCCTGAACGGGATAAACAGTAAAGAAAATGGACAGTTTGGGGCTGACTGGTAATGATTTTCGGCATTATGTTGGATGCTGTAGGGGTGGCATGAGCTCACTGGTGGAATGTTTGTCTCCCATCCCGAAGGTTGTGGGTTCAATCCTCAATTTACTGGTGACCAATCTAGGGTGGAGCCCATTGTGACCATGTCAAAGTGTCCTTAAGCAGGACACAATGAACCCTCATTTGCTCCCATTTGATTTGGCAGTGTCGTGTGTGGCAGCAACCACCGATTAGTGTGTGAACGTGATGCTTTATAAAGTCTTGTTAAAGCTATTAAAGATAAACGTCACACTGTAGGTTATAAAGTAGTGTCACACAGGCAGAGACGCTATGGCTGTAACATAACAACACATTTTATGATTTTCCTGTTAGTTATTGGAGTCCCTTGCCAGTCATTAATGGACTCGACAGCAGAGCAGTGGACTGGTAATAGTGCTGTGCTATATTGGATTTAAGCTGCATTTGCGTCCATGCCAATTAACTAATCCTATCCTATCCTATGCCGCATGGGGGCCGGTGAGGTCATCTTGAATGGCGTAATCAGATTGGAGCGTCTACTACAGCGGCAAAGTGACACTGAAGTTCCACGTCAACAACAAAACGCCTGAGTCAATGCGCTGTGAAGAATCAGACAGCAGAGGGAATGTGAGGAGGTGGCATTGTTTTTTCTTTTATTCCACAATGGACTAAAAAAAAAAAAAAGACTGGACCAAAGAGACAAGCTCCCCGCCCTCTATGCCATGGAAGAGTCCAATGCAAACAAAGTGAGTGGTTACATTTTCTTGCTCACCTTTTAGGTTTGTGCTTGTGGGTGGGCCACACAACTACACAATCATCGACCCAATCAGGTCACATTGTTATCTCGACTGCGTTCCGGTGAGGAGCCTTCAATTTCCCTCGGATCAGATCGGAAGTACAACATTGTTACAGAAAGTGATACAGTGATTGTGTGTGTGACTTTTGGAATAGTGACCGATGCACATGGCTAAACTAGGTGTTAGAATATGGCACTAAATATTGACCGTTCTTTGATATTTGGATTATTACCTTGTAATTAACTCCATATGGGGTTTTTTTCTTGTTTTTTTTCCTTCTTGTTTTTTTTTTGTGACGCTTCGTCTGAATATGCAGTCATAAGAGAAATGAATATTCACAGGATGTAGGTGATAGTATTTCAGTGTCATTGTGCGGTGAGAGTGGGAGATGATTGCCACGAGTCATGTGGATGACTGAGAATGTTTTGTTGCTCCTGTTAGCTCATATTTAGCGCTGTTCCCAATTTTAATTCAGTTGACTCGACATACTTCCTATTTTTGCTTCACTGCAATGGGCTTGACAGATCCCTTAGTCGGTATGGAGCACCTTTTTACAAAAATGACTGATTTGCATTTTCTATAATTGCTGACGTGCATTTCAGCCTCTCGGCTCGCAATGTTCAATTGAAGATGTCGACAGCTGAATTAGCTCCTTGCGGGAGATAGACCCCAGCCATTTGCTACTCACTGGAAGAGGGTTATGTGTGTGTTGTACTTCAAAGCTTTTATCTGAAATTAATGATTGATTTCATTTCATACTGGTACATCCATTCATCTCATCTGGGGTCAGAAAACTACGCAGGGAAGTCTAAACTTTCCTCTCCCCAGCCACTTCACCCAGGGGGGCTTTTGAGGCCTGCCGCGAGAGTCCCCAGCAGGAGCCCTCTCCAGCACCTCATCGAAGGACTCCAAGAAGGGTGAACCTCTGTTTGGCGCATACTGTAGGCACAAACAACAGTCAGGACGTGCCCGAAGGCAAACGGAGGCTATCCTCTTGTCCGCCGGCGTGAACACTAACATACAGGCAAGGGAGGGGCCACCCGCCCATATCCCTTTTTATGGCGATTCATTTATGACTCTACTTTATTCCTTACTAGAAGTAAGATTGTGTCTGTACAGTTAATGTGTGATTTGTTTTGATTTTTTTATGGGAAGAGTTTGGACGTTGAAGCATCCATCCATCCATTTTCCGAACCGCTTGATCCTCACTAGGGTCGCGGGGGGTGCTGGAGCCTACCCCAGCTGTCTTCGGGCAGTAGGCGGGGGACACCCTGAATCGGTTGCCAGCCAATCGCAGGGCACACAGAGATGAACAACCATCCATGCTCACGCTCACACCTATGGACTTTTTAGAGTGTTCAATAAGCCTGCCATGCATGTTTTTTTGGAATGTGGGAGGAAACCGGAGCACCCGGAGAAAACCCACGCAAGCCCAGGGAGAACATGCAAACTCCACACAGGGAGGCCGGAGCTGGAATTGAACCCGGTACCTCTGCACCGTGAAGTCGACGTGCTAACCACTGAACTACCGGGCTGGCGACTTTGAAGCAAATTATTCAAATATAAATTGATCTTGTTTAAATTTGCAAGTTATCACTGTAATCACTTGCAAGTGAGTGAAGCAGCCATTGCATGTGGGTGGTATGGTAGTTTTCGGTGCACTCCTTGTCCCCATGAGATGAGTTGTGAGCAATGACCGACCGCTCCCTGAGCCTTCCGACTGTCCAACAGAGATGTTACATCACTCTTCTTTTGCATGCGAGTGTTAAAGCAGTCCAGTCTGCATGTTCACGTTAATTAAACGACCCATCTAACCAGTCGGTTGGATGTTGATGGTTTGGCTAGAAAGATTAACATTTTTATGTCACATTTTGTTTCCCATTCTCTCTCTCTCTCTCCTCTCTCTCTCTCACAGAAAGGTGGGTTTGGACATCATCGGAAAGGTACACTGAGACACAAAAGCAAATCTAACAAATAGTAATCAAACAGCAATCTAAAAGCAGTCGTCAAACACTCATGAAATATATATTTAGTGCTCCCCCAGAGCGAATTTATAAAATGAGTCTTCTTTCTTTGCCATCAGTTGTGCACAGACTAATAACGTATGTTGAACAGGTTCAGACTGAGGCAATTGAGTGTTTCAACAGGATAAATATGATGTTTGGAAAATTTGCAGGTCTCGATAAATTCATAGATAACATTTCTGCATTTAAATAAAATGTGTGTAAATAAAGTAGCCAACAACATTTTCTCAGGCGATTTCAGATGTAGAATCCAAATATCTGTTTTTCTGTATGTGCTACTGTTTTTTTTTGTTTCATTTGGGGGTTTTTTTGTCATTATTTCTAATTTGAGTTTTTTTGTTTAAATGTCCGAAACCCATTTTTAAAAATGAATAACACATTTTGTATCGTTGTTTGGCATATGAAAGCTGTGTAGGGGTAGAAGAGTACTTGTATTTACTTGGCATACACTAATGAAGATAGTGGTCATTTAATTGCATTAATTCTGTTTTCAGTTGTTTCATCGAAACTTACAGTTTTCATGCACTTCAAACATATACTTTGTAAATAATATACATCCACTAACACTAAGAAAACAAGTACCGGTAACATTAATTACTTCTGGACAGCGTGAAGCAAAAAAGCTGGACACGAATATGCGGCAAAATAATGGTACAGCTGTCTTCAGTGCGAAAAACAAATCTAGAAAATATTAATGCCATTCTTGTTTTTTTTTGTTGTTTGTTTGTTTTTGTTGTTGTTTGTTTTTGTGGATGCAGACCAGTGTAATCCAAATGGCCGGTGGGATGAAAACCTTGTGAACTTTTAACAAGTCACCCACTGCGGTCTCTTTTTGATAAACAATTCAAATGAAGTTGTTTTTCTTAACACATTTTATTAAAATACCGTTATACTGATGTTTTTTTTTTCAAAATGTGTTGCCACTTTATTTGGTACACTGCAGTGCTGGAATGACTGATGGGGACAAAATATTAGAAATGCCTCTTGGTTGCACTGTTACCATTGACAGCCTTGAAATGTATTTTTTATCCATCCACCCATTCATTTTCTAATCCGCTTTATCCTGACGAGGGTCGCGGGGCCTGCTGGAGCCTTTCTCAGCTGCCTTCGGGCAGTAGGCCGGATACTCCCTGAACAGGCTGCCAGCCAATCGCGCGCACACTCACACTTCGGTGCAATTTATCTCAATTTTACTTTTATTTCGAGGAACACAATGAACATTCTTTTTTTTTTTTTTTATTGTTTGTATTGTCACATGGGTTGTATGAGCTTGGTGAATTCATAGAAAATTGCTGCAGAGAGTACAACAAAGCTTTAATTTGAACAAAGGCATTTTTAGAATATCGCATTGGCCCGAATGTAAGACGGCCCTGATTATAAGACGACCCCCTCTTTTTCAAAACTCAAGTTTGAAAAAAGATTTTGAACACCAAATTAATTTTTATACAGAAAATAATGGCAGTACATCTGAAACAAATGATTCTAACAATATATTTGAAAGAAAAACATTCAAATCTTAATATCTGAACATTTAAATATGTAAACTCAATATGCAATCACATTCGTAAATGAATGGCTTCTGGTTTTTTAAATGTAAATTTGTCACGTTGCATGGTGGTGTTGGACCCCAAAGAGCAGGCAGCCAGAGAGGAGCAGGGTGTACTTGACGAGTTGTATTAATAAAACACAGACAAAACTAAATCCAAAACAAAGTCCAAAGTATCAAACAAAACACATGACTGAAGATAAAAACTCAATAACAGAAACATGACCGAAACAAACCTGACAGCAGCAGACAAACGGTAACAAACAAACATGACAGTTGCCAAGAGCAAACAATGACCCGACCCAGAGTGTACTAATTGCTAAACGACCAACAGGTGTGCAGCTCAGGGAGAGCCCTGCAGTGCCACCTGTTGGTCCCAAACCGAATCATGACAAAATTACGTCATAACTTCTCCTCAGCTGCCGGTATCCTGGCTTATCTTCGACCCACTTTTCTCCAGATTGTTGCTACGTTTCTCTATTTTCTGGTATCTCTTATATTATTTTCTTCTCTTTTCATTCTTACTGCTATTTTTATTTTTATTCTTCGTGCTACCGCTATTATTATTTTTATTCTTCGTGACAGGGGTTCACTTTGGCCTGGGGAGTCAAGTTCAGCATTCGCTTCAATGATATCTGGTGCCAACTAGCATCGTGGATGGGTATAATGTCTAGACCCGAATATAAGACGACCCCACTTTTTCAGTCTTATTTTAAATGCAAAATACACAGTCTTATATTCGGCCAATACGGTAATTTTAATTGTATATGCCTGTTCAATGTGTGGCGATGTGCAAAAATGGTCATCAAATGTCAAAGTGATTTTGAAGCTGAAGAGTGTTTAAAAGCAGAATTCGGTCCATGAAGTGATACATGCATGTTTCTCAGACACGCCACTCAGCCACGCACAGACACTGAGTCTGTGCACGGTGGACGGCAGCAGTGATACTCAGCCCCGGAGAGTCAACGGCTCTTCTGTGGAGGCACCGAGCTACCAGAACTTGCACCGAGAGCTGCTGCTCAGTCACAAGCGGTACGTACGCGAGGCCAAGCTTCTCTGTTTGCTCACTTCATTTGTGCCAAACTGTGATTCTGCCTGCAGGGGCCTTGTCCTGGAGGAGAAGCCGGAGCTGAAGCGAGTGCTGGAGCAGCGGCGACACAGGGACCAGGAGATGGCTCAGCAGCGGCCCTCGGATCTGGAGACGGAGCTTCGCAAGAGACAGCAGAAGCTGCAAGAGGTCAGGAACGCAAAAGAGAAAAGATAGAGATACTCCCCTTCACATGAAAAACTCTCCAAGTTCCTGCTGAAATAAGCGGTTTCGTATCACAGAATGTAAGGCACACATTGAAAAGCAAAACCGACAATCAACCTCCAAGACGGTCCCCAAAAGCTTTGTTGGACTGGACGCATGTGACGTTACATCACCTCCGCGTGGGAAGTAGGTGGTCGAGGCAGGGTCTAAGCTTGGTGCCACTTTTGCCAGACGAACAACCATCCGCGCTCACACTCACACCTTGAGACAATTTACCTGCCTCCCCTCCGTGAGCCGTCTCCTTACCATGGTGGAGGGGTTTGTGTGTCCCAATGATCCGAGGAGCTAAGTTGTCTGGGGCTTTATGCCCCTGGAAAGGTCACCCGTGGCAAACAGGTCCTAGGTGAGGGACCAAACAAAGCACGGTTCAAGAACCTCTTATGATGAATAAAATAAATGGAACTCAGTTTCCTTTGACCGGACGCGGGTCACCGGGCCTCCCTCTGGAGGTGAAGCTGCTGCCCCCGCAACCCGACCCCGTATAAGTGGCGGTAAATGGATGGATGGATGAATTTACCTGCCACGCACATTACATGTGGGAAGAAACCTTAGTTTTATGTTTTACTCAACTGGTTGCTGTTTAACTTGTTTATTTGTTGTCTGTGCAAGAAAGGACGTGTACTGTATAAGCCAGCGCACTGTGCATTTTGATGACAGGATGGCATTGATGGGATACAACAAAGCTGCGTGTTTACGCTGCTCTCACGTTGGCAGAAGTTAATAGATATTGAGCTTTTATCCACGTTTTAAAGATTTCATGTGGCGGTTCTCTTTTTGCTGCCATGATGCTTATACCAGTTGTGCCACAAACAATACAGCCAAAATCTCTCTTGACATTTTGTATGATAGCGTTTTTTTGGGGGTAGTCCAAAACCTTTTAAGTCTGCACTATTGCTTGATAGAAGTCTCAGAGGTCAAATCCATTAAATAGATTTTCATGCAATACTTAAATGCAAAAAGCATTTGAGTCAAAGGTCCATTAGAGTCGGAATCGAACCCTGCACCTCTGCATTGTGAGGCCGACGTGCTAACCAGTCAACCACGTGCCTCGGTCTAGTTAGTGCCAAAAATTACATGACTGTATATAAAGTGCAAAGTTGCAGGAGCATGTATTGCAGGCTGCAGAGGTAATGCACAGTCTCAACGTTCAAGTGAGCAGGGTCAGAAGTAAAATATTCTACAGTGCGGTTGACAGATTGTAATCACATTTGTTTTTGGAGTCGAATGGTATGTGAGTAGAGGCTGTAGGTAGGTTTATTTTGATGTTTTGGCTTTGATGCGATTGTATTATCTGCAAGATGGGAGAAGTTTGAAACGTGTGTTGTGGATGTCTCTCTCTCTCTCTCTCTCTCTCTCTCTCTCTCTCTCTCTCTCTCTCTCTCGTATGAGGGCAGCTTCGCGGTGTTAAATGTCCAGACATTGCAGCCATTGGACAGTAGATTCATTAGGTGCTGTGAGGTTCAAGTTGCCATCTGGTGGTCGATGAATGGGACAGTAGTAGATGAGATGTTCTGCAGTTTGGAGTTCTGGCCCACAGTCGCAGAATGGTGATTCGACGAGACCCCAACGGAACATGTTGACGTTGAAACGGCCTACCCCAGTTCTTAGGCGGTTGAGTCGTACCCAGACTTTCCGGGGTAGCGTTGAGCCAGGTGGGGGTTCGGTGTTAGGTTGGACCATGAACTGGTTGGGTCTTGCAGTTTTATCCCAACTAACTCCTTCACGCTTCCAGGATGTTAAAGTTGGAATCATGAAGTTCTGCAGCATGATGAGGGAAACGGTGGCGAGATTTTAGCCTTTGGCGCTTTCCAGGTTGTACCTCGGCGATCAACTGGTTTAGGGCATGGTTTTTGTCCAGCACAGCATGTTGAGCAAGGCAGTGGGTTGCTTTTTCTCTGTGGATGTGTGCTGTGTCCGATCATGTTCTGTGCCCTCTTTGTGACACGGTTGTCACACATGTTGTGTAGGAGTGAAGGCTACGCCACAGATGTGTTGTGCAGTTTAGATGTCACGCTAGAGATTCGCCCCTGTGCTACATGGTATCGTTACCACGCCAGTGATCGAGTTGGTCAGGAATCTCTTGACTCTGTAGCTGGAAAGGTTGCTGAGCAGTTTGGGGGTGAATTCCATACTTTCTCAGCTTCCTCAACAAGTACAATCCTTTATTAGTCTTACTGATGATATGCAGTATGTTTTGGCTTCATGTCATGTTCAAGGTCATCGTTGATTTGGGTGTCAAAGAGATTGAAAGTTTTCACCATCTCCACCTGTCTCTCTATTGAGAAGAGGTGCCGGTTGCTTTTTCCTCCGCCTTGGATCCATGATGCTATTTTTTGTCTACAACATTTAAAGAGAGATTATTTGAATAGCAACAGGAGACTAGTTGAGCCACTTCATTCCTGAGTAAACTGCCACGCGAATAACTATCTTATCTGAAGCTATTGTAACTTGATGATTAACCAGTGGGCGAGTTTTGGACCTGGGCCTCCAGTGGGTATTTTGTGATCTAATAACAACATAACATCACAATATGTACCTCCGCCACCAAGAAAAACCCCACAATACATCCACACTGCAGAGCGTGTTACTATACTGTTCCTAAAACATCTTTACGGATTCACCGACGATTGTCTGTACAGTCTCACTTCCAAGCACTCTCACCTGCACCCATCGATAGGAAAGCGAGGCCGATGTATGGCATGAAAGGAAAGCATTTCACATGTTTGAGGATACTGTATTACCAAAAAAAAAGAAACAGTTTCTCTCTCTCTCTCTCTCTCTCTCTCTCTCTCTCTCTCTCTCTCTCTCTCTCTCTATATATATATATATATATATATATATATATATATATATATATATATTTAAAGTGTACATACATATATATATATATATATATAGTTGTCTTTGCATATATATATATATATATATATATATATATATATATATATATATATATATATATATATATATATATATATATGTAGGTACACTTTAAATGAAGCTACAATGAATATTATTGAATATTTGGTGGCCTAACCATGACTTGGAATCACTGCATCAAGCTTGCAACCCAGTGACTTTGCCAGACTGCTGCAGTCTTCATATGAAATGCTTTTCCAGGCATTTGCTGCAGCGTATTTCAGTTTTTGTTTGTTTCTGGGGGTTTCTCCCTTCAGACTCCTCTTCAGGAACTGAAATGCATTCTTTATTGGGTTAAGGTCCAGTGACTGACTTAGCTACTGTAACAACTTTCTGTTTTTTTCCCCCCTGATGAAGTCCTTTGCTGTGTTGGCAATTTGTTTTGGGCCATTGTCTTACTCCGCGATAAAGCTTCTCTTGATTAGTTTGGATGTATGTTTGGTGGGGGGACAACAGTTCTGAGTTTGCTGTTGCAACACACACAGTGTCGTGGTGTGCATCAGACCGAGAGAAGGAGTTGCTTAATTTTAGCTGTCGTTTCCTCTCTTTGTCTTTCATCATTGCGTCCATCACTTCAGTCATGCATATTAAGCACATGCTCTTGTTCTGGTTGGAGGAGAAAATTAATGAAAATACATCAGTCCATTCATTTTTGAATTGTCGATTTTCACCATCCGCTTCTGTTTTAAGCTTGGATTATGCTATTTTTGTATGAGGTGTCAATAATGTGCGCATTGCCTCAAAAGCAAAAGTGAAAGTTAAAACGTGCACTCGCAGCAGAGAACTCTGACTAAGGCCACAGGCTGTCGATGTATTGATGGCATGGAGACAAGCCTTGGTAAATATATAAATGTGCTGGCACAAGCAAACTTGACAAGTCTTTTTGAGGCTAAGGGAACCCAGTGGCGTCCCCTGGAAAGTTAGAAAAAAGATTGCAAGCAATAGTTTCACCAATCCGTTTAAAAGCATTAGGACAAATGAGTCCAAGTCAAAAGCTGATGTCCTAAACAAACGGGTGATGCTGAGTTGCAAAGCTTTTTAGGTGTATGCTGTCTAAAAAAGGCGGGGCATGGTGTCAAACTTTGTTTGTTTTGAGAATTTGCCATTTAAAAAACGGTATTCCATGGATATCAATCATTCACTTTTTACGTGTGACCACTATGACTTCCCGGATGACTATCACTGTATGGTCTATTTAATGTCCTAGTCTTTCTACGGTGGGCGAGTGATGAAACTGCATTGCTGTTTAATTTTTGCAGTACGAGCAGGAGGAGATAAGGCAGAGGGAGAACCAGCAGAAGATACCAGAATTTGTTCGTGTAAAGGACAATCTGAGACGCACCCAGATGTTCGAGCAGTGAAGTGCTGGCCATGCAACCGCCATCAGTGCATGTTATTCACTGGCTCTCGTCTCCAATTTGGAACCAGGAGTCATTTATGGCGGGAAACACAAAGTTCGATACAGTCTGTTCAAGTATTCCTCACAGTTGTCTTTGCGTGTGCTGAGTGAATGGTTTTGATGTGTTTTTTTTACTGTCAGGGTGTTATTTAACCTGAACCCAAATCAACTACTACAAAGCAGTGGAAGGGCTACACCTCTTTCATGAGATGTTTTCAGGATGTTTTGGAAAAACACTCTATGTCTAAACAAAAGTGGAAAACTGAAATGTTTCTGTCACAACTTTTGCTGTTCCAAGAGTGCAGTGAAAATAAAGCGTATGGCTCACAGAGACTCGCTGGTGTTTTATTGGATGCCATTTAAATGTTTTGGCGATCGATTTGCATGCAGCTCGTCTCCCCGAGGACTCGTGCCTCTCTTTCACATGGATATGACTCTTTGTTTAATGAGCTGATCTTTTCATTCCTTCACGGAGCCAAGGGAGAAAGCGGACCATCTGGAGGAGGCTTTTCAGGACACACAAGCCGGGGATACCCAAGGGTCCGGTTAAGGCACTGGAGACATTTGGCGAAATAAGGGAAAGCCACATCACTTATAGTGGTCCATCTCAGATGTATGCTTAAATTGTATTTTTTTGTTTTTAACACTAGATAATAGGACCATGTTATTAATGGCCCAGAGTCTAAAACTTTTTAAAACCTTGAAAACGCCCAAAGATTTTGTATCCACAGGTTTAAGGCATTATGCAGGAATTAAAGCTTGCAGCATTTATTAATGTGAATTACCTACTGCAAATCTTCTTGATCAATACTTGACGCAATTATTTTGTCAAGTGTCTCAACACAACTGGACAGCAATGTAGCATCTTCAAAAATTGTTAGCAGCTGATTTAAGGATGAAAATGTATTTAGAAAGATTACTTAGGGCTTCATTTCAGACAATCAAACAAAATAACACAGTAATACGCAGTTTATTATTACTCCCAGAGAATGAGCATTGAAGTGTATTGTTAGTCTTTTTTAAAGTCCAAACAGCTGTAGCGGAGGAAAGCAAAGATAAAACTGTCGAAGGAGGCAGGCGTCACCTCAACTAGTCGCGTGTAAAAGTCAAAAGGCTAAAGCGTGTTGCAAATCGGCAGTCAGACCGAACCATTCCGAACACAACAAGGGGTGGAAGTCCTCGTGATAAGATTATTCCTGTTACCTTTCTGTCGTAAAGACAAAGGGAAGTGTGTTGTTTTCAGACGTAATTACTTCATTATATACAAGTTCGTCTAAATAGTACAGTAACCGTGACCTTAATGGGCTAGTTGGACCAGACTAAAGCCCACTTCCCCTTCAAATAGTAATTCAGAGTGGACTGGAACATCCTAAACGGCTCTGCTTTCACATTTGACCGCCAGCTCTTTGGAGAAAGTCTCACTGCTGATGGACCGGTAATGACGGCGTGAAGAAGACGAACAAAAACGGTAAGTCAACATTGGATTTGTCTGATAGAACATTAGTATTCGTACAAGAACAAGTCGGTTGCGTTTCTGCATGTGCACGTTGTATTTCTAGACAGGTATCACAAGTTTTTTTTTCCTTAACTTAGAATGTACATGAATTCCTACTCGATTTGGAGGCATTTACTTTGTTGCACAAGTACACTACCATGTTAGTCGAAAAGAGCAAACAGACTTTCAGCATTCTTGCAGAACGCAAATTGGTAATGCAAAAGGGCCATCAATGACTCTTAAATCACAGTGTGCATAATGGTTGAAATGTGTCATTAGAGATGTCACAATTGATTCGACAACTAATCGAATATAAAATTAATCAAGAATAGTTTTCATATTTGAGTTATTGTTTGGAGCCGTTGTTTAACTAGATGTTGTCCAAAGCCTCGAAATTAGAGCCGTTGTTTAACGGAAAGTTGTCCAAAGCCTGGGATTGCAGCCTCACAAAGGTAATTTATTCTCTTATTTCTTTACTTCTTCATGAAAGCAAACTGGTTATCTTATTTTATTTTTTAAATTAAGACATTTGAAAACACTGCTTTTACTTTGCAAAACAATGAGGGAAACCAAATCAGTTTCAAAAGGTTTGGCGAGTAGGCCTACAACATTAATTGCCCTTGTGTAATATTGGTTATCTTATTTAGTTGTAAATGGCAAATAATTGCTTTAAAAAAGTTTGAGAACACACTTTAATGCAAAATATTATTTATTTCATTGATTGTAAAAATATTTCAGTGACAGTCCTGCATGTTATTCATCTCTTAGGAGTCAGTTCTTCTCCTTTCTGAGGCACTTTACCCGTTGTGGACTATGATATGCTGTATGCTGGGTAGAGACTTTTCACATATACCTGTAGTACTTTCTTGTTGTCTTTCCTTTCCACAGCCGTAGAATTGCCAAGTTAAGTTTTGTTCGTGACTACAGACTATCCACAGGTTCAAGAAAAGCACGTTGAAGACTTTTAAGGTTGCCTTCATCAAATTCAAAACATTTCATTCACTATACGTGACCGCTTGGAGTGGGCAAAATGCGCTGATGTCCTGTCGATAGTCTTTTCCCAGATAAACGCCACTGTGAGACTTGTGACTGAAGTTGTTTGTGCCCACCGCAGCAGAGTCAACGTCACACTCCGCGTGTTGACGGACTTGCGGTGCTAAAGACAACACGTCCCGGCAGTGTCCCCAACACCCGCACACCTCCCACTCGAATTTCACCCTTGGTGAAAAGCTGCATCTACTTCTTGTTGGTCCTACTGAAAGTACGAATCAATGGGATGAGTTGTCACAATCCCCTGCCTGCGCAGAACAATGGAGCATCTCTTCTCTATGTGGCCTGGTCTGCTCAGCATATGGACTGCACTCAGCTCAGGTGGTGCTGATTACCCTTTGCATTGTCTCTGCTGGTAAACAAGCCCCGCATGACTAAGATGAGGCCATCACCAATAAACGCTGGCTAAATTCTGACGCAATGTGGAATAGTTTCATGTGGGCCGGGGCCCACATACAAAATTTGAAAAGGGGTTGAAAAACCCCCCAAAACAAAACATATTTTTTCTAATTGTAGCAATATCAGCTATGCCGTCTGTGAGGTGCAAACACACAATATTTTCTTCACATTGCTATTTGGCGGAGCAACCAACAATAGCCACGTGGCCACTATACACACACACACTCCACTCGATTTGTTTCGGCTTACTCCCACATTGTGTGGATACAAGGAAACTTTTGTGCCATGCCATCCATTGTCAGAGCACATGTAATCAAGCCTCCGCATTTCTCTGGCCTGCCGCTCCCCACATTGATCCTCGGTTTGACTTCGGTCTTGGGCATGCTGAAAAGTCATTTGGTTTTCTTCCACCGCATCAGCATTCCGTGGAGAATTTTAATTGCCGGGTTCCCGCAGACCTCGGCTTGATTTCAGGCATCCCTCACCGTTTTCCTTCGGCGAGCTCAGGCCGGTCCAACTTGGCAATTCTGAGGCCAACCGCAGTGGTAACGAGCACGTCAGTGGCAGCATTCCAGGCGATCGTAGCTCCCAAGCCTCATGGGATAGGGTGGTAGGGGAAATCTGAGAGACAGTTCATCCCCGTTTATAATCTCACGGCATCAACACTCCCTTCCGTGTATGTCACTTTTCACGGTTGGGTGGGCTGCGAGGATGGGTGTGACGGTCATCATTATCAGTCGTGCCATTTTTGGTCCAAATTCGATGTCTAGCCAGTAGACTGCATGATTCTTTTCCTAAAATATCATATATGCTTTGTAAAAATGACTTTTCTAAAAGCAACGTACCAACATTTATAGACAACCTATATATCACAAAATAGTCAAAGCTAAATGAAACCTTGGCTTTGTCAATCAGAACTGGCCTTTCGTTAAGACCAAATCCCTCTTCGTCTGATGATAGAGAAACCATAAAAAGAAATATGCCTGCGCAGTATAAACTTTACAATCATGAGCTATTAGCTGGCCCTGTTAGCTTAGATGGCAAAGCTTGCTAGCGCCACATATTGTACTGTAACTAAACCACATATTCTCATTTTATTCTAATTGTATACAATTAATTAATACCAGTTGTATGTTTTTGATAAGAGAACTATTTTGTTTACTTTGAAACAGACAAAGCTAGTGAACCGCGGTGGATATGTTCCGGACCCATCTAAAATGGATGAAAATCGCAGCGTTGTTCAAATAAGATGAAAAAGGTGCTTGTATCAAGCTGTTTAGTTGTTGCTCCTAGTTGTGTTTTTTTCTGTAAATATCTAAACACCAAATTCTCAAACCAAACCACTTCATAACTAAAGTCACTGTGGCAGAAAAACTGTGAAAATAGTTTTTCATTTCCGTGGCAAAATACTGTCTCCAGTAAATAGGATATTAATAGTGTTGTAGCATTTATTTAATTGAGAAAATAATGTTTAATGACTGCTGCGATTGGCCAGTCTGCGTTTCTGGATTAGGCTGAGTGAAAAGTCGATTGCTTGGATTCTCATTAAATACATAGATGGGTTGATTGACCAGTTGCACATTGTCTTGTTGAAGCTATGATTTCTCATGATGACCTGCCCGATTGGGTTTACTTGAGCCAAACTGTACTGTGACGAACTGATGGCAACTTGGGATGGAAGCTTCCACTGCACCACACAGCCGAGCTAGAACGCAGATACAGCAGGAGCGCAATTGGGCAAAAGCCTCTCTCACTGCCCGTCATATTGTAACATCACGTTTGGCCATTTCGCTGGGTGGGTTGAACAAAGGCAGCTGTTTGAAAGGGAATAGCAGAAAGCCAGAACGGGGGCTGTGAATTTGAACGCTTGTTACTCCTACTTTGTTGCGTCGAAAGCAATTGTCAGTATTCAATAGTTGCGCATCGGCAGGCATCTAATTGTCCCAATGTGTGATTCCCTATTGACAGTAATTTGCGGAGCTGTGTGTGAAAAACACACTTAAATGCATGTCTGTACGGATAGAAACTCCCTAAAAGTGGCTAGTGCCTCAACAGCTTGATAAAATGTAGCAACATCTCAGCTTCAACCAAGTAATTTCCCCCCAGCCCCTTCACCCACCCCACAACAGCCACCCACTCATTCCTAACACAACCACAGAAAGAGTTATGGGGTGCAAGTGCGTAGGTCCCACATGACTTTTCCTCCCAAACTGGATTCCCGCCTGTGTTGTCAGCACATATCGCACCCTCAGCAGGATATTGAAGCCTCTGGCTGGACACAAGGCCTTTTGTTGAACTGTTGTTTCACTGAGTCAGGCTGCCTACGCCTCATTGTGCGACCGGCTGCTTTTCAGTGCACATGAGTTGCCGCGTTGAATGGCTCGGGTTTGTATATGGAATGCACGATCATATCCTAATACATATGCTCTGTATCTTCCTGATCCTGACAGGAAAGGCCCCGGATAGCCATCTCCAAACACCGAGGAGGAAGCGTATGCCTCCATTCTTAGCTCTGCTGTTTACTTCCTTTTTTGCTGTCATGATATTATCACAAGGAGGAGGCAAGCAAAGCACATCCTCTAATCATGTTAGTTCCTATAATGCCATCCCTTGTGATCGGGCTTTTCAAGGGCTCACTAGCAAGCATGTGAGATGCTGAATAAATGAATTGACCTAAAAGAGAGCAGGATAAAGGCACTCTTTCCAGGAGGCTATTCTTGACGAAGTTTTCCTTTGTGTTGTGTTCTGCACAGTGGCCTGGAGTGCCGCCAGTTGTATTTGTGGGCCGAACAAAGCTCACAGTTTTATTTGGGTCCCGTTGAAATGCTGCAACGAATTTTCATGAATTTTTTGAGAAATGTCATTCAGTCAAAGCTGAGCATCCTCCACTCATTGTTAAAGCAGTTTCTTGCATGGTATTAGATACTGTACATATATGATTATATGCTCAACCAGTACAGAAAGTCTGTGTAAATGTTTTGCTGAATAACGTTTATGCGACATATATTGTACACTTACAGTAGGGGTGTTCACACAGCAACATTTGCTCCGGTGCTTCGCCGGCGCTGCGTATCAACCGCAGTCATCCAAAAGTGCGCATACATCAGCGTCAATGTGACCTTTCCTTCGGAGCGGGGTCACAAAACAACAAGCGAGTGGCCCTAAACGTGAATACTGCTCGCCTGTTTGTGAACGTGTCTCGGGCGTCTTTATTGTGACGTGATGCAGAGTGGACAAGCCCAGCATTGAGACATTCTTTCACTTCAAAGCCCCCCAGAGGGTTTAAAGGCCACTGGTTGAATAGGTGGCAGAGGGAGGGGCGAGCGGGGAGAACAGGTGCAGAGCATGAGAGAAGGTGTGGTGGGGGCGGGAGTTTGGGGGTCATTTCTACAGCCATCTGCTGTCTTTTTCAGGGTCTGAAACTTTTAACACCCCTGCGACAGCGCCTCACAGCGACACGCTCCTTTGGCCGGCCGTGTGCAGTCGCCATGGCACCACCATGGGGATTAACCCCACACATGTGCCGAGTCAACCCGTGGGGGTGTGCCTCTTTTGTGACGGAGCGTGGGAGGGAGGAAGACGGTGCACAAGGCTGCCCGGATTGTTGTGTGAAAAGGCACTCTCCACTCACTTTTGTCACATAAAGCAGCCGGCCGGGCAGCATGAATGAAGTCACGTCGTGGGGAAGAAAGAACTGGGGCATATTTCAATGTCATCTTGGAACGCCTAAAATATCACTGGTGCAAGCCAATTAGAGTTCCTTTTCAATTGGTCATGTCTTTTCTTTGAGTTCTCTGGCTTCATTCCAAAAATATGCGTGTTAGGTTTGGTGTGAATGTCAGTGCAAATGGTTGTTTGTCTGGATTGCTAGTGACCAGACAAGAAGGATTTACCATGCTCCAAGTCAGTTGGGGTAAGGCTCAAGCTTACCCACAAGCCTCACAAAGACAAGCGTGACTGAAATAAAGGGATGGAGTTTGTTTAAGTGAGAGCCCTGCAATTTGCCTGAAATGGCTACTCCAAAGCAAAACACTCCACTTCCTGTTCAATTTTCATGCGTTGGGTTACGTGGACATGCACACCCAATTTTGTGTCAACTAGTGTCAGAAGCTATTTTGTGAGTTGTGCTCGGGCATGTTGAAGACCCCTAAATCACGCACATTAGGACATGTTTCCAGAAAGGTCGTTCAGTGATTGAAGAGGGCCTTCACATCCATGCTGCTGGGGCCCGAACCGCTGACAACCTTCAGGGTCCTGCCCTACAGAGCGAGGTCTATTAGAATGATGTGGTTGCTCACTGTCAATTATGTCTCCTTACTTTATGTCAGAGAGTTCCTGAGTCAAGATGACGGCCATTGAGAGCAAAGAGGAGATCAGCGACACGGACAGCGGGATCATATTGCACTCTGGTGAGAAGCGTGCCCTTGACTTCGAGGTTCCACGACATGAAATTTGGTGTGTGTCGCCGTCTTTGATGAAGTTTGCTTGCCGGCCAGGTCCAGAAAGTCCCACGTCGCCTGTCAAGGACACAAGCACGCACACCAGAGCCCTCAAACTCAAGCAGCAGTCACTGGAGGGCCGTTTGGAGCTCTGCCTGCTGGAACTCAGGAAGCTGTGCATTCGAGAAGCCGTGAGTAATGCCTCAATCGTGATGATGCAAGCGTCGTTATCATGGGCGCCGCCCTTCCCAGGCGCCATCGGGCACCTAATTCAGGATTACCTCTCACGTTCACAACTGAAATGCGATCACGAACGCCACTGAAATACTCGATTACGACGCTATTGCTCGGCAGTAGCTCACCTCGCTAATCCCTGCCCAGCAGCCTGCAAGTAGCTTAACCGAAGCGGCAGTGGGAGAAGATTTCAGTCATGTGCACAAGAACGTTTCAGTAGTGTGAGAGAAAGTGTTGGACATTCCACTCATAAATTGATTTCTTCAAGTCTTTAGCCAACTTTTATTCTGTTGTTTGAATGGCAAAAGGTCGCTACACAGGTTGATTGTACTTTCTTCCATCTTATGAGAGAGCTTTTCATTGTTTTGTCTGACACTGTGCGTCGTTCCCATAGCTTGCTCAACAAAGATATATTTGTCATTAATAAATTGTCATTTTTGTTCAAAGTAAATGAAATTGGATAATTTCCCACTGCACTCTTGATGATCTCTGTCGGCTCACGAATGTTCCGCGGAGCCCTTGCTGGGAATACATTTTTTAAATCGTGCATGTCAATATGAGTGAATTTGCCATTTACAGGAGTCACATTCCGAACCTCAATACACTGTCATGATCACATTCGTGGTGTGTTTGAGAAAGAATTGAACTTTTTTTTTTTCTCTCTGCAGGAGCTTACTGGTAAATTGCCCTCAGACTATCCTCTCATGCCTGATGAGAACCCACCGCAGGTCAGGAGGAGGATCGGTGCATCCTTCAAGTTAGACGAAGGTCTAATCTATCTGGAAAAAGAGGTATGGAACATTCATGCATACATACCTTCAAATTCATGTGCCCTGCGCTCCAGCCACACAGCTACTACAGAAACAGCTTAGCCTCGGGCTGGGGACGACCTGGCGCCTAACTGGTCTGATTTTTAGTGCGGATCAAATACAAAATGAGTGCATTGCAAAAGCGACTTCCAGTAATATTTAAACAGCCCTTCACATTACCAAATACCATGAGCCAGCATACTAAAACATCCTTAATCATTCGAGGACAAACTATTGATTATGTACTTTCCAAAAAAGAAGAGATCAGTGACATTTTGTGACTGTGTTTTGTGCGGTTGTTCAGTTTAAATTTACCATACCCATTTTGGTACATGCGTCTGGGACAAGGGACATTTTAGGATGTTCCATTAAACTGCCACGCATGTTTTTGGAATGTCGGAGGAAATCAGAATACCCGGAGAAAATCCACGCAGGCACGGGCAGAACATGCGAACTCCACACAGGAAGGCCAGAATCGAACCCTGCACCTCTGGACTCACTGTGAGGCCAACGTGCTAACCAGTCCACCACTGGGCTGCCCGCCTTGAAATGTGTTTTTTTTTAAGTTTCTTTCCTATTACTATTCAATTTCACAGACATAATATAAATGGGGGGAATCCAGAAAAATTTAGAAAGATTTTTTTCTCAATTTGAATTATATAATTACTGTATATGATCTTAATAAATTAACATTTGAAATGTTGACTAATTGAAGATCATAAAATAAGCCGTCATACTTGTTGTTGGAGTAACGCCGCACGCCCTCCAGCTCGATTTAGTTTCACACGATATACTTCATGATTGCCTTCCACCATCTATCTTGTCATCGTAATAATGAGAGCGCGCTTCAAAATATGGAAGTGGCTCGAAAATAAAGTAATAATGACCTGGTCAATAATGACAAATGAATCTCTAAAAATCAATGAAACATCTAGCCTGAGTGTGTAGTGAAACTACCATGTAATATATGAATTTTTGACTTGAGCAACTGAAATAAATGTCTCCACAATATTCAAACTCATTGAGACGCCCCAGTCCCGACTATCTCCCGCTATAACTGAGTGTCTTGGCCGTAGGACTCTGAGTTGCACGGCCTTGAGACGGAGCTGGCTCTCCAGCGACAGATCTACGAGGCGGCGCGCAAACTCTCGCTGGAGGAGAAGCTCAGCAAGCCTCAGAAGAAGAGCCGCATGCAGCAGTGCAAGCGCGAGGAGAAGAAGGTGCGTGAGCTGCAGGAGGCCTTATTCCAGTGTAGGATCAGGAGTGAGTGCAGCTCTCCGTGCATCGGCGAAGCCACTGCTAAAAGCAAAGGTGAGTCAGTCACTCTTGTGCCCCCCTCAGACTAAACCTGGGACTGCACTAGCTTCAACTTAACTTTTTTTTTTCTTAATCCAGATTTGAACATGTCTGATGACAGCTCACTGTCTGATGTGGTGGCCCTGGATGAAGGTAATAGAAGACAAATATTTTCAATGTAGTTACTGGACTGAGATGCCCATACCTATTTGGCACACCTGCATAACCACATGAGGTCTAATGGAGTAATTCTGCCTTCACCAAGACAAAAATGCTCAAATTCAAGTGGAACGGTCAGAGCACTGCCTGACCCAAAACAGTGCAACCTCAAAGCGAGACCACAATCTTTTCTATTTAATGTCATACAAATATAAACTGACATTAATGTGTTAAAATCAACACTCTTTGAATTTAATGACTAACAAGGCATAATGAACATCTATAAACATGTATTCTTTATAAACAATAGCTGTCACACACAAGTTTAAAAGGAAATCAACCATATTTAGTCTGTCATGTAAAATGTAACTACTGTATCTTTTGTTGGCATGTGACAAACATATGACCTGGAGTTAGTCCAGTCATTGGTTAGCGCAATAAGATAACGTAGCAATAGACAAAGCACATGGATTCAAACGCACCACATAAGTCACGGGTACAAATCAAAGTCGTTTGCACACAAAAATCTGCTCAATAGTGACTGAGAGTCCTATCTATCCAATGGAAATGGAAGGAAAACAGGAAGTTGAATCCTAAAAGTGGTAACGGCACAATCTTTGGCTGGACAGTCATGCACATGACGACTGGCCATGATCTTATTTTTCAACTTCCCCCGCTAATAAATAAACAGCAAAAACCAGCATGGTTCTGTTGTGGGTTCGTGCTGGTCTCGCTGGTATCACCAATTTAAATTCCTTGGCATCCTCTGCTGTTTTTGTAAAAACAAAAAAATCCCCAATCAATTCCAGCTGATACGAATGACGTCAGCGCGCAGGTTGTGTTGCGATGTTATTTACTGGCGTGGCTAACAACAAACATGGTGCCTCGAAAGTTTGTTTCCATTTTCCAAGAAAGCATAACAGGACAACTTGCAATACCTGCAAAGTATATTATTTTGTCTCGGGGAGAAAACGGCACCAATATGCAAGAGCATAGCAAACTGTTGAGTTTGATGTACTTTTAAAAATGTATCTTGTTCACAGATACAATTAAGACATGAAACAAAGTACATGCTAATCAACCTGTTTCGTCTTCTTAAAAGAAAGTATTAATAAGAGAATCAGTAAAGATTGAAATTGTTTAAAAGAATCAATAATGGGATCGGATTCCTAAAAATCATATCAATTCTCATCCGTAGCCAAGATTGGAACAGCGGAACTTTTGTTCAATGGGCAACCGTCTCTCGAAACTGAGCCACAGCCAATCAGCAGGTCAGCATATTTCTGGGGCCCTGCCAGCCGCTGATGCCAGCTGGTGACCATCTGGAATCTCGCTCGTGTCACCAGCTACCAGCAGGGCCGCAACAACATGTTAGTCAGTCATGTGCGACGCTCAGTTGCTTGAGTGGGTTGTGCAGTGACTGAATGTTTGAGTGTTTGATTCTGGACCGCTTTTGTTGTACTTTTGCTGCTGGTCTTGCGAGTGACACCAGCAAGACCCGTCATCTATCTTCACACTGAAACTCTGGCCAAAATTGCTTGAACATCGCCATAGTCTTGACCCTCGTCCATTCTGAAAAAGCCAAAGAGAAATCCCATAATACTCATGTCAATCCAATCCTTTGATTCCGTCTGAAATGAGGTTCACTGAGGCTGGTACGACATGGACAGTACATGACTCTTTCCTAAGTGCTCTCACGCCATATGCTGACTTCTGCACAGATGTGGACTCCCTCGGTCCTGCCTTTGCTCCCGTGTCCAACCTGCGGATGTCCATTACGGAGTACGAGCGCTCTCCGATCCAGAATTCTCCCTGGAAGGAGTCCAGTCTGGACCAGCCTTATCTCAAGGCTGCAAAACCTCAGCCTGCTGGCAGCAGCAGCTCCAGGTGAGAGTTTGAAATTCCAGCCTCTGTAGTAATGGAGCGCCATTACGACTCTCCCATGTCAATCTTTCCAAAATGTCTCCCCTCTCATTTTGTCATCTGCGCCAAGCAGTACAACGGGAACGCAGGTCTCGGCAGACTCCAACAGAATTCCTCTCTCGCAGTTCATTAAGAATTCTGCGCTGCGGCACAGTCACTCCGCCAGTGCCCCCTCCACACCAGAGCTGCATGTGCGCCGACAATATTCCCAGTCCTTCAGGTACACGCGACAAAACATGCAAAAAAAAAAAAAAAAGAATGAAGAAAAATGCACACTACTTTATAAGCGCTGTTGCTAGGTTCCAAAATGTGAAGGAAACATCTTCATAATTTAAAGGAAGGCAGGGCACATGGAAACAAACAAACATCCGCGGTCACAATCACACCTAGGTAGTCGACTAGTGAGCACGTCGGCCTCACATTGCAGAGGTGCAGGGTTCGATTCCGGCTCCGGGCTTCCTGTGTGAAGTTTGCGTATTCTCCCTGTGCTTGTGTGGGTTTTTCCGGTACTCGGTTTCCTCCCACATTCCCAAAAAAGCATGCATGGCAGGCTGATCGAACACTCTAAATTGTCCTCGGTGTGAGTGTGAGCGGATGGTTATTCGTCTTTGTGTGCCCTGTGATTTGCCGGCACGGCAACCAATTGAAGGTGTCCCTTGCCTACTGCCCAAAGACAGCTGGGATGGGCTCCAGCATGCCCGCGACCCATGTGAAGAAATAGATTTTACACCCATAGTTTTGTTTTTGGGGGGGTTACTATTAGTTGATGTCACTTTTAGTACAGTGTGACTGAATTGTAATCTACTTTGACGACCTAAAAGTGTGTGTGTGATGTCCACACAGATTTCCCAAAAGTAAGCCATGTGCCGAGTGCCCCAGCTCAGCATCTCTGAGAGTGCGATCCCGCCTGCCGCAGCGACGCTGCGTTGCCGACTTCCTGGTGCTCTCCCCGGAGTCCTCCTCCTTGCTGGCATACCAGTCCAGCTCGGAGGACAGCGGCTCCGAGCACTCCACCTCCTCCTACATGCCAGGCCAGGATGTGCCCACGGAGATCCCCAAGCTCTCCCCTCCTCCGTACGGCTTCCACTCGGCAGCACCCAAGAAGGTGCCGCCAGGTTGCGGGAACGCGCCACTCCTCTCCCCTCAGGATTCGAGCAAGCACTTGGTGTCGCAAAGACCATGGCAAGAGGGCACGGCTTCTGAAAGGAAGATGCCCAAGCTCCCACCCCCTTACACAAGGGTGATGCGGACGCCCTCGCTAAAGGAGTACCACAGCATCATGCCCAAGGAGGTGGTGTCAGAGGAGCTCAAGTCCTGGCGCCAGCGCAGTCAGAGCCACAACATGGTCCGAGGCTGTGAGGAGCTGCAAAGTCCACTTGGAGCCAAGAGCCCCACTTTATTGCACATGCCACCATTTAATCAGGTTGGTACGACGTCATCCAGCTGGGAGTCTCGCACTTAAACGTCACTGTGTGCAAGTACAATGCTGATCTCGTTTAAGAAGATCACTTTTTTATTTTCCACTGAGCTTTTTTTTTTTTCACTAAAAGAAAAAAAAAATCAAACAATTAAAAAAAACTCCCTATTTTTACTTTTCTTCTTCATTAAGACAAATAACATTTGTCATGATACAAGTGTGTATTAATATAATGCAATACACTGTATATTTTGTGATCAGTTATTATCAATGCTTTATGTCTCCAAGTCATGACACTAGTCCACACTAATGTGATTTGATATATTGCTGGCGTCGAGCGGAATCCGTGCACCTCCATGATCAGCACTTTTCAGGAGATGAGGAGAAAAAGAGCCTGTTTGTTCAATCATGAACATTGCATCATCAAAAAGGCCGCAACCTCTTTTCCGCATTTTCGACTGGGGGAAAATAACACGCACACACGTGGACTGACCTATTAATTTGTGGGAAAAAATAAGTTTCATACACATACACAAGATAGAGAGAACATCTGAACTTTATTTCGAGTTACTCAAAGGACTCAATTATAAGAGGGTGTGCACACTTATCTCCCGTTTGTTTTTGTATTCTCACTGTCTAATACAGGGGTGCCCAAACGTTTTTGACCAAAGATCTACTTTTCGATCAACCAACCTCCAGCGATCGACCCGTTACTGCGCACGTGCGCATACGAGCGCACGTACACACGCATGCCATGATGAGCAATAGCGACGCGCTTAGGCCGCCTGTTCACGATCGTAGCTCACGCGTACCGTTTTGCTTCTTTCGACCCTCCAGATTCCCATTCTTTGCCCATCCCCTCTGTGAATTGTACAAAACAAACTCTGAAAGAGAATAAAGATAACGATAAAAGATATAGCGCAACAACTGTGATCACAAGCTGCAACTGCAGAGTGCTGAGCGCTAACAACTTCCGGTGACGCAGTCACACATCACCGTCGGTTAAAGATGACCTTCTTTCTTTTCTTTTTTAAATACTTTTCGCGAAAGTGAGACTGATAGGATGATTAGGGTGCAGTGTGCATTAACACAACAAATATATTACTAACATGCACAGAGACACAAATGTTAGGGGTGGGGGTTGTACTGGCATTTGATCTGTGGTGTGTAGACCTTTTATGTCCGCTCTGTGTGTTATATTATTTATTTATGATAATAAATAGTTATTTATGATAGTGTGCAAGTTCTAAATGCCTTTGCTGTGTGCTGCCTGAATGCTGGCACCCCTCGCCACCCTCTGATGTCATGACACCCTACGGGCAGATGGTGCTGCTGTACACCGACACTGAAAGCATTTCTATTCTTTTGTGTTTTCTCGCAGGGTTCGGGTAATTTGGTTCTCCAGAGAGCTGCAGACGGGACCCCAGTCCAGTGGTTTGTGGCGGAGGACCATGAAATAGTGAGCCAGGTGTAGCTTACCTTGAATAGCGTCTTTTAGTCTTTGTATGATCTTTGCTAGCTAGCCCTTTCTGTCGTAACTATTTAAGTCTGTATTTATTAAGTATTTGGACTCTTGAGATTATCCCGTCTGCAGCAACTTGTGGGCCCCCAGATGAGCATACCTCTCCCTCGTTTGTCATTTAAAACCTCACGTCAGGCATTTTATGTTCAAATGTGTTTTTTGGGGGGGGGGGATTCTTCTCCAGTTTGGCACTCACAATGTTTTCTGCAGAACTCGTAAAATTTGCACACAAAATGTTCACCAAGCATTCCTAATATAACTTGTCTATTTATCAACTATTTGAAGGTTGTTGCTCGTGCCTACTTAAGACTACTGTACTACAGGGTTGACATAAATGCATTGGTTGTGTGTAACATATCGTTCAAATGCAACATGGAGTATGTTGAATTAGAAGATTTATTATTCCTCACTGATGACTTTGAAGGTGCTTTGATGACTGTTGTTCTTGCAGAATGGCGTTAGACTAACCAGGTCATTGTAATTATTTTCTGTATTTATTTAGTAAAGAATGTACAACAACATTGTGGACATTTTCCATTTTGGGCTTACGTTTAACAAAACTACAAAGCAAAGAGTGTAGATGAAACTGATATTATGGCATTGTTTTGAATATTCATTCATTTTCCGATCCGCTTTATCCTCACAAGGCGTGCCGGAGCCTATCCCAGCTGTCTTTGGGCAGTAGGCGGGCGGCAGCCATCCGCATTCACATTCACACCGAGGGACAATTTAGAGTGTTCAATCAGCCTGCCATGCATGTTTCTGCAATGTGGGAGGAAACCGGAATACCCGGAGAAAACCCACGCAGGCTCGGGGAGAACATGCAAACTCCACACAGGGAGGCCGGAGCTGGAATTGAACCCGGTACCTCTGCACTGTGAGGTCGACGCGCTAACCACTGCAACACTGGGCAACCCTGTTTTCAACATGTAAAAAAAATAAAATAAAAATCCCCACATTCATAATGAAAGGTCTGACATTCTTTGGTCAAAACACAGAAAGGGTCAAAAGAATTGGAGCACTCATCCACTTGTCACATTCCACTTGAAATCACTTGGTGTTGGTGGAGGCGGTTCCGTGTGGCGCCAACGGAGCCGCAGGGTGCCACGCCACTGTGACTTGTTCTCAAACAGCCTGAAGGAAAAGTGAGCACCCCAAAAGTGAAGTTCAAGCCCCGTTTGTGTTTTCCTCACAGTCAGCACTTGACACATCCCAACTCAGCAACCGCCCACTCACAGCCACACTTTTAGTAACAAACAGGCAGCTAACAAAAGACTGACTTTTTTTTTTGCCATTTAATTTGACACATACCGCAATGGGTGGGCAGGCACTCCAAAGAGCCAACTATTTTGGTATTTATTGGAAAAAGTATATTTCTCTCTTCTTTTACTTGAAAAATTCTTACACAAAGAGAAAAATCCAGGTGATGAAGGAGAGAAACACAAAGACGCAGAGAAGCAGTGAGCGACGGCGGGCTTGACGGCGCTGCCTGCAGGACGAGCCATCTCTGAAGACGACAGCCATCAAACATCATCATCTTCGTCATCGCCAGTGGATTCTTTTATTGGGATTTATTATTCAATAAAAACGGAGACTTACACAGAAATCCGCCGGCAGATGTTGGACTTTTCTTCTCCTTGTCAGCCTTTTTCTTTGCCAATGAAGCTTTGCTCCTGTGCCTCTGCCTTGTTGTGTCCAGCACGCAACTGAAAGACCATCATGTGGAGGCACGTTTGCAGTTCATAATAAAATTGATCATTGGTCAACTAAACACGTCACCGGCTCCAATATTAATAGTCAGTTGTGATCGTTTTGTTCAACCGTTGTATTTTCCAGGAGACCAATTGTATTCAAGGATCAAAGAAGCTGTTGGACCAGTTTTTGGCTTTCTATTGCACGATTTTTACATGATTCCAAGATCTTGCTTGAGTAAATATCTGTTACAAGCATCGTAGAAAATAAAGGTAAAATTGGAAAAATGTGATTAAAGACAGGAAAGTGTGTTATTAATTCGCTTTAAAAATGGAATTGACAGTACTATTTATATACTGTAATAATTCTTAAAATTACTATTTTGCAAAATATGTCATTTTAGACATGCATTCATTTTATCGCCATTCTGAGATGAACTGTGCATCAATGCAACAACATTGTGTGCTAAATTGAGGTAGAACAAGGTGTGCGTGTGACATCAAATAGAATGGTACTCTGTGAGTAATATTAAAAACATTCATTCGAAAAAATTGCGGGAAGTCTTTGATCTTTGATTCATTTAGGATGCGTCAAGATAAAAATATTTTAAAAGATAAACAAGACCAACAGAAATTGTATACGGTGGTATGAATAGTACCATTTTCTAAATTTAAGCCTTTCGGGGACAGCGGTGACTACAGGTTATCAGGTTGTTATTATTGGTGCATGAAAAGGATAAACAAATTAAATTTCACCTCCAACATACAGTACCAGGGCAGGTAAATAAATAGCTCACAGACGGTGTTCTTCAGAATATTTAAATTGGCTCATATTAAAATGTCCAAGTGGTCATAATGTTGCGGTCATCCTAAATTATGAAAACAGGATGAATAACCTCTTGTGCGGCATCTTTCCACCAGCATTTGCTTTGCACGGGACAGACCGCTCTGGGATGGGAGACGGCTGGGGAGGTGGCCCCGAGTAAGGCGCAGGGGCAGACACTTCGTCGAGATCAAGTGGCCTGGAAGATGAAGAAAACCTGTTTGAAGAAGAAGAAGAAGAAGAAGAAGGGAGGACAGGAGGTGGCACGAAGCAGCACCTGCCATCCACCGAGCAGCTGTCGTCCTTGTTGATGCCGCTGCAGCTGGATGCCGAGCTCAAGCAGGGAGATGAGCAGGCCGGGAACAATTTATGGCTCGGGTCAGCTTCCTCATGAGCGGCCCGCTTTTGGACTCGCGCTTTGCCTTCTGGAGAGGCTGACGCGCAAAGAAATCATTTTCATGAGAACACACGATCTAATAGCAAATATCATGCCAAGAGTCAGTGATCCCATTGATTCATTTGAAATAAACTATTTTTTAAAAATTGCCAAATAAACTATTTAAGATAACATTTATTCGTCCCACACTGGGTAAATTTGCAGTCTACAGCAGCAAGATTTAATACAGTATTTCCGTTTAACATTATTTCTTTATTTTATGATATCATTGGTTAATACATTATAAATAGATGGAGAAAAGCAAGGCTGCCGTGAATTTCAAACATCTTTGAAACCTGTTGCGCACACGCACGCGCACACACGTACACACGCACATTAGGCTCAAAATTAAATGTTTACAAATGAAATATATATTGTTTACAAATAAAGATTTTGAGGAATGGGTGTATTGTATGCTTTACTAAAGTTCCAGGGGGAAATGTCGTAGTTTGGGTGTGCTTGTTGAAGTATCATCACACCCTCTTCTGTGGGATGGGGACATTCAAATAAGGTGTTTTTTAAAAAACGTTTTGGATTGAGCAGTTTCTTCATTAGATATATTGGGGGGGAGTAAAGACATTTTTGAAAATCTGAGTAAAAAATATGTTTCAGGACACATAAAGCTATTCTCTGATTAATGTGCAGTGTAATTATCAATCTCAAGAAAGAAATGATGCTGTCACACATTTTATTTTTAATTTTTCTGGGGTCCAAAAAAGGGTGCTCGGTAAGTCCCGAATACATACGGAGCCACTAGGTGACATGGAAGGAAAAATAAACTTTGCGTTCCCTCGCAAAGATTGCGAGATAACGCATGTTTTTTTTGTGGGGTTATTGTTATTTTTATTTGTTGTTGTTGTTTTTTTTTTTGTTGCAAGGGAACACTTTTTTTGTGTGCGTTTATGTACTTTCAGGTCATCTACCGGGTCAATGAAAGCAACAAGGATGGAGCGTTTTCATCCTCGGGCGAGTTTATTTGAATTTTACTTTGAAATTGGATTCAAATACAAAGACGTAAAATCTGCTCTTGATTTAAGCACGATTTCCAAATAAGCGAAAGACATCTGACGCGTGCTGTCGTCTCTCAAACAGCCGCGCGTTAGAGGCTACAGTATCCAAGCATATACGGAAGTACATAAACGTGCATTTAAAAAAAGGCGTTCCCTTGCCTAAAAAAACAAAACAAAACAAACTGCGTTATCTACCCAAAGTTGTTTCTTTTTCCTTCCATGTCACATTAGGAGCTCCGCAGCTTCATACATATACAGTATCGACAACCTTAAAACTGTCTAGATCCACCAGTGTGTGAAGCTGTATTTATTTTTATATACACTGTATAGGTGCAAAAAAAAACAAAAAACAAACTAGGTAAGAAATCAAAATAATTATTTTCCAAGATGTTGACGTTTCAAGACTTTGACGTGGGTGGAGGCCCTATCGAATGATGACTAATTCCTTGAAACCAAAGAAGTGAGAGATGAAAACAAAAAAACGACTTCAGTTCTCCTGCCTAAATAAACAAATAAATAAATAAACAAATAAACAAACAGGCTGGCCAGAGGCTCTCCTGAGTCAAATGTTATTTTACACTATGCTGCGAGTCGCTCAAAACGAATGCCCAACACTACAAAAAGAATCAAACTCGAGAATTGTATGGGACTGCAATGAAAACGTGGAACAGCAATCAGAACCGGAATCATTCCAGTTCAAAAGATGCCCCCTCCCAGTCTTTGCTTTGTTTTGGTCTCGGTCCTTTGTACTCCTGCCTATGACTCCTAGATTCCCAAGAAATATTAAAAAAAAGGCTAACCAATGGAAATTTTGATTGGCTGGTAACTTTTTGAGAGTCACGAAAAACATTGACGGGTGTTCAAAAAGGTGAATTTCGAACCCTGCTCAGTAAGAGAAGCCTCACCTGGATGTCACTTGGAATCAGTGACACGCTGACTCTGCGGCGACTGCCATTCTGGTAAAGAGCAGAGGGTTGAATGCGAGCAGCGGCAGCCATCTTGCCAGAGTCAACATGTTACCTGCTGAAAGCTTTTCTTCCAGCTGTCACTTTCATCCAGATCTAGGGGTGAAACAAAGCCGGTCAAATCAAACATAGGCAAACAAAAAGGTGAAGAAAAACGATGAGAGACCAAGAGGAGCCCCAGTGTCATCGATGCTCCTGCGGGAGTTCTGCTGCTGGATCATCTTCTTGGCCTCCTCCAGCACCGCCTCATGTCGCTCCAGTCGCCTCCTCACATTCTCCACGTGAGCCACCATCAGCTCCACTGCCCGACTCACACGAGCCTCCTGTTGTACATTGCGGCCAGCAACTGTTAGGCACTCACTGGTCCAGATTTTACACCATTAACATAACACGTATGATTGTCAGCACCCAATACCACAGGATAAGTGCGTGTGTAGGCCAGCGAGTGCGGTAATGGATCAAAAAGTAGCTCTTTGGGCAAAAAAGGTTGGGCACCGCTGATCTACATGAAGGTGGAAAATCCATTTCTCAACAGATTAGGTGTCTTGCGATACCACCTGGCCACCAAATACAATGTCTTCCATACCAAAAAGACTCAATGCTTTTGCCTCCACCAAACACCGAAGCAGACTCACTTTCGGCCGTTGAAGTAGCACCACTCCTCGTTTACAACTGAATGGGATATAATGGTTGGGGCGGGCCTCCAACTCGGAGCAAGGCTATCCAGATATCCGACCTGCTCCATCCTGCTCCTCTCTATGCAGAGGAGCAGTGGCTCTACTCTGAGCCCCTCCTAGATGACCAAGCTTCTCACTCTATCTCTAGGGGAGAACCTGGACACCCAACGGAGGAAATTCATTTCATTTCAGCAGCTTGTAATCATCCATCCATCCATCCATCCATCCATCCATCCATCCATTTTCCGAACCGCTTGATCCTCACTAGGGTCGCGGGGGGTGCTGGAGCCTATCCCAGCTGTCTCCGGGCAGTAGGCGGGGGACACCCTGAATCGGTTGCCAGCCAATCGCAGGGCACACAGAGACGAACAACCATCCACGCTCACATTCACACCTAGGGACAATTTTAGAGTGTTCAATCAGCCTGCCATGCATGTTTTTTTGGAATGTGGGAGGAAACTGGAGTACCCACGCAGGCCCGGGGAGAACATGCAAACTCCACACAGGGAGGCCGGAGCTGGAATTGAACCTCTGCACTGTGAAGTCGCCGTGCTAACCACTGGACTACCGGGCCGCCAGCTTGTAATCATAATAAAGTTAATAACACATTGGATTTATATAGTGCTTTGGGTGGAGGGGGGCAGGGGGCACAGATTGAGGGAAAAACAATGACAACTACAGAACAAGAGACATCAGAAATGAAAGGAAAGCCAGTTTGAGGAGGTAGCTTGGAGAAGGGATTTGTAGTTTTCTCATGAGTCAGAGTTCCAGAGGGCAGGGACAGCGGCAGCGAAGTTTCAGTCAGCAGTGGGTTCAGCGCCACATCAGTGCTCGCCTTGTCAAATTTGGAGGAGGGCAGATCATCTTATGATCGTTTGATGAGCAATGGCAAAGTCCACTCCGTGCCGACCACGTGTAACGAGCAATACACTAAGAACACAAACAGCTCGTACTGCAAAATGTCATTGACAGTCTGTCTGATGTTTATCCTGAAAAAAGTGAACAATAAATAACTTGGCTGCATACGTGTACCTGGTGCACCGCTCCAAGAACCTCGGCCGTGTTGGAGATACGTTCAATGGTGCCAGTGAGGATGTCTAGCGACAACTCCAGCCTCTGCAGGATTTTACTGCGCTTGCTGTCCAGACACAGGCCCTTTAGTGCCTAGAAAAACACCACAGGCACACACTTTACTGTACTTCATTGTCTATTCCGCCACCCCCTTTCTGCTCATGTGATGGAAAAGTTGCTTTGAAATTGCTTTTACACAGTGTTGAGTCTCTGGACTGCCAGCCCACCCGCCCGCCACGTGTGACCAAGTGAATCTGATTGGGTGGCTTGGTGATGAAGTGCCGCCTCCACCAGTGAAAATACAAACGATGCATGTCTTTTATGGCCCTTGCCTTTCTGAGCCGGTTGAGAACAAGTCACACCTCAGCTAGTCGTAATGCGCCTAGCTCTTGCTCGGTTGTTGTGGTAATGAAAGCCGTACTCGGTAGTTGAGAAGTGGTTCACTTCAAAGAGCTTTTGTTAAGACACCGGGACCTGTTTGTAATTGTAGGTAAAAACGCAAAACAAAATGCCTTGTTTAAAGTGTCCGCCTTGTTGTGTACCGTGCGCACCTCCAGCGTCTCTCTGCCTCTGGACAGCTCCAGCAGGACGTTCTCCTCAGCCAGGTTGCGGGCATGCTCGTCCGCCTGGAGCCTCTGTTTCAGGGTGTACTGGTCGCAGCGGAAGGCCAAGGCGATCTGAATGAAGTTCTTCTGTGAGAGCGACGATGAGGATGCCCAAAAAGAAACATAATTTGCCGTATCGATTTACGTGTTCCAATTCATACCTGTAACAATGGTTGTAATGTATAGTCCAATGCGTTTTGATATGTGATTGCCACGCATGACACTGCCCTGAGCATTTGAGTTACTCATTTATTTAAGGAAGGATGGTATCTGGCACCATCTAGCGTCGTGAATGGGTATAATGTCTAAACCCCCGAATATAAGACGACCCCCAATTTTTCAGTCTTTTTCAATGCAAAAGACACCGTCTTATATTCGGGCCAATACGGTAAGTAGCCACTGTGGTCCAATACAATTCGCTGCAACCATATTCCACGTGTGTTTGTGAGAGCGGGGAGGAGAGTTCTGCACCTCTGCACTGTGAGGTGGACGCGCTAACCAGTTGTCCATCGTGTCGCCGCGTATGATACTTAAAATTTAAAAATGAGAGGACCTCTCAAGAAAGCGAAAAAATGAAAAGAGAGTTTTAGCAGCTGACCTTGTTCTTGGAATCTCTAAAAACTAGAGAAATAAATAAACAAATGAACTTACTTCCAAATCAGTCTCTGACATCTCCCCACTGTCAAGAAAACAAAAGCTCAGTTAACACGTTCAATCTACACACTAAACACATGATTTGTGGATATCAGGCTGAGACCTGTTGAGGCCCACTCGATCTATGATGGACAGCTCGTTCCAGTTGCTTGGTGGTGGCTCCTCCCGACTGCTTTCTGTCGTTCAAAAGACGCGATTACCGCTATAATTCGTGTGTTTTCGGTGCAACACTTATTGATGACAGTCCAAGATAATCGACATCAATGTTGTCTTTGTCCCACTTGGGCAAATTTATCCATCCATGACCTTAACGGCTTAACCTCAGGAGGGTCACGGGGATGCTGGAGTAACATTGTAATTATTGTTCACTTCTACCTTTTTTTCATCATGTAAGTCAATCTTGATTACTGGTTATGCATTTTTTAAATAAGCAGAATAATTGTACACTGCCGACAGGCAGCGTGTCCACTGGTGCTGTCAGTTCCTTTTTCAGGAATGTGAAATATTGGCTTTTTTTGTACTTTTTTTGGTTTTTGTACATTTAGATTATTTTGCCCACTTGCTGCTTCAAACTTGGACTGCACCATCTCAAGACTTGGGACAAAAACAGGGAGAGAAATCTGGAGTTTTTGGAAAAACTACATGACAGGGGAAGGCCATTAAATTTTGTGTTTCATGTTTCTTTCACCACAAAATAGGAAATGCTAAATAACGCCTCTACAGGTGCAAAAAAATAATTTTCATCCCAAACTATGGGTTGCCGTTTGAAAAGTATCTCACCTTGAAAATCATATTTTTGTCATGTTTAGCTTCAGACAATGTTTACAAATCTGGTATCAATTTTCGAGTCACAATTTTGCACATTCATGACAGTTGACAGCATTTATCAACCAAGAAATACAGTAAATTATGTAATTGAATACAATTATAAAATACAGTAGTATACAGTATTTAGAATCTGAACATAAACTAAACTTTTAGATACCAAACATAAATCTCCGGCTCGATCCCGCCTCCGGCCTTCCTGTGTGGAGTTTGCATGTTCTCCCCGGGCCTGTGTGGGTTTTCTCCGGGTACCTGTACTCCCGTTTCCTCCCACATTCCAAAAACATGGATGGCTCAAAATTGTCCCGAGGTGTGAGAGTGAGCGAGGATGGTTGTTCGTCTCTGTGCCCTGCGATTGGCTGGCAACCAGTTCCGAGTGTAGCCTGCCTCCTGCCTGTATACAGCTGGGATAGGCTCCAGCACCCCCACGACCATTGTGAGGATAAGTGGATTATAAAAAGGTGATGTGTATATGTGTGAAATAACGACCACATGGACATCAGTGCTTTGGATTTAAAATAACCTATGCACTTCAGGAGTGCACCCAGAAACATTATGAAATCTTTAATTTTAACCATTACTCCTTTAAAAATCATGTAAAACTCAAAATGTGCTCTCTCACACCCAGACCAAGTCTAGGGCACACCAGACACCACAAGGAACCAAACAAAGCATGTTCCTTAAGGTCTGATGTTGTATTTTGACATAATTTTGAAATCTTCAATTTACATCCAGTACCGTCTGTCAAAGTGCATTCTGGGATTAACCGCATATTTCCTCATGTTCACCACTATTTATTATTTTGAATCTTGTCTGCTGTTTCTCTGCGGATTGCTATTTGAGGGGTTTTACACCCTTAGGACACTCGTGTTGACCTGTAGTGTAAAAGAAACCTACCTGAATCGCTGTCGTCGTCATTATGAAAAGATGCCTGGCAGCCATTGGTCGCATAACCCAGCTGAAAGACAACCGAGCATCTGCACGTGTGGAATTTTGGTGAACGTTTCGCTGTCATTTACTCACCTGAGGGCGCTCGGCTGAATGGACGGAGGCCATCTCAAACCGCTCCATTTTGTCACTCAGTTGAACGCAAATCCTTAGCTCTAGCTCATTTTATGGTGGCTGATTCGCATGGACTCGCTCTGTGCCGTACTGAGAATAGATAATCCCATTATGAGATCCACAGTCAAGGCACAAGAGGACAAGTCGCTTTGCACCTCCTCCTAGCCATGTTTGTCTACAGCAAACAAAAGTTGACAGTTCTCAATTTGACATCACACCTAATTTGGAACTTGAAATTTCTAACACTAACACTTGTGTTAACATGACGGAAGAAGATTGATCCGGCAGGTTTACAACCAACAACACGACTCATTGAATGATCGTGTTTCAGTTTGGTAAAATGAGCACTACACACCAACATGGTTGGAAAGTCCACATTTTTATTTTTTATAGAAGAGCTCATCTTTTAGTAGAGGCGCTGGGGCTTTCCCATGGTGCTCTTGACATACAGGGCACGCACGTTTTGCCAGTTCTTCTTCAGCAGCGACACTAAGAAGTTGACGGCAAGGTGGATGTTGTACACCAGCTCGTCCTCCGTCATCTTCACGTGTCCGACGGCCACAGCCAGACAGAGGACCTGAGGCGCACCAACGCAGGATGAAGTGCTGCGAGAAGCCGCCACGCAAGACGTTTGTGGCTCATCTTACCTTCTTCATCTGGAACTTGATGGTGGATTTGACCTCGTCCACTTTGGTGTTTAGATTCTCATTGTGGGTGAGCAGCGAGGGGAACTTGCCGGCCTTGTTGAGCCCAGGGCCCAGGATACGAGGGATCTGCTTGATCAGAGACTCGGAGGCCAGGAATGCATCATACTTCTTGGCTGGAAGAGGCGCAAATGGTCAAGATCCCAGGGAGACACAAAACATTTATCAGGGCAACCTGTGAATGAGTCCTCACCAAGTTTTTTAACCATTTTCTTGTTCTTATTGAGCTTTTTGAGTGCCTCCACATCCATGTGTGGAAGGTTGGCGGCTTTGGCCTCATCGCAATGCTGCTGGTCTCCCAAAAGGCAGACTGAGAACTTTGGCCTGGGAAGAGTCTTCAGCCTACACATTAAGAATCACATGTCACAATTGGAGCACACATCAACAACCAACAGCACTGCATCAGGGTTCACTCCATCTTGTAACTCTTTGATGCTGCCAGTATGTATTTAAAAGAAATGGTAAACACTCCACTTTACTTCCTCAAAAATGAAGGGTGCTGGCAACCTTAGGTTACTTGCTATCCATCACTTCTGGAAACAATTTAAGATTTTCTTTATAGGTCAACACTGCCACTAGTCTGAGCACAAACAAGGTTCTATCCAATTCACAACTTTAACATTTTCAATGTTAAAAGTCTTACCATACCACCATAATGCCAGGAGTCTTCATTCATAATATAGCGAACATTGGTCGGCTAGAAGGCCGTGAGCTTAAAAAACCCCTAGCTCAGCCCATCAAAGCCTCCCCTCATGTTTTAAGACCCAGGGTAGGGGTCCGCCTGCCGAGGCTGGATCAGCTCCGGCAGACTACCCAAAGTACTTCTCCATGCCAGCGCCTGGCCTGTCAGAACTGAAAAAAAAAAAAGTCTATACACTACCACCTAACTGCTTTAGCCAACGTTCCGACAAGAGCCAGACGCAAACATGGACAAGGTTGGGTGAGACAGTAAATGATCCAACCTGACTGTGCCGGAGAAACGCTTGTCCTTCTGGGGATCATAATTTTTCAGGCTGATCTGCAGCTCCACAGTCTCCACAAACCTAATTAGCAACACACGCACATTAGCCATGTAGAAGAGTCATCGGCAAAGACAAATGCTGCTCTGAAAACTTACTTCCTCTTTTTCGTTTTCGAGCCCGTCAGGACTTCTCTCACGGCCTCATACAAGGTGTCTCTGGAAACCTTACTATGACACAAATTAGCAGAGTTAACCATAAATTATGGGAGATACTCAGATTTGTTATACCTTCTGCCATCTGGCGAAAGTGCATTTAATTAGGCTGCCTTTCACGTATCATTGCTAGTTTACAGATGAACAAAGTATAAACGGCTCAGAATTGAAGTGCATATGGATAACGTCCCACTGCACTTATGACACTCACGGCACACAAGAGAGCCAAAGCACCCGAATAAAAACGAGAGGTGAAAACGCAACCTTCTTTAAGGAAATTTCTGCATTAGTTATGAGTTTCAAATCATCATCACTCACACTTGCATGTAGAGTTGCATTACAAGAATAATGACCCGCGATCGATTAGATGCTTTTCTTTTATTCCGTGGCAGACAATACTCTCCATTCGATTAAGATGCTACATAAAGATTATTATTGATAGAGTATTAATCGTAGCTAAATGGACCATACAGAGACAAAGTGGCTGCCTTCCTGTTAAATAGATCGTTTTGAAAAAACACCATAAACGGGATCAGGATTGAACTTTTTATTGATTGCAAAATCATATATATATATATCTATATATATATATATCATAGTCAAAAAAGTGATGGTTAAGATATGTTCCATGATTTAGACGCCAAATAGTAATCTTAAATGTGTCGGATGACAGTGGATGCACGAGGATTAGATCTTGAAACGTAACTTCGTGCAGCGCAACGATAGTGCTTGTGTCCCCAGGATGGTCAAAAAGATGCCACGATTACACGAAATGATCGAACGTTTCACATAGTATTCATTTAGGTAGAATAATGATAGACGGCTAAATACTAGTCGAAACCTTATTTCAATTTGTCATGAATTGATTGAAAGAGACGATACCTCATTTTAGCGGCTTTTCCTCTGGCCTTGCTACGCTAGAAAGGAAGTGCTGGGGGAAGTTGCGTCAAATAAAAGCTGCCGGAGTTCTACGTCATTATTAAACGCCCGAAACGGAGTTTCAAGGGGCTCGGTTATGAGGTATTTTTAATATTAGTCTTTAAATCTTTTCTATTCTCCTATTCTATCTTTTTTTCACCAAATAAATAGAATGCATTAGTATAATTTCAGATTAATGTATTAAATAATTATACAATATTTTTGTTTTGATGCATTTTCTTGTTTGTGTAAAAAGGAAAAAAGACACAAATACAATAAAATAAAACTCAATACGACGATTAAAACAACTTTAGTTGTCAAAACAAGAAATTCTGCAACAATATACAGTCAAATGTATTGGTGATAAGTGACCTGATGTACTTTTGCAAGTGCAGCAAAGGATACAGCACACAACCATCAACAACAAAAAAGTGAAGCTTACACTATCTACAGTACATGCAATTACAATCGTTTTGTGTATAGCAATATAAACATAAATATCTCTATCTATCTATGTATTATGCATCTGGGATTCTTTTCAACACTGCTTGAAGTGACTTTTTTAGGAATGTCTCATTTAGCATCAGGCAACCAGACAGGGATTGTTTGTGTGAAGCATTTATCTGGAAAATAAAACATGAATCTTGGTTTGAAAAAAATACTTCAAACAATAATGTAAATGCAAAATTGTATACTTACAAGGTTGCCATATTTTGTGAGAACAGTCAACATTGTTTTTGCAAAGTTGACAGATTTTGTGAATGGCAGGGCCTGGCTAACTAACTGTTCAATCAACTGTGTGAACAGTTCTTCATTCATGTCAGGCTGCAAAAAAAGTAACAAAACTGACATGTTACATATAACATGACATATTTTGACTGTAAAATGCCACTTGCCACACAAAAACATCTGCCAACCTCGGAATCCAGCAAGCTGTGAATAATAGAAAGCAGAGTCTCATTCCATGATATTTTCAGTGTCATCCTGGAAGGAAAAGAGGAGTCAGACAAAACTAAAAAATAAAAGCGGTGAAATGTTTTGTCTTACTGAAGCACAAAAAGCCTGTTGTGAGAATCCAGGCAGCCTTCAATCAGTTTGTTCAGGAGCTCAGCTTGTGCACTCCCTGAAAGAACGAATGGCTCAAATTAAGAGACACTTCCCGATTCACAACGGCATCTCTTCCATTTTTTTAAGGCTCACCTAAGTTCTCTTGCGCTAAAAGTGGGCCAATCAGACCGTGGCACATTGACCTGGTGTAACGGCTGCAGAATGACATCACAACACTCACCAGGCATCTGGATGCCGGCTCGAAGAGGGCCAGCACCTGCAGACAGCAACTTCTGTGAAGCCATGCACTTCATTGCACAGCGACCCTAAGAAGTGACTTGTGACACATACATACCCTCGGCAGTAGTAGATTCTTGATGAGCGTTGATGCTGTGCTGAAGCTGAGGTCGGGCGACAGAGCCAATATGCAGTTGCAAAGCTGCGGCAGAGTGTGCTCTGCTAAGTCGGACAAACTCAATTCGCCACACAGTACTTGCACCTTGTACACAAAAGAACAACATGTGTTAACATTGTTAAGCGCTTTGTTACAGCTGCCGCTGTTGTGAAAGCGCAATATAAATCAGCATGTATTGTATGTGGCATTTGCGGTGTCAAAAAGGCTCCAAAAAGGTACTGTGGCTGGTGTTTTCCTGTGTCACCGCTCTTGTGTGAAAGGTACCAACACGGAATGGGGGCTGAGAGCTGGGGGCATATTTCACATTGAGCATCTTTCAATAAGGTTGAACACATCAGACATGTAACCCGTAGATCCAGCATTAAGAGGGAACAAATATTTGAGCACCAATGGTGGCGTAACACATGTGGACAGTTAATCTAACGATGCCCACGGCATATAAAGCTACCTTTTGCTATTTTGATGTTCAGAACAAGAGGTACAGTTTTAAAGTGAACCCTCAAAATAACCCATTTTGGAAGTAGTATCAGTTGCTTTACAGATGGGGCACGGCAGCGTTGCAAAGGGTAATAGTGGAAAGCTGGGACCAGGGTTTGAAGTTTAACACCTGAGACTCACTCCGCTTGCCCTGTTAGGTTGAACACAATTTTTGCTGTCCTACAAGGATATGACTGCCGAAAGCCATCGCAGCTGTGTGAAAAACATATGGGGCGTTCACACGGCACACATTGCATCAGTGCTGCACCGACGTATTTTGTTGCGATACATCTTACAATTCTTACAAAAAGCAAATTTTGTGGAGCGTTCACACGTAAAAAGCTGCTGACTAAAGCGAAGCGTGTTTACCTTGGTGTAGCTCCACCTGCGTTCACACGGCAGTTTCTGCGGCCGTGCAACACGATAGTACTGTATTAATACGGAAATAAAACAAAGAGCTGTCGTGTTGCTTCTTTTAAAAACATGCCCTTTATTAATTTGTTTAACTCAAGCAACTACAGGCACGTCCTTCTCGGTCTCCGTGCCTTCTCGAGAGGTGTTCAATGACCGCCCCCAAAAATGTAAATCAACGATGACTTCAATGACACTCAGAAAAACAAACATAATGCGCCAAACAGAAAATCAAGAGAGGAAGTCACAAAATAAATTCTATGGGGGGTGAGTTGTGAACACACAACAGAGGAACAAACCACACAAACAACTCCGAGACAGTCCAGTCTCCTACAAAAGGAAAGATGACAGAAGTACAACAGAGCACGAAAGCAACGCATTCCACCCGTATGTAATCAACTCTTCTCATGCGTAGCGAGTCTACTCCTGTAGTGTTCACACGTACCATTTTACATCGGTGCTGCCCCGCAAAGGAGCATTTTTAAACCACTTCCTTGAGCAGGGTTAAATTTGCTCCGGTTTAAGCTGTTTTAAGGGGCTACACCGGTGTAACTTTGCACGTGTGAACGCTCTACTGGGGCAGCACCGGAGCAAATGTTGCCTTGTGCACACCCCTATACAGACATGGCAATGTTTCGCTTTGCTGAGTTAAAAGGAAAAGGCAGATAAATGCCAGAGCTACTCTTTGATCTCACGTGTGGCACCTTTCCATGTAAAATGGTTTCTAGTACAGTACATACTTGAGTGGCATTCCAGTTATTCAGCACTTCAAACACGTCAAGAGAGCGGTGGTCCCACTGTAAAAGGATTAAACAGTCACAAAAAACTTACAGGGTAGACGAAGAAAACCAAATGGGCTTCATACCTCGGTCTGATTTTGGAGTAATTCCTTGATTTCAAGAATAGACGCCTGAGTGAGCACATAAAAAGACAACACATCTGCTCAGTAGGAACTGATGTTGTGAAAATTAGTGGTTAGCAAAGTACCAAAGAGGGTGTCCAATCATCATGCTTCATCATTTACTGAAAGAACTTTGGGGAAACTGATGGATTTAAATGCATCCATCTTTACCTTCATGTGTTCAGGCAGAGGATCACGGGTGTCGCCCTGTTCTGCTGCATCCGTTTCCGATTCTACTGCCATCTAGGAACAAAAGTCACAGGTCGGACTGAAACAATGAATTGAATTATCATTTTTTTCCAGATGGACTATTATCATCGCGGACTCATGCGCAACTAGCAATAAGGTGGCGCAAAGGCAAGGAGGCAGGAGGAAAGAGTGCATTGGAGACAGAGAATGTCCAAGGTTTAGAATAATTTCCTGCTGAAAATAATAATAATAATAATAATAATAAAAAAGAAGATTCAAGACCCACTGTGATTACACTTTGATTATTTTCCATAATTGCAGAGCCCTAGTGTCTAATCTTCAAATTTCTCCATAATTGGAAAACGTGCATTGGAGTCAAGTTATTGTTACCACAGTATTTTTTTCAGGCAGAAGATTGTGGGAGTTTTCCGACGCTGGGATCTCACGTGAAGCATCCGCGTCCACTTCCTCTGCCATCTGTGAAAAGGGTTACAACGTTGGTGGCTGCCATTGCAGCAAGAAGTGTTCACT
Organism: Hippocampus mohnikei; assembly: GCA_026261675.1. Lineage (NCBI taxonomy): Eukaryota > Metazoa > Chordata > Actinopteri > Syngnathiformes > Syngnathidae > Hippocampus > Hippocampus mohnikei. The sequence continues at coordinate 7,069,177 of JAKGUB010000822.1, read as the reverse complement.
CCTTTTTCTTTAACCAGTTGCAGAAAGAACCGTTAAAAAGATGACAGCTGAATGAACACATTTGTCCCTTGTTTTTCTTTACCTTCATATTTTCGAGCAGAGGCTCGTGATCATGTGCTCGCCCAGCGGTGTGTTCATCCGTTCTCATTCGTTTCTTCTGCAGCTGAATTTCTTCATCCTCATTATTTTGAGCATCAAAATGGCCCTTCCTTTTCTTGTGAGTTCCCCTCTCAGACAAACCAGGTGCAGTCTGAGGTTCCTCCGCTTGAAGGCCAGAGCACTGAGCCCACCCACCGGTCTCACCACCCACTCGCTGTGACAGTGCCGTTAGTCGCTGAGCGCATGCTGGGCCGTAAAGGGGTTCCTCCATGGGACAGCCCAAGGTTCTTTCCAGTTGCTTCTTCCATGCGGTGACCCACGGGTCGGGACGGGGCTCCTGACCAAGACACCGGAGTAGACGGAGGACAGCAGCTTTGTGGAACCGCGAGTGGACCAGGTAGATGAATGTCAGCAAGTTTTGCTGGAACAGTGGTGGAAAGAGCCACACCAGAGGTTGACTGCATGTGAGGGGGAAAATGGTCGTGAGAAATTTGCAAAAACAACTGACACAATATTGCAATGGATAAATTTGAATTTCATATATGTCACGAAAAAAACTACAAACACACACATGCAAACTAAAACAAAACGCACAAAACATAAACGCTGCAAGTAAAAAAATGCTGCAAACGGCCAAACTGCAAACACTGGAATATCCATCCATCCATATTCTAAACCGCTTTATTCTCACAAGAGTCGCGGGTGTGATGGAGCCTACCCCAGCTGTCTTCGGGCAGTAGGCAGAGGACACCCTGAACTGGTTGCCAGCTCAGCGCAGGGCACACACAGACGAACAACCATCCGTGCTCACACTCACACCAAGGGACAATTTAGAGTGTTCAATCAGCCTGCCATACATGTTTTTGGAATGTGGGAGGAAACCGGAGTACCCGGAGTAAACCCACACAGGCACGGGTAGAACATGCACACTCCACACAGGATGGTCGGAGCTCGAATTGAACCCGGTACCTCTGCACCGTGAAGTCGACGCGCTAACCAGTGCACCACAGGGGTGCCAACACCGGAATAATGCAAACAAAAACATAAACGCATAAATACAGGGAAAAAAACACAAACGAATGAAAGAAATTCTGCAATCAATGCAACATGTTGGAAGCAAACATTAGAAACCACAAAACAAATGCAAAAGAAAAGAAAAAACGCTGCAGAAATCCAAAACACACAAACTCGGAAATAACGGCAAGAAAAAAATGATTAAAGTTCACGCAACCAACGAAAGTGTGTGAGACCAGACATGAGCGGGTTGCCTGATCAGTATGACTATAAATTGATCGATAAATCTTTTGGAGAAAATAAAGGAACGTTTTACTTCACGTCTGGAAACACATAGAAGTAGTCTTTTCCTATATTATGATAGACCTGACAGCATAGTTACATGGCGTGAACCATGTTTTGTTCATAAAAGATTGTAAAATATCGAATTAATGCAAGACATACAGTCGATAACATTTAACAAATAGACAAAAGACGGCGGTGAATACTGTAGAAGTTCACGTGAGACCAAAAAATGGGGAGGATCTGGTACTGTACCTCTAATCGTGTCATATTGTTTGGATCATTCGAGGATTTCTTAGTTGCAGAGGTTTTGCTGTTCGGTTTTTTTCTGTTTACACGTGATTTTGTCTCTTTTGTTTACAACTTATTGTGCAGAATTTCTGCGTTTGCCCCTGTCGGCCACCGTAGTATTTATACTGACTGTAACAGTTGACTCGCTGCCACCAGCGTGGACTTACACGGTAAAGGGTGCCCCATCCATCCCCGGGCAGCTGATTTCATCTCGACAAAGTGTTTCGATGAAGTCGGAGAGTGAGCTCTCGGGGCCGGCCCGCTGCTGCCGCCTGAAGACTTCCAGCGCTCTGTGGGCACCTGAAAATCCGGAGAACAGCGACCAAGCCAAAAGCTTCCACTGACCGTCAAAGCGACTCAGCAACTGGCCGGCGTTCATATCCAAGTGAACTCGACCACAGAGGTACTGCCCAATGCCCTTTGGCATTCTTTGGTAGGAGGCGAAGTTAACTTAAGGAACAGAATCTGCCGCCATCTACACTGCGCATGTGTAAATCGTCTGCCACCGTGTGGACACTTAGTGAATAGGCCGTGGCGCTGCACGTCTGTCGTATTTGTTGAAATAAAAACACCACAATTACAACTCGTGTGGTCCATTCATCAAATATGTTTATATGTACATATTGGTATAGAACGAAATAAAATAATCCAATTGCACCCGAGATTTCCTTTTGTTGAAACTCGGGACATGGGTTGTGCTTTCGAATCCTGACGTGATGGTGTCTTTTTTAAACTAAACATTTTGCTGTTGAAAATAGAATACTAATTGATTTAAATTGGCACACATGCACGCATGCTCACACGCACACATTCCGATGAACTAAATTAAACTCTGACAACTCACTAATAAAAGAAGTGGTGTGATGGGGAGGTCAATAGTCAGTGATAGAGAATAGGAAGACTGCTAAAAAGGCATGGTGTTCAAAAGATCATCCCCTTTGAGATAAGGGTAGTTTTCAAACAATGGATGCAGTCCAAGTCTCCTCTTTTACCAGCTTGAAAATAAAAGCAGCCCAAATAATGCATGCTCATCAGTGGCTTGGTAGTAAAATGTGATAGAATAACTTTTCTGCGGTCAGGACACCATGAGTTCACCCAGGGAGAATACAAACCGTCTCAGAATTACACCATGGACGTTGAGATAGAAAGTGCCTTTACCTCTGAGTTTTAAAAAATATTTAAAAATGTAACTTTCGTCAAAAACATCAGCAGTGACTATCACTACCATCTTATTTTAATGGTATTAAACATTCTTGGTAAAGAACTTTGATTTAACACATTCATCTATCCATTTTCTTCCGAGTATCCAGGGTCGTGTCGCAGGTACATATGCTATATTTAAACAGGCATAATGTTTAACTTTGTGTAGCTTTAAAGTGGCTTACACTAATTACTTATATCGAGGACGTTGCCTTTGAACACTAGCTACTATGCTACTTTATTATATTGATAGTCATACTGGTACCTGAAGAGTTTGGAATTGTTTCAGGTGATATGACGTATAATGCCTGAGAGCCATTGCAGAAGGGGAAATGAAGAAATTGCAGCATCCAATTCAAATGATCAGTAATGGAGTGCAGAACATTTTCAGTGAGGCAAACTTTGAAATAAGGTTTATTTCCAATGTGCGAGTACAACTTGTTTTAAAAGACAAAAAACAAATCAGTTATGCCAAAACAAGGTTAGAGTATCATCAGGGTCATCAGGGTACACCAAGGCAGGAATATTCAGGATCGGACATTAACCAAAGAGGGGCACAGTACACTTTCTTTCGACAATTTAAAAAGGTCCATCCACGTAACATTTAAAAACATTTATCTGGTAAACTCAGTTATGAGCACTTAAATCTAACTAGAGAGGCATAGAGAAAAATGTGCAAGGTATCAATGTCTGCAATAAGGAAGGGGGAAAAAAACAGCTGGAAGAAGTAGCCTTTGAATTTGTCGTTAGATTCATCCTATCCAGACAGTTTATCTGAGCAGTGTGCACCATTTATTTTAAGCTGTCCACTGCAGCAGAGTGAATTCAGGTTAGTTTCTCTCTGGTTGAGGGAAAGCAGGTCAGTCACATGACCTACTAAGTCACAACTGAGACTCCCCTACTCCGCCCCACCCCCCACCCCCCAAAGAACATCCAAGCGGGACAGTCAGTCGTACCATAACATAGCCACATCGTCGTGTGGTGACAATTCATTCTAGGACCAGTTTCCACATGGAGAAAATTGCGTGGGAAGGGAAAGGAGGCTCAGAAGCCATACCCCGCTATGAAAAAAGGAAAGTCAAAATTGTCACCATCATCATCATTATCATCATCCTCCTCCTCATCAGCACGAAGAAGAGTCATGGCTATGAAGAAATTGAGCAGACCATCGTAGTCTTCATCATCGTCCTCTTCGTCATCGTCATCATCATCATCATCATCGTCATCATCATCATCTGTATTACACTAATAGGCAAAAAGAGAAGCGGAAGGGTACGTTCAGGTGGTGGCAACAGCGCATGGCATGTTCAGCAAAGCATACGTACCAGGAATGATCTGTGGTGTGTAGACCTGTCATGCCGGTAGAGGCACTCCGTCTCAAAGGGGCAGTATTGGTATCGGACATAGTAAGAGCAGCTTTGCTTACTATACATTGAAAAGCAAAAAAAAAGTACATTTCAGTTCCTCACCAACCCATTCAGAATCAGGCGGGGTGCGCGCATGAAATTCGGGCTCAATTCCATTTTCTGTTTTTAAGATTCCAAGTTTTAAAACGAGAAACTGGCGATGGCTCGCTCCGTTCGACGGGAGACAGCAACACTGCCCCCTGGCGGACAGAGGAGGGATGGTCTTTTAACATCTGAATATCTGAGACCTATGTGTGTGTGTGTAGATCTTAAAATGATGTGTCTATGGATCCCACACGCAGAATTGAATAGACACTCCCCGAGTTACGAACATCCGAGTTACAAACAAACGGTACATACGAACATTTTCATGGGTCTGTCGAAAAAAAAAAAAAAGTTAGATTTTGTATTGCGCGCCTTTTTCCGAGTGCCGAACGGGGCGGAGGAGGACGGCGGAGGCGACGTTCGAAGGCGGCCGCGGGGAGAGGCGTGGGGGGCGGGCGTGTGACGGTTGAACGGGCGGGGAGGCGTCCGGCGCGCCGGTCGACGACCGGTAGTCTACTCTCCCCCGCTGAAGCTGCTGCTAGTTTAGCGGGCAGCTAACCCTCGAGCCCTGAAGAACGTGACGAAAAGCTCTCTCCCCGTTATATGGATGCCAATATAAGCCTTAAACATACATTCCAGACAAAATATAGCACTGAAGCAACTTACGAACGAATTCACCTTATGAACAATCGTCCGGAACGTAACTCGTTCGTAACCTGGGGAGCGTCTGTATTTACAAATAAGTCATGAGACACAATTAAAAAAAAAAGGGGGGGGGGGTGAATTGCTGATGTATTTGTGGATCCGACAAACATGACAATCGTGGATGCACCTGTGTTACTAATTTTGACACAAATCTCTCCCCACACGTGACGACACCACAATGGTTTTGTGCGTCGAGTAAAATCGGAACTTGTGAGAAGGTCTTTCTGGAGTCAGAAACGTTTTGTAATCTAGTGTTCCTCTTCAGAATTTGGAAAACGTTGTCACTGTTGCACTCATGCCATACGTACACGCATTTGATTGTAGGGCATTACCGTAATTTCCGCACTATAGAGCGCACCTGATTATAAGCCGCACTCACTACATTTTTTTAGAGGAAAACCAATTTTGTACATACACAAGCCGCACCTGTATATAAGCCGCATGTGCCCACATTAAAACATGTAAACATATTTACAAAGAAACATGGTACACAGAGAGAGTTTTCAAAGTTTTAACAATATAACTTAACAATAATAATAATATAACTCTTCCCAAACGGTGCCTGTGACGCGGCAGTAAAACGGTAGCAACATGGTAACAACACGCTAGCAACAGAATAGCAACACAGTATAACAGGTCTGGTAAAAGACGATACCGGTACTTGTAAAAATCACGGTGAGCCGTCGTTTATGCCAAGTTTACGTGCAGCAGCTGTTTCCTTCTTTATTGGACAGCCCGATTGCTTTTAGTTTGAAAGCTGCGTCATATGCCTTTCTTTTTGCATTTTCCATGATGAGGGTATATTCACGCTAATTTAATTTATGCACAAGACAAGACGTTGCAGTCTTCCTCGACGCATATATTCCAACGGTCTTAATCTTACCTTTTCTACTCGAGCGCCCCTGGCGGCCGTTAGAAAAATTACACAAATTGGCCACATCACTGTATAAGCCGCAGGGTTGAAAGTTTGGGGAAAAAAGTAGCGGCTTATAGTCCGGAATTTACGGTAGTATTGATTGTGCAAAGTACGGTAATTTATTTTTAAAAGTAATATAATTGTCCCTCTCCCCCTAAAGTCAGCCGTGGCAATGACAGAAGAACATAGCGTTTGAGCCTTGCGTCCTTGATTCAAAGTCGTGTATCAATCTTTATACATCATTGACATACTATTCATTCATGCGCATGGTAATGTGTGTCACAATGAAGTGCATCCCTCACACAATAAAATATGTCCGACATATCATGCTTGGCAACGACGCTAACGTTTGTACAGTAATGCTAACATGATGTCATCATTTATTTAGCGGTTTGATTTACTTACAGTTCTGGCCTCTCCAGCAGGTTTGATTGTAGATATTGTGCCAGTTTTAAAGGGATTCTCACCTGTCAGCAAATCAACTTTTTTTGTTTTGTTTGCTGATAAGATGAATAAATGGGGTGTGTACTAAGGCTCTCTTCAGGTCCTGTGGTCATTATTATGACATTTTAGTGCAGGTTTGTTTGTTGGGGCAAAAACCGTCTGAGTGGCTGCCATCCTCAGATTCAACACTGCACTGCATGTGAATTTGGCTTTCTGTTTTCTGGATTTGACTTTCAGGGACTCCTCACGTCACTTCCAGAATCTTGACCTAATTGCTCTGCCACGGTGGGCTCAGCCTCATACGCGACTCCATCGCGAGTTGCAGTTGGAATAGTAGCATTTGTGAATATTTTTATATCAATTTTCAGGTTTGTGATGTATTGGCATAGTATTTGGTTAATTTATTTGGCACATTTTATGTTCAAACTGATAAACATTGTTTTTGGCAAATAACCAATTAAACTTAAAGCTGGGACAGGTGCCAAAAAAGGCTGAGAACGTTGAGGAATGCTCAGCAAACACCTGTCTGGAACATCCCACAGGTGAACAAGCTAACTGGGAACAAACAGATGGATGCCAAGATTGGTCCATAAAAAGGAGCTTCCCGGAATCGTTCAAAGACGGGGCTACGTTCACCTCTTTGTGAACAACTGGCTGAGAAAATAGTCAAGTAATCATCCTCAATGTACTATTGGAAGGAATTTGGGGATTTCATCATCCGAGCCCATCTAAGATGTACTGATGCAAAATGGAAAAGTGTTCTGTGGTCTGCCTAGTACAATTTTTTTTTTAATTGTTGTTGGAAATTGCGGGCATCAAGTCCTCAGGGACAAAGAGGAAAAAAACCATTGGGACTGTTCTGGATAAAAAGTTCAAAAGAATTTGTGTTCGAGGCAATGGCATGGCTAACTTAATGTATTTGTGAAGGCATCATTAATGCTGAAATGTTTGTACAGGTTTTGGAGAAACATATGCTGCCATCCAAGCAACATCTTTTTCATGGACGACCCTGATTTTTTCAGCAAATCACATTCTGCACGTGTTACAACAGCGTGACTTGGTTGTAAAAGAGGGCGGGTACTAGACTGACAAGCCTCCCACTGTAAACGTGGGACGCGTTATGGCGCGTAAAATACGATAGCAGAGACCCTGGACTGTTGCTGAAGCTGTACGCCAAGCAAGAACTGGACACAATTCCACCTACAAAAGCTTTGCCAATTAGTATCCGCAGTTTATCAAATGCTGTTCAAATAAAAGGTGATGTAACAGTAGTAAAAACAATAACGTTTAACAGTTTGAACATAATATATTCCATCTTTGTAGTGTACTCAATTAAATCTAGGTTCAAGATGATTTGAAAATTATTGTATTGTTTTGCTTTTTGTTTAACACAATACCCCAACTTCATTGGAATTGGGTTTGTATTTGGGTAATAGTTTAGTCTTGGGTAGTATTGTTGAGACTAGACTCTGCTCAAATCATCTCCGCCCTCGCAAGCAGATGGTCCTCCAGGAAACACGCCCTTTGAGCACCGTTTTCAAATATTCGTGAGGGGTGCAAGGCCCTAGTGGGTGGGGGGAGGGTGAGAACCCCTTTAAGGTTTAACACCAATCCACTTTGGTACTGGTCAAAGTTTATCAGGCAGTCCTTGAGAAATGACCGCTCATAGCACCCGCTCATGCGCTTGTCGGACATCCTGATAGCTGCTCGAGAAAGTGGGCTTGTGCTCAGTCTGCAGGGGCGATACATGGGTAAGACTGAGGACCCAATCGTTTTCTTGAATTGGGCTGAGCTGGTGCTTAGAGAACAAGAATGCTCAGAGATGGCTGAATGGAGGAAAAGACCCTTTGGGGGGGATGGGGTGCTTCGGCTGAGGAACTAGCATTTTAACACAGCTAAGAGTTGATTTTACATGACAGATACTTTTTAACTCATTTGATTTGCAAAAACACCATCATTGAGTGCCAAAACATATGAATACGGTTTTGGTGTTTTTTAATTAAAAAAAAAAAGAAAAAAACAACAATTCTTGGAAATGAAACGATTGGAAATGTTTTCTCTTGAAAGGTAAAATGAAAATGTAGAAATGTACTTTTTTTTCCCTGAAGAAAGAAGAGGGTTTAAGCTTTCTTTTGGTAGGGTCCATGCTTATATTGCTCGGGAAGTAAATTTTCTGTTGGCCTTCAACGATTTGTCAAAATGGTCAAAAATGGCTGGCACCGATTCTCCCAATTTGAAAAACCTGACTTGTAAGAAAAGAGGTCAATTGAAAATTGCACGCGACAGAAAACTATTTTCATGTCGAGAAACAAGTTTGGGCTATTTGGAGGTGAGATTTTAGCGAATGGGAAGAAGTAACACCAGAACCACAGTAGCATTTTTGCTACTGTAGGAATAAGGAACATTCAAAGTTTGGGATTTATCAATTTGGATTTGTGAGACTGTGCTGAAATTTATGCATAGCTCCAACCATTCGGCATGCGCGCGCACGCACACACACGCGCACGCACACGCGCGCACACACACACACACACACACACACACACACACACACACACACACACACACACACACACACACACACACACACACACAAACACACACACACAAAATCTTGTGGATGAACAGTGAAACTATAGATACAACGCCTATCCACCTACGCCCCATGAGCTTTTGCGCGAGTTATGTGAAAGACTTTTATATTAAGCCAAACCTGAGGTTTGTTTTCTCTGACAAGTCCGGACAATGTGAGAAAGTCAGAAGAGAAACAGTTCAATGCCTCTTTCTCATCACGTAGCGGGGATAGGAGAGGATGATGATCGCTACTTTCCAAACACTGTCGCTTCAGACGTGAGGCAATGAGCTATCGCGCGTCGCGCTGTGTCATAAAACCGCAATCAATCTTCAAAGTTTATGTGAAACATCTCTCTCTACTTACGTCAACCGCAGCAAATATTAGAACGCTTGGCCCCAATATAAAATGTTTTATCAGCATATCATCTTCCCCGCTCGCTAATCTTACTGACAAAAACGCTTACTGTCCATAAAATATAGCGGCCATCCCGCTTACAATTTCAGAGGCTGGCTAATTGGACTGTCACGTCTCCCAACCAAAACCTGATGTTCGTGTGACACTTGGCACCCGGCGAATCTTCGCAAACCTCACGCCCTAGGCCAGAAAAGTCTCACAGAACTTCCACCTTGTGATGAAAGTTATTCAATAGTCACTGTTCGAGGTCTTCATTAAAGAGATGCTAAAATGAAAGCACGCACATACTGTAGCTCAGGCGTGCCCAACCAGTCGATCACGGTTGACTGTCAGTCCAAGTCGACCGCGAGGGTGTCGGGGAAAAAAATGTGTGCGTGTTATTAATCTTGTAAATTGCCGTGTTAGTGTACAATGCACAGTAAACAGCTTCATTTTCTCACAGACCCCCACCAAAACAAAGTCACCTCTAACCTACGGTGGCGCATGACCTGCATAACAGGAAGTTGTTAGCGGTCAGGTTATGAGCAGACTTATTGCAATATATCTTTTCATTATCATTATTATTCTCCTACAAAATTTGTTTCATCCGCAATTCACCGATGGCACTGGCAAAGAAGGGGAATCTGGAGTGCCAGGAGAAGCATTTTAAAACAGTCCACGCAAGCTACGGTGGGCCGTTTCTGCACTGAACACGCTACAAAGGTGCGTCCCTGCCTTCGCTTCAGGTCTCCCACTCAGGTAGGCACCGATTTCCTGTTCACAAATTCAGCCTCGTCTTGTATCTACTTTATTTTGAGTGCATGTTAGAGTCCATTATGGCTGTTGCTCATCATGGCATCCGTGCACGCATGCGTGTGCACGTGCAGTAACTGGTTGATTGTGGGAGGTTGGCTGCTTGAAGAGTAGCTTTTCAGTCAAAAAAGGCTGGCTTCTTTTTTGACATCAATAACACATTTTTTCAGATTTTTCATTCACAAACTTACATGAACGCTATTACGTTGTGATTGGTTGGTTGAAGGCGCAGAGGCATAACTCAGGCCTCCCAGAGCAAAGTCTGCTCACATTACTCGCGGCAAGGCTAAAAATAGTTTAGCTTTCAGATTCACACAAAACACGATGGCAGAATGGAATGACCGAAATTGTGTTTCCTGTAATGTCTTATTTTGTGGATCCACTCAATGACGTCGTTGACCGATCGGCAAATTATGAGAGCAGGTAACAGATTTTGCATTAAATGCTAAATAATGGCCAACCCGATCAATATTGGTGTGCATATTACAGGTGTCTGCATATTTGATGAATACGGATTTGTACTAAGGCACACTCTAAATTTCAGTCGATGCGAATGCATTTCAAGCTCTTCGATGCACTTCAATAAATGAGGCCCCGCGTTGTTTAAAACTGATTGGTAGGCTGTCAGCATCAAATGGAAAAGACTGCACATTTTTGCCAATAAAACTGCCTTTGAAAAGTATTCCGGTGGTTGTTGCCAGCATATATAGAGCAGTTCCTGTTAGCAGGTAGCATCTAAGGCAGAGGACTGGCATCATATTAGACAATTCTTCACGGGGACGGCGTCATTAACATATTAACAGCATTCTGAATTCAAAATGAAACCTGAGTTCTGGCTTTTTTTTTTTTTTTTTTAATCTACGACTCATTTTACCGCTAAATCTTGCCCCACGCAAATTCAACAGTTGAGCTTCAGATCAGGTTCTTAAATGCAACCGTGGTGAGCACTCAAGAGCTTACCTGAATTTTTTTTTGAAGTCCGCTATTAGTTTTTCCTTCGCTTGACCTTCCACCCAGTATTTGTTCGGCACGTAGAAGGCTGATCTCACCCTGCATTGTGGGCAGGTCCTGAAGCAGAGAGAGCACTTGTGAAGTCACAAAAGGCTTGAAAGCATTCGCGCGCGCAAACGAAAACCTACTTGACAACATCAGACCCGAGGTCTCTAGTTTTCCTCCAGGTCATGATGCACTGCAGGCAGAAGGCATGACTGCAGTTGGGCAAGATTCCAAACACCTGGTTACTGCGGTCCATCTTCTCATACACCTTGTCCATGCATATGCCACAGATGACATCTCGACTCTGGAGGAAAGCCTCCAACGGTACGTCAGCGCACGAGGCTGCAGCGCCACCCGTGGCTTCCGTGCCGCCGGCAAGGCTTTCCTGTCCAAAAACCGTAACATGAGCCAGATCTCGTCGGGTTCAATTGAACACCAAAATGGAGATGAAAACACAAACCTCTTTGTCACATACACTTGTAGAACACTGTTCAGAGCTCTTGGGCGACACTCGGGAGTGAGTATCTGCAAACGAGACGTACGCTGAAATTCCGTCATCGCTTAGGTTGCCTCAAAATTGAAACCAAATCACAACTCTGTATCGGCATATTACACTTGACCTCTGTGATTCAGTTGTTTAAAAAAAAAGTAGTGGAGCTGCCTCAATGGTTGGCGATACCAAGACGGTAGCCTGGAGGATTGGCCGATAGTGATTACGTTTTTTTTGTCACTCTAAAAGTTGTTCATAATATGTGGCTGTAATTCGATAGATACTGACATCTCAAAACACCACGTTCAATGGACAACAACATCTCTGGTCCTCTAAAGAACCAGAAAAGGCACATAAGTCAGAAGTACGGACCATGAGGCGCAGTTTTATTCAGCGTAATATCACTTGCCTACCAAGTCTCACCAAAGTCTGCTCAAACATTAGTGGGACACCTTGTGGGAGCTCGGTCTACTTTGGGCGACTGTCAAACCTTCCAGTCCACTCACAAAGTCCTGCATGTCCCTCTCACAAACACTACATTCAATGTTCGGGTGGCTCCCATCAGGTCGCAGGCTGACGTGTCCACATTCGAGAACGCCCCTCCCTCTCCTAATTGCGAGTACCGGTAACTGAATGCACATGGCACTTTAGCATCTAGCACAGAGCATTTTATTGGACAGCTGTAAATATTTTAACTGCAGCCCTTTTGCATGTTCAACCGGTGTCTGCGTGGGTTTTCTCTGGGTATTCTGGTTTCCTCCCACATTCCAAAAACAAGCATGATTGCTTGACTGAAAGCTCCAAATTGTCCCTAGGCGTGACTGTGACCATGAATGGTTGTTCGTCTATGTGTACCCTGCGATTGCCTGGCAGCCAGATCGAGGGTACCCCTCCAACTGTCCGATGACAACTGGGTTAGGGTCCACGACTCCCCACGCCGCTTTTGAGGGTAAGCGTGGGGTGAAATCACTTACTGTATATTACTTACTGACAATCAATGCTCCATCTTCTCACTTATGTGATAATATCTAAAGCACATCCTTCAGTCTTCTGGTTGGGATGACTCCCCTTAGGCTTAAATACATATTTTGGTGCCCTTTCGATTTTGTTAAGTCGTGGCCTCTAAATAAAAATATTAGTGTGTAAAAACTGTTTCAATGATTTTCATGTTCAACAGCTCAAGTGTTTGAACATTTTCAAAATGTATCGATTTTGTGTAATTGAAAGCATTCTCATTAGTCTTGCATTTTGTTGAATTATGACAAACTAAATTTGTGGTTGCACAAGGATAACATTACAATGTTGTATGACAGTGGCAGTTTGGACTCCAGGATGAATTCATAGCGATAACCTGGGAAACGGAACACTCCCTGTATCGTAGTGTTGCACATGGTTCAGTCCACCTAACGTTTGACAGCACGCAGCCAACGGTGAGTTACGGCACCCACCTTGTAATCGTCTCTCAGCATTTCTGTTCCCAGTGTCTGTGACGTTTGTTGAGTTGACCGCGGATCCCGAAGTGCCACGTCGCCGCCTTGGCGACACATCAGCCTCGCGCACGAGCAAACGTCTCGAACGCCGGTCAGCTGGATGTTGGGCAGCGGTGGAGGTGGAGGAGGAAGAGGAGGAGGATGTGGAGGAGAAGATCGTTGGTACAGACAGTCTTCGACCTGCAACATCTGCACCACCTTCAGGTTGGGGACATGGATGTACCTTGGAGGCAAGTACAATTCTTACTGAGTAATTGAAATAAAACGGACATTTTTAGGACAGGACTGGAACCGACAAAAAGCATCATTCCCTACCTGCAGTGTTCACCATACCAGCATGCACCTTTCTGGTAGTAGCGACATATTGGAGCTGGCGGTGGAGCGGGCAATTCGTGTCGATAATAGCATCTCGAGCCATATCTGCATGAGCCATTCAAGAAATGCCTTCAAGAAAGCAGAGGTGGGTAGGTCATTCATAAAGCAGTTTCCAGACCTGGTAACTATTTGAACCAAGGGGTCCAGTCAGAACACCAGGCATTTTATCAAAGGAGACGTGAGCTACGCAGCTTGGGGGGGGAAATAAATCCATAAATAAAATTGCTGAAAGCTCTCGCTGCTAAGATGATACCAAAAGACACCATTCGTGAACCAAATATTTCCTCAGGTCCAATTGAATACATTTAACCTGAAACCTCACACGCTCCAACGTACGCATATTCAAAGAACATATCCAAGTTCACATTAACTAACCCATAATGATCTTGCAGACCGCACCCAGTTCGAATGCAACGTGTTGCCGAGTTAAGAAGGTCGAGTTTGTTTCAGATCTGAACAACAGAGAATCAGATTTGAGAAAAGAAAAAACTGATGAGAACTACGCAAGTGTAACTACTATTACACATGACGTGTTATCAGGGTAATATTATACTACAAGAACGCCACACCAATCCATGGTCTAAACAAGGAGTCACACGGGCCTGTTTTCTCACTAGCGATGGATTATTGTGATTTTCTACCCAGGCTGTCCACTGTCAGTTTTATCGAAATAAAGTGTGGCATATTAATACATATTTATCCTATTCATTGTGAGAGACCATTAACATGATCCGTGTCTTCTTAAATATCATTAATAAAGACATTTGGAGCAAATTTGTTATTTCAGAAGCAGGGACAGCGCTACAGCAGGGCTTGGTGATGCTATAACCCGGTAAGAGATTTCTGTTTATCCCAGTGAAGTCCCTCAATGAAGCTTAAGCACGGACGTCGTTGCTCTCTGGTGACGCTCTTCTTCATTCCTATGCGGCTTCTTTACAGTGACGTTAATGTACCATAGTAAGATGACAGTGTCCTTACGGAGAGCTTGGTCTCTGTTAATTATGCCTACTGCATAATTCAGCATACTTGTAAACGTCCATATTATTTAAAAAAAATCATGGGTCAGATTGCTCAAACAGGTTGAAAACGTACAAACATATTTGCTAAATAGTCACGATGAATTTGACATGCCAATAGAAGACGCAGCATTTTCCAGCACGTGGTCGCACTGTTCACTCGCCAATCGCCTTACATATTGATATAGGGCTTCACCCTTTCAGGGGCAGCGGTTACTACAGTGAACATCTTATCATGTTATCAGGTTACAGGGTGCATGAAAGAGGTCATGATTTGACACAAAGCAATATTTGGGGGTTTTTTTTAAATCCAATACGAGCATTCCATCCATCCACCCATCATCTGAACCGCGTTAACCTCACAAGAGTCGCGGGCATACTGGAGCCCAATCCCGGCTAACTTCGGGCAGTAGGCAAGGTGCACCCTGAACAGGTTGCCAGCCAATCGGAGGGATGAACGGATTAGAAAATGGATTGATTCTCCGGCTTTCCCTCTGTAAATTTCACCTCGTATTCTCATCAGAGAAACAATACAAGTCAGTCATCTTATTCACTGTTGTGGAGGTGCGATGATAAAGCTGAGAATGCAGAGTTAGCGGCTAAATAGTAACGTGTTCAGTCGGCAGTAGCCAGCCGAAGCTCCTTGTTAAACTTCCTATCGCTAGCTGCCTCTTCCTGCTGAACACCGGCTACAAATGACATGAGCAGCCCACAGAAGCTTTTTGGGATGTCTATGCTTTGCAATTATTGGACAAACTTAAAAAATATTAATTCTATTTGTGGTGCCTTAATGAGGCTCAAATTAACTGCGATAGTTGTATCATTTGAGGGCGTACCCATTTTTTTTGGTAGTTAATAATTACAGGTTTATCATTTTATCTTTCCCAACACAGTAGTACTTGTTATTTGCATTTGCCCACTGTGTTATTCATTAACCTCTTGAGACCCAAGGTTTGTTTGGTGTGCATTTTTTATTTCTCCATATTCTTTGGGTTAAGTAAGGCCTAAAAAGTAGAATTCCTAAACCTGGTCTTTGTACAGGAAGTGGCTTTTGTTAAAAAAAAAAAAAAAAAAAAAAGTCCTCATCTGAGGCCAGTCAGCTTTTCAAACCATTAAAAGAAATCAATGCTGTTTGGGACCAGACAGGCCCAATTAGTGTACATACATTTTTTTTTTTTAAATGTCCTCATATGATTATAGTCGCTCGATATTACTGCACAATGTCACAAAAAGACACAGCAGAATAAGTACAAAACGTTGTTACCCCCTATAAACAATTTACACCAATGAGGTTTGTGATCTACAGCTTGTGTGCTGGTCAAGAAGCGATTTGAATACACTTGTGCGCCTGCAGTCAGGGTTTCAAACAGATGTTTTTGAAGAGCAATGTTGCAAAACCTGGCCCTTCTCAGTCCTACACCTGCAAACCTGTCTTTAAATCTTGTTGGAGTTGAAAATCTATAGCTCGAGTCCATCCACTGGAACCTGGTTGTCTGGTACATACTGCTGGAATGGAAATGATGTGACATTGTGTCGCTAATGGCAAACCATTTGGAGAGAAATGCCCACAAAATTCTTATTTGTGGGTTAAGGCACAAAAAATTATCCCCATCTCATCAACTGGTGTGTGCTGCAAGATCTTCCCACAACATGGCATTTGTTCAAGGAGTTTCATCAACCAAAGGCCAATGTTTCTCCACATCATTCAGTGGCTACCAATTCATTAGCTCAATTTGCAACTCATCTTTACTCTGACACTAGACTTGGTTTGGAATAAATGGAGCAGACTTCCACTCCTTTCCACATCAACGTGTCCGAACTCTGTACATCCAGAAGTTGTAGGTCCTGTCCTGTACTCTGCATGTCCTTCCTGACCCCTCGATCAGATCTCAGAAGAGGAACAAAATACAATTTTTTAGTAATGTGCTCACCATTTTGAAACCGATAAAAGGGCCACGGAGTAATATTGCAACTTGGGTTCTGGCTCCCATCATGCACAAAGCAACACCGACAATCATACACTTCTGGAGTTTGTGGCTGTCTCTTGTTCTACGGGTCACTATCTTTAGCTGAGTCAGGTGGTGAATAATGTTGATCTGATATATTTCTTGGTAAAGTGGTAAATTATCACTCTCAGACTGATCAGGTTGCTGTGTTACAGTCATGAGCTATAACTTCATTCACAGCAGGATCATCTTCACACTGGTTAAGTCCATCAATCGATCGATTTTCTAATCCACTTATCGTCAGGAGGATCACGGACGTGCTGGAGCATATCCCAGCTGTCTTTGGGTAGTAGGCGGGGTACACCCTGAATGAGTTGCCAGCCAATCCCAGAGCACACAGAGGAGCCCTTTGGATAAGGGTTGAACCTCAAAGGCCTCCAAGTTGCTAAATGCAATCATTCCACTGTGGATAATGAATTTTTAACCAGTAATTCAAATTAAACAGACATTTAAAAAATCGGAACTTTCCCTATTTTGCATTAGGTGTTGCCCTTTCGTTTTTTTGCAGACTTCTACACCAGTTTATTTTGACTGAAAAATGTGTGTAATGTGGAGCAATTACCACAAGATGGCGGGGGCAGTGTCCCTAAACGTGGCTAAAACAACATTGGTCTGAGAAGCAGAAATATATGTCCTCATGAGTATGCACTATGCAGGGTCTCAAGAGTTTAATTTTCAATGATTTTTTTTTTTTTAAATCAGGTGAAATTTTAGTCATTGTAGAGCAGGGGTGTCAAACTAATTTCACATTATGGGCCACATACTGCCTTGGTAGATGTCAAGTGGGCTGGACCATTAACATTATACCATACTCTGCTATAGAAAAACAAAATATGTCTTTCCTTTGTTTTGGTCTAAAGGAGCACAAAACTATGAGGAAAATGTTGACATTTAATGAACATATGTTCTAAAAAACATTTCATGAAGCACTTTAGATTTCCTTAGTCAAATGTGCAATTTACTTTTATCATTCACATATATGCATTGCAACTGATCCCACCGATTGTACAAAGGCACAAAACTTTAACAAGTAATTGGTATTGAAAAATATAGTAATGGAGTTTAAGATTAAACAAGATTTATAAAGAAATGAATTTTTAAACCATTTACACATGTGCATATAAAATCTAAATTTCATCCCTGCATACACCTTACAAACTAAGGAGAGTGCTATTAAATGTGTAAAAAATAAAGTATTCACATGTCCTTGATAGCGTCTGCTGTGTTTGGTCTGTCTCAGTGACAGACTGAGGCTGCTGTTGTCTTCTACCGTCTCCCACCCCCCCTGCCTTCCCCGTCATCCCCCCGTTAACCTCTCCCAACACCTTTCCTTCATCCTGCACGGTAGCTCTCGGCGGGGCCAGCGGGGCGACCCCTGTGGGAGCCTGTGCCGCCGCCACGCAACAACAACAACATCAAAACAGTGTGTTCCCCAGTGGATACTCCATGAATTGCACCTTATTAAAAATATTCATTCCGTGTCTTTTATGCATTTTTTCACTTTTGAATTATCCTGCGGGCCTGATTGAGCCTCCTTGGGGGCCGATTCTGGTGTGAACCCCCTGGTGTAAAGTTAATAACATTAACGTTTTTTCTCTCTCAATTTTTGAACACTTCTTGGAGCTATTCTGAGACAGTTTTCAGTCTCCCTGGGTGAACTCATCATTGCCTGACCACTAATAAATTATTTTACAACATTATTTTTAAATCCAAACCACTGACGTGCATGCATCAGTTGGACAGCTTTTATTTCGAAGGTGGTCAACGCCGCCGGCAGATTACTGTATGAACAATCGCTGCGGCGGCTGGCTTGACTTCAATTTTGCTAGTGGAGCCTGGCCTGACCGCAGTTTATGTATCGGTAGTCCCTCTTCACACCACTGGTCCACTAAACACGATAGTTCACATAAAAGCTTTTGGAAAAAAAAGCCAGAAAAAAAGAGCACGAGCTTTTTTTCCTGTTCAAGACGAGCCGAAATCACACTTGCGTAAAAAACAGTCAAATAATCACATCGAAGGTCAGTTAACCCACGTCGACACCAACGCTTTTAACGGAATGTGCCAACAATATAAAGGTTGCTCCGTTATGCACTTTGAAAGTCCAGGTTTCACACGTACTAGGCTTGGGCTTTGGAATCTTGGAAATAAAAGAGTTTCAGTGCGACACCAAAGTAACGAGCGCAATCATATGGCAGTGAGCGACAACGAAAAATATGAAAACATACTGGCTCGCCAGCTTTGTGTGGTATGGACTTCTGTCTGGAAGCCCCGCGTGCACACAAAACAATTCCTCCACGACTGTTTACCAGCCAACGGAAATATTGAGATTCAAAAGTCAGTGCTCCTGGCCAACAATCGGCTTTGGTTTCGTGCCCAAAACTTAAGCGCGTGGATATTTACAAGACTAGTCACTACACGTGAACAGATTCGCGACAAAGGTTTACACTCAGGAGAAAACGTCCATCTCAGCTTTTTAACTTCCGCCTTGCGCCCGTCGCGAAACATTTCCTTCTACGGATATTTGCCAAGGGTTGCGGTTTGTCGACGAGTAAAAGTTACCTGTCGCGTTCTCACTTTTTCGTTAAATTTGCACTTACCTGCAGATATTGCCATTACGGGCCAAACGCGAACGTTCCATGTCCGCGGCCACCCGACGTGCTTCTGCTGCTGTCCCCGCTGCTGAAGTAGCTGCTGTGCAAGCCGCCCCGCTTCCACCTCCGACTATTTCAAGAGTCTGCAACTGGTGTTTCTTCGCCAATTAACGAAGTGACGAGCCAATAGAAACGTGACGTCGACCCTTGATCGTCACTGTTCTCAATCTTAACTGTGCACTGTGTATTACTAACTTTTATCTCTAAAAATAGTCATCATCAGCACTCACCACTAAAAAATAATTATGCACGAGTGGAAAACAGTTCTAGTAGTTTATGAGAGATGTCATTTCTCTGGTTAACATATTCCGATCATTTCAAGTCATTGGGTGAACATGAAGTATTTGGCACATTTTAGAGGTAGACCACAATTACTTCCAGTGCACTTTTTTTTTTACATTTCCATCACATTTTTTCGCTTGCTTGACCACTACTGAAATACATTGTACCCATTTACAAAAAAAATTAAGGCAAAAGTGGCATATGCTGTAACATGACAGCTGAATATTGTCATACAATAGAGGTAGAATAGATAAATGAGGGCGGACTCTAAAGAAAAAAACACTTGCAAAAATAAAGGGCTGGGGGGGCTAAAAAAAAGTGTACAAGAGAAGTTATGCGCATATTGGCCTACTGTACTGATTTCATATGTGCATGTCACTGTATGAAAGCAAACGTGTAAAGTAGATTATTTCTCACAAACCAAGCAAGAAGGTAAGAAGCAACAAATACAGTCAAGTACATACGATGATGTGATGAAGTTCATGTTTGACAATCAACAATTACAAATAATTAGACATAATTACAAGGGAGAGGATAAAACTTCAAAATAATGTGTCGATCTAAAAACAGGATGTGTCCCTTGTACTTGTGCAGGTCACATGTGTATTGCATATGGCTAGATGGCTTGGCTGTCCACAGCGACTAATGGATATGCTATTGCACAGGCACCTGCGCCAAGTGAGGTCAACAAGGCCAAACGGTAAAGTTGGAGGTCACTGACTGAAGGATGTAAACAAAAAGCAATCAGCTTCGCCCAATCCCTCCACCCAAAGACGCTTGAATGCACCATGCCCACACCGACGGCTCTTCTCCACAGCACCGCGCAAATCTATGTATATGTAACGTACAATGTTTCCCCTGGAAAGCAGGGAGCAGCTTTGGTAAGAAAACTCAGCGTTCTCTTGCATGATGTGACCTTTGCGGAGATGGGGGTGGACCTATCCCACATGCGCACTTGACAATTTGTGTGCTTGGGCACAGCCGTGACCTCACTTGGAGCAGTGTTTAACTGAACACAGTGTATTGTTCTAGTAAGTGTGTATTCAGTCTGTAACAGTACTGCTCCGAGCAGTTTAATACATGTCTTTGTAGATCTCCTGCAGAAGCGGGTGCAGCGATGTCTCCGACTCTGTCTTTTTGATCTTCTGCACAAGCTGAGCATTCTCCGTGACCAGCTGGCGGAGGTCGGCCATTTTCTGTAGCAATTTGGGGAAGAGGTAGACAGAGTCCGAGTGGTTCGCCTGCAGGTGGAGGTCCAGGGCCTGTAGGATGTTATCCTGGCTCTGCTCCACCTGCTTCACATTTATCAAGCCAGGGCGATCTGGAGAGACATGAGCGACAGTCACGGTTGAGCAAGCACATGGAGCACCAAGATGTTTCCCTCGCACCTCCGCACAGGATGATGGCGGCTACAAAGAGGGCCAGGTCGCTGTCATCCAGCTCCAAAGCGTTGAACTTGACGGCAAATTCAAACTTGGGTTCCATGATCTCACTGAAAGGCTTTCGTAGGCTGCGCAAGAACTCCCTGGTCACAAAGCCTTTACCGTTGGCCACCAGGAGTCCATCTTTGTTCATGAGAGATGGCAACATGGCAAAAATAGCCTCATGCACGCCGTACTTCAGCAACGTTACCTGCAGCAATAGACACAAATGGCACACCGATAACGTCTTTCCCACGGCTTCGCCTCACCAGTCGCCGTAACGCGAAGAAGCGACTGACCTGATCGTTGAGGAAGAGGTCAACAAACCCCGGAATGCTCTTGGCAAACTCGGTGAGCTCGCGCACCGTCTCTACCGTGGTGCACTGGCAGCGGTAGAACACGTGCACCCCAATCTCCTTAGTCAGGGGAGCTCCTGGGAGCAACTGGCTCCACACTAAACCACTTTCGGCCTTCCAGAGTGTGTCCACATCATAGATCACAAATGGCTAAGACCGAGACGAGAGAAAGAGACGATCAAGACGCTGTCATAAATCTTTGTGATCCGCAGCCCTAAAAATTGCAGTTTGGAAGGTACTATGCGATAACACTTTCTGATCAATAGTTAGAAAAATCAGAGTATTACTGAGGTGCTGCTGGTCTTTCCCGTCAGGATACTGCGGGCCCTTTTCTTGGTCATACTGAGGTTCTTCAAGTAGGCTGTGTTGACTTGCTTGGCCAACGTCTTCAAGTCGGAGCCTCCCGGTTTGCCGAGGTTTAACTCCTCTGCAAGCAGACCCGCCACCAGTTTCTTCCTCTCTGCCTCAGGCATACGACCATATCTGATTGCTGAGCAAACAGAAAGACACTTTTTTTAAAAAACAAACTGACATGTTTTCACATTTCTATTTGAAAAATAGAATGACCTGGATTTCTTCATAAATTGGGTCATAAAATCTGTTCTGATCATCATCTAAGTCACAACAATAGACAGTCTGCTTGAACTAATGCCACACAGGAAAATGTTGCCGTTTTTTTTTTTTGTTTTTTAATTGAACACCATATAAACATTCACAGTGCGGGGTGGAAAAAGGATGTGAACCCATAGGCTAATGAGTTAATTGGAGTCACAAGTCAGCAACCTGGAGTCCAATCAGATGAGATGAGATTGAAGGTGTTGGGTAAAGCTGCCCTGCCCTATAAAACACACCAGTTAAGAGTTTGCTCTTTTCAAGATGCATTGTCTGATGTACACCATGCCTTGCACAAAACAGCTCTCAGAAGACCTCCGATTAAGGATTGTTGACATGCATAAAGCTGGGAAGGGTTACAAAAGTACCTCTAAAAAGCCTTGATGTCCATCAGTCCACAGTGAGACAAATTGTCAATAAATGGATAAAGTTCAGCACTACTGCAACTTTAACTAAAAATTGTCCGTAACACCTGATTATTCAAATCACATTTTCAGTAGGATATTCGAATACCAAAATACTCGATAGCTGCAGCCCTAATATAGATATACGTAGACCAGGAACGGGCAACTTAAATGCTGGAAGGAATCACAATTTTTCACCAGTGCTATTTGGGGGCCACACGGGACCATGCATTTCCTGACCAAATGTAGTACAAAAATGCCATTTTAAATTAGGGATAGAGCGATTATCTGCCGGTCTGATTGTCTGTGGCGTTATTCAGCATTTTAACAAATGTCAGCATCTGCCCTTTTAAAAATCTGACAACCAATAAGAGATCCATTTAAAACTGTGTTAACGTCCGGGAACTATTTATTTAAATGTTCGGTTAACTTGATAAGAGATGCTGCTGATGCTGGGAACTCTCTGCACCTTTTGTTTGTTTGTTTGTTTGAAAAAAGTGAAAGTTTAACTTCTGTTATTTTGAAATTTTGAAAACTTTATTTCATGTAGAAACCATGGGGAGCAATTTACTAGCTACCAATTACTTTACTTTTCATGTAACTTTTTAACACATGCTGATGATGCTCCATGAACTTTTTGGTCGAATTTCCAAACAAAGATATTGATTGTCTAAGATTGAAAAACCAAATATGTCAACGAATCTGAAAAGTTGAAATAAACATATGCTGAAAGAAATTTCAACAAATTTAATTTGACTTGGCATAAAAACAAAGAAATAAAATAATTCAGTTTTACTGGTTTTCGGCCTCCTGGACTACAATTAATCAGTATTTGTCCTGGAAAAAAACCCCTAAAACCTCAAAATATGTGCATCTGCGCATTTTTCATAATACATTTCTCAATGCTTGTATGAAAGAAAATCCCCTCTCCTTAAAACGTCAGTCAATGCATATTTGCAGTCGGCACCTGAAAATTTGCATATTCAGAATTTGTTTCTCAATTTTTTTTCCCATATTTTGGGTTTTCCCAGTTTTTCGAGGATTTTTTTCCTCCATTCTTCATAACCCTGTTTCGCAGAATACATAGAATGACACTCTTTCAGTATTTTCTGAAGATTCTTTTAGGGGTGGAAAATTAAAGGGGCCGCTCAGAGTGAAGTTGTGGAGCGTGTTATTGAACATGAGGCTGTGTGAAATCGTACAACAGCTTTGATCACCTTCTCAGAGTTATTTTCCTGAAATAACTACTCCATGTCATTCGACTGCAGGGGTGTCAAACTCATTTTTGGTGCGGGCCGTCATGACTGTGAAACTAAAAAGGAAGTCAAGAATAATGGTTTGTTCAAATATAGTTTAAGTTACTGCAATGAGGGGTTTGGAAACAACTTACAAACTTACATTAGCTCTTTTACATATTTGACATTTTTCTAAAAAATGTAAGCATCATAGAAGTCAACGTGTTTGACTTGCTTCCGCGGGCCACATGGGCCAGATCTGGCCCCCGGGCCTTGAGTTTGACACCTGTGCTCTGCTGGATGCACATGGGAGATACAAAATTAAAAAATAAAAACTTCTACGACTCCACACACCCTTAGGCAAGGTTTCATGAAGTGCGTTAACATGTACTGCAAGCTGAAAATGTGCATAGTTAAATAAAAAAATAAGTACACAACTGAGCCCTGCATCCAACACAGTACTAACTGCAGTGATTTGTTCGCTGACAAAAGCCAGTGTCGTCAACGATGGTGGGCAAATGTCCATCATTTACTTGATGTAATCGTTTTCGCCCTCAGGTCATCTCCGTCGAAATTTTTGCACTTTTCAAATGCAGCGGCAATGGGAACGGACCCCAGGAGTTTCTTTGTGGCTGGCTTTCAGGCAGCACGGGTGTTTTTGTAGGCTTTGAAAACGCCGCTGTACCAATGAAAAAGTTTCCGCCGCTGACAAGATTTGTGGAGTTGAATATCCTTTAGTTTTTTTTCCCCTCGTGGAATGTTTGCAGAACACTTAATGCAAATAGCACGTGAAATGTCTTCCTCTAAAACAGTGAATAAACCCGACATGATCAAAGCTATGCTTGTCTGGCGACAGCTTGTCTAAGAATTCACGACAGGCCATAATAAGTTGAAACGGGCACCTGATTTGTCCACCC
This sequence comes from Hippocampus mohnikei, assembly GCA_026261675.1. Lineage (NCBI taxonomy): Eukaryota > Metazoa > Chordata > Actinopteri > Syngnathiformes > Syngnathidae > Hippocampus > Hippocampus mohnikei. The sequence continues at coordinate 7,044,743 of JAKGUB010000822.1, read as the reverse complement.
AAACAGACAGGTGGCTAAGTACGGCCTCATTGGATTTTCACCTTCATTCTGGGAGGTTTATTTATTTTTGAATCTGAGCTTTTTTCAATAAAGTCATCGATATGATGACATGATTCGTAAGATCATCCAAATAATTATTGGGCAATAGTTACATCCCTAGTACTTGCCGTAATGTTTTTGTTTTTTTGCCATTGTCTTGTTAATTGGACTTTATTTATACCAGGGATTTTCTGAAATGTTATAGGTCACAAAGTGACCAAATAAGCCGAAGCTATAAATATCTTGTCAAAGTAATACCTACATTTTATATTACAAAATGTTATGTTTTTAGAGGTGGGGACAAAGTGGCAGTAAGCCCTACGCACACACGCGGAGGTATGTCTGTCTGTGCGCAGAGACGTCCCTCCGCACTTCAGCACAATGTAAATTGCTTGGAGCAACAACGGGACACAAGTCATATTTAAACAGGCTAAGCGCAAAGAAACTTCTAAAATTGCCCCAGTCTGTTTACTGATATAAAGCCACCTCACTGAACGGCGTAAAAGTTGAGAGCAACAGAAAAGGTTCGCAATTGAGATGCATCCAAATAATGCACCTTAAAATAGAAGTTTAACATGTGTAAATTATTTGTTGACAAGCAAGCTTGTTCCGGACTGGTTGCATTTAACAAGATCAGAAATCATCGCCTTTTAAGTGGGGTTCAGGGACAACGCCCCGGATGGGGGCTCAGGGGGCAAAGCCCTCGGAAGCTAATGGGTTTTAGAGATTTTAAAGCCTTAAAACCATTAATTTTATCAACAAAATTTACAATTTTTGTTGAAATACCATTCCCTATTTGCTTACAAAATTGGCAATTCATACTAAACATGCTAAAGATGAAGTGTACTGAATGTACACACTACTTGAAACTTTCACAAAAAAAAAAAAATCCCAAGATTGTTCACTATTGGATTTCTGAATTGCAGTTGCTTGATAACCTTCTCTAGGCTACGGTCATCCCTGTCACTTGTGCACTTTCTGACTTCCGGGTTGAGTGAACGCTGGCGCGTTTGGCTGCCGCTGCTCAACCTGCATTGTGTTTTATTGTTCTTGTTCCTGATTGTAAAGTGTCCTTGGGTGTTTTGAAAGGCGCTTATAAATAAAATGTATTATTATTATTATTATTATTATTACTATTCTTTCAAGTGAAAATTTGACAGAGGCCTTTGAGCAATTTTGCTTATGCGTTCCTGGTGAGCACCAACGTGTAACTTCAAATTTGCTGCTCAAAATCAAAACTAAAAAAGGAAACACATTCCCTGCCATATTTAAGATTTGTTCATTACTTGTATTCATAAAATGTTGTGATAAAAAGCTATTGATAGTGAAATCCCAAACTGTTTACTATATATGGGTTATGAATGCATTTTCCGTATAGAGTGACGTCGTCACACACTGTACACAGAGCTTTACCAGCAACATCGAGCTTTTTCACGAAATCCGACACAAGCACAGATTCCTCTTTACTGGTTCCTACTGGGGACACTGTCAGCTTTCTATCCAACCAGTCCCATCGAAACTTGTTTTTCAGATCCGCATCTATCTGACGCACTTTAGCTTCGTCACGAGTCTAGATAACATTCAGCATTTTGTTTAATACAGACTACATACGCAAGTAATTTCAATACACTACATCGCTCGTGCAAAACCATTTTTTTAGGAAGGCGAACACGGATTGGTTGTGATTCTGCATTTGCCGACATAGAGACCAATTACAACAAGTAGGAAATTGGTTTTAGCCCAGTTACGAAGTAACGACAAACTAACGCTGCACGAGAAAAAACCTTATTCAAAATGGATGCTTGCAAACTTTATTTGTAAAAATTACAAGTCCCAAGTCAGTCCGGCAGCCCAGAAATAACACCAGACCCCCCCCCCCCCCCCCCAAATGTTCTCAACGGATTTGGAACAATATAAAAAAGGTCAATTTTGACTGGAAAAAAGCGGAATTCCGCCAAAAAGCGGAAAAGTGTCATTCCTGATTGTCTACAGTGTCTATCCTAACCCATCAAGTAAAATGTCATTCTCACTCACCATCATGAGACATTCCCAAAGAAAGGCACTTCTGGAAACGACAATATTGGCACTTGTTGCGATTCTTCTTCTGAATTTTGCAGGAACGCTCGCAGCGCTCATATTCCAATTTCATGCGCACAGTTCGTCTGAAAAAGCCCTAGGGTGGGAAAGAACATAAGAAACTCACAGCAGACTGCTTGGTGTTCTTGAAAGGCAGACACACACACACAGTGGCATTACCTTACAACCCTCACAGGCATGTACGCCGTAGTGGAAGCCTGACGCCTTGTCCCCACACACCTTACACTCCACACTGATACCGGAGGTCATGCTGTCCTCACGGCCCAGACGCAGCTGCTCAGACAGCGATGGTGACGGCGTGTGGGAAAGGTCTGCTTCGGGAAAAGCATCAATAAATAGTACGGCTCTGCATATCCACTCAAAACGTAACAAGAGCTTGAGGGGCGGGGAGGCGAGAGGGGGTCTCACCGGTGTAGCTTGATGCTGCACTGCCGTGATTGTTTTCCTCATCTTCGCTCTCTCTTCTCTCCCGCTTGCCTTGTTGACTGGACACATCCCCCAGTTCCTCCTTGACCTCGACGTCGCTCTCAGGGCATTTGGGTTGATCCAGATCCACATGTTCCGACGCACTTGCGCCTCTGCTGCTCTCTGAATCCTGGGATTCCCCCTGAGGCGTAGGCCACTTAACATCAGCCGCATCCTCAGGAGAACTTGGCAGGCGGCAGCCGTTGACCCTGTTGTGCTGCTCGGGAGCAGGGTGTTGTAAGCCCTCCATGATTTCTTTTGAGGCGCGCTCGGCTGGCCTCTCTCCTGTCACGTTGCCATTCTGGCCCACGAGCTGAGAAAATGATTGTGGATTACATGCAGATCTCTGTTCACTTCAAGGAGAACAATGTACCTCTATATGACTGTAGCAATCCAAACAGCAATATCACTGTACTGTCTGATTACTTTTTTTCCTTTTTCATTGCAGAACTAATTTTCCTACACCGCAATAGATGTACAGTATGTCATGGCCCACATTTACGAAACCAAATTGGCAATGTTTTGAGGGTATGGAGACCTCTTGTGCCTAAAACTATGCAATATTAGGGCCTGACTACAAAAAGAATCATTATACCACAGGAATAAAGTTGTAATGTTATGAGAACAGAGCTACCAACCTATAGAAATTCACTCAACAATTTATCAGTTTTTATATTTTTGACAAAATTGTCAGGAACATTATAGCGTCGGGCCTGGGCAACTTAAATGCTGGAGGGGGTCATAATTTTTCATCAGTGCTACGGGTGGGGGAGGGTTCATAGGACCACACCCTTCCTATTCACATCTATGACAAAAATGCCATTTATTTAATATGGTTAAAATAGATTCGTGCAAAATGTGCCATGTTTCATTTTTCAGAATTCATTTCTCAATGCATGTATAAAAGATCCAATTAAACCCATCGACAAAGGGTTTGAAGCAAACAACAAAATAACCGCAAAGGGCTCTCTTGCATAAAAATGACCATTCAAGGACAGCACAAAACTACTGAACAGCAAACCATGTTTGTCTGGCATATCATTCTAAATCCACAAAAAACTATTAGGCATAGAAAAAAAAGTAGTGTTTCCGGTAACCCGACCGACCGAGAATTTCTACCTCGAAAAAAAACTTTACGGTCAGCATTTTTTTCAAACAACCTCCTACATTTTGGTGTAATAATACTAATAATACATTTTATTTATAAGCGCCTTTCAAGACACCCAAGGACACTTTACAGTAACAAAAAACACAAAACAATACGGGTTGAGCAGCGGCAGCCAAATGCGCCAGCGTTCACTCAACCCGGAAGTCAGAAAGAAACCACAAGGGAGGGATGCTCTCGCGATATTCACGTTGAGCGTGCGTGCCGTTCGCCCTGTCGTCTGTCCACAACATTGAATCGTGGCGGTGGCCACGATCTCCGACAACAGTTTAAACCGTTTTTCAAATTTTTATGAAAATCTCTAAGGAATTGAGGAAATTTGCCTAAAATTAATCCGGATATTAGTTGACAACATTGAACGAAGACGCGTTTGAGATCGTTGTTTTGCTTTCACGAGCGTAGTCATGTTGAGACACTAACACTAGTAACAGTAAAGAGATGTTTGTCTCTTTATAAACACACTTGCTAAACCCCATGGGAACGAATAAAAGACACCATGGATTAGACAGTTATCGTAAAAAGTATATTTGGACAAAAAGGGAAACACACAGATTGGCAGAAAAACGTGTCCGTCCGACTTCGAGTGTCGTCTCGGCTAGCTTAGCTTAGTTTAGCTGTTGTTGTTGTGTGTGACGCCAGTGTGTGACGTCGGGTGTGTGACGTCATTGCGTCGACGCTGATTGGTTGAAATCAAAAGACGCGCTTGCGTACATGTTCGCGCTGAAGCACACACAGCAGAGAGAGAGAGCACTAGCAGCGGAGTGGCGTCGCCACAACAATAATAAGCTCGCCTCGCATTCTCATGGCCTCGCCATATCTCGGAGATTTCGAAATTTCGTCAAAAACGGAAGCCGCAAAGGGTGCAGGTGTGCACACAAAAGGAAGATTAATCATTGAATGTAGAGTATTTGAATAGCGTTTTGTGTAAACTAATTCATGCGTGATCGGCCAGGTGTGTGTGCGCGCGCGGATTTTCAGAAAAGTCCACTTTCATCTCTGATCCATTGATGTACTGTATCGAAAAGATTCAGCGAACTATTTGACGAACACCACGGGCCGTCTAGGACGCGGGACGCAGAGGTAGCTGTAACACCCAGCCGCCGGGGAACCCAACTCTCTCGCCGCCAAAGGCGGCAAGCGGGGATTTCCATCAGTGGCGATTGCTCTCGGACTGCAAGGGAAGCTCGGCTTCCCCTAAAATGTCAAAGAATAAGTGATCAAATATATGAATGTAAATTTCATTGTGTGTAAATGTCATTGACTAAATATGCGCTACAACGTGCTCAACTTTTGTTCTGAATCAGCTTCTTCTTACTGGTTACGACGCGACTCCCTTCTCATTCATCCCGCAGCTTTGCTGTGCTTTGAACTGTAGTGAGTTCAGGGTAGCGGGGGTTTCAATGTCTCCTTGTTTTATGGTTATTTTGTTTACAGTTTTGATGGGGGGGGGGGGGAAATAAAATAAAATTAAAAAATACAAATTTCATGTTACCGGAAACACACTACCTTTTTTTCTATGCCTTAGGCCTAGCCTACTCACATAGTATAGGGCAGTGTAGGACTGAAGCTATGTATGCCAGTGTGGTCAATAGTGATATTACAACTACAAATAGCAGCCAAACCTTGCTTATTCATGGTACCTGCAGACACTCATATTCACAAGGCTTTTTAAAAAGTAAAAAAAAAATATTTTGGTCATTTTCCATTTTCCCCCAGACCCACCCCCCCTCCATTTTGCCGCGTTTTCTGTGGGAAACATACCAATAATTAATTTTTGTATAAAGCTAGATAGATATCTAGATACACACACACACAAACACAGTGGAATCTAAAGTTACGAATCGAATTGGTTCCGTGAGCCCATTTGCAACCAGAAACTTTGAGAAATTGAGGTATTTCCCACTGAAATGGATGGAAACACAATCTAACCATTCCATTCCCAAAACTAAGTTGTGCCATTCAGGCATTGTGTCCATGAGAAATAAAGAATAGATCAGCGTTCAATCGGCAAAACTGCACCCAATTATTATTATTATTTTGACTTGTCAGTTGGACCCGTCTTATGAGTACAGTATAGCTTTGCATTTAGTATTTTTGATACGACAGTCATAAGAAATGTAATTGCATGAGTTGAATTCATTTTAAACATGCAGTACTGGTATGCAAACAAAAGTCCAGATCAGCAAGATAAACACGGGAACGGGATGAATCGTGGGTGGGAAGTTCACTGTGTTCTCTGCTATCTTCAAACCTTGTGGACGTTTGTCTGGAGCCATCTGCATTGTTGTTTGCTTGGCTTTCATGCACAAGGGTGTACCGTGTACAAGGGGGCATGGTGTATGCACTGTGTACACACTGCTGTGTTGCTCGCTGCAGCCAGAGGGAGGGTGGGTTTGGGGTCTTTTTGAGTGGGGGATGCGGGGTGGCTGCTCCGCGGCCACCTAGTGGATTAATCCAACGTAACGTGACGTAGCTTCACCTCTTCTTCACGATTAAACCTTAACGTAAGACCACTGGAACCGATTTGCTCATAAAACAAACGTGATAATACGCGGTGGAAATGTGTTTCCTTACAATTGCGCTCGCCCGCGACCGACTTTAGGCAGTGTCCAGTGATCGGAATTTCTATACGTTACGAGAATCGATAGGTTAGTAAAATGTTTCCAGTATTTGAGCAGTCAATTTTATAAAGTACACCAGCAGTGTACTTTAGGCGGGCTTAGGGGACCGTTGAAGACTTCAACACGACATGCTAACTTAGCCACTTAGCTTCTAACCTTGATGGGCAGTAGGCACAACTGCGTTAGCGTGGCTGACCCACATTCCGTGGGTGCCTTTAAACGCCGACTTGCCAACACCACTTACCTCTCTCTAAAGTGCTGCTGATTCGATGGCCGTCGGCACAGCGACAAACCGCGGCAGGGTTGTACAGCGGGTGCGTGTCGAAAACACTTCCGATTTGTGCCTGGGATAAGCTATCGATCGCCTTGGCTGTTGACAAGTTGTTTGAAGCCGCCAGCAGCAACAGCAGGAGTTACTAGCCGCGCGAGCTAACGTCAAACGGCTAGCGCAAAACTCAACAATGACTCGGGCCTTCTTTCGTCATTAGGAAAGCGTCCAAGTTGACCCGCCCGATACGGGAGTCCGAAAGGAGACACTTTGACGGTCAACCATATCAGCGGTGTGCCTCAGGCAAGTTAGGCAATAAACTCCCAACAACTGTCTCCTTCTTGTCCCCAGCTTTGCGACGCTTTACCCACTACCCACTCATGTCTAAGTACCACCCACCACGTGACGTCACGTGCCAGGACATCACTGTCCTCAAACAACAACAAACCTTTCTAAAAAAAAAAAAAAACAACAACAACAAACCTACTTGTCACAATCTCATAATGATAAAAAAAACAAACAGCAAAAGTAGTTTAAGGACTGAAGAAGTGAAGAAGTAGAAGTGCTGAATAAATAAATACAATTGAAAAGCACGGAAAACAAATGTAATTAAGTAGAACATTCTACTGATAGTTTGGATTGTATTGCATTGTCAAGATTAAAATATTTACATTCAACTCACTAACTTGGCACAATGGAACAAAAAAAATCACTGAACGCAAAATGCTTCACTAACAGAGTGTGGGGCGTGAGACGAAAAAAAGAAAATCACATTAAGTGTCCTTTGTTTTTAACCAAAGGCTAGCAAGTATTGATTCGATTTTTGTGCTATCAATTTACCAAAAACATGAAACACTTCTCTTAGATAAGATAGTGGAATAGTAATGTCTTGCTTTTCTGAATTGGCTACCTTCATTATTTTTGCTCCCCGGTTCACACAGTATTTGGGCAGTTCATTTTGATCCTGTGTTTTCAGTTGGTTTTGAGTGACCCAGTCCACCTTTTGCAGTTTTAAGCCATTGGTTTGGCTCAATTCTTCAACAGAAATTACATTCTTAAACACAAAGATCATTTGGCCAAACAGTCTGTCCAAGTCAGTTCTGCAAAACAATACAGTTCATTAGCAAGAGCTCATATCTCTCCTAAAACTGTTCGCATATGCTACAAACTAGACACCTTTCTCAGCGATTTATCTGTCAACCAGTTCAAGGTCTACCCCACAAACTAACTGAAGACAGCTGGGATAGGCTCCAGCATGTCCAGCAGAAGTTGATAAAGCCAATATAATCCATCCATTTTCCGATCCACTTATCCTCACAAGGTTCACGCGGGGTGCTAGAGCCTATCCCAGCTATCTTCAGGTAGTAGGTGGGGGACACCCTGAACCGGTTGCCAGCCAATTGCAGGGCACACAGAGACAAACAACCATCCGTGCTCACACTCAAACCAAGGGACAATTTAAAGCCATGCATGTTTTTGGAATGTGGGAGGAAACAGGAGCACCCGGAGAAAACCCACACAGGCCCGGGAGAACATGCAAACTCCACACAGGAAGGCCAGAGGCGGGATCGAACCAACAACCTCTACACTGTGATGTCGACGCGCTAACCACTGGACCACCAGGGCGCCCTCTCTGAAAATAGATATCTGAAAATGTATATACAGAATGGAGACAACGAGGACACCACTGTTGCTGTTGATGTACAGTTTGCGTCTTTTCTCTTTACTTCTTCATAAACAAATATAAATCAGTGTACAATAAAAGTGCATTTGCCACTACAGTATTGCACTATTTTCAGCTGTATAAATCTGGGCTTGACAATTTAGTCCACTGTTATCTGATTTTATCTATCTGAAATATACTTTTAACGTTGTCTAGGTGAAACACATGAAACTTAGCTTATTCCCTGTAGAACAAATGCAACAAATGAAAACAACAAATTAACATCAGCAAAAGGCTCTCTCTTGAGCACAAAATATTTGAATGCTAACACATAGCTGCCTTTTGTGAACCGCGTTTACACAGCCCGAGGAACCTTTCCGAGTGTGGAAGCCCCACTGTTACACTTGGCCATGACCAACAAAGATCGTATTTAACACACAACAAAAGTGCTTACAAACGCAATAACAGTGCGACTAATGAATGAAACATTTTGTCAAAATTAGTTACTTTTTGTTTAGCTTTCACAGTGTACTAACCTGAAAACATATTTACAGAAGGACAACAATGACAACACCACTGCTGCTATTCACGTCCAGTTTGCGTGGCGTTTGCATGTTCTCCGCGTACCTGCATGGGGTTTCTACAGGTACTCTGTTTTCCTCCCACATTCCAAAAATATGCATGGCAGGTTGATTGGGCACTCCAAATTGTCCCTAGGTGTGATTTTGAGCGTGAGTGGTTGTTTGTCCATGTGGCCCTGTGATTGGCTGGAAATCAATTTAGGGTCCCCCTGCTCCAAGACGGCTGGGTAGGCTCCAGCACGCTACGACTCTTGTGAGGATAAGTGGATTAGAAAATGAATGTTGATAGATAGATAGATAGATAGATAGATAGATAGATAGATAGATAGATAGATAGATAGATAGATAGATAGATAGATAGATAGATAGATAGATAGATAGATAGATAGATAGATAGATAGATAGATAGATAGATAGATAGATAGATAGATAGATAGATAGATTCAAACACAAAATACAAAAAAAAATAACCCTGAGGGAATCCAAGGAAGACAAACATCTGTTCTAAGCAAGAAGAAAAGGACACAGAGGTCTTCAAGTGTTGCTCTTGCGCGACAAGTTAAATGATCAAGTTGATGCTGATATATTCAGCTGTGCGTTAATAACAAGTGAGAAGTGAGAGTACACCTGGCTATAGTGGCCTACTCGCAAGAGCCATTACCTGCTTTGCCAAATGTACTGCAAAATCGGACCTTTCTTTTTTACTTCCTGTTAGGCAAAAGTCTTACTTTGAAGAAATACGGAAAAGGATTACGGCTGATTATTCTTTCAACCGATGCTGCACCTACTACACCGAGTATGTTGCCAGAGTGCTTTACGCCAGTGATCCCCGACTTTTATTGAGCCAAGGCATGTATTTTAAGTAAAAAAAAAATGACACAGCACATAACCAAACAAAATTGTCATAAACAGAGGATACATTTGTCAATTTCATACTTTTTGCCATCTAATGGAAGAACATTTATTTGTTCTTTCTGTCACTATAAATTGCTGGCAAAGATAGCTGGACGAAGATGCATTATTTATTATAAATAAATAATCTTCTCACGAATTAAGTGAAATTTGATAATTTCCCAACACACTGCAAGAGCTCTCACGGCTCACTAGTGCACTCCGGCACACTGGTTGGGAGTCACTGCTTTACACGATGTAAATCGTGAAAGATGCCATGTAGCAATGGCTAAAGTAGCAGTATAATGAAAAGTGATAGCAAATGATAAAGTAATATAACAATATCCAGTCACATTGAATTGGATTGGATAAACTTTATTGTCAAATGTACTCTATGTGTAACATACAGCACAGATGAAATTTCTTCCCTCTCAACATGAAACAAAAGGAGCCGCTGCGGGTGTCCGCGCCGCCATCAAAAGAAAAGTTAACAAAAAAATGACAATAATACAAAACAACAAATGAGACACAGACAATCGTGCACTCTTAACCACTTTCCGGCATACACTTTGTTGTCTGAAGCAGTTATAGATGAAAGAGGAGCGAATCTAAGTGTCCTTTTCACCAGTGGATCAAAGACGTCATGCTGCAATGTGCACACGTCTGCAACAAGCTAAGCTTGAAAGCAACAAGAAGCTGTAGCATCCATTAACGAAAAAGAGATTGGCTCTCTTCTCCTGTCCCATGTAAGTCCGCTTCATGATGCCTCCTTAACATTTCTGCCTGCTACCTCAAGTATAATATACTTGCTTGCGACCCTGATGAGGATAAGCGGTACAGAGGATGGTTTGTTCGGTTAACAAACATTTTATTATCGTTATCTTTAATGTTCATATGCTGGGTTCTCGGTGCGTCACGAAATAACACGTATTATTGCACCACCTTGTGGCCACATAGAAAATGGTAATTCCGCCTTGTGTTTGCGACACAATACACGAACAGCAGCTGATTGAAGCAATATAACACTTATTTCAAATAAGAGTCATAAAACTATGATTTTTAAACACATCAAATCCCCATTTCACCCATGACATGCGTCCAGATGCACTTTTATTAATGCCCCCTGATTGAATCGCAAATAAATCCCGAATGTTGTAATCTATTCTCGGGCATTCGCGGCCAAGTTAGTGACAACATGTTCCCGATAAACTAATGAATGATCAAATGTCCCCGCTTTAATTAAGACGGAATTTCCGTGTCAGTTCTAACCTTGTCTCGGCAAATGATGTGCATGTGATGGATTCTGTGAGACGAGGGGGGATCAATCTGTGTCTTACATGACTAAATCAATGTTCACACATCCGAGACGAATGGAAAAATACTCCTAATACTGGCTCTGTTCGTTCAACATTAGCTTTTTGTTACTGGCGTACAACCGTTTTGCATAATGACTGAAATGAAAATGTGGTCATAAAATGTTCAAAATCAACAACAGCCATCTCATAAAATGTATTTTATTGATGAGCTAATTGGAAGCAGCGTGTATGTCTGTACATGTCCACTAGATGGCAGGAAAAGGAAACAAATCGCAACAAATAAATACATAAATAAAAAAAGCCGCCCGCGACTGACAATATGCTACTTATTATACAATTATAGATATTCATTGTTTTGTTTTGCTCACTGCCTTTTTAATGTAATTATTTTTCAGTAATGTAACAGATATTTAGGCATAAATATATATATTTCCCCCCTCATTTTTTGTTAGCAGTCGTGGGAGGGGGTTGGTGGGGGGGGCAATCTATTGATATTCAAATGCACACCTTATTTTTCCTTGGCCTATAAAGGGGGAAACGTCGAGAAAAAAAATAACTGGGTGGCATAAACGGGTCACAGTCACCATTGTTACCACCTTCCGTTTACCAAACACATACTTGGACATGGACCAATTTCTGCAGCAGGAATCCAAGCAGGATTGGCTTCAATTGATGATGCATGTCCTATTGTCTTTTGCTTAAATTACTCTTTTTTTTGCCATTTTGGACCTCCGCCATATACCTCAATATGTGGCGTATTCAAAGCTTGTTTTCCATTATTGTGTCTGGATTTACACACAGTAAATGAAAAGCTAATAAAATGGAGAGCTTGCATTGTTGTTTTCCACTCTATCAAGGCCTAGTACTCTGTTTCCATAAATACTACTTCATTTTCCCCTCTAGCTACACAATATTTGCATCTATATCGACATGTATATAAACATCAGCTATATAGATATTGCATGTTTGAATGGAGGAGTATTTTGAGAATTTCTTTTTGTCTATCAACTGTTTGCGTCAATGCAAAACTATTAGCATAAGCTCTGTCCAAAATTGAGCTGTTTTTTTCCCCCTTTGATTTTCCTTTGGCGCCTCAAGTCATTTCCCTCAGCAATTGCCTTCAACGTGACGTTTGAAAATGAGCAAAATGAAGCCTTCTCAGAGATAACACATCTCTATTAATTTTAAATGGTCATTGTTTCCAGTCTTATCTACTTTGTGTAGTGAGGAACACCTTCAGATGTACGGGATGCACAGGCTGTAGGATGACAAAAAAAGATACACCCCTGCATGTATTCGGTGTCCCTCCGAATTCACCATCACGACTCCCTGTCATTCATCACCATTAGGGAATTGAGGCTAAATGTAGTGTGTGAGGGGTTAATTAGACACAACAGAGGAGGTCAGAGGTGTATGTGTCGCCCACATTTGATCATGAGCAGGCTGGACCTTTTGGAAATGGGGGGCGGAATTAAATAAGGACCCTCCAGAGATGATTTATCCGTGGGCTGTGATACGCAGACAAATTGTGGTGATAGGTGAAGGCCGTTGGTGTGGAGGCCAGTCAGAGAGATGAATCGCTTGTGTGTGTGTGTGTGTGTGTGTGTGTGTGTGTGTGTGTGTGTGTGTGTGTGTGTGTGTGTGTGTCTGACCACAGGCCTAAATAGGATGCCAGGCCATATTCACTTATCATCGACCGAATTTACCGCTCTCTGAAATCGGCTGTTGACAACCAGCAGGGACCGGGCTTGCATTGCTTGTTTTGTCCGTGCTTCTGTCTTTCACCTTATCGAGCTCCCCCTCTTTTATACACTCTCCCCATCCTGCTGGCCTTCAACCAACACATCCCCACCTAACCTACCTCCTCCTCCTTCTTCAGTGCCCTCAGCAATATCTCCCTAGCCTCTCAGCCCCCCATATTACACTGCTCGCGATAAGAGCGCAGAAGGGCCCAAGTGACAGGAACCCCAAATTAATTTACCAGCAATGATGCCATTCCCGGGCTGATAGAACAGTCTTTCTGCAGTATCAAGGGATGGCTTCTCGGCTCCTCCGGGTGGAGCGTGCTATCTTTGTAATTATAGGGAGGAACCTTGAGCCTGCTGTCTCTTTCTGTCCTCCCTTGGTCTCTTTCTTCCCTTCACGATAACTACAGAAGAAACTCCAGAGATAAAAGTAACATATAGTAGGCAATAAAGAAATCAGCCATCTATTAGAAGTTTTCTTCCATTTTAGGGCTTCATTGATGTCACCACACACTCAAAGTGTAGAAATAAACTCAAAGCAAAAGCATTCCTATGCTAATTAAAGTGATCATTTTATTGTAAAGAATGCAGTTGATCGTGTATTCCGGTAATTTGGTAAAAATGGTTTGAAATCAACAACAGAATGTGATGCCGGTGCTGCATTCATTGTGAGGCAGGTGAGGTAAAACCCCACCAATATTTTTTTCCCTCTAAAGCAAACTGGTGGAAAGTGAATGAAGTAAGGTTTTCTTGTGAACTTGTGAAGTTGTTTGGGATTCGACTGGGCATTTTTTTCTTCCTTTATTCGCAGGGGTGGAAAACATACTCACTCTCTGGACTTAAGTTAAGCACAGATATTTGTGTGAAGAAAACACTCCCCTAAAAATAGAAGTATGGAGTTACCTGCTTGTCTATTTTAAATGTTTTTTATTGGACGAAGACATTTTGAATGCCAGAAACTGGTGATTTTTCAACTGGCCATTGGTAGGGAATATCTTCCTTCTCCGAACCTGTGGTCTCATTGTCGTGAATGTTCCCTAGTTCACATTCCTCCTTGCCCCTGCTGTGCCTGTTTTGTTCTGCAGTATAAAACACAAGATCACAATCAATCAATCAATCGATGGATCAATCAATCAATCAATCAATCAATCAATCAATCAATCAATCAATCAATCAATCAATCAATCAATCAATCAATCAATCAATCAAGCAATCAAGGTTGACCTGATCTTTCTCTTTTGTCATCATCCAAGGGGGTTGAAAAAGTAAAGCGCCCATTCCGACAAGGAGTAGAAAGTACAGATATCGAAAAAACAAACATTTACTCAATTACTGGCAGAGTACTCTGTTACACTCACCGCTGCTTATTCAGTATTCATTTCTTTGGTTCAAGCAAAGGATTGTTGAATAGTATTTCTAGTCTTGGTAAAGATCACAGAATAACATGATTTCTTTGGAATGTTCTTGAAAAAAAATAAAATAAATAAAAACAAAAGAACACATGATTAACTTTCCCACTCGTCAATCAAGTGTTCTTGGATTGCCCGGCCCGACTGCAAACTAGTCCTTTGCTCGTCAGTCTCCCGCTGCTTGTATTTCAACACTCAGTGCATGATTTGCCACAGCTCTGTGGTCTAATAGGCTTAGTGTGCCATCAAATCCAAGTGGATTAAGGGAATCAGTTTTCCAGGCTGCATTCACAAGCTGCGTGTTCTGCCAACAGTTGATGATGAACAGACTTGCTGGCCAATGCAACCACTCCGGCATCCCCTGACAGTCCCGGCAAAATGAAGAAGTAATGCAGGAGGTCTGCATCCAAACTGGCACTCGGCTCGCTCCCACACAGTCTGGAGCATCCATCTCCCTTCTCGCTTTGGCGAAACTTCGCAGAGCAACCTCGTTTAAAAAATGCAATTGTCATATTTTTCGCACATGGCCAGACCTGGTTGGATTACAGCGGGAGAGGAAAATTCTGTAGTTTGGGGGACTCTTGCATCATATAGCTTGTTAACAGGATGTACAATGCGACCATTCATCAGTTGCCAGTCAAACTGAGGTGACATGACGATGAGATGTACAGAAATAGCCAGCGATGTTTGTGCTGGAAGAGCTGATAGAAATATTACCATCACATGGGAGCTAGTCTCCTTCCAAAAGCCGGAATGGATCGGTTCTCATAGTTCGCAGTGGCGGTGATTTGTGAGCTGTGAAATGGGTTGTTTGTTGGAGCCAGCATTTGGGGGGCAGCTGCACGCAGTTCCACAGTTATGATGGCGCTCCAGCGATCCGACACACACGAAACCCGTTCAGTCCTCGGCTACACGTTGCCGTTGGAGTTCCCACTTCCCAGCTGTAGCTGCTGGGGATGGTTAATGCATGAGGCATGTTGCTGATGAGTTAACACCTTCTCATCCCCAGTTAGGAGGTGAAAGGGGGGGGGTACCTCTATGTAGCCTGCTTTGTGTGGCTCTCATGTGCTTTAGGTGGTCTAACGGGGGAAGTTTGTAAAAATCAAGATTTCGAATGCTCTGCGAGCTAGCTGAAAACGATAAGAGTACTCTGATGTTAAGTCCGTTGGTTTCCATCTGCGGTGAGCTAACCTCAAGTTTCCATGTGCTGACACTGGAAGAGTTACGGCATGAAGAAGAATGGCTTGAGGTTTGGCCGCCAAGTAAACACTACTTAGCAACAGTTGCTGGAGGATATCGGCACACTGACATAGTTGCAACAGACAGATTGCACTCATGTATGGTGGCTGCTTCTCACACAGCGGCACAAGTGTACTGTAAATCCCAAACTGAAAACTCCATTAGGACAAGTCAGTCATGCATCCGTGTGCTCCAGTGCCAGACTGCTCTCCAAATCGGCTTTTATGTTCTGTTTTTTTTTTTTTTTAATAGCATCACTGAAGAAAACAATTTGGGTTGTGCCTGGGTACCGGTTCCTTGTGTTGCACACACACAAGCATGCGCATCTTGGGTGCCACTGAATGCTCTGATCCAGGTTGAACTAGTGACATGTGCCCCTGTCTCACAAAGGCCGTTAAAGTTGTTTCCTTCTGTATGTACTACAAGATGTACAGTATGTGTATTTTGATGGCCGAAATTGGTTTGTGCTTTGATCTTCTTTGAGACAAAATCAGGATACTGCCTTCACATGACTAACAGTCATCCGGGATAGAAATGACGGACATGTTAATAATTTGTCTATAAATATGTATCGCAAACATGCACACAAATGATCATTTCTATCACAAAGCATTTGTTTATGTGCTTCAGAATGACGGGATGTGCTCCATCTGTCTCAGAGTGACTATAAACCAGTGGACTAAGAGTGTGTGTGTTGGCCAGTAAAACTGACTGAGGCGAAGCAGGTGCGAGACACTTGTCTAAGGAATGTGGAGGGCCAGACCTCAGACCTCCCAGCAGGCCAGAGCTTCCTCCATGCTGCGTGTGTGTGTGTGTGTGTGTGTGTGTGTGTGTGTGTGTGTGTGTGTGTACGTATGGAAGATACATGGGTGGCGGTCACCACCTGCTCTCAGCCTAATTTCAGTGTTGCTCAGAACCCAAACATCATATTGCACTGTACAGGGGTTTCATCCCAAAGGAAGTGGCTGAAATGTCAAAACTCCAACCAACATGAACTTTGAATACATGCTTTGCTATTATGCCAATGATACACCTGTTTGTCATTGTAGCAGCGTGGCTCTTGGTGGTCTGTAGCTGTTCCTGCGGACTTGCCCAGGCACCCATAACAATGCTAACCTTAATGCTGGTGTACAATTGGTGCTTACCTGTGCAGCATAGTAAAATACCGAGACCATATTTGTTTCCAGTCACCCCTGTTCCAACACACAAAAGCAATGCCACAATCACAACATGTCAATTCTTGAATTAATCTAACTTGCATGTTTTATGCAGTGGTGGTAGGTCAGAACCAAGCTGGCCTAAATCCTCTTAAAAGCTCTGAACTTTGTTTACAATCTAAATTATAATACAGTACTTGCAGTCCAGTCCTTTTCCCATCATTTTGTAGCATTTACCTTGGCTGCACTGATTTGGGTACTTTTATGTGCATGTGAGATTTTTGATGTTGTTGTGGGTGGGTTATATTATTACTTGGTAGCAGTATTTTTGCTTTTGTGTTACATAAAAAGTTTATTTCATGAAGTGGGCAGATGCACATAAGTTGCTCAATCACTTTCAGCCATGAAAGCGCAAATCGTGATATTTTCAGAGGTTGAAGTAGGCCTAAGTAGAAATGTCCACATATATTGTGAGGCCGATTGATCCCCTTTATTTTGACATTATTAGCGATGTATTCAGACCCATCCCAATGGGGCGGGCCATAAAGGGGACGTGCCTGCCCACCAAGTTGCTTGTGCCCCCTGATTTAAGGCACAGATCTCTCAAAACAAACATAAATAAATAAATAAATACATACATAAATAAATAAATAAATAAATAAATAAATAAATAAATCTTTTTAGGTTAATTTGATTTCATCATTGTAGGTACGAAATAATTTTGAATACATGTGTTGAGTTCTTTATTCTGACGTTAAAATGATAAAGAATCTAATCTGCAACACGCGGTCACACCACAAAATAGTTTTAAAGCATGTGTGTGTGTGTGTGTGTGTGTGGGGGGTTGGCATTGCCCTTGCTTATGTCCCTCTGTTGACCCCTTAAACTGCACTCGCCAAAGATGCCTGTATTTGCTGTGTGATTGAAAATGTGATCATTAAAGTATCTATATCAAGATAGTAAAGTCCAAGATATTAATCTCAAACTT
This sequence comes from Hippocampus mohnikei, assembly GCA_026261675.1. Taxonomy (NCBI): domain Eukaryota; kingdom Metazoa; phylum Chordata; class Actinopteri; order Syngnathiformes; family Syngnathidae; genus Hippocampus; species Hippocampus mohnikei. The sequence continues at coordinate 7,027,099 of JAKGUB010000822.1, read as the reverse complement.
AAGGATATAGGTTTTCCATGCTTGAAACTACATGTACTCATTCTACACTTGTCGGCAAATGCAATGCTCAGGCAGCCAGTCACAAACCTCATTTCATGCTTGCCGTGCCATGTCAGGTGAGGCCGGCCAATGCCAAATCGCGATGAAGAAGAAAGCCAGTACAACATTGTTTTACAGTGCAGCACGTGAAACAAACAAGACACAACAGCGTTTCTATTACGTTCCTCCAGACAGGAGAGGCGGCGCTTGAAACCCTTCGCGCAAACGCAGGTCAAGAATGCATCCCTGCAAACATACAGTAAATGACCCCAGGTGACCCAGGGTGTGCGTAGAGGCCATCACACCCAGAACATCTCAAAACGTTCTCATGTCTTTGATTGCATGCCACCAGTTTCCGCATTTTTCAGGCAGATCACAGTTGTTGTTTATCTCCATCGCTGGGTGCCTTGTGACCTCATGGGACAATGGAGCCGTGGATTTATTTTTTGACCTCCTGCGGCTATGATGGCTTGGTTTATGAGAGCCGACTCCGAGGTGGTGTTCTGTGTGGTTGCGGCCCTCTGCCACGTTTGCCGCGGTCTGACTTTGTGTTTGTGTTTGGCCTCCGTTTGCGTTCGTCTTACTTGCTGTTGTGCTCTGCTGCCGTTTGGCTTTCTCGCAGAGTTGCTTTGTAGTTGGCTTTGGGTATATATTGGTGGCGTTCGCGCCCCCTGTCCTTTCATCTCATCTGTCTTTCTTCATATTGGCAATTCCACTGCCAGAATTCACCAGCAATCTTGCGACCACGTTTTTGCCACAGGTTTGCCTTGAAGTACTTTGTACCTTCTAGTTTACCGCGTCTCCGCCCCCCATCCCACAGCTTATAACTATTTTTTGTGCCATGTGTCTTTTCGTCGGCTGTTGGCCATGTGCTGCGCGTGTGCTGCTGTTTTGCAGTCAGCGTCCCCTACCTTTGTCTTACCGTGGGGCATTTTTGCAATGGAGAGTTGGGTTAACTGTACTTCCCATGTTGAGGCAGTAGGTAACCAGGTTGAGTGTTTCCGAGGTGCAACTGCCACTGCTCCTGGTCCCTCCAAGATGAGGTTCTTAGTGGAGCGGCAGCTTGCTTCGAAGGTGGATCATTTACATGCTGAGTTTGAGGAGATGAGGTGCCTCTTTGGGGCTGTCTTCTTCCTGAATCTAATGTGGTGTTGGGTGTATCCGCCCTGCCGGTGCTTGACGCCGTTTCTCTGGCTGCCTCTGAGTCTAGCTCGGGGATGGAGTCGGTCTCTGTCGTTTCGAAGTCTCCCCATGCTCGTTGTGTGATGCGAAGGATGGCTTGATGTAGGCTGTTTTGCAAATTGCCTCGCTGCGCCTGCTGTTGGAGTGCCTCAGCAGTCCCAGTCACCTCCTGAGAGTGCCTTCTCCCAGTGTGGTTGGTCGTCCTTCTTCTGCCTTTTCTGTCCCTGTGTCTAGAGACTTTCTGACGGAAATCAATTCCTGCTGGGGTGATGGCGGGACTTTCTCCCGGCTCTTAGCGAAGTGCAGGGCTTTCGCGGCTGTGCATGACGCTGCTGCTGGTGGTTAAGTTTGGATGCCTGATGTTGAGCCCACTCATGGCTTCCCTCATTGTGTCCTCGGACGAGACACTTTGACAGGCTGTGCGATGCCCTCGCCCTCTATGTCGGGTGACAGAAGACCTCATTGCGAGGTCCTATAACACTGGTGCACGTGCTACTCATATTGGTAACTCTTTGTCTGATTTTATATTTGCTCTCTCTGCTGCCCTGTGCAGGGTTGGTGTGGAGGCTGCCGTGGCTTTTTGAACGTCTGAAATTGTGAGCGGTTCTGTCTGAAGCCAGACATGATTAATAAGATCACATTTCTCTAAAACAAATCTATAGAAGTTGCATACGAGCCACACACGCATGCACAGAGTTGTTTTTAGGGTAACACTTATAATTGGGCCCTCACATGGATTTCATGTGCACCCCTAAAGACTGAAGTCGGGTACATTCGCTTGGTCACTCTTGGCGATGAAGAGCGGCGGTTCATGGTATTTGCAAACCCTCAACCTTTGCTGAGCTGGCACTGTGGGTTTGGTCCCAGGCTGAGTTCCCTGCAATGTTCAGAAGAGTGAACATAAACAGTCAAGCTGTGGGCAGTAAGATAAAAACATTGCAGGGCTAGATCCTAAAATCCTTCATCTTAACTAATTGAAATGGAAATTATCATTTAGACCTCTTAATGTGAAATTTGCATTTAATCTCTTGTTGTCTGAGGAATTGAACAGTACAGTATGTTAATTCATCAGATTCCCAGGCTGATCTGGATGTCCTGTAATTAGACAATGCAGTAATGTGGAACTAGTTAAAGGGGAGATCTTTTACCTGTATCCGTCTGCTAATTTAGCTATCAAATGAGTGCATCTTTTTATGCATTCCGAGCATTTCCCTTTCTCATGGACCTGCGTCAGGTGCAGACCACCGAGAAAACGCCACAGTTTGTGACCGTAGTTCCAAATTAAAAGTGCCGTTTACTTATCAGGGCAACAAGCAGCCTTAAATCGGTGTGGCTCAGCAGATATGTTGCCAAGGTCTTAAATGTAGATGAATGTTACCTGTGTGAGTTTATTCAATACATTTACATGGTGTAATCATCATCACGGTTGGGGCAAAATGTCGATATCATGTATTGTAGTTATCTCTTAGACAAGGTATTGATACTGCAGAATAAATATTGAAAGTTGTCACTGGCAACACAATGCCGGTGAGAACTAAGTTGATAAATAGAGAAAGGTATGGAAATATCCATTATGAATACAAGAGAAAATTGACACAAGAGTGCCAGGGTGTGTATGTATAAAATCCCGATACAAACTAAAAGTTGTAAAAATATCATGGTTAAGAGTAAAGCATGAGCCTTAATGGAGACTTCTTTCTTCTTACTCACTTTCTTTTCTGATTGATATAAAAATGATTTATTAGATATAAACACATAACACGGGGTAGGACTAGATAAATTCTTTACTTCTTCCTACTCCCTTGAACATAATAACTGTGTTGAATGATGACTGATTTCTCTTTCCTTTTTACTATTCTAGTTACCTTATTTATGTCAAATTATTACTGTATATGCTTTATGTTCAATAAATAAACAAACAAACAAAAAAATGAAAATATTTGAATATGAGGTGGTCCATACTCTACACACCATGTACTGTACAGCGTTGACTTACTTTATGGGTTCAATTTGTTCCACGACCAAGCTTATAAGTCCATTTAATAGTATACAAAATCAATTCTCCCCATTGAAATGAATCAAAACTACATACAGTAAATCCGCTCCAACCTCGCAAATCACCAATATTTAAAAAATATGGGTTTTAATAAAGAAAAAATGTACAGCGGTGCCCTGAGATCATACAAGTGGCCCACGGGTTGTTTTTTAAAAATTTTTATACAGGAGCTCTTATTTGGAAAATGTTTTGCTTTGCCTCACGAGCGCAAACTTGAGATACGAGTGCCGTATTGTGGCAGTGAACTCAATTTTACTGACTTCACAATGAGCAACGGCTTGGCAAATATTGAACTCTTCATCAAAAAAAGAGACTTCAAGCTGTCAATGTCAATCGCAGCTGAAGGTGAAGTTGAAGTTGTGACACAAAACATAAAACAAAGAGAATTACTTTTTGTGTATTTAAACATACTTTGGGTTTGCCTAATGAAAAAAGTCGGCTTAGCTTAATGCTAACAAACAATGAATAACTTGACATGTTGACGGATAGCATTCAAAGTTGAAGGAAAGGATATTTGAACACAAACGGTGAAGCAACACATATAGAAAGAAAACAACAATATCCTCTGCAAAATATCAGTCACCTACAGTATTTGTGAAACCCTTCTTCGTTTTGTTTCTGTATGACTGTACAGTATTATCGTCTCCTGGTGCCAAGACTCCAACACTCGAGAAAGCAGTATAATGAATTGGATTGCAGCATTAAATCATAACCGAGAAACCTTTTAATTCTGTGTCAGGACAACGTGTGTAGAAAAACTGCTTTAATGCTCTCATCAACATGGAATCATGAATCCGTTTTCTATGTGCAAAATGCAAATATTTACTGAAATAATAATTTCGATTTTCAATTGTACATGAACATTTTTCACTTGGAGCAGTTATTCACACATTATCTCTCACATAATATTACTGTCTATCAACAACAGTGAAAAAAAATATTTTGTCACACAACAGCAGCTTGAACAGCTCTTTTTATGGAATCAAAACAGCGCAATATAACATTATAAAGTGCACATCTAAGGTAAACTAGTACTCAGCCTATAATGGATTTAAGCAAGGTTTTGTGTCGACATCATTTCGGATGCTTGTAATGGAGGCTCTCGCTGGCAATCCGTAGTGAAGTTGTTCAGTTAATTACGTTTTTCACGGCCCCCTGAGTAGGGATTGTCGGTCAGCATGGAAGGATCTCTCGTTCTGTACTTTTTTGATCATTTACTGGAGCACTTTGCAGCAGAAGTAATAGTAGTAGTAGTAGTTGTAAATCGAAATTGTTATTTCAGTAAATATTTGCATTTTGCACATAGAAAACTGATTCATGATTCCATGTTGATGAGAGCATTAAAATGGGGGAAAATAGGACAAAAAATATAAAAGGAAATTCAGAAACGATAAAAAATGCGTGCGTAATCACGATTAATTTTTAGGTAATTTGAGTTAATTATGACAGTTGAGTTTTTAATTAGATTAAATATTTTATCGTTTGACATATATATATATATATATACACACATATATATATATATATATATATATATATATATATATATATATATATATATACACACACACATATATATATACATACATTTTTTTTTCCCAAGATGGCGCCCGTGTAGGCAGCCGTCGGCAAGTGCTCTTCAAGAGCCTTGCTTTTTGTTCTTTGTAGTTTTGTCTTTGTTTTGTCACATGTTTGTTGTTTCGTGTGGACCTGATGTGGACTGTTTTCAGCGTTTTTGGCCACGACATTCGTCAAAGGAGAAGAATCTGTGCTTGGTGGTGGCGCCTTCGCAGCACGCCTGTACCAGCACAGATTTTGATTGGGAGGAATGTCGGCGCCATTGACTGTCGGTGCTGGACAGCCCCGGGGTGCTTGTGTTTTTTGCGGCTGTAATGGGCAGCATTTTTCACAGCCCCGTTTTGTTCAGTGGAGACGTCGGCGCTGTTGGACAGTCTGCGTTGGTGCGGCTGGATGGATAACTGCTGAAGTTGAGGATGAGGAGAGAGGAGCGTTGGCTTCTGCGCCGATGCGTATTTGGAACTGAGAGTCACCGCTTGGAATTGGAATGGATTTGCATGGGACAGGAGAAGTGAACCAATCTATTTTTTCGTCAATGGATGCTACAGCTTCTTGTTGACTTTGAAACTTAGCTTGTAGCCGACGTGTGCACATTTTGAACATGACGTCTCTGATCCACTGGTGAAAGGACACTTTGATTCTCTCCTCTTTCATCTCAAATTGCTTTAACAACAAAGCGTATGAGGGAAAAGTGGTTAGGACTGCACGACTGTCCGTGTTTTATGTCATGTGTTGTGTTCATTTTTTTACTTTTTGTTCGTGTTTTATGTTGTGTGTATATATATATATATATATATATATATATATATATATATATATATATATATATATATATATATATATATATGTGTATATATATATATATATATATATGTCAAACGATAAAATATTTAATCTAATTAAAAACTCAACTGTCATAATTAACTCAAATTACCTATATGTATATATATATATATATATATATAAATATAAATATATATATACATATATATATATATATATATATATATATATATATATATATATATATATATATATATATATATATATATATATATATATATATATATATATATATGTATATAAAATCCATTTTCAGATCCGCTTTATCCTCACAAGGTCCGCGGTGTGTGTGCTGGAGCACACAATTCTTAAAAAAAAAAAACCTCATCTAATTTCCTCTGCCTTAAAAAAAACTGCTTGATTCTTGAGGGGTGAAGTATGTTTAGAAGTACTGTATGTTGTTTTGTATTTATACTTAAAGTATAAAGTATAAAGAGCATTCATGATGTAAGTGGACAAAGTAGTCGTCATGCAGGGCATGAACAAATATGCCCCCCCAACCCTAAATGAGATGCTGAACTCATTTTTCAGCATTGACAAAGTGATCAGCATACATATTTATGTATTCAATTTTAACAAATAGAATCGCCAACAACTCAAAAGGTTCACACAATATGTTTTTTAGAAACCACTTGAGAATTTTGCAATCATTCCTATGAAAAAAAATTTATAAAAATAATTGGATTGCACAGATATAACAAACAACTACGGTACACTCAAACACATTTGCACACACTTGTGCCAGCAAATATTTGCTAAGCTCAAAATAGTATTTTAAAAGTAATAAAATAAAATACAAAAATGAACAAAATATAATAAAGCTGCGGGCGTTGGCAATGTCCTGTGCCAAATGCAAATGTCATTTGGCAGGGTAGAAAACTCGTCGCTTTTTTTTTTTTGAGGAAACGCCACACTTTAACAATGGTAGACGGCTGGCAGAATAATGTGGAATGTAATGCCCTCCGACAGGCCCGTTGGCATTAAACTATAGGCCCCGTCGTGTGGGTTTCTTTGTCAACTTTTGCAGCGGCAAAGTGACTGACAGAAATTTCAACAAGTGGCAGAATAAGATGAAACTATTCAGACTGTTAAGACACTATAATTATGGCACTGGTGCTGCATAGAATGGCCTCTGGGTTGGTCAACACTTGCCAAGAATGTAAAATGATTGACAGGAAAGTAAACAAATTGGGATTAAAAAAAAATGATAAGCCCATGAGTACTGTAGGCCCCTGGGCTGAAACTAAACTAGAAAAATAGCAAAATAATGGTTTGTAGCAGGCAGTTGTGAATTGTTATTGCATCTCCTACACAGAATTGTGAACATTAAGCTATGGTTCTCACGTGACATGCATAACATAAAACTTGCCGGGGAATGCAGAAAATGAAACCTGAATTAGAAAAGTGTTTGTGCATTATGGAGGGTGGTGGTGGTGGGGGGGATTAACCTCTGCCCTTCCAACTGAACCTACTGCCACCCTCTCGCCGCCTTAGGGAAAACTGTTTCAAACCGCCAGTGCCGCCGCCCTATTTTACCCATAGCAAGATGCCGACAGCTTGGAGGGTGATGATGTTGTTCGGTGCGTTCCTTTGATATTAGCACCGTGGAAATGTTGCTGCAAACTGAATATTCAGTTTCAGGTGGCGCCACTGAATGAAGGTGAGGGGTTTGTGCAGTCCATTTATTTATCCACCTCTCTTCTCAATTCTTCTGCTACTTGTTCTTTCCTCCCTCATTTTTCCAAGTGTCAGGATGAGTGATGGTGACCAGCCGAAGCGAGTGTCCGGCATTATCACTCCAACAAATGGCTGCGGCCTACTCAGGCTAAGGCCTTGGACCAGACAGAAATCAATATTTCACCATTTAAAATCTATCAAAAAAGGATTTCTGAGCACGTATTCCCTTCCACCCAGCGCCGACCTCCCCCACTACTCCCCAACTCTCAGCCCCCTCCTGCCGAGCAACAAACACGGAATCAGACACTTTGTAGTTACAACTAGTAATCAATAAGCCAGCACCTTCACAGATCTTAACCACGGTCGCCTCGGAGTGGTGATGGATGGCAAGGAAGGCCACGATTCATTTTGTCAGGCCATTACGCCGGCAAATTCTGTCCACTTGATCCTGCGAGCGATCATTTTTCACACTTCATAAGAGGCAGAAATGGGTTGCGATGCTGCTGAGGGAGGTAGCAGGAAGGGGTGTGGGGGGGGGGGCAACTAAGAGAGGGTGGCCAGAGAAAGAGAAAGGAGGGATGAATCATGGGAAAAGATGGTAAGGAAAAATAGAGAAACAGAGCGAAGTCATTGCTGGCACTCTATAAGAGGAAACAAAGAATGGAAGGAGACAGCCGACTCCAGCCCTCGAAGCCTTTCTGCATATTCGCCACAGTCCTGGTGTGGTTAACATTTCACGTTTAACACAACACGAATTCCCTTCATTCATCGAAAACAGAAGTAAAAAGACAAGGTGTGATTGTGCGCCAATGCATGGATGTGTGCAACTGAGTCAGTCAGGGGGGAAATTGATTTTTTTTCTCTCTCCTTCTCACTGAGAGCATCCTATCCCCATAAAACACACAAGAGCAAAGGAAGCATGAACAAGTCCAACGTATTGTGTTCACAACAACAAACTGGTAAATTAGTTGAGCTACAGAGCTTCCGCTCAGTGAAATATGCTTCATTTAGAGTGCTTTGTGTCTAATAGGGCGGCCAAAGGAAATTGTCTTTAGCATCAATGCTCTCTCCGTCCTCCTTGCTGCTCCTGCCTTTCTTTCCTTTCCTTGCCTTGGCCCGGCTGCCAACGGCACCGCGGTGCTCTTGTTGAATCCGTCTTGCCTTGGAAAACAAGTGACAGCTGCTGTGTGTGTGTGTGTGTGTGTGTGTGTGTGTGTGTGTGTGTGTGTGTGTGTGTGTGTGTGTGTGTGTGTGTGTGTGTGTGTGTGTGTGTGTGTGTGTGTGTGTGTGTCTCCTCGTCGTGGTCTCGGCCCATATGTTGACCCTCACCTGCTGATCGGCGAGGATTAGGAACTACACGCCCTTATTAAAACCGGATTTGTTTTCCCACCCGCTTGCATGCCGCGACAAACAATCACAGTCTGACCTGTCCGTGAGTGGACCCGGTGAGCAAGCTACTCACCACTCAGATCACCGTCTCCTCAGATGACCACATTTTGTCAACACCAGTGACCCGATTACTTGATGTCATCTTTTGATTAACCATTCGTGTATACTTCTTTTTGAAACTTACCTTGAACTTTTTTTTTTTGCTCAGTTTGTCTCTGATTTACAGCTGTAGCTTGTAATTCCAAAGTTGCATTTTCAGCATATGACAAAGGTTTGAATTTTTGGAGAACAGGCTTCATAATGAAATCTCTGTAGAAACAAACAGTATGTCGTACTAATTTCAAAACAAAGAATATTTGAAGACAGGTGGCACACAAACAACTGCCTAGTTGTGAAATATAGGATGTAATTCACCCTTGTTTTAATATTCTGGAAATGCTGAACAATGGATTTTGCTGGATTTGTTTAATGTACTCACATTTCCTCCTTCCTATCACCTTCCTCCCTGCACCCTTGAGTCGAGCAATAAGCACTGATGTCTTCTCCCCTTTTCAGTTGAGGTTCCATTGAAATATGTTGTGTCACGTCCCACTGCCCCCCTGTGTTTTGTCTCTCCGCACAACTGCCTGCTTTTCTGCCCTACATTTTCATTTGGTTCATTTGTACCTCTTTGTCTGACTGCTGACTCTTCATTTGTGTGTAAATATTCCCGACTGCCACGTTCGCATCACCTTTTGATTTGATTTCCCATCGTTAGCTAGTCCAGCCAGAAATGTTAAAGTGGTGTGCTCATGACAGCACAACACTTCAGTGAGGAGTAATCAAGAGGAATGTGGGAGGAAACCGGAGTACCCGGAGAAAACCCACGCAGGCATGGGGAGAACATGCAAACTCCACACAGGAAGGCTGGAGCTAAAATCGAACCGTGCACCTCTGCACTGTGAGGCGGATGCATTAATTAGTCGACCGCCATTCAAATCTAATATCTAAAGAGCACAATGACACTAAAATGTTGCAATTTTTTTTTTTACCATTTTAAATCCTGATTCTTACTTAGGGTTGTTCCCGCTTATATTAAGAGTGTGTGTGTGTGCAAGCTTCTGTATATGTGTAATTTTTTTCCCAAGAAACCATGAATGTGATAAACAATGACTTCTCAGCCATGCCACTTGCTTACAGTGGTGTGAAAAGAATTATTTTGATTAATTTAGTTTGCACAATTTCCATGTGTTTAATTTAGAATATATTCTGTGTACATTTATGCCCAGTATTAAAAACACAACTTCCAGTGGAGTATCAAGGCATCTTAAAAATCCTGACTCAATGTGAAAATGGCCAAAATCCCTGGCCATCCTGTTGCTCCGCCCCTTTCAAGCAAAGCTGGACTGGATTGTCAATACTGTAATGGGGAGTCATTTCCATCGGAATGATTGATTCCTTCAACCAAAAAAAAAAAGCTGAATTCTGCCAAATGTGATAAGGTTATTAATTTCATTTGAAAAATAATAAATCTCTTCTCTATCTGTTTACATATTGCTTTGGAATAAACTCTGAAAGAGTGCACAATGCAGAGTGCAACTGAAACTCCTTATTCGTCTTGCTTGTTGTTATAATTTACCTGTGTACGCTGCAGGTTTTTTGGTCCTGTCGCAGCTTGAAAGCGGAACCCACATCGAGTTCCAAGCCTTGTATCTCACTCATGTCTATGACGACTGCATCAGCGCGGCCACAATTCGCCAGTAGGGGGCGCAGAACCACTGTTATATTGGCTTTAACAGGCCAACCAGAAAATAGCCGAAGGCCTCAAACGCCAGCTGGCAGGTTTTTAAAATTTTCATTTAGTTAGGGTTAGTTTAGAGCCGCTAAAGACACACCGGCTGCTTTTCATTTTTGAAAAAAAAAATCACGCATGAATATATATAAATTATTTTCAAGTTGTATTTATGGATAATTAATGAGTAGTTCATTCAAAATGCCCTTAACTACACTGTATTATAAGATAAAAATGAACAATATATGATCATTTTCTTGATGTTCCCCCTCAAGGAAAAAAAAAAATCCCAGCAAATAATGGACTAGCCTGCTTTAGAAAATTGATCCATCCTCACTGTCCTCCAAATGACACCACTGGGGTACATTTGCGTTTGCAGGGTGTAAGGGCTGTTTTAATAAATGAGAAATCAGTTGCAGGTTAAGTAGCTCAGAGGCGGGGACAAAAGCCAATTTCCTATCCGCTTGTTGCCTTTTGTGCCAAAACACATTGGAGGATTGAGCCTGTCAATCAGGATTGTGAGACGTGTTGCCACTGCTGCAGGACAATCAAACCCCATCTCAGGTTTTGGCGCGGCTTTTAAAAGCACAGAAAACGTGTAAATGCAATACATGTGACATCATCATAAAAAGCAAACTCTTGGATTCACTGAATGTCATGTTTTACATACTGTGGTGCACTCTTCAGTGTTGCCGTGCCACTTTCACTGATATTCTGAAGCTGTTGATGATGCACTTTTGAATTTTATAGTTTAGGTATCTCTAAAGACACAGGAGGGAGGAAAGGGCTTTCAAAGAGAAAAAAAGCAAGTGGGAATTGGGTGCACAGATTGCAAAAACCTCCCCTCGACCGGCCAAGCGTCACAGGCATCAAAGTGAAGACATTGTTTGGGAGGAACAATGGCTGCAGTCACAGTCGAGGAGTTTGTGTGTCGTTGCATGTTTGCGCTCCCAGAATCCCCCCGCGAAAGTGAAATCACTGGATTATCAAAGCAGCAGATGCACATCACAGAGAACAATATCATTGGCAGCTCTCAGAGGGGACTCTTCAGAGGCTCGTCTCCTGGAGATGCACAGATAACTTCTCACAAAGACAAAACTCGCCATTCGCTTCTCTCACAGACATCCATTTAGTCCCTGACTTTTTAAGTGCTTCGTCGCAATAAGATTTTGATTGTCATTATTATGTAACTATGAGTTTGTCGAGAAGATTTTTTTTTAAAAAAGGCTTTGATTAAAAAATTAAATAAACTGGGCTTTTAAATAATTGTATTGTCAACGTGGCATCCATTTTGTTGTCATTTCCTTTTTACCCAGAATGAAAAGAGCCCCACCCAAGTGTTTAAAATGATAAGGAAACTCTACAAGCATATGGGAATGTCATTAGACTGACATCCATACAACCTTCCGGATGCCTGAAACGAGGAGGTTCAGGACTCTTTACCACAGACAACAAGAGAAATGATGGTGAAAAAAAAAATGACTGGAAAAGTATATCCTCTCGGACGCCGCCGTAGTCTACCTGCACATCTTGCGCCCAACTGGATAATCAATAAGAAAGAGCGCGGTGGCAGGAATAATCGGCTAATGAGCACAATCTTGAGCAAGTTATGAGCAGAGGTCAGCACAATTGATTGTCTGGGAAGTTAACTGGGTGCTTTAATAACGCTAATCCAAATAGGAAAAAAAATAGATACTGGGCATTGATCTCAATGAGAGGAACAGCAAATACAGTAAATAAAATGGTAAAAAAAAGTTGCTAAGGCATCTTTTTGGTGATTCACCAAAAGCAAGCTTGACATTTTGAATGTGTCAGCCACATGTTAGCATGCTGCTTCTTTCGTCGAAAACCTTTTCCCCAATTAAGACTCCAATGCTTGGTTTTGTGAGTGTGTTTCTGTACTCGCAGCGACTCATGATTGAAGTGGTGCTGTGGTGGGTGCCAACAGGCAAGATAAATGACGTGCAGAATAGTTTTCCATCTCCTGCTGATGGGGTGTTTTTCCCCCCTAAATATACAGTTTGTATTCCCCTGCAGAGTAAAGCCACTGTGGGAGTGTTTGCTGATGACCTGTTTATCATTTCAGCCTGTAATGAGTCTTGATTTATTTCCATTTCAAGTGAGGCAATGGTGATACTTTTCACCACAAACTCTAGCAATCACTTTTCAAGATGTGCAAAACATAGCTCAAAATGAATCGAGATTGCTCATTTTATTTCTATGTACTTAACAAGCTATATAACAATGAATGAAATGCACTGTGATATCTTATTTTAAGTAGCACGAAGATTTGATCCAGTGTCCTACATGATTTAATGCACACATTGTAATTGTGGCTTATCTTGACGTGTCACCATAAAATAAGTCACTTGCTTCAAAGTGATCACAAAAGAGAGACTCAATCAAATCGCTGTCATTTGTTGTAACTTTTATTTGATTTTTGCCCCGGTCACAACAATCTTCTCGTCCACTGCATCGCTGCTATACTCAAGGTCAGTGACCGTCAAAATGATCAAATAAAAGGCCCAGCGGCCTAAAATGGCATCCGATTCTGGCTTGTTAGGCTTCCAACAGTTGCACGCACACACGCACATACGCATACGCACAGGCAATCTAAACCAGTCCCTCTCTTGCTGTCAGGGAACAAGTGGCAACCCGCTGGGTGAAAAAGGGCACAGTAAAAAAAAGCTCAAATCATTTTCAATTAAAACCGCCACCCCCTCTCTTTTTCATGAAACTTAAACTGCCTCCTGGCTGCGATAGTACACACAGATATGGATTTATTACCCCACCAACAATATTTATGACTACCAGTCCTGTCGGCATCATGGCGCAACTGGCCTTGAGCAGAGGAGGAGACTGGAGGTGACTCTTAAAACAGCAGGTGGCAAAATGATATTGCAGCCATTTTCAGAGTCCAATTCCACAATAATCTCAAACAAGGAATCTGCCCTGTTGTGATTTCAAGACAGTACTTGTCGCATGCTAATAGTCCAGCTAATGATAAAAGCGAATACTGTATATGTGTGTGTGTGTGTGTGTGTGTGTGTGTGTGTGTGTGTGTGTGTGTGTATGTGTGTGTGTGTGTGTGTGTGTGTGTGTGTGTGTGTGTGTTGTGAGAGATCTGGAGCGACCCTGCTTGAAATGATTAGAAGGTTGGAGCCATTATGAGCTCCTCTCTGCCTTTTGTATCCGCTGTAATGAATATTGAGGGGGGCATTTGGAGCACTTTGAGGAACTAACAGCCTTTTTAATCCTTTAATCCTGAGGAAAACCAATTTCACCCCAACACACACACACACACACACACACACACACACACACACACACACACACGGTTTGAAAAGGGTGTCAGTGAATGTACTGTGTGTGTGTTTAACCTGCTCTCGTTAATTTCCCGGCCCATAGACCTGGTGATTCTGGAGATTAGGTTCATTAACATCACATATTGTGTGTGTGTGTGTGTGTGTGTGTGTGTGTGTGTGTGTGTGTGTGTGTGTGTGTGTGTGTAGGTGTGCTTGTGTGTGTAAGTGTGCTTGTGTGTGTGTGTGTGTGTGTGTGTTGGGATCAATATGTAGATTGGGAGAGGCAAAGGATGTCAGGGTTATCACATTTATCACACACACACACACACACACACACACACGCACACGCACACGCACACACACACACACACACACACACACACACACACACACACACTCACGCACGCACATTCACTCACAGACTGGAGCGGCTGCTGTCGGCAGTGCTTGACCCTTGTGAAACAACCTGCTGTGACAAGTGCTACCATGACCTCCCGGAACTTTTATGCCATAAATAAAATGTTGCTTTTGGAGCTAACGGGGAGAAGATTTTATATTCATCAAGCCAGTGTACATTCCAGAAACAAATTGAGTTTCAAAGTTTTTCATGACAGCTGTTTCTAATATTTTGACTCATTGCATTGAATACATTTAGATGAACAGGTTAGCATAGCAAAATTGAAACGTGGAAAATATCCAAAGGGAACGTCGTTTCAAAAGTCGCATAATAACCTTTTCTATCATGCAGTGTATTCCGTTGTTAAGGATATTACACATGCAGTGCTTCAAAATATTTTCATATTTTAGGTTTTCCTCAAATCGTAGGCCTGAGCCTGGATATGATTTAACCCCCCCCCCCCCCCTCCCAAAAAACCCTAAAAGGTCAGTTTTGACGTGCGATGACCTGTTGTGTGACCGCTAATGCAAACACACATATGCACTTGACGTACAATTGTGTGTCCTTTCCACACTTTTCCAGCTAGGTGCCCAAGAACACTGCCTTTGGATTTCACACAGACATGCTTCCTATGCAACACCGGTTGTGTTTGGGCTGCACAGTGTGACCACTTTTTGAACCAGTTTTGAATTGCCGTCACAGAGCTGAGGACCGGGATGTAAGATGAACATTCTAAAGTAATATCACATTTTGTCAGCATGTTAAACGGATAAATAATGGAAGCAAGCCATCGGAAGTGGCGTAAGTAGAAATGAAGCAAACCGACGACGGCGGCGCGGGGAGGGGGGGGGGGGTTGAGACGAGCAGCATGCGGCTCATGCAGTAGGCTGATAAGGCAGCGTTGGAAGCACGAGTGTGAATTATTTCCACGCTGCCGTTTCCTTCATGTTGCCTTTGCTGTATTTGTATGTATTGGCTAGCACGGGAGCATTCGTCCAGGCAGCATAAAGGCGGAGCGTCGGGGGAGTTTTATCACTGAGTCGGGCTGTCCCGGGCACTGGGGAATTGCGCTCAAAGAGCCCCCATGACGTTGAATAGGTGTTGGTGTCAATAGGGCAGGACATGAGAGGACCAGAGAAGAAAATGGTCCCCATAGCATGGCACAGGGGCACAAGGGGGCTTCTCTCTGTATAAGGTGAGTCGCAGCATAATTAATAAGGTGGGAAAAGAAATAGGGAATGTGGAAGCACAGATAATGTCTAATGGAGGAGCAGATAAGACAGACGCACGCTGGATGTGTGCAGTCCTGACATTGTCACATACACCGGCAAGTATGCCAAAGAAGAGGTGATAGGAAGGCTTAAGGTTTCCACTTAAGGCGCAAAATCCCAAATCTTGCTGTTTTTTGGTTTGTTTTTTTGTTTAAATTCTAAAACAGGTTTTTTTTTCAATTCGGTGTTACCACTCCCTCATTCTACTTTGTTTTGGGGATTTTTAGTAGGCCAGTGTGAGATCAAGAAGAAGTAATGGTATCGATTAACGTCTTCAAGCTGGATGAATACCCTGCAATAAGATGATCAATCATATCTTCGAGAATCCCGGGCCACATGTTTTAGCCTTCGCATTAATTCAATCTCCATTATATGAGGTAAGAGGAGCTCTGTAATGGATTTGTGCACTCTAACAGAAAATGGCTTTTTGCAAACAACGCACAATTAGCACAAAGGGTCTCGGCAAACCAGACTGGTATTGTCAACTTAATGGGAAATAAACCCTGCAGCTTTCCAAATGAGTTCGAAAAACGAGGGATTAATAACGTGTACGAAAACTTTTCACCGTTAATTTATTATGATTTCAGAGACCGTTGATCAGAGCAAACCTCTCCCATCCATTTGAATACATATTCAATGTTGTTAATTTCCTTTGTTACTAATCTGCCTTTTCTGCATTTCGCTTACTGCTGGCATGAAATCAGCAATAATTATAAATGTTAGTTTGAATTCTGCACTGTGACAGTCCGCATGTTCAAGGTCTGCTACTCCTACACGCAGTTGCAAATGTGTTTGTAGGACAATTTGACAAACTGCCTATAGGCTCTCTGCAAACCTGACACATTCTTCCAAACAATCAACATCGGATTCTTTTACGGTAATCATGACATGTTGCGTTGGTTATGTTCATGCAGTTAGAGTCTGGGCATTTGATTTTCCTCTTATTCCCGTCAGTTCAAGGTTCTTTTTTCCCCCAGCAAACTTAATGTCTCCTCTCACCACGAGGGACTTTATTTGATGGTATCACATTCTTCTCAAGGTGAGAGACTCGCTGGCATTAATGGGGCTTCAATGCCGCTCAAGCAAACCGAGGTAAAAGACGACTTACACAAGAGATGAGGAGCAGAGAAGAGAGGAGCATAGTTTGGATGTTTTTTCCGCCCCTAAAAACACGATGACTTTCCTGTTAGGTAAACAAAGCTTCCTCGCCTGGTAGCCTAATACTCTGAAAAAGTGCCAAATCAGCCAGCAAGGATTCAGTGTGCGCGGGGATTAAAGCTCAACCTGCAAGGCCGTGACACCTCTGTATGCAAACACAGTCAGTCGACTACGTTAACCCAGTCTGATATCACAATGCATAATCTGCTTTTTATGCCCTTTTTCTTTAACACACACACACACACACACACACACACACACACACACACACACACACACACACACACACACACACACCCCAGTATAATCTCTTCTTTCGGCAACTATCGGGGTGTGACCTCCATGGCCAGATACCTGCTGAGTGACAGGCAGCTCATCTCTGCACAGGGGCACTACACACATACAGCGATATTTGCACATGCACAAGTGACATCTATTTTTTTTTTTTCGTGTGATAGTGTGTTTGGTCAGTGTGCATCCAAAGCACAAAGTATACATTTTAGCTGTAAAACATGACCTTGCCTGTCAGATTAAAAGCCTCACTGACTCTTATCAGTCCCGCCCTGATGTGACACCTGCTTACCACGATACAAACTTTCTGTCCATGCTCAATAACGACTTGTATCTCTTAGAACCTCACACCGCACCAAATTGCAAGTGAGATTCAGGAGCAAAATTGGGGGGAAATTGTGCCCCTTGTTGGCTTGAGTTGCTTGGAGTCGCTGTCATGCATGATGTCACATAAGACCTCCATGGAAATCAGTTGAGCCACCATCAAAGGACTAACTCTGGGCATGTTTTTTGTTTTTGACTTGCCATTTTGTAACACTTATTCCAAAAGGTGTCCTGCAACTGCAGCGCATTGTTTCCTCAAACAGGGCACAAGGGTGGACTTCAGGAGAGGTCGGTTCAGCGAGCGGCAAAGCGCTTATTTGTACTTTTTGTATGACGTTTTGGCAACATCTATTCCAAATGTAGGAAAACCATCAACAAGGGTTGAGAAGAAGTGAAGAATGCGAAAAGGGATGTACAATATCCAGCAGAAGCATGATGTAGATGACTCCCATTCAAAGCAAATCCTAGTTACGTTTGTTCTTCCTATTTTTAAGTTACCCATTATTATGTTGTTTATCGGACCTAACACAACGTGCCCAAATTTCCAGATATTTCATATGTACATTTTTTGAGGGAGATCAAAACATGTAATGAAAGGAAAAATTTCAATTTTAATTCCTATTAACATAAACCATTTTTTATTATTACTGGTACATTAATATTCATGGATGAATTAATTGGTCAGCTTTGCATGACCCAGAAGTTTGGTAACAAGCATTTGGACATTAGCTCGTTGGTTGCCACAGTCAGTGTGCGTCGAGGCCAACATGGACAACACCGCTGTGTACTGTTTCGAGGGACAATACCTAATTCTTGGGGAGGAAGGCATGACAAGATCACTCACTGCTGTCTGATGGCATTGTTTCCGGTTCATTCATGACTAAAAGACTTCACAGCACATGAAAATCACATAAACAACCCAGTCAGGTACTCTATTTCCATTCTTCTTTCAACCATCATAACGTGTCATAACGATTTAAGCAAGGAACTGTGTGTATGCAGCCTGCCTTGATTGATTAAACGTTTCTTAGCTAACGCTCGTTTCCAAACTTCCCGGTCCCACAAACACCAATTATTCAAATCAAACTATACTATACGGTGGCCTGATTTTTCAATTTCAAATTTTGATCTGAACCCAACATTGAAAAAAAAATACAAATCTGATGTTTTTGTTGCTGTTGTTGTTGGGGGTATCGGGTATTACCCATCCATCCATCCATCCATCCATCCATCCATCCATCCATCCATCCATCCATCCACCCATCCATCCATCCATTTTTAATCTTATGTTGAGGGGGTGTTCTGTACATTTAAAAAAAACACAAAAAAAGAAAATGAGTGACTTTTTAACATTGTGATTTTTCCATGATCAGTTGAATATAGAAAGAATGACACATGGATTAAAACAGTAATCTCTAGCATCCTGTCATTGCTTGTCAAAAGGGTGAAAACAGATTTACATTTACAATGAGTTAACTTCTTTTTCCACTTGTTTAACGATAACACTGTAAAAAAAAATTGATTCATGCAGAGCATCTCTCATCTTTGTATGAATTCTTTTGACATATTCTTTTCAAAGTATTGTAATTTTGAAGTACTTGGGTTAGTCACAGATTCCTTTTCAATATTTATTTATTTTTGTATTTATTTTTACGGGGAATGTTTTCTCCAATTCTCCCAAGTTTTTCATGGAAAATGCTTATTGACTGTTTTACATCATTTTTCTGAAGACTTTTTGTAGCAATTTTTCCCCCCAATGCATTTCAATGGGCTTCAATCATTTGCCAATTTTTGCTGATTGTGGGCCAGTCTCGTCCCTATTCCCTGCGAACAGCTGGCATTAAATTATAGTAAACAGTGGTTATCTTATTATTCCGGGTTGAGTGAACGCTGGCGCATTTGGCTGCCGCTGCTCAACCCGTATTGTTTTGTGTTATTGTCAAGTGTCCTTGGGTGTCTTGAAAAGCACTTATAAATAAAATGAATTATTATTATTATTAGTGTAAACTTACTGGTGACTCAGTACGGTAACTTAACATTTCTGTGTACCATTAATGTTTGCATCAAAGCCTGACCTTGAAAAAAATAAAAAATAAAAGCGGTTTCTATGTCCAAATTGAAACTCTGTTTCAAAATTCTAACTAATTGGAGATCGAACTGCATCTTGGAACGGATTTTGTTTAACTTTAGTGGTTGACAAAATAAACCAAATTTGTATTTCTTAAAAAATATGCAAGGGTCTAATTTGACTCATTTTCAATACAAACATCTCGGGTTGGTTGATTCTGTCGCAACATACATAAAGGACATTTTCCACTGTGGGTTCGTTCCTTTTGCACTATAGATGGAACCTAAAGAATGGTTCTGTCTTCCATCTTGAGTGCGAGAGCCTTGTTGAAACTAATTAAAGGTGCACGGAAGTCTCGGCTAAAAATAGTTTGTCGTTGTATGCATGTTTCCCCAACTGACAGAGGACACAATCTCCCAACTCGCTGCATGCGTTCCGCTTTGCGCAGTTCAGGATCAGGCTGACCTTACATCCCAAATTGCACAACTTTCAAACGCTTCACCAACTCGACGTTTTCTAGCCGCACCTGGCACACATCAGACCTGTGGACTCAAAGCAAATACCCATGGGTTGATATTTACGCAGCATTTGCAAAGCCACTTTTTCAGGCCATTCTAGGTGCTGTGCAGATGTGTATCATTGTGGGCATTGATCCATGTCCTTCTGTGCAAAGGTTGGACCCTTTTAAAGGTTAATTGAGCGCACAAAATGAAGTGAAGGCTCTCTGTCAAGCTTAAGGACAAAGTTTGTCGGTTTAATTTCCTTTAAAATGGGTCACGGGGGGGGGGTGCGATGCATTTTTGTCACTTGTGTTGATGCACCAAATTAAGGGCAGTGACTTTTGCTAATACTGTACTGTATGTGCACCTGAGACTTCAAGGCCCGCAGAAGAACCTTCCAGATTGTTCGAAAACACTTCTATTTGCAGGTCTGTGCTTCAAATCATTTTGTCAGTCACTGGCCTCGGAGCAGAAATAGGGAGCAGAGAGGCCCCTTCAGCTGAAGATGACCCACTTTAACAAGCAATACATCAACTAGCTGTCGTCTTGACTTGTTGTATGAAAAGCCCTCCTCGATTTTTAGGTCTCTGTCTAATCCTGGAAGAGAGAGAGAGCGAGAGAGAGAGAGACGGGTTTCTGTTATGGTGCGTAGATATCTGACCACAATATCGCCACTAATCCGGCTTAGTTGACTTAATGATGCCACTTGTGGCGCGGCGAACGCCACCGAGAAGTCTATAAAAGCCTTCCATTAAAATGCAAATGCGACCTGGTGGAGAAAAGCTAAGCGGCAGAAACGCCGGAGAATTTGACCCCTCTTTTCACCACACAGCGGTGCTCTCTCAACTAATAACTGATGCTGTGATTGGGACCGCGACTGCAAGCTGTCCGTGACGCCTGTCCTTCGCAGAACAAAACGAAAAGGTGAAAACTGGGCATAATTCCATTTCGGCTGAGCCTTTTGCACTTTTCTCCCTGTTGTTGTCAGGAAATGAACAAATGGTTATCAATGTTAGTGGGGGAAACATCCCATCTCTGAGCCAGGTTTTCTCAGCTGATACTATTTTATTTATTTATTTTTTTGTGTACAGGGCAGGAAATGAAATTTCTCTGTACCATATCTCCTCTCATCCTACACCCTCCTCCCCCGTCGACGCTACCTTTTTATCAGGCTATCCCTTCGTGTGTGCGTATGGAGCCGCCGCTCCAAACAGTGAAGTTCTCTGCAGCAATAAGATGCCGTAAGGATGATACACACACCAATAGTGCAGTTTCAATTTATGGCATTATTTGGTACAGCGAGGGGGGATTTCTTTTTTTCTTCCCCCTCCTGGAAAGGGATTATATGGTATCATGTCTGTCACACATCACGGTGTTTGATACACATGAAATGAGGCCATCAAAACATCGTACAGCCCTGCCTCCCAAAAAACCCTTTGACCTTTTAGAACAATTGAAGTGCTCACATGAGTGAAGCGCAAGCTTCCTGGTCAGGGAGCCCCTCCGATAATCGCCGCGCAGGTGATCGGAAAAAAATCAAGGAGGTCGCTGAGATTCCATTTTAGCGCACATCTCCCGAATGCTTTGAGCCATGCCATACAGATTAAAAAAAATGTTTTGACAACCTCAATAAGATCGATTTTGGATACAGAATAGTAATACTGTCTATATCCGCAGTGCGTATAAAACAATGCTCATCATTGTTTTGAAAAACAATGCCAAAAAAAACAGACAAAGCAGTCCAACGTTTTATTTTTATATATAGATATGTTCAATATTTGATAAAATATAATAAGTGAATGTGTCGGTTAGAAATAAATGTCTACTCTTATTTTTTTCCATACGGGAAATGGAAATGAGGACATAAAAGAGCCGACACATGAAAGCTCCCAAGTGATTTTGCGAACTTTGGGCAGTTTTCAAGAATCACCAATATGTATTTGCCTTAAAGCACTCTGCAGCATACATACACACATTTATGTGTGTCCTGATTGAGCCAAAATGATTGTTTCCCGTGTCATGATATGACATCATTCATCAGAACGGCAGTGCTTGAATGCAAGGATGCTTTGCAGTTTGTGAGAATCTTGCGCAGAACGCCTTCCCATTCATCCATCCTTTTCCAATAGCTTCTCTCTTCTGATCCCAGCTGACTCTCTCAAGGCCGAATTTGTGAATTGAGTTCTTTGCCTCTGTCAGGCAGCGCAGAGTAGTCAGGTCAATTTCTCCAAGGTAATTTTCTGCACTAATGAAACTATCTCATGTACACTAAACGCATTGAAAACCCTCCCATCTCAGAATAGGTTGATTCTACTCCTAAGATAATTCTTTGACTGTTTGATCGATTAAATGTGTACTATGCAATGCTGTCACCCACATGTTTTGAATGCCTCAAACAAAGGGGGGAAGCAACACCTCTGTTGTGCTAAATACAGAATGTGAAATTGTTCATGATAACATACCATCAGCACGTACTCGTATTTTGATTTGTGCATTCGAGTGGCCTGACGTTGATTTGCCTCAAGCCAAGTAAACTTGTTTTTTGAAAAATAATGAAGAGGATGTGACGAACGTATTGTGTTTCCGAACCATTTCTTGTGCGTTTCAACATGCAGAACTGTAATAGTGGATAGAGCCAAGGGAGATTTGCAAAGTGTGGAATATTTAGGTCCATATTCTGTCCAATGAACATTTCCAAAGGCCTGAAAATGTCCCATCTGTGTTAATTTGGCCACCAATCGCCCAGAGGGGATTTGGCGAAATGAACAAATAGCATCGGCTCAAAAAATGGGATGACAACAGAAACCACGTAGAACGTGTATGCCGAACAGTATCAAATATGTTGTCGTACACCAAACTACTCGCGCCCAATGCTGAAAATAGGATCAAAACTTTTACCTCTCAAGCTCTGGAATCAAGTCCCGATCAAATTAAAATTGTCTACGTGCTAAAAGCAGAAGTCCTCCCATAAGAACGTGTTGACGTCTTGTTGGAGCAGGAGTGTTAACTTAGCTGAGAGAAATGGAGGGTGTAAAGTGGGAAGGGCGCGATGAGAGGGAAAGATGTGGGGAGCATCTGCCTGCAGTCATGGTTCACTCACTTTGGCCATGGCTTCTGAGCTCTTGGAGAATGCATCGTGTGCAAAGGAAGGGAAAAGGACAACAGGGGGCCCGCAGTTGATATCGCAAGGGTTCCCCTCATGTTTTTTTCTTTCTCGTCTCAACATACAGTATACCCCAGAGAATGGCTACATTTTCTTTTAGAGTTCCCATCAATCCCTCGACTCCTTCATGATCTCTGTTGAGGAAGTCAATAAAAAGAAGGAAGCGAGATCACACTCAGGAACGGTGAGTGTCATCTTCCAGCACGCGCAAGCCGGAGTAATGGCGCTCTTTCCACGCTCGTTCTTATTACTCGCTTCCTGGGAATTTATATGGTGTAAAAATGTGAAGAAAAAAAACCGCCCCGAGTCGCTCCGAAGGATTTCTGTGGTCTAGACGGAGGAAAAAAATAGCACATCACATGCACAAGTCATCCTGAAGGCCTTGTTACAGTTTCCAAGGAAATTACGTTTTGCCGGTCTGTCTGACTGTCTGTTGGCAGAATTGAACAAAAACAATGCTGAGTGCAACGGTGCACTCAGGGCGAGGCCATGACATCTTGAGTCTCATCATTACATATTACAAAAAGGTCCGTTGTTTGTCTGCCCTTGTGGTCAGCTGAAATGGATTGAATCCTCGATCGTTGAAATCATCTCGGTGCTGGACATTCCAAATAGTCTGTCAGTCACTGCATCTTTTGGAAATGATCGATCAATTGTGATTCAAGAAATAATGGCGGCGTGAGGCGAATCTGCTTGAGATAGATAGCAGACGCTTGGGGGTGAATGCTGCAATCAACAGAGGCTCCATCACAAGCTGTCTGAGGTTCCCCTCCGCATCCTGGAAAGGCCAGGCCTTTTGGGCACTCCCAGGGCAGGGAATTGATTCAAGCATTCAGAGCAACAAAGGCTGAGTGTTTGCATGCAAAAGAATATGTCTTGAGGTAACCAGAAAGCATCAAGGTCACATTTTCAGTGTTGCGGAAGGCCTTAGGGCCCGGAATGATAAGGCGACCCAAGCCAGCGCGATTCGACAGGGGAAGATGTATCTACTTGTGATATCGTGCCGCGCCTCTTGTGGCCGCACATGCTGACTCCGCCCCCTCAACGTTAAATCTATAGCGTCACAAAAACAATCTCACCTACTTTTAACTAATCACAGGTCCACCTCAACAAAAGCGGGGTATCATGGGCATTTGTTTACATTCATTAATGTAACCCCCACCCCCTTTATTTATTTATTTTCCATAGGGATGGCAGCAACGCTGGCAGGATATTCAGGGACAGGTCAGGAAACAAATCTACGGCACCTGCAAGGAAGAAGGACTACACAGCCAATGCTAGGATTCTATTTAGTAAGAAATTGATACATTTCAAATGGCCAAGGAACAACACACTTCCAGGGGCCGTTTTGTTTCTTTTTTTTGTTTCTCATGGATCATTTGAGTGATTTTTGTCTTGGAGTTTGTTTGAGGCAGAGCATTTCTCCTTTTCTCCTTGCTGCATTTCTTTGTAGATGACACTCTCTAATTTGGTAGTCCTTTGTCCTCTCGCTCTCCAATTGGTCCCATTAACTCTGATGTGTCAAGGCATGCCCATTGCTCGCTCGCTGTCCCCGAGCCAGAACCACGGCCGAGTAGGACAGATGGTTGTTATGGAGGTTGCCAGGGCGGATCATTACACTCGTGCGTGTAATCTCCAAGCCACAGTTCACCGTTGGACAATGGCCTCTCTGCTCCACGCCAGGATTAGGTCAAAGCACCAAGCGGCGACACAATAATGCCGGTGCCTGTGAGGGTTGCGACCTGGAAACGGGGGCCCATCAGAGATAGCAGCTTGGCCTCACCGTGGGGAGGACACCTTGCCAGTGTCACCACGTCGCAACGCGTGAATGTCACTGTCCTGCCTCGCCTGCCTCACGCGCACGGCTCCCTCCTTTCTTTCGACCTCAGGAAAAAAAAACATGAAAAGCAGAAATGGAAAGAGAATAACAGGATTCTCGTATGATTTACCGCGCCGGCATGCTTTCATGAATCTGTGTGAAGTTTTGGTTTTTGATTTGTCACTTTTGCGTGTCTTCTTTGAGAATGGGCTGTTTTGACTGAGGCTAGAATACATTTCTAAGATTAGAGGTCTGTATTTAGCCACTTGTGGTACCTACTCCACACGGAGTCACAAGAGCGGGGCCTTTCCGTATGAAAATAAGTCAATGGACATTCATAATTATTATGGAGGGATGTATTACAGTGAACCAAGTCTTTATCCCAACTGTATTTCAAAGGGCATTTTTCTTGACTGAGTTGGGATGAAAATGTGTTTGTTCCCTCTGAACCACTCATTAAAGCAGCAGTAGCTATCAATTGAAGAAGAATTGAGACCTTTGTGTGCATGTAAATTACATTTGGCTTAATTTGAAGAGGACAGATTATGCCCAGCAGGTGAGTCTGTGGGTAATCGTGACAGGTTGCAAACATTGGCGCGACATCCCGACAGCAATAACTCTAATGGAGCACTTTCAAGGCTCCTGGGAGGGGAATCAAATGCTGTCAAGCATGTCAGAATTCAGTCCTAGCCTTGCGAAAGACACTAAAATGTACAAGAGGGAGAGAAGGTGGGGAATGGTCGGGGGGGGGGGTGAAATGTATGAACTGAAAAGCGTGCAGTCTCTTGACCATGACTGGTGAAATAACTGGAAACCAGACAGTCGAAATGCATGACATGTTACCATTTCCAAAGTGGGTCAGGAAAAAACACAATTCCTGTTAATAAGTGAATCAAAATCGCCTTTATTGTCATTGTATAGCATACGACGAAATTTGGATGCCACTCCTTAGTGCATTTCGTAAAAAAAAAAAAAAAGAAAAAGAAAATAACGGTTTAATAAATACAAAACTCAACAACACACAACAACAGCAGCTGTAGTGGTAGTGTGGACTGAGGCTTATATCGCACATAGGACACATGTTGCACATGCGATGAAATGGCTCAGATATTGCTCATTATTGCACAAGTGAGGTAAACGAGTTTAGGTTTAAAATGCAGTAGCTTTGATTATTTTCTGTGATTATTTATTGCAGTAATGGCTCTAGGAAAAAAACTGGAGTGCAACTTAACTGTCTCCCCCCAAAATACAAAATAGATGTCAATAGTCCGTCAATTTCACTCAACAGGTGAGAGAGAGGGACTAATTAAAAAAGAATCCTCTCTTTGTCATAATCAGTTTTTTTTTTTTAATGGTACTCTTTGTTTGCCTTCTCTTTCTACTCCATACATTTAACATGACACATGCAATAGTTAGCTGTTGACAAAAGATGGGCATATAATAATAATAATAACAATAATAATAATAATAATAATAATGTATTTTATTTATAAGCGCCTTTCAAGACACCCAAGGACACTTTACAATAACAAAAAACACAAAACAATATGTCCGATTCGTCAATTAATTGATCTGCAAGGATTTTGTGGAATCGATTTTTGATTCTTTTCAGCTGGAAAACAATGGAGGCAATAGAGTTGTAGCTCAGTCGGTACACAGTGACTGACGAGTCGCTGTTTGAAATATTAACTCTACCAGTCCACTGCCGAAGTGTCCTTGGGCAAGACACTGAAGCCTAATTTTCTCTCAGTGGGCCTGGCAGCATCTTTGCATGGCAGCAGCTGCCCACTGGAATGTGAATGTGTGCGTAGTTGGCTGAATGTGGGCCTTTGTAAAGTGCTTTAGGCCCTGTGATGGATAAAGCGCAATACAAGTATACTCCATTGATCCTCCTTGCATCAGCCAGCAGAGGCACTGCAATTCAGACTCAACATGTTTGCGGTACAAAGATTGAAAAGCACAATGTTTACATTGCATTTAAGGTTTAATTATTGAGATTATAATTATTAAATTATAGATAGTAGAGGTATCTTTGGGGCGTTAATGATTAGGATATTTTACATTCATCCAAATAATCACAATAATCTATTCATCTTATTGCTAATTTCCCCATTCGAGGAAATGCAGTCAAACTGGCAACCCAAGCAAATTGTAGCACGCTACAGTGACCACCATCCTAGTGAAATCATGCTGAAAGGTTGGCGAGCACAACTATGGCATAGTCTACAGTTAAGCCTTTACAATGAAAATGACATAACTGCTTCTGTATGACAGTATATTGAACTGCATTGAGGCTTATTAGTTTGTGAGAGGATGTATTTGTGAACTGAAATTTTCCACCCAAGAGTGGAAAGACATTTATCGATGATCAAATATGTTTTCATTCTTTTGGTGAGTGAGCAGGATTATGTCAGTACAATAACGACGAATGTGAATTGGGGCAAGGAACAACCTTTTGAATTAAATTGTCAGAGAATTTTGCATACGACTAGAGTCCATAAATGTTCAGTTGTTCTATTTTTATACTGATCTAAACTAGGATTTTGTTTACCTCGGTAGACTGTGAACTTTGAGCATTAGCTAATGGAACGTTATTTTTCCCATTGCTTACCTAAGCCCTGTTCACACGGGCAGATTTATTTCGGCGCTGCACCGGAGTATTTTGTTGCGATATATTTTTACACCGGAACAAATTTTGTGGAGCGTTCACACGTACAAAGCCGCTGAGCGTACCAGCACGAGAGCAGCATCGACGCAGCTCCACTTGCTTTCACACGGGCAGTTCCTGTTGCGGAACAAAACGACAGGAATGCGGAAGTCAAACATGCGCATGCGTAAAGAAAGAAGAAGACGGGGAAAAGGAAGTACCATTTCCCCTCCTTCTTTGTGACAAAATGGCTTCTTCTCCGGAGAAATCAACGATGTGGTCGATAATCAGACGCCGCAGGAGAGAGAGAAAAGACCCGCCATGTTTTGAAGCGCAAAATACCCAGGATGCATGTTGGCAAGTACCCGGGTGGACTCCTCTGACGCGTAGCGAGGCCACTCCCCCGCAAGCGAGCATTTGCTCTGGAGCAAATTTAACCCAGTTATGCTCATATGTGCACATTTGCATCGGTGCTGCTTCAAAATGAGCATTTGTTCCGAGCAAATTTTTAAACCCTCCTGAGGTGGATTCAATTTGATCCGAAACAAGCTGTTTTCGGGCACTAAGCCGGAACAAAGTTGCACGTATGAACACTCGAGGGGAGCAGTTAAGGAGTAAGTCCGAAATAAATCTGCCCGTGTGAACGGCCCTCTATAGCATAGGTGTCAAACTCGGGTCCTGGAGGGCCAATGCCCTGCATGTTTTCCAACTCTCCCTGTTGCAACACACCTGATTCAAATGAACAGGTTCAATGTCAGGCTTCCTCAGAGCTTGTTGATGATCTGATCATTTGAATCAGGTGTGTTGCAACAGGGAGAGTTGGAAAACATGCAGGGCATTGGCCCTCCAGGACCTGAGTTTGACACCTATGCTCTAGAGAGTGACAGTGTGCCATCGGTACGATGATGCAATCACTCTGATGGTTGAGTTGCCCATCATGGCACCTTTAGATCCCTTGCAAGCATTGAACCCAATTTGAGAGAAATGGTGGGGTGTATGTGTATGTGTGTGTGTGTGTGTGTGTGTGTGTGTGTGTGTGTGTGTGTGTGTGTGTGTGTGTGTGTGCACGGGGGTCCATATTAGATGGCCCTCCAATTTGGACCATTCACCAAGCTGACTGATGACTTTCCCTCCAATGTGCAGCAACATCGCAGCACAAAAGAGCACTCTGTGTGAAACAAAAGCTTCTAATTGTGTCTTTGAGCAAACGCCACTTGGTCGATTTACTGGTGGCCCGTGAATCCACCGGCTGCTTATCCAGGAATAAATTAGGAAAACTAAGGTATGTTTTCTAATCAAGGTGCGACCCAGGCAGGAAGATGACTTTTCCATCCATGTCATATAATACGTTTTACAGATGGATTCCGGACAATACAGGGAGCGACAAAGCTGCTCCAATGCCACACCAAGCGCCGTGATTGACTGCATAATACGTGGTGGCAAAATGTGCCGCTCAAAATAGTGAGTTGTGTCGTCCAGATCATCCAGGGCACCAGCAGTGTTCTGACTGTGATGGATGGTAAATGCTGGTGGTCTGTTGTTGTGGAGGCAAACAGCCGGGCCATTTGGTCCTATTGTTAGCCTTTGTTAAGGAGGGCTATTGAGGACGAACCCTGGCTCTTTGCCTGAGGTCAATGAGGTTTGATGACGTTGTAATGGCTACAAAATGACTATTTAAAGAGGTGAAAAGAGATTAGCCTGCTTTGTTTTCGCATCCACCAAACATATTTTCCACATAGGGAAACCTCTTAAAAGTAAAGGTGGATATGACGGTGGTTAAAAAAAAAAGCATGACAAAGCAATGTGTGTTGATTGTCTATGTGTGCGCTTGTTATTCTCACAGAAGAATATGCACAAATTTCGTGACAAACTTTCCACATGAAAAAGAAAAATGTGTTCTTCAAAACCAGGCAGCTATTTGCGTTGCGGCATGTTGCAAGCAGAGTGTGCGCCGCTGTGAAGAGACAGCCAGTTCTCAAAGGCAGCGTGTGTGTGTGTGTGTGTGTGTGTGTGTGTGCGCGCGTGTGTGTGTGTGTGTGCGTGTGCGTGTGTGTATTTTGCTTTGTTAGTGTTTAAAGCAGCGACAGACCGAGAGGCACTCCACTCCCATAGAAGCTGCACTGCTGTTCTCGAAACGAACCACTAGTACGTGCCTTAAGCTGCGCTTGGATACCACACACAGCAAACACATTCAGTCAGCAGACTCTGCGTTAAAATAGTGAAAATATAAAAAGTCTCATTTGTATATATAAAAAAATAACTGTTTAAGTGGATCAGCAGATTAATTTGAAATCAATATTAATAAATTATTTATTTTCCTTCTTCTTTTAGGTGCACAAACGTATTCTCAGTAAACCCACAAAATCCAAGACAAAATAATTCCTGTATAATATTTCATGTTATAATGTATTATGAGATTGCATACAAAAGAGATAAAATATTCTGTCTTAAAAATGCCCAGTTTTGATTGCATTTTGGAGGGAAGATCAACCAAACAACGATGCCGCAGGGGGTGTAGAAATGCTTTGCATCATACAGAGCTGTGGCGCATTTGGATTTTTTCACATAGCTGGATGAAGTCACCAAAATAGTCGAGACACCTTTCTGTCCACAACCGCAAAATACAACCACAACAATGAACACATTGTTCAGTGAAAACAGCTCTCCGTTAGACAGCATTGTAACTTGATTGATTCCATTTGTCAAGGCACAATATTTGATGCAGATTTTGTATTGGACATTGGTCATTCATCACAATTTTTTTTTTAATGGTCATAACTTGTGGCCAGTCGTTGTAGAGCAAAAACAGTTGAAACCTATAAACAACAGGAAGAATCTTGTATTGATTTGATTTGTCAGTGAAATGCAGATTTGTTGGACGACAGAGATAAGGGGTGGGGCCAAATTCAACTGAAAGCAAAGAGGGCTGTGTGCGAGACGGACGGACGGAGGGAGGGCTTCCATCGACTCCATTCTTCCAAAATCTGCTTCCGCTCTTTGTCCGCACTTCATCAGCAGCTTGCCATTTCATTAGAAATCCAATCAGGATCCGTCAGGACTCAAAGTAGAATTCATTTCGGGCAATTCGGCACTAATTTGCGCAACATTTGCGGCGGGCTTTTACAAGCCGCATACAGTGAGTTGTGCTGCTATATTTATTAGCTGCGTACCAAATACAAATAAGGGCAATTAGAGTGAAATCCACTGACGTGCAGCTGTCCTTCAGGCAGCAAATTACCATGTATCAATGGCACGAGCACACCAAACAGCCTCCTAGGAATCATAGGCCAGATACCTGTAAATAAGACGCGTCTGTATAAGAGATATGTACATAACCACACAGTTTCTATTCACAGATCGCTTCGTGGAGCTAGAACACAATGTCCCTCAGCAATACATTAAAAAAAAAAAAAAGAAGAAAAAAACATCCCATGAATGTTGATCTCTTTGGGTGCTCAACCTACTACAATGGAGGCACTCCCGCTGGGCCTCTTCGTCCCAGAGGAGTTTCCCACAGTCTCTTGTGTGTCCTCCATCATTCTTAAGGCAGTAATTATTTCTTCGTTTTCAATTTGCGTCTGTCACCGTGTGTCCAGACAAGATGTGGCTATTTTCTGACATGAGAAATTGGTCTCTTTCATGAGCCATTATTGTGTATTATTACACACGGCTACCCTGACAAATCCAATGATGAGATTAATATATTAAGAAGCATCAAAGTGCTTCTGGATACTTTTCACAGCGTCAACAAATACAAAGTGTAGTTAAATCTAACGTCGGCATTGGTTGACAAACTGTTGGTCGAATGACCACAGCCCTTCATGTCAATCTGTTTCTTCTTAACCTCGACAGTTTGAGCATCGTCAAATTTAGATGTTGTTTTTCAGCTCACTCTGCAGAAAATAGAAACAAAGGCTTGGGAGTTGGCAAAGCCCAGCGCATGCAAGAAAGACAGCAGCACCTCAAGTTACTCGATAATTACAAGACAAAAACCCACAACACTGAACTAATAATAAAGAGGCACGCTCGGCGCATTGCCCTTTTGAAGCGAATCTACATGTACTGTATATCCATGCAAAAGTGGAACGTGAAGGAATGCAAAAAGTCAGAATCCAGTGTTTTGACTTCTGCTGTAACTGCGTGTGAGACATTTTATTGAGAGGCTATTTTGAGTACCGACTCTCTCATCCGGATCATCATCTATCTGTCAAGCGTGCATGAATTCTGCTCTAATGTAGTCGATCAAAAACAGGACCAAATGTCAGGCTGCGTTTATTGGAGCCAAAAGTGATTTGATTGAGGTCCCATGTGCAGCAGCTGTGTGAGGAACATCAACAGGAGGCCTCAGCACATCAAACACAAAGTCTCTCCCCAATAGAAGAAGAACTTTGACGCTACGACTCAATGCAAGTTAGTCCAAGCCTGGAAAGACAACCACCACATTATGTAAGGATTGGCATAACCTGGGGATATCACTCCTCTGTGAATACGTATGCGCTCTTACGGGAAATGTTGCCGGCTTCATGTTTAATTAGCTTTTTCGTCGAGCGTCAATGAAGAAAACAATTGGTCTTAATTAAAATTTCCTCATGCCGTGGTGTGGTTTCATAGCAATAAACCCACAGCCCACCCCGTGCATAATGAGCATACATTACGTCAATTTCCCATCATTTACTGCAGTGGAAAATAAGCTCTACAACATGATCCTCACCGGTTCGTAAAACCTCCATATGTTTCTACTTTTATTGAAAAAAAAAAAAAAGAAGAAGAATGATAGTTCTTATTATGTACCGAAATAGCATTATCACCTTTGGCTACCTATTTAAATGCCACTGTGCCGCATGAAATTAATTTAGTCCATTGCAGTCAATCGATTGATTGATTGAAAAAAAATGCTACAAAACTAAAGGACGTGGAAACGTGTGGAAATGATGAACCAAATGGTGATAAAATGAGAGAGCTAAACTCACATTAGATAGTAATTGTAAATGAGTCCTTTGTCATGGTGACACTTTAAAGTAGGACAGTCGTTTCCAGAGAGCAAATGTGATCCCCCACACTTTCAGCGTGGGAGTCTTCGGCTGCAGAACAGCAAGCACAATAACAGCGCAGGCGTGTGACGAAGGAGAAGGGTAAATATTGCGTATATTTGAGAGGTGCTGAGGCGAGGCAGTAGCCTAAAGATGTGCTTCTGAGGACACAGGCACACACACAAATTCAGTTTAATATGTAGCTTTTCCAAATGGGAAGTGAAGCAGAACCATTACTGTTCTCCCAACAGAAGGCTCGGGTGTGTGTGTGTGTGTGTGTGTGTGTGTGTGTGTGTGTGTGTGTGAGTGTGTGTGTGTGTGCATGTTTGTCTCTGTGACCACAGTTGACTCCATTATTCAGCCTGTTCATATTCATATATTGCTTCAGAATGAAAAACACATGGAGACCCTGGAGGACTACAGGAGCTGGTGATCATTATTATTGTTGTTATTGAACATTAGAAGCTAGCAACATGGGAAATAACTTGAAATCAGCACGTAACTGAGGCAATCATTGCTTTCCCTTATATGGATGTTTATTTTGATGTATTTTTCCCAACATACATATTTAACACAACTAATGAGGTGACTGCTCGCCAACCAGAATCAAACAAACATTACAAGCTTCAAGGTTACACGTTCTTGTTGGCAGTGTGCATACATTCATATGAGTACTGTGCACAAAATTTGGTAATTGGGCCAGTCATACGAGGGGGTGCGTCAAATAAAAAACTGAATCAGAATTTGTGGACTTGCATCAAACGGTGTGATGTCAGCGGAAACGCCATTGTAACGGTTAGCGTTAGTCCACTTTCTATGAGAATTACAAACATCAGACATGAGAGAAGGCCAGTTGACACATCTTAAAAAAGAATGTGTATTGAGAGGAATGCTCTGAATCTTTTCATGGCACCCCGCAAATCTTCTCCTGTGATTTGACGTAAAGCAAATACAAATGTGCGTGTTGATCCCAGGGGCTTTTTCCTGGTTACAGTGCAACAAGTTGCCAAGCTGCGCAAAACGTTTAGAAATTACTGGGGCACAGATATCTATCTATCTATATTTGGAGACTTCCTTTGAGTTGCTGCGAGTCTTGAGTCCTGCCATGGTCTCTCTGTTAAAGCCCCAATTATAAAATGACACATGTGGGATGTATCATAGCGGCATGTCTGATGTTTTTTACAATCTAATCCGCGTCAAAATCGCTAAAGAATTCAATGAGTTATAATGAACTCGGAACAAAAACATAGTCAGTCCATCATAGTATTTTAACCGTGCTTCTGTCCTCGCTTCCGTCAGTAAATTGCACTCGTCTATCATCAATCCGTTAGCCCCCCCCCACCAAAAAAAAAAGCAGATGATAAATCCAATTTGGTTAAGACGGTGAATGCAGCGCACTATACATCAGTATACTGTATCTACATAATACAGTGACTGACCAAAGAGCTGCGCTTGCATGCATTTCACATCCAATTATTTGCCAATCTATTCAACAGTAGAGCAGGAAAACGCTGGTGCGTGCCTGCAGCTCCTGAAACGGAAAAAAAAAAATACTTTAAAATTTAAAATGGCTTATATAAATAAAGTTGTATTGTATTGCATTACCTTAACATTGTGGCCAAGAGTAGAATCCAATCCAAGTTACTTGCACTCCGACTCCTGTCTATAAATACAAGCCATGATCGTCATCTTCTTTTTCAAAGTTCATTGGCAGATTACAGCTCTTTGTCCCTTTTTGTGGGACACGTGTTCCATGAATACTAATTATAATTTAAAATATAATGTTAGTCAAAACGCAACAAGTTCAGGGTGTCCCTCGCCTACTGCCCGAAGACAGCTGAGCTAGGCTCCAGCACGCCCCGCGACCCTTGTGAGGATAAGGGGATCAGAAAATGCGTGGATGGATGGATGGTTATTAAAACAAATATTCCCACAGTTACAAAGTATTTTATGTGAGATTCAATTTGGTTTTGTGAAAAATGGCATTTCAGACTTATTTGGTATTTTTAAAACTATTTTCAAGCATTCTTTTTTTTTTCTCTCACTGGAAATATCTTGGCAGCAAGTTGCGTTTTCTCACTGCTCTCTATTAAGTGCTCTTGGTCCAATCCACTGTAGCCTAAATTTAATTGGGACCTTCAGAACCCTACCTGTGTGCTTCATATTCAAATGTCACTTTAGTTTAATCATCGACCCCGTCGGTATTCTGAAGCGATTCAAAGGAGCTTAATTAAACTAATTATCCAACCAAGAGGAGCTTAGATAGTCAAAGTGATTGTGTTTAATAGTGTATTATCATCATTCTCTAGTTTTCTCTGTAATTTAGAATTAATTGGAAATTATATATACGGTGCACTGGGCACACGGCCTTTGTACATGGCTCAGATAAAGCTAATTCAAGAACTGCAAATTCAAGTTAATTAAATCTTCTTTTAATTGTATTTTTACACAAAAAACACATTACTGCCATAAATGTCTCCCCCAAAAACATCTGAAAGAGAGTTTGAATCGAGGAAGAGAGAAAAGCCTAAAAATAGTAATTTTCCCCGTTCATTTTCTAAGAGAAGTGAAGTGTCAGCGAATTAAAAGGGGCGAAGGCAAAATTAATTATTTCAGCTTGATAAAGCTTTTCATCTGCCCGACTCGGTGCACTGAAAAAGCCAATTAATAATGTCAAACATGCTCTCGCTCTCTGAGGATGGCCTCAGCTCGAAAGAGTGTGTTTGCTGCACTGGGATAGGCTGTGTGTGTGTGTGTGTGTGTGTGTGTGTGTGTGTGTGTGTGTGTGTGCGTGTGTACGTGTGCGCCTCCCAACCCAGAACAGGACCTTCCTTCCTAATCAAAGCCCACCTGTCAGGCCTCTGTCTCATTATCTATATACAGGGAGAGTGTTTTGTCAGGGCAGCCTCTCCAGCCGTCACACTGTCCTCTGGCAGATAATTCACTTAATTATGGGGTAGAAGTAACCCGCAGCAGGAATAGGTCACCGCAAACTGACACAGAGCTTAGTGCAGGACTCACACGGACTCGACTATCTGCCGGGGGACGACACATTTTTCCCATCTGAGGAGCGATTAGCTTTCTAATTAACTGACTCGTATCTGATGCTCCTCTTGATCTATTAGGTCAGAGGTCGCCATCGGCTGCGGCAGGAGCCCCTCGGAGTAGGTGCTTGGCAGCCAGATAAATACACAGAAACGATGTAATTTTTTTTTTTGGGGAGTGGGGGTTAAAAATCAAGGTTCACATGTTATCCTGCTATGACCCGCAAAGATATGTGATGGAAAACTGAATACATGCGTACAAATAGCTGGTTCTCTGGTGGGCTTGCCAACCTGTCAAGTCTGAATCGAAACAACACTAGTAAACTTTCCAAATGTAAATAATCGAAAAAATGTGTCTTGATTTTGCCAATGTGCATCGTGAGTTCCTTTGACCATGACCTGGAAAATCCAGATCCAGAGCTACTTTCAAGCAACTGCACTCAGTTGTCTCAATCGCTTGGTCAAAGCCAAAAGGTAAGCAGAGCTGCATTGAGTTTAGTTTGTTGTACATATTAGCATTAGCTTCTGATAAAGGGCACATACTCAGCGACGTGCTAGACGTGCTGGTGATGGGGTGTATTTCTGCTTGATGATACACTGCATGTCCATGTGCCACATACACGATGACGTGCTGCCTCTGCCGGTAAAAATGCCCTTCTTGTCAGAATGGGAACTTCCTAGCTTTTCCCCACACTCAAAAGCTGGACTTGCCTTTGGCCTCGCATTGTTTGAGACAAGTATATTGCCACTCACCTACTTGAGAGTAGGCTAGTGCAGAGGTCCCAAACCTTTTTTGCCCCACGGACCGGTTTCATGTCAGACAATATTTTCAGGGATAGATACAACAATATAACATGATATGGCCTGCATGAAAAGTGTGGTATTTTTGAAACATAATAATAAACACGAATCATGACACGAGGAATGTCCTATCTGGCCGCAACATTCTCTGGTCGCTATGGTAACGTTTAAACGTGCCTTCAAAATAGAATACGCCGCAAATAAAAATTGCATGAAAAATACGACTCACCATCGCCACTTATTATTGGACTCCTGATACTGTCTATTAAATGTGGCCTTCTCTTTCTTGAAAGTCGTAGGCTCCTCTTCTGTCTCCTGGATGGGCCTTTGACCCTTCTCGAAAAAACGTTTCAAAGACGTTTGTTTTTTTTATGCGGTAACCTATCACGTGACGAGAAGCGCGCATTCACCTGCGTCAAGAGTGACGTACTGTCGACTGATATAACAGAGAATCTGGTAATTTTTTCAAAATAAAACACCTTTCAGATTCCGAAATGAATAAAACGGAAGGAATGTAAGTTATTTATTCTTTCTGTGCACCCTGGCACCGCGGCCCGGTGGTTGGGGACCCCTGGGCTAGTGCCTCAACCAATCAAGAGACTTCAATTAACTTGTAAGTTTTTGGACCGCGAGATGACGTTGGATTACCTGGAGAAAGCTTGCTCACTCACGCAGGAAGGCCTAGAATCCAAAACAACTGTGATGCACACATGCTGAGCCCCACCTCATTTGCACTGCCTCCGTTTAATTTGGAAATGTAAAGACAATTACTGTATACAGAATCTTAACTTTAATGAACGAATCGTGCCATGGATCTCACCTTTTAGCATTCACACCTTTTAGCATCCTTGATTGTCATGCCAAACAAGTTCATCTCTACCAGTATCTTGGTTTGACATTGACAACAAGGGACTGCACGTACGTGAAGCTAGGGTTACCTAAAAAAACACCCAGACCATATGGTTCTTCTTTTTCTCTTGCCACTGCCTTTTTTCAGGTTAATCCTTCTTGTGGAAGAAGACTCCAACTTCATTTTTAAAAAGATGAAAAGGACAAAGACTTCAAGACGCACAAAAGTTTTCCAAAGTATGTTATTAGGTGTCTTGTCATAAACCACGGAGACGTGTGGAAAAACACAACACGGGGGAAGGTTTGTGGGAGAGGAGCAGCAGGGAGATGACTGTTTATTTTTACAGCGAAATGTGTGTCCAAAGTGCATGTCGGGGAAAATCTGTCCAATATTTGGGAAGACATTTCAATTCTGAGTTCCAAGGTATGTCACGGAGAGGAGTCCACTGATTTGTAAACATTCAGTCGTGTCTGGGGTCTGGGGATGAATGACAACAACAAATTCTTTTCCTGACGTATTGACAATGATGTGCGTGAACCAGACAAGACACAGATCATCAGCAGGACATGTCATGTGACACTACAAGATGTTGTAGAAAGTTTTAGAAATGTTGCAGGTGTATTGCACGTGGCCACGCTCTTTTGGATGAAGTGAGAGTGAAATATACACAAGACGTGTCACGTTGCGTGGTGGTGGTGGACCCCAAGAAGCAGGCAGGAGGAAGGAGCAGGGTGACCTGACGAATTGTATTTAATAAAACACAGAAAACAAAGTCCAAAACAAAGTCCAAAGTATCAAACAAAAATCATGACTGAAGATAACAACAGTAACCGAAACATGACAAACCTGATGGCAGCAAACAAACATGACAGTAGCAAACAACAGCAACAATGACCCGACCCTGAGTGGTCGGGAGGGAGTCCTTTTATACTACTAATTGCTAAACGACCAACAGGTGTGCAGCTCAGGGAGAGCCCTGCAGTGCCACCTGTTGGTCCCAAACCGAATCATGACAAGACGAGGGTGTTGGCGATCAATACGTATGTCAATGCCGCAGCCTGACACACTTGAGCCTTGGCGAAGGGCACGAATGGCATCGGGACATCGACGGCATATGTACTCCAAAAGGTTTTTCTGAGAGATGATATGGATTTGCGCCACTCATGCAACAAACACTCGTATGATGTACATGTGGTCGTGAATACATCGACATATTGGAACCATGTGGGCCAGAGCGTGCCCGAGGTTCCACCTGGCATTTTACTGTCTTGCCCAAGGCTTCGTCATTATTTTACTGCCAGTGTGTGTGTGTGTGTGTGTGTGTGTGTGTGTGTGTGAGTGTGAAACGCCTGCCTCTCAGACTCCTTCAAGCATCCTGATCAAAATTAATTCCTCCTTGAATTAAGTCTCCCTTTTTAACATCTCTGCTTGCCTCACAGCTGATGTAGTCATCAGTCTGCTGCGCTACACATCGTTTGTATTTGAGACACACGAGTTATGTCTCTGTCTGGGATGCGCGATCAAAATATCATTCTCAGTTTCAAAGGAAGCGGAACCAGATGTTAGCAAAAATAACTTTTTTGACATCAGTGGAAATACGGTATTGGGCCTCTTATGAGGTGTGGTTGACATGTTTGTTCTTGTTTCAGTCTTGTTCGCAGCTCTGCGAAAACAAATATATGGCATTGGAAAAAGCCGCAGCCGCTTCGACAATGTCCGTTGTGGGTAGCGGTGGCCGTGCTCAGTAGTGCGTGTAATTCTGTGTCGAGGCATATTTGTGTTGTGCTACCTTTGCAATTGCTGCAAGATAAACTGCGGAGTATATGCATACAAGTGGCTCCCGTAGATTTGATTGTTTACAGAAATGTAATCCTAATCCACTCTTCGAGAGTCATTTTCTCCTTGTAGGTTTGCAGTCAGGGTTTCACTTCCAGCTACTAGCTTCTCCCTTGTACTTTAATAGTGTCGACATGTCTCACAGGAGTTTGCGACATTTACTCTGCGTGTGTGTTTATGTCATCAGTTGACATGTCGTTTGATCAAATAGAATGTAAGATACTACCGGTGGAACTTAAAATCCCCCAGCAGAAACATGAGCTGTCTCTAAAATGGACTACATTTGCTCAAAAAGAAAGAAAAGAAAAGAAACAGGTTAAATATTATACACGCAAGGCTAGAGTAACCACAGGAAGGAATTGATTTATTTGCGTCCATCCCTCTGAATTTCAAACTGCGACCACATGCAAAGGTTTTTATGATGCAGTCTTCACATCCTGAGTGCATTTATGATGTCAGGTTATGCTTTTGCCAAGAAAGTTAGTCTGTGCATGTTTCAGAACCTCACATTGTAGGCCCCATGCTGAGGCCTGCCTCCAGTTATCACTGCAACCATCTGACCGGTTACTCAAAACGAGATAGCGTATAGATTATCGTAGGCATCTCACAAACTTTTGTACCTTCCCATCAGTTGTCATCACATCTCATAAATACGGAGGAAGCCAACTTTCCCGTCAAAGAATAGATATAACCATAATTGTAGAGTAATGAGTGTTGGAAAGAATGCTTTTTGCAAATCACAAATTCCACAACACTAATGTCTGATTTGTCTTTTCCATGCTGATCGTCTGTTGATGGACGTTGCTCCCTCGATTCTTGGTGTCTCTGCTCCTGGTTTCAATTGAGAAGGAGCTTTTTCACATGACTGGAATTCAACACATTGGCAGGGTGGATGGAGATTAAATGAAATATGAGCGAAATCCAAATGAATGAACCAAATGAACATTATTCACCAGCCATTTAGTCAACCTTAACAAGCATGTTGAGGGTCTGCCTTTTCTGGGGATTTCCATTGATTCATCTTAGTTCACCTCCTATGGGGTGCTTATAGTTTTTACTTTTTTATGGCAACTTTTCAGTAAACGATAGTATTTTGGGGAGTAATGTTAAAAATTGTACTCTGGTTTCCACCGCAGGGTTGTGTGTACAAGGTGGAATATTGATTGCTCCGTGCCACACTCATTTTTTTAACCTGCATACTTCAAAGGAGGACAAACGTATGTTATCAGTGTTTTGCTGATTATTAAAAAGTTTCCATCCACCCATCTAGCCACCCACCCACCCATGTATACATTTCTCATACCACAAATGACAAATCTTACCCAAAACAATTTAAACCCCCGCAAATGATTTTAGCAGTATTGCTCCCAAAGATAAATTTGTTGGAAGCCTTATTGGGTTTTATAGTTATTCTCACCATATCTCTATGTTTCCTGTTGTGCACATCCATATTTTCAAGGCACAGTTTTGCTCGTCATGCGTCAGTATCGAGTTTCCATGCTTTGGGAGTGGGAGTTTGGTTATCCTCCCTCCCGTCTACAGTCTTGCAACACAACCTCTACATAGTATACATTTTATGAGCCCTAAAAGCCATAAAGGCTGACATAAACATTGCTCAAAAGTCTACTGACTGATCTCCGATTTCCTAGCATACCAATTTCAGATTCCTGTTCCTCTGTCCTCAAAGGGGACGGCTGTTCTCTTGCAAACATCGCCTGGTTCCCACGAGCTGCGAACAGGATCCCGTTGAGTAGAGAAGTGTTGCCCTACATTGACACAGACACCGCCTGACCTGCTAAACTATGTATTCAATGACTGGCCAAACGTGATTGGACGCTCCAACTTCACTTCAAATGCCAAACAGGATGTTTTCATGGCATCAAACAAGTTGCTTTAATGCCGTATTGGCACGGAAGTAACGTCATATTAGATTCACGCCAATGATAATTCCATCCCTTTCATCCACACAAATGAAGCCAACAGGTAAGTCTGTATTCTCCATGAATGTTTCTTGACAGTGCTCTCACATTTCCCCACATAATCTTCAACATACAGGAATCTCACAGTACGTATCCGTGCCAGAGAAAGTGATCTACTGATTTT
This sequence comes from Hippocampus mohnikei, assembly GCA_026261675.1. Taxonomy (NCBI): domain Eukaryota; kingdom Metazoa; phylum Chordata; class Actinopteri; order Syngnathiformes; family Syngnathidae; genus Hippocampus; species Hippocampus mohnikei. The sequence goes on along the minus strand of JAKGUB010000822.1, from coordinate 6,985,957 downwards.
GATGGATATCTGAGACGGGACATGCAGGATTCCGAGATCCAATCCAATCTGTACACATTGCTTGCCACCTCATAAACAATAGTGAATCAAACTTTCATGTCAGGCATTTGGGACAGGGTGTCTTTTAAAAATGAATGACTTCTGATTCAAGAAGGGTGACAGTCTTCGGGTCAAAGGCCATATCATTCTGTGTTATTTTTTCAAAGTGATATTCCATTGTAGGAATTTCGTAAAGACCTGTTTCTTTAACCAGAAGGCCATATCACCATCCTCCCTCACTGCAGTCTGCAAGCAACTCATGCACGTGATTGCAGACTGCTGCAATCGATGACCTAAAGAATGTAAAATGATAAGTGTAACCAAGTGTACGCTCACATCCAATACATGTCTTGTCTTTTGACTTTAGTGTACACGCCAGTCACTCAGTTGGTCGGTTTCTCCGTCTTGGTAAAGCAAGGGAGTGAGTGAAAGATGCTGACAATCAAGACCAGACCGGCATCTTTGTCCTCCATCTCACTGAAACTTCTCTGTGCATGCATCTCAATGTGTCAAGTCTGGTTATAGTGATTTCTTTTCATTCGACCTTTGCACACACTGAGAAACGCATACAGGCTGGCGTGCACCGACCTCCATGTTCACTGTGGGCGGGATGTAGAGAAACGTGCGCCACGCAATGCTGCACCAACGCTTCATCTATTTTCTCTCAAAGCGCATCAAGCTTCTGGTGTGTGTCTTTTCTGCTTTTATGGTTGTGTATAAATGGTTTACTGGATTTGTTTTTCTGATTCACTCATTTATACATAACCTGTCTTTCAAAGCTGGTGTGTTTCCATTAAAAATTAAAACAGTAAATGTCATTCCGATCTATATTCTCCAAATATAGACTATTACCACATTTCTCAAAGCTTTTGGAAAAAGTATTTGCATGCAGACTCGATAATTTTATTCAGAAGCAAATGCTTGACTCGAAAACAAAGGCAGTACAGCTTCAGAGAAAATTGGACTACCTTACTGCCAGTTAGGGATCTTAGCCACTAGTAGTGACGATGAAGAATATACTGTTGGTATTTTTACAGATGTAAAAACAAAGAAAAAATGCATATACATCATAGAATATTATTGTATAAATTGTAGAGATATGGCATAAGGTGTAGCACGTAAACAGATGAGAAGTTATTTGGCTAACAGATATCAGTAAGTGCAGTTCGACAAAACAAAATCAAACCAACTGAAGATCACTCATTGGGTACCTCAAGGGTCTGTGCTAGGCCCTAACAGATTCACATTGTATATAAATGATCGTTTAAACCAAACACATTTTTTTTGTCTTTGGCACAAGACAAAGTGAACACCAAGTCAAAATTATGGTAAATTCAACTGACATAGAAAGAGCACGTGATTGCAGACTGTATGTATGTATGAAAACAAATTATTGGAGTCTAGTGCAAAGCGCCGTCTAACTGTACCCATGGGTGGAGTTTTCTTTGATTTGGTATTGTTAGTTGGCCGTGTGATGTGGGCAATTGGATACTGCCATGTACCCCTGATCGTGCGCCCAAGTGTGAGCCCCCCCAACTGGCTTAATTGTGGCAGGGGTGCTATTATAGTTTTAAGATGACAATGATTATAAATCGTTCAACGAATTGATTTCCACAATGATTCAGAGGGATTTATGAAAGAAATTCCATGAAATCCAACATAAACACCAGCAGAGTGCCAAATTTGTCTGTCTGCACCTCATTGCCCCAAAATCACCTTGCACCACCTGCGCCATGAGTTAGACCTGCATTTTGCAAGTCTAAAAGCTAGTCTACTTTTTGTACCCAAATTTGTAGATGGGCTGGGGGGTACGGCAGGAATGCAGAGTAAGGCGTAGCACTTCTCACAAACATGCAACGAGACCATTCCCATGGTACGAAAAAGTCCATGTGACCATTTTGGAGTGCAGACTACTTTCTATCACCAAATTGTAGGACGAGTCGTGGGCGACGCAACTCTGTGCATCCAAACACCCACAGAGGCGCAACACAGCACAAGTCACAAGTTACGCAGAAGGCAACAGACACCACTCTACCATAATAAACCCCTTTGTGTGGTTTCACCAGATGTCACTTGGTGCAGCAATGTTAGCCTTGCTGAATAGTTTATTCATTTTTCCTTTCATCTAGTTTGCATTTTCAATATCGACTTTGCATTGTAGGGTATTCTGCGCATTTGACTCAGCACTTTACCTATCTTTATCTGCTATAATTTTGCTCTGAGAGCCCTGGGCTGAATGTCAGGGTACAAAGGGGAAAAACAAAAGCAGACGAAACAACCCAGGAATGTCATCCAGCTGAGTGAGTGAGGCGAGGGCATACAAAGTGCATATATCTTTGAAGTTGGCCTTGACAGTTGTGAACCCCGGATGCTCGCTGGCATACACAGTGAAGCCCATCATCTTTCATTATTATGATGTGAGAATCAGACAAACGAATCACTCAAGGTTTATTTTAGGGCTCCAATCCCCTTGGTCAAAGCAATTGAACTGTTCAAAATAGTGCATGGAACATTGTGCGCACACACACACACACACACACACACACACACACACACACACACACACACACACACACACACACACTCACAAACCCATATTTTTCTCTGGAAATACACTGAACTCATTTTAGATTAAGCAACAAAGAACACATTCATCTTTTTACTGCCATCCAGTAGTGATACATCCAAGTCTCTTTCATGTTTTATTTTAAATGCACGCAGACACAAACACACTCAGTGCAACATCTGTTCATCCTGACCACATTCGTTTTGACAATAACGTTTGCCTATTGGCTTGATTTGGTTTCCATCAGCAGTTTATGGTTCCATAAAACAAAACATTTCATGTCTTCCAATGACCGCGTCAATATTGTTTCACAATCGAGCGGCTATTATACTCACAAGAGTGTGTTACAAATGAAACTTTTGGAAATGAGGAATGTTACCCTGGAAAACCCACAAAACCACCGGGCCATTTTGTAAAACAACAAATGTCACGGCCAGATATCCTTTCCTTTCTCACTACGCTTTTTAATTAATTCATCTTGATTAATCACATTTTAATCATAAAACATTATTTGTTCCATTGTATTTTAATGGCCTATTGAAACAAAGAAACTGATGCGAATATTTTTAAACTTGAAAAAATGCATTTAATATCATTTTATTGCAAGACACTTTAAAAATAGTTAAAAATGATTTAAAAAGAAGAAAAACCCCCAACAACAATCAGAACCAGAACTGAACAGACTGAAATGGCACTTGAAAAGGTGTAGGCTATATCACGTCTATTTTCTTACCCTTTTATGTTCTGTCACTAGAAGTAGTCAACATTCCACAGCAACTACTTTGTGAGTGAATTTGTGTGTTTTTCTGACATTTTAGTCCTGAGGCCAAGAGTTTTGAGTGTTTCAATTTTGCACTGGGACTGGGACAGCTCAGGTGATTTGTGGGCTTATGCAAATATAGATGGTACTGATGTGAAATGAAACTGACCACTTTGGTCGGGTACATGTTCCCATCTAAGGCAACGCATGAAGATTGAAAATAAGACACAACTTGAACTTTTCTCAAACGACTTTCACAAAGTTGACTTTTTTTGCTATTGCTATCATTACAGCATAAGCAATTAAAACTAAAAGATTTAAAAAAAGAGACAAATGAATAAGAATCTTCCCTACCAAAGATTATTCCCAGCTACATCATTTTGTGTACCATTGTGCAAGCATCCATCCGCGTTACTTTGTTTTCTGAAGACAAGTGTGAAATGTGCTGTTTTCCCCCACTGAACGAAGCTCAAGGAAGCATGTCGAATCTCCTCTTTGTCTATCATACCGGATGATTGAAGCACTTTGGTGGAATGCAAACTCCTTTTCGCGCAATATGCAAAAAGTGCACTTTTATCAGGTAGTTCAAACGAAATCTGCCTCCTTTAATCCTACCAACGAGGTTTTACCTGAATCCCCTGTTTTGGTAAGCACAAGCCGCATGGTTAGCCAAACACTAAATGAATTGATTCTTTCAACGGCACACCATTAATATATGTACCGTAATTTCCGGACTATAGAGCGCACCTGATCATAAGCCGCACCCACTACATTTTTAGAGGAAAACCAATTTTGTACATACACAAGCCGCACCTGTATATAAGCCGCATGTGCCCACATTAAAACATGTAAACATATTTACAAAGAAAGACGGTACACAGAGAGAGTTTTCAAAGTTTTAATAATATAACTTTCTTCCCAAACGGTGCCTGTGACGCGGCAGTAAAACGGTAGCAACATGGTAACAACACGCTAGAAACAGAATAGCAACACAGTATAACAGGTCTGGTAAAAGAAATCACGGTGAGCCGTCTTCATCTTCCTCCTGTGAACTAAAGCCATCAAAGTCACCGTCCTCAGTGTCAAAATTAAACATTGTCATAAAGACCGGTCTTAATCTTACCTTTTTCTACTCGAGCGCCCCTGGCAGCCGTTAGAAAAATTACATAAATTGGCCACATCACTGTATAAGCCGCAGGGTTGAAAGTTTGGGAAAAAGTAGCGGCTTATAGTCCGAATTTATGGTATTATATATGTATGTATGTATGTATGTATGTATGTATGTATGTATGTATGTATGTATGTATGTATGTATGTATGTATGTATATATATATATATATATATATATATATATGTGTGTGTGTGTGTATATATATATATATATATATATATATATATATATATATATATATATATATATATATATATATATATATATATATATATATATATATATATATATATATAATTCTATTAATAATAACAATGTTCAACACCAAATTTTAATCTGAGATAGCTTTATGTCTCCCAATTATTTTTGATTGCTTTACAATTAGAAAATATATTGCATGTCTTTTCTTTTTTCATGCACATCAGATGTTTTAGGTATTTTACTTTTTTGTTTTAGTTGAACCCATAAAAGCTTACACAAAACAGATTTTACCTTTTTTTTTAACCACTGTTGTAAAAATAGATATGTCGTTTCAGAAAACAATTCCACCTGTCAATGAACCTAACCATTAATTCATAAATATTACTACATATGCGGAATAATAAGTGAGGCATGGTAATGGCATGGTAATTATTCGACTGATATTTGCGGAAAAAATGATGTCACTTGTCTTGGTCCGATATCAATAGATTCGTCCAAAACTGAAAGCAGCAGGATGTAATATGGTGGTGTTGCATGTGACTTAAGAAGCAGCATTTAATCATTTGTTAAGTTTGTTGTTTGTTAATTTTCTCAGAGCGGTTTATTTGAATCAGGGCTCTTGGTTGCACCCAAATTTGACAATGTGGCGACTGAAAACAAAATTACAGGTTGTACAGGTCCAACAAGCTGAAGTCTCTCTGACTGTAAAAACAATACTTATTGTAAATATTGAAACTTTGAGTAAAAATTGCTAGGTCCTGTTCACTTGAATGAGAGCTGCGGCAAGCATGATCAAGAGAAGCATCTTTTAGCATCATGACCAATTTTGGGTGTGTTAGATATTGAAAATAATCAGGTTCCTGTTTTGAAAATATCAATTATTTGGGGACTTGTTAGCGGGCCACGATAAGCTCACACCGAACGGATAGTGTATGATGATGATAATGCCGTGCGTGCGTGTGCGAGCAGCCTGTAAAGATGGCCTGTGTTGCTGTGACTGACGGGTTACAAGGCCCCATTAGATTTTATTTTCAAAGGGCCATGTCCAATCAAAGTGTCAACCACAGTGTGAAGGGAGGGTCAAACAGGGACACAGTGTCATTTTTACCTTCCTGATTGACAAGTAACACGCTCCCATTAGCTCTTCTGTCACTCACAGGTGTTGTTGTTGTTTGTCTGCCTGAAATATCACTTAGCTCCTGTTACTTAGCAACAACAACAGCCATTTGTGTGACTGTTGCTTTGCTCTCAAAGGCAAATGGTGCAAAAGTGCTGCTAAAGCCCTCTTGAATAGGATCCTTTAGGATGTAATGAGATGCTGAGGGTGCAGCTAATCCCTATTCTTCTGCCTAAATCAGCTGTTTAACCAGGGGCGTGAATATATGCTGGGCAAATGGCTTTCCCCTCTGCTCTGGAAGTAATCCGTTCTCTTCAAAGCTTCAGTGGGAGAATCTATGTTGATTGTAACTCTCTTTTTTTTTTTGCTGCCCTAAGTCTACCCATCAATCTGTTTTCTATGCTTCTTATCCTGTAAAGGATCACACGCCTATCCCAGTTAACTTTATGGGCCATTTGCACAAAACAGGATATGTCGTGTTGTATTGGGAGATCATTTACATGACAATAGCATTTTGGAGCCTGAAAAGGCAAACGGGTCTCAGTGGGAAATTTTCGGGGGGGAAAAAAATGATGTTTCTTTTTCCATACAAGAGAAAAAGTTGGAGGAGATGCGTATGGGATGAAGTGCTGAGTCTGGTCGTGTGCAGGTCTGCCATAGCCAAATAACAATGCCGGAAGAAGTTATATGTCATATAATAATAAATAATAACGTTGGAAGAAAAGTTTGTTTTTCATGCTTCTCAAGCAAAATGCTCGACCACCATTGCGCATTGCTGCTACACATGACTTCTCCTTTTACATATCACATGTAGTAGGAAAAGCAGAGGTGTCCGTGTAAAGCAGGGGTGTCAAACTCATTTTTGTCATGGGCCACATTTGAGTTACCATTTCCCTTGGAAAAAGTCAATAATAATGGTTTATTATTTGTTACTGAAATGACTGGGACGGAACGTCCTTATTCAAATAATAATCGTCCTCATCTATAACTGCCTCAAACAACAAAGTGTATGCAGGAAATGTGGTTAAGATTGCACGACTGTCTGTGTCTTATGTGTTGTATTATTTTGTCATTATTTTGTGCGCGGGCACCCGCAGCGGCTCCTCTTGTTTTGTTGTCTGGTTGAGAGGGAGGAAATGTCATCTGCGCTGTATGTGCAACATACAGCGCATTTGACAATAAAATTCTACTTGACTTGACTTGACTTGACTCCGTGCTCATCCTTTTTAAAGCACTCTTAAGTCATTTACAAGTTACAAAATTATTTGCTGGACAGATGATATGTCACAATGATTTTTGTTCCAGGAATTTTGAAAACTGTTTACACGGGTGGAAACGTTCTCCTCCTCCATCGCCTCTTATTTTAGCTACGCTGGCATCTCTTTTCACAATGCTTTACCCCTGTCGTTCTAGATTCAGAATCAGCCATCTCGGTTCCTCCCAGCTTTGATCAATCACATTGCACATGCTAAGATATACTACTCTCATAACACGCAAAATGAACCGCGTGACAATGCTGCCCATGTAGCAGATACGTTCTTGAGGCCACCCAGCTAGTAGATCAGTTCCCAAATCTGTTAACTGAGTGAACAAGTTTGTGATTGTTTTTGCACTCCTTGAGAAAATCAGGCTCATAGAGCTAATCTGATATTTTGGACTGAAACCCGGAGACAAACCATGCCATCTCGCCAATCATAGAAAGAGATGAAAACAGTATGACCTCTTGTTAATACATTCTCTTCTAATTTTTTAGGGTCAATTTTCCTTCCATCTTGATCACCGTGTAACGTCCACACTCTTGGGAATTCAGCCAAAGTCCTCATGGGCTGGGCCAGCAAAAGCGATGGAGGGGAGAGTCGGCGTATTCTTTAACTCGAAGGCAAAGTAGGTGGATCAGAGGGATCAGAGAGCCAATGCTCGAACAAAAAAAGGGATAATCTGTGAAATCTGTCCAGGTCAGGGGTCGACTTCCAACCAGTCTTGTGCATCGTGTGTGTGTGTGTGTGTGTGTGTGTGTGTTTGTTGGGGTCTATCTATGGGGGCTGCGGAGGAAATGAGGTTAGAGGCAAACGGGGGTGTTTATCCTCTTTAAAGTCACTTCACAGCCAGCACATTGGGGCGCCTCCAAGTGAGGAAACAGAGGGGGGACTGCCCGCATTATTCTCTGTCTGAGTTAAAGCGTAGCCAATGTTTACATATGTCTTTGTGAATCTTAATCATCTTTCGCCGCTTCTGCACATCCGATTCAAAGTTCATCCCAGAGTTTTCCGATGTAGATGTTTTCATTTATGCGTGCCACTAAAGTGCTGGTAAAGCGCTCTTAACGAATGTGTTACTCGATAAATGTGGACATTTGGAGTTATTAGGAATCAAATGCATTCATATTTAATTGTCTGATTAATGTTATGATTCAAAAATGAAATGTGTGTTTTTTTGTGAAGACACAAAGTGATCAAAATGTTGAAAAGAATGTTCATTATCGGGATGTCTTTGCAATCTCAATTCCTATCTTGGCCACTGTAGCGAACCACTTTTGACACGTTGTCGAATGCGCTACTCATCATGCGAGACGATTAAATGAGTAGCCACTCGGCTAAAGAAGTGAGAAACATGGGGCGCCATTGATCGCCACACCAAATTCGGCGATGGTCATTTACAGGCATAGTTTGCACTTGTAAGACAACTAATGAACAAATACAGATAGTCCTCAATTTACAAACATTCGACTTGATAACATTCGTAGTTACAAACAAATGCCGAGAGTCGGTAAATGTCATAAAATGCCAGACCGCATTCACAAGTTTACATTTTCAAGTGCATGCCACATTATACGTTATAGGGTACTGTCGTTGCCCTTTCTGCCATAACCCTGCCAAGAAGCATCGCTCCATACACGCACCTCATCTTTGTCTCTGATTGTGTCGCTCGCACGCCAAGATGAATAAAATTGGATTTAAAAAAGAAATTTAATGTGTCTTGACTTACAAACAGCCTGTCGGATCCCATCATGTTCTTAACTTGAGGATTGCCTGCAATAACATGAATTAGGTAAAATGCATCATGTTACTAACCAACACGCACACAACAAAGAACATTTTGGAACTGTTGTGGAATTGTCGGCGTCCACTGAAAAGAACTCATAAAGTCAAATGTAATCTAATTTATTAAATCCAGTAATCAACCAAAGTAGCCAAGTTACTTTTTAATCAAGTAACACTCGGGTTACTAAGTTTTTCAAGATAACTATGGCATTAATGGGCGATTATTTCTTGTAAGTAATGACAAAACATAGAGTGCACCATGAACTCTCCGGGTTTTATTTCAGGAAATTAAAATTTGTATGGATAGTGATAGGATTTTGAGTTATTCGAGCCATTTCAAAATATTTATTGGAATTAATTTGCGCAGGACGGTTAACGACTGCTTAGCGCGTCACAGAGGTTTGATTCCGGCTCCGGCCTTCCTGTGGGGAGTTTTTTATGTTCTCCCGTCCGTGCTTGAGTGTGTTTCCTCCGGTATTCCCGTTTCTCCCACATTCCCAAATAAAATCCATGCATGGCAGGCTAACGTAACACTTTAAATTGTCCCTAGGTGTGATTGTGAGCGCAAATGGTTTTTGGTCATCGACGTTTGAGGATATTTGGTGTTGGCAGAAGCATTCTTTTGATCTTTTATCGAGCAACCATTGAGTCAGTCCTGCACTTTAGGATAACCAGTTGATTTGGGAACATAACTGTTAAATCTAAGGCTCCGATAACCAGCAAGGAAGATAATCGAGCAGCCCCCACCCCCTGCTCCCCAGTACATATATGTGCAGTCCGTCATTCAACAGGCCAACAACATTTTAGACAATCCTTACCATATATTACACTCCCAGTTTGAGCTCCTAAACTCAGGAAAGAGGTATAGGACTCTTCTCTGCAAATTAAACCGATATAAAAACTAATTCATACTGCAGGCTATCATTCATTCATTCATCTTCCGAACCGCTTGATCCTCACTAGGGTCACGGGGGGTGCTGGAGCCTATCCCAGCTGTCTCCGGGCAGAAGGCGGGGGACACCCTGAATTGGATGCCAGCCAATCACAGGGCACACAGAGACGAACAACCATCCATGCTCACACTCACACCCAGGGACAATTTAGAGCGCTCAATCAGCCTGCCATGCATGTCTTTGGAATGTGGGAGGAAACCGGAGCACCCGGAGAAAACCCACGCAAGCCCGGGGAGAACATGCAAACTCCACACAGGGAGGCCGGAGCTGGAATCGAACCCGGTACCTCCGCACTGTGAAGCCGACGTGCTAACCACTGGACTACCGGGCCGCATCATCATCTTAATCAATAAATAATTAGAGGGAGGCAGACAGACAAGCGGGAGGACATGAGGGCAGTGGGGGTGTGTGCACATGACTGTAATGCAGTGTCCAATGTGTGTAGAGTTTATATTGTCTTGTATCGCATGTAATTGTCCAATTTATGGTGTGTTGTGTATGTTTACGTTTTTGTTCAATGTATGTAGCAGCACAGAGAGCCTGTCCTCCAAGACAAGTTTCTCCTACGGGGGACCAAATAAAAATCGAATTAAAATTCAATTAAAATTCAATGGTCTATGTGTGCCCTGCGATTGGCTGGCAACCGATTCAGGGTGTACCCCGCCTACTGCTGAAAGACTGCTGGGATAGGCTCCAGCACGCCCGCAACCCTCGTGAGGATAAATGGATTAGAAAATGAATGGATGGATGGATGAATTCATTATTTTCATTATTGAGTCTTCTTCTTGACATTGCTGATGATGGAGTGGTACACACACCCCGGGCTTGTGTGCGGGAAGCGTGGGATCGGTTCCCACTCGGTGACAGTGTGAATGTGGTTGTGAATGGTTGGAATCTCTGTATGTGCCCTGCGAATGACTGGTGACCAGTTCAGGGTGTAGTCTGCCTTCCGCCCCAAGTCAGCTGGGATAGGCTCCAGCAACTCCCTGGTCAGGATACGCGGTGTTGAAAATGGATGAACAGATTCTTCTTCTCTCTCTTGTTTTTTTGAAGTAATAAAGGTGGTAATTTGGACTATTCAAAACCATGAGCATCATCACAATTATTTTGTTGAATTTGAAATTTATTACTCTGGCTGAATTAAGGTTGTCTGTCTAAAGCAATAAATTATTGTGTTATTTTGCTTCAGTGTTTGAAAGTGACGGGGCCCGTGTCACCTTCCAGTGGCCACTGCAGGTGTCTTGGGTTCAAAAGAGAACATGGGGTGAGGGGTCAAATGTCAAGGGTTTAGTTTAGGGTCTGGAAATGCTCCCACCTGTCACATATGTGGGAGGTAGGATAAGCCACGAGCCCACATGTGTGCAAGTGTGTGCTTGTGTGTGTGCGCGTGTGTCAAGATGACACCCACAGTGACTCGTGGGAGAGGAAAAAATGAGCAGAATGTGATGGGTTCAAGTTGTGTCACACGTGCATGAGTGTTTACACGGGGGCAAAACACCTTGCATGCTGCACCTGTATGTAATCCTCAATGGGCCTTTAAAGACCTTTGAAGAATTTCTGTTACTTATTTGTCTTGTGTTCATTTGACTGTCTCCTGCTAATACTTTAATCTACGGCCTTTGGTGTGCACTTTCAAACATCACACACACACACACACACACACACACACACACACACACACACACACATGCAGTATACATGCAGGCTAAAAAAACAATGTAATGAATATGGACCGGCACAGAGAATCCAAGTGAAGAAACACTATGGCAGGCAAAGCAGACAACAGACAGCAGCCCCATGACACCAGCACGGAGCCCCAATGCGGTGGCAGAAGAGGAGCCACAAATCGCAATTGTGGGCCCCATGAGGCAGTACCATGGCACAAAACAACACAGAAAGTTGGGTTAAAGCAGTGTTTCTCAAATAGTGGGGCGCGCCCACCCAGGGGGGTGCGAGGCTCCGTCAAGGGGGGCGTGTTTGACCTCAGGGAACATGCTTTTTTATTTTGCTTTTTTTTTACCGTCCTAGAATAAATTGAAATTACGCCTGAATATACACTACATTAGGGGGTCAGTGGCGCTCTCATTGGCAGAGTGTGCAGAGGGAGCATTCGCTTTTGTTTGCACTGAGCATGCTCTCTTTGCACACAACACAGAGTATGAGTAGACACGAAGTCGACAGGCGGAGAGAGACGGAGATAAGAGACAACCGAAAGTCTCCCGAAAGCTAAGAGGAGGAAATATGACGAAGCGTGTGCAGCACTTGGCTTCACTGTGACTACGGTGGGAGACGAGGAAAGACCGGTGTCTAATTACTGTGTGTAAAAATGGCAGCAGACAGCATGAAGCCAAATAAATTAAGGTGTCACTTAAAGACATTACACCCCAATCACGCTGATAAGCCACTAGTTTTTTTCAACGAAAATGTGCCGAATATTGCCATCAATCATCCCGCTTTGTGACTGCTACTCGTAGCCATTAATCCAGACGTCATCTTTGTTTAGAAAAAATCAGCACAAATTATTTTATATATTTTTGTTTTGCTGGTTAAAGCTTTTTTTATAATATTGTGCTCCTGAGATAATGTTGGTGATTAGTTTGAATGCATTATTAGTTATTGATTATATGTAATTTTATTTTTCAGTATCGTATAGTTTGACATGGTCAGTCAAAAATATTTATACTGTAGTTTAATTCAGGATTTAATGATTTTTGAATTTCAGATGCACTTTAAATCTTGTCTGTTCCAGTGACTAAAGCTATTCTTTGTTGTAAATTGGTCCATATTTATTTCTTTTTTATTCTTTTATACGTTAATAAGGATACAGTGTTATACAAAAGTGTACTTAAAACAATTTTATAGACAAATGATACTATTTATAGTCATTTGCGAGATGTTTTCCTCTTCCTAGGGGGGGCATGACAGAAAATAATTGAGAACCACTGGGTTAAAGTGACCCAAGTAGTGGATTGATCCATATCTGACCCAAATCAGGTTATTTTGGACCCAAGTATTTTATAGTGGGAATAAAACAGGTGGAATTAAATATGAATTAAAAGCTAATTCAAAAAGGTGGGTCTTGAGCCATTTCTTCAAAATGAATGCTCTCTGCAGCACCGAAATCGTGCCTCACCGTGATTGTGTCCCGACTGTGGAAAAATCTAAAAAACCAGCGCTGGAGGACGTCAGGGCCTTGGAGGGTTCATGAGGTAAAATCGACTCTGAGTGATAGGAAAGCCCAAAAGACCATTAAGACTCTTAAAATCAGAAAAAGAACATAAAATTGGTCCTGAAACACCTGGTGAGCCAATGCAGTGTATTTAATTAAAATATGTTTAATGTGCGTCCACCTTCTGGGCTTCATCCCGGGGCGTGCTGCTGGTTCTGTGATAACTGTCAACCTGAAATTGTCTTTTTAGAAAGACCAGAAAGAATTACAGTCATAAATACGACTGCTGTTAAAAGCATGCATTCGTGTCTTCGTGTTGGCAAGAGAAAAAAAGGACAGACTTTGTTGTTTTGAAGTGATAAAATCCCTCTTTTGTGTGTGGAATAAAAGCGAGCTCAAGTGTGTAAAATAATGTACAACTTTCTCACCTTTTTAAGGACCCACTTGTAATTTAGTGATACATTTCTCTCGTTGTACCTCAGGATTGATGACTAAAACTTCACTATTGTCCTGATTAAGTGGGAGAACGTTTTGGGCGTTCAGGATTTGATGTCTGAAGTATAGTTAAAAATAGCATCTGGATGCTGGAGTCATCAGGAGACATGGAAATATACAGTAGCGTATTCTCAGTGTAACTGTAAAGTTACATACTGTGCCTCCTGAAAAGACAACATTCATTTCAGGGCAAGATAATCTATTTTCACTTGATCAGCTTCATTATTTTAACATGCTGTCCAATATATTATATTGTTTTTTTTATTCCATTTCTTTTCACTCTGCTGAAGAACCTTTTCAAGCAAAAAGTCTATATATATATATATATATATATATATATATATATATATATATATATATATATATATATATATGTATATGTGTGTATATGTGTATATGTGTATTTGTGTGCATGTGCATATGCTCTCTTAAAATAGAGCTGTGCAGAAAAAATGCTTGGTAAAATATATGTTCCATGTGTCGAGTTACATATATGACCGAAAAATGTAGACCACAGGCTCACATAAAAATATGACATATCTATATAACCTCAACAACAACACAAAAATAGCAGCATTGTTTGGAACGTAAATGCTGGATGGTAAAAAATAGCCTGCTTCCGTTGTCAACATTTCTCTCAAACTCTTTCTTGTGCTTTGGTCTGCTGCATACTGTAGTGGACGGGACTTTGATTTTGATGTTTGGCCTAATGCTGGGTTTGTTGTGAGCCTTTGCTGGAAGCTTCGGTTGTCAGCATGTGGATGCTCTCCTCGGGGTCTGACTTCCCAAATTTTCTTGGAAGCAGAGCCACCGTGGCTTTGCCAAGTCCACTGTACTGAAAGGAGTTCAAGCTCCTTCTGTATTACATGGAGGTTCACACTGCAGAAGAGCCAGATTTCAGGTTGGAGAGCGTCTTTGGCTCTCGTGCGTCTCCAATGAAGAATATTTACAATTATAATGACAACCTTTTCCGCATTGCCAAGTATTTTTAAAGGGCCATTGCACCGATTTTCCAGCGGTACATGCAAGAATGCTATTGATTGGGCTTTCTGATTCGAGGCTAACCAGGAGTGCTCTCAGTGGCATTGGAAAGACAGACTGCATTACTCGGAAGAAAACCATACAGTATAGAAGAAAGAAAAACCCATCTCAGATGCAAATGTTGAAATTAAAGAAATTGGAACATGACACCTTGAGCATATTTGCAAAAGCAGAGGGACGCTGAATAGATTTACACTCAAAGCCATCCTATGTTATCACGCTGATTTTATTCATCCGGACTGAAATGAACAATCATCATTAGCAACGTGTGCTCGAAAAAAAAAAAAAGCCTAAAGACTTGTAGCACGCACCGACTGGTAATTAACAAATCAATAAAGGAGCAAAGAAAAAATTGGCTCTGGAATAATGCCTATTTTTTTTTGCAGGCATGCATGTACAAGCTACACACTAAGTGGGATAATAATACGGTGACCCCAGGAGGCAATGTGATTAAATTATAATCAGCACGGATTAATTAATCTATAATATTTATTCCTATTATGGCGTAGGAAGAGGAGGTGCGTCTCTTCAAAAAGGTCTGCCGCTCTTTGTCTCCATGAAAAGCGCAGCTCGGGGGCGAGAGGGGCGACAAGGCCCCCTTGACAACGTAGGCAGAAGGTTATTGCTGATATCAAACGCCCCGCATGCAATTATCTGTCACAACAAATAATTAAGAGGGCTGATAATGAGGAAATTAACATTTCCATTGTGGGGATCTTTTATTGTGTGCCTGGGTCACTGCAAAGGAGGCAGCGAGTCACAAAATGAATAATCTCGACCTCAGATGGGTGCATGATGCCGTCCTTCGAGAATGATAAGCAGACACTTACTCCAGCAAAAGGATGAATGTGTGTGTGTGTGTGTGTGCGTGTGTGTCGGTATTTATTCGTGAACACTGTCGAGCTTGGCGAGAAAATGTGTTCTTTAAAGGTGAGTCTAAGGATGTGGAAAGAAAGGTGCCCCACACTGGCGGCTGGCTTGGACATGCTTTGACAATTAACCAAAATCACAGAGGAAAGCGCAGTTCCTATGGCAACCGTGTGTTTAGTCACAGAGGAGGAAGCAGGATGAGAGGAGAGATCTGGCTCCATCTGCGGATGAGCCGGGGACATCGGGTGGGGGAGGCTGCCTGGTCATGTTGGGGATCTCTGGGTGGGATCTGTGTTTTCACAGGAACTTGCCCCCCGCCCCCCTGACCCCCACCCAAGACAGACACAAGCATGCACGCACACACAGAGGCTGAATTGCTGTTCATTTTGACTGACACCTTTTTTTGACACCACGCAGCCGTGTTTAACTCGCGTGTGTACAAGTACGTATGGGTGTGTGGCTGGGTGCGCGCGTGCGTGTGGGTGTGTGGAAGGGAATATTTCCTGCCTTTTGAACTTCTCCTGATTGACACAAATGGGTTTGAGACGGAAACACCTCCCACCCCCCACCTGCTATTCCCTCATTGGTCCAAGTGTGTGCATGTATATCTGTGTGCCTGTGTGTTGACTTGACAACCCCCTCCACCCCGGCCGCCGCCTTTCCTAACCCCCTGCTCGCTCCACTCACACCCCTTTGGCTCGTATTGAGGCAGATTTTAATACCCCAACATGTTTAGGAAGAGGCAGCGACACCGTATTGTTCATTCACAATAGAGGGTAGACAGGGGGAGCTCAAATTCGTAGGGGGTGTGGGGGGATGGTTGGGGGGGGTGACTCACCGGATAAAACGAAGAGCAAGCACTCAGTGATGGTCTCCTTTGGGCTGCCCTGTCTAGACGCCGATGCGCCACGCAGGGCCTCAGAAACAAATGAAAAGTGCGTGAAAGAATGGAAGGGAAAAAAGCCACGCGGTGGTTGAGGGGGGATGGAATGCACTCTGGTGGTCTGAGGATGACCTTGACAGAAAACAGGAAAGGCCAAAAAGGTCAGTCTGTCATTTTTGGAATGTGAAGCCATGGCCATGATTACAGCTGTGATTTTGTGCTCTCACGACGAGAAGAAAACCAAGGAAATAAATCCAGGATCTTATATGACCAATCTTTGACGCTTTATACTTAAACCGTGCTTTGCTTTGATTCTTAAAACCGTCGGCTGTTACCGAGCCAAGTCCTCATGATTTAAATCTTGAGGATTACAAATATAGCTCAAAAAAACCCATTTGCCTTTTCCGCACAACAACAATAAATTGTATAAATAAGATATATGAAATCTTTGTAGTTCCGCATTACAGCACTTGATTCTCAAGCCATAAAAGCCCCCCGGAAATGAGGTCTTCGCCGTTACAGGGGAGTTTCCATTGTGTCCATTCATGTCGGCATGAGTGTGTGAAGATACCGTATGCATTTGTGTGTGTGTGTGTGTGTGTGTGTGTGTGTGTGTGTGTTAGTGGAAGCTCTGGGCAGGTGGCGAACATTCTGAAGCGTCTCTTCATCGTCTCCTTATTTTAGCCCTGCACTAACTAGTCCGTTCCAATAAACCCTTCACCCCGAGGGCTGTAAATTGCCAAACAACTGCTGTGGACGGCCTCGCCACCCAGCGTGACAGAGCGGCCATGTCGAATGCCATCCGAGAGGAAACTCTAGAGGCCCTCTGACAGAAGCTTTGGGGAAACATGCAGGTGGGCTCCTGGGGAGACTTGGCAATTTAGTCCCATTGGTGTGGTCGTAATAATAACAGTTGTGGCAATAATTATGATCAGTGCACTTCTTAACGTTAAGATGAAACTCGAACACACATATGTCGAGTAAGAGGAAATAAGAATATGTAATGAAGAATAAGATACAAAAAAAACGTTTTTTAAATGTTGTCATGATTCATGCAATGCTAACTGAGAAATCAAGGAAATTGTCAGTGACATTGTCAACAAAAGTGGGTAAGAATGTTTGCATGCAACTCGAAAAAGTTTGCTTTTTTTCCATGATATTGCTGACCAACATCATGTATTGCTACCACAAAATGTAAAATTAATTTACATTACATTACCTGTAAGTTGATAAATGTAGTAATGTAATGCAATATCCATTATGAATACAAGAGAAAATCGACATATAAATGTGCTAGAGCGTGTATATATATAATTCCTATACAAACCAAAAGTTGTAAAAATATAGCACAGATAAGGTTTTTTTTATATTATAACAAGGCATTTGTTTATATTCAGACTTTTCCTTTTCTTTTCTGATTGATATAAAAAATGATCCATTTATACATTAATCCATAGCATGGGGTAGGACTAGATACGTGTTTTACTTCTTTTTACTCCTTTGAACATATTTGTGCTGTGTGATGCCTGTTTTCTTTTCCTTTTACCATTTTACTCACCTTTACTTTCTGTCAATTTATTACTGTATGTTTTTATGTTCAATAAACAAACAAACAAAAACACTGAACCTCCTCTAAAATGTCCTTTACCGCCTTTTATTTCCATTTAACAAGAAGAATATCGATTCCGTATGATACAAACCTCTTGAATAAAGTATCAATAAAAACTTCAAAATAACTGCGGAATTCAAGAGAGGAGAAACGTCCTATGATTGAATACTGGTATTATTCCTTGGGACATTCTACCAAATCCATTTGTTCAAATGCATGATCAAATGAATTGTTTTTGTTTTTTATTCAAGCAAAGTATCCTCCACGTTGTAATGGCATATTCTATGACCACTTTTTAATTTAACTGTGAAGTCTGAAAAAAAAAATGCTTGTTGCTTGTCCCTGCCTCACACAATTAGACTTTGCCGTGAAATATAATGTTTGAAATCCTTGATTTAAATGTGCATTTTAGTCGTGTCCCTGGTTTATCACTCAGTCCCGTCACCTGCTATTTGGAATATTGCACAATCCACTTGCTCCACAGGAAGTGGCATCAGTCAGATCCTCTGCAGGTCATATAGGGCGGCCAAAAGTAAGGTCACTCGTTTCTTTTTCTCTATACTTGATGAAATCTCAATAAAGACAAGGCTATTAAAATCTTGGCACCCTTGTGTTACGAAAATAATTATGATGTGATACGTTTATTACATTTTGGGTGGGGGGGGAAATCACTGAAATTTGCTTAGCTTGAACATGCTATTGGCACAATGCCATGTGGCTATATTTCATGTACAATATTTGCTAATTCTATACCAGCCCCCACCACCCCTTATGTTGTTTATTTATTTTAACTGGGTTAGAACGTTTCAATTAGTAATGCATTTCAGGCAGCGGCCAACTTAAAGATGACAACTAAAACATAATTTTCCAATCAAAACTACAGTAGTCTGAAAAGGTGTAGGGAGTCGGGGCGGGGGAGTTTGTTTTATTTTTTTAATCCCATCCCCATTCTTATTATAGTAATAGTAAGCTTAGAAAACTTCTTTAGCTGCTTCCTGCAAATTTACCGAAAAAGTCTGCATTTTCCATCAAATATACATTTTTAAAAATATATATATTTTTAAATGAAAAAAAAAGCAGTGTGTTCATCATCTGTAACACAGCATCAAAAGTCCATACAAACAATGTTCATGGAAAAAAACAACACCAGCAAAGGTAAGAGACAAGCAGAAAGAATTGGAAAAGGAAAAAAAAAACACTTATCAATGGCGATAAGTGACACAAGTATACCATACAATACAATACAATACATGCTGATTTATATAGCGCTTTCGCAACAGCGGCAGCTGTAACAAAGCACTTAACAAAACAGTTAACATAAAGTAAAATAATAAACACAACACATAACATCAAACACGGACAGTCGTGCAGTCCTAACCACTTTTCCCCTCATACGCTTTGTTGTTTAAAGCAGTTTGAGATGAAAGAGAGAATCAAAGTGTCCTTTCACCAGTGGACCAGTGGCGTCATGCTCAAAATGTGCACACGTCGGCTACAAGCTAAGTTTCAAAGTCAACAAGAAGCTGTAGCATCCATTGACAAAAAAGAGATTGGAATGGACAATATGCCAGTAATGATAGGGAATCAACAATCACATTTAGCACAAGTCAAACAGAGTATGGACCTAAGTTTACAACCCACTCTTCAAATACTCTAACCCGACCATTTTTTGATGCAACAGTTTGAACCCGGGAATATTTTGCCATTGTTTGTGACGTACATGCAGACTGTCCCAAAGTTTCACTCCACATGCAGACGACACAAACGAGCAGTTGTAAATGTAGGCAACATAAATTTGGAGGGGAAAAAAATTGAGAACAAGTTCTCATTCACAAATTCAATCTGAATGTAGACAGCAGTGAAAAACAAAGCCAAAAAAAAAAAAAAAGCTAGCACAAGTTAGGGGTGACGTGAAGACGTGATGTACATCACATATGCGCAAAACATAAAACAGGATTTTGAGACAAAATATAATCCACAAATAATCAAAAACCTTTGACAGCTTCCGGTCCTTTTACTCAAATGAGGTGTTTTATCACAATAAACACGGATATTTGATCAAATAAATTATCCAGTGATGGGCCAAAATGACACTTTCATGAGTTCTATCAGTGTATTAAGCACATTTAGAGTTCGAAAAGTTGGAAAAAAGAGAAAACAATATGACCACCCGCTCAATATAAAGAGATGTAACACCCCAAAATAAATAAAATACAAGGATTAGGTCATAATGTTCAGTTTTGATTGACATTGTGGGAGAGTTGTTTTTTTTAAATTCCACATGGTCTAAATTGCAGCATAGCCGTTCAAGTGTTCCTAATTGTTTAGACTCGCTCATTGAGCTAAATGCGGAATCAAAATGTTAGCAACACCTTGTCGAATGCTGCACAGCCGTTCGGGACGGCAAACCACCACCGCAATATTGAACAGATTGTTCAAGGAATAATTTTGTGGCACTGTCTCTCAAATCTTCGTAGGCTTCTGTTAACGTTCATCGTCCAGCGCTTGAATAAGATTTGATTCGATTGTTTATAATGTCGCGGCTGATCGTTGCATCTGTAATGGCATTTTGTGACCGAAAGCTTCATATTTGTGTTCTTTTTTTTTTTTAATAGAATACCAACGTGTAGTGGTTGAAGAAATTAAGTCACCCGAGATTGTGGCTCATCTTTGTTCAAATGATTTTGTTTGTTGTTATTAAATAAAATATTATTCTACATGCTCCTTTAAATGATGAACCCAAGTGATTAATTGTTGTGCTGCCGCGTACTATTTTGCATTTCCACGCCACGCGTTGGTCAGAGGTGAAAACGCTGTCTTGATTAGATCATGATTACATTCATTATTGACTAATCCGATCATTTGTTTCTTCAACTGTGTCATTAATCATCAAGGAGCAAAATCAGCAAGTGTGTCAAATTATTTCTTGCAAAAACAAATCAATGTCAATCCACCTGCAAAATTTGGAGTTAATATACCAATGCTTGGTGTGCCACAAAACCTGGTTTCTCTCTCTCTCTCTCTCTTCCATAGAAGAGCTAAGACGGCTTTTGGCTCTTTGTCCCCTGAACGGACTCTCCACATGCGAGTCGTCTCCTTGCGGTTTCCCTGCTATTGTGCACCGCTTCCTCTCGCCCGCCCGGGCACTGTCCGTTTTGCTCCCTCTCTTTGCGAGGCCTCTCATTTTGATATGAAAGTGTGCACAGGAAAAGGGGGCTCCTGGTGGTCCCCAGAGCGAGTTGACAAGAGCGCGCGCCGCCGTTCACCGAGTCCTCGGTGAAGAACTCATATTTTTGCCGGGTCATTGTCCAGCAGCAAATCAACCGGCAACGCCGACAAGCTCTCGTCTGCACGTGTTTGTGTGGATGTTATTATTCCTGTGAACACTTTATTTTCCCTGGACTGGCTCATTTTACACGTTTCTCTCCTGATGACATGTACCACACATGTGGATCATTTGGAATCAACCAGCATGACAAATATCAGTGATAGGATTTGGGGATGATTTTTAAAAATTATTATTATTTTAAAAATGTTATTCATATTTCTATTTTGGGGGCTGACTACCTTGCTCACAAAGCAGTTTGGTCCCTAATTGTGCAGACTGCGCTACAATGTCATTGAAATGTGGAGTGCGCAGATTTGATTTAAAAAAACGCTCGAGAACATAAAAGAATATAAAGGAAACGGTAACCTGCTCTCTATGAGACACACAAGCACCACACACACACACACACTGTCACCATCTGTCAATAAATGGCACAGCACTTAGAGGACTCATTCACCTAATTAGCAATCAATTAGCTTGTTACCACCAGCAGTAATTACCATTTATAGGGCGAGAGAGGAGTGCAGCTGCTACCACTAATAAAATCTCCAGCATCCTCCTCCTCCTCCTCCTCTGCAGCCACACCTAACAAGGCCGGGCTGACAGAGAGTTATAGGCCAGTGTGTGTAAGGGGAAAGTGTGTGTCGCAAGCAGGGGGCCCAGCAGAGCAAACACAGTCCCCATGGGGCCTCTCCCCTCTCCCTTTCTACCAGCTTTAAATCCTCTTTTAATGAATATAGGGTCAAGCTAAACGGGAAATCCATCACGCTAATAAAAGCGGGAGGCTTCAGCTGGGGATGTTTTGAACTGGCAGTCCAGGACTGGCCCATTGGATCAGATTAGTTTGCATGTCTATGCATCGCGGAAGAGGTGGAGTTGTCATCGGACTATTTCAGTATTTACTATACTATGGAGTTCCGATCACTTTGGTCTTACACAATCGCAATCCATCCATCCATCCATTTTCGACATTGCTCATCCTGCTCAAGGTCACGGGGCGATGGCGTCACAGAGAATTGACTTCGGGCGAAAGGTGGTTGCAGAGCACATATACTGTACAAACAACAAATTGGACCCACACACGCGCACACACACACACACACACACACACACACATATTTATATATATATATATATATATATATATATATATATATATATATATATATATATATATATATATATATATATATATATATATATATATATATATGCAAATCTTGGACATGCACCTTAGAAGATAAATTTTGTAAATATATAAATATATTCTTACCAATGAAATGTGCATGTAACGCTTTTCCCAGATTTACTGGTGTGTTGCCCAATCTGGGATTCTTGCCATAGAGATGGAAAATAATGTGAAAACACTCCAGAGAAATCAATGTACCGGTATTCAAGTTAGGCGCTTTGCGAGTGACAATGCTCTGCGTAGGACAAGATCTGTAGGATTGTGCAAAAGTCTTAATGTTCAAGGTAAAAGTGTGCATTGTGCACCTAGGTGGTGCACAATGAATGAAATCTCGTTTTTGTTGTCTTTATCCAATGTGTGTGAATAGGTCGCAGAGTTTCGTGTAAAAAAAACAAAAACAAAACTTATTTATTTATTTATTATGATTTGAGATAGAATGAAAGTGAGTTTTGTCCTGCAGTCAAAGATATCTTCTCCTCTCATGTTTAAGGATCCAGGACGTCTCCTTTGTAGAATGTCCTTTTTAATCCACCTTTCTCCTTCGCATGACTATCCAGCCTTTAACTAGTTATGAAACGCAAACTTTGAATCCTTTAATCCTAAATGTAGAGCTTAACCCTCTCAAGCAGTGAGAAAATAAATCAGATTGATTTTTTTTCCCCCTCTTCAAGCCGGGATGTCGCCACAGCCACGTGTTTTCTTGTAGCGGCGTGCTGGCTAACAAAGGCCCCAAGTGACAGCCAAGGTTAATCCTATATGTCGCTATTATGCGAGGTCAAGCTTCCTAGCCGTATATTCAGTGTGTCATTAATTTCCAACCTGCTAGCACTGGTGCGGGAGCAAGCTGACACTACACGTTTTCCCCCCATGCACACACGTACACATGCAGATGGTTGTGCGCACACACACACACACACACACACACACACACACACACACACACACACACACACACACACACACACACACACAATGACTCGCTACATTAGCTAAATGGCCAGCGCTCGGTCTTTCTCTTTTCCTCTCTAATGAGACGGGCTTCTGGATCGTGTAGTCTATTCATCATTCTGCTTGTTCCAATCTAGTTCTTCCTTTATCAGGGTTTTGTTCAAGGGCCGAAGTCGTCTGGAGCGACATAAATCACCTGTCAGCCCCGGTCCCTTGGCTCCCATAATGCTCTATTAGCACTTCCACCACTATTATTGACAAAGCAGTGGCCAGGTATTACATTGGAAGTGTCTACAAGCCTTCCTGTTCATCTGTTATCTCGCAGGGGACATTTATAGCTACTTATTTCCTGGGAGTACTTTGCAATTGTAGATCTTGGATCTCACTAGAAGCACTTTGTATACTGTTTGATGGTGAGAAGAGTGAAGAGCACTGGTCCTTGTTACCGTTGTAGGATGTGTCAACCTGGATCCGCCCCCCCTTTTAATATTTTACGCTCAAGATTGTAATTATTTGACCACAGACTAGGGCTGGGTAATTAATCAAAATGTAATGATTTAGATTTTGGCTTTCAAAACATTATCAGCAAAGTAATTAATAAATGTGCCCAATGACTGTGAAAGTACCCTGAATGCGCCATGGTACTTGCACAGATGTGATGTGATTCTGCCCCCTCATAGTGTGATTTAAATTGTTTAATGACACCTCAGTTGGAGTTTACTAAACAGACAACAAAAAATAAATGACACATGTTGTATATTTAAATACAACAGCTTTGTTAAAATAAACAAACAACATAAAAACAGCAGTGCTAATGCTGAAGTAACCGTAAACTCCCCTTGACATGCTAACGGGAATTTAGCATCAACTTCCAGGAGTGATGTTCCTTTGAAAAAAGACTACAAGTACAGTATTCACACACAAATGATTTCGAAACACCTCGACAGGTACTCAAAAGCACATTCTTCACAATCTGTGAAATACAAGCTATATCAATAGAACACAATCACAACTGTCTTTTTCTGCTCTCATGCGCGATTGTAAGTACAGTATGCAATTTCATGTATGCACACTGTCCCAAAGAGGCCAACGTGTACCAAGCAAGAATGGCCGGTATTCATTCTTATTTATTGCTTTTTGTTGCTATTATATTGGTATATTGTTATTTGCTACGAACTTAATTAGATTTTTTTTTCTTTCCCATTTTATTTAAAATTGGGTTTTAAAGGGTTCAAAAAGCGCACATTTGCTTCCACATGAAATGGTACGAAATAACTGAGGTCACAGGCATGCTCAGTAAATCCCACGATTTGTGAAAATAAAAATAGAAGAAAATAAGTATGATCAAGAGATAAGAGAGGTGCTTATTTCACGGTACAAAGTTGCGCAAAGCTGCAATGCAGCACCGTTGTGGTTGCAGCAGAATGAACATTTCACCTGATGTTTATGAGGTCATGTTGTTCAAAGAATAGAGTGGTCAAGAATAATGTGTTCAGCCTGCACGAATGAATGAGATGAGGCTATGACAGTAGTTTTCAGTTGCTGAGTTTTGGTAGTTGAATAAATACTACGTTTTGAAATCAAAGCGGTTGTTTTTTTTTTAATGAATAATGATTTCAATGTCAAGATAATCATGATTTTAATTTTTTTCCTGAATCGACCACTCCTACCACAGAAAATGAGCTATCACGCTGTTCATTGTAAACCATCCATAAATCCCCTAATCCAACTCTTAGTCTGATATAAATGTGCCTCATGTATCTCACATTTGAACGTTTGTCATTGGCACAAAAGAACAGAATAAAGTAGCCACTTTTAAAACTAAAACACAAAAAGACAATGCCAACATTTAAGAACAAGGGAAAAAGTATTCAGATGAAGTTGGATTATTTTCTGAGTTCTCTTTCCTTAACCTGACACAAAACGCCACAGAATATACAAAAGATGACAGTAATTGTTTGATGCGTGCTGAATTGTGCTGAGGTGATGTCTTGCAATATGTTGACATCTTGTGTGACATCATACAATGTATGATGTCACACAAGATGTCATCATGTATGACATACATGATGGCAGTGCTAACTCTGAGATTCGGTGTGAGATCAGAATTGTATATTTGAAGACTGGAACAAAATTAGTTTACTGTTAAAAGCTACACTGTCAAACCACGTCTCATCTGGAGCTGATTCCAAATATGCAATTTTCATTGAACATGGAAAAGCTTTTTGGACATTTACAGTGCTCTGCAAAGTTGGGAGTGAACATGGTGCTGCCTTCCATGCAGCCCACCCACACCCACTGTGGTTTCTCAGTCTCGGTCGCAAACCAGGATAAAATTGGAGGGGTGCATCTGGGATAAAGACAGGAGTATGACAAACAAATCGTGTGACTACCCGCTGCTGCGTGATGAGAGGAGCTGGAATACAACTTCAAAAGTATCACGGAAAAGTCAAACGTCACATTTGTTGTTGTAGCAATGCCATAATGATCATGTGCTGCGTACAAGGAGTCACCAACGTGGTGCCTGCCGGCACCAGGTAGCCCCAGGAAACCCCATGAGTAGCAGCGGCAGGGCATTGTGAGTTCCTAGGAATGACGCGAAAGTGATTCTTTGAAAACGTGAACACTGGCAGAGATTGAAAGAATCAAGTGTTGCATTGATATTTAGGTATTGCCTAATTATTGTGAGAAATAATCAACATGATCTGTGTCTTCATGTTGTGAATTAAAATCCACAATTATTGATAATAGCATACACTAACATGATTAAAGGTCACTGGAACAAATGTGTTATTTCACAAGAGCATGTCAAACTCGAAGCCCTTCGCATGAATGAGCGAGCCAGAACTCGCTCTTAGCTTCAAAAAAGTTGGTGACCCCCTACTTCCTGTGTCTACAATGGCACCAAGTAAAGCACAGACCTCCTCCGAGGCTGAACCCTTTATAATTGTGAAGAACAATACGAGAGCTTTGCATTGGGATTTGTCCAACGGTTTGTTCGTGAGCAGGCTACTTATTGGTTCATGGCCGATAAAGAACAGACAGGATTCTGGGGATTGGACAATGCCATCATAAGTCAAATGGTACACTGCTGTATCGCAACCTTATCCAGATGGTCATCACAAAAACAGAACTGGTTGTGCATACACCAGCCCGTCAAAAATTGTTTCCGCATTTGTTCGTCTCGTCCTGCTGTGTCCCATTCGTTCACGTTTGACAACTACTATTGTGTGCTGTGAAAGTGGTGGCTCATTATAAAAACAATAATAACAAAGCGGTGAGCCAAGATTTTTTTCCACAGTACTGCACAGCTGTTATATAAACCGTTAAATCTCACCCGAGTAGGTTCGTAATCTTTCAGTCCAATTGTAAATGCCTAGTGGTGAATCGCATTGACTTACTCACTACTGCCCCCTGAAGGTAGACGGTGGTAACACTGGAGGAATAAGTTGGACACTGGTGTGTTTACAACATGTCGAAGCTATCAAAGGGTGTGAATAAATCATTCACCATGTGCTACAGCTACATAGAATAAACAAAGAATCCATTTGCTCATTTATGAGAAAGACAATAACAAATTCCAAGCGTTTATTTCGCAAAGGGTCAAGTGGTAATCCCTTCATTGGTGCAAATCCAATCTCGATGAACTCCAATTTTTGTTTGAAGCTCTTCCTCCGGTCACAGGGTCACAGATGAGGTCACAGATGAGGTCACAGATGAGGTCACATCCAGTCTTTCCTGATCGGACCTGTGGGACCATCTGCAGATGTGGAAGGCTGAAAGGTCAGCTTTTTCATGGAAAAAGATAGCTAAAACTCCTTCGTTCCTCTCTCAAAGTTTCTCGGGGATTATGAGGAGGTCAGACGTTTCTTCACACCAGTGGTTTTCTCTCACAGGACACCATCGTCGAAGTGACTCTTATTTCTCTCATGTGTATTAGATATGTCAGTTGCAGTGACTACAAGACATTGAGCACTGTGTATCTTTTGATTTGCACAATTTTCTATTGTTCTCCCACAATTAGAAAATCTCCATTCTCAGCGCACCTCACGGTAGCGAATAAATGCTGCAACACGGCGATTCACAAGGAAACGCAGCTTCCTATTTGTTTGACAGTATGGTGTGTGGATCCCCTCAAACGTCCTGTCTTGTCTCTTTCCGTCTGCATTGAGGTTTGCTTCATGCGTAGTTAGTCTACCATCAGTCTTTGGCACTGAACACTGTTTGTCTGCTCATGCCTGTCTGTGTACACTATGCTCCGTGTGTGTGCGCGCGTTTGTGTTTGCATACACCACACTCAAGACAAAGGAGGGGAACAGTCATGATAGAATAGCAGTATCTGTGCACACACACACACAGACACGTCATGCGCAGATAGAGGAGGCGGTCCATAGAGAGGGAAAACATGTCGGGTGATGAAGAAAGAGAGGTGGGAAAAAAAACAAAAAAATGAGAGCTTGAAGGAGATGGGAGACCCGCTCTCGGTGTCTGGGCTGCAGCCAAACGCATAGATCAGTCCGATGAGAACATGCATTCTGTACACCTGTTCGAAGCAGCTGGCCCATGCTACCTGTTTCGGTGTAAGCCAGACACACACGCGGGCACTCTCAGATGTTTGTGTCAGTGTGTGCGTACTCGTTAGCCTATCAGGTACACAGTAGAACAGAAAAGAAAATTAGTTGAACACAATATCTCATTTATATTCGTTACAATCACTTCAACAACCCACAAGTTGTCCTTTGTCAACACTGAAATAGTACATTGTGATTTTTTTTTTTTTAAGGTGGCACACAGAGTAAAACTATAGCCATCATAAAACATTTAAGATACAGTGAAAGCAATGTTTTGGTTACATTTTAACATTCTAGTCTTTCATACCAGAGTAAAAATAACTCGTGAATAGGACTCATCCTGAGTGACAAAGCGGAAAGGAAGCATTTTTGCTTATTCCTCATTTGATGGTGTGCATTCCATTCTTCTGATTTGATCACATCTATTTTTGTTTGGCTTTCTTTTCTTGAGGAATTGGCTTGAATTTTGAATTGTTCAATGTGGGAAGCGTTTATCTGTTGCCCTTGACTGAGAATCAAAGTCAAGAGTGCAATTCTCGACTTTTGCACTTGCGTGGCATTAGAACGTTGTGTGGTCCTCTCCCAGTGATTTTTTTTCCTCTCACACTGTCAAATGATTTATTTAACAGTGGTGTTCTCATGAGTTTTTTTTAATGGCTTTGAATTTAATCAATTGAAATTGGGAAGAGAAAAGAAATACTGCATGGCAAAGGTACAAAGGAAGAAAGAGGAAATGGAAGTTGAGTACAGTAAATGAGTGGTGACCCCACCCCACTCGACCCATCCCCTAAGTCGCCACCGCACATGTGCATGTGCACCGGGTGATAAACGGCAGGCCAATTGAAGCCATGAGACACCGGCCGTATTAAAAGGCCTGAATGGCATTTGCATGGCGTAATTACTGCTGGCTGCCCCGCTCTTTGTGTCCGCAGCCACCGGGGCCTGTTGAGAAATGAACACTGAAAGGGCGCCGATGAAATGAGCCGGCAAAGGTGCGCTGTGGGCCAAGGACACATGGGCTGCTCAACAGCTTTTTGTGGAAACCTTTTCCTCTAAAATCACCTACATTTCCAATACACACGCACATGCAGACACACATATACACACACACACTCATATATATATATATATATATATATATATATATATATATATATATATATATATATATATATATATATATATATATATATATATATATATATATATATATATATATATATATATATATACATATACACACACACACACTCATATATATATATATATATAAAATCATCGTCTCACCCCTCGGGTGGTGTCCGTCCCCATTCAGCTCGGGTCCTCTACCAGAGGCCAGGAAGCTTGAGGGTTCTGCGCAGTATCCTTGCTGTTCCCAGCACTGCACATTTCTGGACTGAGATGTCCAATGTAGTTCCCGGGATCTGTTGCAACCACTCGTCTAGTTTGGAGGTCACTGCCCGAGTGTTCCGACCACCACAGGCACGACTGTCACCTTTACCTTCCAGGCTCTCTCCAGCTCCTCTCTGAGCCCTTGGTATTTCTCGAGTTGGAACTCTGTGTTCCTTCTTTCTGATGTTTCCATCACTTGGGACCGCTACATCCACTACAGCGGCTTTCCTCTGCCCTTTATCTATGATCACGATATCCGGTTGGTTCGCCATTACCATCTTGTCTGTCTGGATCTTGAAGTCCCACAGGATCTTCGCTTGGTCATTCTCCACCACCTTCGGAGGTGTTTCCCATTTTGACCTTGGGGTTTCCAGTCCATACTCCGCACAGATGTTTCGGTAGACTATGCCAGCCACCTGGTTATGGCATTCCATGTAGGCTTTCCCTGCCAGCATCTTACACCCTGCAGTTATGTGTTGGATCGTCTCGGGTGCCTCTTTGCACAACCTACACCTTGGGTCTTATCTGGTGTGGTATATCTGGGCCTCAATGGCTCTGGTGCTCAGGGCCTGTTCCTGAGCAGCCAGGATGAGTGCCTCTGTGCTGTCCTTCAGGCCAGCCCTCTCTAGCCACTGATAGAACTTCTTGAGATCAGCCACTTCAGTTATGGTCCGGTGGTACATCCCGTGTAGGGGCTTGTCCTCCCATGATGGTCCCTCTTCCAGCGCCTCATCCTCTGTTCCTCATTGTCTGAGACATTCTCGGAGTATGTCATCCATTGGAGCCTTCTCCTTGATGTATTCATGTAGCTTGGATGTTTCATCCTGACAGTGGCTCTCACACTCACTAGTCCCCAGCCTCCTTCGTTTCGGCTTGCAGTACAGTCTCAGGGTGCTGGATTTGGGATGGAACCCTCCATGCATGGTTAGGAGCTTCTGGTCTTAACATCCGTGGTCTGAATCTCTTCCTTTGGCCACCAAATGATTAGTTCCTGCAGGGTATCTGATCACTGGCAGGGCATAGCTGTTTATTGCCCGGGTCTTATTCTTGCCATTGAGCTGGCTTCTTAGGACTTGCCTCACCCGCTGGAGGTATTTGGCCGTAGCCGCTTTCCTTGTTGCCAGTTCGAGGTTGCCATTGGCTTGTGGTATACCGAGGTACTTGTAGCTGTCCTCAATGTCTGATATTGTTCCTTCAGGGAGTGAGACCCATTCAGTGTGGACTACCTTGCCTCTCTTAGTCACCATCCGACTACATTTCTCAAGCCCGAATGACATCCCGATGTCACTGCTGTAGATCCTGGTTGTGTGGATCAGGAAGTCTATGTCCCTTTCGCTCTTAGCATACAGCTTTATGTCATCAATGTAGAGGAGGTGACTGATCGTAGCTCCATTTCTGAGGCTGTATTCATAGCCTGTCTTGGCGGTTACTTGGCTGAGGGGGTTCAGTCCTATGCAGAACATCAGTGGGGAGAGTGCATCACCTTTTTTTTTTATAAGGACAAAATCTGTGCATATGTCAGAGTTTTTTGTTTGTTTGTTATTACCAAAACCCAGGAGTATTTGTTTTTATTTAAATTTTCCAATGCATTCAGAAAATATGGACTGTTCAAGTCCAAAAAAATAACCACACATTGTGATCTCCCACATCCAACCTTCGCCCTCTTTGCAAAGGGCTCTTTTGCATCAAAATTCCCATTCAAACAATGGCACAAAACTGCTGAACAGCAAACCAACACAAAGTTTTTGGTGCATGTTTTCACAAAATTAACTCGCTCTTCGAAACTTCCTCTGAATATTATGTTACCATTTGTTTGTCCCGAATGTCATTGAAATCCGCAAATTGGTGTGCTGGCTCTCTCACCTTCGTGAGCAGAGAACTGCACAGGGCAGTGCAGTGACGTTGAAGGTGTCCCCTCTGGAAGGTGAGCCCATCATACCATCCGCTTAACCAAGTAAGCCCCTAAACAATTTGTGACACTCATGAGTGTTCAATTTACCCATGTTTTGGGAGGACACAAACTCCTCATGCACTTTAAACAAACTGTTAACGCTGCATAAAATAAACAAAACGTAGGTTTATATACTCTTGAGACTGATGTTGTGGAAGCCACTTCCTCTCTGATGAACAATTCCAGCCTCAGAGTTGGAGGCGCTGGCAAGCGGTTAACATCGGTACATTTTCCAGTCAACATGTTTTATTGTCAAAAATGAATGAAGGGATATCCCAACTGTGGGCTGCTATTCATTGACCACGTGATTTTGGCCTAACCTCGCACTTCCATTGGCCCTCGGAATCTGTGTTGTTGCCTTGCATTGCAGAAACCATTCACTCATGATTTGACATTTATAGACGAAGCCAATCGGTGGGCAATTAATGAAAAGCCATTGAGGAGGCATGCAAACCACGCCATGCCACTGCATTGTTCCGTTGCAGCGGTGTTAGTGTGCATTTGGGTTTGGTACTGGCAACCTGTCAGGTCGAACCTTTAGGGCATCCCATGACATAATTCATTCGGCAGCACATTATCCAGCACACACCTGATAACCCCATCATCACACTATCTAAATGTGTTTTATAGGATTAGACTTAGCAAGTGACTGATCAGCCAGGCATGATATCTTAGTTTTCGTCCTGCGATCTATCACAATGTTTGCATTGCAGCTTGAAGATTTTATCTTCTGGATGTGTTCACAAATTCTGCGCGGTGGTTTCCCAAGCCACTTGTTGGATGCGCCTTGAGAGCACACATAAGAATCTACCATGTCTTGAGCCAATTCTGTGCCCAGTTTCAAGGCGAGCATGTACAGTAGCAACAGGAAGGGTCGATCGTGTAATTGTGAGTGTGCTCAACAAACAAAACGGCTCCTGCAGAAATGGCTCGTGCGCGCAAGTGTGTGTCTCCAGTATGTGCATGTGTCAGCATCAGCGCTCCATCTCCCTCGGCTTCCCCTGGAAGCTGACAACTGGATAATAGCTTTTTACTTTTCCAGAGCAGGGCTCCGGAGAGAACTAATATGATTATAAATCATTATTCAAATGGAAAGGTGCGGCGGGGCGCACAGCATAGTAAGAGAGCATGATAATAGCATCATTACCTTTTACTTATAATTCATGTTTTTGCTTTTTTTTCTGTTTTGCAAAGGTGGCAACTAAATTGCAGTGCAGAGATGAAGATGACTAAAAAATGATGTTTGAGTAGCATACATTCTCCGTTTCTAATTTTAATTGGTTCATACTATAGTTCTTGAATCCGAAATCTTCTATATAAACAGAATACACGTTTGCTTCAACTTTGATTCTGCGCACTGAAAAAGTAGGGTGACAATGGTCTTTCCAATAATGCGACTGAAATCATTTTAATTACTCAGTCAGAATTAGTGCAAAGGCAAGATGTATTGTTTTGACTGCCATTTGTTTGTTTTAATGCGTATTGGTTTGTCGCAATGAAAACCGATTTCCACTTTCTGAAGAATCCCTTCGATTTTCCAAAGAAAATCACTTTTGGACAGAAAAGTAATTAGTACAGTATTCTCTTTTAGCTGTTTGCTTCAAAACATTTCTGTTCTCTTTTTTTCCAGAATGCAAATGATTGAGGCCTGTCCATCTTGTAAATAAATGTGTTATGGCATTCTCCTTGTAAAAGAAGGTAGCGTTCTAAGTTGCTTACAGACAGCCAAAACAGACAAATAATAATAATCATAATAATAATCATAATAATAATCATAATAATAATCATAATAATAATAATAATAATAATAATAATAATAATAATAATAATAATAATAATGAGCAAAGCTAATGATTATCTTGTCGTTTGGCTATTTGGGTGAGGATAGAGACATTCCCCTCCCACAGAATATAAAATGGTCCAGTCCTGTCATTTGCCATGCAGAACATTTCGTGTTTTATGTTTTCAAACTCAATCTGTTGTTCGTGTGATCTGAGGCTGATCCAGAAGTTAACTGGTTGTTGGCAGGACCAAGATATCATTCATTGTCATTTGCGGCCCAATTCCTGTCAGGGTGCACTCTGCTTATTGCAGAAACTTCCATTGGGCACAATGTAGTCAGAAGTATACGCAACTCCAAAATGTCTTTTCTTTTTCAGATTTGTGAAGAGTTGAACCTTGGTGGAGGTCTCTGCTCTGCTTCTCATTTTCCAGGGCAAGACGTTTTTCGTACCCAGGAAAACCTTCTGCCTATTTGATTCATCTCTGATTGGCTGAATTTGGCTGACCTCCACAGTTGAATTGTTTTCATTATTGAAATCATATTCCTGCTCCTTTGTTGATGTCAGGAACAATTTGGGTTTGTTTTTGCTCCCGCATCTGTTTTAAGATTCACCTGATAGGCGGATCCACGCACACTGCTCAGCTATGCTCAGGCAGGGAAGCCCTCTGTAACTTCGCTAATGGCTTTATTATTCCACTGCTGTTGAGCTACGAGCTCCTGAAGAGCAGGCAATATCTCAGAGGTCTCAGAATTCAGATAATTTTACAGCCGATTAGTCATCAAGCTGGAGAGAAAAGAGCAAATCTGTCTCAGTCAGAGCACAAGAGGGTGCGTTCTATTGATGCAGCCATTCCTCTTTCCACAGTCAAACAAGAAGTAGTAAATAAAAAAGAGTCTCATGTTACCTATATGCTCTAAAGGAGTCACATTAAGCATTTCAACAGTGTCATTAAAAGGTCTTTGGCAGTTTCCCATCAACATTTTTAGGGGGCGATTCTGTCTCATGCAAATTCAGAGTATGCCTTTTGTTCACATGACAACCAGAGGCGGTGCTATGTGCAAAAACATGGGGTCTACTGCGTGTTTCCAATGTTGTGATTTTTTTCTACTTTTAACATTTTCAGACCCCTGTAGTATGCTTTTACACCAATGATTGCCAACCTTTTTTACTTATGCACCTCCAAAACATTTTGTCATAGCATGCGTACCATCTCACTACGTACCATCAGTCATACTTAACACGACTGATTCGTCGTCATCACTTTTTCTCCATCCATTATCTGAACCGCTTAATCCTGACGAGGGTCGTGGGGATGCTGGAGCCTATCCCAGCTGTGTTCGGGCAGTAGGCGGGAGACACCCCGAACGGGTTGCCAGCCAATCGCAGGGCACACAGAGACGAACAACCATCCACGCTCACCCGCACACCAAATTTAGAGTGCTCCATTAACCTGCCATGCATGTTTTTGGAATCTGGAAGTACCCGGAGAAATCCCAAGCAGGCCCGGGGAGAACATGCAAACTCATGCTGAAGCTGGAATTGAACCCGGTACCTCTTGACCGCAAAGTCGACGTGCTAACCACTGCACTACCGGGCAGCACCATAGTGTATTAAAAGAAAATTACTGCACACTTAACACCTATAGTCAGATCCCTGAAGCAATAAAATATTCCCTATTCCCGCCTAGCATTCAGATATTTGTCAGCATCAAACAGTACATCCCATATTGTTGTGAAAGGTTTGATCTAATATCTGCAAGCCTGAGTTATCACCAGAGTCTGTGGAAGATCAAGATCTACTGGACCAGTAACAATTACACTTATCAGCTTTTCCGTTCCCAACTATTACCAGCATCCTCTGTTCAAGGTGTGTTTTGCAATTAGTGTCGAGGTGCCCTTAAGCAAGGATCTTTAACATGTAGTTAATTACCTTTGTGGTTCTCTGAGAACACTTTTTGTAAGTACGGTAGCTCAAAAGAAAAAAAAAAAAAGAAGAAACACACTTCCACTCTTAGCTATTGATATTTTAGTGTGATGTCACTGAGATAACTTGGGACTGTTTGTTGAATCACAGCCAGCACAATAAAAATGACTTTTTAAACCTGCGCTGACACGTCATGGTCTTGCCGCGCGCTGTCAGGGCTGCAGCCCTTTGCTAAAAAATGATAAAGCGAGGTGGGATGGGAGACTTGACCTTGTAGTCCAGAGGAAGAGGAGGGGGACATCATTAGTGGGGCACCAGGAAGGTTATACACATGACCTGACAACCCTCGCTGTCCTGATAAGAGTGAAGGATGAGTCTGTGTCGCCTAAATTCCTTCCTCTCCTCCCACAATGCGACCGTGTTCTGCAGTCTAAATGCAAGCTTGGCAAAAAGAGCCCTAAGCTTTCCTTGCCTCAGCACCGCTTCTTCATATGGTTCCTCCTTACGCCCCATCCCAGATGACAGCGCAGACAGTTGTTTAACCAATGATGTCTGTCGCAATTTAGCAAATTAATCTTCCTCTTCTGGAGAGTGTCTCCAGAAGCCCAAATCTAATTGTTCATGTCTTGCGTTTTTTTGTTCAACTACAATCTGGGTGTTCTAAAGTGTACCATTAAGTCCCATCATCATGTAAACATGTTGACAATGGTGTGCTTGGTCGTGGTTGAAGAAAGATTTTTAAAAAAAAACTTTGTACTGATGCTAATGTGATGAAAGTTGAATCAAAGTCGATTAACGATGATCCCATTAATATTTTTTCAACACATTACCAGGAATCACACGGAGACATGTTGCAGCAGACTGGCATAGACAAAAACAAATACAAACGAATAATTAAAAATACCACTCGCCATCACACCGAATTGAGTTGTTGTCATTAGTGGGAGCCTGCATGTTGCATGTTTCTCTTCAATGAGCTGACCAGTCTCATCTAATGTTTCAGAGCATAGTGTGTTTGAAGATGGGGTTGAAAATAATGAAGCGTTCTCGATTTCAGTGTTTCTAGTTCACCTGTACATTCGTTGAATGTCAGGATAGACTTCACCATGTTAGGTATTTTTTTCTCATATTTGGCAAAATATGGCAGCATCTGCTAGCTGCAAGCACCGACGAAGAGACAAGTGTCATGATGTTGATGGGTGTTGTACAAAGTGGAATACAACTTCTATCCTGAAAGAAAGTTCTCATAGCACACAGTTGTACTCTGTGCATTGTTGGGCATAGCATTTTGTTCCAGTGGTTATGCAAACTTTAAAACTTGGGGAAATCAGAACAGTCAAGCCTAGTGAGGCTAACCACTCTTCTTATCCGCAACCAACATATTTTTGTTCCCTTGGATCTGACGCATGAAGATTTTCGCCTTGTTGGCTGTACATTTCATAGGCTGATGATGGCAGTAAAGTTGAACAAGTTGGAGCTCAACCTAAATTGTCTGGAAAAACATGCTCAAAACTCACCGAAAAACATCTTGAGTAATCATGATGCACGACAGGACACAATAAAAATTCTTGGTCGAGTTCACCTCAGTAAACATCTAAAGCAGGGGTACTCAAATACAAACCCTAAAGGTACTCAAATCCATTTCTCAATGAGTTCAAGGTCAATTTATCGAAGGTTGGTCAGGTAATGGCCAGGAAACTGGGTTCACACCTACAATAGCGAAACACGCATTTCTAACTGCATGGTTGCGAGAATACCAAAAGAAAGAAAACTCCAGTTGTGCTCTGAATTCGACCACACTGCACGAAACTTGCATTTGGCACAAGAATAGAGCCCAAAATGCCATTCCCATTTTGACGTGAATTAAAATAAATACTGGAATAAAACAAAACTTGATACCAGTGATGAAATTCAAAACAAATAAATCGGGAAGGGAACAAAAGAACAATTTTCTTCTTAAAAATAAACACAAAGTGCCGCAATAAAAAATGAAACCATGTATTGGGGCTTCGCACTTTGAGTGTGAGAAAGAATAACAAAACACAGACTTCTGAATTGACCCAAACACAGGATAAATAATAACAATCTGTGTGAGGTTAAAGCGGTTCAGACAATGGAGGGATGGATAATCAAAGGAGTACACTTGTAAATGACATCAAGAACGCTGTTAAGTTAGCGCCATTTACACAAGTAAAATATCACGTCCTGGAGTTAGCTTTTATTCTGGAAGATGAAGCGTTCCACTTCAGGAAGTAGTAATAGGCTACTTTTCCTAATTAGCAATCTTAATGCCTGAGCTCCTCTGATCTTGGAAAGGGCTTTCACAGTATGGGAGGCACAAATAGGTGGCCTATTTAGTACTATTTAGATTAAAGGGATTGAATCTTTAATGTGCCTTTAAAGAGGTGAGGAGTTGTTTGCATGCATCTACGACACCAAAGAATAGTGATTATGAATTAAAAAAAAAGAGAACGGCCATATAGTGTAGAATGTGCTTTTTCTGCTGACATGGCAAAGGCCTGTCTGTACGGCACGTTTGAAACACCCCCATTTATTATTTAGTGCTCCAATTTTCATACATGGAAAACGCAGTTAGCTCAAGATTGTTCCCCGCATTGTAACATTTCATGGTTGACCGACGCATTATTATGAATTCCACACGCACAGCACAGCCGGGACTATTCATGTCTCGAAAGCTGTTGTGGTTGTGAACAAATATATATAGATACAAGGGTGCGAAAACATACCGGTCTGTATTTCCAATCCTCTTTGCATGATATTGTGTTGACTGTAATC
Source organism: Hippocampus mohnikei (assembly GCA_026261675.1). NCBI lineage: Eukaryota > Metazoa > Chordata > Actinopteri > Syngnathiformes > Syngnathidae > Hippocampus > Hippocampus mohnikei. Next base: position 6,948,159 of record JAKGUB010000822.1, on the reverse strand, counting down.
CCCAGGCTCCTCAGTAGCGTTGTCACAGTTGTCACCTTCACTTTCTCTTCCACTGACCGGCTCCGGTGTCCTGATCGGCTCAAACATGTTAGGGTTTGACAACGCTTGCTCTCTCTAGGTGTGTAAAGATCTTCTTCCTCCAATTCCAAAACATTCCTCACCATTGAATGCACTGTACTGCGTTGTGTAGCACGTGGAAATTGTATAATATATCTATGGTGTAGCATGCTGGTCGGCGACTAAAACGTCGCTAGCGGGCATCGTAACTACACCCACTATTCCTCAAGCTTCCAGTAGGTTTGGAAACCCCTCGGAATAAGTCATTAAAATCAATTTTTTCATCCAACTGTGGGTGACAACTTGCTGGAAGTGACACGTATTGCCAACGTGAATATGAATTTGAGCAGACTTTAAAAACAAATCTGACCTTGAAGTGACTCCGCTTCATTCGCGCGTTAAGACGACCGCATGCCGTGCTTTGGGGAGTCCTTCAACCACCGTGGTAATGCAAACGTTTTCAATAATGCCCATGAAACCAAATCTCAAGCTATTTTCAACGCAAACCATCCCAAAGATCAAGTCGACAAACAAAAGGACCGGCAGCTTATGCGGTGGCGTCTCCTACTGTGGATATATCAATAAATCTGCTTTTATGGCTATATTAAAATTGTGTTTTCAGTCTACTTGGCAGCGAACAAAAGTTATTTCTGAGCTGAAACATAGCACAGATAACAAGAGGAATTTATGAGGAATGCGGCCCTTCTTTCTTATAATTATCTATACCTTCAACCGTGATCTGAATTGTTTATCACCCAATCTAAACTTTCATGTTAATATGACAAAGATATAGTGACATTTGGAATGAACAGGCAGAGAGCATAAAAGTATGACCTCTGGAACATGCATCGTTTCCGTCCAGCAGCAACAACTCATGTCATGTTTTGTCGTAAATCCACTATAGATTCATCCCCTCTGCCGTCTGGGCCAGGTACTGTAGGACTGTCTGGCAGCGGGACGGCAGCATGTGAGCCTCTAAAGTCAAAGCTTCATTAAGTTGCTGCTCAGTGCTGATTGTTACCAGCTGCACTCCAAGCTGGGGTCCGCGCGTGCATGTCAGCGTCTTGGCCCGTCGGTTCACGGAGTCGGCGGAGGTCGGTCGGTGAGGGCCTGTGAATTATATGTTGACTCCTGGAGAGGAGAAGGACGAGATACTCATGATATGTCCTGCATACCATAGTAATGTGATGCCAAGTTGTCTCTTTTATGGTTTTTCCTTGCTGCGGTGTAAAAGAAAACAATATGGAGTCCTGTGTTTGGATAACCGGAGCAGAGAATTCACAGATTCAATTGACAAAACTATCTTCGGACGGAAAGAGTGTTGAAATAAGTGGTGATCACAATCCAAGATAACACGTGACGTAGTTTGGTAGCACTTTGTGCCACCGCTGACATGTCAGCGCACACGCGTTTCTCACATATGTCAAGAAATGGCATTTAGTCGTAACGATGCCGCTTGGAAAGAGTCCTCTGAAAAGTGTTTGGTGCGTTGAGGAAATCGGGGGGAGTGTCGGCTGTCAAGGACGGCTGGTTGAAATAAAAGGTTGCAACGACTGTGAGTTGATAGGCGTTGACTGGCCCTTCACAGAACTCAGCGCTGTGTTGATTTAATAAAATCGCACATCGACCTCAGCGGGACTCCCTCTCTATCGCGATGGATTGTTTCTGACCCTCCCCTGATGTCCAAAGCCAATAAACAGCTATCAGACGCTGATGAAGGAGAAATGAGATTGTTACTTTTGGCTCCCTGCTCTCCGCTTTGATATGAAATCATGGAGGACCTTGTTCCGATAGGCTAAATGTGCGCACAGTTCCTCTCCGGCTAATAAAAATCATCTGTCAGTCTTGAGATTGATTGGCCAAATGACCAATTGGAACCGCGCTTCCCTCCCCTTCAAATTGATTTCATGTAAACCAACAGCGGGTCCACTGGTTTTTCCTCGTCTCATTAAATGCACCAGGAATTCCACCCATGGCTTGCATTGAATGAAAGACAGCCATCCAGGGCCACTATAGAGGACCGCTATCGAAAACCATGTGTGCAACCGTGCAAATAACTCCACGTTTCAGCCAAAGGAATGGAAATGGGGCTGCAGGGTAGAGAAGAGAGAGAAAAAAAAAAAACAAAGCTTGTGAATTAGAGGAGTCTATCTCATGGTCAATGACTTATTCACAGAACGAGGGTCGTGTACCTGCGCAGGATTTAAGAAGCACCCGTGAGCTATCACCCCATCATTCCACACTGTCAGTGCCTTATTTTTGGGAATATCAGTGACGCTTGGATCATGTTTCAGTCGCTTTCAGGAGCCTTCCCATGCAGCCCTGCTGGGCCCACTCATAACCAGGGGAGTTTTAGAACTTCATAAGTTTTCCCAGGGAGAAGCCACAAGACTGATTTAGCTGTAATCTTATCCTATGTCTTTATAGAAGCCAGATCTCGTGTGTTGTGAGTGGCGCAGTCGGACGCAGAGGTTATAATATGAGCCGTGGAAATGACAGAGTCACCTCCCACGTTTTGACCGACTCGCCACTTAAAACTCTTTGCTGACTTCTTCTCCCATGGACAAGTCTACAGTCGGCTCTGAAATATCGCTTCATCTTGGGTCTTTACTTCATGGTGATAATTATTCAATACAAACAAAATATTGTGACAGCAGCCCATCTCATTACATTGTGGAATTGAACTTACAACTTTGTGTACAACCACTCTTGTGGGAAGACTCCTCGCAAGATTTTGGAGTTAGTCCGTGGGAATGATTTTCCATTAATCCGAAGATCATTTGCGACTTTAACAGTGACTGATGTTGGATGAAAGGATCAAACTAACAATCAGTTTTTTTTGTTTTTAGCCCATCCGAAAACGCATTTAATGGGGTGCCAGCTGGGCCTTAATCAAGTTCTTCCACCCCAAGCTCATGCCTCGTGCTCTGGAGTATCCTGGGACAGAAATGGGCCTTCCCTGAACTTTGTTATGTTGTGTTCTCCAAACGAACAGCGAAGATTCAGGAGAAAGATAAATATTCCAAGAAAATCCCTGGTTGATTTATCGTACGTAATAATCATAAATCACAAAACATGGATATGGGGTGGTGTCACTCATAGTATTTTCATATAGAGTGAACCTCCGCAATAAAACTATCATCCGTGCTGATATTCAAGAGAGAAAATTTCGGGGGATTTTTTACAGTACGGGCAAGAATGAATTCAGAGGTGTGAGCTTTCAGAGTAGTATCATGTTGTTGTGTCACAACATGCACCGAGGTCTACAGGATGAAGTACAGTTTAATTAACAACAAAAAGAAGAGGCAGAAAAGGTCCACAACTACTGTAAATTCCAGCGAAAATTGTTCTTCCCAGAGAGCGTATATGCCCATGTGAGTTGCAAGGCCATATGTGTTGAAGTAGCAGCTGTTAAAATTTGTCTAATTATCGTTTTTATCTATCCTAATGGCGGCATGGTGATCAACTATGTAGCACGTCAAACTCACAATGCAGAGGTGCAGGGCTCGATTCGGGCCATCCTGTGTGATGTTTGCATGTTCTCCTGGTTGGGTTTTCTCCGGGTATTCCGGTTTCCTCGCACATTCCAAAGAACATTCGTGGCAGGTTAACGTAACACTCAAAATTGTCCCTCGGTTTAATTGGGATAGCAAATGGTTGTTGGTCTATCTGTGCCATGCGACGAGTTCAGGGTGTACCCCGCTACTGCCCGAAGACAGCCGGGATGGGCTGCAGCATGCCCGCGACCCTCATGAGGATAAAGCGGAGTGGAAAATGGATGAATGGATGAATCTATGCTAATTTCTGTCCGCCCTTCAATTATTGTGCGTTAAACTAGCAGATTTTCGCAAGACAAAATGACATAATTTACTCAAGTATGTCAGTTTTACAGCAAACTTGAATTCAGGCTGACAAATTAACATTTTGAAGCAAAATTTTCCTCCTATTTGGACAACTGTGAATGACGGCACGAAGGAATAACCATTTTTAAAAAGTCTAGGGGTGTTTTTGTTTGTTTGTTTGTTTTTACAGTAATATGTAGGAAAGGGAAAACATCTCATGTATTCTATAAATCAGATAACATGTCACATGTGGGAATATGGGGGGGGGGGGGATCTGGAACATATGCCCAGCAATAAGTGGGGGTTCACCCTCTTTCCAACACCCAAATTGATAACATTGATAACATGTTTTGATGATTTATAAATAAATGAACATCATTGATGAGCATGGAATTGACATTTTTTATTTCCCTTTTTTTAAGACAAGGATTGGCCAGAGAATGTGTCTGCATACATTTTGCTCTCAAACCTTGTTTTATGTGTAAATGTGAAAAAAGGTTGAAAGAAGAGAGTGGACATTGTAATGTTTACCGGTGATTCGTTAACGTTTTGCAAGAACTGCCCTGTGGTGGGGTGGGGATACTATGCGATGTGCTCATTTGATATTCTCTTTCTAAACTGAAGCTGCACATGAAGACAGCTAATAGCCACCCATACCGCGCCGTGTAAAATATTAAGGCCCGATGGCAACGGGATTCTAATGACATATTAGTACAAGGCTACGTGTATACCTCGCGGCTGGATGGGTCAATTTAGAGCACAGCCAGGGTAGAAATTAATCAGGGAGCTGGGGGAGAGAGTTTCAATTAAGGAACCTGGATTGAATTGCGCTCTTCTCCTCAGCTAAGTGGATCTTCGTGAACTTCTCTGCTGCTGCCGTGATGCACAATGTTGGCCGCAAATCATTCTTAATTTTCATGAGTACATTTCCTGTACCAATTTTATTAGATTTTTTTTCAAGGGTACATTATGACTTGAGCACCTTCAATATATGCTTGATCACAGCAGCAATCGTGCAAACTTGTTTGCCCCTACACATGAGACGCTGCACATCGGTTTATCCCAAATGCAGATGTCAGCGCAGGCTCTCGGCTTGTCTAATCTGACATGTAACATGGCACATCTATCTGAGCACATGCAGCACGAGACGAGGGATGAAAATGATGCTCATTTGCCTACTGCTCCCCCAATGATGTGTGGACTGCGGTTGTGGGGAAAAAATGGCGAGCAGTCCAGTTTTGCTTTGCTGGAAGCAAATCCGAAAAATGGGATCAATCCAGCGCATCCGAAACTGGTCTGGACGTGGTTCACAAGCCAACATGCGCTTGGCGATGAGGGGCCGCCGTCGACTGAACTATCAGAGTGGCTCAGTGCAAATGAAGTTCTCATTTCTCTGGAAGCTAAAAATTGAATGTTTCTTTTTTAAATAATTTTGGGGGAGTTAAAAATATATTTGATGCATTTATTCATTTCCATTCGATGCATTTCACTGGGCATCGGTTATATGCGGAGTTTTGCTGCCTGCGGACGGCCCTGTCCCTATCCTCCACCGACAGAAGGGGTACACTGTACTTTTGCATTACTATTTTTACTATTTACTATTTTTATCCACTATAATTGACACTATAATTCGCTCAGGTCCTGGGGAATCAACATTCCTTTTTTCTCCATCGTATTGCTCTTATTACAGTTGTACTGTCACAACTGTCAATGCCACCCTATGAAGAATTTGTAGTCATCTATGTGTGCATGAATGGCTGTCAATTATCCAATGTTGACTGTATATGGAGAATACAAGTGGACAAATTATACAAAGTCCCTCTTCCACAATTGCAACCTACATGTTTATAATTGGAGAGCTACACCATGGGATGCTGGTCATCCAGAACACAGAGACACACAATTGCAGCCATCTATTCTCTGTTCCGCTTAGCCTCACGAGGTTCATGGTGTGCTGGAGCCTATCCCAGCTGACTTTGGGCAGGAGGCGGGGAACACCCTGTGAACTGGTCACCAGCCAGGGCACATACAAACAAACAACCATTCACACTCACATTCACACCTGCTGACTCTTATTTTGAGTCTTCAATTAAGCTACAGGGGCGGCCCAGTAGTCGAGCGGTTAGCACGCCGGCTTCCCAGTGCAGAGGTACCGGGTTCGATTCCAGCTCCGGCCTCCCTGTGTGGAGTTTGCATGTTCTCCCCGGGCTTGCGTGGGTTTTCTCCGGGTGCTCTGGTTTCCTCCCACATTCCAAAGACATGCATGGTAGGCTGATTGAGCACTCTAAATTGTCCCTAGGTGTGAGTGTGAGTGTGAGCGTGGATGGTTTTTCGTCTCTGTGTGCCCTGTGATTGGCTGGCAACCGATTCAGGGTGTCCCCCGCCTACTGCCCGGAGACAGCTGGGATAGGCTCCAGCACCCCCCGCGACCCTAGTGAGGATCAAGCAGTTCGGAAGATGAATGAATGAATGAATGAATTAAGCTACAGAGTTTTTGGAATGTGGGAGGAAAGTGTAGTACCTGGAGAAAACCCAACTGGCCCGAGGAGAAAATGCAAACTCCACACAGGAAGGCCGAAGCCGGGATTTGAACCCACGACTTCTGAACTGCGTGGCGGATGTTCTAACTAGCCATTCACCGTGCCGCCCACGACTGCATCCTTGGTTAAAATGAAGTGTCATTGGTCTTATGTGATTCATAAGCTAGTTTATCGCATAAAGGATCAAGTATTCGATAAAAATACTATTCATGCTACTCATCAGAAAGAGAGTGAAGTGTCTTTAAATTTATGTTTATATGAGCACATCAATGTGATGTGGAGAGGGGAAAAAAAGCACTTTCTGCACGAAACCTTAACAAGACCACCGCATGGATATACTGAGATCCTCCCACCTTTGCGCAGCATGCTACTGAGGGGCAAGTCGGCCTACATTCCCGCTATCCAAGAAGTTCTCGTGCTGAAAATACCAGCAGTTGAAGTCAACCACAAAACACGCAGCAAGTTCATTTCCATAGCATCCACGCATCAGTGAGCAGCTTTATTTCTGGAAGGCGACCACGTCGGATTGGTAGAATTGTCAAGATTGCTGATCGCCACTTTGCTGACAGCACTCTGACCATATCAAAGCGTGTTCAAGCTTTAGTAACCCGATCAAGCTCCACACTTGGAGACAAAGCGAGTCGCAGGGAATCCAAGCTGATGAAGAGCGAGTTGGTTAGTGGCTGTAGACGTGAACTCTGGCTGAACCAGCCCCCGCCCCGACTCTGGCGGCCTGGATGGGTTGAGGCATTTGGGTACGACTCTGAGAGCCTGACATCAAACCGACAGCACGACATGATATCTTATTTTCCTGCTCCGCGCTGACACAAATTCAGCGTTCGACTTATTATTTTCTCATGCCTGCGGAGAGAAAAGAAGTTGCACGCAAGAAGGCAACTCAGCAGCTCCCAGATGTGAAAGTTCCTTCCCTTTTAATCCAAATAATTTACTGATTGTTTTCATGACATGGGATAAAGACGTCCCTGGATGTCAGAACTCTCTGCTTAGAAGAAATCCTTGACCCTCTTGTGCCTTCAAATTGAGCCGAAGGAGCATGATTGCATGTGTGTGCAATTGTGTGTGTCAATCTCCGCCTGACTATGAGACATGTGGACACGCTTTCGCTGTGTGTGTCTGTGTGACTCAGTACATGGGGCTGGGGGGCGCGAGATGGGGCTTGCGCGTCAAGTCATGATCAAACTATGCATTCCAATTAGTTTGCCGCATGCAGCGGCTGTCATGTGCCAATTGCCTTTATCACGCGGCATCTGACACAGCAACGTGAAGGTGCGGTGCAATTTTTCATTCTTCTCTGAGCACTGTTCATTTTGAAAGGCACGATCGAATCATCCTGATCCCGCGCCAAAGTGTCACCTTTCTGCAGCTGTGCTCTCGCGCCTCGCTGACAGAGGCTTCAACAATTAGAGCTGAACAAATAAATGGCTCTCATAATCATGCGTGGAGGTGAAACCGGCTCGCTTCGGGCGCATCAATCAGTGTATTTGGATAGAAAGAGAGGCCGTGTTTCTGTCAAGCGTTTGACTGGTTCTCGGGTTGTCCTTCAGGCTGTGGACACGTTTGAGTATGGCAGCATGAAAGAAGTGGAAGTGTCTCCTCTCATGAACATTATGAAGTGGACCACTCGTGTGAAAAGTGCTCCATAAATTCCAACCTATCAGAGCGTGTAGCGTTCAATAAGGCACACATTTTTGAGACATACCCTTTGTCTCCCAGTGTTCTCGAATACTAATTGCAATTATTTAACGGGCATATGCTTTCCGCAGCTCGAAATGTTAAAAAAATTAATTGGCTTGAAGTAGTCATGGTTTCATTTTGACCGGTCATGCGTCTCGCTCTGGAGTCGCTCTCCCATCAGAAAGAATCAACCGGTTTTGGTTTGGTTGCTTCTTTTCCACCCTCAGCAGTCTGATTTAATTGGGCCCCCAATTTTGTTTTTGTTTTATTACATCTTGCCAAAGCTTGAAAATACATACATAAAACACAATTTAAAATTACAGTTATTTTCTTGGGCGGCCCGGTAGTCCAGTGGTTAGCACGTCGGCTTCACAGTGCAGAGGTACCGGGTTCGATTCCAGCTCCGGCCTCCCTGTGTGGAGTTTGCATGTTCTCCCCGGGCTTGCGTGGGTTTTCTCCGGGTGCTCCGGTTTCCTCCCACATTCCAAAAACATGCATGGCAGGCTGATTGAGCACTCTGAATTGTCTCTTGGTGTGAGTGTGAGCATGGATGGTTGTTCGTCTCTGTGTGCCCTGTGATTGGCTGGCAACCGATTCAGGGTGTCCCCCGCCTACTGCCCGGAGACAGCTGGGATAGGCTCCAGCACCCCCCGCGACCCTAGCAACAATGCACAGAGTGTCTGAGTGGTGTTCGGGCAAATCAGATGCTTGTTGATCGGGCTGTGACAGTTCAATCGTTCGTGAACAGTTGGTGGAGTGAAAAATTGGACAGTCGTGGCACAGTCAGACGGAAGAATTTCAAGAAAATTGCAAGTCAAAGCAGAGGAGAAGAATGCATGCTGGGTACTGTAAGCTACGGATGATTTATAGATATTTTTTTCAGTAAAATGAAATTCTAAAAAAAGAGCACATCTGGTGAGTATAATTTGATGTTCCACTTTACCCTTAAATAGGTGCCAGTGAGTCACTCACTACGTTTACACACACAGTGTATTGAAGAATGCGTGTTATTTTTTGTTTGTGTGTTTCCTTGTATCTTCACGCTTTTATACGTTGTGTTCAAAGTCATGTTTCAGATGAGCTAACTCTGATGAGCGACATCTTTCACAGCATTTCAACATGAGCATGGAGCAACAAAAGCATGACTATGCAATTCAATTTGCTCCTCAGCTGAGTATAAATCCGTCTCAAATGGATGCACTTCTCATTCTGCTTTTTTTTTTTTTTGCCTCATTTCCTGAGGAATTTCTGAACTTGGAGAGAAGCATGCGACAGCTATTGATTAATTTGTTGTCAAATATATTAAAACCAGATTTTTTTTTTTAATCACTTGAACCAGCTCTTCTTTATTTCTCTTCCATGCTCGTCTTCAATCTCTGAAGTCACCACAAGACCAAAAACGAGAGCATAAGGATGCCAGATGGCTTAAGGCAGAGGTGTCCAAACGTTTTCCATCGAGTGCTGCATCAAGAAAAATCGAAAGATGCGGGGGGCCGCTTTGACATTCTTCACCATTAGTTTATTAAACACGCTAAAACCAATCAATCAGCGAAAGCAAGAAACGTTCGGCAATTCTTGTTAGATTTTTACACATGGTAGAAACTTGAATATAACAGTCACAACTCCTTAAGACTTCAGAGAAAATATTTGTTCCATTGTGTCTTATTATTACACTACTGGTGTTATGTGTTTCACAGCAGTGACACCACACCCTCGACTCTTCTATTTTTCTTCTGCCATAGAAGGGCAGCTACCCATTCCTGCAGGAAAACACTTTTTTTATTTTGTTAACAGATTTGGTCAAAACAAGTTTGTAGTCTCCTCCTGTCTTCAACTCTTTCCATCGTATTTTACAAACAGGAAAACTAAAATGCAGAAGAACAAGAACCACAATTCAAACCCAACTGCCTTTCCAAATGTCACTCCTTGTTTCTCACATCAATTAGCGCAACGGCGTCATCATGTGGTTTTTCTTCTGGAACTTGATAACTCTAACTGGACTTTGATTTGTTGTTGTTTTTTATGACTCCACACCGCTCGCCAACTAGCAAATGTTTCATCCTTCTTTGTCAAATCCCAGTTGGTCTACAAATTTCAATAAATCCTTTTTTGCGTTTTCTGCGACAAAAACACCCCCTGAAAGTTTTATGATTTTATTCCGTTTAAAAAAAAAAAGCTCATGCCGAACGTGTTCAACTTAAGTAAGTCGAGTGTGTACAGCATACACGTTTAAGTAGGTCCTCTATCTCTTGTGGAAAAGAGCTCACCAACCTGCTTGCGCTCTGAACCAATACACGTTCGACTGCAACTTCAAGCTAGGTCAGCATCTGTCTACTACATGTCAGGAAGGCTCTTTCAAATAGACCTTGGTGCCGATTAGCTGTGTTGCTTTATGCTCTATGTGGTATCACACACTATGTGAATGACAGCTGGGGGTAACATGTGAAGTGCTACGATGGGGAGGGGATCAAGCGGCCTTATTCCAGGATAGGCGTCATCTGTCCGGATTGTGCCTGGTCCTTTATGAGGATCCTCATAAATATCTCTCGCCAGCTCATCAGCCGCACTATGCGCCATTTTCCAGCGTGAGCCTGAGCTGTGGGCTGGCAAAGACGGGCCGTGATGGATGCAGTGTGACGCCGCTGCTCTCGGCGCCGTGAGCCTGGATGATAACACCAGAGGGAGTCGGTGCTGCTTGTGGAAGACATTCATACTAATGTGTTGGTAGATTCGAATTTTTTTTTTTCCAAGAGAATGAAATGTAAAGTAACAAGTCACTTTATTAAGCCACTGAGGTAAATAGAAATGGACTGCGATAACAGTGCATTTGTTCTTGATACCTCATGGTACTAAACACAAAGAGCTGTGACCTTCTCCAATACAATATGCTTCTGTATCTAGAGTATTAGTCTAGATTCTAGACCAAATGAGAGGCCTGTGTCTGCCGTTGCCATTTAAAAAAACATTTTTTTAGTCACCTGCACATACCTTGACGGGCAAGCAGGGTGCTTTAAATCAACGTGGTTCAGGTTCGCTTTTGATGTAATTGACGTTCATATTTGCTTTTTAAATCTGAAATTTTAAAAATGTCAGATTTTTTCTCTTCATAAATCCTAAAATTGTAGAATATTATTATAGGGTGATATTTTATCATTTGTGAGTGAGGAAGTCTCACAAATCCTTGCACTTTAGAACAAAAGTAGATTGCCATTCAATGGCCCCAGAATAAAATCCATCCATCCATCCATTTTCTAATCTGCTTTAGCCTCCCAAGGATCGGGGGAGTTCTGGAGCCTATCCCAGCTGTCTTCGGGCAGTACCCTAAACTGGTTGTCAGCCAATCACAGGGCACACAACCATTCACATGCACAGTCACACCTTGGACAATTTAGATTGTTCCATTAACCTGCCGTGCATGTTTTTGGAATGTGGGAGGAAACCGGAGTGCCCGGAGAAAACGCACGCAGGAACATGTAAACTCCACACAGGAAGGCCGCAGACAGAGTCGAACCCTGCACCTCTGCACTGTGAGGCCACCATGCCGCCAATATGAGATTGTTCACAGAAATGGTCACAAAGCAAAAATATAACATACAATTCACGGTTGCCCAAAATATGAACAAATTCATAAACCTTCATTTATTGAACTCGTTCAGATACAACATTGGTCAAAATGAAATTGACTGACAGAATGAGCAATAAAGACGATAGGCTTTCAACGTGACAAATTTTCAGCTACCAACTTTTGAAAGTAACACCTCCTACAATAATGTACTTTGGTGGCATCAGAGAGAATTAGAATGATGATATTCCATGGCCAGCAATTGTTTCACACAAAACCTCAACGACAACAACAAAGCTCTTTTGGTGCAGCAAATACTATTGCCTACTGAATATTCCACACCACCGCCATTCTATTGCAGATGTTCTCACATTGTTTTGGTCAAAATACCAAAAGCGGAACTAACATCAGTCCAAAATTGCATAGTGAAGGAAAGAGCATTTGAGAGGTCTTTTGAGCAACACTTGGCAAAGCATCTGGCAGAAATGTTATTAGGTGCCGCCGAAAGCCGCCTTCAAGATCTAATGCGTTCGAGTAGGATTGTTGCAGGCCCATTTGCACACAGCTTTCGGTTACACCACCGGAGGACTACAGAGGAGGCACCAAAGCTTGAGGAAAATACAAATGATTTAAACCTGCAAGGCGAACGGCAGCTATAGGATGTTAAAAATGCTCCATTAACTCGTAAATTCCAGTAACTTTTTTTTAAGAGTCTGGTGGACAGAAAACTCACCGTGGTTACGTTAAAAAATAATATATAAAAAAAAAAAACAACATATAGAGCATGTGACAAATGCCTTCCAATGACATTTGAAGTTGTTGTTAAAAATAGATTTATTCAGTCGGGCTTTTTAACTTTGGGATTAGAAAAGTGCAAACCCCTTAGCTTATTAGCTTTGCTCACCACAGGCGTTTGGTTTATGTTTCTCCATCTTTATAGCGAAAGGAAATTCCAGAGTGTAATGCAGATGAGGTATTTCCTCAAGGCTCCAGAAGATGCTCAAGTTGACTCTCCGGTTTAATGGCAGGCATTAACATGGAGCCTGTTAACGTGACAACCTCTACATGCTTGTGCCAAAATCTATTAGTTGCTGCGATTTCTCCTTGGACAAACGTGAAATCTGGGAGTTGGTTGCCATTTGTACGCTTGTGCTGCTTGTAAGGGAATTATTCGCTCTTGTCTGTGAGTCGCGCTCGTGACAAGGCTGCAGAATCGGCCCAATGAAATTACAGCTGTCAGGCGCAGTGGTCACAGGTGCCAAAAGCAGTTTGCTTGTTGTCAGGCACTTTGTGTTGAAACGCGACAACCTAACATAAAACCGACCGACGAGTCCAGCCAGGTCATAAGAATTAGTCCATGGTTCGGGACACATCAGCAGTTCGCAGCTTCGAACGAAAGGCGAAGAGGAGCCGGTAGGCTGACGGCAGTATTCGCCTCGTCTGCCGCCACCTCACACCTCCTCGGCAGCTCAACCCTCACCAGGTGGTTTGACTTTGCAGCCACTTTTCCACTTGAGGACTTAATGCAGACACACAGTCCCAGCTGGAAGCCATTAGGCCCACGGCTCAGTCGCTCAGGCCAAGAACATAACACCACCTCAATCAGCTGGCGTTGGAGGCCTCCAGTGGAGAGGAAGCGAACAGGAAGCCATCGAAAGTAGTTTATGTTCGCTTCTGGAAAGACTGTCACGTCATACAAGTAGGTCGTCTGTCCTCTGGCGTTCTCAAGTCGGGAATGCATGCTGCCACCACACTCAGAGCTCAGTATAACTTGACAGAACTGTGCAAACCGTCGGCAGACTCCACTCATTGTTTGTTTGCTGTGTGAAATTACAGACGGCACCGCTTGATCAACTTCATCGGGGAGATTTGTAACTTTCTCTCTCAATTTTTCGCTATAGCACGTATTCTGGGTGGTTTTCCTGGCCTGTGAATTGTCTCAGGCCTGTCCCGCCACGGTCTGGTCTGCATTTTGGGAGCGGTGTCTGCATCGAGGGTCTTCAGAGGTTTGCGAGGTCGTTGAAGGCAGAGTCGGGCTGAACAGAAAGACATCTGTCTGGGTCTGGAAGGATTTCACGCTTCTGGCCATCCAGATGATTTAGGCTCTCAGGGCTACCTGCTGGGAAAGGCTCCCAGAGGGTTAACCTGACACAGATGAATCCCCACGCCATTGTTGAACACACGCATGGAGGGACACACACCAGCAAGTGCGCGCGTGAGGGGAGAGACGAATCCAAGTGTGGACATACAAGTACAAAAACACACTTATGTAAAGAAAGGCCATGAGGTTTGAGCTGAACAGATTTTCAAACACCAACACTGTTAGCGTTAAGGAAGTAGAGGCGCTGTGGGTGAGGGGCACTGACGAATGGGTCCGAGCACACAAGCATGGTGCATCGTCGACATTGCGGATTGTTATTTCAAAGGTTCCTTTGGGCTTTGTTTGGGATAATTCATCCATTCTTCATTATTCATTCATTCATTAATCAAATACATCACTGAATTAACTGCTCATGAATATTACCCAACTGATCGGGCTTTAATAAATTACCAGACAACTTTCCTTAATCACCTCACTGGAAGTAGAAGAAATGGAGCAAGCAAGCATCGCATCTCTCATGCCTGTGTATTCGAAGCTATCCCAACTAATTCAATAATTCTTGTGACTTTTCAAGTAAGTCTATCGTCTAACAATAATAAACATGTATGACCGGAAGATTTAAAAAAAAAAAAAAATCAAATAATCAAAGGGTCAATGCCTGCAAGGGAAATTCATAACAATGAACCTGCTGAATGCCTCTTCAGTTATGGAATCTATTTTGGTGCCGTTGTAAAGCAAGTGAAGCTAAGATTCAAATCAAGCCACTGTGTGAGTTTCCTCTGGGACTACCTCGCTTTCTCATTTGCTCACCAGGACCTTTGTTCTACACACATTAGTGGTTAGTTACCATCAGCCCACGGTAATAATGAGGACCGCATTGACCTGTGGCTATATGTATTGCAGCAGCTTAATGGAAATACAGTCAACCCACGTTTTCCATTTTACAACGTTGGCTATTTGAATGAATGAATGTAGGCCTTAAGTAGTACAACAGTACAATATCAGGTATGTATGAAGCAAAACTCAAAAGTAGCTAAAATCACTCTCAATAGAGTGCAGGACATTTTTTTTGTAATTGTTTCTCAGACACATGTTGTGCAATCAGCATTGTGTGCTTTGACAATAATGTTGCATGTCGCTTGTCCTTATTCAAGGTCTGTGTTCAAAAGTGATAATCCACCCTGGACAGGGAACACATGGTGAGAGTCATTCACACTCTTATGCACGGCAGTAACTCTGTGGGTTCTACAATGACTGCATACAATTTCAGCATTTGTCCCACTGCCATTGACTTAAGTGGCCTTTATCGTATCATGACTGTGTTAACAGCAATTTACTGTAACTATTCGGTATGATCGTAACTCAGTAACATAAAAAAATCATGTATGGTACAAAGTGGATGTCGTTACTTTGTATGTATTAAAAAGCATCCGCTCAGATTTACCAAAGCCATTAGGATAAAGCAGTCAGGATCGTATCATTTTAATGGAGGCTGGAGAGAATGGTTCTGTTGTAATGGAAATAGTCGGAATGGACAAATATAACATTTGAGATGATCCAAATGTACATGTGATGGGTTGTTGTTTGATACACGTACCATCACCAAAGTTTCACTGCCATCAATCGTGTAGTTATGATGTACAGTATTGAAAGAAAGTGAATAAAACACCCCTTTCCCTCACATTGGGCTCATTTAAAAATGTGTTTTGCCAGTCCAGCTTGATGGTGCAAAGTCCCGCGGTTCTGAAGTCTGTATTTATGCATTCCTGCAGATTAACTGGCAAAAAAAAAAAAAATGCACACATACTTGCCAGCATGGAACACAAACCTCTGAATATGCATCGGCTGGCCAAGATACATTTTTCACATTTCAAACTCCATCGCATCTAATGGCCCTTTAACCGCACAATGTCATAATGCTGGATTGCAGTCTCTGCTCGCAGCATTGCAGCTTTTACAAAAAATAAAACGAATAAATAAATACTTGGAATATCGCTGTCATTCCTTTTTGGGACCAACGAGTGCCATTGGTGTGCAAAGTGTCATTTTCATGAATCCCAAACAGTGTGATTCTCCACGGGATGATCAGAATATCTCTTTCTCACCTTCTTACTTTTACCTCTCACCGGTGTGTTGTTAGCCTCCGCATTTTGCAGTACATTGCAGCAAGTCATTCACACACCAACACAAATGGGCTCCCTAAACAGCTGTTTACATGGCCCATCGTCTGTTTGGAAACATCTGTACTTCGTCTGCACAGTTTGACAGGAAGTACAGGACACCAGCTCGCTCCCGCTCAGCTTTGCTCTCTGATGTTTGTTTTTTTGTCTCGCGACCATCTGCTCCCGATGATTTCAGACTCTACAAGGCAAGCGGAAGTGCTGTTGAACACACTCAGTTGTTGCTCGTAGTCTGGGCACAGGAGAAAATGTTGATTCAATTGCTGACATTGTCAAGCCAGTGATTTTTGTGTTTAACAGTTGGGGCTGACCGGTGCACCCTTCACATGACATGTTCGAACTTTGAACCCTGTGATTGGTCACGGGCAGCCTACAGGTGTTTGAGCCTCACCGCTGTTCGCAAACAGCAAGCACCTGCACATTATTTTCTTCATTCAGTTGATACTTTTCAGAAATTATTGAATGATAACATATTAGCATGCACACACACTTGGGTCAAAAAAAAAACCCAAATTGATTTATTATTTTTTAACAACAGGTTCGTTAAATAGTACCCCAAATTGTTTGGTCAAATTGACTACACTTCTGGGTTTTTTCCACTTCCTCTTTTTGATAATTACTCTCTCCAAATGCTGCATCAAATCAACAACTTCAACTACCATACCAAGTATTCTATCCAAGTGACATGAACCAACGTGTAAATTTAATGAGAAATACATGACAGGTCCGTCTCGAAGAATATTGATTGCATTAGATTACCACTACCAATAAGATTGTTCATCTAAAAACGTGTGACAAAATATAGGCAATATTTGATCGCTCAAAGTATGTATTTTGTGCGATAAACAGCACTAGAAACTTCAAGAAAATGTCATGCAAATTAATATCAAGAACACGAAATTCAAATTTGTGTCAGACAAAACAATTAATATTATTAGCGCAAAATACTGTAACACTCAGCAAGACTCAGATTTGTTCTTGGTTTTGCTGTTCGATGCTTTCTACCGTTTATATATATATATATATATATATATATATATATATATGTGTGTGTATATATATATATATATATATATATATATATATATATATATATATATATATATATATATATATATATATATATATATATATATATATACACACACATATATATATATGTGTGTGTGTGTATATATATATATATATATATACCATATATATATATATATATATATATATATATATATAACAGGGCACAAATAGACAAACAACTATCACGCTCACACTCACACCAATTTAGGGACAATTTAGAGGGTTCAATCAGCCTGCCATGCATGTTTTTGAAATGTGGGTGGCAACCGGAGTACTTGCTGAGTCCCTGGCCCCCAGAGAAACTGCCAGCACGTACCTTCGCGCATCACCCATTTCCTCCTAGCCGCCCCGCCACTGAGCCCACCGCAAATGAAAATCCTCCTCTCACGCTGTATGGAAATATTGTGCTTACTTGTTCCCCTAATCATTTTTAGACTTTATTATTAAATTTACAATAGACGGAACAAAATACAAACTGTTAGTTGGCTAATTTTGCTAGATCGCGCACACATGGGTGAGGCATGCGACAGGCGTCTCAGTGATAATTATACAATTTACCTACAGGGGGTCCCAGGGACTCGGTGATCAGAAAAGTATGAGTCCCACTATGCCTTTAGAGAGTCCCAAATTTTGAATTCTGAAATGGTCTACTTATTCAATTGCATATAATAATAACACAAACAACAACATACAATTATAAACAATTGCTGCAAAAATGTAAATAATTCAGTAGCAGGCTTGAGGATTTCGTAAATTCATGGTAACCGTTTTTCGGTTCCGTCGGATTACCTAATGGGTAACCACGGTAACTAATTTTGGGTTCATAAACGTTCATCAGGGAACCCATTTTCTATTTTGACTGATACTCATAATCAAGACTTCTGAAACTCAAAAGTATAATGTTTCAAGGGTAAATGTTTGAAAACTATGCATTAACAATGAAAATTACATCAGCAGCTGTGTACTCCAGGTTTATTCCAAAAAATAAATGGATCAAAATATGTTGTACTCATATGGCATCATGAATACAGCATACCACAAAATCAGACTATTTTTTCCAATCTCACACTGCAAAGAGTAATTTACTGGTAATCATTAATACAGGTAAGCATTGATGTGGCTTGACATCCTCTTCCCAAGACGATGCATGTGTAATCTATTATCAATTTGACGAAAGAATCTAACACACGTCGTCATTAGTTCGACAAACAGTTAACATTAGCATTACTACACCTTGTGACGAATGTTTTATTCATAAAGTTACCATGCTACAACCAGTAAATTATAGAATAACCAAGACTGTTTCATAATATTTTTCATAGCGATTAGCCTATAGATCTAATGAGCAATCATGCCACCCGCTGTATCTCGCGCTCGTGTTCTGTGCATACATCACAGGTGAGTTTAGTGATACGCCCTTCGGATGATTCGTACAAAAAATGACTGTCATTCCCATTTCTTAAATGTCGTAATTAGTTGACCTTTGTGAGTTTTTTTCGCCGCCATCTCAAACTTTCATCCACGCGATTCCTCAGTTTGCGGACTAAAATAGCAACCCGCATGCGCACATAACGTTATCTGTTCCGTCCCCCCCTCCCCCACTCAACACTAAAAAACAAAACAAAACGAAAGTAAATTACAAGAGACACACTCACACACCACACCACAAACACACATACAGGCACAGTGAAATCGCGTTGATCACACAGGAGAGATTTGATAGCGTACAGTCAACTCTTGTGCGGTGACTTTTATGGTTAAACGATTTTTCGGTACCGTCAAAATGATGCTCAGGAAACGACACGCTACTGGTAACGATAGTTACCGTGAAATCCTCAGGCCTGCCGTAGTTTTTTTGTTGTTGTTTTGACTGAGAAATTTCCTTATGTCCCAAAAACGCACATTATTTGGAACAGTGCGTCCCGCGGGAAAATTGTGCATCTAGGACGCAGAACGCAGAGATAACGAGATGGCTGGCGTCTGACTGGCTGCCCTGTACCTCTATCAAGTAACAAAGTTCATAACAAATGATTTGCAGGAGTCTAATTTATTATTATTTTTTTTTAACCAACACTCCCTTCGCATGATGGCCGCCCCGATAGACAGTATGTTGTTATCGTGGCAACTGAGAATCAACTATCGGTACGTTAGTGGTGTGTTGTTGCAGTGTACCAGAGACAGGCATATCACTGTCGTCGGGGAGAATCCTTACATTTCGGAAACCAACATTTCAGGAAAAAATATACGTGTTTTTGAGCCATGAACATTGCAAAAGCAAGACATTTTCAACATATTAGATTGGTCAATAATTTCTTGAAAAAAAACAAAAAACAAATGACATACACTGGTGGGTACAGACTCCAAATATTATTATTTTTTTTTTTTTAAACATGAATTTGACCAGTAGTTTCACCCGATAATGAGAATACTGTAAGTAATGTGAATATGACTAATCACTTTTCTGCATCGCACGAGCCAGCTGCAACGAAAAACCATTCAGAGGGAAGAAGCGAAGGACAGGATGGGAGAATTCTTTCTCTCCCTTAGACAAATATTTGCTTACTAATATTCTGAACTCTTCAGCGGGTCAAGAGTCGGGCGCCCGACTGACTGTCTGAAGCCCTCACAGTGCCACAAAGCTTTTTGAAGATTCTCTGATATCCAGTTCCAAGAGATCAAGTCCACGCTATTTGTGAAGGGCCACCACACAAAATACTACAAAATGTCCCATATTTAGTGAGTCCCACCGATGACAACCGAGCCTATTTACAGCAGCAGTAATCCTTCTCGAGTTATTTTGAAACAGTGAAGTAGCATTTGTTGGACTGATAGAATGTAGTAATTGATTAAATATCACAGCTTCGAATCCGTTGCTGCCGCACTGCCGGCATCTAATAAGAGAAGCATTGATGTTGTTGAGTGATTGACAGTTTTAGTGGACAAGCCTGGACACTTTTCAAAGAGTGCACTAGCATGTTGCTGTTCGCGCGTGTGCTAACTGCCAAGCTTGTACAAACAACCGTATGTTGTAACACATACGAGTTGGTGTTTAGCATTCATTAATTAGACGTCTTGAACTTCTGATTTTTTTCACTCAATAAATGCACTTTGGATTCAACATTGTGGCTTCAAAGCAGAGATGGGTGGGGGGGGGGCAGGAGCTTGAGTCAAAGGACTTGAATTGAGTCAGACTCGAGTTTCTATTTTTCGGGCTTGTGACTGGTTTGCCAAAAACTTGACTTGCGACTTGGTATTAAATGACTTAGAGTTGAACTACATGACTTGACAAATTATCTTGCTTATACAGTAGTTTGAAATCTGCATTTTAACAAGGTTTGCCTCTTTAGGGAAGAGAACAAGCAAGAAAGAAAAAAAGAGGTTTCTGTTTCATTCAGTCCGAATCATTTGTGAGTGTGAAGTAGCACCGTAAACGGCAACAGTGTGGGAGCAACTCTGAGGATCATTCATTTGAATTCACCATTTTTTTTTTGTCCATGACATTGGCAAAAATAGGATGATAAAACACATGGTTTACATCTCATGGAATGAAGACACATTGACAACGTCTAACTTCCTTCACCATTACAAAAACCACAGACAGGTAAGCTAACGTCACAATTTAGCTAACACTGGTTTGGGGCCAGTAAGAAATATGCAGAGATGGCCATCGTCCAGCCGGTGAGCCTGTCAGTGAGCTCTCGTCAGAATTTCAAGACGGCCCAGTTTATCCAAGTGGACAGCTAAACGGTGTCGAGAATGGACTTAGAGGTACAACGTCACACGCAGGTGCCGCACACTTGACAATACATAAGACAAACAACCAAACGTTGAGGATGTCACACTACACAGGCCACTACACGTCAAGAGAACTCAAAATCGGCTCCAAGACACTACGTTTGTCTGCGACACGTCTGTCGCCTCAAATTCATTCTACATTCATGTAGTCTGAAGTTGGCATTCACGACTTGCTGAAACCAAGCTCTAACTTGCTTGAAATTTGGTGGCGACTTCACTTGCTTGACTTTTTTTCCACACTGACTTGGGACTTGCTTGAGACTCGAAAGGTACGACTTAAGACTTGTGACTTGCACAGAAGTGACTTACTCCCAACTCTGCTTCAAAGTCATTTACACTCGCCAGCGCTAACTCTTTTATCACACAGCTGGCATGATTGTGTGTGGTCTGTAACATACCGAGTAAAGCATAACACTGTCGGGCTGTATCTGTGTGTGTGTGTGTGTGTGTGTGTGTGTGTGTGTGTGTGTATATATGTGTATATATATATATATATATATATATATATATATATATATATATATATATATATACACACACATATCACATATATATGTGTGGAGTGTGGGTGTGTATACACCCACAACCACACCACACACATGCACACACACACACACACACACACACACACAGACAGCGCCCACACACACATGCACGCATGCACACACACACACACACACACACACACACACACAGCACACACACACATGCACGCATGCACACACACACACACACACACACACACACACAGACACATATGTGCATGCTATGTGCATGTGTGGATGTTTGTCGACACGCACACATTTGTGAGAGATCAAACTAAAGCGTGCAGCCGTTTCATCTTAATTTCACTTAGCTGTTATTCATTATGTGGCTACAGTCGTGAAGTCAAGTGTGAGGTTGTGTTTTTATTGGTGGCTAACTTTGCCTGAGTTTAACGGCTGAACAAAAAAAGGAGCCAGACTGTTATTGTTGGGTTTTGTTCTGGTTGCAGAAATATCAGTGTGTAAAATGACCGTCAAGGTATTTAACACCAAGAGTTACTTTGTAAATGCATTTAAATCTCAGAGTGTTGACCTGGCGTACAAACTTCACAAGTCATGCATGCTCACTTAAAGACTGAAGTGCCACATTCATCATCACATCACCACAGCAGTGATACGCACCCCAACCATCACCCCACTGAATGAGGAAGGTTTTCTTCCCATATGGCGGGTGGCCTCAGAGACCCCACGCACACATGACATCAGCGCTCAGCCTGGAGGAGCCCGTGACAGCCGTATGTAAATTGAATATGACTAATCGCTTTCCCCGCATCGCCTCCCGCCAACACAGGCCCGCAGTGATGAGAGACGATTCAGAGGGAAGAAGGGAAGGACAAGATTCGAGAGCTCCACAAGTGTGTGTCCTTTTTACGGATGAGAACAGGGCAAGACCGTGGCCAAGCAGGGCCAATAAATCTGCCTTTTTGTATGTATTTATATAAATGCCACCCATGAACTCCAGAAACAAACCACACACACACACACACACACGCGCACACACACACACACACACACACACACACACACACACACACACAAGGAAAACAGGAGTCAGTGGACGTGTTCTTCATGCCGAAGAGGACTGACATAATGTTGGTGTACAGCTTTAACTGAAAGTTGTCCTTATCATGCATCGTCTTCTCACGCCTAGATCGCTTGAAGTGGTTCTCACACACACACGCGCGTGCGTGCGCGCTTTCACACTCACAGAGGAGGAGACGGATGATAAAGTGCTTCCACATGTGGAAGGCATGAAGAAGAGGCTGAGGTGCATATGACCACCCATAGAACAGGGAGTCCCCAGGTGTCCTTTGCCTTTGTTCTCGCTGTGTGTCTCCTCGTGTATGTGTGCGCGCGCTAATAAACCTGTCCCAAATTTGCATTTAAGCATTAATCCACATGAGTTCTCGCTCCGTCCCTGTCCGTCTGTATCTTCACGTCACTTTCCTCGCGCTGATTAACGTGCCAACGCAAAGTCTGTGCGTCCGCCAACAAAGCTGCGGCTGGAGATGCACTCTCATTTCCTGACGCTTCCTTTTTAATCAGACCAGAATAACTCGCCCTTAAGTGCACCGCCTCCTCTGTGACACGCTGTTCTTAATGTTGGAAGAAATCTGTAGCTTCTAACCAAAACAAGAGTTTGCTGCACAGGAACAAAGAGCTGCATTTGATTTATGTCAATCTAATCCATCACAGTCTTATTTAAAAACGAAACATCACCAGCCTTCACTTTGATGTAGTTTCTTAGAAAAGGACATGAAGAGGCAGCCTCACACTGAGAGGGAAACGGCTTTGCTCTTGGCCCAAAAACCAATGCTCGAATTTTAAACACAACTGACGACCCCCTTCATCCCAATCACCGCTGAAGGGCAAAGTAAACAAGTGGCGCTGCCTGAGTCTTCCATGTAATCTGGATTTAGCTCGCTAAAATGATGCCTGCCACCCAGCTGCATTGTGGGAGGTTCCCTCTCCGTGCCACCCTCTTTGTTTACGCGTGTGTGCGTGTGCGTGTGTGTGCGTGTGTGTGTGTGCGCGCGCGCGCGCGGACGAGTGCATGCGTGCGTGTGTGTGCGTGTGCGTGTGCGCGTGTGTGCGCGCGCGCGCACGTGTGTGCGCGTGTGTGCGCGCGTGTGTGTGTGCGTGCGTGCTTGTGCTTGCGTGCGCGCGTGCGTGCGTGTGCGTGTGCGTGTGTGTGTGTGATGATGACAGCCGTCCAGAGAAAAGTTGATCATGGTGCGGACTGAATGTGGAAACGGTGTTTCAGAATTAGGCACACTCACACATGCTGTTAGTTTTCACTATAACGTCAATTCTTATAGAAAAGGGGGAGAATCATGCAAAAAAACAAACAAATAAATATGAAATGGAACATTTATCTGAAATTGAATGAACGGGTGGCAATAAGTGTATACAGTATAAATGCAGATTGGGAAAAAAATGGCATTGGTTAAGAATTGGTCAACGTTGGTTATTTGTCGATCAATAATTCAAAATGATCAACCACTTCGAAAAATTATCACTTGGTTTTTGAATTGTTGTTATCTTAAAATTTTGATGTTTCGTTTTATTGCACCACCTCCATTGTGGCTATACTATAGTATGCCAATGTTTTTATTATTTGGAAAACATTTGAAAAACGTTTTTTTAACCTCACTTCTATCTGGGAAAGAAAAAAAATTATAATAAAGATTTGTTAATGCAAGAGAAGAACATCATTTTTTAAATCACTGTGCGGCGGCGCAACCTTAAGAAAAAAGAAAACTTCTGGGATATGATCGTCCATATGAGCAGCTCCCATGTTGTAACATGTCACGGAGCCGATGTGAGTCACCTCTCATAGCTCAGTGTCTACAAAAGTGCACGTGATTGCTGCATAAATATGCAGGTAGTGACACTGCTCTATAATAATATGGAAATACAAATTTAGGCAGACAAAAATCAACGTGCTGTGCAGGCAACATTTTAAGACTTGAGAAGTGTATTCGTGTGTGTACGTGTGTGTGTGTGTGTGTGTGTGTGTGTGTGTGTGTGTGTGTGTGTGTGTGTGTTCGCGCGCGTAAGTGTGTGCACGTGCGCGCGCGTGTCTACTTTCTGGGTACGAGCATGCACGTCCAGACTCGAGTGTCATTTATCCCAACTAGTTGTCGGCATGACGTTATGGTGAGATTCTTCTTTTGAGATGCACCTCTACAATCTCCTGCTGTGAGCTTTAAGAACATTATATCACATCGGCATTGACCTCATTGGCTGAGCTGAGTTGTGTCAGTGATGCTACCCGCTCTATATCCAGCCTCTTTTCCCCTTTAAACGTGAGATTTCCAGTGTGTATTCCCCTTTTTATTGCTTTCATTTGCATATAAATTAAATCCATATTGTGCCTGCAAGGCAGACTATGCTAACTATGCAAACGATCCCTGGCTTTTCTTTGTTTTACAGATAAACCCTTGGCTTCCCTAAATGACAAGGTGGGATAGAAGGGGGGGGGGGGGTCCTCTCGGTGTTTCATAATTGTATGAATTTTAAATACACTGTCATAAGATCCTCTTCCGCATTCACAGCAGGGAATTTGACTATCATTATAGTGTTCGAGCTGTGGGCTTGGCTGACCGTGAAGAGCCTTTTCACCTCCGTTCACACATGCAGGCCAGATGGCCAAACTGAATTTAGAGGCACATTACGGCCTGCACGAACGCGCGCGCGTTAGTGTCCGCGCGTGCATACGAGTGGGTCTGCACGTGTGTGTGTGTGTGTGTGTGTGTGTGTGTGTGTATGTGTGTATGTGCGTGCGAGTCTTTTCCAATCAGAAAGCTTCGAATTCATTCCTATTAATTGACGTGAACACTTGACGACAGCTCCAATGCAGTCCGTACACAGAACCATTTGTGAGGGCTTATATTGTCTTGGTTGCAAAAGAAAGAAAGAAAAATGACTATAAATATTAATTAGTACATTTTAGTGAATTGACAAATATTCGCTTTTGCTCCCGAATGGCTTTCAATGAAAATGAAATGGAAAAAATATTACTTTAATTTTGCTGTCAACCCCCCAACCCACCCCACACACAATAAAATTGTTTTCTTTTTCATTTTAAGAGATATACTGCACTGACCGCCACATTATGGTCCATCTGCATAATAAAGTGATCTGATACACACCCTCTATTTTGAGTGAGATGCAAATAAATGTATTAAACCAGCAATATATATTTCTAATAATTTGGTGGTCAGTGTGATCCGAAGTTACAAACTCATAAAAAACATAAAGACTGTTAAAAAAATTAGCAGTTATTGAAATTTTTTTAAATTATTTTTGTAAATATGTATTTGTTAATACTGGTTTTGTATCGGGCCGCGTGCAGGTGTGATTAGTGGTATAGTGGAAGTGGGGGTATTCTTTTTCATTTAGAAATGAAAAAAAAAAGAATCCCTTTTGTGTCCTCCTATCCTATATAATAGCCTACAGATTTACAGGCGCAAAGCCCACTGGAGCAAGTAAGCGACTGAAACACTGAGTTGCCTGGGATGAAATATCAATTATATTTCAAAGGCAGTCGAGTAACCCGCGTAGAAACTAGCATGCAGCAAGTCCCTGTTTGTCATTACTGAAATCAATTAGAAACACAGAGCGGGCTTATTAAATTGCTGCTTTATAGGCAGAGCCCAACACGAGCTGCTTGAAATAATTAAAGACGCCGAAAAAGCGGAGGGCCGTGAAGTCTATGGCGCTCCTCTGCCGCAGACTTCTGCAGGCTTGTTAGCTCTTAATTACATCATAACATAATCCACAATCATTTGTGTACGGACCACATTCCGATAGCGCAGATAGTACAAATAATGTAGATCACTGTCAATGAGGCTGAAGCCTCCAGGCATATATTCCTGTCTCCAATAATAATAATCATAATAATAATTATAAAATCGCGAATAATTTAGCTTTCTCTTAAAATTACTTTGACCAATTGAATCTACTATGCATCCTCTTGTTTAAATAGTTATAAGATAGGAAACGAGCTTTCACCCCGCTCCCCAAAACACACACACACACACACACACACACATATATATATATATATATATATATATATATATATATAGAGAGAGAGAGAGAGAGAGAGAGAGAGAGAGAGAAAGAGAGAGAGATATGTGTGTGTGTGTATATATATATGACGTAATATCATATATATATGTGTGTGTGTGTGTGTGTGTGTGTGTGTGTGTGTGTGTGTGTGTGTGTGTGTGTGTGTGTGTGTGTGTGTACACACGTGCCATGGACTGACGTATTATCATTGCTTGCTTTAAAACTTTAAAAAGACAATATGAATTATGAGTGCAGGTGACGGTGGACGAAATGTTATTAAAAAAACATGCTATATTGTGCCAATGAATTTCTAACTGTATCAAACTGGTATCTGAGGTCTCATGGTTATAGTTTTTTTTTTCCACACACGTGCAGTAGTTGAGTGCCGTGTGTGACCTATTTAGAGAAATGAGTGAAACGTCACGTCAAGAATTTAATAATTTAAAAGTCAGATCTACAGCGTAAACTGTAAAATTTACGTTTACGTACGTAAAATGTACGTAAAATTCTATACGTGTTGTTCACAGTCTTATAAGGCGAAGGTGTGTGTGTGTGTGTGTTGTGTGTGTGTGTGTGTGTGTGTTTGTGTGTGTGTGTGTGTGTGTGTGTGTGTGTGTGTGTGTGTGTGTGTGTGTGTGTGTGTGTGTGTGTGTGTGTGTGTGCGTGCGCGTGTTTAAATGGGCTTCATCTTGACGAGGATGCTGGCAACCTCGCGCTTCTTCTATTAGGTTCCGTCATATTAGTCTGCCTTGTAATTTTGCCGCGCTATTGAAAATGAATGCGGCGCGCACAATGAATAACAGTCGTCAGCATTATTTTGGCTTTGTCCGCAAACATGGGGCCACACCACATCAACGCCGTGAGCCGGGTGAACTAAAAAGAAATCAGCGAAATAAATTCAGCGAGCTCGCGTCTCTCTCTGTGTCTCTCTTTTCTTTTTAATTTTACATTTTGAATCCATACACGTGAACATATGAAAATCTTTGGCTTTTCTGAGTCTGCGATGTGTGAAGGAGACATGAAGGGGCACAAAATGCATCTTCAAAACAACCACGGGGTGAGAGATAGGGAGCGCGGGGGTGGAGGGGGATTAATTAAATATACTCGTATACCACATGATAACTGCAGCGGCTATATAAACTTTTAATCGCAACGACGTCCATAGTATTAATGCGAGCGCGCGGGTCTACTCGCTGTCCTCCTTCTCGTCCTGCACGGTGGTGGTCGAGTGGTTGTACAGTCCTTGGGCCATGAGCTGCAGCGCCAGGCCGTTCTTGTAGCCCGTGGCCTTTTTGATCTTGGCCCGCTTGTTCTGGAACCAGATTTTGATCTGGGACTCGTTCAGGTTGAGTTCCTGGGCCAGCGACTGTCTTCGCTGCTCCGTGATGTAGCGGTTGGCCTGGAATTCGGCTTTCAGTCTCTGCAGCTGCTCGGCCGTGAACGCCGTCCTGGGCCGCTTGTCCTCCTTGCTGCTCTTCTTCTTCTTCAGTTTGCGTGTCCTCGGCCTGGTGTGGAAACAACAATGGCACGCACACGTAAATATCCACGTGTCATCCGAGAGAGCGTGTGTGAAGGAGAGCCGCCAAAGCGGACGAGGAGCCGGTGGAGAGGGCGCGAGCATTCCCGTGTGTCAGAACGCAGCTCCTCTTCACGTCCACTCGGAAAGGCCCCTTGGCATGAAAGAGCTCCCGTGGTGGGTGTTCAAGTCGAGTGCAAAATAAAACGACCGATTGCCATCCGATTGACAGCCGAAGGACTTGGATTGTGAAGGAGCAATGCTGCTTCCGCACTGCAATTAAGAATCCGACTGCGCTTTGCCTCCCTGCGCTGACAATTCACGACGGTCACATTTCAGTTTTTTTTTCTTGTTTAATAAATCTGAACAAATCGGGGAAAAATACAAATATCAACAAAAATGACCTGTCACCCATTGATAATATCGTCAAACCACAAATGGACAAAAGGGGTGCGGGGGGTGGATAGAAAACCTTCACCGAAAACGCGCGTATACTCTCGAAATTGACGTAACCACTGCGATTGGAATGTAAATTACAGTCAAATGTATTTTTTAAATGACTTTTTTTTTGGTTGGGGTATTTCATTCGGAAAAAAACAGCAGACCTCCTATATTAACCACACGCTGTAAATAAACGGGGTTTTTTGTTAGTTTGGTATATTTCGTTAAAAAAGTCAACGCAGCTTCACACAAAACTAAATAACTCGTATAAAAATTATGTTGCTGATTTAATTTTTGAGATGGTGTTTCTCGGATACAATAACAATAATTGTCAATGGCTTTATATTCTTTTAAAATAATTGTATTGTAATTATATAAAATGAGTGTATTATTGTGCACAATAGTCAATGATACGAATCATAATTTACACCGCGCACTAGTTGCATTTAAAAAAAATGAGTAAATCAACGCAAGAAAATATTTAACACGAGAGCTGCATTATGGTGTTGACAAATATGATTTAAAGGCAGAGTTTGAGTGTACGCGTCCTTTAATATGCAATTCCTACTTGAATGAAACATGCTTGGTGTGTTATGATGGGCCGAGTTAAGGTCACAGATTTGCAGCAAGTTTGGGTCAATAATGTAACATTGCGGGCACAGCAATTCTTGTTTTCCCAACGCCAGGACAGTATAGTGCCGTGCGGTCAAATAAAAGTCTCGTGACGAACAATTGGTCAATAATGTGTTGCCGCTGGGGGGCTTTCAGCGCCTTACCAGATGAGGGCCGGTCCGAGTAGCGCGTACAGTACACCCAGGCTGGCCACAGCATGGGCTGCTGGTCCTTGGCTGTGGGCACAGAAGCTCCATTGCCGCCGTTCATCACCACGATGGCCGAGGGGCTGTCAGCCAGTCTGCCGCTGCCATTGCTCGCCGCTTCGACTTGTTTGGCCGAGCTCTGCTTGGATGAGGGCGACGATGACGATGACGAAGACGGCGACGACGAGGCGCTGTCGCTGCTGCAGTTCGAGTCCAAGCAGAGGCTGCCGGCGTGCGGCCTCGCCGCTAACGGGTTGATGTTTTCTCTGCCCGCCGTCTGGTTGCGCTCGCGGTAGCCCGGCTCCTTTTTGCAGCCGAAGTCTGGCCGCAGGATGTTGTCGATAAAAAAGTTGGTGGTTCTGTGAGCCTGCTGGGCGGCCTGGTGCGGGAGGATCATGGGAGGGGATGGCAGGTTCGGTGACAGCGACACGCTCTCGTCCTCGGTCGAGTCCCGGCCGCTGGTGGGCTCCTTTTGCTCTTCCATGGCT
Source organism: Hippocampus mohnikei (assembly GCA_026261675.1). Lineage (NCBI taxonomy): Eukaryota > Metazoa > Chordata > Actinopteri > Syngnathiformes > Syngnathidae > Hippocampus > Hippocampus mohnikei. Next base: position 6,918,429 of record JAKGUB010000822.1, on the reverse strand, counting down.
AGCGACGCTGACAAATGTCGGCCTCTCCGCGACACACACTCCACTTGTTGCTCTCCCGCCCCTTTGTTATCCAATTTAGTCGCGCCGCATGTATAAAAAAAAAAAAACAAATAAACCTTTGGGGCCCGAGGGAAGCCAATCGAATAAGTTCAAAGCATGAGCCGCAAAGACGACATGCCTTCACTGAATAATTTTCCAAGAGATGGCATAGCGAGCGACTAGCTCCGCGTTCAAAACACTGGCCGCCTCGGCCCACTGCAGGCTAATATGTGCGGACTCTCCCCAAAGCGCTGTCGTCCTTCTCCGGTTCCGGTCTGCCTCTTACAACCCAGCCGCAGCGCGAGGGCAAGTACGCGCGTGAGGCCCACCAATGGCGTTTCGAGACCGTCCCTGTCTCAACGCGCCACGTCCAATCGGAGCGCAGCAATCAAGCGAGCGCGGACACGCGCCTGCGAGCCTGGAGCACACAGCAGCAGGCGGCTCACGGCGCACTTCCACAGCACATATGCAGTAAAAACAAAAACAGCGAACTTAGCACCTGGTCTGCAAGCCACCTGACAACAGTTCCAAAGCACTCATGCAGGGCAATAGTAAAAAGTCATCCACTATTGGCAGTGAAATAGACCATATAAAAAGTGCAAAAGGAAAAAAAAAACGAGACAAGTAACATTTTAAACAACAAAAACTCAAATACAGAAATAGATATACAGGCCTACATACATAGTTACATCAGGATATCTTATATCAAATGATTACCAAATTACAAAAAAGCTTCATCACATATGGAGTCCAATGCATAGCTCCACATCGGGGTTAAAGAAATAACACGTTGAAACATTCACAAGCTCATAAAGCTCAGTTTTCATATGAACTCACAAAAAATGTATTTAATAAATAACGGTGATAAATTTGAGCTAGAATACAATTTTATCATTCTTTATGAAAAATACCAGGAAGAGGTCATGGTAATGTTTACAGACGGAGAAGCCCTGAAACAGCAACCTTATAGCTTCGATGGTGGTCTCAAAATGTCCGAGTAAAAGTTGCTTTCACGCACTAATTGGCGATTTGGAATAATAACATTATTAATAATCATAATAGCATGAAAGCGCGGACGTGTTGATGTTTAACGCAATGAAATCTTTATCCCACAGGCCGGAGTCGGAAGCCGTGGCTACTTAATTAAATTCCAATTAGGACAGTATCAGTATGCTGTTTAGCCGCAGCACCTTTTGTGCGCAAATGAGCGCTCAGTCTGCTCTTATCTTGTGCTGCAAAGAGGGGCTGCTTGAGAGGGCCTGCAAAAGATAATTTATTGCTTTTAATTAGTCTTCATTCCGCCCGATCGGGCCGGTGTTCATCACCGGCGAAGGGCTGAATAAAAGCCCAGTGAAAAGCGCTGTCACCGGTCCCTGGCAGGGCCCTTAATCAAAGTGAAGCAGGGGCCCGCGTTACAAGCCACGTCATTTCCAAGGTGCTGATAAAGCTGGTTGAATAATAGCCGGGCCCCTCAGAGACACCATTTACAGAAATGACTTTATTGACGGCTTCACGTTGGTAATTCATTTTAGCTCTCATGTATTGGGAGTCAGATTTGTCGCCGTAATAGGATGATAAATGCACGGACGGACTTCAGCCTCGCTTTTATCGAGTAGCCTATATACCCACACACACGGGGAGGGGGAAGAAACCTCGCGGTCTTTGTGAAATGGCCGTGTCTCAAATTAACAATAATGCTGTGCTTTTATTTATGACGCTTACACCCAGTCCGACAAGTTGTCAACCATTTAAAAATACATAACTTTCATAGGCTATTCAACATTATACACTAATTGTTCTGGTGAAAGTCATGTATTGGGCATCGCTAAAAAAGTAAAACAAAATAGTCTTTTGCTTCGTGTCTCCCATTTTGTAGAGACAAAAATTGAATATTTCAGTGTCAGTGTAGTAGCTTTTTATAATACAGGATCAGGTTGGAGCGAAATCAAATTAAATATAATTTAATATAATTACAATCATCTTAGCAATTATCTTCATTCTAATATATTTTTAAAGAGTAATCGAAACAGACTTTCAAAATATGCGCAACAGAGCTGACGGACTTGAGATGCCGCCGTCCACGTGCAACTGCAGCTTTTTCACTCTCAAACCCCAATTTTTGTTGCACTTCCACTTGGAAATTTCTTGAATATATATCACATTTAATCCCGCCTGTCTGTGGAAATAAATACACGAAAACCACATCAGCAAAATGCATTTAATGTCTCAAGCCCTCAGACGACGATCGCAACAGGATGGATGTTCTCTCTGAGGGCTTGTGCTGACACCGAGTGGCGGAGAAAGGAAGTCGTATAGGTATCACTTTGGCGTTAGCCTCTTATTTCATTTATATTTTCTACAAGATAGATAGATAGATAGATAGATAGATAGATAGATAGATAGATAGATAGATAGATAGATAGATAGATAGATAGATAGATAGATAGATAGATAGATAGATAGATAGATAGATAGATAGATAGATAGATAGATAGATAGATAGATAGATAGATAGATAGATAGATAGATAGATAGATAGATAGATAGATAGATAGATAGATAGATAGATAGATAGATAGATAGATAGATAGATACATGATTTAACCGCGGAGAAACAACGACACGTGTGACAGCATGGAAATATCTGAAAAAAAGTTTGACAGCCCTCTTCTGACACCTACTGTCAGAAGTGTAGAATGCATTTTGACTTAATTTTTTGGATGCATGCGGTATGTACAGGCTAAGCCGAAAGCTTGAAGCCATTGCGATCCCACACTGAAATGATGTAATTGACGTGCTGCATGATTGATGAATGAAGGTCTCAGACAAATTCGCCAGTCGAACACGCGGTCCTTTTATTTCATCCACATTCTTCTTTGGAATCAGTAGTAGTTCAAGTAGTTCAATAAGGAGCGGACTGTATTCTCTTGTGTGCTTATGTCAGAAAAGGCTGCACGTTTCATGGCTGCGCAGATTCCAAAATTGAAGTAAAAGTCTCACTGAGGCACCTTCATGTCAAATTTAGCGGGCGCATATTTTTCTATGGGCACGTGGGCACCACGTGGGTAAATAATAATAACAATAATACATTTGATTTATAAGCGCCTTTCAAGCCCCGAAGAACCTTATCGAGCCCGCAGACATGTTCTGAAAGAGGAAAACAAAAACGATGGGACACTGAGATTCCCTTGTTATGCTGTAGAAATTATAATTTTTACAATATAAAGACTTTCACAGATTTCTACAAATAATAGTACTGCTGTAGACTGGCATTTATCTATTTTCGACCTTGTCTAATCATGAACAAAAATGATCATTGTCTTCACAGATATATGTGAATATCACTTAATAGTAACGTAAAGAAAGGTAAATTTCTTCTGAAGTGTGTATCAAACCGGTAGTCCTTCGCATTAATCAGTAATGTAGCAGGATGAGCTGTAATCGCTGCTAATTACAAGGATGCTGCCAAGCCAATCAGCATACGAGATCACACTGTAAATAAAAGCGCAGGCTGCCTGATTATCCTCTTGCTCCTTGCCTCTCAGGTCCCGCCCAATTCCTGATCGCCTAAATTTCTCCATCGTTGCACTGCTGCAGGTAATATGGCAGTGGCTGCCTTGTCGGACCATTCACAAAGCCTAATGTCAATGCATTGACTACTCGTCTTCTTTACAGTTCGGTGTTTGATACACAGACAATCTATGCTGAGCTGACGTTTAATCATACTAGCATACGGAAGATCCTCTTGCCTCTCTCCCATGGGTGATCTCATATGCCTGGCGGTATGTACAACTCCCCCATAGTGACCTGCATTATATCCTCAACATGAAAGGATTTACAGTATATTCTTATTCATACAGATTTATTTTTACCCGCTGTTAGGCACTGACCGGATCAAATACACTGCTGCTTTTTAGTCGCTGTGCTCTGCACAGTTTGACTGTATGCAGCCTGGCTTTACTCTGCCTGACCTGACGTTACTGTGCTTCGGCGTAGCCCCACCGCAAGACCGGTGGCTCCCATTGGCCTTGACACTCCTGATTTTGCCGATGGGCATCGGGGGTGAATGTGTGGACTGGATGGTGATAAATGGGTCATATGGTTGTATTTCATCAATTGAGTTCTGTGGTTAATTTCAATTTTGTGCATTTGCTTTTAAACTTTAAGTCCCCCTTTTTGGTTTATACTTGTGACAGTCCGGAACTAACTCAATAGCGATCCGATCCCACAGACATAGACACCAAACAAAATTCCGAAACAAAAATATTGATTTACAAGAACAAAAGCACACCGACAAAGTATAAACAGAAACCACTGGTCAACAAAAACAGGAAAAACAATACATTAACAAAAAGCGATTGCATAAGACAAGGAAATAGTTAAACCGAGAATACCAAACAAAATGACAGAGTCCAATTCACATGACAAAACAAACAAGATCAAATGACTAAACAAAGACTATAATTACAAAAACGTGGAACTAAGGGAACAAGAATGACTATAATGAGAGCGAGAGGTCTAGAAAACCAATACTTGAGCAAGCAGCAACAAGGTCAATAATCCGACAAGTAGTAGGGAGCCTATCAGTCCTTAAATACTTGGCTAACAGACAGCAGGTGTGCACACTGAAGGGAATGCTCTTGTCTGCCACCTGCTGAAGACACAAGATGATCATGATTTCATATTCCCTGTGTGAATGGTATTTTATAACTCATTCATTCATTCATTTTCCGAACCGCTTCATCCTCACAAGAGTCGCGGGGGGTGCTGGAGCCGATCCCAGCTGTCTCCGGGCAGTAGGCGGGGGACACCCTGAATCGGTTGCCAGCCAATCACAGGGCACACAGAGACAAACAACCATCCACGCCCACACTCACACCTAGGGACAATTTTAGAGTGTTCAATCAGCCTATCTCGCATGTCTTTGGAAAGTGGGAGGAAACCGGAGTACCCGGAGAAAGCCCATGCAAACTCCACACAGGGGGGCCGGAGCTGGAATTGAACCCGGTACCTCTGCACTGTGAAGTCAACGTGCTAACCACTGGACTACCGGGCCGCCGTATTTTATAACTTATCTTTTGAAAATAAGCACATGTATTTTTGTATCAAAATCGCGTCTCATGCAAACTTTTCTGTAACACAAACCTTGTTCATGGTGCTGGTGCCTCGATATTTCCGTAGGTGGCGTTGCCTGGCTTCTCTGGGTGATGTTGAAGTTGAAAATCCCACCTCAATTGTATGACTTCCACATGCCACAGTAACCAAGAGGTAGCTGTCACTTTCAGATTGGTTGGTGATCCTGTGTAATTCAAGGTGTGCTGCTGCACACTTTTTAGCTGCACAGAATCTCCCTCAACTTCATTCTGTCAAGTACGCACCTTCAGGAAATGTACGCACTTTAGGTAGAGAGACATTTAAATGAGGGTATTCCCTGTCAAATCTAGCTGTGCACGTATTCTCCCAGATACTTCAGCAGCTTTCTCCTTCTATGCTCAGGAGGCTGTACGAAGGACTAGTGCCTCTTTGAATTGCACGTCTTGCAGTTTGTCTGCAAGCGCTCACAACATCAGTCATTGCTGCAATATACATCAAACTCAGCAATGCTGAATTTGATTTTGTAAAGTAGAGTAATAAGCCTAAACATCTCCACGGAATGAAGGGGAAAACGATTTCCTGTTTCACGTTGGTGAGAGAAAAAACATACAATCGTACCCCTTTAGGAAATCAAAACACAACACAAAATTGCTTTTTGACAAGTTGGAACAGAATACTTCAGGCTTCTCTTAAGTGATCGGTGTGAAAGTGTGTTTTTGACTACATTACTATGGCGGGAGGCTATTAAAAGAAGTCAAATAATAGAGTTCCGATTGGGATCGTCAAATGTATTGACCAGGTGTTCCACCAGCGGCCCCCAAGCTAACTGTGGATGGGAAACCCGTTTTTACATGTATTCACCCTGCATACTCATACTTGTACCTACTACCTTCACTGCACACTGAAAACCATGAAATCTTGGGATCATCAGAACGGAACTTCTGGGAGAGTGCAATTCCAGGCAAAGGGTTGCCTGAAACAGCACCCCCTAGCTAACTCTGGCTAGAAGAGCTGCATGTACATGAAACTCAACACTGCTTATGCGCAGTACTCATGCTAGGCTAGATCGACTTCACCCATAAAGTTCACACAAAAATTAAACCTTTGTTCCTCAAAGCTTCACAAATAAAGCAGCATCGCGGTACATCTGAATAAAGTTGTGTCAGAGACATTCACTCGCAGAGTTGAACAGACAGACTCAGGAAGAGATAGTTTTTTTCTGCCGGCAGGAGGCGCAGTTTTCTACGAAGCCACTCCGTGTGCGCTTCCCACTGACACCTGACCCCTGCAACCTCTGCCGGCCTTTTTATTGATTGGGTATGCAAATTACAAGTGATATATCAGAAAAACACTCCCTTCTTCACATGTCACACCTCTCAACCCAGCCCCTCAGAAGCCAAAACATCTCTCAGTACAAACAACGGGTACCTTGTTACTTCCGTGGGTAGATTTAGCAAACTGAAGACATCTTATCATGCTGCCCTCCCGAAGTTGAACCTTCCTACCGACATTATCAGTTAATGAGGGCTTGACTTTATTCAGCTCAAGTTGGCCCTTTTTTCTGTGTGTTCCAATGTTTACAAGTTGTGAGAACGGTAAGTCAAATGAAATGAAACTGAAATGAAACTTTAAAACATGATAATATTAAGTTCATCTTTCTCCATGAAGTTGTTTAATTAAAACATGAAAATTTCATCTAAATGCTTTGGATAATTGAGGCAGCTAAATATCTGAACACAAACACACACACTTATGAATTCTTTAAAAAAAATAATGTATTTGTACTGAGATACCAGTCACCTTTGTGGAATCACTGGTACAGTTGCCTTTTTCAATTCATTATATTGTCATTTTAAACTATTATACTAATTTTATATTAGATGGTATTATTTTTATCTTTCCTTTCTAAAACAAAAGATATATTTTATTGAATTGTATGTATGCTGTATGTATTTTATGTATCTTTTAATGGACTCCAAGTCGATGGATAAAGTAGATATAATGTTCCATTTAAAATACATTTAGGATTTTATTAGCATAGGAATTTTCCTTGAAGTCAAATAGAATTTCTAGCATTGTTCAACTTGCTTCGTGGTGTTTATAGACTGTATTCGAAATTTAATATTTCATGTAGATATAAAACAAATATGCCATTCTTGTGTGGAGTGAACCTCATGAGGGAAGTCCATGTGTGAGCATAACAGGAGTACTGTGCATAAGCAAAGTGAGTTTTATGTACATACGGTTAGGCGTAGAAAAAAAAGTAGTGTGTTTCCGGTAACCCGACCGACCGAGAATTTCTACCTCAAAGAAAAACTTTACAGTCGGCATTTTTTTTCAAACCTTCTACATTTTTGTGTAATAATAGCCTTTCAAAACACTTAAGGACGCTTTAAAATCAAAACAAGAACAATAAAACCACAGACAAAATTATAAATAACAAAAGGAAAGATGAATTTAGAGCATTTACATTGGTGCAAACTCTCGCGATATTCACGTTCGTCGTTTGCCCTGTCGTCTGTCAACAACATTGAATCGTGGCGGCGCCACGATCTCCGATAACAGTTTAAACCGCGTTTGTGTGTTGCAGTCGCATGCTCGCACCATAATATTAAGAAAATAGCATCCACTGCTGTATCGAAAAGATTCAACGAGGCGAGGGCGGCGGCGTTGAAGTCGGCCGTGGGGAGGCGGGGCGGGCGTGGCGGTGGGACGGGCGGGGTTACCCCGCCACGAACATCCAGCGCCCGCCCAGCGCCCGACCAGCGGACCCGACCGAGGCGGCGGCGGCGCAGCCCTGACTCGAGCCCGGGCGAGCGAAAACCCAAATAAGCGGCGGCGCCGCCGGCAGCGCAGCGGCGGGATAACGGCGGCGGAGGCGTCGCGGGGAGGGGCGGTGTCGGGCGCGGGTCGGTCGGTGCGCCGCGCCACCTCCGCGTCCCGCCCGTCCCCGTCACTACCCGGTCAGGCGCCCGTCGGCGTTCCCCGCCGCCCACCCCGCCGCCCAGCGTCCGCGCTCGTTGGCGTCGACCCCCGTCCGCCTTAGTCTTACGGCACCTAGTCCAGGCCGGGCCACGACCACCACGGGCCGTCTAGGTCGCGGGGCGCAGAGGCTCTAACACCCAGCCGCTGGGTACCCAACTCGCTTCGCCGCCGGCGGGGTTTCAATCAGTGGCGATTGCTCTCGGACTGCAAGGAAGCTTGGCTTCCCCTAAAATGTCAAAGAATAATTGATGAAATATATGAATGTAAATGTCATTGTGTGTACATGTCATTGACTAAATATGCGCTACAACGTGCTCAACTTTTGTTCGAATCAGCTTCTTCTTATTACTGGTTACGACGTCGGGCGAGTCCCTTCTCCTTCAAGCCGCAGCTTCGCTGTGCTTTAAACGGTAGTGAGTTCAGGGTAGGTTGTCCCAATACGTTGAGCGGAGGCGAGTCATTGGATACAAACTGGTTTTTGTCCCGCCCACGGAGTTCGGCGTCTCTGGGACTGGACGGCAGTGGGAGGGTACCGGACGCCAGGCTTTTCTGCATCAGATTGGATGCCTGTGTGCCAGTTCGATTGACATTGAAATGAGCCAATCACCGAGCTTTAAGTGATTGACATTGAAATGAGCCAATCACCGAGCTTTTAGTGTAGGCACGCGTGCGAGCCTTTTTTTCAACTCGCATTCTGTTCCGAGTTGAGCTGGAGACTTCTCCTAATCATTTTAGCGACACTCTTTGTTGTAAACAACTAGCGACAAATCTTTTATTTCTGGTGGGTTTTATTGTAGTTCCTATAGTTGTAGGACACTAATTAAGTACGGGGAAAAGACGCCTTGTTGGTATGACAGGGTCACAGATCATTTTCTTGAAAAGCAACGGAGCTAGAGTAGAATTCGCGTATAAATAAACGGACACATTTTATGATGTCGATCAAAATTGAGCTTCTCCTCTTTGACAGACGAGCTGGTTTCAATGTCTCCTTGTTTTATGTTTTATGGTTATTTTGTTTACGTTTTTGATGGGGGAGGGAGGGAGAAAAAAATATTAAAAAAAAAAAACTTTGTCCGACCTACCGACCCTATGCTGAAATTTCATGTTACCGGAAACACACTACTTTTTTTTCTACGCCTTTTCTTAGCCAGAGTTAGTGAGAGTGCTGAGAGACCAACTGGTACAGTATACCGATTTACTTCAGAGAAGCCTGAAGTATTTCGTTGCAAATTGTCAAATACAGTAAAAGCAATTCTCGGTCGCGTTTTAATGACTTCTTAAACGGGTACTAATGATGTATGCTTTCTTTCTTACAAAGGTGAAAAAGGAAATCGTTTTCCTATTTATTCTGTGGCGATATTTTGGTTTATTGCTGGACTTTGAAGGCTGAGCGACGTCTGCTCGGTCCCGCGAGGGTGTGCATTTTACGCAGGGGTGCGAAATACCGTAATGCCCTTCAATGTGGTCAAGGATGCACGCAGTCGCTGATGCAATCTGTTCGCTTTTAATAAACAAAAAGAGCAGCAATTAAGACACATTCACAGGAGCACATTCACAGGACACAACCTATGCGCTGCACACCCTCTCACTGCCTCAGCCGATCTAACCCCCAACCTGACTCGTCTCCTCTCTATGACGTCACTCCCTACTCAACCAACCCAGCCCTCAAATACACAAATAACAAGAAACAGATATTACAACACGTTACATCTGTCGTGAAATCCATCGGAATATCGCACTCCTGGTGGTGAGCGTTGCTAGGAAAAACGTAAACAACGGCCGTCTCACGAGCTTTTTCAACTAATTGAACAGCTCCAATAAACATTCAGTCATGAGCACAGCCCTCTGGTTAAATTACGTCTAATTGAATGTATTTAATACAGAATGCAGATGAGCCGCGCAAGTTTGTGACAAGGGTCACTCCGTATAACCTCCGGATCCATATGCAGGCCAATTTCACATTCAAAGTGTAAAATATATTCCAAAGGGACCTCTGTCGATCCTACTGCTGCAGAAGTCTCTCGCTGGTCATGTGTAGGCATCATTGCTGGTGACTACACTCGGTTCGAGGCACAAGACTGGAGACGTTTCTTATTTTTCTATGTGGTCGCTACCGCTGAGTCGCTAAGGCTAAACACTAGACGTGCCTCAGCGCACCGTCACTGTCAGAAGGAGAAGGGTCCAGCTGCAGACCCGGAGGAGGCCGATTCAGGGAAAGGTAGGTTTAGGCAAGTAACTTTGCACCGGATATGACGTCAGAAGGATGATGCCCGATTCCGAAGTACCGTAAGTCGCATGTGGATCTTAAAAAGTTTAAAAGGCCCTGTAATTGTAAGATAATTTAACAGCAAAATCAACTAAAAGTAAAACGGAGTTGTGTTATTTTAATGCACGACAACAACTACGACGGTAATATTCAGTCGACGAGCGTCAATGAAAACTTTATGATAACTTGAATCCCGGCTACACTCACATTCTCTTGACGATAGAATATACTGTATAGCGCAAGTGAGGATGAAATGTTTTAGCACGCCTAGTCGTTTATTAATTAGATGATACTGTACATAACTGAATGCGGGCTTGATGATGGATGCAGTACTGCATGTTTCCACTAGATGTCAGCGTCGAGCGGCTGCAACAAGAATGATTGTTCAATTTTACATGCTGCCGCTTATTACAGAATAAACCAAACCACCATGACAAATGACGCCACATTTTAAGCGACATTAAATATTAACCATAAATTCAGACCTGAGGTTAAACAAACTATTTTATACAATAATAAGAGTGGCAAAAATAAAATAAAATACAAAACATTGATTATTTGTATTGCTTCATCGTTTGGAACCACATTTGTTTGTTGAGGCTCTGTTGAGATAACAACTGCTAGAGGAAATTTATCGACAGTTTTCTTTCTGCTCCCTTGAACATTGAAATGCCATCAATGTACAGAGGACAAGTTGTCTGTATCCTCTTTCCCGATTATCCTCATTGGGGTCATTGGCGTACGTGTTGGATCCTATACCTCAGTTGACTTTGGGAGAGAATTGCGGTACACCCTGGACTGGTCACCAGCTAATCACAGACACATATATTCAAGCAACCATTCACACTCACATTCACACCTCAGGACAATTTAGTCTTATTAAGCAGTACATGGTTTTGAAATGTGGGAGGAGAAAATCTCCACACACGGGAAGAACATGCAAACTCCTCACAGGAGGGCCGGAGGTGTGCTAACTAGTCATCCACTGTGTCGCCTTAGAGGACAAGTTTGCATTCTAAATGTTAATTAATATTCACAGTGTTTCCAGTCTCTCTCTGTCTGCCAGGCCCTCTTCAAGGTCCAGGCTCTCTCCAGTAATAATACATGAAGGGCTCTTCATGCTCATCCATTAATCAGGAGGGAAGCTAAGGGCTGATCTTTGGCCTTCACACACGCGCACACACCCTAACCTATCATCCATAATTAAACTGATATTAATGCAGATAAATAATTAAGATTTGGGGGAACCTTTTTGGAGTCCTAATGAGACATAGGTGACAGATTACCCGCACGTCTCATTGCATTTTGCTGAGAAGTTTGTCGAAGCTTAAGTGGAAGATAAACGGTCCCATCACACAACTGGCAAATTCAATCAATGCAGAAACTTTGCTGGGCTTGAAGTGAAACTAGTAAAAGCATCTTATTGTGGTTTTAATCCAGAAACCAAGATGATATGCAGGATCAATTAGCCTGAAAGTGATTGACCAAGGCTATTTAATGGACCATTTTAAAGGAAGTCTCTTTTTACAGGGAACATGTAGGAAAACCCAACAGACCTCCAAAGTATTTTCTTCTGAGGCATTTTGAGAAGAATTGCACATGCATACAGTCAAACTGGATGACGCATTTTGCAGATGACCCCACAGATTTTGAGATCTGTCCCTTCCATGTGCGAGCCCAATAGTTATGCCACGCAGTCAGGAGAGTGCGATGGCAATATTTTTAAGATGACAATGATTATAATTTGTTCAGTTTATTAATTTTTGCAATTATTCAGAGTGATTGTCCCATGCTGTTGTCATATACAGTATATGAATGAAATATGATGACATCCACCGAATCTATCTGCCTGCGTCTTGATTAAATACATCAAAATCACATTTCACCACATGTGATACCATTTAGACCGGCTTTTACATCGATCTAAAATTTTATCTACTTTTTCTCACCAAATTGGGAGATGTTTTGCAATTGAAAATGCGTTTGGTCTGCTGGAATGTCTCGCGACACACAGAATGTTTTACCAAATTCACAAAAACCTTAATCGAGACTTGCCACGGCAAGAAAATGGAGATGTGCCCATTTTTATACTGAGCAGTCTATGTTCTGTGACCAAATTATTCGCTGCGTAGGAGGGCACGGCAACTTCATGCATCAGGACGCGTGTCACAGTTTAAATTTGCCCTGGCACCACAATGAATATGCACTTGTTCTTATGGCGACAGCATGGTGCCTACCTATGAAAAAAGAACCTGCAATCTGCTTTCAATTTTACTTGGAAGACACCTTTTTCTTGACCTAACGCGGGTCCTGATGCATTGCTACAACCTTTTCTACTTTCCTGATTTAAGCACTGTTATTAGAATTTAGGACTGTTCAGCTTTAGTAAACATTTTTATTTTCAAACGTTACCCCAGAGTAGGCGCAGGCGGGCTGCCAGCTGCTCACCCTTGCAACATCCGATCCACCTGTTGATGTCCTCACCGGTGAACAAGACCTCACTTGGGGCAGGATCTCATCTCTGAACTACAGAGTGCACTGCACCCTTTTTTGACTGAGGACTATAGTCTCAGATTTGGGGGTGCTTATTTTCATCCCAAATGCTTCATCCAACCATAACTAACCAACTCAACCACCTCATCAACAAAAAAAACAGAGAGGCAATACTGAGGCCAACAATTCAGATGTCCTCTATGCCTCACCTTGAAATTCTGTTTGTAAAGGTTATGAACAGAATCAATCTCCACGTCCTCATCGAACTCTGACAACAGTTTTTGCCTCAGCGACCACCAAAGCTGTGTTCCACTTGGCCATACGGTAATCATCAATCTCTGAGTCCTGTGAGGCCGCAAAGGCCTGACAGGCCACAAAGGCCTGACAGGACACTTTGTCTTCAGCTTGATGGAATTTCACTGGTGTCCACCAAACTGGTTCAGCGATTGCTGCTATGACAGGCACCAACCACCTTATGGCGACAACTCTGGTCAGCTGCCTCAAAAATGGAGACACATGACCCACACGACTCAAAGTTCTGCTGGAGGAGGGAGTTGAAACTCCTCTGCCAGACATTTCCAGCAGACCCTCACAATATATTTAGATCTATCAGGTCAGACTTGCGTCTCCGCCCTTCTTTTCACCGAATGTCCAAGATATCTGGATGTAAGACCAATGACACAACCACAAAGTTGATCATCGAACTGTGGCAAAAGGTTTGCTGGTGACAAATGCAAGTGACGATGCACGCAGCTTTTCCCGATTATGGCTACTCACCGTAACAAGTGAATCCAGTGGCAGCCATGTTCCGTTCCCCCTCACTAAGCGCACATGACTTGAATACATTGATATGAACATAGTGTGTAGTGAACAGCTGTACCAAAAAGCCTGCCCGACAGCCCGGCACAACTATGGGTCGGAAATTTGACAGCCACAGTTGTTCAATAGTTTTGATTGCAGAAAAAGCATACTGTCGCTGTCCTGTGAAGAATACATATGCGCATTTGTGCTAATTGTATTATGGGGTGTTGGCATTTCAGACAAACCTTTAACATAAACATTGTTTTAATGACAAAAATGGACATACATGTTTTTCACAGGACAGCGATGATACTTTCTTTGTCAGGCATAATGTATGAAGTCGAAGACAACAACACCGACAGATATTTTGATGGATTGTGGTCGTGACGGCTAACAAGCCATCTTTACTTCTGATCATTACCAAAGTAGTGAGTCATGTAAACATAAATTATTAAATATTAAATTATTAAATATTAAATATTAAATATTAAATTATTAAATATTAAATATTAAATTCTGATTCAGTCTTGTAGTGTAGCTAGTTTTACTTTCTTTTTTGGGCCAAAAGTTAAAATACACAGTATATCTATATATAATAGACATTTGCACCCTCAGTCATCATGGTGGAAGCACTGCCATTGTGCCAACATGCTAGCTACAAAATAATGCCAGTGGTCATTTCCTGGTACATTTCTGTATTTTTACTACAATTCGCTGGCAACCAGTTCAGTGTATCCCCCGCCTACTGCCCAAAGATGGCTGGGATAGGCTCCATCACGCCCCATGACTCTTGTGAGGATAAGCAGATCAGAGAATGGATGGATTTTTGTATTTTTGAAAAATGAGGTACAGCAATACACCTCCGCGTTAAGGGGAAACTGACTAATTGTGTGTGTGTGTGTGTGTGTGTGTGTGTGTGTGTGTGTGTGTGTGTGTGTGTGTGTGTGTGTGTGTGTGTGTGTGTGTGTGTGTGTGCGCACGAATGCGCATGCACATGAACTTGCCTGTCCTCATCAGCGTTGCTGCCCAGGGCGACCCTAACCTTTCAGTCAACCCTCTCAGGACCGTGACTCTCTCATCAGGCATCCCCTGCCTGTCAGCAGCTGCCAACCAGAGGAGATATTAAAGACATAGTTCTTATTGGCTTCATTACAATAAAACATTCCCTGCTGCAGTGAAGACTTATACCGCTAACCTTTTCTCCCTAATATTCAGGTGTGACAGACTGCGTGTCATGAGATGACAAAAAAATTGTCATTGGAGACGAGGGTGAATGGAATATTTCTTGAGCAAAAGATCCTTTGGTGAAAATATAAATGCAGAGAGACCTCACGTGAAAGGGATTATTATAGACTTGCATATTATCGAGATGTTTGTATTTTTCTTGATAGGGAGTTTCAAGATAATGCTATTTGTTGAAGTGCTTTAAGCTTTCTGAAATAAGTAAATAATTATAATAACAAAGACGAAGTAGCTGAAGAGCTCTAGGAAAATAGAGTTTGTGTGTGTGTGTGTGTGTGTGTGTGTGTGAGAGAGAGAGAGAGAGAGAGAGAGAGAGAGAGAATTTATCTAAGAGTAGCCCCACCTCCTCCCATAATTTCCCATAACATGACAGAGATGGGGTTTTTTTTTTAGAATTGTACCATTCTCCTGTCAGCCTGCAAATAATTTGCGTGGGTGTGGTCAAGATCGCTCAGAGATGAGATGGAACGACCCCAGGAAAATGTATGATTTATTGTATTTGAAAGGCAGGATTATGTGAAGAGGAGATTGACATTTAGCTGCTTTAGAGATGCTGGGGATCACAGATCACTTGCATCTTTATGCTGATGATGCTAATGGCTTAGGCTCGAGCTACCCTTTGATATTACACCATTGAAGGTGGAGGGCGGGGGGCTAGTGGAGTGGAACATACAGATCACTTATTTGCTATATCTAAAATTTTGAACTACTATATTGAACTAAATCAACTTCATGCTGACTGTAAGGATAACAAAGTACTTTTTAAACGTTAAATACCTGGAGTGACCTAGATATCGGACTACTAAGACTACTGGAGGTGGTAAGCACATTCACATTATCTAAACTAAATACAGCGGATTATAATTTCTTTGATGACCCCTCAGTCCAATGCACGTTGTGCCTCTTTTGCATGTCCTCCTCCTTGTTTAGCCGATTAAACTCAGACTAAAATGAGATTTCTTAAGTAGGGAATGACAGACTAAGTGAGTCACTATTTGGGTGAATCACAATTCCAAAAAAGAATACTAAACTAAACATGTTCATGAATTCCAGAGGCAACATCAGTTGCGGTGTATGTTCTCTGTACAATTCTTCATCAGGGCAGGTTCTCATTTAGCCATTCCTTTTCTTGACTGTTTTTTCTGTCAGGGTGACAGGAGGGAGGGAGGCAATCTCTGCCGACTTTGGGTGAGCTCTACACTCTGGACCCGGTAATAATAAGGTTTTGCTGAGCTCCGTGAACCAGCACACAACCAATGACCCCCTTTGTGCACTTAAAACAACTTTTGACACCTTTGGCACTTAGAACTTTTTAATGGTAGATTGCCCATGTGCTGTCCTCTGTGTTGCTGATATACTACATTTCTGTCTGGGTCTTATGAGAACATCCATCTGGCAGCCGGCGACATAGGCTGCTGCTGACGCTTCCGTCGGCATCGGACACTCCACTTTTCACCCTAAAATGAGCACTTCCTCTAAGAGTCTGTACGGTCTTATCTTGAAACAGTTCAAAAGATTACCGCTCACCATCACTCAAATGTTCAGCGGGGTGACGTGGAGTTCTCCAGAACAAAAGACACAATGGAAATCTCACTATTAAGTGGTCAACATTTTTTGAATGATGGAATTCAGTGGACATAATTTGAAATGTCAACCTTTACTCTGCCTTGTCTGAATTCAAAGAGATGCTTCATACGCTCAACGGTTGACAAAATCAACATTCTTGACCATAATTTGAAGACAGCGGTCAACACATGAGCACATCAGAGTAACATTTACAACAACATTGAGCAACATGCTAAGGAAGTGGTGGACAGTTGCTTTTGATTGGGCATTATGCTGATTATTCCCGACAACTGATTTTCACATCCATCTAGGAAGGATTTTTATGTGGCTGAGTGCAGCGATATTGGTCAAGGTCTTAATTGACATTTATAAAAGCCAACATGATAATATTTGTTTTCCATGATTTCCATTTAGATTTAGACAAGTGTGTTGTGTAAACAGGTGTTTGGTGTGTGTGCTCCCCAAGAGGATAATTTGAAGAAGAAGATGAAGACAACAACCAAAAAAAGATCAAATGCACACAAAACAGCCATCGTCTTAATGAGTCTGGAGCAGTGCTTGTGGTCTCAATAAAAGCAAATGAAAGGTGAAGCACCCCCCCACTTCGAAACCGGTTTGACACCTGAGAATAAATGGTTTCTTGTAATGAGCATCTTTTTTTGTGCGTGTTTTATTGTCAATCAGGGAGCTTGCATGCCCCATCTCAGGATGCAGTCCCCCAGGGTCCCTACATGTCAGTAGCCACTGGCCAGATATGCTGAAATAATAAAAGTCACAAAATTAATTTCCATGATACTTTCAAACTATCTGATGTGCACGAAAGCAGGTTTGAGTATTACTTTGCATTAATAAACTACGGTCTTTTCTTCCCTCGTGTTTGGGCACTTGTTTATTTTCGCTGCAAAATTTCTCTTTCGTCCTCAGTATAACCTTTAAAAACGAATGGAGGCTTGCTGACTCAAAACACCCGCTAGCTATTGTGGAGCAAGTAAGGACAGTCAGGGAATTTGAAACGTGAGCAGCGGTGCAGGGCACGCTTGGCATTGTCTTACTAATGTCTCGGGGCTACACTGCAATGCGACGCACAAACAGTCCATCCATCCATTTTCCGATCCGTGTTATCGGTCGCGGGGGGTGCCGGAGCCTATCCCAGCTGTCTTCCGGCAGTTGGCAAGGTACACCCTGAACCGGTTGCCAGCCAATCGCAGGGCACACAGAGATGAACAACCATCCACGCTCACGCTCACACCTATGGACTTTTTAGAGTGTTCAATCAGCCTGCCATGCATGTTTTTGGAATGTGGGAAGAAACCGGAGTACCCGAAGAAAACCCACACAGGCTCGGGGAGAACATGCAAACTCCACACAGGGAATTGAACCCGGTACCTCTGCACTGTGAGGTCGGCGCGCTAACCACTGGAGCACCGCACCGCCTACACAAACAAAGTCTCCGGGAAAAACACAAAACTCTGATGTGAGAGTAAAACGCACGCTGAGTGTATCACCTGTAGACCTTACTATCAAATGTCATCCTCGCTTTCGGTCAAACAACCCTAATTTGGATCGGCACCAAATTCAACACCATCACAGTATGGGTATTTTTTTCAGCCTCTTTTCCCGGACACTTACCGGTTCCTGGAAGTTGACGTTGCAAAGACGTCGATACCGTACAATTTCTACCTTTAGAGCAGAAGGAATGCTTTCATTGTGAAATTCTACAACACATTCCTCAAACAACATGACTGAATAAATTATACGGTGCATTAGTGTTTTCCCTGGCATGGTTCGTGGACAATGAGGTTAAAACAAGGCAGCCGTTTGCCTTCCGGGTGGGTAGAATTTCTGTAGAGACACAGAGAAAAATGAAATAAATTACATACCCTTTACCAGAACCTCACCAAAATTTGATTGGAATGGCATCGGTCATATCAGCACAACATTTACTGGCAGTTTTTGTGTGCATCTGCATTATGAATGGCGATCAATAAGGCTTGTGTGCAACCAACCAACCAACTTCCTAATATGGCAAAAGAGGACGAAGCGCTTGCCTCCGGTTTATGTCGCTGGCTGAACCTTAAATGGCAGGGAACTGCTACAAAGCACCTGTAAAAATATTAGTCATCTGCCATATTTTCGTTGGATACAAAATGTCTTCAAGAGTTACTGAAGATGACCAAAACTGATGTTTAATCTTTGTTTTTGTTTACATACATCATACCATACGTATATTGACTGTAGTGTACAAATAAATGATATACTTAAGTGTATTTAACTTTTGTCCATAGACACCAACAATAAAGAAAACAAGATTCCAGCAAGTTTGTGTTCAAATAATCAGCCCGGCGTTATCACTGAACACACGGGAAGTCTGCCAACCTGTTTTCCGGTACAGTCAGGTGACATTTCACACGAGGCCCAGTTTTGTACTTGGCGCAAGGGAAAAGCCTTAAAGCCAGACACACTTTTTTGTGAAACAATATTTATTGATATATGATAGGAATTCAAAATATACAGTACATGACTGGATGCTTTATTGCGTCTTTCATCAAACACAGCAAAACCAATTAATTTAAAAAAAAGAAAAAAAACCCAACATATTTTAATTGTTGTTTTTTTTTTTTTTAGCCTCCAGATTGTTACATGTTGCAGTTTCTGTTAGTCCACTCCTGTCCTTTGTTGACAGACACTGTTGTGTATGATCAGATGGGTCCAGCTCCCCTCTGGCAATTTGGATGATAGGACAAGAATGGACGTGTGTGTGTGTGTGTGTGTGTGTGTGTGTGTGTGTGTGTGTGTGTGTGTGTGTGTGTGCCTTAGGTAACTGTTAGTTCCAATTTGGATATTGATGCCCCCCACACACACACAATAAACCTCACTACGGATATTTTCATTTCACAGGTTTAGCTTTACATGGATAAAGATGGTCTGGCCATTGCAGAAGTAGACACTAGTCTCTAGTTGCAACCGTATAAAACACAATGAGTAATAGTGTTAAATCCTTGTATTAAGATAATGCAAAACATAAAGAGATATTAATATGATCTGCCTTTTGACACTTTACTAGAAATCATGATAGCAAGAAGATGTAGTATTTTGTGCGGCTGTTCATGTCGTCATGCGTGCTTCATGTGACTGGGATTTGTCGGATTGCACTTGAAAGAGTTCATTCAGTTGGTGCTGTAAATTAAATAGATGCATGAGATGCTTGTTTTGCGCCATTTTGTTCGATCAACATTTGAGGGGTTGCTACATACGACCAGGTTTCAATAGCAAGATTGCACGAGTTTATCTGACTGATGTTTGAATTTGGAGGAATATCACGCACTGTTAACCCAGCACAGCCGAATATCGTATTCAACCTCTGTACTGAGGAAGCTGTCCATTAACTGACATGAACATAATCACCTTGTGTTTCAAAGGACACAAAAACACAATATACTGTAACCACATATTTCCATGAAAATAACTTCTGCTGACAATTTGACTTAGTCAGGGTATAAGATAAAGCCGGAGAAGGTGCTGTATTTGTTATTATTGCCTCCGTGAGCTTTGCCGCCGTCCAATTTCACGTACACTTCGTCGCCCGAGTCCAAGTGCAGCACGGCACTGTTGCTGGCGTAGTCATAATTTTGGTCCGCATCCTGAGCTATGGCACTGGCTCGGACCTGAGAAATAGGGGACAGTGTTTGATATTATAGAGCATATTTTAGAAGCCACTGTGCTGATAATAGTGAAAATGGAAAAAATGTTGAAAGATTTCATTTATATATATTGTTTGTGTTGAAAGAACATTTGGAGAGTAAAACGAAATGCTTATGTGCATTCTCCCTCCCCTGAAGCAATGTCAACGCGCATGGTTGCGCAACACTTGATAAGCATTTAAGTCAGTGACAAACAAGAGCGTGCACACAAACTCCCAATCCTCCAAACCATCTTCGTAATTGTTCGTTGTTGTTTTAATGAATCTCACGTTGACGCCTGGTGCTGGGCTTCTCGTGCGTAAAAGTGCGCGTTTTGGGTGGGAAGTAGTTTTCATTGCAGAACATGCGATAATCAAATCGTTTACATTTATGTTGTAAGGTAGATAAGACCACTTTACAACTTGTAACTTACCTGTCCATTTTTACACAGGTCGGCCCACATGCTGGTTCCGTCTCCCCCTCGCATTAACACATGATAAGTGAAGTAATAGATCCCGGACACTTGGCAGGTGAATTTCCCGGTGTTCGGATCGTAGAGGTTCCCCAAGTTTGTAATCACGTCGTCAAACTTAAGCACCTCGTATCCCTCGTGGGGGTTCTTAAGACCGACGTAAAAAGCGACCCTGCTTCCGCCGTTTGTAGAGTTGGCACCGTCGGGTTCGCTGTGCTCTGCCGCTGCTGCGGTTAAAGCAGGAAAGGCGAGTTTGCTGCCGCCGCGCTCCCCCGGTGGCCCCCTGGGGCCAGGGGGTCCTGGCTCTCCGGGGGGACCCCTGAGTCCCGGTTTTCCCGGTCTCCCCGGTTCACCGCGGCTACCTTGCGCCATCGGTGGTAGCGGTGCGATGCCGGTGACGCTCTGGGTTTCCTCTACAACGGCGCCACCCCCGGGTTTGGCGCTGTAAGGGTCGCATACCATCCGACAGGTGCCCATCATCTCGTAGTAATGAGCGGAGGTCTCCGAGGGACGCAGGAGGAGAAGCGGCACGGCAATGGCCAGAGCCAGCAAAACCATCACGACAGCGGTGACCACAGCCAATAGTGACCACTTCCTCCGCGCAGTTTGGAGACCAAGGGACGACAGAAAATCCGCGGCGCCTCGGTGGGGGGTAATGTTGAAAGATTGTAAAATACCTTTAGAAAGATAGAAGAAAAGAGAGCGAGATCAAGGTAGTCGCACAAGCATCACTCGGCCTTTAAATGGGTAGCGGAGGAAGAGAGCGCCTTTGGACCAGTCTTGATAGGGGGTTGCGTGCGCGCTGAGAGATGCGCCCAGCCCAGCGGCGTCCAGCTGTCAGAGGTGCCAAAAAACAGACCGGAAAAAGACAAGAGTCCTTCAGATTAAAACGGGTCGCGGCCATAGAGCACCAGCTGCATTTGCAAACGAACGAGAAAGACAAATATATCCACTTAAACGAACCAAAATATAAGAATGTTGATCTTCTGGAGGTTAAAAAGGACAAACAGGAAGTAACTTGCGATATTTGACGGGCGTCACTGTTTAGGGCCGGCAGCTCAAGTTCGAATTGGCCCTATGAATGAATTTTGTTCACACTCGTTGAGCCGTTGAAAATGTAATATCAGTGTTAACCACAGGATGGCAACCATCGCTCAGTACGGTTGCGCCTTCAACCCGACGGCTGAAATGAGCATCAGAGAGGAAGAGCGCGTCATGGCCACCACAGCATGGTCTCAAATGTACACTATAAAAGCATTTTTCCCACGGTGGTGACTGTTCGTTTGAAGCCACGTGGACCAGGACAGGGCCGGTGCTTAGTGCTATGTGGCCAGAGTGACCAGGGGTGGACACGGCCACCCCTGGTCACTCTCGCCAACCCACATTTAGGTATGTTTGATACCATTTTCACATGGATGCAGTATTCTAGGAGGGGTTGACCGTTTGATTGTCCGTTACTCTGCAAAGTTGTTTTGAGTAAGAGTGTTATTTGACTTTTTAGGTGACTGTAATTAATTCCCACTTGAAACATGAAGCATAAAGTTGACATTTGTGGTGTAATTCAGCCACACAGACAGATGGTTCATTTATTACGGGAGGTCATGACGTACCGTAATCTTTAATGACGTCTCCATGAAACGAGATTGCAAAGCCTCGCCTCATTTCCCCAAAATATTTATACCTCTCCTCTCGCATCGCTCCTCTGTAGATATGAGATGATAAAAAGATGAGCCCCAACCATGTCCGTGGACCCTACCTGATGGAGCACTTCCATAAACACCACGTTATGAGTGACGTCGCCTCTTCTGCGCATGCAGGTTATTTCGGGGATGCTCACGTTCACACACACCAGGCATACTGGTAGAAAAAAAGATCCTTTGAATTTTCCTTATTTTGAACATGTACATTGGTTACACATGATTTAAATATAATGAAACCTAAGTAAATTTTCAGTGTTTTCCTCCAAAATAAACAAATGATATGCATTAGTTTAACCAAAAACCATAAACTTTTTTTCACTGCAGACTGCAAACGCTTGCACAGATTTAAAAAAAATAAAATCTTATTATACCACAAAAGACTAATTGAGCATTAAGACCTGCACTGTGAACCTAGCCTCACAATTTAGATTGTTGGGCAGAACGTTTTTGTGTTGTTGTTTTTCTGCTTTGTAAAATCCATTTGGGTTTGGAAAATATATTTAAATATGTATTGTAACTGAATGGCATTCACCAATAAAGTCTGTTCAATATACACTAAAAGGCCAAGGGCAGACTGACTTTGGCGACATGAAGTGGCCAACTTTGGTCATCCATACACTCCGCCTGTTGCACCCATTCATCAGAAAGAGAATCAGAATAAGAATCATCTTTATTGGCCAAGTAGGGAGAACACATAAGGAATTTGTCTCCGGTAGTACAGACTACACTAATATCATCAATAACAAGCAACTACAATAAACAAGGGCATAACAAATAAGTATTGAAATATTTTCGTGATGTCAGGGTGCTGTCGTGCAGCAGTACCAGCCATTGACAGGTGTGCGTGCGACAATGTGCAGAGTCATCGAACAGGGATAAAGTGATCAGTGGTGCAATACAATATGATGACAATTGTTCAGTTGGTGCAGGTAATCGTTGCACCATTCTGATTCATAGGCACGGTAGTGAGCTGAAATTGAATGTAATTAAGGAACGGTACAGGCATTTCACCACCTCTGGGTCCAAGCTCTCCAGGCTGCGGAAATAGTAGATAAAGTATTGGACATCTTTTTCTGTGAGGTTGAGGCTAACGGGCCCTGAATTTCGATTCTAGTTGGGTGGGGGGGGGGGGGGGGGTTACAATTCTGTAGTTTTGCGCAGAACCTCATTAACGCACAGGGTTTGATGCCCATTTTGGTACATACAAATTCTTCTGCCATCTGCACCTGTGCACTTAACAATGCCCATCAGTTGCATTCATTCATGTGCTATATGGTGGAGGTTTTTCAGGTTCATTAAAAAATCTCCTTATCCATGAAAGAAGTAATTGTTTTTTTTACTATTTTTTTTCCAAGTAGAAAACTCCTAAAAACACACGCTGGAAACTAAGCACCTGAGATTGGAGCATCGTTCTCACATCTACCAAGCCTTTACAGCTCATGTGACCCAATTTGCTGAGGATGAACAAAAGGCTTTACTGAAGCCTGGTGGTCATACCAGCACAGCCCTACACCCCTCCCAAGCAATTTCAGATTGTGTTCAGTTAGAGCTTTTACTCGTGAAAACATGACTACTCCTGAGAAATGGAATAAACGCCATTAGAAGCCAGAAGGCTAATGCCAAATTGACAGGAATTCTGAGGAAGGTCCTGGCAAAACCGAAAATTACATATACAGCACCATTATCGCACCTTGTTTTGCTCACTCACTGAAAGTGATGTATTTTCATTTTTTTTCACTTTACAAAACAAAACCTAGAAAAATTCAGATTGAGGCAAACTGTCGGCTTTTTCTTCCTGACTATGTAAAAAGACAGCACAAATGACCTTTGTTCAGGATTAGTACAGTGAACTGTATCTTCCGGCTGTGATGAGCCATGCACGACACACTATTCACATTATGCACTGTGCCTTGTGGCACTGCCGTGCTTTTTTTGTCACATGGCATTTGAGTGCACCGCGGAGTAATGCACACAAACCATGCAGTAAGACAATTACATCAATCTATATATGTGTTCCTACTTGCATTAGTGGTAGCCCAGATTACCAAGCACAATGTTAGTAAACTGCCTGCCATTGCAAATAAACCTCAAAATTTACTATAGTGACTCTCAGGAGTATTACATAAGATGAGAAAATGATGTTGTAAGTAATGTGAAGTGTCACAGAGTATGTGTGAAACTGT
This sequence comes from Hippocampus mohnikei, assembly GCA_026261675.1. Classification (NCBI taxonomy): domain Eukaryota; kingdom Metazoa; phylum Chordata; class Actinopteri; order Syngnathiformes; family Syngnathidae; genus Hippocampus; species Hippocampus mohnikei. Next base: position 6,893,908 of record JAKGUB010000822.1, on the reverse strand, counting down.
TGCTGAGCCACAGCAGAACAACTATGAGAAGTTGCAGCATCAGCTCCTGTCTCAACATGTGACCCTAATCCCTGATGAAGATGCTGAGAAATACAGTATGTTGCCCTGGAAAGCACATAAAGGAATGTCTTTCTTTGTGACACCTTGTGACACTGATGCCCTGTCCCATGTCATGGGAACATAGATGTTTTCTGACCACTTGCTTTCACTTCTGTACACCTTGTGTCATCCAACATCTGTTTGAAACTAACTTATCAGGGTCTCACCATCAACGTTTGTTAATTAGCACTACAATCAGAATCTCCATGCTTTTGTGGAGAATATTAAACAGAGGTTGCTTCTTATACAAAACAATACAATACCATACAATACATCTTTCACAATAGCTGCAGCTGTAACAAAGCACTTTACAGAACAGTTAAAATAAAATAACAAAATACGGTAATAGAACAAATCACATAACATAAGACATGGACAGTCATGCATACATTGTGTTGTTTGAAGCAGTAAGAGATGAATGAGGAGAGTATCAAAGTGTCCTTTCACCAGTGGATCAGAGACGTCATGCTCAAAATGTGCACAAGTTTGAAAGTAAATAAGAAGCTGGAGCGTCTATTGACGAAAAAAGATTGGTTCGCTTCTCCTGTCCCATGTAAATTCACATCGATTACAATTCTTGATTGATTTGACCTATTCAAGCCTGGTCGAATTCAGAGTGAGAACACAGTCCTCACAATTCTGAGGCTGGGATTTTGAATCTGGGTTCTGGACTTTCTTTCCAGTCGTTGGCCCAATATTTTTTCCTGGTGCATGTGTGGATTTTTTTTCAGGAATGGCTTCCTGCCACATACAAAAGCATGTTTCTTAGATTCATGATAACCAGTCGTTCACCGTGCCGCCACTAAGTCTTATACTAACACCTAAATATGTCCGATTTATGTCAGTTCATGGTGTATCCAAAGTCGGCTGGGATAGGTGTCAGCTCATTTGCAACCCAGGTGTGGATAAGTGGTACAGTAAACAAATGGATGGAGTTCATTCATTTTGTGTGGTTTTCTTCAAAGACAGAGTAGCGATAGGTGCCTGAGGAAATTGCAAATGTATTTCAAAGAACTCAAGCTTGTGAGAGAAAGTGGCCAAGCCAGATCGGGAGTGACAAGAGGGCAAAACAGCAGGCATACACAGTTTGTTGTGTGTTAGTGTGCATGTGTGTGTGTGTGTGTGTGTGTGTGTGTGTGTGTGTGTGTGTGTGTGTGTGTGTGTGTGTGTGTGTGTGTGTGTGTGTGTGTGTGTGTGTGTGTGTGTGTGTGTGTGTGGAGAGGGGCGGGAGGTTGCGTGACAGTAATGCACTGCTGTGAGCCAGAGGGATTCAACCTTTTGCAAGTGGCAAAGGCAGACATGATGAAGTCATGTTGACAGTCTGTAACCTTCGGTCAGAAATCTTTTAACATAATTTTGCTTTTGCTCATGATTCTAATCCCAGGGCCAGTTTGTCAAATAGCCAACACCACATTAAAATGCGGAAAATACTTAAGTCCAATACTGTAAGTAAAATAATGAAACCAAATAAAATGTTTCTCTTCATCATGAAGCTCAAGGCGCATTGTGTGGCTCAGCCCTCAGACCACCATGTACAAATAGAGGGCCCTGGGTGTTAAGTATGGAATTAGTGTGGGCACCAAGGACAGCTCAGCATGACGATAAGAAAGAGCTAGTAAAATGTATTGCTTATTTGAATTTTTTTGCATTTCCACATACACACGAAAATAGTGATCCATCCATCCATCCATCCATCTTCTACCGCTTATCCGGGGCCGGGTCGCGGGGGCAGCAGCTTAAGCAGGGAAGCCCAGACTTCCCTCTCCCTAGCCACTTCTTCCAGCTCTCCCGGGGATCGAGGCGTTCCCAGGCCAGCTGTGTGACATAGTCTTTCCAGCGTGTCCTGGGTCGTCCTCGGGTCTCTTCCAGTGGGACATGCCCGAACACCTCACTAGGAGGCGCTCAGGGGCATCCGAATCAGATGCCCCAGCCACCTCATCTGGCTCCTCTCGATGTGGAGGAGAAGCGGCTCTACTTTGAGCCCCTCCCGGATGACCGAGCTTCTCACCTTATCTCTAAGGGAGAGCCCGGACACCCTGCGGAGAAAACTCATTTCGGCCGCTTGTATCCGGGATCTCGTTCTTTCGGTCACGACCCATAGCTCGTGACCATAGATGAGTCGGGGCGTAGATCGACCGGTAAATTGAGAGCTTCGCCCTTTGGCTCAGCTCCTTCTTTACCACGACAGACCGATATAGCGTCCGCATCACAGCAGACGCTGCACCGATCCGCCTGTCGATCTCTCGCTCCCTTCTGCCCTCACTCGTGAACAAGACCCCAAGATACTTAAACTCCTCCACTTGGGGCAAGATCTCCTCCCCGACCCGGAGAGGGCACTCCACCCTTTTCCGACTGAGGACCATGGTTTCAGATTTGGAGGTGCTGATCCTCATCCCAACCGCTTCACACTCGGCTGCGAACGCTCCAGTGAGAGCTGGAGAGACCGCTTGAAGGAGCCAGCAGTACCACATCATCTGCAAAAAGCAGAGATGCAATACTGAGGCCACCAAAACGGACCCCCTCAACGCTTCGGCTGCGCCTAGAAATTCTGTCCATAAAAGTTATGAACAGAATCGGCGACAAAGGGCAGCCTTGGCGTAGTCCCACTCTCACTGGAAACGATTCCGACTTACTGCCGGCAATGCGAACCAGACTCTGACATCGGTGGTATAGCGACCGAACAGCCCGTATCAAGGGTTCGGTACCCCATACCACGAAGCACCCCCACAGAACTCCCCGAGGGACACGGTCAAACGCCTTCTCCAAGTCCACAAAACACATGTAGACTGGTTGGGCGAATTCCCACATACCCTCGAGGACCCTGCTAAGGGTGTAGAGCTGGTCCACTGTTCCACGGCCGGGACGAAAACCACACTGCTCCTCCTCAATCCGAGGCTCGACTTCCTGACGGACCCTCCTCTCCAGCACCCCTGAATAGACCTTACCAGGGAGGCTGAGGAGTGTGATCCCGAAAATAGTGATCCTCAAGAGTCAATTTGACCCAAAGCTGTTTTAGCTGTAGAAAACGTGTCTGTGACCTAACATCCCCACACCTGCAGGTGCAGAGTTGATACGTTTTAGTTGATCAATTACAAGGGGTGGGGAAAATAACTAGTTTCCCACAAGGACATTGGTAGTTCATGCAAAATAAGGGAGGAGCAAACATATAGAAAGAAGAGTTTTGACCCTCCTGTTGTTTCTCAATGACCAGTAGACAGGATCCCTTTAAAAAAAAAAAAAAAAAAAAAAAAAAAAAAAAAAAAAAGGAAAGATAATATGATAATGTAAGGGTTATCAATTATTCATTCATTCATCTTCCGAACCGCTTGATCCTCACTAGGGTCGCGGGGGGTGCTGGAGCCTATCCCAGCTATCTCCGGGCAGTAGGCAGGGGACACCCCGAATCGGTTGCCAGCCAATCACAGGGCACACAGAGACGAACAACCATCCACGCTCACACTCACACCTAGGGATGATTTAGAGTGCTCAATCAGCCTGCCATGCATGTCTTTGGAATGTGGGAGGAAACCGGAGCACCCGGAGAAAACCCACGCAAGCTCGGGGAGAACATGCAAATTCCACACAGGGAAGCCGGAGCTGGAATCGAACCCGGTACCTCTGCACTGTGAAGCCTACGTGCTAACCACTGGACTACCGGGCCGCCCCGGTTATCAATTAGACATTCATAATAAAGACCCAATGAGGAGAGGACACACTGGATTCTGGTGCCAATCACTCGAGGGGGGAACGAGGAGAAGCGTTAGGTTTTAGTTCCCTGCACATCACCCAAGGATCTCCCCGCTCGCCCTCTCATTTATTTCTCATTGGGAATCTAATTGATGAGTGTGTCCAACCTAAAGGGCGAGGGCTGTTGAAGACACACTGAACTTGTTTGACTATGTGTGTGTATATGTGAGTGAAAATTATCTACATGTGTGCAATCATTACAAAAACACCAAGTTACAGCTGGTGTTGACAGCTCCATCCACGTCTGACCTTGCTCTTGTTTTGTCTTAGTACTTATCTCTTTCCAACCACTTTCTATGAAAGGTGGTTGCGTCCCTCAACTGTCACAGAGTGCACTAAGCATTCTTTATTATAAATGGGAGCATATCCTTTTTAAAAGCATAATTATATCTTTATTAAAAACATAAGCATTCTTCATTGCAGGCATAATCAATTTATCATTGCAGGCATAAGCGTTCTTCATTGCAAGCATAATCAATTCATCATCAATAATATGCAAATGTACGATAGCTAAAAACAATCAACCTAACAGATAACAATTCAGGTGCATTTTGTGGACGCTGTCCATTTTGACAATTGATGCCAACAGCAAGCCTGCCAATATGGCATCAAAATATGGAAGGAGGACTTTGATGGAGCAGCTGGGTAATGCACTGGTGAAACCTCAGATTGCGAGAAAATGGTGCCTAAACAAGAGCATCAACAGCTGCTGCAGCGATAGTAAAGCACATACAGAGGGAGACAGAGACCCGAACTTCCTCAGTGGTACAAAACGTGGGCAAGAAACTCGGCAAGTGTAAAAACCCCGGCACACACACCCACACACCCACACACCCACACACCCACACACCCACACACCCACACACACACACACACACACATGGAGCCCCCCTAAAACTAACTCTGCCACTGCCAGTCCCAATACCCAGATCACTAATGAGGAATGATGAGTGAGACTAGATGCGAGTAGACTAGATGTGACTAGAAGTGAGATGCATATGTGACAAAAAAAGAGATAAAAATAAGTTAATAAACATGTTCATCAATGGAGAAGGCAGGGTGTATGAGAGTCACGAATGCACACCCTAATTAGAAAAGACCGTAACTCTAAAACAGATTTTTTTCACCTGATGGTGACGCTACAGGAAAGGTGATTTAATCACCAAAAGCAATAGGTTTCATCCTCTTGTGGCTATTAATGTTATCAGAAAATCTAAGATTTGTGTAAAAACTTACTTAATAATAATAATAATAATAATAATAATAATAATAACGGGCGGCCCGGTAGTCCAGTGGTTAGCACGTTGGCTTCACAGTGCAGAGGTACCGGGTTCGATTCCAGCTCCGGCCTCCCTGTGTGGAGTTTGCATGTTCTCCCCGAGCTTGCGTGGGTTTTCTCCGGGTGCTCCAGTTTCCTCCCACATTCCAAAGACATACGTGGTAGGCTGATTGAGCACTCTAAATTGTCCCTAGGTGTGAGTGTGAGCGTGGATGGTTGTTCGTCTCTGTGTGCCCTGTGATTGGCTGGCAACCAATTCAGGGTGTCCCCCGCCTACTGCCCGAAGACAGCTGGGGTAGGCTCCAGCACCCCCCGCGACCCTAGTGAGGATCAAGCGGTTCAGAAGATGAATGAATGAATGAATAATAATAACAATAATAATAATAATAATAATAATAATAATAATATAATAATACATTTCATTAATAAGCGCCTTTCAAAACACTCAGATACATTAATTCTAATTTAAAAGTTTGACTTGATGTTGGAGGAGAGTTTAAGTTTTTATTATCAAGGGCGTAGAATGTATTCAATAAATAAACAACAAAACATGTATACAATAATGCTTGTAAAAAAACAACAAATTAATGTACATCATTTTGTGGAGCCAAATATCCCTGGGGTTAATTTGACCCTAAGGGTAAAATGTGTTAATAATATTTGAGGATAATAGAAGGGTGAATAATTCATGAGAAGACACTGATCAGTTTAATGATTTCCGTCAATATCAAAAGGTAACACTATCTTTATAAATCTTCTCCAGTGTTAACATTTTCAAAGAAAATCACAACATCCCATCACTGGTGAGCTAGCTCTGCCGGCTAGCGATTCATGTGGTCCATGGGGTGCCAAGGGGATCATGTTGGTGACCCCTGCATTATAGAATACACAGTTGGAACATATATACAGCGCCTTTGTGAAAACCTTATACAGTATGGACAAAAAATTATTTTGATAGGGACCCCTGACACTTACCTGTTGAGAGGACCCTAATGTATAATGCCATTTGCATCATATTTGATACATGCATTTTCATTATGTAACTCATTCTTTATGTTACATTGAATCATCTGTATCAAATTTGATACTGCAGGTTTAAAATATGATTTTCCCCAAATTTTCTTTTTCATATGTAATCTACATAATACTTATCAATGGAATACGACAAATATCCAAAACAATGTGATATGGCAAAAATATTGTTGTGGATTTTGTTATGAGGTTTAATGAACATCTCAGTTCCCAAAAATCGGATTTTTCTGGCTATTCCTTGATGGGTCAGGTATTAAAGGGTTAAACTGCCATACAAAAGCACATCAAATTGTTGCAAACCTGTAGTTGTTTTATGACCCAACGGAGACGTGTGTTTTCTTTGTCTTCGCTAGCTACTTGTCTCATATCAAGTCAAGTGATGAAATGGTGACAAATACACTATACTACCAAAAGTATTCGCTCATCCATCCAAATGACCAGAAACGGTTGTCCTAATCACTTGGCCTGGCCACAGGTGTATAAAATCAATCACCTAGGCATGCAGACAAACATTTGTGAAAGAATGGGTCACTCTCAGGATCTTAGTGAATTCCAGCATGGAACTGTTATAGGATGCCACTTGTGTAACCGATCCAGTCATGAAATGTCCTCGCTCCTAAATATTCCACAGTCAACTGTTGTTTTTATTGTATTTTTTAATGGAAGAGTTTGGGAACAACAGCAACTCAGCCATGAAGCAGTGGGCCATGTAAACTGACGGAGAAGGGTCAGCTAATGCTGAGGCGCAAAGTGCAAAAAGGTCGCCGACTTTCTGCACAGTCAATTGCTACAGAGCTCCAAACTTCATGTGGCCTTCAGATTAGCCCAAGTACAGTATGCAGAGAGCTTCATGGAAAGGGTTTCCATGGCAATGCAGCTGTATCCAAGCCATATGTCACCAAGTGTAATGCAAATTCAGTGATGTCAAGCACGCTGCCACTGAATTATAAAGCAGTGGAGACATGTTCTAATGATTCACACTTTTTTTATCTGATGGACAAATCTGGGTTTGGAAGTTTGACAGGAGAACTGTACATTTCGTTCTCTTCAGCCTCCCAAATGACTGTCCACCAGTACCCAAAGCAAGGTCCATAAAAAATGTATGACAGAATCTGGTGTGGATGAACTTGACTGGCCTGCAAAGAGTCCTAACTTGAACCCGAAAGAACACTTGTGGGATGAATTAGAGTGGAGCCTGAGAGCCAGGCCTTCTTGATCAACATCAGTGTGTGACCTCACCAATGCACCTTTGGAAGAATGGTCCAAAATTCCCATGAACACGCTCCTCCACCTTGTGGACAGCCTTCCCAGGAGAATTGAAGCTGTAATAGCTGCAAAAGGTGGACCGACATCATATAGAACCCTATGGGTTAGGAATGGCATGACACTTAAGTTTATATGTGAGTTAAGGCAGGTGAGCAAATACATTTGGTAAGACAGTACAGTATAGTGTAGACACCCCGAAGACAACTCACACGCCTTTTGCTATTTTATCTTCCCCCAACATGTGGGGGCGCGGCCATGGCGTGGCTTCGGCTCTGTCGTCATCTCACCAGGAAGAGAAACAGCAGCGGTGTGAGTGCTCCGCGAAAGCTTACGACGACTACTACTGCTGCTTGATGATTATTGTTCATATTTATACGTTGTACGAAAATCTTCTGTGATCGACCCAACAATTTCTTATGTTCCACAAAGGTACTTTTTTGAAGTTAACTTTCTCGACTTCGACCAAGGACACCCGACAAGACGCCATGACATTAACTAAATTTAAACCACTTTTCGCTTTAAGAGTTGTGTTGTAATGTTGCGCATTGAACTGCAACGCTGGGCAATTCAACATAGTTTAGCGGCAACCAAAATAACGCTGAACGTTGGCCTTCATAACTGTCGTGTAGCTCCCACAGTTAGTACACGTATAATAATTTCGGTTGTACTGAACGATGTCGTAGGAAATTCATTCTGAATAATTTCTGCGGTTGGCCCCAGTAGAGTGTTAAGTGGGCCACTTAATGTTTAACAAACGAATAATGTACATGGGACTCATCTCATTTCCAACACAATACATCTTTATTTATATAGCGCTTTCGTCACAGCTTTCCAGAACATTTAACATAAAATAACAATACTCCATCAGAAAACTTGACATAACATATCGACAATTATCAGTTCTTCGTGTCTGAATTGTTAGTTTATCTCCATTGTGTCGGTGATCTGGCACAATTTATTTAAATACGATCCTGGAGAGGAAGCACATGTCTTTTAAGATGCAGAGATAATACAACAGTTTGAGATAGTACAGCAGTTTTATGGATGCAACCCTAATTCAATGTGGAGCATAATTAGTCACACCATGGGTTTTAACAGAGAAAAAGATACATCTTCTCTCTTGTTTGTCAGTTCATCATGCCCGAGGAGATGCAACAAGCTTTAATTGAGAGAGGAGACGATAAGGGCAGGTGCAGGCCGCTTGAGGTTTGCATGTCTGAGTTCGACACCCAAGTTGTCGGCATCCTGGGCACTGGCGACTTCTCCCGCTCACTTGCCAGAAGACTGGTCGCCTCCGGCTACCGGGTGGTGGTCGGGAGTCGAACCCCCAAACATGCTGTTGCGCTCTTCCCTGAAGAGGCAGAGGTGAGACCCAATTTGTTGTTGATTCTAAATCCATATAATTACGATTACTTCCATACTGTATTAGACCTCGGAGTAAAATTCTCTTTCTACCTTGTTTGTCATGAATATTTTTATTCTCTGTGTTGACATGTTTTCCCTGCTTCTAGTCAGCTATAATTTTCATGGTATTTAGAGGCATTTACCCACTGGACTGGTGGTTAGGCAAACAAACAGGCAAACAACCTTTACACACTCACGCTTACACTCCTCGATTGTTAGACTTCAATGAACCAAACATGCATGTTTTTGGAATGTGAGAGACAGCCAGAATATCTAGAGAAAGCCAACGCATGGGAAAAACATGGGAAATACACACAGCAAGGCTGGAGCCAAGATTCAAACTGTTTTGTTTTTTTGTTTGTTTTGTTTTTTAATGGTTATTTAAGTCACAGGATTTTACAAAAGCCTACTGTTCTACAGGCTGGGAGAATGGTCCAAGAAAGAACCAATTCAATTTTGGTTTGGATATGTATTTGAATGGAAGAGTGTATCCCAGATTCAAAGGTCCACCCTCTGTCCATTTGTTGTGTCTTGTGTTATCCTTCTAGACTTTACACTGATCGAAATCGGTCGATATTTTGCATTTCATGCAAAATCGGAGATCGACTATAATGTCATCATTTGCGCAATTTATCAATTACGCCATTTGTTGCATACGCGAAATATGACATTACACCAAACACAACCTTGTTCACTCCAGAGTTGTTTTGTGCTGCCTTAGTGTATACGTGAGTCCGAAAGGTAATCTATTTTTAGTCTTGTCTCGTGTCTTGGGAGTGGAAAGACTTTGCCCTGGGATGCAGAAGTTCCCTTGACCATCCACTTACAAAGTAGTAGCGTTCGAGGTTCATGTAGTTTTTCTTTTTAATTGGGAAACAGTCACAAAACCATTTTAGTTATGTCCACAAAAAGAACGAGATACAGTATTTATGTGTTAAATTCAAAATAGTTCTTATCATCCAACATAAACCTCTGGCCATTCATATTCAGCCAATAACAGATGCAACCAGCAGGCAGGCGTGTTATTTGAACAAACACGAAAACCCCCCCAACATTTAATCATGAAGTGTGTATTTGTAGCCAAGTTCGTCAATTTGATAGGAGGCTAATACATATAGCTAATATAGATACGTCATGTGTCTCCATCATTATAAGGCTTATATAAGGCTTTTATTGTATTTTTGCAGCTCTAGACATATTTGTTGTTGTTTTACTTTATTTTATTCAGTTATTTTTGTTTGTTTTTAGTCCAATATGGTTCTTTCAACATTTATGGGTTGCAAACCCCTGTTCTAGCTAAAAAAAAACGGCTGGACGAACGAACAAGTGCTTTTGGTCATTTGGCCTTGTCGGAGTTCTGACCCCCACTGGGGAACAGACTCATATCATTTCTTTCCCCATCACCCAGGTCACCTCCCAGCTGGAGGCGGCCAGCCAAGCAGATGTGGTCTTTGTCGCCATCTTCCCTGAGCACCACTCCACCCTGTTGGAGCTGAAGACGGCACTGGCTGGAAAGATCCTGGTGGATGTCAGCAACAGCTCGCAGATCAAGCGAGCCGGACCATCCCATGCCGAACGACTGGCTGACATGTTTCCTGAGAGCTTTATAGTGAAAGGTTTTAACACAATCTCAGCATGGGTGCTTCAGACTGGATGTCGAGATGGAAGCAGGCAGGTAGGATTATGGGCGATCTTGCTCTACCTCTGATGCCTGAGATATGAAAGAATCCAGTGAGACACTTTGGTCATCTTTCTTGCGTAGGTGTTCCTGTGCAGTGACAGCAGTAAGGCCAAGAGCACAGTCCTGGCAATGTGTCGCAGGATGGGCTTCTGTCCTGTGGATATGGGTCTGCTCTCCTCTTCTCGGGAGATTGAAAATCTCCCTTTATCTGTTTCCTTCCTGGGGCACGCCCATCCTCATCACGTTGATTCTCTTCATCTTCTTCTACCTCTACAACTTTGTCCGTGATGTCGTGCATCCACTCGTCACAGCGAGGAAGAGCGTCTTCTACAAAATGCCTATTGAAACTGTTAATGTCACTTTACCTTCCGTTGCCTTGGTGATGCTTGCCCTCGTCTACATGCCGGGCTTGCTTGCTGCGTTGGTCCAGTTAAGGCGGGGCACCAAATACGATCGCTTTCCTAACTGGCTCGACAAGTGGCTCACCAAGAGAAAGCAGTTTGGATTGTGCAGCTTCCTGTGTGCGGCCATGCACGCCATCTACAGTCTATGTCTGCCCATGAGGCAGTCGGCTCGCTTCAAGTTGCTCAACGCTGCTTTCAAACAGGTGAATGGGAGCCCGGTGATCTGACCACACCTGCTGCTTTAGGGTGTTCTGTCAGTCACGCGTGGAACCATGTGGCGCGCAGGTGAAAGAGGGTGTGGAGGACGCGTGGAGTGACGAGGGGGTGTGGAGAATGGAGCTGTACGTCTCAGTGGGCATCATAGCGCTCGGGTTGCTCTCCTTGCTGGCCATCACCTCGCTGCCCTCCGTGGCTGACAACATCAACTGGCGAGAGTTCAGCTTTATACAGGTAAGCCACAGGAGGCTAAGGTCAGTTTTTGACAACCCGGTGTTGAATGATAAATTGATATCTGGTTTTCTTTTCAACAATCAGGTGTATGGGCAGGATGTGATAGTTTGTGGTGTCGGCTACAAAAATATGTACTGTCGACAGATATTGATTTGTCACTCAAAACTATGCGACAAAGGCACGTGAGCTCATAAATTTACAGTATCGGGACTAAGTGGCAGTACATACAAATAAAAGAGGAAGGAAGCGGTCAGGGCAACTGGGAAAAGTTAAAATTGGGAACTTGGTTAAATTACGTAGCCAACCTGCTAACCTTGGAAATATATTAAGTTTCAATAACATTGGCATATTTATGCAATCGGCTCAGTTACAATAAAGAAGAACTGAGACACAAATGACAGATTCGTCTCTTGATTGTAATTTTTGAATTGGTGAATTTATGTTTTGGCATTTAAATTGTCACATAAACATGACGGTTATCTGCCAAGACTGCATGTCGAACTCCACCCCACCACGATTACATATAACAACAGGAACAACAGGAATGTCAAAATTAGCATTGGGCGCAATTATTTTAGTACAGATTACACATTTAGACAATAGAAGTGAAAATAAATGGCCTTGAGGGGGTTCCCGTGAAGACAAATCAGACATCCAAACAATTTGTGTGTTTGCACTTCAGCAGGTGACTCTGTTCGGGTGCTAACACACAAAGCCGCCAGCATTGTTGGGGCTCACACATTCTTCTCTCCTCCTCCTTGTCCTCTGGCCCCCCTTTCATCTCACCACAAAACTAATCCTCTGGCTGTCAGATTAGTCATGTCCCACCTGGAGGCCAGCAATGAATTATTGCCATCCTTTCAGCATTAGCCGGCGATGAATGTTCCTGTGCAGCTCAGCGCTTCAGGACAGATACTTGATCTTGAATGAGTTGAGTCAACTACTCGCTCAAACATTTAACTGAAAAGTTTTGAAAGAAGTCAAGCACCCACATTCAAACTATTTAAGGTGGATGATGCAAATATCAATTATTTCAACGCAGAGGTCACAAACATGGTGCCTGCGGGCCACTATTTATTTGTATTGTTATTCTTAGTTAAATCACACTTGCATTGATGTAAATGTGGAAATGACACAAAAAAAAATTAAATGAACTTGGTCAGTGTTTGAAGTGCATGACCAAACCTTAGCATGTGGAAAAAAGCTAGCGGGCATCAAAAGGATGAGGATTGCCACCAAGTTAAAGCAAATGTATTCTTTAAGAAGTGTGTGTGGAGTCAATACCCAAGAACTAGCTCTCATTCTCAAAATGGTTGTTGACCGTTTTTTAAAGAGTTCAGTTTCAGTGACTCTTGAACAGCATTTGTAAAAACCGTAATTAGCTTTGGCTATTGACACATTTTCTCAAGGTTGATTGATGTTGATTTTTTTTCTTTCCGCCTTGCCAGATCTGCCATTAACAAAACGAAAAGCTCATGTTGTAGCGTAGTCACTGTATTTTTAGTGCCCAAATGGGGATACGTGGTTTGAATCGAGGCTTTGTGAAGCAGAAGTCCATGTCCAGTGGAAAGAGACACTCATCTCTGGCCTGTGTGAGAAAAGGGAAGAGATAGACTACTTTGGATCTTTGACCAATACCTGAGTCAAGCTTGGGAATTTCTTTTTGTAATTGCGCCCGCTGGTAATCTGGATAGTACTTGTGCCACTTGCTCGGGTCATGAATCGAAGGTGAGTGTGTTTGCTTGTGGCTGTTTAGTGGCCTATGACCCAGTGAACAGCAGACACTATAAATTGGCACAGGTATAAAACTCTTCTTCAGGTTGTAAATAAAATGTTTTGGTTGTAAATAAATGAAACCTGAATAAACTAAATCTCTTTCACAATCTGCAGTCCACTTTGGGCTACTGCACCCTGTCCATGGCCACGGTGCATACACTCCTCTTCGGCTGGGACCGCGCCTTTGACCCGAGTCAATACCGCTTCCTTTTGCCACCCACTTTCATGGTGGTCCTCATCCTCCCTGTCTCAGTTCTGTTGGTCCGCCTCATCCTCCTGCTGCCCTGTATTGCGCAACAGCTCCGACAGATCCGCCGCGGATGGGAGAGGAGCCGGCACATCCACTTCATCCTGCCCAACGACGACCGTGTCACCGGCTTCGATAATGTCAGCCATGTTTGAAAAATAGTCAAACACTTTGCTTTCGGCAACCTGGAAAGTAATTGGTTGCACACATGTGTAATGTTGTAGAAATGTTTGTTGTTTGAACAATTGGAGAAAACAGAAATCATTTAATAATGATCATCATGAGACATGACAACAGTCTGTTGACCCTCAACATTCATGCCCTGTGAAATGTGTATGAGTAGCAAGCTTCTCTGCTGGATTTTGATTTCCAATTTCTTTCTTTTTATGTTGATTTACTGACTGGTGATTCTGGAGGCTCGCCTCATATTCATCTGTGCCAAAACCTGTTTGTCGATACACTGCTGTATTTTCTTTTTGTGATTTTTGGTTAATATATTTTCTCATCACTGTGTCTGAAGTCCATGTTTTTCACATCATTTAGGATGAAAGTCACTTTTTATTCAAAACAATTTGAGAGGTATTTGCAGCTGGTCAAATTGGGTCACAGAAAAAGCATGGTGGGCCGGGTTTTGTCCACTTGTGCGATGCTGTCATCTAGTGGCACAATGAGATCTCTAGTTGGAATTTTCAGTGCCAGTGAATTTTCATTCGGCCTGTGATTGAGTTCTCGCTGGACTCAGATTGTTCCACCCAATGTGGCCTGCTAGGCGAGATTCAATATGGCCCCTCCCCCTCATCGGCGATGAACATTTACCAATACCTTTTGATTTTTTTAATTAACCATTGTCTTTAATTTACTAGATGTCGCTCAATTTAACACAGACGTTGAATTTTGGGGCAATTTAAAGTGAACTAACACCTAAGGTTTAATAATCCTTTACATTAGGAATATCATTTAAATTGAATATTAAACATGGGGGGAAAACATTCAATATTCAGATGTAAAAGCAACGCCAAAAACAAAAGCATCACTAGATACAACTATCCACTACATTGTATTTAGTAATAGTAATTTGCACACACACCTACAAACTGAAACACACGGCAAATCAAAAACGCTGCAAGAAATGCTGCAAACGCAGGAATGATGCAAACAAAATAAAAACACATAAATGCAAAAAATAAACACACAAGAAATGCTGCCATAAAAGCAAGCATTTAAAACAACAACGAAAACCGCTGCGAAACACCAAAACACAAACTCAAAAACAGAAAAAAATGATGCAAGTTCACGCCAATAAACGGAAGTTTGCCAGGCCACTAAGGGGCATCGCAGGACCAGCCCTGTGAGACCAGATCCTCCCCATTTTCTGGTCCCACGTGAATTGTATTCCCCACCGTCATTTGTCTATTGTGCAAATTTTCTGCCTGTATGTCTTGCATTGATGTGATATCTTACAAGCTTTTGTAAACAAAGATGATTCGAGCCATGCAACCATGTTTCTCTTTTCTAATATTGTAAAAGATAACGTCTGAACTGTATTTCTAGAACACTTAAACAACACCGCTGTATACGAAGTACCATACATGGAGCAAACAAACAATAAATGAATACCAAAGACTGTGGAAAGCACGTCATCAACAGTCAAACTAAAAATGAGGTCTCGTGGTGACTCAATTGCCAAATAATAAAAATGAGTTTTAAGACGAGTTTTAAAGATGGGCTTGCCGATCGTTGAGCGGGAGGTTATTCCAAAGCAAGGGATTAGCAACGGAAAAAAGGCTCAATCACCCCTGAGCGTAGTTATTATGTTATTGGACCGACGACTCAGAATCTGTTGCTGACTTAACTGGACTAATTGCGGTAACCCCTAATCAGACAATCCTGCCCAGGTCCTTCCAGAGAATCTGGACTCACAGGACTGGTCTTGCGGACCTGCGCCTCATAAACTTTAATTTTGTGCATCATCTTTTTATTGCCATCATTTTTTCATTTGGTGTGTTTTGGATTTGCATAGAGTTTTGTGGTTTGTAAGGTTTGCTTCCACTTTGCTGCTGTGATTGCAACATTTATTATTATTATTTTTTGGCATGTATTTGTTTGTTTTATGTTTGCAGCATTCCTGTTTTTTTCAGCCTTTTGGCCACTTGCAATATTTCTTACTTGCAGAGTTTTTGCTTTGCAGTTGTTTTGTGTGGTTTTTAGTTTGCATGTCTTTGTCTTTTTTCCAAACTTTTTTCCTGTTTACAGTATTATCGCGTTTGCAGATTTATGTCATTTGTAGCGCGTTTGCCACTGTCACCCACTATACCGAGGCACCTTTAGCATTTGTTTTAATAAGGATGAATCGGCTCAAATGGACTCTAGAAAGTACTTCAACACTAGGCTTTGGCCTCCCAGGTTAGGTGTACTATATACATAAAAAGGAATGAATAGATTGGTGTAAGGCGGCCCGGTGGTCCAGTGATTAGCGCGTCGACCTCACAGTGCAGAGGTTGTGGGTTCGATCCCGGCTCCGGCCACCCTGTGTGGAGTTTGCATGTTCTCTCCGGGCCTGCGTGGGTTTTCTCCGGGTCTTCCGGTTCCCTCCCGCATTCCAAAAACAAACATGCATGGCAGGCTGATTGAACACCTGAAATTGTCCCTAGGTGTGAGTGTGGGCGTGGATGGTTGTTCGTCTCTGTGTTCCCTGCGATTGGCTGGCAACCAGTTCAGGGTGTCCCCCGCCTACTGCCCGAAGACAGCTGGGGTAGGCTACAGCAACCCCCGTGACCCTTGTGAGGATAAAGCGGATTGGAAAATGAATGGATGGTGTTGTGTCTTGAAATGACGAGGCACACACACGCGTTTTCTATTTTTTTTCGACCGTCGAGTTCCGCCATTAACAACGTGGGGAAAAAGCTTAGCCATTGAAGGTAACATTTTACACATGCGCAGTAGATGGCAATACAAAGTACGGGAAGTCAATGCGTCCAACAACATACAAATAACTATAGTGGTTAATACACCACAGATGGATTGGTGTAATAATCACGTACAATTGATGAACCTCCACATACTATTCTGGCTTAAATTTGACCAATTTTGATCTTTGACAGTAAAAAACTATAAAAAAAAACAAAGTACTGTACTGTACTGTACTGTACCACCTTGATATTTAATTGCTTTTAAAAAGCAAAGCAAAATCCATTTCTTAGCAACACCCAGAAACACCACATCTCTGGGCTTGAGCTCATTTAAGATGGACTGATGCAAAGTGGAAAAGTGTTCTGTGGTCTGACAGTCGACATGTCAGATTATTTTGGAAAATTGTGGACGTCTTGTCCTCTGGCGCCAAAAACGAAAAGAACCATCTGGACTGTTACAGACACAAAGTTCCAAATCCAGCATCTGCGATGGTATGGAGCTGTGTTGTTGCCAATGACTGAAATGTCCGTACAGGTTTTGGAGAAATATATGTTGCCATTCAAGCAACACCCCATGGGTGTCAAACCACATTCTGCACGTGGTTTCGGCATAAAAGAATGTGGGTACTAGACTGGCCTGCCTGGAGACCAGCACCATCTACCACTGAAAATATGTGCCTCATTGTGAAGCGTAAAGTACGACAAGGAAGACCCGGACTGTTGAACAGCTGAAGTTGTACGTCAAGTAAGAATGTAAGAATTCCACCTACAAAGCTATAACAATTAGTGTCCTCAGTTCCCAAACGTTGATTGAATGTTGTTTAAATAAACGATGATGTAACACAGTGGTAAACATGACCCTGCCCAGGCTTTTTTGGAACATATTGCAGCCATTACATTTTAAGACAATGTCAAATCACATTCTGCACATGGTACACCACCATGGCGGAACGTGTTGCAGCCATTAAATTCCAAGTTAATGATTAAGTCTCAGTTTGAACATTAAATATCTTGTCTTTGTAGTGTATTCAATGAAATATGCAATACAATGCATCTTTATAAATGGAGGTTGAAAATGATTTGCAAATTTAATTGCAATTGGGTCGCTACATACCATGAATTTACAAAATGCATTGTTTGTTTTATGCGACATAAATTATCAAAAGGGAGATTGAAACAGTCCAAAGAACCGTCTGTACTGTAGATACACAACAATTTGCATACTGTTGGTTTTTGGAATGAAAGTGTAAAAAACATCAGAATAAAATGTACAAGGAACAGTAGCAGTCCGATGCAAAAATGGAGTACTGTATCAGCAATAAAGAGTTACAGAAAAAAGGGGAGGGGCTTATACTCTTGAAGCTTCAATGACTGAGGTTTATTATGGTAGACATAAACTGTGAAAAATAGAATCTAAAAATGAGTACAGAAATCCCTCGTTTATCGCGGGGATTACGTTCCAAAAAGAACCAGTGATAAGTGAAATCCGTGAAGTAGTGAACTTTATTTTTTACACTTATTATACAATACTTAACTACTGTATATATACAATGAAACCAAAGACCAAAACCTGTCTCAGGCCGAATTACAACAAAAACAAATGTTTTCTAAAAATAACCAATAGTTTTTGGAAATAATGTACTGTTGACACGCGGCGCCGCCGACGCGTTCTGATTTAAAGGGTTAAAAGCATTAAAAAACTGCCCGAAAAAAATCCGTGAAACAGCGAAGCCGCGGAAAGTGAACCGCGTTAGAGCGAGGGATCACTGTAATGCATAGCATAAAACACACACCTTTTTCTCCGAAACATTGAAAAAGAAAGAAATATTCCTGAATCGATGTAGGACTTAATACATTTGGAAAAGAACTGTATTGCGTAATTATTAGTAGGCTATTTTTGACCTGGGTCAAAAAACATACGGTGTGCATGGGAAATGAACAGTATACGTAAGGGTTAAATTGAACAAGAGTTGATCAGGGGAATCGTGTTCCTGCTTGCTGATGAGGCGTACAAAGGTGCCTCCCACATTTACTCGACAGCAGCAACCGCTGACAAGGCTGCAACCTGGAATACAAGTTCACCACTTGGAAAGCGTCTCCTCCTCACTGTGGCCATGACTGTAAGTTTTAGCTAACAGACTTTGAAAGGTGCTTCTGTCAGTCAAAGCGTTGTGCAAGATTGTACTCCTCTCCTTCAGCCTGTTTGTCCAGTGCCACCTCCCTCTTTCTTTACACTACAGGAAAGCTTTGAGAAAGCAGCGAGCGAGGCGAAGAAACTGAAAACACAGCCTAACCGTGAAGAAGTGAATGAGCTGTATGGCTTATACAAGCAGGCCACGAATGGGGACCTTGAGTCTGGTGAGTAAATGTGAGCTTAAAAAAATTCAAATGAATATCTGGGGATATCTGGCGTTTCTGCACATAAACTCCTAAAAGGGTGTGCTCCGAGGACAGAATGAAGCCAGACAGGTTGGGTGTCACTGTGAAAATGATGAAAAGACTGATAGGTTTGTATCAAGCTGGTTTATTTTGCCCTTCAAGACATTCTTCAAATATGTGAAAATCCTCGACCCGGTTCTTGATCAAGGATTCTGTGTGACAGTGAGTTTTGTCTGGTGTTTACTGCATTTGTTCACGAGAGAAAATCATCCGCCATCTTCACATCCACAGATCGTCCAGGGATATTAGACTTCTTGGGAAGACGAAAATGGGATTCGTGGATGGGAAAGAAAGGTAAATCTTAAATACTTGAGTGAGTGGTGTTTGACGGTCAAGCAGAGTGCACAGCGACTGTTGGTTCTGACTCCACAGGTCTGTCCAAAGAAGAGGCAATGGCTGCCTACGTTGAATTGGTGGAGAAGCTGAAAACAAAATATGGAATCTAAAATCTTGTTCTCACAAATAAGTATCATTTTCTTTGTCATGTTGTAGCCCATTTGACAAATAATTCAATGCCCAATTTTTTATTGATTGATTCTATTGATTTGTATTCTGAAATCCAAGCTCGAGTCAATCGTATGGTAGCCCTCAAATTTCAATCGTATCATATTAAAAATAGATCCACATTTGTACAGACAGTTGTCATCCAAAGACTATTTTGTGGGCCTCTTTTACTTGTACTCAGATCAGTTTTTTTCAGTGTGTGCCTGAAGCATAATGCAAAACAGTGTCCACACGCCACATTCTTGTTTGCCGTCTGGATAGGTGTTGGATGTTGACATCTAAATGACTTCGATCCATCCATTTTGCGATCCGCTTATCCTCAAAAAGGTCGCGGAGCGTGCTGGAGCCTATCCCAGCTGTCTTCGGGCAGTAGGCGTGGGACACCCTAAACTGGTTGCCAGACATTTGCAGCGTACACAAAGACAAACAGCTATCCACACTCACACCATCAATCTGCCACGCATGTTTTTGGGCCGTAACACTAGCTAAAAACTGCTCTCTGTGCACATACACAGTAATTTTGGTTCGGTTCTCGGTTTGTGCTCACGGCGTTCAGGTCTTAGAAGAATCAATTGTCTTGTAGTTTCACATGAAAATGTGTACTCACAGCATTATTTTTAATTACTGGGATTATTATTATCGTTATTGTAGGATTATTATTTGAATGATTTTTATTCTTTTTCTATTCATGCCAGTGGCACATAGTGGCAAGTATAACATAACTGCTCTTCAGTTGGATGACTGTAACTGTTGCCATTCAGTCATGTTTCTCTGCAAATACATCAGCTTTGTATTCAACTAGACAAGCCGAAACTGAGCAAGTGCATTTAGGACTAAACTGAGACAAGATCATGATTTCAGTATCCATATTTTTGTGATCTTTGTTTGGTGATTTACCATGAGGTTGTTTCTGATGCAAAATATGTGCCTTGGCTCTCCAGGTTGGAAAACACTGACCTAATTCATCTCATTAATTAAAAAAAATAAGTACATCTCTCTCTCTCTATATATATATATATGTATGTGTGTGAATAGATCCAGTGGTTAGCACGTCGACCTCACAGTGCAGAGGTACCTGTGTTCAATCCCTGTGTGGAGTTTGCATGTTCTCCCTGGTTCTGCGTGGGTTTTCTCTGGGTACTCCATAGAGCGTTCACGCGTAGCCCCTGAAAACAGCTTACACCGAACCCTGCTCAGGAGGTGGTTTAAAAATTTACTCTGGAGCAAATGCTCGTTTGCGAGGCAGCACCGATATAAAATCGGATGTGTGAATGCTACAGGGGTAGACTCGTTACGCGTGAGAAGAGTTGATTACATACTGGTATTGCATAACTTGCATCCTGGGTATTTTGCACTTCTTTCCTCTCTCTCTCTCTCTCTCTCTCTCTCTCATCCTTTTATGGTGTCTGATAGACCACAGCGTTGATTTGTTTGAAGAAGTATAAACCATGGTTTTTCAATATGTCACAAACAAGGCGGGGAAAAGGAAGTACACTTTCAGCATGTGCATGTTTTATTTCCGTATTATTAGTGGACGTGCAATACGCTTCTCTTTTGTAAGCAACTTTATATGTGTGAACGCGCCACAAAATTTACACTGGCGTAAGATATATTGCAACAAAATACATCGGTGCAGCACCGATGCAAATGTGTGCCGTGTGAACACCCCTTAAGTTTTGTGACGATTGTGGGGTTTTCCTTTTTTCAATGGAAGGGTACGAGTGCATTTACAGTACTTTTATTTTCCTTGAGGCTTTATGCCATCTAAAGTGTCAGAGGACACTTGTCAAGTTTCACCATCAGCACTTTGAAGTTTACAATCAGTGAGGTCTGTTCTACCACTGCTATTGGCAGGTGAAGGCAAGTGTGACTTTTGCTGTGGTAGCAGTATTAGTTTCAAAAGTATTTAACTGAATTGTGAACTGAGCAGCTGTTTGAACTGCACAGGCATTTACAATGCATCAAAGTGCGCTGCATCCATGCAGCGTCCGCTGGCAGTGAGGTGAACAGGAGAGCCGGGCAGCAGGGAGAGCTGGGTCTGAGGAGACCTACTCTGGCTGGGCTCGGGCAGATGTTGGATTAGCCTCCACCTCTTCCACCGTCTCCATATCTCGTGCTGCACCTGCAAGAGCATCCCCTTAAAATGCTGATATAAAATTTGGCCTCATTAGTAGTGCAGTTGTTCACATAGCTACACAAACAGCATACGTAGGTCAGATGTGAATGTGAATGATTAGTCTGATTTATCTGATACTATCTAATCCTTTCAAGATATGGAGTGAAAATTCTTGTATTATAATATATCACACAGCTGTTTGTTTGAATAAAAATATCAGTAAATAAAGAAGAAAAGCTCATAATAATAAAGCCTCATATCAGTCGGCTAGGATTTAAAACAGCTTCCGTGTTCCATTGAAGAGGGTGTGATCAAAGAAAATTAAAGGAGGTACAATGCTTCCATATTACACAGTTTTTACCTCTCCGTTCATGAATGCGTAGAGGAGAGCGACCACAAAACCCTCAGAAAAAAAAAAAGTACATTAGGTTATGTATTCGTCATTGCAACGAGTTGACATCAGTTCACTTCTTTTACCTGCACGGATGACAGAGCCAGCTCGACAAAGGTCCAGATCTTAAACATTAAGCTGCTGACTTCAACAGGCAAGAAAACAAAGAGGACGTACTGCAGGCCAAACAGGACCACCAGGAAAAATGTGGATTTCATGAATTTCCTGGTCAAAGGAGCAGTCGTTTATTTTCACCTGAGAATGCCACACGTACAATATCGTGTATCTGCACAGTCATATGAAAACCAATATCAAATGGTGGGCAGTGCATTTGTGACTTGGGCCGTCAGTGGGGAATTAAATGGCCTAACGCACCCTTTAACCCATTTAATCCCCACATTTTCCCAGATATTTAAAAGTCAAAATCAGGTGCCATTGGTAGCCCTTTTAAGTTATCAGTAATACATTTTTTAGAGCCCTGTAAATTAAATCATTGTTGTCCTTCACAAATGTGACCTGTGGGATTAAATGGGTTAATCCTACTGCTATTACTGTGCAAATAATAGACAAAAATGCAATATAACATGGTGTATGTAGCATGGCAGAGAGCGAGAGGCATTTCACATCTTTGAGATGAATATCATTTTACTAAACCAAGAAATGTACTGCCTGTATCTTCCCCCAAAAACCAAACCTCTACAATGCAATATGAATTGTAGCAGTTCACAATCAATATTGATCTAACAACACAACAAAAACATATGCATTTCCAATAAAATAGATCCTACTAAGCGGAATTGGCACGGCTCGTTAACTGTGTAGTCGGACTCAATGAAGCTACTCCACCGTACTTACGATTGGAAGCTGGAGAGCAAAGAGAACACCGATAAAATGAGGACAAGACTGTTTTAAGGAAATGAACACAAATTCAATTATGTGGTGAATGTACGCTGCAAATCGTCCAGTGTTAAAAGTTAGAGCACAGTGTTAAAAACATTGGCATTAACATCACTCGGTAATAAAATAGCCTGTGTATTCTAGGATGTAACATTGATAGGTTGTGAAGCTGGGGCAACGCCTCACACTCAGACAATTTTCTTCAGCATCATTTTGTCCCTCATTTGCATGATGGAATCAAACAAAGGAAGGCAAAAATGTCACATGATGATATTTGATGAAAATAGAATTTGCTTTGGTAACTTGGTTTAGAGTAGAGGTGTCAAATTATCGCGTTAATTGTGAATCATTAATTACAGTCCTATTTAGCGCATTATGTTTTTAATCGCGTTAATCTAAATTTTAATCTCTCACTTTATTGTTTCTCTAGGTAGGTTGCCTTTTTCTAATAGCCCTTTTTATGTGTTGTCTTCCTGTGTTCGAGTTGTTGAGGGTGGGGAAACAACTGTCAGTCACAGCCTGAAGCAGAACGGATTAGCTGTCATTATGTTTGGGCTTGTTTAGCATAAACTGATTGGCTCCCATTGGAGTTGGGAGGGCCAGGTAAGCAGCAGTGAGGAGAGGAGAGGTGAAAATGGAGGAGCATGTAGAGTTCTCAGCTCAATGAATGGAAAATGTACATTCCAAAAATTCCCTCACGGCAGCACTATTGATAAAGGTAGAATGTTGTGCCTAATTTGTAAGGAGTTTGCTTACCACCGAAGCAGCTGAAGTTTAGTCTCCCACATTAATGCAAAGCACCCAGTCGAGAGCCATAGCAAAGCTCTTGGCCAAACTAAATTTGAGGAGAACACCCGTCGTACGGGGCATGAAGTCTGAATAGCTGCTGTGTCCTCTGTAGCCTACCAGAAGTGGTTGGATGTTTATTTCAGACCTTTATTTTGTCATGATGAACAGTGTTATTTCTGAAGTGCTAACTTATAGCACTGTGATTTAAGGGTCTGTTTTATTCTTTATTATCTGAAGCAAGTTCAGTGTTCAGTATTTGTATTGCTCAGAAAACTGTTCTTAAATGTTTTTGATATGTTAAACTAAGCACTTTTTATGGACCCGATCTTCTATCTTATTTTGAAATTATTTGGAGATTTACAAAAAATAAAACAGTGGTATTCCCCCTGGTGGTCGAAACTAAAGGTTGCAGGTAGGACTTGGGACTCGTCTCAGATACAGCACACATTAATGCAAAGCACCCAGTCGCGAGTGCATCCACAGCTAACGTTAGCAAAGAAAGTGTTAGCAATAGAACGAGCTAAAGTAAAGCTCTTCGCCAAACTAAACTCGAGGGGAACACCCCGTGCACGTGGCATGAAGCCAGCATAGTTTCTGTGTCCTCAGTAGCCTACCAGAAATGGTTAATGTTTATTTCAGTTTATTTTCTCATAATGAACAGTGTTATTTCTGAAGTGCTAACTTACAACACTGCGATTTAAGGGTCTCTTATTTATTTTTTATAATCCAAAGCAAGTTCAGTGTTGAGTACTTGTATTGCTCAGAAAAATGATCTTACTGTTTTTGATATGTTAACCTAAGCACTTTTTATAGACATGATGTTATATTTTTATTTGTATTTTGTAATTATTTGGAGATTTACAAAAACAAACAAACCCTGGCGGTCGAAACTAAAGGTTGCAGGTAGGACTTGAGACTAGTCTCAACTACAGCAGCAAGTGCCCAACTCGGGAACGACCTCCAAGCGGTGTTGGGCATGCCTTCGGGCTTCGAACAGTTCCCAGTCAACGGCCGACAACCGGGTCTGCAGCTTTAGGAGCCGCTTTGGGACCAGGTTGGCGGTTGTTCAACAACAACAACAACAACAACAACAACAACAACAACAGCAACAGCAGCAAGTGAATGGCTAGGACTGCATCTGTTCAAGTCTGTTTACAAACAATGAAAGACTTTATAATGCCACTTTGTAAATCGTTTGATCTGCCTCAATAATGTAATGAATTACAAATGAAAATAGGGGTTTTCTCAACACTTTTTAGATGAGATTAAAATATAGATTAATTAGATCAATTAATTACAGATCATAATTAATTAATCTCACATTTTTTTAATCGCTTGACAGCACTCATCTAAACACTCAACAGTGTCATTATTGCTGAACTGTCAACATCACATTTTGTTGCTGTGACACACTATTGGATGTTGAACATTTAATACTTTAGTAAATGTTACTTCAACACCAGGTAGTGTAGTTACATAGACACTTAGCCGGAATTAAAATGATCCCTCCAAGCTGTTGAATCAACACTATCAGATTTGCAGTGTAGGTCAGTGCTTGTCTTAGTGTTTGGTTCAGCAGAGAAGGCCTTGCAGGCACTGACTGCATACCACTGCCAGTACAAACTGTCAAATTATGTCTGTACAAAGATAATACTGGTTGGAGACAGTCAGAAAGGGTATTGATTACGCCTCTTTTAAGCATCTTAATCCGGTAACCAATAATTTCAAAACACCTTTCACGATGATGTGGTTTTACTTTGGGAAACCGCTCTGAGAGTTTTCAGTCAAAATTTAGCATTATTGTCTATCAAAGCACATTTGTTGACGCAGCTCTTGTATTGTACCACATGAAACTGTGCAGATGCAGGCCAGCTAATGATTTTGGTGAGTGCATGGGGCATTTAAACAGGACAAAATCGGGGAAATACCTACTTGTAACGGCAGAATTCGTTTCCCTGTGCATCTGGCATTCTCAATTTGCTCAACAGGATCCTCAAAATACCCAAGAAGAAGAGGAGATTCATCTGAAGTGTAAAAAGATATTCATCACGGATGCTTGATCAACGGCGAACATGCTGCTATCTGAAAAAGAAGGGAATTGCTTACAAAAATGGTCAGCAAAACTGGCACTCGAAGTATCCACCAAATCCACTCATGTCTTCTTGTTTCCCAGCAGCTTTAGGGGGAGGGAAAAGATACGCTCATCTTCTCAGAATCAGTTTGATGTAGTACTGAATGAAATATAATGTTACCCCTCATTCTCATATGAATACTTGACACATCCCCAGGAGAAAATAACAATCACTGGCAAGCCTGCATGACATATGCACACATGCGCGCGCACACACACACACACACACACACACACACACACACACACACACACACACACAATGAAAAACGAGGAAGAAAATAGTTAAACATTTGAATTTTCCTAAACAGGTTCTCCCTACCCCAGCTGAGCAAGATGTACCAAGTGAGGTGCTTCTTTGGAGAGAAGAGGTAGCAGCTCACTAAAGTGAAAAGGAAATGACCCTCCACCAGCAACCAGTTGTAGTTGGCCAGGATGGAGTAGTTGGACAACATCAGAGCAACTTTACACGCTACCTGACAGTCCAAAGGGAGAAGGCGTATTTTGTATTTGTTTATTTTTACATGCTGGATAGCGTTTGTCCACATTAATAAACTTACCAGTGACTGTGTGTCTCATTGTTCACATGTACTATGCAACGAATATGCTGATATCTAGTGGCTACACTAAATAATGCATCGGTCAGCATTGCCTCCAACTTTCAGTTTATCACTGATGTAACGTTGTGCTTCTGTGCGTGTATGTGCGCAAAACCTCAACTTTGTTTCGGGGTCGGTGACTGTCAATGGTATATCCCAACTTTCCATTTGAATTAATGTGAGTGCCCATACAGTTTAAGATTTCATTTATTCATTCAAGATATGAAGTTGTAACGTTTAGGGAATGTCTGAATGAGGATTGTCTTTGCAGGGGTACGGTACCACTGTTATACCACCCCAGTAGGAATCTGGTTTCAATATGACATCAAAATCCAATCTTCAATATTTAATTGATGTCAAATTGATGTCACGTGCCGACTGGGACATTTGAGTCACAGTTCTAAAGTTCGGGGTTCAAATCTGTGCTAAAGCCTTCCTGTGAAGAGTTTACATCTTCTCCTTGTGCTTGCGTGTATTTTCTCCGGGTACTACAGGTACATGCATATTAGTTCAACATGTAAGAGTAACATTCCTGTCATCTCATCAACCACCATATCTTTTCTGAAGGCATTTGTTTCATGTTGGAAAAGTGCATGTTCTCCGGTATTATATTTCTAAATTTAAACCAAGAAATTAAAAAAGATACCGGGTAATAGTCACAGTGGTACAGCTCTTCGTTTGTAAATAGCAGCGAGTCCCGGAGGAAGATGAAGACTGCTTTCAGGATGAAGGAGATGAACAGCTGGATGTGAATGTGGTTTCTGGTGCAGTGCAACTTCCTGAGCAAAGACACGCACAGTTAATGTGCTATTTACAATATTCTGAGAGGCGGGCTCATGGTTCTCACCTAAAGAGACAGAGAATTGTGACTGCAAGAATTAGAGATATGAGCGAGAGCGCATATCCGGTCGTATACATCATCTTCACATAGGAGAAATACAAATGGGAATCAGGTGACTGGTGAAAGAAAAGAGAACGTCATTGTACAAAATTCAATAGCTTCGATGAATGACACATTGCAGATGTTTATAAGATGATGCAAACCTCGGAGAGAAAAAGAAGCGTCTCATTGAAAGTATAACCACATGCATCTTCATGTGGAATGAGAAGGTCCGTCCAACCACTGGAAGTGCAGTTGCGATACACTTTACCTTCAAAATAACAAGGACAGTAATTGAAAACAAATATTTGAATGGCCAAATAAATGGAGATTTCTGCAGACACTTGTGATTGTGTCATTTATTTATCCTTGCTTAAATTCTCGGAAAATAATTAACTACAAGTAATAGCTGGTCTTGGTTAAACGTATGCTAGCTATGTTGATAATACGTTAATAATGTTATATGCATAATGTATTTTACCTTCTGCATTGAACACCTGTGGACACGGTTGAGAAACAGTTTCTCCAAGCGAAGCAGGAGGCCAGCAATTTAGGTCATCCCACATTCCATGACAGTTTACGCTCATATTGCTTTCTTTTGTGGAAAAAAAATATTTTAATGAAAAACAAAAACAACGTTATAATGATGACCACTAGATGTCATTAAAATACTGCATCGCATTGCTTTAGGCTTCCTTTGAGCACATCTTTTGAGAGTGGCCGGAGTGTTTGAACCTATTTTTTTGTTTGTCTGTCCGTTTTACATTATTTAATTTGCAATTTAAAAGTAACGACTCACCCGAACGGAATCGTTGCAGATCTTCCATGCACCTTTCTTCTTCTTTCATAAATTGAACATGCGGATGGCAACTTAATGACCATTTTGCCTGTAAAACAACAAAAAAGTGCTTTTCTTTCTTTCTTCCTTTAATTAAAATTTGGGCATGCCATATTCACCTGTGGTATAAGTAGCACGCCAACGAGTCCAGCTTTCATCATTGTGCCGTCCAAGTACATTCTGCCAATTAAAAGAACTATAACATTCAAATATTTGACCTAAAATAGAATCATTCCATCGTGCATTTTGTTTAACGAGACTGGCTTGTGAGAATTGCTCGTACCCTTTCAACTACAATTCAATATAATAAGCTGGTGAAAAAATTAAACTTATCTGAACTTTCAGAATAATACCGCTCGTGCGCAATCGCGTGAATCAATTACTCTGAGGTAGTTTCATAAGAATTTACAGATTTTATATACATATATATGCTTGTTATATCATAAAGAAAATAACGGTATGGTGTAAATTTTATTCACCAGCGAAATGTTCTAGCAAGGAGCCTATAACTTTATTTTGAAGGCAAAGTTCAAGTTCCCCCGGTTCTATTTTGAACATCATTCACGGCTTTACAGTGATCGGTGAACTCGAGAGTATACCTGAGTTGCCATTGGTTCACATGGCTTTTGAACCCACCCCTTCGAGCTAAACTATCACCTTGGCAACGAAAGCGTTTGTCGCGTGTCATACATCAAAAACAATTTTAAAAAGGAGTTTATATTGGGATTATATTATCCTGTTGAAGTCAACAAATGGTCGCTTCAAGATGGCACCGTCGTAGATGGTCTTAACATCTACAAAACAATGTGAGCGAAGCATGGCAAAATATTTAGTTACTAGATTGTAATGCGTCATGAAGAACCAACGTCGGGCTTTACGTAGAGTGCAAATGATGACGGTTTCCTTACGGGCTGCACATTGTTTTCTAATTTTGTTTTCCCACGAGACGATGGTAAAACTGTGTTAAAAATGGCGCCAGTCAAAAGGTATAACGAAATGACTGTTGTTAGCCCTTTAGCCTTCTGGTTGACGCCGTCAGTGTTACTTATGAGACAATAATACATGTTGACATCCATCTATCCACTTTCTTTTCCACTTTCCACTACATAGGTTCTCGGGGACTTGGCGTCTAACCAATGCAGACAACACTGGACTGGTTGCCAGTCAGTCACAGTGCACATATAAAAGAGTCACTGAGTGGGAACTGAGCCCAGGACGTTAGGCGAGTGAACCACTACACTATCAGTAATTACGTGTTCCTTTAAATCTAGCATTTTATCAATTATGGTCACAATTGCAGCGATGGGAGTTTCCCCAAACAGAACATTTGAATTACCTGCTTGATTCATCATATAAAATAAGTACACTGCTTGTCTCATGTACAGTTCTCCAGCTGCTTGTCGTTGGTCTTGCACAGCTGCGACTGACCCGTGACTCCCTGGAGGATGGCCATCTCTGCTCCCCTGACGCCGCTTCCTCTGACCCAGTTGGTGGAGGACGGAAGGAGCAGCGTGCCGAACCATCTCCTGGAGTCCAGTACATATTGAGCGGCATGATGGCTGCATTTAGTTCACTACTTAATAACGTTTATTCTACCATGCATTATTCTACCATGCATACACATGTTAACTAAATGAAGGGAATCCATTTGGCTCGTAATTCAAAATCCTAACTTTTTTTTTTACCCACACAGAAATCTATGTCAAAGAGAAGAGCAATGGCTTGATCCAAGTGGATCCTTCTGAACTTCATTTCAGTGGCTTCAAGCTAGAGAAGGACTATGTGAAGAGCGTGGTGAGAAAAATCTAACTCTAATCTGCATGTTCTTAATGTTCTGCTCTAATTCATCCCAATTTCTTAATCACAAGTAAACATTAAATATACAATTAGCTCGCATTATAAATTCCTCTCATTTGAGTTGATGAATGAATGAAGACATGATTTTCCATCATATATGCTTGATGAATGTCGATGTAAGCACCGAGTGCCGAAATGGTGCTCTCGAGTGCACATGATGAAACCCTTTTCCCTTCTACTCAGAAACTAATCAACATCTCATCTCGAGTGCTAAATATTCACATCATCCCCACCCAAACCAAGCATTTCCGAACAAACTACGCCAAAAAGGTATGTTTAACCGCAGTAAGGTGAAGTGCCAACTTTGTCCATTTTGACTTATCTGACTTCCCTCAAGTGTCGTCTCATTCCTGGCCTCGCCTACACAGTGAAGGTCAAATTCTGTCCCCACGAGTGGACTCGTGTCTCTGACTGTATTCGGGTTCACTGTGAGGTAAGCGTGCAAGCAACCTTCTCGTGACCTTGCCTGCGTGTTCTCATGGCCTGTGCCATGTCTGCTCTTGCTCTGCACCCATGTTAAGGACGATGAGAACCTTTTAATTCCAGTTCACGCTTACCCCGCTACCGCTCATGTGCATATCCCGGACGCGTTGACTTACCAGCTGCGCCGCTTGGACAGAGGTATGTGTTTGTGTGTGTGAGTATGAATCTTTGTCAATGTATTTCTTGCAGATAAGCAAGAACAAGCTAATGTTTTAATGTGTGACCTGTCCTACAGCGTGAGCCACATCATTCCACTGAGCTGCAGATCTCCTGCCGATTTGGAGTTTGAAGTGCACCTCATTGAGCCACATGAGGCCTTTTCCATTCACCCACTCACAGGTAGGTATAACTTGACAACATTTGTGTAAGCTGTCTGCCTAGTTTCCTTAGCTCAACTCAGCACCGTTAACACAACCTTTCTGGAGTGCAGCTCTGCTGTGTTTTCTCCCAAATACTTGCTTGTCCGTTGTGTATTTAATAAATCATGGCTGAGGAAGCCGCACTTTCCACACGTTAATCTTGTCCATGCACTGGGAAGCATCAGCACTTGAGTTTGGAACTCTACCAGATGTGTTGTAACGTGAGGTTATTTTGGTTGCTTTTTAAAATGCAATGGCCGCTAGCTGTTCCCTATCAATACAAAGTAGGTGAATACGGTAATTGTATTTTGTGGAGATCATCATCATGATCAGCATCATCATCAGCATGGATTTTGACCATGGTTCTGTTTTTCAGGTGTGATCCCAGCCAATGGTCAATCAAAAATCACCATTACCTTCAGACCATGCCGCTATGAGACATGTCAGGTTACCGTTCGGCTGCTTGTCTCACAATTCAACACCAAATCCTACCTCTGTACTGTTACCGGAAGCTCCGCCCCTCTTCTCGCTGTCAGGTATTCGCAGAATAAGTTACAGCAGTTCGCTCGAGCACCAAATAAACACACTCGTGTGGCTTTGGCTATTCTCTTCCATTGCTTTATTGTGTTCCCGTGAGAAAGAGGATGCCATCCATCATCTACAACCGCTGCATCCATGACACGATCCTCAATGTTATGTCAGCCTAAAAGTTAATCATTCGTGGACATGATGCAATTATGACAAGATATTCAGTACTTGAACCAAATAGTTGAACTAAATGCACATTTTTATAGCATCATACAAAAAAAAAGCAGATGTTTAGCTTTTGCTTGACGGCATTGCTTCTCTATATATTTTTTTAATGTTTATTTCACCTGCTTGGATTAGGAACTTGCTCTTCAGGGCACACAGGCCAAAAGTAAAGGATCTTTACCAGCCATCCAAGTCCAAAGTCCAGTCAAA
Source organism: Hippocampus mohnikei (assembly GCA_026261675.1). Taxonomy (NCBI): domain Eukaryota; kingdom Metazoa; phylum Chordata; class Actinopteri; order Syngnathiformes; family Syngnathidae; genus Hippocampus; species Hippocampus mohnikei. The sequence goes on along the minus strand of JAKGUB010000822.1, from coordinate 6,862,368 downwards.
CAAAAGTTTGCCAAGGATGTCGTCAAACCCAAGGTAATGCTTCAGAAGTTTCTTCACTTTTTTTCTATTGGGTCATTTTCTGTGCATCATGATGCAATGAAGTTAGAGCTGAGCTGCTGAATTATGCATTTTACGGCACACTATTATGACCAAGGAGCAATGTAATTTTCCCTCTGCTTCACCAAACACATTTCTCTTCACTTCATGCTGCGACTGCTTCACATATCCTCCTGCAGGGTGCCTTAGGGGGTCCAAGTGGGAGCAAGCCAGGACCAAAGCCACTTGTGGATGCCTCCACTCATGCAGGGGTGGCAAAGATGTTGCAGAAGGACAGCAGCAAACTTGGCACTGAACACCCGAGTGAGGGTATGTGCGTGTCACTGAACTACCCCTGCTGCTGTGTGGATGTTGGATTGTCTGAGCCCCCTTATTTTTTTTTTTAAATCCTTGTTAGGTCTTCAGACCAGGCAGAAGAAGGAGGCTCTTTTCCTTAAAAGGGTTCAACAAAATGTTAAAGAAGAGCAAATCAACCGACTGAAATTGTAGGTTTAATCATAATCCTCTTTTCCTTGAGTGAGTTTATCGGTTTGATCTTTGCATTTACTTTTGTTTTATTTCAAATTATGTCTGCCTTACCCACTTCACTTACGACAGTGACATTTTGAGATGCACCGATTAGCGAATTACTACCATCAAACATCATAGATGTTGCATCTGACATTCGTACCTTGACGCATGGACAAAAACTGTCACGTAATCCAAAATCTTGTCGAAAATCTTTTCAACTGAGTCAAACTGTTCGTGCCGGGACGTTCCAAGTCAATATTTTGTTCCATTGGCGGCTCGGTGGTTGAGTGGTTAGCGCAGCGACCTCACAGTGTAGAGGTACCGGGTCGATTCCAGCTCCGACCTCCCTGTGTGGAGTTTGCATCTTCTCCCTGTGCCTGCGTGGCTTTTCTCCGGGTGCTCCGGTTTCCTCCACATTCCAAAAACATGCATGGCAGGCTGATTGAGCACTCTAAATTGTCCCTAGTTGTGAGTGTGAGCGCGGATGGTTGTTCGTCTGTGTGTGCCCTGCGATTGGTTGGCAAGCGGTCCGGGGTGTCCCCTGCCTACTGGATGAAGACAACTTGGATAGGCTCCAGCACCCCCCCCGACCCTTGTGAGGAAGAAGCGGTTCAGAAAATGGATGGATGGATGGATTTTGTTCCATTTCCACATCCTGTTTGGGCACTAGCCTACTGTCCCGATACTTTTGTTCATGTCATGAATATCATATCACCACTAGACAAGTTCATCTGGGTAAGGATCCAGTGTCAGAATCGACCAGAAGCCAGGTATTGGAGGACAGGCTGGTTGCTTTGCAACAGTACAAGGTAAACGCGATTGTACTTCTACCATACATCTTTGCACCGTTCCTGAACAGTTTTGATTGGAGCAATCTTGCCTTGTGCTCATGTCATGACTGCAGGTCAGGAAGGGAGATGTAAGGCGTGAGGAAGACTTTACAAGCGGACCTCCAAAACTTTACTCAATACGACTCATTTGTGACGCAGGGCAGGTAAACACAGCGTTTTACCTCAAGGGTGGCTTTGTTTTTGCTTTCCAAACAGGCCCCTCTCACATGAAAACATCACTGCTGCTTGGGGAATCTACACGCACATTTAGTATTTAGTTTGTCGAGGTCTGAGGAAATAGTTTGACATGTGCTCAGTGGGCCTCATTCACTTATTGCGTGTACACACCAATTCATTGGTATCTTTGTGCTTAAATTCGTGCTGATCCTGCAAACAAATTGAGAACGTCCTCAGACCAGCCTGGGGAGGGAGAGATAGGATATTGTGGTCGCCGTGATTTTTTCGCCGTCCTCCGAGTCCTCCGCGTGTTCATTTGAATTCGGGCTGAGTTGAGGTGTGAAATCAGAGGCTGGAAACGGAGAAGTTTCTTCAAGAAAATTTTATCAGAACGTTCAGGGCCCAAGTGTGATACATACAATGGCTGTGGTCAAGGCACAAATGCGCAGGGTCAATACTCCAAGGCAAATCTTAAATACTCTCGACAGGGCGTAGCTTTCAATGGATACTTCACTTTCGGTTTCCCGAATTACTGTCGCGGCATATTCGTTTTCCCTAAAAGCTGTCCCAGCTCGTTCGTTTACGAGTAACTGTTGCAGTACTTTCGTTGACCTAGAAATTAGAAACTGTTCCAGTGTTTGTTCAAACAGTACTTAGGTGTAAAACCGCAAGTCAGCGAAGGGGATGCATGCACAGCGTTATCTGATTTTCATCTGCAAAGTTGACCATATTAGTCTTGCCACGATGGCAGTTCAAGTCAAGGTCACACCACAAGCTTCAACGCGAAGTCACGTCAAAATAAGTCAAAATGTGTCTGTTTAAAATTATACTTTCAAGCTGATAATGCACATAACTAAATAATAGCTTCAAGCCGTGCACACAAATAATGATGATCAGGTTTGAAAAAAAATACAACCTCACAACATTTTACCCCAGATGTATAGAAACAAGTCATCAACTGGCAATAATAGCTTAAATCGTTCGTTTGCTGAGTCGACAAATGTTGTGAACGTGAAGGATGCTTCCCAACACTTGAAGCTCCTGCTGTTCTCGTGTGCGCCTGTGCACGCAGTTTGTGCTCTGTGAATACATCCGCCGCTGCTGGCGTGTCTGCAGTTATTACGCAATGGGCAGATTGCACTAGTACGCTTTGAGTGCGCACCCAGAATAGCCATTTATCCACTCACATTTCTCTGTTTATTCAAGGCACATTGTCATATTGATCAAGTACACATGCATGCTACAATACAACACACATGTCAACGACTGTTAACAAGATCAAAGGCACACACACACACACACACACACACACTGAGGCTTGCTTGTGGCATCACTCTGACTAGCATATATAGATATTCTCTGACTTGTTCCAATGCTAATTTCACGAATGCTATTGACTACAAATCTCTTTTTGTTGTCCTATTTTTATCCATTACTATCTACCGTAATTACTAACAATTTGTGCACTGTTTGTTCATTCTCGGCTCTGAAGTCATTTTTCCGTTGCATGTTTTGTGCGCACGCTTCTGTCATTTAACTTTGGAATGGTTTCAAAATGACTGACATCATCACTGTCAGTTTCTGTGCTGAGCAAGCTTTGCGATGACAGGAGCATTTTGAAAATGGGATCAAGTTATGAATGTTTTTGGGCCATCTCTTGTGTCTTATAAACCTTCAGTATTGGCTGAGATGCCGTTAAACAGATGCCCGTTTATAGATAAATTGGGGAACATTTCAGCTCTCGTTTGAAATTCACTCTGATTCATCAACATGCACGGTGCTCGGAAGAAACTGGGCCGGTATGCACGCATCATGAATCCGAGGGCAATTATGCATACGCGCTCAACTTACTCGCTGAGTAAGAACACTTCTCGGCATTTCTTCGTGAACAAACCCCATTGTCCTGACACCATGTACACGTGTGAGAGTATTACATGCATTTATGGATCCCCCTCTAGGTCCCCAAGGGAGCCCCATCTTTCCAGTTTCACCCCAGCTTTCAGTGGGTGCTAAAACAGAGGGCCTTAAAACTCTTCCAGCAGGCAGCACGCAGGGTATGCACACACACACACACACACACACACACACACACACACACACACACACACACACACACACACATCCTTCAAATTGTTTCATTAAAATATGTGCTTTTTGCACAGTCCTTCATGCTGAAGAGAGCGATAATCCCACAGGGACGTATTTTTCGAAACAATAAAAAAAAAAGGCGGTTAAAACACTAGTTGTGTGTGGACGAACAGTCCCAATGCAACAATCTGTGCCAGATTAAACCTGCACTGTGCTGCCCTCACAGGTCGTGATGCAGTGTCGCATGAAGCGGACCTTGGCCTTGTGGAGGAATCTACCAGACGCTGCGGCAGGCTTGCTCTCGGCCAATAAAGGTCTTTATCACCCCTGAGCGCTTGCTTGAAGTGAATGTCCAGGTCCCCAAAAGAGCTATTTGTGCATTGCTGTGTGCATTGGTTCACGATGCGAAGGTGACCCTCCGCGTCGGTTCAAGTTAGCTTCTGTCATTTGATGTTTCTCAGTTGAAGAGGAGGAGGCATGTGTTATGAAGATCACCCCAGAGAGAATCTTTCCATCTTCCTTCCCACTTTTCACAGATGAAGCTGATCCGCTGGTGAGTACTTTCTGGGACCAAAAGCGCAAATTCATATCAACGCCTATGTCATTAACAAAACAGTACTTGAATAATCAATTGACTTTTTTTCAAATCAGAATGTGGTGTGACATCAAATCTGCCTTCTCATGAAATCATAAAAGAGAAGCAGTTTACATGATGCCTGTCTATAGTGACTATAAAAATGTCCCCCGAATGTTGTGGCGGGGTCGCGCATGGGCCAAAGGATTGAATTTTGGTGCATCTCCACAACACAGCAAAGTAGAGCATTTTTTTACATTGCCATGACTTATTTCTTTATGAGGAACACAATAAGTCTGACAAAACACACGTGTAGCATTGTGGGTATCAATGAAGGCGTAAAATTTGATGCAGGTCTGATTTAGTCTTGTTCCACATTTGCAGAAATCTTTGTGCACTCCTTTGTTCGATTCTAGTTTTGTGTGCAAAGGTAGATTTTTTTTTAAATGACTACAATTTTTTTTGGGGGGGGGGGCGTAGGGGCCTCAGTATATTGTGCAGGTGTCATGTTACCTAATGACGTGGTCGCTGAAAGTTGAAATGTTTTTTTTCTGAAACTCGCTGACTCTTGAAATACAGTATGTCTTCCCAACTAAAAGTGCACCTTTGAAGAGGTTTTACTTTGTCCAAGTAAATGTGTTATTAAAACAGTTATGTGACGGTGATAGGTTTGTCTTTCACAGAATTTGGTACCTATAAAATTTGAAGGCAAAACATTGATGGGTGCCCATCGCAAAAATGTGTTGACAATTTTCGTGACAGTCCTACCTACTAGCTATTGTCATTTTAGCATCTTTTTAACGCTTGGGACCAAAGTGCTACATTATACTGGACATTCATTCATTCATTCATCTTCCGAACCGCTTGATCCTCACTAGGGTCGCGGGGGGTGCTGGAGCCTATCCCAGCTGTCTCCGGGCAGTAGGCGGGGGACACCCTGAATCGGTTTCCAGCCAATCGCAGGCCACACAGAGACGAACAACCATCCACGCTCACACTCACACCTAGGGACAATTCAGAGTGCTCAATCAGCCTGCCATGCATGTCTTTGGAATGTGGGAGGAAGCCAGAGCACCCAGAGAAAACCCACGCAAGCCCGGGGAGAACATGCAAACTCCACACAGGGAGGCCGGAGCTGGAATCGAACCCGGTACCTCTGCACTGTGAAGCCGAAGTGCTAACGACGGGACTACCGGGCCGCCCGTTAAGATTTATTGATTTGACCTATTTTTGACCTGGTCAATATTTTCAAAATTATTCAGTTATTTACATAGAAGGTCAATCTGCTGGAGAAGCATGACAGCAGAGTAACACAGTGCCTCAGTGTAACGCAACTACATGGTAATGGTTGTATGGTGGCCCCACAGACTCATGTTCATCAAAATCTTCCCCTGAGATGTCATGGAGAGACCCAGTCCTCTTAGTCACTAAGAGCCTTCCGATCTGGCCTTTCAGAACTTGACTGAGCAATGCCACTTTCTTTCTTTGTGCGTTCTCAAGCTTCTCTGAACCTGAGCGTGAGATACAACATGATGAATGTCATTATTCCCTGACTCATCTTGCCTTGAAATGGTGGTGTATATAAACATGACCAAATTTGTTCAAGGCCCGACCAGTATTTGGCTGCCCCATTTTCCGACTTGATTTCATTGGATGATTCACGAGGCTTGAAACATTTGAGGACACAGTGCCAGTGCCTTGTTTTTCATGCTGCATTCACATAAGATGAAAATGAGGGTGGTTGGCGGAGGGCTGCATCAGTAAAGCACCAATAAAAGCGACTTATGAGCTCTCTATTTAGGCTAGACCTGTCAGTGCACTTGCCATACGGGGCTATGCCCATCCACCAACTTGCTTATGACCAATCACGTCACTTCGCCATTCCAAAACTTCAAAACTTGAGGCACGATCTCTTAAAAACTAACAAACTTGAGGCAGAAACCAGCATTTGGCTGCTAAACAGATGAGGTTAGCAGAATGAAATCAGCTTCTAAACAACTTGGGGCTTCGTCTCATGGATGCCCGCCATATAGTCAGTGGAATCGCTCCGTGTTCATTACCGATCAGGCAGCCAAGAAACTTGCCTACGCTCCAGCCGAGTGTGGCTGTGAAGAGTGCCTCATTTTCGGAGACTCGGAGGTGGAGGGCGTAGCCCTCGGAGGTGGACTCGGAAAATAAATTAGTCAAGCTAACCCTGCTAGATTGAAATTGAATACATAATCCCCTATGTTTTATGAAAAGCCTTTCGAATGCATTGTGTTGATATTTTGGGGACTTAATCAAAGACAGCAAATCTGGCAATGCATCTGAGCTGCTCATTTCTTCATTCTCTTATACGTCAACGGTGGAGAGTCTAATCCTTGGGATATTTTCAGCGGTTGAAGTGGACATTAAGCAGATCTGTCCACATAAATTTTGGTGCCAATTGATCACCGTTTTGGGTAATTATGAGCAAAGTATGTTCAATGATTTTCAATGGACAAATATTGTCTGGTTTCTCCTGTGACTCCCATCCAAACATAGGCAGAGGGAGGGAGGGGTGTTGGGGGGCTAGTTATATTGTCGACTGGAAATGGGCGTAGTAAGTTATTTAAACAAATTGACAACATTTAAAATGTAAGCTAATATCACCTCCTGCACTCCCTCCTAGAAAAAAAAATACATCAATTGAGCTTGTTAGTGAAAAATGGACCATCCTGGCTGGACGATCCCTTTAACAAGATAGTGTATGTCGTGAAGAATCTGTGGAAGTTACACTGTTGCATATGAGAGAGGTTGTGAGGTAGGGTTTAATGACAAAAAAATAAATAAAAATTAGCGCACAAGCGAGCTCCGGAAGTGGTTCAAGGCAGTTGGCGAGAAGGTGGATTTCTTGATGAAGCAGGGTAGCAAGGCGAAGCGAAAGGGGTGGGGGGGTCCTATGGGCGAATGTGGGACCCGAGGTGACGAGATGGGGCAAGGTTGACACACAGGCTCTGTCTTTTTTTTGCAGAGAGAGGAAAGTAATTGACTTTAATTTGTACAAGTGGTGTCTGCTTTCTCTTTGCAGGCTCTTGATTTTTTGGCTTTGCCTGTGGATGCCGTTAATGTGAGGGTGACAACACATGTTCCTACCTTCAAGCTTCAAGTAGGTGCAGTTACTGCTCATGTCTCCACGGCAACACATTGTGTGTTCTCACTCACCTCTTGAAATATATTGATGTGTTTGTTACTCTGATTTCTATGATTATTTTCTCTTATTGAGGTTCCTCAGTACTATAAGCTGATGGGCTACCAGCCTGTGTCAGCCTGGGAAGCCTTTAACGCCTTCATTCCCACTACCTTGGCCCGACCACTTCGCACTGGAGATCCAGTAAAGACAAAACACGTAAAGATCAGCCAGTGCCATCATGGATTATCGTATTTACTACGTATCGTTTCTTCATGTTTTTCTTGCCCAGGAGGCTGGTTCCCAGTCACCCACACCAGGGGATGAGGACGAGCAAGATGCCAGTGATCTAAACTTCACATTTCCAAGTGCTCTCCTTCGACCCATTCACGCACACCCACTCAGAATTTTCGTAAGGGTTTTTTTTTTCATTGCTCATTGATGGATAGTTATGAGCAGTGCAAAAGTATTGGTATACACTTTTCCCATGTGCTGTGTGCTGTAGAACCCAGCTCCTGGCCTCCAGGCCTATAAGCCACCCCCTAAATACCTCGAAAGTGATGTGGACTTTCACCTCTGCCCATTGCCTCGGTAAATGTTTCCTCCTCAGTGCATTGCAGCATCAATCTTCCATGGATCATCTTATCGCTTCTGTTATGAAGCAGTATAATCTTGGCCCTCTCTGTGTAGCTATTCCTCTCCTGGGGGCCCCACAACTGGGATGGAGTCTCAAACCTTACAAATGCAGACCCTGGACCCAAAGGTAAACTAATTGCTTCAAGGAGTTTTTTTTCTCTTTAAGCCCTAAGTGAAGAATATATCACGGCAAAGTTTTCTTTGTGATAGGGAGCGATCGTGGGTTGAAGACATGGGACAATTTTGATTTGGTAACTGCAACATGTGTGTCCAGACAGGCTGCTCTCACCAGCAACATCCTGCATGGGTAGGTAACCGAGTCTCCCTGCCATCGAGACGCGATAATACCGTGACTGCATCAGTAACATCATTTTATTACCAAAATGTCTTGAAATTCACACTTTTAGAGGGTACGTGCGTACATGCTTATCCCGAGTGTTTTCACATAATTTGTGTGTCATGGCTGCAACAATTTACGTATTGCAGCAGTACGGGGAGGCCAATGTGAACACACAGGTACGTGTGGGGTCTACTGCTACCCCCTCCCAATAAACAAAAAGTAACGTTTTGTCATACAAAATGAAGCCATTACTGCTCCATAAAAGATATGTGTGTGTGTGTTTGTGTGTCGTTTCGCCACAATGTTCGTACACTTCTTTTTTAACTTCATTACGATTGGATGCCATAGATATGAGCTTAACAAAAACAAACAAAAGAAACTGTAAACTGTACCAAAAATTGCATGTTCGAGAGCCATGTGTACACGTATGACATGATGAGAGCTCGCTATGTTGAACAACAGCTGTGCACACTCCTTTTGAGCTGAGCACCTCTATGGCAATGCCAAACTAATGTCCATGCTTTCCGTTGCTTGCCTTTGTTCATACTATCACCCCTTTGGGATGATCCCCACTGCCAATATGGCGCCACCCAGACGTATCTTTTAGCCAGCTGGTGCTGTGCATCTGTGATCTAACAGTGGAATAACTATTGATTGTGCCACAGTACCAGTCAACGACAGTGGTCAATTCTGGAACTAACTGACTATGACAACTACTGTCCAAAGGTCCATTTTGAGTGGACTAGGAGCTATTTTTTCTCCATCAGTTCCACACTCTTTAAATCAAGGTTGCACTGGATCTCTTGAATATGATTGAGTCATCTTGACCACACCCAGTCAGCATCAGTGTAAGATAGCAAACACATTTGCAAATTACCTTCATAATTTCAGTGTCACAATGAGATGTAAAACTCGAACTAAATGAATGACAATTCCACAAGTGGACTCGATTGGACGTTGACGTGTAACTGATGCCAGGTTGAGCCTCCCAAATGGATATTAGGAAGACCTTACTCCTCAGAGCCTTCAAATGAGGGTGCTGAGGTAGTGGCCCGGAATTTTAACTCAGCGATCAGCGCACTTGACTTCCAAGCTGGTGACGTGGTGGTGATGCAAATTCAAAACCTGAGTATGTGTGGCTCGGACAGCACAGAATTGCCACCATTACGGTAGTGCCATAACCTGGATTGGGAGTAAGGCTTTTGGGGGAAGACTGTACCAAATGCCAGTTTGACAGAGTCTGAACATGAGTGATCGTAAAGCCTCACTCCTTCAATGAAGAGGGTATTGCCGGCTAGCGGGAATGCACAAGAGTTCCAAGCTGGGGATGTAGTGGAGGCATGGGTTTGCAACCCGAGCAGGGGAGGCTGAACAAACAGCACAGAATCGCCACATGCCATCACCCAAAATTCTCTGTGCACAGATATCAAGAAAGGATGTGACATAGGTCACCTTCGAACACTGCAATGTGGTGCCCCACCGTGGCCTTATCAGTTGCATTGAAGAGGAGCTACTGCACGTGTTGATCTTTTAATGAGAGTCAATGGGTACAAAATTTGTGCGCCCCAGACCGGAAGTGTGTCATGATTTCATACAACAGAGCGAAACAACTTTACTCATCATTTACGATGTAGGTTTTATCCTGCAAAGTTAATCCCCATCCATTATCTGTACCGCTTATCCTCATTAAGGCCGTGAGTGGTCTTAATTTTGGAAACATTTTCATTTTAGTCGGAATATTTCATGAAATTGTCTCTCTGCAAGCAAAGTCTTGATGAACACCAGAATGTACAGATATGTCCAGACTAGTTGTTTTAGGGTACCGGTACCCTTCAGTGTTTTTCCTCAAGAGAAATGCAAAAAATACTCAACTGAACTGAGATGAACTCTGCTGCTTAGTGGAAGTGCCTGGGAAGAGGCGGAAAGTAAAATGCTTTCATTCAGTTCAGCCATCCCTCAAAGTGCTTTCAGGCGATTGTAGTTTTATCTTTGCTGTTCAAAAGCAGCTGTTGGGAGTCCTTTCATCAAAGTGAGACCGAGTGGATATCTGTCCTCTGTTCTGTCACGTTCGGTCCAGCTTTGCTGCATCAATCAGCGTGTATTTTTGTGTACGTCCTCCAGTTCTTCTGACTATAACAAAGACATCCTGCCTGTCACATCACCTGCTGCTTTCACCCAGCCTCCTGCTTATCTCTCTGGATTTACAGACAAAAGGTGATTGATACGCTAGAATGATTTACGCCTTATTTGACCGCCATCCTTCTTGATTTTTAACATAATGTAAAAATGGCTGTGCGTCGCAGCCCATATCTGGACCATAACTGTATATTTGTCTGCAAACAGGTCTGAAGTGATGCTAACCCCGAAAATAATCAAGAGAGATTTCCTTTCTGGGTTACAGTGACAACCTTCCACAGGTGGAGCAGCTGGTGAGACTGCTGACATGATATATTGTATGTCCAAGCCATTGAGACACACAGGGCCAAATTCACTTAGGGGCTGAGCGGCTTGTTGCGTGGAGCTAACTGGAAAAAATGGAGCAAACCGAGCATCAGTAACTGAGAGGCCAAGCAGAATGCATCTCTGTTCTGCATTTGCGTGTAATTAAATAGGGTCGTGTTTGGCGGAGAAATTGCCCACCGCTATGCAAATGAGCCTCATCGATAAACAACATCTAATTCAATAACATCAGCGCTAATAGTCACACGTACTTTGGGCCAAGCAAACAACGTCTATGGAAAGCTAGTGTAAAATTGCAGCTGCTCTGCGGAAGCCTCTGTTTTGAGGGGACACAACCTGCAACGTCTGAGCAATGTGAGAGAACGCTCCTACTTGTACAAGATGTGTCGTCCAAAATTTGGGAGGGGCAGATGCAAACTACAGTTGCAAATAAAGTGCAATCGAAGGTGCTCTCGGTGGCAGTAGTTCATTCTTTGTGGATTTGGCCCAGAGTTTTTCGATCCTTGAATACTTCCTTACACAACGAGAGGACTTCCTGTACTATCAATCGGATGTTGGCAAGCATTCATTTTACAGATAGGCACATTGTGTCTCTTTTGGGTCAACCAAAACATGGATAAATGAAATGAAGTGACTGACTTTTAAATCCTCCTCATTCTTCTGGACAACTGAAAGAGGCTGCGTCGTGCTGCTTTTATTCACGTGATATGGTTTTGCTGTTGTTGCAGAGAAATGTTGTTGTAAAAAAAATATGGCAACAAAATAATACGAGGACCAATATTTATTTGATAGTCCATTCATTTCAGCCTTTGCATTTTACATTTACAGCTCATCGGAAGATTGCTAAAGATTGATGACTCAAGCTGCAGGTTGCTCTGTGGCAGGCACCAAAGGCGGCATCTCCAAACAGATGAAGTGGCGTGAGCAAACTGCAGTTGCTTCAAGACCCAGTGATCATCACAAGACTGTTACTGAGCCCCCCCAAACCCACCCCCGACAGACAGACACACACACGCACACACTTTTTGCACAATTTTACAGCCATTAAAAATAAGATACTTTTGTCAAGGGTATACATTTGAATTAATGTCTCTATTCATTTCAGAGCTCACAGGTTGGGTGTCATTTCTGCATGGAAGGGCTTGGTGGTCCATTAAGTACCTGTTCTCACCCCTAGAGGGAACTCCAACTCAGTTAGTGACCACAAAGAATGGCAAGCACTGGCATGAATAGCTTTGGCATTTGCGCGTCAATCCGCATGCTAAAGCCTTTGGCAAAGATTCACTTCACTCGGGTCACAGTGGCAGTTATCAAATAAAACTCTGTTGCGAATATTATATTATTAATAATCATGGAGTTATATCTTGACTTGTCTGCACCTGACATGTGTTCTAGGGCAAGCAAGAAGAATTGCATATTTCATGGAAACCACAGCAATGACATTTTCTCCGGGCAGACAACTGTGCCATCACAGATATAATCAAAAAAGAGAGACAATAACAGTCAGCTGGTATAATTAATTCACACAGCTGCAAGCAGCTACTAATAGTCAATATTTTATAACTGTTTTTGCTGTCAGCCTCAACAGTGGAAAGACCACAGCATGTCTTGCTCCAATCTGCCACCATTCTTTTTTCCCCCCACCGTGATAGAAAACAGGTGCAGTACACCATTCTTGGCTGATCCTAAATAATACCGTAGTCTTCCCAAGCTCTTGAATACAGCCATCCATCCATTTCCTATGACACATAATCTGTTCGGTGCCTCAGGGAACCTGAAGTATATTCCAGCTGAGACGTGGGGTGAACACTGGACTGATCACCTGTCAATCACAGAACTGAAGCTTACAGACGGGCAGCCGTTATTCATACCTAGATACAAGTGAGAGTCCTCAATGGACCAAACATATTTTTGGACCGTCTGAGGATGCTGGTGTATTCCACACAATCCACTAAAGCACAGGAGAACAAGCACAACCCCCGATCCCCCAAAAAGGTCTTGAACAAAATTAGTACCGTCAATCATTTTAGAGAGCATCCCTGCCTGTTTTTCTGGATTCTGTTTTGTGTCATGTCATAACCTGGACCCCATGTTGTCCTTGAGTGCTAGGCGGCAGATTGGTTGAAGCCGTGCCACTTTGTAAAAGTGCCTTTCTTCAGTAAATTGAGTTCAAGTGTCAGCATTACTCGGATGCTGTTGTTCATGTTTGCTTGTAACCACATGACAAGGATGCAGCTGTCACCGCTGCTGCTTTTGCACGCCGACTTAAACCTGCAGGTATTAAAAAAAATAAAAGAACTTGAACTGTCAAATTAATTTCAGCATTTAAAAAAAAACAGTCTTTCAGTTGAGGTGTACGGCTTAGACTAATGATGGAAAAAGTACTGCAATGATTGATCTTGGTGATTTTTTTAATCACAAAAACGGGTGGGTGGCCTTTTTTTAATATCTAACGACAAGACTCGCAATAACCTTTTGTTTATTTGCAGAGTAGTTTTTCTAATCAATGATTTAATTTGAAAATTAATTTACTAATTATGAGTCACAATTTTGCAGGTTAATTGTAGAAACCCGGAGCAAGGGTTTTACGAAACAACAAAGATACGAATGAACAATTGTTTAGATTTTGTTATTTGTTGATTTGCCCGTACGGTCGGTCTATTTGCGAGTCTGTCGAACCACGTGACGGCCGGCCCCGTCGACGATTAGCATTTCAGTCACAACACGTCCTTGATAGCTATCATCTGTTCATAGACTCCATCCATACGTCTGCTGTTTGTCCTTTGAGAGGCTTTATACATGCATTTATCCATCCATCCATTTTTTATCCCACTTATGCTCATGGTCGTGGAGTCGGGTACACCGCGCACTCGTCGCCAGTCAATCGCAGAGGCGCCATCAAAATTGTTCGAATTTGAATGATATTATTCAAGTCAAGTCAGCTTTATTGTCAAATATGCGCTATGTGCAACATACAGCACAGATGAAATGTCTTTCCTCTCAACCACAGGAGAGAGATACTCATTGATGGAAATTCTCACCATTTTGTCTTTTTTTGAATTGAACCCCATTTTGTACATCACATCACAAAACAAGCAATTAAAAAAAAATCTAGTGGTCATTTCTCATACTGTGGTTTTCAACTTTCTCCCAGACTTTCCAATTGTGGCTTGGTCATCTTGTTTTTATGCATGCTGTATTTATTTCCTAATGTATGCAAACAAAAAGGCACCAGAAGATTGTCATGTGGTAGAACATGGCTTGTACCTGAAAATGACCTCAACTGAAACAACCTATGTTTCGGGTTGCGCTGCCACATAAACCCAGAAGTTTTTTTCCTTGAAAAAACAAAACAAAACAACCCCCCCCCCCCACCCCCAAAACAATAATATGTTACAAAATTAGCTACAGTGGAAATTCAAACCGTTAACATCATCACTGAAGTTGTAAGCAATTGTACAGCTACAAAGAGCAAAGCAAGGAGTCTTTCACTTCAAAGGGGACTTACTGTAAATCGAACCTCCAAATCATAATGGCTAGGGGGGGCAGCACGGTGGTCGACTGGTTCGCATGTCCGTCTCAAAGTGCAGAGGTCCAGTGTTCGAATACGAGCTCCAGCCTTCCTGTGTGAAGTTTACATGTTCTCCCCGTGCCTGCATGGGTTTTCTCTGGGTATTCTGGTTTCCTCCCACATTCCCAAAACATGAATGGTAAGTTAATGGGGCACTATAGATCGTCCCCAAGGTGTGATTGTGAGTCTGAATGGTTCTTTTATATGACTATGTGTACACTGTGATGGGCTGGCAACCAGTTTGGGGTGTACCCCGCCGACTGCCCGAAGACAGCTGCGATAGCCTCCAGCACGCCTGTGACCCTCGTAAGGATAAGTGGCTCGAAGAATGGATGATGGCTAGGGTGCTCGCTTGCTAATGTCAGCGCTAATTTAAGCAGTGCTAGTGCATTCAGTTCATTTCACTGTTAAACGAGCATAGGTGCCATTAATCCGCGACACAAAAAAGATTTCATAAGCAATGATTGCCTTCTTAGTGTAGGCGTTCAAAAGAATGTATTGCAGAGTGATGATGTAAGAAGGGAGAGGGTGGATATATATTGTGTAGTGTAAATTAAACTGGGACCAAACATGCTCAATCCCCAAAAATAGTACAAGTTCTGGAGTTTTTTTTTTTCTTGAACGAAGAGTGTTTTGGAACCCATACACATGACACGCGTCTTTAGCGACAGTAAATAACAGGAAAATATATTCAAAAAGGCCTTCAACTGTAGCGAACATAATGTAACTCAAAACAGCATCAGTCTCCAAAAGAGGCGGTCGATCATAGTATGCTAGCCTTGAGGCTACATCTAAACAGTTTGTAAATTGCTAAAGCCAGAATTAGTTAGCCAGTAACTCACCAATGATGTTAACTGTTTGAATTTCCACTAGAGCTATTTTTGGAAATTGTATTTTTAATGTAAATTACGGCTGCTGTTGGGTCTCCCTTTCAAGTTGTTTGTGTGTCTTCACCTAAGTGACATTAAACACATTCAAAAGAACAGTTAATACAAAATGACATTTTGATTGTAAAGTGTCCTTGAGTGTTTTGAAAGGTGCTTATAAATGAAATGTATTATTATTATTAAAATAATACAACACAACACATGACACAGACAGTTAAGCAATCACAACCACTTTTTCTGCATACACTTTGTTATTTGAAGCAGTTATTGATGAAAGAGGAGCGAATCAAAGTGTCCTTTTCACCAGTGGAGCAAAGACGTCATTCTGAAAATGTCAAGCTAAGTTTGAAAGCAAACGCGAAGCTGTAGCGTCCATTGACGAAAAAGAGATTGGCTCACATCTCCTGTCCCATGTAAATCCGCTTCAATTCCAAAACGCGACTCCCAGTTCCACATACGCATCGGCGCTCCTTTCTTCTCGTCATCGGCTACACAAGCCATCCTTCCATCCAGCCGCAGACTGTCCAACAGTATCAACTTTTCGCTGAACAAAGTGGGGCTGTGAAAAATGTTGCCCATTACAGGCGCAAAAAACACAAGCGCTGTCCAGCACCGACAGTCAAATGGTGCCGACATTCCTCCCAATCAAAATCAGTGCTGGTATACGGATGCTGCCGAGAAGGCGCAACCACCAAGCACAGATTCTTCTTCTTTGACAGATGTAATGGCCCAAAAATGCTGAAAACAATCCACATCAGGTCCACACAACGTAACAACAACACCATGAGACAAAACAAAACACAAAAACGACAAAAACCAACAAAAGAAGCAAGGCTCTCGAAGAGCACTTGCCGACGGCTCCCTACTCGGGCACCATCTTGGAAGAAAAGCCAGCATGGCTCTTTGTACCAAATATGAATAAATCTACCCAACCCACCCATAATGTGTCCTCTACGCATCTCTGCGTCTTAATCCACCAGTTAAGAACCACTCTCGCTATGATACAGTGGTCCCCAACCACCCACCGGTCTGCACACAGACCTGCGAGCTGTGAGCAAATGTACAGTACTCTCGCCAATCGGAGTCGCCCTTCTGACATTATTTTTCCAAGTTGAAACAAACACAATCAATAAATGAAAGAAGAAGCAGGGAACAGAAAGTGACCAAACGTACAGCTAAACGCGCAGGTGATGGGCAGTCATGACTTCCGAATATAAAATGTTGAATTACTCTATAATTAGCTTTGTTGTTGGTGCCGGTGCTGTAAAACTCGCAATTTAAAAGCAATTTAAAAAATGGTTGCCTATTTGCAAACAACATGTACTTGTCTCAACTGGCCCGTGACAGAAAAAAGGTTGAGGACCACTGCTCAAATAGATTCCATTAGTCGACAGGTGTCCTCCAAAATTTCGTTGTAACAAGTGTGCAATGACAATAAAGTATTCATTCATTCATTCCTTCAAATAGACCTTAGTTAGCTGCAAACTCTGTCCATAACAGATGTCGAGGCCCGACGGCTTCATGACTGTCAAGCAGAGACGGGGCTGGAACACTCTTTCCTCGTCCCACTTCAGGAGTGGAAGCCGAGTGGAGAGCCCATCAAATGTGGGATGAGATGTCCTAATTGGTGGCTCGGCAGTGATGGGCCCAATCAAAGCATCACAGGAAAGAGCACAGCAAGAGACTCTCAGCTGCTGATGAACGATGACCTTTAGGCTTTGGTTCAATCAAAGCCCAAATTGTAAGAGAGCACGTGCTTGCATTTGAGTTGACCTTCAGTGAAAGCACCAGTAGATGTACTTGGCCAGGTGCACTCACCGCCGCAGCCTTGAATGGAGCTTGACAGACATTAGCCAACTATTCTGCCCAGGAGAGGAATCCCATTTTTGCCCCCTGGTTCTTCAGAGACGGCATACTGGAGGTCAATTTTGCACCGTTGTGGAGTCTCACCCCTGAAAAAGTGGAACAGGACTTGTGGACTCGAATGCTCTTTCTCTGCCCCGCAGTCAAGAGAGAAGGCAGCATTCTACGAGCCATCTGCTTTTTTGATCTCACTTGTGCATTTTTAACAAAAACTCTTCCTAGGGAGGAGTTGCATCTATTTTGAGATGTTTTGCTTTGAATATTTACCCCTCTCGTTTTCTATTTAAGGGGGAGATTAAAAGTGACGTTAGGGCTAAAGCCCAATTCACTTCAGTTTGCAGGCATGCATTGGACTTCTCCACCAATCGTCAGAATATCTGCACTCTTTGAAATGCTTTTTAATGTCAGTAGTCCATGTATATATTATAGTGTACAGTATATTGCTGTTCACTCCACACAATTTGCTGCAATTGTGCAAAATTATCATAAAAAAAAAAAGTATCCTGTTGAATTGTAATTGAAGCGAAAGACGTGCGTTATACGGTAGCTGGAACATTCCATGTACTGTAGTCAGATATGAAAGAAGCTGACATGCGAGCGAGCTTGAGGATGAAAGTATTTAAGATGACAGGTGAGTAGTGGGAATGTAGGTTGTCATGTGAGTAGACGTCTAAAGACGGGAATATGCCTGCAAGTTTTTCTGACGGTTGAATGATTCTTGCGGTGCTTGAAGTAGTACAGAGTGAGTCCAGGGTGTATTTTGCTTCTCTGTTCCTCCTCTGCCATGAGGCTTGACATGATGCTTCTTGTGGCCACGGCACACACACACATTTCAGGTCGTCACGAACAAAACGGGATGGACGTGATGCAACACGAGGCGACGGGATGGGCGCATGTGACAATGTTGGCTGCTTGGCCAGATTTTTAAACGTTCAGAAAAATGCTATCACAGTCATGCTACAGATGAGAAAACGGTGTGAACGCAATCATTTGTGGGGGATTCAGCAAGCTCCTCCCCCCATCTGGGCCGCCAACGATACCACGATAGACTGTCGCATACACACCCTGTGTTTGCCGGTAACAAAGAATTGAGTCCTGACACGTCTACTGGCAGAGATCTCGTCCCCAAAGATTGCGGGCCCCTCTACTGAGAAGTTGGGAAGTACTGTATTGCTTTCAAACAAAATTAAGTGCTGTATTAAAGCCTTGACTGTGAAAAACAACAACAACAACAGAATCAGACGGTCATTATGAGCTGCTTGTTTATGGCTAATTAGCTCACCAAACCGCTGCGCCAACATCGTGCAGTTACAATTTCTGAGCCAGTTCCAATTATAGAACTTGAAAAGCTCATTGAAGCTATAATGGAAAGACATCCCATTGGTAGATCTGTCAGCGCTCTTACTAAAAATACATTTGTCTTGCTTGTAACAGCATGTTTCTTTGCATTCAGCAGCAGCGCATTCAAATGATACTCAGATGAGTAATTAGGCAACACATGGAGAAGAACTCTTCTCTCATCAGTTTTTCCAACGGTGGCATACAAAAAAATCAGATTTTGTCAACAATTCTTTCATTTCAGTTTACAGTCAGTTTACTTGCCAACGAAATCCTGCTCAACCTCCATTCCAGTGAATTGACCGTGCTTGGCCATCTCTCTGTGCAGAACAGATTACAAGACACTAGGCTGCAAATGCAAATTTAACCGCATACATTATTTCACCTTGGCTCGTCTTTGTCCAAATGTAAAATACTTATCCAGACGTGAACCAAAATTCTTTCAAGTGTTTATTTGATGTTGCCCAAAATGAGTTACGTATTTACGCACACAAACACATACAATGAAAACATGCCTTGAGCAGAACAAAGTATTACATCAGCAAAGTGGTTTACCTATCAGTCCTCTGTGAGTAAATGATGACATGTCAACGTGTCAATGCTCCTCTCATGCTTAACCAAGCAAACATATATGCATGACAATGCTAATTTCTTCCTCATGCTCGTGCTACACCAACAGCGTTAATTGAACGGGCCAACCGCTGATAAACATTGAGGAGCCACAAAGTCAAACCTCGTATCCCTGCCGTTACCGAGCCTTTAAAACAACATAAACCCAACATGCTTGTGACCGTCACGTCTTGTTGACTTGTCAGGCTGCATTTCCATTTCCATTTTTTTGTCATGGAAGGGCTTTCTGTAAGGCAGCAGCAGCAGCAGCAGCAGCTCTGGGCATCCTGCCGTGATTAGAGATGACACTGCAGTTGCTTCCCAACCCGTACGAATAATTAACAGCCATGAGTGAGTTTCAGCCAACTCTAATGTTGAGTTAATGTTCAAGAATGGTCCTTAGTCCCACTTCTGGTTTCTCCTGTCAGGATGATGCCATTAAACTTTTATATCCTTTTTCAATATTTTATGAGCTGGAATCCATTCTTTCGATGTATACACGCTGGGTGATCTCTCCCATGGCTTGAGAGGGCTCTCATAGACTTCATTAATGAAGATACTGTAACTACGCCTGAGAACTTTGTTTTACAAAGCGAGCATCTATCCCAGATCGCAAAGTATTGGGACACCTGACCATTCCATTACATCGGGGCGTAAAATAAACCATGGGGCACTTTCTGAAAGCTTTTCGAGTGTTCTCTCCTGATTCGGAAGAATATTTGTGAGGACGGGGTCATTTATGTAATAGAGTGACTGACTCATATTTTCTTTTTGCAGAAAAAAAGTGTTTGATGCATTTGTGGTCTAGGCTCTCAAGTCCTTCCTCACCGGCTTGTACAATACTTTTATGGATTTTGTTTTGCACAGTAAGGCTGCGTTTTGAATGATCAGAAAAGAGCCAGGTGAAGTTTGTGCTCTGCATCATGGCCATGATTGTTATGTTGTCATTGTTATTGAATGTAGGTTACAGCGTGTAACAATTTGTTGGTTTTTCAAACCTCATTATGACAAAAACCCGCTATTAACTCATTCAGTACCAGCCAATTTTAGACCAAGTCTGAAAAGACGTAAAAACGTCCTTGGGAGTGAATGAGTTAATTTATATATATATATATATAAATAATAATAAAAATATATATATATATATATATATATATATATATATATATATATATATATATATATATATATATATATATATATATATATATATATATATATATATATATGACATTGTGGCCCAGTGATCCAGAGGTTGTGGGTTCGATCCGGCTCCGGCCTCCCTATGTGGAATTTGTGGAACAAAATAATACTGAACGTACTCTAGAGGGAATACAACACGTCTTTTGTGATGACATTTTGCTTGCACTGCAGCCGAAGACAATTTTAGGCATGCAACACGTGAGTTCTCTGAGGCGCTGTAGTGCGCGTGCTTGAATATGCTCGCGCTTCAAGCTTAGGTCGTCCAATCTATTAGTTCACCACTAGATGGCACTACATACTACACACAGTATCTTTAAGACATGGTGTCAAATTCAAGGCCCGGGGGCCAGATCTGGCCCGCCATATCATTTTATGTGGCCCGCGAGAGCAAATCAAGCATGTCAAGTTCCATGATGCTTGCATTGTCACGTATTCTGTCACGTTTGCGAGGTGGTGGTGGACCCCAAAAAGCAGGCAAGAGGGAGGAGCAGGGTGTACTTGACCATTTGTATTAAAACATAGAGAAAACTAAATCCAAAACAAAGTCCTAAGAACAAAAAGAATCCAAGGTATCAAACAAAACCATGACTGAAGCTAAAACATAACAGTGACCGAAACATGATTGAACCAAACCTGAGTGCCACCTGTTGGTCACAAACAGAATCATGACAAACATGGTGCCAAAGTACTTACCACTGAGAAAATACCATCGGAGCAAGGAAACCTTTGTTGAAGTACTATGTTCTAACTTTTCCTGAAAATCACAATGTATCTTGATATTGTCATTACTTGCAGTGTGTTCATATTTCCAATTTGTATAACTTTGTCACACGTTTTAATCGAGAGCAACGTATGTTAAGTTCTTTTAAGTTTAAGTCGATTCATTTTGGAAAGATCCTGTCTGTAACATTTTTGTCATAAAACGTTTTGTTTTAATCTGCTAAAAAATGTTCTGAATTGCTCTACCATAACTGCACGTATGCTTGGAGTTTTGGTAACTGGCTCAAAAGCAGAAGCTCTACGAACTATCATCTCAATCACTTGATTGTTTCATTGATTATCAGATCTGTGACAATATTATAGTTCTCGTAAACGATAAAATGATTACCTCTCATCTCCATATAAATAGGGCCTTGGGCTTAAGGCCTGTGGCTGATGTAGAACTTGAACCATAATGGAAAATGTTTCCATGTTTCTGCCTCATGATGTCTTTGTCATTCATGAATTTTAAGAAGTGGATACTTCAACAACGCTGAAATCCTTTTAGAATATAACCATTCCTCACATCATCAGTAATTTAAAAATATTTTTCAATCATCTAAAGCCTTCCTGGAGCGTTCTGCACTGGAGTCACTTTATGTTTTTAACGAGAGTGTAATTTAGCATATGGGGTGTGAACGAATATCTGCAGGGAAAACCGGAGTTCATTTAGTGTGCTTTCTTCCCTGGAACTCTGCCTCTCATCAGGGTGTCACGTGCTGCTCTTTGGCATTCTGTTTAAAAAGCTACACGTACAGACGACATGTCCACCATCCTATTCTACGTGTGATACCCCCACCCACTGTGCATCAAATCCCCTTCTCCCTTTAGCGCTTTTCAGGTTTTATTTGAAGATAACGGCGAGTGTTACTAAGAGAGCTTCATCTCGGCAGCCTCGGGCGGACGTCACCCAGCCACAAATGCGCCAAATCAGCCGACAACTCGATTTAACCCTGACACTCAATTTTACTATCGTCTAATCTGTAGAGCCTCATGATGACAGGAGGCACCGTCTTGTGATGCGGCGCCCGTAATGGTGCGTTGACGCAAAGGCTTGGGGGAGGAGGTGACCGTTCCTCTCGAGACAGACTGGTGCAAGAGGTTGCGAAAAGGTCACCCAAAAAAAAAAAACCCTGCAAGAAAGCAGTGCTTGTTGTTGTGCATGTGTCAAGGCTGGTTGGACATCTGTGGGGACTCATGTGTGAAATTTGCCATGTACAGGAGAAGCGTCTCTAAAGATGCACAGGAGGTGATGTTCCAGTAGGACGTAAGATCCAGCGCAGTGTCATGTCTCGGTATGATCCCAGATGAAGTTTTGTTGGCATGCTTACACATACAGCAGCTGTAGTGTGGCAGTTGCATTGAAGAGATGCGCAAGGCTCTCAATTCAAGTATGTGCTGTCGAGTGATCTGTGCTGGATGAGAGTCGACATGATTTGTTCATGTGTGTGCACGCCGCACAGGCTGGGAAAGATTAAGGCCCATTACACCGTTTTAATCCTCGATACAGATTATCGTATGGTTTTCCCACGAAGGGCTGCACAACTGCTCATAGTTTGCTCATGGATGCACAAAGTAGAAAGGTGGATGCTAAAAATGAATGGGGGCCGTCGAGGTAATTCATGACTTGTTTCTTTTTTTTTTTTTTTCCAGCGATGTATTGTGACTGTTCGACGTGTTAACTACCCTGCTGCTGATGAGTTTGCTCCTGCGATGATTAAGCACACCAGGCCTCTGACCAGCAGCTGTTGGGTCACAAGCTCAATTTTGTATCCCTCCGGTACTCGACATGGTCGGTTTCCTGAGCGCTAACAGAGATTTGCTGCTTGGATGCAAGCATACTCGAAAGGCTTTGAGTGCAGCCTGACCTAGTGGCTCCTTCCGCCTGTGCGGAAAGCTGATAGCTAAAGGTCTGTTTGCTGAGCTGCAGTTTGGATGGCATGTGTAGTGATTCCCATGGCCTTAAAATAAGTTGCACGTTTACAAAACCAGATCAGAAACTGATGGAATGCTCTGTAAACTAGTAGATATTAAGAAGCAAGATTAAAAAAGTGAAGAAAAAAAACAGGCAACCGTTCCAATATCTCAAATTTACTACTGTTACTTTCAATGAATTTAACCAAAATGTACTCATAGACCTTGCATTTTATGTCAAAAAGAAGAGTGCCAGATTAAAAAAAAAAACACTAAATACAATTGTTTGCTATTTCTGTAAAATAAAACAATTTGGGGTTGGGGAATCCATTACGGCACGTAAAGTGCTAACAATCACTGCATGTGCTATGCCCGGTCTGTTGCAGTACACCATGCACATACCCGACATTTAAAAATTCATGTCCTCATTGTCTCTAGGGTGCCCGCAAAATGAGAAAAAAGAATGCATGTATGCATAAAACTTTAGCACACCGTGTCCCTAAAATAAAGTACATCGCAGTTGTACGCAGTTTCTACAAAATACATGCCATGGCAGAAACACCGCATGTCCACTTTCAAATATGTTTGGGATTATTCTATATATTATATAATCTCATCTGTATAAAAATTAGGGAGTGTGAAAAAAAGACAAATGAGTTTTATCTTCCTCTCTGTGCCCCACGAATGTAAATGTATTCAAATACATTTGCTTAATGAGCTGATGCTTGTAGATCTATGAACAGGTTTTTGATGCTGCAGTGAACACACAGAGCACTTCGCCATCCCCGTTTCCGAATTGCAACATAAAAGCACTTGTGTACGTGTGTGTTTTTGTGTGTGTGTGTGTGTGTGTGTATGTGTGTGTGTGTGTGTGTCTCCACATGTGTGCACCAGCCACCAACGTACCCATCAGTGGTATTTATTGCGCAGACCTTCTGGTAAAAACCTTGTGAGATGAAATATTGATTTCCCCAACCACACTATCACTCTGGCACTCCTCGTCCTCCCTCCTCATAAAACCTCAGCCTCCTAGTCGATGTCAGAGCATTTTGTGCCCTTTAGTGCACCTTATAAAGAAGATATGATTGCCTGGTTGCTCTAATTGACCTCTGACCTCTTAACGCTTACCAAGCCACCTGTGAGAGTTACAGCATCTCACAAAAGTAAGGACACTGCTCACATTTTTGCAAGTGTTTTTCACGGGACAACCCTGAAGCAATGAGACTCAGTCTGCATCTTGTATAACTGCGTCAATTTATTGTGCCCATAAAATACCTCAACACAAAGTCGTTAATATCTAAATCGCTGAAAAGAGAAGTGATTACACCCAACGGCAGCGCCCAACTTATAGCTGAGTGATATTTCAAGGAACAAAAATTCAAGAATCCATCCATCCAAGCATAATCTGAACCGCTCCATCCTTTCAAGGGTTGCAGGTGTGCGGGAGCCTATGCCAGCTGACTTCAGGCAAGAGGCGGGGTTCACCCTGAACTGGTCGCCAGCCAATCGCAGAAAATTCAATAGTTACAATGAAAACAAAGAATTGTAATAAAACTACATAAAAATATATACCTGTTTTCAAATGAGCAGGATGAATAGTATACAGTTATTTCCATGTTAGCAGCACAAAGTGCATCTTGGGATATTCTGCTAGCAAAGTTTTCACAAGTATCCCACGAAGAATCTTTGGTTCGAGCTAGTTGACAAAAACGTGATTCTGTGCGTTCTCGGTCGATTCGTACTTTCAATTGGAACCGTGCTTCGGTCGCACCTGACAATGTTTCATGAGATCACGAGAACGTCTGAACGGATAAGAACGCAAATTGGGGAAATGGCCCGACTTTCATCAAAAGTGTTTCATGGCAGTAAGGTTATGCAACGCAAACCGTCGGCTTCTGTATTCTCCCACTCCCAAGACGTGTAAATGAAGTTATCGTTAAGGTCAACGTCAGCTCCTGCTCGGCCATGCGTGAGTCTTCCCAGATCCAATATGGCCGCCACATCAACATTCCAGCTATATTTGATGTGGCTCAGCCAGGCTTTTTGAGTTGACAGTATCTCATTTTGTCTTCATATTCAACTCAACAAAGCCCCTTCAAAGCATCTCGATCAGACGATATGGAGCCGGGGCCACATGGGTGAGAACCGGTATGGTGGATTTATGGACTTAATCATAGGTTTCTTCAACAAAAGTGCAACTACTCTCTGAGGCTAGCTTTCAAAGGTTTTGGCCATAAGTCACAAATGGTGACGAATAGGTGGGCATGCAGGTTTGGAGCAAATGACTTCAGCAGTGAAGGGTTATGAGTTGCTGGACGAACTGTGTACTTTTGGCTTCAAAAATGGAAATGTCTTTCTTAGTTCCGATGTCTTACTTCCAGGTAGAATCATTTTGTTCAAACTCAACCTACCATTATTCATACAACACTGCACAAAACAGTTGCAGCTGTAAGAAAATGCTGTGCATAAAGGATAAGAGGCAACAACCAAATAATACAATCGTTCTTCAAAAAATGCTCAAACCACCACAACTGTGCATGTGCAAGTCAATACCTTGTGGCATTATGAGAACAAACGCATGAAATTATGGAGAAAAAGAAACGTTAGCATTTAAAGGGGATGGCAACCCCCAGATTTTCTCGACAGTAATATGCACAGGGATATGTTCTTTGCGCCTCCGCTCGTCTAAATAAGGCATTCTGAATAATATTGCGTTTGTGGAATATGAGTTGATCACCAAAATCCAACCATTTCTATTCTAACCATTTTGCCACTTGCTGTCGACTGAAAATGACATCACAGTCACTCAGGTAACGATCGATCACGGCTGACCTGTTTTCTGAAGCCGAGTGTGAATGTGGAAAGGAGAGAATTAATCCACATTGATTTTGCTTCATATTGCAGATAAAAGCGCAGATCGAAGTATTTTCACCAGTTTTCATGCAGCTTGTCTAGATTGTTTCCGACTCGACCAGTGATTGTACCTGGGAATGTGTGTGAGTGTGACTGGTGACCTCTTGTAGGCCAAGTCCACCGTCAGCTCAGCTCCTGAACAGGATAATTGGAAGAAAACTGAAGGATGCATTCCTAAATGCACATATTTTAAGATGAATGCTCAGGGTAGACTGTCAACATGCATTTAGGTTTGAAATCAAATTGTGAAATATATTTATTGTTTGGCTTTTTACATCCGGGTTGGATGCAAAGCGTCTTCATCTTTTGTTTGAATCCACCGAACTGGCACTGATTTTCCTTTGTTTGCTGTTGGTATTGAGTAACTGGTCATTATATCCCAAGGTGCTTTCATACACCGTCAATATCATACCAACTTTTCATGATTGGATTCAAACCTGGCATCCGTATGCAATGCAACTGTCACTTGAAATTCAACGCACAGGAATATGTTCTCATTTTGGTGCATTTGCCACCATTATTTCTAGTGTCAGGACCTCTCATCCTAGTTTGGAAATTGGGCCGCCGCCTGTGTTTTTCACACAAGCGCATGGTGAGACATTCGCTCCTGCATACGAGAGGCTCAACGGGAACCTGGCCCCCGCCGAAATGATCTGTCACTTCCTTGTTGCTTGCTGGCTGCAGATCCGCACCAAGTAAAGGCCTGCAGGATTGGATGGGCGACAAAATCCCAGCAGCAGATGCTTCCATGATGCAATCCGGGCATAAAATTGGAAACCAAATCAGCTCAGCGCACATATTTATTTACACTGTAGTTCAGCTTGTGGATACAGAAAATGTGGACCAAACATATCTTCGATTAGTTTTATCATTCTATACCTGAAATCCATTTTTATGTCTAGTATTAGCAGCAACTATGATATTTTGTGAAATTGTGGCTTCTCTCGCTTTGATTGCGGTCAGGATGGCAGCAAATGAGCCATGACTGAAAATTTTATGAAGTAATGCTCACACATAGCAGTCGTACACGGTAACAAAATTATATTTGGGGTTGCTAGGCCTTGGGTTACTACCAAAAAGATATTGTTGTGTTGCGTGATGGTAGAGGACTCAAAAAGCAGGCATGAAGGAGATGCAGGGTGCACCGAACAAAATGGATGAACCAAACACTGGAGAAACTAACCCTAACACCAAGAAACCAAAATAACAAACAAACAAAAACCCATGGCAGAAACAAAAACAACATGACAGCAATACAACGATCCGACTCCGACTGGTCGGCGACCAGTTGGCACTCCTTTGAAACGAAAAGAACTAATGACATGATGACCAACAGGTACGATGCTGTAGGAGAAGCCGTCCAATGCCACCTGTTGGTCATAAACAGAACAATCATGACAGGTATCACCATATTTATGCATCGCTTCATCTATCTATCCACATGAATCCAAAAGTATCAATCGTCTGAAATGCAGCTGTAAGCGATTCAGATGGAATGGGAACATTAAAGTTACCCTTCATAAATATTATCTGTGTGAGTCATAAAGTCAGCCACAAGTTTTCAGAAAAGTCATCTAAGAAGCCAGAGTAAGGGCCAGCGGGTGTTGTTAGAATGAAGGCGAGCCTTGAGAGCAGATTCACCCCTGTCCTTCTTGCAAGGACAATCAACGTGCGAAGCTCATTTCGTAAAAACTCATTTGACTTTGACCGTCTCACAAAGGCCAATCATGGAAATTTAGAGTGTTCTATTCACCTGTCATGCATTTATTTGGAATATGAGAGGAAACTGGATTACCCGGAGAAAACCCACACGTGTACGGGGAGGACATGCAAACTCCACACAGGAAGGCCGGAGTCCGGAATTGAACCCTTGACCTCTGCACTTAGAGGTGGACGTGCTAACCGGTCGACCAACATATGCCACCCCATGTTTTTTATGAACGTTTTCAGATTGGTCAATCAATCAAATGACCTTAAAGCATATTTGTTTTGACAGCACAGACAGTAGAGGCCACTGTTAACTCCAGCAAGGGTTTGTGATGCACATCGATACTGTAGGAGTACAGTGTTTATTGGGGTACATTCATGAACATTTGGGTCCACACGACATGACCAAGGTGTTTTATAAAAAGGGGTTCACGTGGGTATGCACATTGAAAAGATTTCATGGGCTCCACATTCTCACGGTACATTTACGTACTAATAATTTTGAGTGGGAGGAGAGCGGAGCGATTGATGGGGCTCAAGTAGTTTTGTGTCATTCGCAAAGGACTCCATCAAGTTAACGTGTGAGTGAACGTATGGAATGACTTCCTGAACTGATTCGTTTCCCTCTCGCTTCAGTTGAGCTCAGCCGCGCGTGTGCGAAACAGGCGCAACTCGAGGGGAAGCGACGGTGGCTGGGGGGACGATGCATCTGATACTTTTGGGCATCTCGGGCTCACCGACAAGCGGCTGTGACAGTCCATCAAAATATATCTCTCAGTAAAATTGGTCCGTGGTGCAAAACCGACTGGAGACCTCTGCCCGAGAGAACTGTGCCATATCAGATGATCGCATGGGCCCCATACCGTAAGTCGGTCGGGGATGGGCTATTCATTTTTTTTAGATGGAGGCATTTGAGAAACTGAAAGAGTTGGTGAGAGCCACACCAACTCAATCAATCGTTTACAATTTGAATGAGTCTTTTTTTTTTTCTAAAATATTCATTGTCCAAACCGCTTACCCTCCCCTCACCATTCACAATCACAGTCAATTGTGTGTGTGTGTTTCAGATTCAGATTCAGAATCTGTGTGTATATCTATTTAGTTATAATTTGGAAATAAACACTACAATTAAAACTGGTTTAAAAAAATCACTTTAAAATGACATATCTGCACATATTAACATATTACTTTATGTACCGTACTGCCCTTATTTGACTTTTTCTAAATAAATTGGGCGGTGGGTAACAGCAGATTATGAAATTAATGAATTGTTAAAGACTGATGATATATAATACAGTAAATGAAAAAATAAATAAAGGTGGACACTTGTGCAGTATCATACAATGACGGCAAAATTCTTGCTTGGCTCTCGACGAAGGCGGACGCTCTTGCTTTCTGCTCCTGTCCCCCACCCCCACCCCCACCCTTCCCTGCTCGCCACTTAGTCCATGTGCTGTCTTTTGTCTAACTTTCCTAGCCTCCTGTCGTATTTTCATCCTAAAAACAAACATGGAATTGGTTGGCTGGTCTCTCGATGCCATCGACAAAATTTTCTCGACGAGATGAGCAGGCAGTGGGGAGCCTACTTGCCCCTCGGGGACTTTTGCTGCTGGGTACACCCTAGATCCTTGGAGGAAGCGGAGAATGGTGTGCCTGTCAACACTGTCCGTTGAGGATGTGGATGACATCTACATTATCGGCCTTCCGATAACAGGTATGCTGCTGTTTGACGCTAGCAGTTTCCTGATCTATCGAAAAATTCAACCGACGGGAGCAGCTCGATTGGAAGTGAAGAGGCTGCCGGTCTAAGGATGGCAAAGTGCGGATGTCCAACACTCAGACTCAGACTGTGCTCAACCAAAACTGTTGCGGTTTTGGAGCGTCTCTGCAAGATGGTCAAGAACTTGAGAAACTGGAATCCGTGCTCAAATATTGACAGAAATCACGGATTTGGCTGATCGACGCCACTGAAGAGACATAAGCCACGGACTCAAGGCTGTCTTAAATTCTTGGGCAGCCTGCTACCAAAACAACATCTGCTATCTCGACCTTCCCCTGATGAAAATATGCATGGAAGCTAGTCCCCCACCATCACCCCCTCCTTTATACACTCCCTTGTATCACCGTCTTCATTGTTTATGTCTTGTGACCTGTTGTAACTGTCATATGCTTGTGCAGGAGTTTTTTTTTGCCTAACTCAAATTATCCTCAAAATGAGGATAGTTCGAGCGTGGTTTTTTTTCTCCCCCTCTCCCTCCCTCGTGGTTTCTTTCTGACTTCCGGGTTGAGTGAACGCTGGCGCGTTTGGCTGCCGCTGCTCAACCCGTATTGTTTTGTATTGTTTTGTGTTTTTTGTTATTGTAAAGTGTCCTTGGGTGTCTTGAAAGGCGCTTATAAATAAAATGTATTATTATTATTATTAAATTAAATTGTGCTTTCTTGGCGTCCTAAATTAGTGATTGAATATGATTTCGGAATGGCGTTGTGTGGACATGGGTAGAAATTTTGCGTTGCGTGGGTTTGGGTAGAAATTATGTAATAGCAATAAAAATTGGTACTCTTTTGAGACCAGACCAAAATTGCCATGTGCACCCCCGTTTGTAAAACCAAATACATAACCATGAAACACTGGCTGAATTTCCTTGGCAGGATGTACACTACGTGGTTCAATGACCCAATCGCTCCTCCGCCCCTTCATTTGTGGCCTTGCTTGGATATACGAACAAATCCCGACACATGGAATCTTGTCCTCAAATGCAAATAAAGCCTCACTAGATTTAGGCTAAATGAAATCTGAATCTGCCATTGCAACTCCAGTGTAAGAGAAATTAGATCGTGTGAGACAGATATCCCGATATGACAGACGTCATCACAAATCACACAAAAGCGGTAAAACAATGGCACGCGGAGTAATTCCAAGGTGATCTGCCTTTTGAGCCACTGAGAAGAGTTAATCCAGGTCAAACTCGACGCAAAGCAAGAATTTTATGTCACGTCTGTGTTGTCACTTCCTAATGTTGTCAGTTGTTTCCGTGACTGGCCCATGCATAGACGTTGGTCACTATTTAAACCCAAGTCGTGAGATGGTCACTGTAGCTGCACGAAAGCAGGGAAAAGCAGCGTGCTGCATTTGTTTATTCCACTCAATTCAAAGATGCAAATGTTCTTCTTAAACTTCACTTTTCATAAGGTCTGCCTCTCTGAAAGCAGTTTCTTCACAGGTCCTGACAGGTCTGTTGAAGTTTGAAGACCAACCAGCAGGGAAAATCTCCAACAAAACATCCAACAATGAGTTGAGGCAGACAAGGAGGAGCGAGTGATGTCCAGTCAAGAATAGCAATGTTGTAATTTGCTATGACAAAAAAATGGCCACAAGAGAACATGTTTTGAATTTATTGAATTTCATGCAATTGCATTACACATCGATCAAAGCAGTGGTACTTGACAGTACACGACAATGACGGAATAAAACATTGTTTAGAATTAAACAGAGCACTGATTTCATCCATAATAATTGAACTGCGGTGTTTTAAATGAGTAGGAAATTGGCGTGACGCCACTCAGTATTCCTCTCCTTCTTCTCCCTGGTCATCAATGGAGTCGGCACCGACCTCCTCATAATCTTTCTCCAGGGCCGCCATGTCCTCTCTGGCTTCGAGAACTCTCCTCTTCCATGCCCTCACCCACGCACCAGTGAACGAAGGCTCGCTTGGCGTACATCAAGTCAAACTTGTGGTCGAGCCGAGCCCATGCCTCAGCAACGGCGGTGGTGTTGCTCAGCATGCACACAGCCCGCTGGACCTTCGCCAAGTCTCCGCCAGGAACTACAGTGGGAGGCTGGTAGTTAATGCCCACTTTGAAACCAGTCGGGCACCAGTCCACAAACTGGATGGTGCGCTTGTTTTTGATGGTTCCAATAGCAGCGTTGACATCTTTGGGTACCACATCGCCACGGTACAAAAGGCAGCACGCCATGTACTTGCCGTGACGGGGGTCGCATTTCACCATCTGATTGGCCGGTTCAAAGCAGGCATTGGTGATTTCCGCTACAGTTAGTTGCTCATGGTAAGCCTTTTCAGCAGAGATGATGGGAGCGTAGGTGGCCAGAGGAAAGTGGATGCGGATACGGCACCAAGTTGGTCTGGAACTCTGACAGATCAACGCTGAGCGCACCGTCAAAACGGCGACGCGGTAATGGAGGACACAATTTGACCAATCAGTCTGTTAAGATTCGTGTAAGTAGGGCGCTCGATGTCAAGGTTCCTGCGGCAGATGTCGTAGATGGCCTCGTTATCCACCATGAAGGCACAGTCCGAGTGCTCCAGGGTGGTGTGGGTGGTCAGGATGGAGTTGTAGGGCTCCACCACAGCGGTGGATACTTGGGGAGCTGGGTAGACGGCAAACTCCAGCTTGGATTTCTTTCCGTAGTCCACAGACAAGCGCTCCATCAGGAGGGAGGTGAATCCAGACCCGGTGCCCCCACCAAAACTGTGAAACACCAGGAAGCCCTGAAGGCCGGTGCATTGGTCCGCCTGGTCAAAGAGCAGGAAGGAGTTCAAAGTGGAGCAAGTATATGGAGTGTTTGCGGTTCAATTGGAGGTTCCTCACCAGTTTTCGGATCCTGTCCAGCACCAGGTCAATGATCTCTTTGCCGATGGTGTAATGTCCTCGGGCGTAGTTGTTGGCAGCGTCCTCCTTGCCGGTGATCAGCTGCTCAGGGTGGAACAGCTGGCGGTAGGTTCCAGTGCGCACCTCATCTAGGAGATCAAATTG
Source organism: Hippocampus mohnikei (assembly GCA_026261675.1). Taxonomy (NCBI): domain Eukaryota; kingdom Metazoa; phylum Chordata; class Actinopteri; order Syngnathiformes; family Syngnathidae; genus Hippocampus; species Hippocampus mohnikei. The sequence goes on along the minus strand of JAKGUB010000822.1, from coordinate 6,830,011 downwards.
TACTATCGCTTTACAGAGTCGGTCGTCACCGAGATCAGATGCAATTTATGGAGTTTACCAATAACTGTGGGCTCCAGGTCAACAAACACAGCTCTGGGCACGTGTTTTCCAGCTCCCGTCTCACTAAAGAAGGTGTTGAAAGAGTCGTCCCCGCCACCAATCGTCTTATCACTGGGCATCTGGCCGTCGGGTTGGATTCCGTGTTCCAGGCAGTAAAGCTCCCAGCAGGCGTTTCCAATCTGAACACCGGCCTGACCCACGTGCACTGAGATACACTCACGCTGTTGTTCGAAATTGGCGGTGGGATGGAAAGCAGAGATAAATGACCGCAGAATGGACATGCCGCGGCGTAGCGCATTCGGGCTACACTCACCATATTTCTTCAAGTTTGAGAGGTCTTTGAGATATGAGACGACAACGGCGAAGTTGCAAGCAGCAGCGTAAACTCACACAGATGGACCTGTAAAAGTCACATTTTTGGTTTGATGGGTTGCATTAGCCTTCATCCTTTGGCAGTTTACATGCCCTAAAAAAGGTGGTAAAAACTGTGGTACTACCTCTCGTTTTCTATGTAGCTTTGACTTAAAATATCATTCTTACAATAGAATCTCATTTCACATACACTTATGCAGATGGATCGAAATGACGGGCCTTTTTTTTTAGGATTTGATTTTTAAACATCTTTTTGAACAAAGCAAGGGGATTCATCTGAGCTTACGAGTACTGTGGCAAAGGCAAGTGTGTACTTTTTGTATTCTTTATTTTAAATTTGACAGTCACTGACTAGATATTCTTACCGGTAGTTCTTTTTGTTTTTCTTACCTGAAAACAGGGTGAATGTTTTGCAGGTGTTGAGGTCAATAAGTCATGTATGGCAATAAAAGGGAACAATTGTGTATGATTTCTGGTTCAGGACATCCTTAGGTTGATAAAAATGAATTATATTTTTTGACATTTTGCATTTCACGTTATCTGCTGGTGCAAAACGTCTGCTTAATTGGTTGAAAGTGGTAACTCTTGTTCAGTCAAATAATGGGGAGGGAAGGGGAATTGGATGAGTGAACACTAACGCGCTGCAGGTCAAGTGGCACCAATATATTAGATACAATATTTCAGTGGAACCTCAAAATTTGAACAGCACACTGAGAATTATCAAAGTGGCATGAGTCTCACGAGTGCTATGAGGGCTCCTTCTAACAGTTTACAAAAGAAGCATTGTAGTAAGTACAGTTCAGTTGTATTTAATTTTCAAGTTCAACACATTAGCATTTAATCTTCAAGAACTGTTTTTAAATAGTTAGCTACATGTTTTAATTAACCATTTTGTGCAACACAATTTAGTTGAATCATTTTTCAAAGTAGCATTTCTGTAATTCAGACCTGTGCCAATGTTCAAAATGTTTAATATTACAATGGCTTACAATATTAAGCAAATCTAACATATTAATCCTAAACAAAAATGTCAACGTTGCACCCCAACGAACAGTGTTCAAACTTATTCCACAGTATACTGCAGTCAATATCTCATATCCAGAGCTAATACCATTTAATATTATCAACTACTGTAAAGTGCTAAATACCAGGGCACCTTTGGCTACTGATAGTGAGGCAGGAGCAGCACACTGCTTTAAAATGATTATTTTAACATCGGTTTATTATATTAGCACTGTTTTGTTGCATATTCATGCATCATAAAATGATAATATTCACATCTTACGATGAAATATTGAAATCCAAATGAAATCCCAACAAATAACATTGATACAAGATATGATATGGTATGCAATATTGGCCATTGGTAGTAAAGCCTCCATCGTCAACGTCATTGCATACCAGGAAATTTAAAAAAAACATGCGTACTTACTTTCTATGTGAGCAAACGAGTGTTCCGTTGAGGAGAGGGTCTTTGCAAAAGAGTGATCTTGAATTTCTTTGTAACTGAGCAAGTTACTTTTTCACACAGACATGTTTCAGCAAGGACGTTCGCTCACTGAGGGATCGCAGTATTAGCCGTCCTGTGTCAGAGGGCAGGTGGAAGCCTTCATACATCCCGGACGTCAAAAACGTTTCGCGCCAGCCGCTAGTTGCGTGGGGAAGAGTGACGTGATCTGGGCCTGATGTCACCGGAAGCGGTCACGTATTCGCAAACGCGTGCGCGGCGAAAGACGTCTGCTGCGAATACGTCGTTTCTTACGTAATCTGAGAAGCGGTCATCACTCCAAATCGCGTGAAGTCATTCGAATACTCTTTGATTAATTACGGCACTGTCATTTGACTCATTTCCATACGACATACGTCATCGCGAGAGCTATTTTGGCCCAAATAAGTACGTCACCTACGTTTCATCCTTCAAAATAAAATCTGTCAATTTCCCAATCTTGGCAGACAACGGAAGTAGCCGTTTTAAATTGTTTTGCTGACAGACTGCAATTATGAATAATTGTGCTATTGTTCATGGTTGTATATCAAACTAAAAGCATTTTCGTCAGCATATGCCAGCTGACTGACGGCAAAGCTGGTGCCTTGTCAACTGCAAGGCACAAACAAAAATATTCACACTCACATCCACAATTATGTGTTTTCAATTAACCTAAAATGCACATTTTGGGAATTTGAGAGGAAGTGGGGATACCTGGAACGAGAATCTACACAAGCACAGGGTGAACATGCATGTTTGACACAGGTTTTGAACCCTAGACCTTGGAGATGATGCGCTCACCACAAGTACACCATGTTGCCCTGCAAAGGCAATGCAAAGGTGGATCATTGCTAAATCGCACTCCACAGCATGACTGATTTCACACATTAAAAGCTTTGAACTATGTCAGAGTATATAAGGAGTATAAGTACATGCAAACTCAAAACAAAAACAAAACACTGGATATCACCACCAGCCATGTTTATCAATAGCGTAATGTAATCCGTTAATGCATGCAGTCATTCTGTCAAACAAGTTTTGCTCTTTCTCGGTTTGAGAATAAAAATGTCCGATTGGGAAATCCAAATCCAAATCACAATGCTGCTCTATGTAGTCATTTCTTGTCTGCGGTGACTTGGAGGACATGCTTGATCCATTTAAGCATTCTTTCTCTTTTTCGACTGGTCCAGGTTAACAGCACGGGGCCTTTAAGAGGGGACATGATTTATTTATACCGATTTACGTGAGGGAGCAATGCCCTGCAGAATGGTACGCCTCTAAGTCCCTTACCTCTTTTAAAAGTCCAGATACCTTCCCTAAAAATAAGATGCACAAGCTTTTTATATTCCTCCGCCGCCCTGCTAGCCACGAAATTTGTTGTGTGTCAGTAGTCATGCATGATTCAATTAAAGTGGCCTACCTGAAGGGAGACCATGAAACAAAAGGAAAAGCAACATGCCAAATAGATGAAACAATGGTATTAAGACGAAGCTCTCGTCCCTCTTTTATTATATTGCACAGGCACTATCTCGGTGTACTTAATAAACTGACATGTGGGAATAGAAGTTACGTGCGATTATCCTGCCGCATGATAAATGTTCCTATCAAAAGTGCTCTTATCGCAGCATTCCCTGCCACCGGAGCTGTCGTACTCAATCAAGTAACTTCGACAAAGAATTGATTTATTTATCTTCAAGCTGCTAAAGAATATCCTCACTAAAGGGTTAGTGCTTAGTGTGGCCGTATTCAGAACGCTGCTAAGACCATTTGGCACATAGAATCACAAGCGCATTCATCTCCTGTGGACAGTTTTTTTTTTTTTTGGGTGATCTTTTTAAGGGATAGTTTTGTTTACCAGGAGCAATTCATTCAAGTGTTAAGATGTATTTCCCCCAGCTGGCTTTGCATTGCCAGTACTTACCAAATTTCTGGAGTTTTTTGTTGTTGTTGTTGTTGACAACGTCAATACTGAGAGTCTTTCTGGGAGTCGATTTTTCAAACATGCAAAATGTTAATGTTGGGTGGTTGTTAAAAAGAGGAAGAATTCATCCATTTCGCTCCATCTTTGCTGCAGGGGTCCCCATTAGGGCAGGGGTCCCCATGATGTTGATCGCGATCGGACCGGTAGCTCCCAAGTCGATCGTGAGGGGTGTAGAAGAAAAACAAACAAACAAACAAACATTTGTGTATCTCTGTGCATGTTAGTAATATACTTTTTGTGTTAATGCACACTGCACCCTAATCATCCAATCAGTCACACTTTCACAAAAAGTATTTAAAAAAAGAAGACATAAAGCAGGTCACCTTTAACCTACGGTGGTGCGTGACCTGCGTCACCAAAAGTTGTTAGCGCTCAGCAGTCTGCAATTGCAGCTTGCGATCAGAGTTGTTGCGATATAGCTTTTATTATTATCATCATTATTATTATTTTTTACTATTATCATTATCAGTTAACGTTTGTTTCATGTACAATTCACAGAGGGTACTGCCAAAGAATAAATACAGTTGAGTTGATTTGAGTTGAGAATGGCAATCGTAAAAAAAGATTAGCTTTAATTGTGAAGGGCTTGGAATGCCTGCTATTCATACCCCCAAACAGTAGGCGGCGACAGTGTCCTGCACAGCTAATGTACTCTGGTCATTCCACAGATGGAGGAAAAGCTACATAGTCTGGATAAATTATGGACTTTCATTTCTTGAGGACAAAATAGGGGAACAGCACAGTTTCGCGCAGAGAAGTATTGGCACAAGAAGTACGAAACCTGTAGAGTACTTTCGAAGAAGACTTTAAGGAATCGCCAAAGTGTCTTAGTGCTTGAAGCAGGAACAGACAGGCATGCGTCCTACCAGATAGCAGATCGAATTGGCAGAGGATCTTCTCCAACCTGCGACTATGAGCCAAAAATTAACCGACATGTGCGGCTCTATTGGGAGAGGCTGCCGGTCTAAGGATGGCAAAGTGCGGATGTCCAACACTCAGACTCACACTGTGCTCAACCGCGAACTGATGCGGCTTTGGAACGGCACTGCAAGATGGGCAACAATGCGGTGAAACTGGAATTTGTGCTCAAATATCAAAAGAAATTGCGGATTTGGCTGATCGACGCCATTTGAGAGACACAAGCTACGGACTTCAAGGCTGTCTGTAATTCTTGGGCTGCCTGCTACCAAAAACAACATCTGCTATCTCGACCTTCCCCTGATGAAAGTACGCATGGAAGCTAGTGCCCTACCATCACCCCCTCCTTCTCGGCCATAGTCTGATAAACCAGGACCGTCTCCATGAGATGACCTTGACGTAGCAGCTGAGGCCTGACACGCACACACAACCAGACGATCACACGCCTTCATTGTTCATGTCTTGTGACCTGTTGTAATTGTCATATGCTTGTGCAGGAGTTGTTTTGCCTAACTCAAACTATCCTCAAAAAGAGGATAGTTCGAGCGTGGTTTTTTTCTCCCCCTCTCCCTCCCTTGTGGTTTCTTCTGACTTTCGGGGTTGAGTGAACGCTGGCGCGTCTGGCTGCCGCTGCTCAACCCGTACTGTTTTATTGTTTTTGTTCCTGGCTGTAAAATGTCCTTGGGTGTCATGAAAGGCGCTTATAAATAAAATGTATTATTATTCATTCATTAATTCATCTTCCGAACCGCTTGATCCTCACTAGGGTCACGGGGGTTGCTGGAGCCTATCCCAGCTGTCTCCGGGCAGAAGGCGGGGGACACCCTGAATCAGTTGCCAGCCAATCGTAGGGCACACAGAGACGAACAACCATCCACGCTCACACTCACACCTAGGGACAATTTGGAGTGTTCAATCAGCCTGCCATGCATGTCTTTGGAATGTGGGAGGAAACCGGAGCACCCGGAGAAAACCCACGCAAGCCCGGGGAGAACATGCAAACTCCACACAGGGAGGCCGGAGCCATAGTATTATTATTATTATTATTATAAATTTACATTATACTTGCTGAAGTAACTTTGGGATGAATTGTACTTATCAGAGCAGTTTTAAGGCAACATACTGTTTACTTTTACTTGAGTATTTTTCTTCAGAAGAAACACTAGTTTTACTATGTAACATTGAGCTACATTCCACTGGTACTTAAAGTGTATTTTTGTCCACAAGTATTTATTGTTGCTTGCACCATGTATTTTGGTGTGTCACGACTGTTTGATTAATCCAAAGTGTACTACTAACCTTTGTGTATATACTTGGTATCAATCAATACCGAAATCTTAGGTATTGCACAGTTTCATAAAATTTTATGTGTTGAATCTTCAAAGCAGACTGAATTGGACTAAAGAGTGCAGAGATGCTAAAGTCAACCACATTGTGCTCTAATTGGCAAAGATTGTTGAAGTATATCCTGGACACGATGGTTCGAGTTAGGAAAGTGAAACTACTTATGAGTGATTCAACTTTGGGCGGCAGTGTAAAACCCATAAGCAAACCTATCTACTTGGAAAGACCTATTGTATATATCTCCTTTTTCATCTCAAACTGCTTTAACAACAAAGCGTATGAGGGGGAAAAGTGGTTAGGACTGCATGACTGTCCGTGTTTTATGTTATGTGTTGTGTTTATTATTTGACTTTATGTTAACTATTTTGTTAAGCGCTTTGTTACAGCTTCCTCTGTTGTGAAAGCGCTATATAAATCAGCATGTATTGTATTGTATTGTGTATATATATATATATATATATATATATATATACAGTATATATAAACAAACAATATCCTTTTCCAAATAATCAATTATTTGATTGGAATATCCTCTTATTTCTTAAAACAATTTCATTCATTCAAGAAAAGTGCACTGAACAGCAACAGTGTAACTTCATACTCTCAATAACACTTACACTTCAGTCAATGTAACGGACGCTTCCTAAAACACAAACAGTACTCAGTTTGAATTTGTAATAACCTGTAATAAAAACACAACAAACAAACACATTAAATTGAACCATGACTCACATCTTATTGAAGCTTATTCTGGCCCTGGTCACGATTTCAAAATGCAAAATCCCCCACCCCATCCTTGTTTCTCTCATGCTTCTTTCTTTCTCCTGTGTTGCTGTCATTTGTGCCAAGTGTGTCTCATTCACTCACACATGCGCTGAAAAGGGAACGCGCGAGGAACCCATGAGAAAAAACAAGAAATACATGTAATGGAACATTACCTGTGATTTTCTTCGGGTTTATATGAGACAACAAACGCACAACAATAGACAGGAATGGTGTCAGCCAAAACTTGGCATAATTTATTTGCTTTGCAAAGTCAACTCAGGAGAATCCAAACTGAAACTTACTTAACGTTCAAGGGGGAGCACAAAGAGTCCACAGGGAGAGGAAATATCCTCGGAGGAATCAAAAACTTCACGAGGTGTCTCCCAGAAGTCCTTATACCGAAAAATGCACCTTATTTGTTGAATGACCCCCTAATTTTATGAAAAATACCCCAAAACAATACAAATGACACTTACCACATCATACCAGTATGCTGTATGTGTACAAATATTTTCAATACAATCAATAATGGCACAGGAGGAGAACTTTCAATTCCCCCCTTTTATTTAGTTCCGTTCCTAATTTACATACAATTTATCATTAGTAATTGTCATATAGCAAATGTACTCACCTGCGTGCATCAGTCAAACTAATTGCTTTATTGCCAATCATCAATATTGGTTGACAATAAGCACCAGTGACCATCCTCATTAAGAATGAGGATGGTCACTGGTGCTCTTTTTCAAAACAAAATGAATGAGTGACGAGTAGTCGAGTATCCAATGTTTAAATCCTGACACCATAGAACATTGGGGTTTTTTTGTATTGATAATCAATGTTGTACCGGGCAGCCTATGAAAAAGTCTCCTGTATTGCTTTAATACGACGCAATAGATTCACTATTCACTGTTATTGCAGTTTTCCTCTTTGTCTTTCTGCGGCGCCAGCTCACTCGACCTATTCCCCCCAAATCCCTAAAAAGACAAAGAAAAAGGAACACGCTTATGGAGTTAATGCTCAATGAGCACAGGCATGCTGCATTCTGACACGCCACCCTGACAGACGTTTGCACTCTGCAGTTTTGGTGGAAGAACCTTTTTTGGAATGTTTTGGGGAAACTTTTTTGAAAATGTTCTATTATAGTACTTTGTGTTCTGTAAAAAAGTAATGTGAATGTACTCCATACACACACTGCCCAACCAATCAGCTCATTGCCCTGCGGCTGTGTTGAACCCTCAACCCTGCCTGTGCGTGTACATATTCTTGCACAACTTTGATTTTTTTACAATTTTAAAAGAGACATTCCTACTCAATTCCCTGTGCAAGGAACTCCCCAACGTACATGCTTGGGGGGGCTTTATTAAATTGTCTCCCTTTGTTGCATTCAAACCAACATACACAACCGACGTTGTGGCATATCCGCTAATTAATAATTAGAATATCCTTGTTGTCGACGGCTCTGGAGGCAGAAGAAGAGGAAATTGGTTCGTAAGAGTAACAAATACAAATGGAAGGGAAGCTTAGTGCATGGAATCTTCCCTTTGTCAAGGAGAAAAGACACAGTGTGAAATTGTCAATTGGTGTGTTTGCCATCTTCCCATCTCGACTTCTAGTTTGTTGTCGTTACGTGTTTAGTGTCCCTCTTTGCTGTCTGTGTTACTGGAGCTTATTTGATATTACAATATGGTGCTATACTAACAGTTCAAAGTTTGTGGTTTTCTTCCCTGTCTATATCCAGTGATTTAACACAAGGCCTCCCTGCAAGCCAACCTCTTTACAAGGCAAACAAAAGATTTTTTCCCCCTAACTGTCAGCGATGAAATGGTGGGAAATTGTGTGAAGTCTTATTGTGAGAATTATTAGAGCAATTCAGGGACACCGCCTCCAGTCCACATCCTCGGGATATTTACTGAAGTGACAGAAAGAGGAGGAGGATGTCCTGAAATAGGTTTGATATCTATCAAATGCAGACACCCAAGCAAGACAAGTAAATTGAGTGGGCAAATAACATGCAGGTTAAAACTCTACCTGCAGCTTTTTAAAATTTGCTTTACTACCACGGTAACTAATGAGCTAATAAGGAGATAAGAATAGAGGAGGAATTAAAAGCCCAAGGCTAGTGGTATCAGTGATGATGGGAAGATGAGAAATGGCTCACCTGCTGCACTAAATTCTTTACTTTAAATATAGAAAATACGTCTGTAACAATGTATGACCCCTCCCCCTCCAAAAAAAGAGCGATTCATTCATTTGCATCATGTCACTGAGATTTGTCAGAGAAGAAACATGGTCAAGACTGAATGTCCATGAAAATGGACTTGATGTGCACACCGTGTCAATAACAATATGGCCCGAGGCCTTATAACCGAGATAAGAGAATGCCAATAGTTGCTTGTGTCTTGATTGACTCGTACCGAGTCCAAGGTGGAAGCTCCAGCTTACCGGTGACCCTGAACAAGGAAAGTAGTAGAAAATCAATGGATGGATAGATGATCGTCTGTGAGTTATGTTTCTAAGCTATGATGTAATTATTTCTTTTAGTGATCTTATTACTGACGGTTGCCATGGCAAAGACACATAAGAGTGGACTTGACGTGCACATGTTATTAACAATAGTGGCTGATGGCCTAACCTCCCCCAATGCACAAGGACAAGTATGGCAGAGTAACATTTTGTCAGACCTTCACAACAGAGCTGTGAGCTTAGGTGTCAGGTGCCATGATAAAAAGGTCACCAACACATGCCGGAGATGCAGGCCTAAACAAAATCCAATGATGGTAATGCCTGTTGTCAACTGGCCCACCTCATAGGGAGACATCGGGCCCTATTTTGGTAGACTGGTGCCCGTGCGCTCAACGTGATATTGGGTGAAATCTCATTTTTGTGCAAGCGCAAGTGTAGTCTAGCGTGTATGTGGCTGTGTTGCGCCCATCTGGGCATTTTGGTGCATGGAGTTGCCTCGCCCCCGACGCATCCGACAATTTGGTAACTGAAAGCAGTCTGTAGAAATTAGTGCAACATAATTTTCATCCGAGGGCAAAGTTCAGTGTGTTTGTGAATTTGGTAGATGTGCTACGTCTCATGTTTCTTCAGACAAATTCAACGCTCAATGTGCATCGTGGAAGTCATGTTATTTCATTCTTATGTATGACACCAGCCTAGGACAATTCCTCTGAATCGTTGTAGAAATCAATTACACAGATTATATCATCTCCATTTTAATTAAAAAAATATTTCAACAGCAACTCCAACATTATTGTGGGGCGTGGAGGGAGTCATGCAGAGGGTTCGGGTTATGTGTACCAGATGCCAGCTTGAATTGTACCTTCTGCTGCTGTTATAAGGCTTGGCGACGGCCCAGACTTTTAGCTCAATGGTTAATGCTCTGCACTCCCAAGCCGCAAGTTGTGTGGTTTTCCGTTTCCGCACAGCGTACTCAGTCGTGCGCTGCGACTGCCCTGAATTTGATATAAGGATGCTGGGAGAACTGTCCAGGAAAAGTCTACTTACATCCCACAACAACACATGAAGACACAAATTCCCCTTTACATCCAAACCCACCACAGCACAAAGTCAAGCAAAATACCAAAAGAAAGAAAACACCCATGCACACAGTTAGCCTGTGTTTTGCGCGAGACTTGAACCTGAAAATAGTGCCCATCGTTCCAGCCACCAACACATTCCAGAAAATAGGAAACATTTAAAGCAGGGATGTCTAACCCAGGTTCTTGAGGGCTTCTATCCAGCATGTTTCAGATGTCTCCCTTCTCCAACACACTGGATTCAAATACTGTAGTCAGGTTTGTCATCAGGCTTCTCACAGCTTGCTGGCGAGCGAGTAGTTTGAATCAGGTGTGTTGGAGGAGGGAGACATCCAAAACATGCGGGATAGGGGCCCTCGAGGACCAGGCATGGGCACCCCTGATGTAGAGTCGCTTTAATGATACAACAGGTCCCAGATAATTCTTGTCAAAAGATCCCAATTCTGGTAGATTAATTATCCAGTTTGACGTGATCGAATGTTGTGCATAAAACCAGCAAAAAGACCCACTTCAGCTTCATTCCAAGACGCACTAATATTAATGAAAGCCATTGTACAGCAGTACATACTGGATTGCTTAGGTTAGTCAAAATACATTTAGAAAATTACCAAAGCGGAATTCAGTATTACTGGCTTGACGTTTAAAACCGATTAGTCCAAATAGGAGAAGCAGCCTGTTATAATGTTTCATATTTTTATGACGCTTCTTGATAAAATGGGAAATGTAACCATTTGCCAGTTTCATTAACGTTCAGCATTGAACCCCTTGGACTGGGTGGAATTTAGTGGGGGGCAGCCATGTACAACTCAAGGCTGGGATATAGGACTCCAGCTGTGAGAAATTCACCACTCCTACGCCTCACTGACTTTAATCAGGGGAAAAAAAAACCCCACCAAGAACAACAAATGTACCAATTTCCATTTAACTGCATATGCATAATTCATGTGACCTATGATTGTGGGTGTAATGTACCTATGAAAAACAAGCGGTCTGAAGGGCATTAGTGTGCTTTAAAGGTTCAAAGTCTGACTAACGTATGTTTTGTATAGATTTTGAAGGTTTACCTTCCCCGTGGTTTTCTTTGGGTACTCCGGCTTCCTCCTGCATTCCAAAAACACGCACATTAGGTTCAGACCTGAATTGATCAAAGGCAGGGATTCGGGGCCACGGGTAGGAATGTGAGTGCCACAGTGGTTAGCGCCACAATGGTGAGTATCCCTTTGCATTTTACCCAAGAGGTAGCTCTACGTTTCTAAAACAGTGGTGACCCCTGCGATAGATGTAAGTTTTCTTCCTCTTAAACTTGTAGCAGTCTAAGGATGAAACCCAGATCCCACTGTCACCCTGGCCAGCACCCCCAGTTCCACCAGGTCAGCTGTTAATTGTCTGACACTTTCCCAGCGAAGGTGTCTAGGAGACATCCAAAAAAGATGCCTAAGCTACCTCGACTACAATCTACCTTTGTCCGACAAAGGCAAAAAAATAACAGTGAAATTCTGAAGCGTCGTTTCTGACCAAGGCAAGCCTTGCTGTCAACTGCGAACTGAGTAAGCAGATTCTGAATGCAGAGATGAGAATCTGAGGTTTCCACGCTGGAGAGTGTGGACACTTTTGCTGCACTTAAGCAGTCTTTCCAAAAGAACCGTTAAAAAAAAAAAAAAAAAAAAAAGGGTAGAGGTAGAGGGTAGCTTTGCTAAATTTGTTGAAATTATCCCCGGGGAATGAGCTTGATTGACTAGTGGCAATAAGAACAAAAAAAAAAAATGCCACGAGGAACACCGACCTTTTAAAATGTTGCTCAACACTCCCCTTTTGACATTCCACAGGCTCTGTCCCATGCTACCATGCTGTGCTAAAAGATGTGTCAGCTATGTGTCACACAGCATTGCCGTGCATTGGGGGCCGTATTTCATTTTTTCGATCATAATCTCCAAATCCGTCCAAAAAATGTCATTTTGGCATTGTGCTTTACTGACATGTGAAAAATTGATGGGGTTTTGAAGACAGTGCAGTTTCCAAAACTGGTTGTTAGCCGGGTTATTAAATCGATAATCCCTTCATTTCAGGTGAAGGGAGTCGTGCCTGTTTGAATAATCACTTCTTTGGAGATTCATCACCTGCTTGCTTGCACTACAATGCAGATCTCACAATGATTTATGTCGCGCTCCCACCGAAACAAGAGCAGAAACATTGGAAAGAGGGAAAAGCTGAATAGCTATCTGATTGGGATATAAATACAGTCTACGGGGTGTCTGGCTCCGACAGATTAGCTGCAGTACTGAGTATACGCAGACAAACAGCGTATGTTTGTGGCACACGCCTGTGACAAAATTACAAAGGGACAGAGAAAGGCAGTGTGCATTCAGAAAAAAAAAAAATCATCTCGTGGCTTCAGAGATCGGGTATGAGGCCTAAATATTTCATTTGTCTCCAGAAAGGAAGCTAAGAAATGTTCTAAACAGGCTGCTGTGTTGTCAGGATTCTTCTCCAGTTTTTTTTTCTTTTTAATCACTGCAAGGTAAGACGAAATTAAACCGAATGACATTAATAAGGGAGGTGATTTTTAAATTGGATTTCCTTTTTTTTTAAATGCAATAAATTTATTGCATATTTGGTCTTTGTTTTTTTGGTTTCGTCTTTCCTCTTGTCAGTAATCAACATAAGTGACAAACAAAACAGACCAGGTGAAAAAAGTCACAATGTTGCCAATCAACAAGGAGGATGGAGTGATGATGCGTACTTGCTTTTTTTGGAGGAAGCAGATCATCAATCACTTTGAAGGTACCAAAGTCAAATAAAATCTAGCCAGTCATCCATCCATCAGTGGAAGGACAACAGAGGAAGGAAGCAAAGTGTATAGACTGTGGAACATAATATAAATGATCCACACCAACTGCCTTTTTTTGTTTTGTTTTTTTACAGACAAGACTTTGGATGGAGTACAGTATGAAAAGTGTGTTACAACTTCGATTGCACAAATGTTCTCATACTGTCCATACGTACGGCATTCTTGTTTGCTCCGAGTTCCCGTTTTGACAAAGATCACATCCTGTAGTTTGTAATCAGCATTTCACACGACGAATATATCTCAACAGCAACTTCAACCTTGCAAGGTAAAAACAGCAAATATCGTTTTTTGTCCTTTTGAAACAACGCTATTGCAAACGCTGATGGAAGTTAATGTGTCTTGACAAAATCAGAATTTAATTTCACTACAGAACCATAAAACCCCCCAAACATTTGAAACTTTCAGCAAAAACTTTTGGAAAAGGGCGCCGCAACTTTTGGCATTATAAGAGTACAACAATCACAAAAATAACTTTCGGGATCTACTCTATTGGAGAGATATTTCAACAGGAAGTATGACAAACTAAATTAACGCATGTATTACACTTACTCTCCATCACGTGTTGTCTGTTTGGGGCGCAGCTAAACTCCAAGAGCAGACTGCCTCTCTCAGTTGCTGGATATGGAGTGAAATATTTTGTTCTCACACAGACACTTCACAGCAATACTTGACCAAAACAGTATTTATTCATACACGCAATGTACCACAGACTAGAAAAACAGACTTATTTGTCCAGTTAAAAGATATCGGATTTCCTCTGGGAGTACTAATCCATGACCAGCTTGGCTTTTTCTTTTCCCAATGATGTGGGAGAAATTACTGTGAAGTAAGTATATGATACATTTATGACAATACTGCCAATGTCATCTTTTTTTTTTTAAACAAGTGCAAAGAGGTTGCTCATGCTGACCACAGCTCAGTACTCTGAATTAAAAGCGGCTTGTAAACACTGATCAGATTAAAAACGGTGATTTTCTTTTATTAGAGTATCTCGCTGGACTCAGACACTTATAAAGTGTAGTACAAATATCAGAGGTGGGGGAGTTTTTGAGTCCAAAGACAAAACTCAGTACACAAAGTCAACACCTCTCATTTAGTAACTACGTATACTACCTCTGGATTGGACACAAACATGTTCAGAGGCCTGATGAATACGTAGAACGCTCAAAAACTGGATTTCGCTAGAAGCCGACATACATTCTATATGGATGAAAAAGGAAACGAGAGACTCATACTGTAACTCCCTTCTCTCGCCACTCACTCACACACACACACACACACACACACACACACACACATACACACGCACACGCACACACACGCGCGCGCACACACACGCGCGCGCACACGCACACGTAGACACACGCACACCCAAACCCAAACATACACACACACACGTTCACACAGACAAACTGGGAAAAGCTTCAAGCCAGTCTGTGTGTGTGTGTGTGTGTGTGTGTGTGTGTGTGTGTGTGTGTGTGTGAGTGTTCTACAAAGCCAAATAACCTAAAAAAACACAACAGTAAAGTTAAGCCTGGGTTTCACGTGTGTCCGTATGTCTTCATAGGTCACATCAATTTTACATCGTGGTTGTTGTTTGAATGAGTCCATCTCCAATCATCCAGCCTCATCCATTTTTCAACACTGCTCTCTCTCTCTCTCTCTCTCTCTCTCTCTCTCTCTGTCTCTCTCTCGTGGCCTACATTGGACCTATAGTACGCATAGGTCCTCGGCACCTCGGCTGTTGCTGGACTAACATGAGAGGCAGCTTAGGGTCCCACAAATGGCAGGGCAACACAAATTCCCTTAATTTTTCATAAGGAGGAAAAAATCTCCATGTGTTTATAATTTACCTTGTGGAACTGAATGGATGGAACTTCATACCACTAGTACTAATACAAAACATACCTGTTTGGGAAAATATCATTTTGTAGTTATGCAGCGCTTGTGCATCCCATTAATGTAAACTGTATTGTCTGCTGGGGTCTTCCGAAAACAATGCCAATAACTCGGGTGGCATTTTGTTATTATAAAGAACTACTGCACGTGTAAAGTACCACACAATGCATGGTGAGCGTCCTAGTATTTCCTGTCGTGAGAACCATGCTGGTTTCATCAAGGAGTGAAAAAAAAAAACATTGGCATGCGGCGGCGTGATGGATGAGCTAATAAAAACAACAATGCTGCGGTGGCCTTGTGCACCCTTTTCTGAAGAAGGCACTATGGGTGCTCTGCCACGGTGTGGGCCAAAATACAGCGTTGCCACCCAGATAGATGTCTGCAGTCTGCGTCGAGTCCTGAAAAGGACAGGTCCATTCCCGTTTTTGTCCCTCCTTCTCATCAACTCTAAAAAGAACAATGGCCCTTCCTCCACTTCAGAGGAGCTCCAATGCAAGAGTGTGACTAGAGATAGAGGTAGCTGACCCAGTAAACAATGTTGAAGAGCAAGAAGGAAGTCGGGAAGAATACCCGCGAGTAGGAATCCAGGTCACGGATGTTGACGTGGATGCGACCTTTCTTCCAGCCGCCTTCTTTACATTCCTCGAAGCAGCAGAAAAAACTCTTGCAATCTTTCCCATCCAGGCACTGGTCCAGGCAGTCCTCGTCATAGTCCTGCCAGAAGAGAGCATTGCCTGTGGGCATCATGTGCCGACGAGGGGGCCGACCCGTGCTGAGGGATGAATATGCCTGTAGAGGGAGAGAGAAATGTGTAGATTTTTACAGAAGTCTGAGTCTTGACCTGCCACTGTACACTGCATGTTGCAGAAGCAGTAGAAAGCACGTATGTATGGGAGTCAGCAAACACCTGCTACAATGTAGCGAGTGCCTGTGATTATCCACAAAGCCACTTTCCTGTTATTTTGCTTTGTATCAACAGTAGCCCGAAGGTTCCTTTTGCCACCTCTGATTGCTATAACGCACTATTCTTACTTCCTTCGACTTTGATGACGGCCCCGGTTTCAACTGAAGAAAAACAAGCCCCAAACACCAATGCTGCTGCCATCAGGCTTCGCTGTAGCGATGTTGTTGTTGATGAGCAAGAGTTTTTGCCCAAAAAGTTGAACTTGCATTTCAACCGTCTTTGACAAAATCTCCAAACTTATTATGGCCAAAAGCAATCTCTCCCAATAAAAAATTGTAAATGTTCTTCAAAAAATTAAGCTTGAAGATGATGTAAATGTCAGCTGAAGTTTACTGTCAAGCTACCGTAAACATAAAATTAAGAGAATTACCTTTTGTGACCCTCTGTTGACTTGAATGCTAACATACGGGAAACTCCATACGCACACAAGCTAGCAATGAACATCTAAATGGCTTTTTTTTTTTTTTTAAAGCAACGACTATCTTCAAGACTATCTGCATTAAAAATAAATACGACAAAAAATGGTGTTTTTCTTTTTTGATGGATTTTTCAATGGATTCATTGCATTTCCGGTCATTTCATTGGTTAAAGATGATTCGAGTTCGAGAGTTGCCAAGGAAAGAATTAAACTCATATATCACTACTGTAGTGTTAACAGAACAGAGGACTGACTTCAGAATAAAGTGTCAAGTCACAAGCAATGAAATGAAGTCCAAAGACCGTTGGAAACAAATGATTGCAATTACATGTAAGATATATGTGGAGGTAGTTTGAATCGGAGGCTGAACAGCAGCCTGGGACTGATTTTTTTTTTTTCAATCTTGGAAGCTCCACTGTAATCTGACAGGATACCGTTTATATGCTTCACAGCTACGCAATGACATGTTTGCCCCACGTTATTTTCTCTCCAGGGTCTTGCCCTTGAGTGACAGTTCATTCAATCGCATGACTATCCTCTCAATATTCACGCAATAATGACCTGTGTTCCATTATTTTTGGATGGACGACGAATGAACCAAGAAAATAAGCCATTTGTACCTTGTCCTTGATGCGACTCAGACAACTTAGACCACATGATTGTGGTCCTCAAATAGGGAGTGCGGGGAGTGGTGATGCAACATCCAAAGAACATACATATCCAGGCACCACAGCAGAGAGCTACAGGTTTCTCAAATGTGTTGCTCAAAACTTTGTGTGACACGTTCAGTCGAAAATACAAGTCGTTATTAGCCGTGAGCCGCGACTCCCCCATCCAAATGGCAACAGCAGCTTGACAAGTAGATGTGTGCTGCTGCCAGTGAATCAATGGTGACAGGTGCAGCAGCCTTGAGAACTCCCACGCAAAGCTTCTAGCGCTCTTTGGTTGAGATAAGGTTCTCAAGCGGCACACTTTTGCTTTATAACGACATGCACCTTTGAAAACACGGTGAGCTAGACATGCTGCACTTTATATACGTACAAAAAGACACCTTCCTCGAGCACTCAATAGAGTTACTGAGTGCCGACGTTTCACAGAACACACCGCCGACTAAATGAGTCACATCAGGAATGTTTGATCAAGCAAACATGAATAATCATAATCAAGCACTTGACCCCTTTGATGGGTCTAATTCCTCCGCACAGACAGCAGTAGAGAAGTCAGAACTCCTCGGAGCATTATTTGTCTTCATAAAAAAGCTTCCTCTATATACTTCCAAAAGCAGATTTGTTGCTATGAATACTTCATGAACCTAAAAAGGAAGCTTGGCTTTTGACCGGAATGAAGAATGTGGCTTACCAGTTTGTGCATTTTTGCCGGCGGTCTGCGTATACAATAGGAGCAGTAGTTGAGCATGGCATACTCGATCATAGCGGCGAAGACAAACAGGAAGCAGACGGTGACAAACAGGTCCATCGCTGTCACATAGGAGACTCGAGGCAGCGAATTCCGGGCTACTGTGCTCAATGTGGTCATGGTCAGCACGGTGGTAATGCCTGAAAAGGACAGAGCAAGGGTGAGGAACGCGACAACAGAGCTTTGGGTCTTCAGCAGGGCATTGGCAGGGATCACAAGTCGTCCTAAAATACATTCACTTTACTTTGGAGTCAGCCAATCCTCCATTAAGCGTCTCCAGCTGGTCCAGAATGCTGCTGCTCGCCTCTTGACTGGTACTCGTAAGAGGGAGCACATAACTCCTACTCAGGCATCCCTTCACTGACTCCTCATACATTTTAGAGTTCTTTTCAAGATCCTATTATTTGTTTTCAAATCTTTAAATACCTCTCTGAGCTCATCCGCCCCTCCACACCTGCCCCTACAGACCGCCTCATGTCTGTGGACCAGACATTATTAGAAGTACCAAGAACTAAACGAAGGCTCAGTTGGGATCGAGCCTTTTCCGTTGCTGGTCCCTCACTCTGGAATGACCTCCCACTGAACATTCGGCAAGCCCCCTCGTTGCCCATCTTGAAAACCCGCCTCAAAACTCACTTGTATTCTTTGGCATTTGACTCAGCATGACTCAGATTTGATCTTAGTTTTACTGTTTGGTGCCTTCTACCATCTTTGTTACTGATTTATTTCTTTATTGTTGTATATATGTTAGTTGCTCCACGTACAGAACTTTGTTATGTAGCGATGTCTGTTTGAAAGTGCTCTATAAATACAGTTGACTTGAGTTGAGAGTTGATAATTCAGAGGAAATAAAGGAAATGGCTGAGTTTGACTCTACAAGCATATTGATCCCCCATCTTCCAAATCATACACCTTTTAAGGTGTTCAGAGATTCGGAAATGCCAATTTCCCCACTAGATTAAAAAAAAAAAAATCATCCCACTGTTTAACTGTGATCATCATTGTTATGCTGCTACCAGCCCCAGGGGCATACCTGCAAGGTTTCTCAGGTTACACACGTTTGTGTACTTTTAGAGGTTGCACTTCAGTACATTTTGAAATCATATAATGCTGCCACTTCACCATCACTATGGATAGATTTGACCTGATTCAGTTCGAGATTGTGAATCATAACATGCCGTTGTTAAAGAGACTGTTAAAAGGGTCCCGTGAACCCTGAGTAAAGAATGGTCCCAAGAGAAAGGCAGGAGAAATATGGCAGCGAGGCACATGGTCATACATGTGCATCTGGCCCCTTTCACCATCTCTGTTTTTTTTTGTACTCATCCTTTCTCTTCTTCTTGTCTCAGCCTTTTTTTCCATTCTTCTCTCCCTCTGTACATGGCTGTTTTCACCCAGCGTTTCCATAGAGACGAGTTGCTCCCTTCTATTTCGAGCTACCCATTGGTCGAGTGCCTCGTCTTAGGCTTTCTCCCCTCACTCACAAGGTTGAAGGTACATGAACAACTCTCGTCTGCCTCTTCCTCAAATGTAAGCGCATGCGGGGTACGTCGTCCCGTGTTTTGGTGCAGTGTTGCTTCTGAACCTCAAATGAAGTCAACTAATTTTATTTTCACGGGTTCATTCCCTCTTTGGGAATTTTCTCTCTGTGATGCCATGGCAACCAAGGTGATGACTTGTCTACACAGACTACGGAGAAGAACCTGTGGTGTGACAAAATAGGTAGAGGGGTGGCAGAACACACACATTCCTCCGAAGGTCTTCCAACAGTGAGGCAAATTCCTTCATTTTTGCCACAAACTAAATGAATAGTTAATATTTGACATCAAAAGATGAATCTAAAATATTGGTAATGACATTTCAGCTTTTATTTCCAGGTGTTTACAACTGGATCCGATACACCTCCTAACACGTTCCTTGCAGTAAAACGACATAGCAAAAGTATAAGAACAAATCAATCCAAAATAGATGACAGGAATTTTAATTTACAGCGAACCCAAGCGTGCTTGCGGTTCAGCATCCACAAATCCGCTTATTCGCAGATTTTCATTATGAACCTATCCTCTGTTATTTGCTAGAAAACCGCTCCAATTCGTTTTTTTTTTTAAATTTTTTTTTAATGTATGTTCAGGCTTCCGCAATTATATGCTTTGGCACCAACTTGTAGCATGACTTTTCAATACCGTATGTAACGTATTTGTAATGTTCCGGAATAACCCGGACATATGTAGACTGAGACATAAAAATCATAGAGAAAAAGTGTATTTCAGAAAAGCACGAAACCAACAAAGTACAATTTAGATCGCTGATCAGCCAAAGGACTGGATACCATTGTTTTGAGCATGCATTTTGAGGGTTGGTGGCAGACGGAGCTTCATGGACACATGGTTCACCACCGCCCCCACCTCAAATGGTCCGATGTGTTGAGGGTCCCCACCAGATGCATATCCCGATTGAACAGCCAGAACTTCTGCAATAATTTTCCAGTAGGACAGTCACTGGGAACTTGGATACTTTCTCAGGCCTCCGTGATCTTCTTTTCGACTTCCCATCGCAGTGTTCCCACAATACGATGTCAGGTAGGATGGACTTGGTCTTGGAAGTGTCATGGAGTCTGGAGAGAGCATCCAGACTTCTAGTCCAGGTCGGGCCACGGCCGGAGTCGTTTTTGACCAGATGTGTGTCTGTCATGTGTGACAGCACCGACTAATGTGTTATGTCTCCGACTAATGACTCTGGAGAGAGCATCTGGTTTCCGGTTCTTATAACTTTTGCGATAGGTCAAGACAAAGTCGAATTGTGCTAAGAGCAGAGCCCACTGTGTCTGTCGGGAGTTCAACCTCTTGGCAGAACAGATGTAGGATAGATTCTTGTGATTTGTGCATCCTGTCAATTGGCTCCTTCCTGCCAGTGCCGTTACTCTTGGAGTGCCAGTACAATGGCTAGTAGTTCACGATTTCCCAAGTCGTATTTGAACTCGGCTGGACTTAGTCGATGAGAGAAGAAGGCACAGTCTTTGCTCGACTGGAGATTGTTGTGACAGGACTGCTCCCACTCCTGAATCCGAAGCATCAACCTCAACCACAAAAGGAAGATCGGGTTTCGGATGAGTCAACATCGGTAGATTAGTAAATAAAGTTTTAATATCACTAAATTCCATCTCCGCAAGTATTCCATGAGAACGCGGTCTTACTTGAGGTTAACTTGGTCAGAGATCTTTTGACTATAGTTACGGATCAAAATGTTCTGTGGAGATTTGCAAATCCCAAGAATCTCTGCAACTGATTTTTTGTGTTGGGAGTCAGCCATTCAACCACTCCCCGTGTCTTGGCTTGGTCGGCTCTGAGTTGTCCCTTTCTGAAAATAAATTCCCAAAATTAAACTGAATTGGAGTGAAACTCGCATTTTTCAGCGTTGATATTTAGTCTATTCTTGTGAAGTCTTTGGAGTACCATTCACACCTTGCCAATCTTCTCGAAGGTTTTGTGAAAAAAAAAAAGAATCCAAATGTCAAGTCAAGTCAGTTTTATTGTCAAATATGCTCTATGTGCAAAATACAGCACAGATGAAACTACTTTTCTCTCTCAAACAAAGTGCAAACATGTAGTGCATTGAAACACACACAGCTAAAAATAACGGCAGCAACCTGAACTGCATAAAAATACATAAAGACAAAAATATATAAATATGAACAACTAAAATGAACAAATGCCATCTAGATACCCAAAGCATGTCTCTGAGCACATCATTTATGAAACACTGTAAAATGGCAGCTGCGTTGGTAAGTACGAAGGGCATGACGAGGTACTACTTGAAATGTCCCAAGGGAGTTTTGAAGGCAATCTTCTACCATCACCCTCTCGAATCCTTTCCAGGTGAGATCACGTTTAGTGAAGACGATGGCGGATTGTAAAGGAGCAAATGCGAAGTCGAGCAAGGGTAGAGGTTATATATTCTTGATTGTGCTGTCATTCAGGCCTTGGTAATCGATACATGATCGTACTGAAGTGTCCTTCTTTTCAATAAAAAAAGAATCCCGCATCCATAGGGGACGTGGACGGATGAATAAAACCTGTCGCTAATGAGCTTGGGTTATATTCGTGTAAAAGCTCTTGTTCTAGTTTAGAGACTTGATAAAGTCTAGAACTGGGAAGCGGGCATTGGGAATAAGTTCTTTGTGCAATCATATGGTCAGTGAGGCGGCAGTGACTGAGCGCAATCTTTGCTGAACACTCTTCTTAGATCGTGGTATTCGATGGGGATATTGTCTCAACATTTGTTTTCCAGCAGAGATTTAATGGGTGATGTGTGTCCGAGTTCGGCAGATCTGAGGCATTTGGCAGAGCAAAAGAAAAATGCTCAGATTTTCGAGGCTTAGTTTGTTCCTATCAATGTATGGGTTATGAATTCTTAACCACGGTAACTCTCAAACCATCGGCACTGCTTGTGAAAGCATAACAAAGAATTTTCTTTGTTCAACATGGTTGCCAGAGAGTTTCATTTGGAGTGGACCCCTGACGTGTTTTATTTCCGGCAGATGACGCCTGTCTGAATCCAATTCTCTGTGTCCCACTTTAATTTCTTCGATTGGACAACCACAATGCACGGATCTATCAAACAATTGTCATGACCTGAATGAATTAGAGCAGGGGTGGGCAAACTTTTTGACTCGAGGGCCACAATGAGTTCTAAAATTTGACAGAGGGGCCGAGCCAAGAACAGATGGATGGAGTGTTATATAAATTGCATACAGGATTTGACCTATTAATGATGAATGATTAATTGAATTACATTTCTGTTGAATAAACACAGAGGAAAACTCACCATCAGTTTCAGTGGGAACAGTGTTGTTGATCTCCCTGCTTTGTTAGTGCATCAAAATCTGGAGTAAGTTTTGTTGTGGCGATTCTCAGGATAGATCCGAGGTGTTGGTCAGTTATCCTGGATCTGTGACGGGCTTTGTTCATGTTCATAACACATAAAAAATTTTGCTGGGTCAGTAAATTGGCTTGCTGGCGTAATTGGCATGCTTCGTAGCAAAGTGACGGCTAATATTGTACTCCTTAAAAACCGCGACACTTTCTTGGCATATCAAGCATACAGCCTTTGATCGGACTTCTTTTAAAAAATATTTTGTTGTCCATTCTGTGTTAAACACTCGGCACTCATTGTCGACTTTTCTTTTCTTTGATAAACTCATGTTTGTTTTTAGAAGGGGAAGCTTTACCGGGGGAACCGAGAAGGAGAGTGCTTCTTCTGGGAAAAGCTTAACCGCGAAGAAGAGGGGGCAAATGCTCAAGCGGTAAAATGCTCAAGCGCGCCATCTATTGGGTAATGTGGGCATTACAGGGAAAACAATATTATTAATTTTATATTTTGATATAACTGGGAGATGTTTGGCGGGGCGGATTAAAAAGACCAACCGGCCGTATATGGCCCGCGGGCCGTAGTATGCCCATGTCTGAATTAGAGTAACAATCTTTAGTCCTTTCCCATAGCCTGACACCTCACCCTGGTGTTGAAGTATTTTAATGTTCTTGGTTTAGAATTGATTCTGATGGTGCCAAGTCATACTCACATTGTTCATTAGGACTGGAACTCATATCATGAGTGCCTAATTACCAATTACCAATCTGCAAGCAGTTGTGTCATGGCCAATTAACATGTTGGGTCACGTGTGTCCTAACCTCCACGGCAGTGGCCCCCTCAAACCCGAGACCGACTCACCGAACCACTGGGGTTCGATCGAACCCAGGTTAAGAACCACTGCGCTAGTCGAAGGGCTAGTAAAATGAGGTCCTCTAAATGAGTAGAGTCATCTTTTACTGCCAGTGCGTCTTTAATCATGGAACCAGTCCGTGGCGGAAAATGCTGCGCAAAGTGCAGAAATCAAAGCCACTCTTCGCAATCAGGATGCAAAACGTGATTGAATAGTCCACCACAGATTGACTACCCTGCACTCAATCAAGTAATTGTCCTTGACTTCTTTCCCTTGGACCGGATGGTGAAACACACGACAGAATTAATTCAGTTATGAAGTCAGAAAAGGATGACCGGATTTCCGGTTATGCGTTGCTCACAGCCAAAGCCCAAGAAGCAGCCCGGCCAGTCAAGTGACTCATAATAAACCTCAGAACTGTCATGGGAGTAGCTCGATGGTTGCTGGTCAAATATTAATGAACACTCGTATATGAACTGACCGCAAAGACCAGGTTCACCACCATAGCGAGACGGCACACCCTGATGGGGGCAGTATGGGGATCCGAGGGTGATGTCCCTCGGGTACCCTGCTGCTCAACCCGGGAACCCATTTGCTCAAACCGGTGGGCCAGCAGTTCCACGAGTGCGGTCTTCTGTTCTCCCACCATTCGTCCTTGGCTGGCCAAAGCTTTCTTAATTTTTTTAGTCTATGGGATCCATGATTGGTGATTGGATTATTCTGTAATATTCCCGAATAATCCGAAACAGAGGCGGATCCTGAGACAAAACAATCTTCCAGAAAAACTATTCCAGAAAAGCGCGAAACCGACAAAGTACAAATTAGATCACTGGTCAACAAAGCCAGGAAAACACAAACAACAAGCACTTGCAGAAGGCAATTAAATAAATAATGAAAATAAAATACAAGAGATATCCAATTGAGAAAAAAATACTATGCAAAACATCAAGAACACTACTTTCAACAATGAGGCAAACCATGACATGGACAAAAACGGCATAAGCAAGAATCGAGTGTCTCGAAACTAAGCACTTGGTACATGGGCTGTGAGCAAGGCGAATAAGCCGACAATAAATTGTCACTGTAACAGTCCTTATGTAGTCCACTGATGGTAACAGATGTGGGCGTTGGAGAGAAAATGCATACCACTACCGTCCGAAACTGAAACCAAAAACCAACAGGTTGGGATTAAAGTTAAAATAAATGGCAAGTGAAAATTTTGCTGGCCACATCAGCCATGCATTTAATCAATCTGGTGCTAGTTCCACTGAGCCTGCAATGATTCTTTACTTCTTTTCAAAGGCCGTTTACTCGGTTGTACATTAATGTGTTGACTGTAGTACAGTCACAGTGGGTTGTTTTTACCTGTCAACGTATGATCACTTGTCCAGGAAGAAAAACAAATCCTCCCACAACACCTCACAGTACATCAGGACCAATACCCTACAAAGTTTATCTCTGCAATCTCTTCCCTAGGGGAACACTGTCAGCTTTTCAGCTCCTTTTGATGTGGTGCCTCTGAGAAGCTTTTGTGTGAACTACGGCTCTTCTTGGGAAGCCTTGGCTTTAAAAAAAAACAAAAAACAAAAAAACTGTTTGTTTTTGTTGATTTAATGCTCCAGGAGCAACAATTTAAGTGGGTAGTTGACTATTAAGCCACTGTGGTAAAAACAAAATGATAGCATGAAGTTGGGCTGGGCGATATGCAAAAAAAAAAAATATATATATATATATATATATATATATATCTCGATCAGGATAGGATAATGACTTTACCATGGGTTCAGTGAAAAGTGTGTTTTATTTTGTTTGTTTTTTTTCCAAGAAAAACATATAATCAATCAAAAGGATGTGGAAAGAGCATTTATAAAATTAGAACTCATTGACAGCCATCAAAAGTCAGCAATAAATTCAACAAGGATTAAATTCACATTGTACTGCAATTGTGCCAAATCATTTTATGGCACAACCGAATGCTTGTTTGCGTGTGTGTTTCCATGTGTGTTAACTGCATCAATGTGTGTGTAGTTTTGGAGCATTTTTCCCATTAATTTGTGGCTTGATGCATTACACAGCTTTAGTGGTAAGGCCGACCGCTCAGTGCATTATTGCTTCCAAACTCGACTTGGAATGGACAGATGCAAAAAATTGCAGTTGGGCACTCACTCCCACAAATTGGGCCAGTGTAATGTGGTGTGTGGACTCCCTGCAATGTGAACTGTGCCAGTCTGTATTGCATTTTGAGACTCCCCATACAATATGTTGCATTGCATCATTTTTTGTAATCCACAAAATTATATTTCAATCAAGCAACACGCAGGTTGCTGCAGAAATAGGACATGGGCAATAATCATGAGGAAATTTGATATTGAATGGACCGGCGAGATGCACATGACATGGACATTTTTACCTAGGGCTTTGCAATTTTAACCAAGAGTACATCCACTGACCCACCCACCCATCCATCCATCCATCCATCCATTTTCACCACTGCTTATGCCGAACAAGGTTGCGGGGGGTGCTGGAGCCTATCCCAGCTGATTTGGCGCAGAAGGCAGACTCCACCCTGAACTGGTCGCCAGTCAGTCGCAGGGCACATATAGGAACAAACAACCATTCACACCATCACTGAGTGGGAACTGATCCCGTGCTGCTCACACAGGCAAGTGTACCTCTCCACCAGTGGTTCTTAACCTGGGTTCGATGGAACCCTAGGGGTTCGCTGAATCGGTCTCAGGGGTTCGACGGAGCCTCTGCCATGGAGGTTAAGACACAAGACTCAAGATGCCAATTAGTTATGACATGCCCGCTTGGCCATCGCTAGCTGCAGATGATCACATTACATTGCTTGTCCAATCAGTGTTGCGGGAAATGTATTTCGCTCACCGCGTGACGGTCGTGATACTACGCCATACATTTAAAAAAACTATACCTATGCCATGTAATTTTATTTACTTTTTCTTTTTTAAACAAATTGGTTTTTTTAAATGTCTGGAATTTGTAAAAAAAAATCACATTTTAAAATTTCACTAATGAAGGGTTCGGTGAATATGCATATTAGCTGTTTGGGTTCGGTCCTGTAACAGGGTTAAGAACCACTGCTCTACACCATCAGCGACTCCTAATAGTACATATCATATTAAATTGTAAATACATTATATATTGTAAAACGATGTGCACTGCATAACTATCTATGGATTGATGGGGCACAACCGTGTCTTGATTTCTTGCGTGTGTTTTTGTTGTGTGTGTGTGTGTGTGTGTGTGTGTGTGAGTGTGTGTGTGTAATTATCTGTCTTAATCGCTCTCCCTCCCTCCGTATGACAATTGTCATTGGCTACCTTTCGCTGTCAACAACATCAACAGCAAACTTGAAAAGAGGCATGTGGCTGGTTGGCCTGAGCTGTCCATGCAGCCCGAGCATGGAAAGTCTCCATGACTGATATCCTCCTGACTACCAATAGTTCAAATTTGTCCTCTGTAGAGGACATTTGTGAACCTAAATATCTCCCACCCAGTGCATCCAATCGTATTAACTCATTTTGTTACTCTAAAGAGGACATTCAGTGCTTTCCAATGATACCAAATTTGTAGGGGTTAGAAAAAGTAAGAAAATGGCTTCCCTCAATGCAAGCACTTTTTATGGGAAGAGGAAAAGTAATACTTTTTATCAAACACATCTTGTCTTGAAATGCTGTTGGCATTTTATTTATAAGACTCTTATGAACACGTTAAAGTGTTGTTTGAGTTGTTTTAAGTGTATTTGAGCCTAGTATTCAAGTGTTAAAAAATGTAGTGGAATTTCAAAAATGGCTTTTGGAGTAGTCCAATTACTTCACATAGATTGGGGAATTTCAAAATAAATGTGATTGGACAACATTTTTTTTCCCTGGTAGTCAGGAGGGTATTGACTTAATATTAGGTGCATTAAAGGGGCCTTTCCATCATAATCAGATTGTTCCCACTGTTTTATGCATGTAAGTCAAAATGAGTCTGCGACATGGTTGCAGGTCACTAAGATGCAGGTCATTTGTATGCAAAAGCCTTTGAAAGACGAGAGCATGCAGACATAAGCAGATTTGAATTCGGCGCCATTGTGATTTGGTGATTTGTGTGTGGTATTGTGACTCATTATTCAAGTACGAGCCCACTTCTTGGTTGCTACACGCCCACTCACCTCAAGAAAAATGATTGATGTCGACATGTACAGTGTCTTAAATGTTGAATCAGCCGCCAATGTCAGAGGGGTTGAGCAATAAACCGCTTCAAGTTATTTTGTGGAGAAACTCTAAAGCATTTGGGAATTAGAATTGTGCTGTTTTAGGCACATTTTGAAGGATGACTTCGTTAAGTCATCTGTCTTTCACACACACTACAAATACTTTTTTTTACAGATTTTAAGCGACATGGCCACATGCATGCGCTCTCTCTCTCTCACACACACACACACACACACACACACACACACACACACACACACACACACACACACGCGCCAACTGCATGGTCGCACGCCATCACATGGGTGTCTACTGGTATTTAATTTTTGTTTTTTTAAATCATAGTACTGTATAACATACAATGAGAACCAACTGGGAAACAGCTCCGTTCATAACCACAATGCTATGTCCACCTCAGAGTGCTCTGTCCCACTCAATGTGCTCACTTGGTGGCCGCGAGCTCGCTGGGCGTTACCATGGAGTGTCTTAAAATTTTCCTCCAGAGGTACCGGGACGTCTGCACAATTGTGGCCAGCCACAGTGCATCCTGACACCAGCATGGCAGAGCAATGGCCCAGAGGAAATTTTGTGCACCTCCATTGTGACGCCGCACAACTTCACAACTGCGCGACGTGAACAAAGCCATGTTCTCTAGATGGTTCTCAATGTATATTATAAATACATACAGCATGTTCTCCGTTTTCTTTTGTTTTGATTCATTAAATCCACCAACATGGTGATACCCGGCAACCTCTCCACCGCCCAGCAAGTACTTTGAGGGGCAATGGGCACAGTGCGGAACAAGTCCTTCCCCAGCTGGTTTTCAATGCACACGATACTCGTTTTTTTTTTTCTTTCAAGAATATCCCGGTACACCATTGCAGCTGCCATTGAGCAATGCTATGTTTTGTTCTATCTGCATAGAGAGACAGACAGGCAGCCATGGACGTAAGCTCCTGCTAGCTCTTGTGGCTAATACCACTGCGAACACCAATGCGTTTGTCGAGGCAGAATTAGCTTTCAGCCGATAAATAGACGAGGTTATCGGAACAAAACCGGCTTCTTAAGTCCAAACAAAGGGCTCTGTGTCTCGCACGCTTTTCCGCCGCCCATGCACCACTTCGCAACCGAAGAGCACACAACAGCAGCTGGACGAGCCCCAGGTGCAGAATGTCGAATGTAAATTCTGTCCAGCCAGAGTTTCAGATCGGCGGTGCGGTGCAGGTGGGCGTCAATTTCGGAAAAACACCTAGACAGCTTAGTAAAATGTTCGAATCGCGGTGTGGTGTGCACTTGCTAAGTGCCCACTACAGAGAAACAATGTTGGATAACAAACAATTGTCAACCATTGGACCTTGCCTTAGTGAAATTTCATAGTTTGATTTTGAAAAATCCAGACTGCCTGCACGTGACCCGATGAGGCAGACCCTTCAACCGAGTGTGGCGGTTTAGAGCGCCTCTTTTTCGCATAGGACGTACTCCGTGGAGGTTGACTCGAGGGGAAAAAAAATGTAAGTCTGGCTAACCCTTATAGATTTAAATGTAACGTGTAATGACAGATAAAAAAAAAAATCAGCTAACGAAAAGCATTTCGGAATGCGATGTGGTTGTATATCTTGATCAAAGAAAACGGATGTGGCCACTTGGCATCCATTGCAGCTTGGTCATCCTGAAAGGGGGAATCTTACGGGGCACCTAAGGTGAGACGGAAGAAAAAAAACCTGCAAGAATTTTGCATTCCTTCGCAAAGTTTGTGACATAACGCAACCTTTTTATTTTTGCAAGGGGACGCTTTTTTTTTTTTAAAGTGCACGTTTATGTACTTTCGGGTAGGCTTGGCTAATGTAAACTCTCATGCGTGGCTGATTGAGAGACGACACAACTTCGGGGAAGGAGAGAATCATGGTGGAGGACTTGGAAACCGTATTTAAGTTCAAGAACAGACTTACCGGTAATGTCTTTATATTTCAAGCTAATTTCAAAGTAAAATTCCCTTAAACTCGCCAACAGGTGAAAACGCTTGATCTTTGTTGTTTTCAGTTACTCGGAAGATGACCCAGGTACGTGAAGCGCATTTAAAAAAAAAAGACACACGTTGCAAAAAAAAAAAAAAGTTTGCGTTATCTCGCAATCTTTGCAAGGAATGTAAAACTTTGAGGAACACAAAGTTGTTGTTTTTTTTTTTCTTCCATGTCACCTTAGGTTCTCCGTAGATTCTCCCATCTCAGGCCCTTCTCAAGTTTGATCATTTTTCCTGAGATTTTTCAGTTTTTTTAGTTTTTCCTTGTCATCGTTGGGGTTGAGATCCGGGGATGTCATTAAGATTTTTCAACTGTGAGCATGTGAAGCCCTTTGAGACTGAGAATCAGGGCTATGTAAATAAATGTAACTTGACATGCGACAGAAACTGCAAGTCCGCTGCTCATTTCTGGCTATTTTCATGGGAAAGTCAATCGATGTAATATGTTTTCAGAGGTTCAAGTGGACCGAAGTCGAGATGTCCGCATACATTTTGGGGCCAATTGATCACCCTTATTTTGCCATTATTAGCGATGTATTTACAATGATTTTGAAAGGACACGGAGGGCGGGGTGGGGTGTGTTGCCAAATTGCTTATTTCCAATGGATGTTACTCACGCTGTTAGTTATCGATTGATTTCTCCAAAACAAATTGATAAAATTGAAAATACAAACTAATATAATTTTCCTGATTAAAAAAAATACATAAACTGAGCTTGTTAGTGAAAAAGTCTCACTGAAGTGAAACACGTTTTAGTTGTCGCGACAGCATGTTTATTGGTCTGTTTTGGACTATGCATGGTGTCTACTTCATTTATCTCTCTTCCACTTTCAGCTCACCATCCTCCACTCTCACACAGTGTCTCGAGCTGGGTGATTTCCCATCAGCAGCCCTGTATCTCTAAGCTCCATCTGAGCTGCACAGATTGAAGTCTAATGGGAATCAACCCGAGCCCGGCTTCCCTACTCCCAGCCTGCTGCTCCCCAAATGTCCTGCCTGGAGGAGTAGTGGCTGAGTGACAGCTCTTTGCAAATGCCACCTGGCGACAGTAGCGTGTTGCTTGGAGGGGTGGGATTCCATAGCATCGCCTCCCTTATTTGAGTGAGCCTCCGCTTTCGCGCTGACATTTGGGTGCCACTTTGTTTGGCATCCTCGTTTTATGCCTGCCTTTTCTTCCGCTTATCTCTCCTGCTCTTGCCCTCTGGCCTCGAGATCAGCTTTCAGACATTACTTGAAAATGGAGGCGATGAACCAGAGAAGACAGGCTAAATGACTTTGTGTCGCTGAGTTGAATGGGGATGTTTATCAGGGGTGGGACACTCGCTTCCCGGTGCTGCCTGTTTGTTGTGTTCTCTGCAAGGGATCACAAGCCTTTCTCAGTGAGGAGCCGTGTATCACACCACCACCGATACGCTGGGAGCGTTTGCTGCTTATTATGCTTGAAAGACGGGTCGACTGAAGCTGTGTCCACACATTCACAGGTAGCGTATGTGTGGACCTTGGCCACCTTTGTGGCACGAAATTAAATCAGCACCCGGCAGGTAATCACGGAGACGCGTTCTGCCTAATTAAGTTTTGTCGGCGAGTTTAAAAGAAACCAAATAAAAATGTTCACGAGTAGACAAGAGTTTTGGAAAATTCTGGTCAGAGTTTTCAAAGCTTGTTTTTTAATGACTTGCGAAAAACTGTGTTTGCTCAAAGACGGAAGGACAAAACTCATCGAAGATCCAATGTTGTTCAACATACCACTGTCTGTGTGGCCTGCGTGACAGGCACACCCACACCAACATTTTGACTGTCGTGTGGTTGAATGATTTGCCATCTTGCCTTGTGTTAAGAGCAGTATTCGCTCAGCCAATTTCCAAAAGGCCAAACGTTTTTTATTCTAAGGTACATTTTGGGGAGAAAAAAAAGAAATCAGAACAGGGATGAGTTTTTTTTTTTTTTAATCTGGACAGACTCCTGTCCAATGTACATTCTTTGTTGACGCATGGAGGTTTCAGATGAATTTCTCTGACACGGAAGGATAAGGGGCACTAGTCACTCAGTGGACTCAAAATTCTTTCTCAAATGATTGGACTATTTATTGCATCATTTGAGCTGAATAGTTACATTTGGGTTCATATTTCAATTAATTGCATATTTGATTACTCTCAGGCCTCCCGGTATATTTGCTGCATATTCCATCAATCTAATTGATCAAATTAAATGGAAAATGTGCCGCAGTAAATCTAATTAGGACAACTGAAATGACCAAATGGAGCATGGCATCACAGTTAGGACATTCCGTTTTGATTTTATTTATTTATTTATTTATTTTTTGTTGGGTTGAATGATTTTTTTTGTACTCAATTGTAATATACTGAAACTTGGTTCAAGACAATTAATCAATGACTTCATGGATATCTTCACAACTGGTTGAGGCCCATCTGATCTGACGCTCACCTTTCCTGGATGTGCCCTATGCCGGGATGTGCCCCAACTCACTCTGAAATGTGGCAATTTCTGTAATTGTACCCTTTTAAAATGCTTCTGCTGGTGCTCCAGGTTCCCATTCTTTACTGAATTGGAGATGAAACAAACTTTGAATGAGGATAATTTAAAAAAAAACACACACACACAGACACACAAATGTTTTTTGTTTTTTTTGTTGTTTTTGCCATTTCCTCCTACACCCCTCGCGTTCGACTTGGGACCAGTCCTAAGGCTACTGGTCGAGCGTGATTGGGCACCTCTGCTTTCGAGAGATGAACATTAATGTGACCTTAAAATACCCCAACCGGAGGATCAGCCCAGGAATCGGTGCGTTAACTCTGGTGCTGACATAACTGCTCAGAGTTGTGTGCATTTGTGCTACTTTCATAAAGTGACACTGAAATCATCAGAGAGTTTCATAAAATGTTGTTGAATTCTAATCAGTTCATGCAGTTGTGATTTTGTTTGACTTAACTTTTTTTCGATGTCATTAAAATGTTAATGACAAGGCATTAAAGTTAAAGGCATGCTTTTCGTTTTGTTTGTTTTATAGCTCAGATGCTTGTTAATTTCTCCTCTCCAAGATTTATTTGTTCAAGAAATACAGTACACTCTATTTTCAATTTATACAAATTAACAAGTTTATGCTCTGGATTTGTAATGAATATACAGTTGTCTCCATAAGTCCTTGTAGTGACTTGGTTGTTCTAAAACAGCACACACAAACACACGGGCATGCTTAAAGGTCACTCACCTCAATAAGATGTCCGAGCAAAGATCATCAGCCACGAGACAGCAAACGAACAAAGTGACGACATGCATGGCACTTCATCATGCAAGCAAAATAAATGATTAGTGCATGTGACACAGCAAGTGCCACTGATGGGATGCATGTCTTAAAAAAGAAGATAGTCTCTTGTAGCCTTGCATGCATCAATTTGGATAATCAGAAGAGATGTGCTCATCATGCCCAGCTGCACCGTGGGCATCTTACCCAAAGCTGTTCTCGCCGGCGTGGCGTCACTCTTGATCCAAAAGGAGACCCAAGACAGGACCACAGTCAGGATGCACGGGATATAAGTCTGGATGGTGAAGTAGCCCATCCTTCTGCTGAGGTCAAAGTATACTGTCATCAACACATAGTCTCCTGTTGGAAGGAAATTAGAAGAGATTTGCCACTTACAAAAGGTGTCTATAGTTGTGATAAACCACATTCCGACAATCTGTACCGAATGGGAACAGGTGCATTAAAAGGGGACAGTATGGAATGCTGATTTTTACCCGGAGAGTCGACCTACCACGCGAGTGCAAAATTGCACAACTAAGTAAATCCTTTGGGGCTTGCCGATTGGTTGAGGAGGAAATGCTGGCTCTACGAGTGAAAATACCACCAATTCCCTGACTAATTGACGACCCACATGCGCTTTCCAGTTTTTTTTTTTTTTTCCATAACTCGGGGCTGAACGTTTCGCTCCACCCCTCTTCATCATGGTAATAATGTCGCAGTGTAGGGGGCAGTGCGAGCAGTGGTTCATTTGCATGTGACAGGAGTGTCCCCCCCAAAACAGATTCATTTTGAGATCATTCCTAAAACATGTATCATAGGTTCAAATAAGACTCTTGATTTACTAAAAGGTTTTGTCCGTACAAAAATAGTCACAATGCAATTTGGCTGCTTCTGAATGATCTCAGGGCTGATGTCCATTTTAGGGTCAATAGAACTCCACTCATCTGATGACGGCCAGGCCCATGCCCCGTGCACCGAATCTTTTCTGATGAGGCCGACCCTTCAGTCGAGTGTGGCTGTTTAAAGTGCCTCATTTTCGGCTAGGTGGTGAAGGGCATAACCCTTGGAGGTGGATTTGGAGAAAAATAAATAAATCAAGCTAACCCTTATCTAATTAAATGTATTATATAATGACCTATGAACAATTCAGCTGATTAAAAAAGCCTCTTCTTGGATTGCATAGCTTAGTGACTTATCAAAACAGACAAACGTGACAGAAACCGCAAGTGAGCTGCTCATTTCTTCTTTCTTTTAAATCAGACATATAACGGGGAATCATTGTGATATGTTTTCAGGAGCAACTTATCGACAATAATTTTGAATGGACAAATTGTCTCGGGTTCCTTCTGTGACTGCCTCCAAGATGTGGAAGGAGGGGAGGGATGTGTATTGATCATCCCCAATGGGTGTCACTAGTTATTTCATATCACCAAAACAATTTGATAAAAGTGAAAATGCAAGCTACCCCCGCCACCCCAAAAATCCAAATTGAGCTTGTTTGTGAAAAATTAACCCTTGAAATGTCACTATCAAAAATGCTCTTCCACTGAAGTGGCAAAACCGGGTGACGGTTTTATGTTCCGCAGATTTGACGGTATCTTTTGAATGTAACCATTAAAGTTTAGTTACTTTTAACATCAATTAATAAGTAATGTAACTAAGTTACTTTACAGCGCAAGTTTGTCATAGTGTAAATCATCTGTATTTTCAGCTGCCGGATGTAATTAGCAGTCGTCAGAAGACAGCGCTCTGGCGAGTGAAAGGGAAACGAAGTGACAAATAAGAAATCAGCTCATTTCCTTGAGGATGTTTGGCAGTTTGTCTACATCTCCAAAGGACAACAAGAGCAAGTCTGTTGGAAGGATCCAGTGGGAGATCAAGGCAGCCATAAGGATGACAACTCATCTGTCATCATTTAGTTACATCCGTGGACAACGAGGTGGAGTTGTCTGTTTGTGTGCAATATCCTGAATTATTTTTGTTATTTTTCCCAAGAATCCATCCAACAATCCATTTTCCGATCCGCTTATCCTCACAAGGGTCGCGGGGGTGCTAGAGCCTATCCCAGCCGTCTTCAGGCAGTAGGCGGGGACACCTGAACCGGTTGCCAGCCAATCAAGACAAGAGGCAAACAACCATTCGCTCACACTCACACCGAAGGACAATTTAGAGTGTACAATCAGCCATGTTTTTGGAATGTGGGAGGAAACCGGAGTACCGGATAAAACCCACGCAGGCCGGGAGAACATGCAAACTCCACACAGGAGACCGGAGCTGGAACCTCTGTACTGTGAGGTCGACGCGCTAACCACTGGACTACCGGGCCACCACTTTTCCCAAGAATGTTCCTGTTCAACTTTATTTTTCAAAATGGAAGAAAAACATTTTTTTCATTTGAAAACTGTAAGAAGTAATGTCAGTCTGAATTCCATCCGAACGTGATTTAGCTTTCCCAAAGCCTTTGAACATGTCCCAACACTTCTGCAGTACTCCTGTTATTGCACGCTTGTCCCATGGAATCAGGAGAAATTCTGGAATTGGATGAAAGATGACTTCCATCTACGAGCTTCATATCTAACAACATGCCTGTTCATTTACGGACTTTTCAGTTGAAACCGGGGGCTGAACAAAACTGTCATACAGGGGGCTGTCGGAAAGTGAAAGTCGGATCAGTGCGGTTGAGCATCAAGGCAAAAAGAGGTTTACAATAACCGTGTCATGTTCTGCGCCCGATCCGCCTCATTCATAATGCTCAGTATAATCAGCCATTAAAACCAACATTAAAAATGAATTAGGCACTGGCCCACGCGCAGCCAGTCAAGGGTGTAATTAGTGCCACCTATTGGAGTGACAACATTACGACAACCACCCCCAAAAAACAAGCGGGATTGAAATGATCACACAGAGCATGCAAAGTGAAAAGGACTGAATAATTAAACTGTCCGGTTAATATTTAATATTGATGATTAATATCCCTTTTTCCCCTCCAAGCCTGAAGCCACGACATGAGTCTCCAGCTTGTTAGCTCACATTGGGGATGCACGTATGCAAAGCTGCTGCCAGCCACGACAGTGAAGCCAGATGTGGTGACATGCAGATGCATGACATGGGGGTCAGCATGCTCTCGGTCCATTTGTACCTGCAGTCGTGGTCAATACATCGGTTGTGTTTCGGAGCCCCATGAAGTCAAATTGGTAGAGCCTCCAGTATTTCTGGTCCGATGTCTCCACTGAGTTTCGCCTCCACTTGTATACAATTTCATCTCGTGGGTAGCCATCTAGAAACAACACATATGCTCTTAGCTTTCTGAAAGGAGGACATAATCAAGAGAGAGAGAGAGAGAGAGAGATAGAGATAGATAGAGAGAGAGAGAGAGAGAGAGAGAGAGAGAGAGAGAGATAAAGACAGACAGACAGATTACAGAAGATAACAAATATGTACTAATAAGACCTTAAGACATCAACTTTCAGACATTTCCAGACAGTCGTAGCTCCTTTGTTGCCATGGTGACACCAGATAGTCTTCTTGAATGTTCTATTACTATTGTGAACAATCCAGGACACCGCTTGCGTAGAGCAGCGGTCCTCAAATCTGGTCCCCGAGAGCCCCCCATTGCCTGTTTGAGATGTCTTCCTCCTCCAGCAAACCTGATTCAAATGATGAGGATGGTTATCAGGCTTCTCAGAGCTTGCTGATGAGGTGAGCATTTTAATCAGGTGTGTGGGAAGAGGGAGACATCCAAAACACGCTGGATGAAGGCCCTTGAGGACAGGATTTGTTTAGAGTGTACATGTGGCATGCGGTGCTTAAAAAAAAAAAATCCTACAAACTAAAATGATCAGACAATATTATGTATCCATTCTAACAGACCTAATTAGCCTTAAACTTGTACATTCTTAGACAATATCTTTGCCACTTTGCTAGCACCGACTGTTTTTATTAAGCTTTAGTACGGACTTTGTGTATTAGGTAGCCTCACAAGCAGAAACCCTATTTAACTCTTACTTCTGTTTTTGTGCTGCAATTGCATCATATTCTGTGCATCTTGTGCAGAGTGAGTTGGAGCCCGATCTGAGCTGAGTTTGGGTGAGAGGCAGAGTCCACCCTGGACTGGTAACCAGTTAGTCAAAGCTCCATGAGGCTCTCATGAGGATAAGCAGATTGGAAAATAGATGGATGGATGGGTGGAAGAAGTCACTCTTACGGACAATTTAGAATCCCCAATCAATCTAACATGCATGATTTTGAGGAAGTGGGAGCAGAGAAAACTAACACAACCAAGTGCAGAACATGTCAACTCCACACAGTAGGACTTGAAATTCCAACCCAGAACGTGTCCACTGTGAGGTCGATGTGCTGCCATTGATTTGAACAATTACATTTAAAGTACCATATCACTCTTGAAATATTCTCATTCATGCAGGTCATTTCATTCTCAGGGCACTGAATGCAGCACAACTGGACTGTTCTGGTTGTGCGAGAAGATGTTTCGCCTCTCATCCGAGAAGGCTTCGCCAGTTCAGGCAGAAAGGCTTGGTTCGGACTGCACCATCCTGATCAGTGTGAAGAATCCAACTAATCGAGTTCCAAATTGGAAGCATGCCTCATGCACGGTACAGAAATAAGTCAAATTGAATCTGAATGTGACAGGGAGGCTAAGCCTGGACCGGTGAGATCTACATGGGGAAATGAGTGACAGCAATAATGAGCTCGAGAGGAGCTCTTGTTGGAAACCACACTAATTAAGTGAATACTCTCATTAACGTTCAAGTGTGAAGTAATTTTAGAAAATCCCAGACAAAATATTTTTAGGTCACGAGTAATGCAATTAAACAAAATACATTAAATAAAGCATGATTTTTTTTTTTTAATCGTAAATTGTAATCGTTTTCCCAAAGTGAGATGCTGGAGAAGACAAGCCGGAAGTGTGACGTCACTTCAACAACAGCAGAGCTGAGTTAGGATAGTCTGCAAAGCCAGACAAATATGGATTCCAATTATTGAAGGCCGACACTTTCCGAAGTGTTGGTCCCTTCCCAAAACAAAGGGTATGTTTATCCAGAAGAAGACTCGACATCCATAAGCCCAACAAGCACACAGTGAAACACAATCTCCCACACCACACCGCTCCCTCCACAGCAGATGGATATCCCCTTATCTGGCCAAACTCCCAGGCCACATCCACCGCTGGATTTAAGACCGTCTTTTTCACCTTACTAGACCGGAGTCCCCCTTGACTATGCATTGCCCCCTGCAATGACGACTCAACCCTGACATCACTGTCTATGATGGACTCGCTCCCAAATTTCACTGACAACATGAACAATCTTGTCACCACTGGAATTCACCTTACACCACATCCATCCCCCGCATTCTCACCTCTTAATCCCACTCATCGTTTGATCACATCCACCCCCAGACTCCGCAAACAGCTGGTTGAGCAGATGGCACACAGTTATATTTATCAATGTCACCAAACGACGGCAAGTCAATTCACATATTGTGTCACTGTCGAGAAAAAAAATTGAAATTGTCGAGAAAAAAAAGTGGAGGTACTTAAGTTTTCTCCAGCTAAACCAAAACAAAAGAGAGGTAATGGGTTGCAGCAATAACAAAAAGAGGATTGATGTTCGAAAACACCCGGAGTCACTGTCTTTTGAAATCTTGGGGCACGGACTAGAACAGGGGTGGGCAATCCCAGTCCTGGAGGGCCGCTGTCCTGCATGTTTTCCAGCTCTCCCTGTTGCAACACACCTGATTCAAATGAACAGGTTCAATATCAGGCTTCCATCAAGCTTGCTGATGATCTGGTCATTTGAATCAGGTGTGTTGCAACAGGGAGAGCTGGAAAACATGCAGGACAGCGGCCCTCCAAGACTGGGATTGCCCACCCCTGGACTAGAACAAAGAGATCAGAACATATTAGTCCAGTCCTGAAGGCTTTACGCTAGCTGGCAATTGGCTGTAAAATCTGCTACTGGTCTATAAAACATGAATGGTTTGGGTCCTGAATACCCAAAAGATATGCTGACTGAAGGTAAACCCAGTAAGGCTCTGAGATCTGCAAACTTAATTGGGTCAATTATTGGAGCCTAAAATTCAAAGTAAACTTGGTAAAGCTGCATTCCGCTGTTATGCTGCACACAAATTGAATGAACTGCTAACAGAATAGAAGTCAGGCCCACGTGTAAATACTTTAAAATCTAGGTTAAAAACATGTTTTGCACCCCTCACCTTTGATTAAGGTCTTCTAAACATTTTACATATCTTGTTTTCTTTTAGCAATTCCAGAAATCTACTGGTACTTTTATGACTTTGCCATTTTTTTAAAGTTTTCGGTTGATGTGTTTAAATATTGTCAATGTACCGTACATACTTTTAGTAATTTTCGTAAACTACTTTTCATTCTCTTTGTTTTGCCTTTTAATGTCGTTAGATGTTTGCATTCGCACACACATGCACACAGTCAGGTCCATAAATATTTGGACATTGACACAATTTTCAGCATTCCAGCTCTGGACAACACTAGAGTGGAATTAAGATGAATCAATCAAGATGTGCTCTATGAGCAAACTTTGAGCTTTAATTTGAGGGTATTTAGATCCAAATCAGGCACACGGTGTCAAAATGACAACACATTTGATATGCGCCTTCACCTTTTTAACGGAGCAAAAGTCAATGAACCTTTTGCTTCACAGCTATTCCAAGGCCAGCTTAGTGTCACTCACTCATTATTTCACAAATAAGAGGCAGAGGAAAGGCCTTGAGTTCATTTTAAGTGTGGTGTATTGATTTGGAATCAGGTGGGGGTCATCTCTCAATAAAGTCCAAAAAGCTGTCGCTATCAGTAAAGCATAATTAGGCCTAAAAAAAACTATCAGAGAGACAACAAAAATATTTGGTGTGGCCACATCAACTGTTTGGTACATTCCCAAAAAGAGAGAAAAGACTAGTGAGCTTAGCAACACCAAAAGATCTGGAAGAACATGGAAAAATAAGTCTGGTGAATGAGGAGACCAAATGCTTTCTTTTGTCAAGAAACACCCCATTTGCAACTGCCAGCCGGATCAAGAACACTCTCCAGGAGGCAGCGTATTTGTGTCCAAGTCGACTAAGAGATGACCTCGCCATAGCCTCAAAAACAGGAAGGCCCGATTAGCATTTGCCAAGAAACATCGAAAAGACCCCGACAGTTCTGGAACAACATCTTATGGACAGAAGAGACAAAGATCAACTTGTACCAGGATGATTGAAAGAGAAACGTATGGAGAAGGGAAGACAGTGTTCAAGATCCAAAGTATTCCACTTTAGCAGTTGATGGTGTTAGTGTCATGGGGTGGGCATGTCTGTTGCCAGTGGAACTGCATCTCTGACATTTATTGATGATGTGACGACTGACAAAAGCAGCAGAATGAAATCCGAAGCATGTTATCCACGCATATCCAGTCAAATACTTCAAAACTCATTTGGGCGACACTTCAGCATGCAGATGGACTGCGACATAAAAAGCATTGATTATTATTTTGTTGTAAATCAAAACACATGAGCGATCAGAATGTTTCCAATTAAAAAAAAAAAATCAAACGAGTGCAGTTTCAACAATATCATGAATCGATGTTTTCATTTGCACATGAGACTTACAGATCACAGTTGGCCTTTATACTATGAGCATCTTTTAAAAAACAAGTAATGTTCTTGAAATCCTTTGAAATCTCCATCCGTTTTCATATCCTTCTGGAAATCGTGAACACCTCAACTTACTCATCACACCATACAAACTAATGTGGCACATTTTCAAAATGGAGGCGCAGTTGTCTCCCAGCCTTGTGAATGTATACTGTCCATGGACACAAATAAACCTGTTGGCACGCTTGCTGCACAAAATTGTAAGCATCATTGGGAAAATGAGTGTTGGAAACATTCATTAGCCAATTTCCCACCGTTGAAAGGCAAGTGAGGAAGTGCAGAAAGGTGACAGAATGACTCATTTTCTCTTTTCTGCAGGCAAATTACCTGCTGCTTCTCAATCTGGGTGTGGCTGCTCGCCGTACGTTTTCAGCACATAATGCGACTGAGTGGGTATGTAGAATGAGGGCAATAGAGCGACACGAGTAGGAGTTCTTCAGTGAGACTGCAGCCATGACTGTGATTCGAGGACCTGTATAGGGTAGCGCAACAAGCTTGTAATCACTGTTAAAAACCAATTTTGTGAGTATGCGTATTTGTGTGCTTGTGTGTGTGCGTGCGTGTGGCCTCAATGTGTTTTTGGTTACTTCGCTGGAAAAAGAGGCTCTGTTGGGCTATGAAAAGAAAGTGGGTGAGCGGCTTTTCCAAATGCAATTTCCGTTGTTCTTTAATTACAAGGAAGATTACACTCTGATTTAAAAATCCTGTACTAAGCACAGTTATGAGTTTTCTGTAAAAGAAAGAGATAAAACGTATAGTCTGGTCGTGGCTGGAAAAAAATGTTCCAATGGAAAATGAGTCATCTCATTATCTTTAATGCAAACAATGAAACCATGCCCCTGTTATTAATAAATATGATTCTAATTGCTTTTACACTTGCATCTGTCCAAGGTCTTAATTCATATTAATTCATCATTTTTCCACGGAAACACCCGCTGCAAAAATTTAGATGCACGCAGCACAGCTGGTGCTGCTTCAAGTGGTTACCTGAAATTAATGTCATTATATTTGATTCAGAGGCAACCAACCCCATCTTTAGCCACACACCTAAATCAACAGTTGTGCGAGGCTCGGGCATCAGGCTCATTATGAGTCCGTTATGGATTTGGAGATGCAGCAGCTGCGCTCCTCATCCTGGCTTGCAACATCATCAGCTGCATCTTTTCGCTGTTGCAAGCCACTGGGAGGCACAACTGTCTGCTTCCATCCCAAACTTTTCCCGATCTTAACTTTTAGACCAATTACTTGTAAATAGCTGCAATAAAGCCGAATGAGGGGACGGGAATATGAAGTTACAGACGCCTTGATGCCGTCCTATATACTTCAGTGTCAGTCGGCTCATGTGTACGTGGGCTTGCAACTGTCAGTACTCACAACTGGAGAAGACGAGAGGACACGAGTGCTCGTCCATTGGGAAATTATGGAGCTGCAGCTGACATTCAGCGTTGATGGTCATCCTAAAGAGACAGACAGAGAAAAACGGAAAGACACTTGATCCTCGAATCACGTCCTGTTCTTTCGGCAATTGACTGAAAAGAACTTACTGCCACGCGACATAATGATGTGAATTTCCTGACGGCTTTGTGCCATGAAAAATATGCACAAAAAGTGGTGCCTCAATCAAAGCAGAGAGTAGCCCTCATCCGGCTTTTCTCGGTGCCAGGTGCACATTGCTGACTTTTCAACTTGCAGATTTACTTTTTTGCCATCACAGATTGTGCCAGAAACCCCAAGAGTGGAGCTGAGGCGTGACAAGCAAGCACATGTGCCGCAACATCTGAAAGAAGCTGGAAAGTGTTGACATTTTACCCCATGTGCTAATAAGCATCGTCACTCACCTATGCTGTAGGAAATTGGTGGAATAATCAAATAACAATTTGCTCCGATACAAGAGCTAGCTCAGAAACACAACTTTACAAAAATAAAAATGGTCGCTTTTGATCGACATCATCAGGCAAGTGTCCCTGAAACAATCTATTACTTGGGGCATTGCTAGTTTATGCTTCACATACAGTACCAGGGGCAGGCTTATTTCCCCGTCATTGACCCATTCAATCTCATTGACCGGTGATTAGTCAAGGGTCCAATGTCCCGCCTCTCACGTCAAATCAGGCATGTCCAGCTCCAATCCTCCAGGGCCACTGCCCTGCCTGTTTTTGATGTGTCTAAATGATCAGCTCACCAACAAGCTGTATAGAGGCCTGAAAACATGATCCTGATCATTTGAATTGGTTGTGTTGCAGGAGGGACACATCTAAAAACAGGCAGTGCAGCAAACCTCGAGGACTGAGTTTGTAAACCGTTGCTCTAAATCAACTGAGATAGACTATAACTTCCTGTGACCCTAAAACAGGATAACCGATGCAGGAAAAGGACAGTTGTTTATTACATTGGTAATTTTATTTTTAGCCCCATGAGAAGAGCAACCCTGAAGGGATCTTTGTCAGTATGATGAAGTGTATGCTTACATGGCTTCAGAGAA
Source organism: Hippocampus mohnikei (assembly GCA_026261675.1). Classification (NCBI taxonomy): domain Eukaryota; kingdom Metazoa; phylum Chordata; class Actinopteri; order Syngnathiformes; family Syngnathidae; genus Hippocampus; species Hippocampus mohnikei. The sequence goes on along the minus strand of JAKGUB010000822.1, from coordinate 6,786,609 downwards.
CAATGGCAATAAGAAACATGGAGTTAAATTAATACATGTGTGACAGTGCTAATCAAATGGTGACATTAGTGTCTTTGTAATGGTGGTTTTGAAGCCAATATGGATCCATCTGTATCTCGCCCCTTGTGTCATTCAACACATTGTATGAACAGCATCATTGTGTCTTGTAAAAATCCAATCCAAGGCTGTAGTTCGCCGGTCAAAATGTGGCCTTTGCACCTCATGTGGACAAATTGAAAAGCAAAATCAAGAGCATCGTCACACACTGCATAAGAAGTCTTAGACAGAAACAAAGCTATCCCTTTGACGGACGGTGTCACGGTTCGAACGAACCCAATAATGTTTTTTGGATCCCAGAATAGTAGATGCCAGACAAAACAAAAACAGAACAGGAACAGAAAACGCTGATCAAGTAAGGACCACCAAAAGAAAAACAATGCAATAACCAAAAGCGCTTGCAAAAAGGCAAGGAAGAAATCAACCCGAGACTATCAAACGAAATGCCACGAATCCATTTCACGAAAGCAAGGTCAAACAATTATCCGCCAACCAGCAGAAAGTTTGTTGGTCCTTAAATGCAGGGTTCCCTAATTTCAGGATTGGCAGCAGGTGTGCAACCAGCAAGTCCGCTCAGTCTGCCACCTGCTGGAAAGGCCAAGAATAGAAACGTGACCGCGGAAATAGGACAGCAGTGTGGCAGCGATCCACATTAAAACGCAAGGCAACTACCGTGGCATGTCATCGTTATAACGGGCACCTTGCTCTCTGCCAAAGACTCCCAGTGTGAACTTGCGTTTGACCCAAAACAGGTTAAACAAATTAACGTGTCGCAACTTGGTGACATACAAATCCAATTCGAATGAAGAGTTGGGACATTGCGTTAAACAAATCAAAAGGGAATACACTGACTTGGAAACCATGTTCAACCTATATTTAATTGAATACACTGCAAAGACAAGATATTTTATATTCAAATTGGTAAACTTTCTTGTTTTTGGCAAATACTCATGAACTTTGAATTTTATGGCTGCAACATGTTCCAAAAAAGCTGGCACCGGGTCATGTTTACCGCTGTGTTACATCACCTTTTCTTCAATAAAGGTTTGGGAATTGAGGACACTAGTTGTTGAGGCTTTGAATGGTGGAATTCTATCCCGTTCTTGCTTGATATCCAGCTTCAACTGTTCAACAGTCTTTGTCGTCCTTTACGCTTCATCATGTGCCACATATTTTAAATGAGAGACAGGTCTGGACTGCAGGCAGGCCAGTCTATTCCTCATACTCTTACTATGATTTGGCATTGTCTTGCTGAAATAAGCAGGGGCATCCATGAAAAAGTAGATTGCAGCACATGCTTTTCCAATGTACCTTTCAGCATTTATGGCGCTTTCACAGATATGTGCGGTAAGTTTTACCCATGCCATTGGCACGAACACAAGCCCCACACCATCACAGATGCTGGCTTTTGAACTTTGCATCCATGAAAGCCCAGATGGTTCTTTTCCTCCTGGTCCAGAGGACAAGACGTCCACAATTTCGAAAAACAATTTGAAATGTGGACACATCAGATCACAGAACACATTTTCGCAATAGTTCATCTTCAATATACTCGGGCCCAGAGAAGCCTGCGGCGTTTCTGGGTGTTGTTGATAAATGGCTTTTGCTTTGCATAGTAGAATTTTAAGTTGAACTTCGGGAAGTAGCGCCGAACTGTATTTTTTGACATTGGTTTACTGAAATGTTTCTGAGCCGATGTCGTGGTATCCTTTACACATGGATGGTGTTTTTTATTGATACCGTGCCACGCGAAGGATTGAAAGTCACTCAATGTTGGTTTTCGCCCTTGCCGCTTACATGCACTGATTTTTCCAGATTCTCTGAACCTTTTGATGATATTACGAACCGTAAATTAAGAAATCACAATATTCCTTGCAATTTTATGTTGAGGAACATTGTCCTTAAACTGTTCGACTATTTTCGCATGGCGTTGTTCACAAAGAGGTGAACCTTGCCCCATCTTTGTTTGTGTATGACTGAGCAATTCAGGGACGTGGTTCAGATAATGGTTGGATATTTGATTTTTCCGATCAAATTTTCTGTAGGTTAGTCAAATTTTAAAATAGCTGCATCTCTACAACCTCCTGTTGTATTGTCATATTGTTATTGTGGAACGAAATCCTTGTTTCTGGTCACGGGGATTAACCCGCTAAAGTATTGCTCCTCAGTATTAAAAAGTTGCTCCTCAAACAATGTCACAATCATTACCAAAAACGCTCCCCAGAGAAAAAAAAAGTTGTTTTGAGCCTGACAGTCACACATCCCGTGTGCAGCAATTTGAAAAATCAGTGATTCGGTTTGCATGCTTGTGATGGGTGTGGACAAACAGAAAAAAGTCTGGACACGTCAGACACTGTATCTCACAAAATTCACAACATTTGCCAGCTTGAAAGCAGACACTCTGAACAAAGTGTCTGCGGAGAATGCGTGTAGGATTGATTGTTGTCGTCATTAAATGGAGCAGAACACAGCTCGGCTAACAGTCATTCCCATTTGTGTTTACCATTTGCACAAGATCGGACTTGAAATCCATGACATATCGATTCGAATAATATCCTTCAAGTGAGTGAACATTCAGAATCTAAATGCCACTCCGATAAGAAATGATTTTGAGGTTCACATTGTAACAGGCGCACACAAAAGACGACTGGTGTCACTTCGAGAGCAGCTCTCACCTCAGCGTATAGAGAATTTTTCCATCGTTGCGGATGCGGAGCAGCTGATTGGGAGTTGTTATCCAGTGAGAGTCTGCAGTCTTGGAATTCCTAAAGATGGTGTCGGGCAGCCAAATCAAGCCCACCATGTTACTGGCAGATAGAGAAAGAGCATGCCTCAGACTTGTGTGCAAGGTTTGAAGCACCCCATCACTTCCCAAATGCACTCCCCGGCACCACATCACAAAAACAAAGCAAATCAATCTTATTTGTGCCATGACTGAAGGCTTCGCAAAAGCATTTGATATCCACAGGTGTACCTGTTGAGAGTGAGAATCCGCATGCTGCTGCTGTTATAACGTAGGCGCGTATCAACCCAAGTCTGGGCGAAGATGATATCGATCTGGTACTCCTGTGTGAGGAGACAAAGTAAAGGACAAAGTGGAAATCAGAATCTACTGAATTTTATTGCCATTCTCAGAGAAATGTACATTCACAACTAGGATGGATGAATGAATAAATAAATAAATAAATACATACATACATGTAAAACATGATGTAGCCAAGAAATATCAAAATAAATCATATGCAACAGACATCAGGCTATGGGTGTGAAATGAGCTGATTTATGAAAGTTCAACCCCCCCCCCCAAAAAAAAAGATAAACACACATTTTATTTTGTCAAATGAATCGTACCTTTGGTGATTATTATTATTCATCAGAACAAATCTACTTAGAGAAAACCAAATAAATAATACTTTAATTATAAATAAATATAAATAATAATAATGACATTACAAATTAAATTGGAAAACATTTACAACACAAGATTGTTCAAGATTAGCATCATTCTCCGACAGCAGGCTGCATTATAAGTCTACCGTGAGAGTGTCGCGGGAGGCACAGCGGGCTCTTTTCCTTAGAATTCTCAAATTTTGCTTTCAATTTGTTTTTTCTTTGTTTTTTTAGTCGAAAGTCAATACTTTTGAAAAAAAAAGGTTGCTATGGAAACCCAACAGCGCAGGAATAATGACTCACAAATATTTTTGGTTTTTAATACAATTAAATGGCGACATAGGAATCATATAAATAAATAGACAGGAAAAGTCCAAAGGCCAGGGACATTGGTAATCTATGTAAATAGAGTAACAACACATCCAATTTTGAGAACTGTCAAAATGACGGCTCTGGGAGTTCTAGTTAACCAACAGCACCCTTGTGTTCGATGGCTGGATCACATCAGCAGGAGAAAATGCGGAGAACAGACCGGGTGCTGTCTGTAACTACGTTTTTCCTGCTCTCTTTTCGGAAAGACAAAAAAACTCAGCGGAGTTGCAAGGTGAAGAACCTGAATGTCTGGGCAGGCAGACATCAGTGATCATTTTATTTTCTGACCTCTCGCCTCTTCTTTGATGCAATGATGAATACATGCAACCACACAGATACAATGATTAAAAAAATACCCCAAACGTTGGCAATTGATATAAATTCTCTCAAGTATGGCTTGAACCACACCAGCTCCTGCCATTACCAGAAATGATGGTACCTCATGACATTTTACCGGAAATACGTCACACCACTGAGTGCATTTAGTCCATTTGGCCCACTTTTTTCAAGCAGTGGGGTGCAAGTGCAGGACGGCTCACTAACAAACACATTTTCAAAAATAGCCATTTCACTAAAGATTGACTTGTTTAATTACACACAATGTGTGAGCAGGCAGTCCAGAGACCCATATATCTGTATACAGAAGTTTAAGTCAAATTTTCAGAACAAATCGCTCAGAAGGAAGTTTGGCATATATACACTGCAGACTGTTAATCAGTCACTTGTAAGTGACAGTGTGAATGGAATGAGAAGAACACAAAACCTTTAAAAAAAACCAGATAACTATCACAAAGTAATTAGTGTTTTTATCTTTGGGATAAAGACATGTGGTACGCTATTTTATCATGTTCACATCTGTTTTTTTCCCCCCGATATGCCGAGGGGCGTTGAGGTTACGCTGTCATGGTTTCATGCCTGTACTTCATCAGGCCCAGTGAACTTCACTGCTTATCATTCTCAATTAAGAATGCATTGTATAATAAAAGTTTGGTAATTGGAAACACATTTTATATACTAACCAAATACTCAAAACCAAAAGGCGCACATAAAAGTCTTTGGACTTAGACGAATTTTCAGTGGCAAAGAAAGAGTTAAAGTGTACTTGTAATCCTACAAGTCCTTGTAGGCTTTGTTGGAGCTTCCAGCGAGTAAGAGTACAACTGCAGAAGATGAAAAACCTTGTTTACATGTCAAATTTCCTGTGACTACGACTCAAAAATACACTTTACTAACTACATACTATATTTTACTATTCATGCCATATTGTCAAATGGCATCACAGATTGACTAGCACCTGATAATCACAGACTGACTTACACACGCCCTCACTGGTGTCCCACCAATGATCTTTCATGAGCTCCATGTCATACGATCAACAATAGAGCAATAGCTGGTGTGGTGCATTCCACTGCTGACTTATTGCACTGATCGACAAGCAGGGATTTCTGCATACACCGAACTGTACTTTCCAGGAAAATCCCACCATGATAAGGTTTTGCAGCAAGTGAATTACATATGAAAATTATGCAAAACAATCAAGGTCAGTGCTTGGATTTGTGTAAGTGAAACCAGGTGAGGATGGTGGCATAATCCCCCAAGGATACATTTTAAAGTAAACAGGAAATAGATAGGTGAAGAAAACTAAGTTGTTCAAGGGAGTCCATTACTCATGGCAAGGCAATATTAAGACAAAGACCCATTTGTCAGGGGCTAAAAAACATGATTGGTGTGGATTCTCTGCTGGGAAATTAAACAGAAAACAGCAAGTTTATTATCTGGGACATACATATTTTATGTTATCCGAAAATATTGAGAATATGCTAAATTATATCCCCTTCTGTCCACGGGTGTTAAAAAATATGGAAATATACAGTCAACCCTCGGTTTTCGTCCATAATCCGTTCCAGAAGGCTGTTCGAAAACCGAATTGTTCGAAAACAGAAACCACACCCTTTAAAAAAAAGTTAATTAAACACGTCTGCTCACAATGGAAAGCGACACGAGGAAGCATCACTTCCTTGTGTAAGGAAGGCGAGAGCAGTCAAATGGTGCATTTAAGTGCGATCAGTTTGTTTGAGAACCAAATTTTTGGTCGAAAACCGATTTGGTCGAGAACAGACATGTTCGGAAACCGAGGTTTGACTGTGTTTATATATTGTATGTATATATATATCTATCTATATATATATATATATATATATATAGATATATACACACACACACGTGTGTGTGTGTATACGATGTATACATATAAATATCTCTATATATATAGATATAGATATACAGGTATATATGTATAGATACACAGATAGATAGATAGATAGATATAAACATAGATAGATATAAATATATAAATATATAAATATATATATATATATATATATATATATATATATATATATATATATATATATATATATATATATATATATATATATATTAGAGCTGTCAGTTTAAGCGCGTTTTATCGACATTAATTTAAATGAATTTTATCGGGATCAAAAATTTTCTCGCGAGATTAACGCGGCAGACGTCACAGCGGATGTGACGTTGCTCTATAAATAAACCAGAAACAAAACATCAAGCGCGCTGCACAAGTCCACGCGCGTTTGTTTTGCCAGCCACGGCAGCGAGACACGAAAACGGATATTTAAATAGTTTATGAATGGAAAGTTTACTTTTAAAAAGTTGCCAGATTGTTCCACTGACAAGACCAAAATGACCTGGATGTTTTGCAGTCGTAAACTGAGCTATCATCATAGCACGTCGAGTCTGAAATACCACTTAATTAATGGCCAAGCACACCGCTGACGTGAGTAGTCCGCCCCCTCGTCTCAGACAGACGGCTATGGATCATTTCAAAGCGAAGAAAATGGATGACACGACAAAGAACAAAGTTGCTGAAGCAATCGGCAATTTAAACAGCGTGGGCTAAAATGTTGCTAGAACAGGGTGTCTTTATTTAGCTCATTTGTGCATAGTTGTCATGTTTGTCCGTCTGCAATCTGACGTTTAAACGAAGTAAATTGCGTTGCAGCCGGCGCTCCACTTCGGGTTGGACCTTTGGGACTTGTAGTTCTTTTGTTCGATTCGACTTGATATGTTCATGCGGCGCTCCACTTCGGGATTGAGTATTGGGACTTGTAGTTCTTTTGTTCGATTCGACTTTATGTTTGTGTTGAATGGTTTCTTACGTTTAAAACAATGAATAATGATGACGATAATGATACATTGTGAAATCAGGGTTGATTACATTATTTATTAAACGCATTGTTAGATAAAGGTATTCATTAATGTCAATTATATACATATTTACATTGCGATGCAGAAAGATAGATATATTAATTTTTACTGCATTTATGTGTAGTTTAGGTTATTACCTGCTTCTGATACTTCTGTTACAACTACTACTACTCTGCTGCAAAGTGCTCCAATAAATGATCCAAAAAGTACAGAACGAGAGATCCTTCCATGCTGACCGACAATCCCTAACTGAACAACCATTACTGATTGCCAGCGAGAGCCTCCATTACAAGAAGCCGAAATGATGTCGACACAAAACCGTAGAGAGACTATATATATATATATATATATATAGATATATACACACACACACACGTGTGTGTGTAACCGTAGAGAGACTGACTGCTGTGTTGAGAAAAACGAAGTATGCAACCATGGCTTAAATCCATTATAGGCTGAGTACTAGTTTACCTTAGATGTGCACTTTATAATGTTATATTGCGCTGTTTTGATTCCCTAAAAAGAGCTGTTCAAGCAGCTGTTGTGTGACAAAATATTGTTTTCACTGTTGTTGATGGACAGTAATATTGTGTGAGAGATAATGTGTGAATAACTGCTCCAAGTGAAAAATGTTCATGTAAAATTGAAAATCAAAATTGTTATTTCAGTAAATATTTGCATTTTGCACATAGAAAACTGATTCATGATTCCATGTTGATAAGAGCATTAAAATGGGGGAAAATAGGACAAAAAAATATAAAAGGAAATTCAGAAACGATAAAAAATGAGTGAGCAATCATGATTAATTTTTAGTTAATTTGAGTTAATTGTGACAGTTGAGTTTTTAATTAGATTAAAAATTTTAATCGTTTGACAGCTCTAATATATATATATATATATATTTACATGCACACACACATACTTACATACATACACACATTTTTGTGTTGCAATTCTGCAATGAAGATTGGAAGATTGTGCCAAAATACCTCCACAAAAATGTGAAAGACTAATTGCCAGTAGGAAAGGATTGATTTCATTGCTGAGAGTAGCCCAGGCAGTTATTAGGTTTTGAGGGCAAGTACTTTTCTATTATATGTATTTTTTGTCTTCCTTTTTTTCTTTCTTTCTTTGTTTCTTTCTTTCTTTCTTTCTTTCTTTCTTTCTTTCTTTCTTTCTTTCTTTCTTTCTTTCTTTCTTTCTTTCTTTCTTTCTTTCTTTCTGGAAAGCAGCACATGGCTGTACAGCAGCAAAGTCCTGCAATGAAACCCTTTCGTCAGAATCTTAATGTTGATTTATTCATAGGATGGTCTTGTGGTGATGATGAATTGTAATATTGAGGTTACAGGAAAGGTAAGAGGTGTTTGTAATTATTCTGCTTACCAGTCTGGCTAAGTCAAAGGTATGCATTTGAAGTTCAGCTCTGGCCTTTCTGTCAGTAGTTCTTACCATGCTTGTGTGGTTCTTCCACACAAAGTGATTTTATTTATTTGTCTGTACTGCATGTGAATTGCAATTGACTAGTGTTCCAATTCAAGGTGTACCACACCACACTTGCCCACCCCCTTGCTTGCTCAGTTGCAAAAACGATGGGTGGATGGACAGATAAGATATGATCAGATAAGAAAACCTGTATTTGTCCCAAAATTGAGAAATTTGCAATCAACATCAGCAAAATTGAAGGAGGGGGAAAGTATAAAAGAACAACGAAGTATTGCATGCACAAAATAATGTTTTAAGAAAAATGAACTGTACACAGTACAGAATGCAATATAAAATATAAATATAGATACAAGCATATACGCAACTACATACATGCTGCATAAGGTGGCTGTGCAATTTACAATGGGTGAATGGGGTGAGTCCAGGTTTTCACGTGTGTTTGTTCAGCAGCCTGACAGCATTCGGTAGGAACAGCGGCGGTATCTTTCCTTCTTGCAGCGCGGGTGTAACAGTCTTTGGCTGGAGGAGCTGCCCAGTGCTGTCGGGGTGGCCTGGAGGGCGTGGGAGGGTCTGTCCATCATAGCTTCCAGTTTAGCTATCATCCTCCTGTTGCCCACCTCCTCCAGAGTGTTCAAGTAGCAGCCCAGGCCAGAACTGGCCCTCTGACCAGTCGATCCAGTCTCTCTCTGTCCCGGGCTGAGATGCTGCCTGACCAGCAGACAATGCCATAATAGATGGCCGAAGCCACCACAGAGTCATAGAGGGTCTTAAGGAATGACCCCTGAACCCCAAAATACCTCAGTTTCCTGAGTAGGAAGAGTCGGCTCTGTCCCTTCCTAATCAAGGCGTCCGTGTTGGTAGACCAGTCAAGTTTATTGTTGAGAAGAACACCCAGGTAAATGTATGAGGTCACCCTCTCTATGTCCGTACCCTGGATGATCATCGGTGCAGGTGAGCACTGTGTCCTGCAGAAATCCACAACCGACTCCTTAGTTTTCCCAGGGTTGATCTGGAGGTGATTCTGCAAGCACTAGTCCACGAAGTCCTGCGTAAGTCCCTTGTACTCCCGATCATCTCCTTCTGTCACGCGGGCGATAATCGCGGAGTCGTCAGAGACTTCTGAAGGTGGCAGGTGTGATGTCGCTGAAGTCTGATGTCTAGAGGGTGAACAGGAATGGAGCCAGGAACGGTCCTGGCCCCAGTGCTGCAGAGAAGCCTTTCCGACTCACAGCTCTGTGCCCTCATGTACTGCGGCCGGTTCGTGAGGTCATCTGTAATCCATGATATCAGGTGGTGGTCCACTGTGGTGCAGTTTGTTTCCCAGTAGGTTGGGCTGGATGGTGTTGAAGGCACTGGAGTGCTCAAACAGCGCAGAGTGGAGGAGGTAGATGATGGCGTCCTCCACGCCGATGCTAGGCTGGTAGGCAAACTGCAGCGGGTCCAGTGACAAGCTCACAAGTGGTCACAGGTAGGCGAGGACGAGTCTCTGCAGCGTCTTCATCAGGTGATACATCAGCGCCACCGGCTGTTGAGCTCCTTTGGGTGGGGGGTCTTGGGCACTGGGACCAGGCACAAAGTTTTCCACAGCTGCGGAACTCTGCCCAGCTTCAGGCTCAGGTTGAACATGGGCTGGAATATGTCACACAGCTGGTCGCAGCAGGTCCTGAGGAGCCGGGAAATGATGTTGTCCGGCTCTGCTGCCTTCCTCACCTTCCTCTTCCTCAGCTGGTTCCTCACCTGCGCTGTTGTGACAGACAGGCAGGAACCAGGAGACAGACTGAGGGTTGGGAGAGTGGTGTTGGTTGAGAGGGCAGTTGTTTGTTGTTGGAAGCTGGCCATGAGGGGGGTCCACACTGAGAGTGGGTGCAGCTGCAGGGGTTGCTGGTGGTTGGGGGGAGGGACAGAGGTCTGGTCAAACCGGTTGAAAAAACGGTTTAGTTCATCTGCCCAGTCCTTGTCCTTCTCACTCAATGTCTTTAGGCTTTTGTGGCCTGAGATGGTTTTCAGGCCCCTCAAACACCAGTGACATTACTGGCCTGTAGCTGGTCCTCCTTTTTCATCCTGTAGGCCTTTTTCTCCTCTCTGATCCTTCTCTTCAGCTGGATCTGCACGGCCTTCAGCTCCTCTCTGTTTCTCGACACAAAAGCCCTCTTCTTCTCCTTCTGGAGGGCCGTTATGTCGGGAGTAATCCACGGTTTGTTGTTGGAAAAACACCACACAGTCCTGGTGGGTGCGGTGTTCCCCTCACAAACGTTTATGTAGTCCGTGATGGTGTCGGTGAGTGAATCAATGTCCTCCCCATGAACCTCACTGAAGAGCTCCCACCTGGTTGAGTCGAAGCAGAGCCTCTTCAGCCTCCGTGGACCATCTTCTGACCATGCGGGTCACAGATGGCTGCCTGTGCACCAGGGGTTTGTATATAGGCTGGAGATATACCATGTTGTGGTCTGCTCTTCCAAGAGGGGGGAGATGGATGGATCCTGTCTTTTTTTTCCCCTTCCCACTGCAAATTCCATTGCACGTCAAGGTGCTGTCAGCGTACATGAAGCCAGGTAATTTATTCATCCTTCAATTAGCTGAGCCGCTTATCCTGATGAGGTTTGCGGGCATGCTGGAGCCTATCCCAGCTGTCTTCGGGCAGCAGGTGGGGGACACCCTGAACTGCAGGGCACACATAGGCAAACAACCATGCACAATCACGATCACATCTTGGGACAATTGAGTGTTCAATCAACCGACCATGTTTTTGGAATGTCTGAGGAGAAAACCCACGCAGGAACATGGACACTACACACAAGAAGGCCGGGCCGGAATTGAACCCTGCACCTCTGCACTGTGGGCGGATGTGATCACCAGTAGCGACTGTCCCTCCCAGCTAGTTTATTGAAACAATTATTTGTTTTACCATTTATGTGGCTCAAGGTCACAGGGCAGTGTGTGGGATTACACATTTTCCACATTATTTTTCTGCCATATAAATACGTATTTAAATATTTTAACCATATAACAATTCATTAGTTCATTGCATTTTTATCAATCTGGAAAATACAGGTGAATTCGATTTATTTTTCAAGTTTTTGTTTGATGTATCCTTAACTTTTATGACCTCCAGAACGATCATGGAATAATTGAAATCTCATATTTGGTCTTGATGTACAGCAATGTCGAATAACAAAGGCCCCCTTGAGACTATATTATTTTTATGACCCCAGCTTCTAGGGTACGGTCTTTGTTTTGGGTAGAAAGCACAATCTCATATTGGTCAATTTGAAAATACCAGTATCTTAATTGTAATTCCTCCTGGCAAACAGTGACAATAGACTTGCTTGTGCTAAGATAAGCAAAAGCCCTCTTTGGGGATGCGAACACCAGTGTGATAATAATGAAAATTATGTTGACAGCAATGTGCATGTGACTGGAATTAATTAATTTGACTTCAACTGCAAGGGAAAAAGGGCCTCCCGCTTATCCATCATCATCATCATCATCATGCAAGGAGATAGCTCAAAATCCTCAATTTTGAATTTTTGCTCAGTCGCCGTTTTCCAACTCGCTGAACCAAACCATTTTTACTATTCTACCTTTTTCAGAGGAGCTTTTTATGTTAAACTGTGGTGGAAACATTAGGTTTGAGGTTTGAGCTTGCAGACTTTTATTTAAAATAATAAAAAATAAATATATGTAAAAAAAATGGTAACAACAAAACCTGCAGTTTACTCAAATCCATATAATTTCCTGATTAACCCCTCACAACCCTCCAACCACACGAGAGGATGTGCATTGGTCTTGAGATTTATATGAACAAGTGAGCAGCGAACCAATTTCTACATTTCACCCTAAATGAGAATTTAGTTGGTGTTTGATTGAAACTGAAAGCGCGGCTGTCCAAAGCCCTCCTTCCCCTCATCTCATCCCCCTGTGAGACAGCACAGTCATGCTATCGTTGCTTCAATACAGTTGCCTGTTACTCAACTGCCCGTCAAACTGATCCGTCTTGAATGCAAAATGTATCCGTGCGTATCCGTCCATCTGTCTGTGAGGCCTCATCCCAAAGTTCAATCACAGCATATCGAGCCACACTACATGTCACTCGTGAGTCTCGCACTATCATGTACTGTAGATAGGACGAAAGGACTAGTCCATGCCTGTGCATGTTTTGCGCGCACTTCATTACTGTTGCTGTCCCCTCACAATCTGCACCCCTCACCTCCTGCCCTTGTTCCACGTCTCCATGGTGATGAAGGCTCTCGTCTCGTGATAATGTAAGTGAGGGATTCTTTTCACCCATCCTCACAATCATATAATTTATCGCTACTACCAGGCAACTGCAAACTGCTATCCTGTGACGGATGATAATTTCGCTGTCAAGCTCTACTCTGTTCATCCTTGCTTTTCATTCTTTCTCATGTGAAAGACTTGTCGTTGATATGACTGGACATTTATCCGCGCCTGTGTGTGATGCTAATGGATTGGGCCTGAAGACGTTTAAAAGTAAGGGTTCAGCTGACTCAATTCTCACGACTCATGGCAACTTAAACTGAATACAATACCGACCAAATTTCAAGGCTGAACAATACTGATTTAGATCAGCACCTGATTCAACACGATTGTAGATACAGTTATGGTAGGGGGAGAGAATCTTGCAATACAATACACTCATATAAACATGTATAGACATATAGCTTTTCAATTATAAATATCTACATTGTGTCAAGATATCTATGAAAAATAGAAAACTTGGAAACCGTGTTCTTGCATATTTACTCGACATGACAACAGGTAAGCAGATGAAAGGTTGCCCAAACTACTGAACAAAAGGAAAATGACCACCGTGATGGAGCATGGTTTGTCTTTGTGCTCCATCAAAACAAAATGAATGGAACAGAACATGCAAATGTGTGTGTGTGTGTGTGTGTGTGTGTGTGTGTGTGTGTGTGTGTGTGTGTGTGTGTGTGTGTGTGTGTGTGTGTGTGTGTGTGTGTGCGCGTGCGTGCGTGCGTGTGAACAGCAACAACAACAGGTCAATAAAACTTGTTTTGTTAGATGTTTGGACAACATTGAGAGTACATGGAGGAGAATATTAAGTTCTAGTACTCTTAAAAGTCACATCAAAGTCAAGATTTTAGTAATTATATTTTTCCTTGCCCTATAAACAAGGCTGTCTTTAGCTACTCATCGGCCCCGGAGCAAAGCGTGAAAGGCTCCAACACTAACCGAGATGCTCTTCTCATTTTTCAACACTGACAAAAAGATCAGCACACACATTTATGCTATTCATCAAGTGTAAAAAATAGAATCAACATGTTCACACATAATACCTTTGGTAAACCAAGAGTGCATTGTTTTCAATCACTTCTCTGAAAAGGCATTATACTGTATTTGAATAATATTGAATTAGTATAACAAACAACTACACTAAACCAAATTAGCAAACAAAGTGCACTCTTGCGCGTACATTACCTGGTCAAGTCAAAATAGTATTTATAAATGAACATATAAAGTACAAAAATATACAAAACGCGACAGCGCTCCGGATATGGATGACACGCTTCCCACAATGCACTGTGTAAAATATAAACAATACCATTTTGGAAGGGTATAAAACTTGTTGCTAATTTGAGGAAACACCACAGCTGTTGTGCACCACATTGTCACAACAAGAGAGGACACTAAAGAAGGGGTGAGCATTCTGCAGGTTACCAAACAAACAACCAAGTTGTAGCACAGGCGGTGGGCTCCTCCGGCCCGAGGGTCGCTCTCCAGCGCCAGGGAGCCCGTGAGCGAGCCTGCCAGTGCTGTCTGCTTCTCCATCTGATGTGCCCACTCAGAGCGAGTGATTTCAAGGATTCACCAGTGCAGTTCTCATCTGTCATCGTAATATTTGTAAAAATCACTCCAAACACTTAAAAGGGAGCTAAAATATCCAACCTGTCCAACTTGCACATGGATCTCTTTATGTCATTTAAGTCAAAATGAGATGTAAATTCACTAGGACGGAATGTTGACTGATACATGCCAATTTTATCACTGCTTTCCATTGGAAATATATAATATTGAATGAAAATTGTGGTCCCCTAAGAAAAGATTGAGTACAATGAGGTGCATCTTGTGATTGCGATCAAGGTCCAACTTGAGCATCGTTGCACTTGAATACATTTTCTTCTTGAAAAGTGGCATCGAAAAAAAAATCACCACGGGCTACTTGGTAATGATTCTCTCCCTCTTCAATAAAGAATGTTTTGAGTTCAAATTCTAAGGTCATTTTCATCGACAAAAGGTGCTTGTTTGTCTGTTACTTCTGGTCTGGCTCACCTTCACACAGGCATTTTGGACACTCAAAAAAAAAACCTCAATGATGTGAAGTGATTGGGATTGACAGGCTGCTTGTAGAGTGAACATTTTTTTCAAAAACACATTCGACAGATCTTACATTTCTGTGTGGCTGGATGCTCTTTTTGGAGGTCATGTTGAGCACAGTGTTACGACAAGAAAGCAGGCATCGGGAAGCCAGAAACAAATTTATGAAGCACTAGGGCACCTTTGCATGAAGGCTCTTGAAAGTGACATCAACCGTGGAGTGTGTCCTAAGTGTGTGTCGCAATGGTATCATTTTCTCAGCATCAAATCTGTTGGTCTAATCGAAGCTCAAAAGGAAAGTGCTTATTTTGTTTCAGCAAATAACCCAAATTTTAAAAAATAAATAAATGCCATTTTCTAGGTAAAAAAAACCCCCAGCTGCTTCATGCAGTTGTACTGGTTATTCAGTTATGAAGTCTGCAACCGCCACAGTATATGTCATTTCTTAGGGTCTCAGAGGCGATCCACTGCGGGGGAACCAATTGAGGTGGTTTCGGCCACAGTTTAGGATGCAATTTTCCTCCATGATTTTTAATAAATTCTTTAAAAATCAAACAATGTAATTTTCTGAGTTTTTTTCCCCACATTCTGTCTCTCATGGTTGAGCTTTACCCATGTTGACAATTACAGGCCTCTCTAATCTTTTCAAGTAGGAGAACTTGCACAATTGGTGGTTGACTAATTACTTATTTGCCCCACTGTACATGGATCACTGAATGCTTGGAGTTGTACAAGGTGAACAGGACCCTAAGAGCCTTCGTTGCGAACTCGATGAGGATGTGGAAAACCACACTTGAAGCCAATGGCAGGCCACTTACCCAAGTGTCCATCAAATGTGGCATATGCCAAGGTGATGCACTCTCCCCACTGCTGTTCTGCATAGGACTGAACCCCCTAAGCCAAGTAATCACCAAGACAGGCTACGGATACCACCTCAAAAATGGAGCTACGATCAGTCACCTCCTCTACATAAAGCTGTATGCTAAGAGCGAAAGGGACATAGACCCCCTGATCCACACAACCAGGATCTACAGAAGTGACATCGGGATGTCATTCGGGCTTGAGAAATGTAGTCGGATGGTAACTAAGAGAGGCAATGTAGTCCGCACTGAAGGGGTCTCACTCCCTGAAGGAATAGCAGACATTGAGGACAGCTACAAGTAGCTCGGTATACCACAAGCCAATGGCAACCTCGAATTGGCAACAAGGAAAGCGGCTACGGCCAAATACCTCCAGCGGGTGAGGCAAGTCCTAAGAAGCCAGCTCAATGGCAAGAATAAGACCCGGGCAATAAACAGCTATGCCCTGCCAGTGATCAGATAACCTGCAGGAATAATCAGGTGGCCAAAGGAAGAGATTCAGACCACGGATGTTAAGACCCGAAAGCTCCTAACCATGCATGGATGGTTCCATCCCAAATCCAGCACCCTGAGACTACACGCAAGCCGAAAGGAAGGAGGCCGGGGACTAGTGAGTGTGAGAGCCACTGTCCAGGATGAAACATCCAAGCTCCATGAATACAACAAGGAGAAGGCTCCAACAGATGACATACTCAGAGAATGTCTCAAACAATGGGGAACAGAGGATGAGATGCTGGAAGAGGGACCATCATGGGAGGACAAGCCCCTACACGGGATGTACCACCGGACCATAAGTGAAGTGGCTGATCTCAAGAAGTCCTATCAGTGGCTAGAGAGGGCTGGCCTGAAGGACAGCACATAGGCACTCATCCTGGCTGCTCAGGAGCAGGCCCTGAGCACCAGAGCCATTGAGGCCCAGATATACCACACCAGACATGACCCAAGGTGTAGGTTATGCATAGAGGCACCCGAGACGATCCAACACATAACTGCAGGGTGTAAGATGCTGGCAGGGAAAGCCTACATGGAATGCCATAACCAGATGGCTGGCATAGTCTACCGAAACATCTGTGCCGAGTATGGACTGGAAACCCCAAGGTCAAAATGGGAAACACCTCCGAAGGTGGTGGAGAATGACCAAGCGAAGATCCTGTGGGACTTCAAGATCCAGACTGACAAGATGGTAATGGCGAACCAACCGGATATCGTGATCATAGATAAAGGGCAGAGGAAAGCCGTTGTAGTGGATGTAGCGGTCCCAAGTGATGGAAACATCAGAAAGAAGGAACACGAGAAACTCGAGAAATACCAAGGGCTCAGAGAGGAGCTGGAGAGAGCCTGGAAGGTAAAGGTGACAGTCGTGCCTGTGGTGGTCGGAGCACTCGGGGCAGTGACCTCCAAACTAGATGAGTGGTTGCAACAGATCCCGGGAACTACATCAGACATCTCAGTCCAGAAATGTGCAGTGCTGGGAACAGCATGGATACTGCACAAAACCCTCAAGCTTCCTGACCTCTGGTAGAGGACCCGAGCTGAATGGGGGACGGACACCACCCGAGGGGTGAGACAATGATTTGTTTTATATATATATATATGTATATATATATATATCTTCCGAACCGCTTGATCCACACTAGGGTCGCGGGGGGGTGCTGGAGCCCATCCCAGCTGTCTCCGGGCAGTAGGCGGGGGACACCCCGAATCGGTTGCCAGCCAATCGCAGATATATATATATATATATATATATATATATATATATATATGTGTGTGTGTGTATATGGCTCTCACTGAAATACATTTCCAAATATTTTGCTTATATGGCTCTCTTAGTCAAAAAGGTTCCTGGTTCAAAAAGGTCGACGCGTTAACCATTGGCCCACCGGGACGGCCTGAGCCAAACTATTCCCACAAAAATACCATCGAAAACCATAGAGTTGAATTTCTTGGTAGGTTGACAAAATAAGACTTTGGGGAATTTCTAACAGCTCCCTTGACTGATTAAGGGGTGTTTTCCAAAAAGGACAGTCTGTTTGAATTGATTAAGCGTGTTTACCAAACTTTGTGTGTGTGCGCGCGCGTGTGCGTGTGTGTGTGTGTGTGTGTGCATGTGTGTGTGTGTGTATGAGTGCATGCAATTGTATACTTTTTGTTTTACTTGTTTGCGCACTTTGCAAGACTTTCCTTGTCACAAAAATAGCTTCATCAGTCCCAGCAGAAATGAGGGCCTCCATGTTTTTTGGTCTCTATGCCCTCAATTATTCAAGCATGCCGGTGTCTTACTGTCCTCGTACCTGCACTGTGGCTTAAGTGCATCCACAGGTGGCCGTTCCTTTGTGGAGCAAAACTTGCCACAGGCCAACTGTACAAAACTAAATTCCGCTTTTCATTTATGAGCGTGCATCTGCATGAACGTTCAGTTAAAAATAGCTCACCGTTTTTTGTTTATTTCTTTTTTATCAAACTTAAATCACAGCTGGAGCTCAAGAGTCCCATCACCTTGATTGAGATTCCAGAGATCCAACATAAACGTGAAATTAGAACCTCCTATAGACTTTTTTTTTCTTTATACGCCACAATTGAATGAACTCGGGTTACATATGTTTAGATTCATCACATTGCTTCACATTTCATCCTCCATTAGCTTTCAATGACAGGAACGGCAGTTAACATTGTAAAATTGCTCAGTAGAAATACAGTTCTAGTTCAGTGTGCCGAAGGCAAAAGCAAAGGAGAATGCCGTGAGCTCAACAATTAAGAGCAAACGACGCTCAGTTGCAGCAAATTAAAACCAAGTCTGAGCCGCATTGCCCAAGTGACAAGCTTGCCTTTGGGTCATTGATTGCATCTTCAAAATGAATCTCTGTGCTGAGACAGCTGAAGGCTGAGCTGTGAGGATGGTGTTGAATAACTACTCACTGTCTTCATCCTTGACCCGCTTGCCCCTCTTTCTTTTAATTGTGGAAGGATACATATTTGTACCTTTGTTATGTCCGGGAGTTGAGCGATTTTCAACCTGCTTATTTTGCCTTTCCAAAGGATGACCTTCATCTCAAAGAGAAAGGATGTCATATGAAATGAGTTTCTGTCTCCATCAGCAAGCTTTGAGCTCCCTCTGACAGCGGCATTCAAAACAACAATCAAGACGATGTCAGGGTGCAGCAAAAAGCTGACAAAGGTTCCCGGAGTCACACACATTGTGGTTCAATCAACACCAGTCAGAAAGAAGCATGTTTGAGCGGATAGATACAAAAGCCTTATGATCACCAGACCAGTTAGATTCCTCCATGCCAAATGCCGGCAGCCATGCCTTTGTGGAAGGTAATTAACGCATCAGAGATCAGTTCGCGTCGGCTTGGTTTCGTATTCTTGCACTGCTGTATTTGGAAAGAGCTAAAAGAACCCGCAACAGTAAGCTAGTGCCGTGACATGCCACTGTTTGAGAGGTATTGTTTATTGCCGTCTGTTGGTTGGATGGTTTGCTTGTTAAGAGCAAAAGCTACACAACTCAAATGTTGTGGAGGTGTGTGACATGTCACCAGAACCAATTACTGTACTGTATATGCAGGTGCAAACCGAGGCACAGCCAGGGACTTGGAGCCCAAACCAGCTCAATGCCACAAAAACAAAAACAAAAAAACCCAATAAATACAAACTTTAAGTAGCACCATCAGTCAATCATGGAGCCTTTGAATGGTCATTACATATGGCGCCTCTGACTCCAAATCAGGATGAAAATACTGCTAGAGGAATGCAATGCATGCTGCTGATTGGCATTGTAAATAACTGATCGATTGCCATCAGCGCAAACGAGCGACTATAACCAGCAATGTTTCATCCTGGAGGTCTTGTTTTTTTGGTTGCTGCATTTTGCTGCACTGCGTTGAGCGTCTTGCATACCTCCTGCTATTTTATAAACATGTACAGTATTTGACAGGTTGCCCTTGACAGCAGTGCCATCGCTATTATCCATCTTCAGAGTGTCTAAAGGTTTGCATACAACTCTGGGGAAGAGAAACACTGGATCTTTGATGGTATTTTGACCATCTTTTTCCTTTTCAGCAAATATACTCTAAACGACAACATTTGCACACTGACAATACATTTGGGAGACAATTTTTCGGTAGTTTACAGACAAAAATAAATCAACCAAAAATTTACAGTGGCCCCTTAAGAGCTGATTATACAAAACATAACATTAATTTTTGCCTGGAATGCACTTTTTCTTCAAACACTTACTAGCACAGCTTTTAGTTGTCAGGAGAAGACTTGCAGAAAAAGAGAAGAAAAGTAGTGGGCGCGGTGGCAATGTTACTTACTGGTGTTAAATGTTGAGATAGGTCAGGAAAAAACACATCATCAAGTCAAGAGGAGATGTGACTGTTATAATGTGGACCTTACTGCAGCACAATGGCACAACTCCCAGCCAAGAAGTTTCAAAATAGATGGCTAGATGCATAATGACGATACGGTGGAACTTCTATTGGGTGGAGGGGTCAGGTGATTGCCCATTTATTTGCATGATCAAAAAAATGCTGCTTTGGCCCGGTGGTGGATGCACGGCTACTTAGGAGCGGTTAAACTGCTAACGATACGTCGGCAGCCAGTGCAAATGCCTCTCACGTTATGATGCTTTCCACATCATCACTTGGGTGCTACTTGGTCAAATGTTTGAACGGGTGTGTTGCCTGTTTTGGCGAACTTACCTTGCGCAACAAATTAATTTACTGAAAGTCGCTTTTGGAGATACTACCCCATATGCAACGGTGGGCAACATTCCTTTCAAAATAAGTTTCATATTGGGGAGATAACGGCAAGTCATGGCTGTCCATCAGTTTTGTGTTGAGCTGCTGCGTGTTGAGATCGTTGTTTTTGACTTTGTTTTCAATTTGCAAACCAAAGTAGAAAAGGAAAAGCTGGACTCTGATTGGCTGCTGTCACGCACATTTTATGTCTGATCGCTGATGCATATGCTGTGTAAAGGCAGCATTGCGGACCGATAGTTGGGGACCACCTCTTTAATGGTGTGCTGCTTGTCATTCATGAGATGCAACGTTAGCCACGGCCATATTTGGACGTCAGAGAGGGCTTCACACCATGTTAGCATGTCTCTTAGCCTGCTCGAGTCTACCAAATATCTATAATAATAGCGGTGCGACTCTGCAACATGTTTCTGTCTGTTGATTGCACCACAGTGCCAGTAAACAACGGCGGACAATTCTGGAAAAGACATTGTACAAACGTCGCTTGGACATTATTCTCTGACTGTAAATACAGAGTATGTTGGCTCTGGTTTTCTGAAATTGAGGTTCTTCACAATACTGACAAAGTGGTAGCCAGTAGAGTAGGTGGAGGAAGGTGGGGAGTGGGGGATATTGTAGTTCTGATGTGTTTCGACTTAAGGAAGTAGGGCTGAACAATATTGCGATTTCGATTTGATTTGTGATTTTATTCAAATCAAGCTTCAATCAAATATTCACAATGTTCAGTAACATTTACAAATATGACAGAAAATGACCAATTGGACGCGAATCGGGGTGACGAGACTAAGGCTGACGTGTGCAGTTAAGTGAGGACAGGGAGTTTAAAAAAAAAATGGACAAAAGTGGACATGCCGAGGCAGACTGAGAGTGGGAGCATTAGAGATAAATCCACTCCAGAAACTCCCAGGACAGTAGTGGATTTGCATTGTGGTGCCCACTGTCGTTAACCCTGACAGGGTGCCGCCAATCAGTGCAACATAGAGGAAAGAATTGGAGGAATGGTGAACACTGTGTGTGACTGAAACATTTCGGTGTCAGTGTAGACCGACTCACCGGCCAGCTGACTTAAGGCCCTGTCACACCTTGACGATTCAGCCAGCGTATGCCGACGTATTAGAATTTCCCTAAAACGCTGGCATACGCTGAATTATCGATTTTTTTCAATTTTGGGCGTATACATAGCGTATTCATAACGGGTTGGACGTATACATAACGTATCAGTAAATTATATAGAACGTTTCGATAACTTATAGATAACTTATTCCAACGAATGCCTAGCGTGTTACCGGCGTACACAACTTGTGCCCAACGATAGTCTAATTTATGCATAGCGTGCAGCAGCGTATTGCCGACGATCACATGACGTAGTCTATAAAAAGGCTGGCGTTCGACGTTTCAAAGCATAACTGCACTAGACATTGCAGTACCAACATCTGTTTGGGGACTATCCCCCCCCCCCGGTCTAGTTAAAATGGTATAACCCAAGAGGCAAGGTGCGGCTTGCCACCGTTACTGTGAGTTGCTATTCACGCTATTAAAGCAGCAATCAAACGCCATTATGACTTGTGTCATTAATAAACCAAACAACATCAGCGTCATGCCAAAGAAAAGTCTGGGGAGCTCACCAAAGGTCTCGCACAGCCTCAGCCCATCACAGCCACTGCAGCCTTCGCCAACTACGTGCGTGACAGCCTGGTCAGCATGTCCAAGAGCAAGTTCCGGAAAGCACGGATGTTGGAGAACAGCTAGTAGGTATTCTCGTCTCAGCCTTGCCGGATACTCCATCTCTCGGATGATATGAACATCTGCTCACCATGAAATCTAGAGGAGTACTGACGGGTTCCTCCTGTGCAGCCCATTTTATATCCCAATTCCCTAAACGCTACCAATACGCCATTATACGGCAGCTGTACGTTAGAAACACGTTCAGTAAGTTCTGTGGTCGTCCGAACATGTTAAATACGTCTACATACGTCAATATCGTAGGAGATAAGTTCGATATAAGTTATACATCCGTTCAAAGCACGTTACTCATAGGTTTTGGGTGCGCTAGACATTATCTCAACGTATTTTGACTTATGAGTAACCTACACTTAACGTGTTTGAGCGTGTGCAACGATCGCATAACTTACCTATTACTTATGGCCTGCGTATACGGGACGTATAGCCATACGCTGACATACGTCGAGAAATTTTTAGCATGCATAAAATTTTTCGACGACCTCGACGTACTTCGACGTATACCAACGTGCTTCAGCGTGCTGTTACGTATACAAAACTTACCCATAACTTATTCGACGTACGCCAGCGTATTTGCCAAATTTTTCCTACGTCGGCATACGCTGGCTAAATCGTCAAGGTGTGACAGGGGCTTAAGGTTGGGAATCGCAGAGCAACTCGCGCGCGATGAAAAAAATAACATCAAAATATAGCAATTATGCAATAATCAAAAACAAAACAACAATGTCACGTAACTGAACTGAAAAGGGTAACACGTGGAAATAGTCTTCTGGAATAAGCATCACAATAAACCACAGCAGTGATGGTCTCATCAAATGCTGATATGTCCTATTTGTGATTTTTTATCAACAAGTTATTACCTCTTTTCACAGTCATCACTGTATGTTGAACATTTTGGTTACGGTATTTTAAAGGGAACACAGCATGGCAAAAATGTACTTTTTAAGTGTTTGTATGCAAATACGTTAAGGTGCTATTATAACACCGACCAAATGGGAAATTAAACAGCCAAGAACAGTGAACCCCCGTTTATTGCTGGAGATATGAACAGTCCCACCAAGGGAAAACTCTGTTTTGATGGCTGAAAATTAACGTCTTTCTTCAAAAGAAACTTGACAAAAAGTTTTTCAGATTATCAAACGAGCCATCTTATGGGTTAACCTGACGGCGAGGGAATCTGGGACAGAAAACCCCGCCGCAGCGATG
Source organism: Hippocampus mohnikei (assembly GCA_026261675.1). NCBI lineage: Eukaryota > Metazoa > Chordata > Actinopteri > Syngnathiformes > Syngnathidae > Hippocampus > Hippocampus mohnikei. Next base: position 6,763,181 of record JAKGUB010000822.1, on the reverse strand, counting down.
CGTTCATGTTCATTCATTAACTTTGAGTTTGGCACCATTTTGAAGTCTCCTCTTGTTACTCGGTGCAGTTTGCTGCTCCCCGGTGCCCAATCTTGTCCTCGTCTCTCCATGAGGTCGACGACCATTCATGAAGCAACATTATTTTTGTGATTTTTTGTTGTTGTTGTTTATCTGCACACATGATGAATAAAGCAAAGGCTTCCAATGCCATGTAGGAAGGTGTTGAGCAAAATGAAATTTCCCAATTTTTGTGGTTGTGAAAATATTATTTTACTGTCTTAAGGTTTCCCCTTAATCACATCTGGACTTCGACTTGGACTCTGACCTTGTGGACTTGAACCTTTGACTGGAACTCGATAAAGGTGGACTTGCCTACAGCCTTGCTGCCAGGCCTCTAACTGTCTTTAGTTCCTGCTCGTTCTTGGGACTTTTTTTTTTTAGTTTTGTCTTCAGCAAGTGAAATGCATGGTCAGTCAGATTCAGGCCAGGTGATGAACTTGACCCTTGCATATCTTCAATTATTTGCCTAGGGGGAGGGGGGGGGGGTATTGTTTGGTTGCTTTTGCAGTGTGCTTTGGGTTATTGTCCATCTGCACTGTGAAGTGTCGTCCAGTGAGTTTGGAAGCATTTGGCCGAATATGAGCAGATATCGCCCAAATATATCCTGCTGCTGTTGTCGTTAGCAGTCACATCATCAATAAGTACAAGGGAATCAGTTCCATTGGCAGCCATGAAAGTACCACCACAGATGACGGAAACACAATTCTCATATTGGATTTGAATTCAAACCAACAAGAAGCGCGTTAACTGTAGACTTTTACCCCCACTTTAAGGGACCAAATAGGACGGGAGTATTCGCTGTTCAGCTGTTCCGTGGCCAAGTGGGCACATTTGGCTGATACAGTTGATAAAAAAGGTTGAGTAGGTGATCAAAAAAATATTCAACAAGACTTCAGAATCTGCTTCGGAAGCTGCAAGCCTCCTATTTATGTTTCTCTGAGCTTTTAATGGCCTCGCTAAGTTGTCCGTTTAATTGCTGAACAAACCCGCAGGGTTCCAGTTGGAATAATGGTGGGTTGGCAAGCCATTATTCTTTTGCTGGGCAAATTACAGCATCCCGAGAAACATGTACACGGTATACTTGTTGTGCATCTTTGTTACATTTAAGCTCAATTTATTTTTAAAGACCAAGTATTTATCATGCAAGTAAATCAATGGACACTCGCTATAGAGATTTTAGGCTTTGCAACATATACCGGGATTGAAAAAGACAAATCAAATAAATGAAAGTAAGTGTGTATCTCTTGTGAAGTTATATATTTTTGTGTGTTCTGGACTGTGGAGATCAACCACGGGACATTTAACTTACAAATGGATGAATTGAACTTAATGAGGAAGGCAAGTAATCCAATAAGATTGAGGAAAATATATAAAAGGGAATCGCAGGACTGTGTACAGCATTTATGTATGACAATTTTACAAGATGTGAGATAGTCCATTGGCAATGAGCGAGCAACACAAAGTAAGAACGAGAACGTGCTTGAACTCACCATGTCGATGGATGACACAGGGCCGATGCTGTTGACATATATGCCCACGTCTATGACTGTTGGCTTCACTGAAAGAGTCCAAAGTATGCAAAAGTGAGTACAAACTGTATTAAATACTGTCATACAATATTATACAGTACAGTGGTACCTCTACCTACGAACGACTCTTCATACGAAATTTTCAAGTTACGAAACACCTCAACAGGAAAATATTGCCTCTTGTTATGAAAGAAATGTCAAGATACGAAAGGTAAAAAAAATACAGTAGTCGCAGCTCAAGTTTCCTGAGCATAACATACTTATAGCTGCTCTGCCATTGCCTATTACCGAGCAACATCCCGGCATCCCATTGGCTAAGAGGGACTTCTACCGTATGTGTCTATGTGTGTATATAGATAGTTAGATGTGGATGTAACATCCTCGTCATTCGCCCAGGAGGTGTTCCGATGGTTTTACGTAAATGCAAATTACCCAGAAAAAGTGTTCCCCAATCAGGCGATCGCTCACTATGCTGATGTTACCTTGGAGATTTTCAAAGGATTGTTAAATGCCGACAAAAGCAAACGTCCTTGGATCACTTCTTTACAAAACGCCAGGCAAAAACCACTTCGAGAGAGAACATGGACTAAAGAGGGCAAAAACGATGAGAATGCAGTTAAAAGTTAAATGACCATCATTTTTATTCTTTACTCTATTCTTTGTTTTTTACATTATGCACACCTCTCCTTTATATTGTGAAATAATCTAATTATTGCACCATATATATCTTTTTTACATATTTTGATGCATTTTTACGCTTTAGAAAACATTTCTGTCTGAATTTGGGGTGATTGGAACGGATTAGGGCATTTACATGGAAAACGCGTCTGGATACATTTCTTCTAGAACCAATTAATTTTGTAAGTAGAGGTACCACTGTATTATGTCTTTGGAATTCCAAGTGAGGGAACGATGGGACTGTGAGACAAACATGCAACGCCCCACACACACACACACACACACACACACACACAAAACAGAGTTTTGTAATTGTGTTTGTGAGTCCATTTGGTAGTCGGTTAGCGGGCTACTTCATGGTACATGAAGGAGGACAAACCGAAAATATGTTGCTGGATCAGCACCTTCACGCCGATTCTCACCAATATTTTTGTCCCTCCTACTCTCATGCACCATCCTAATACAATGTTTTGTGGGAATTGGTTCTGTATTTTTACGTGTAATCTGTCACATATGGAAACATTTTTCTGACACTACAAGATACAATAAAGCTTCTCTGCAAAGCCTGCCAGAAAGCCAGACAGACCAGACAAGGGAACACACCCACGAGATTTTAGCACCTTGCTGACAGACATCCTTAATTTCGGGGGAAAAAAAAAAAAAATGCTCAACGTTTAACAAGTTAGTATGCGACTCATTTGAACGAGTTACTTTCCAATGAACATATTAAGACACGTGTGAATGAATTTGTGACAGACAAAGTTGGACCCCATGAGCTGCATCTGGTCAATAGTGTTTGAAGATGAGCAAAGTAGAGCACAAAGCCCCCAACCATGGGGCTGCAATGAGTCATTAAACATTTAATTAAGACAAGTGCTTGTAAATAATTGTGTAAATGCACCATTAATGGAAGAAATTAAGTGCACTCAAGGAATACTGCTTACTATGATAAAGTTTTCAGTCTCGCAGTGGTATTATTAACCCCTTCACTCTGATGTAGACTTAACCTAAATGAATCAGTACACCAACGTACTCCACTGAGCGCATTGAATTTTCTACTGCGGCGATTTGAAGTTTCCAAACAATGACGCTGAGAAGGGGAAAAAAGAAAGATAGTAGGTTCCAATATTATTGGGACATGGGCACGATTCTCAACTTTTTGTTTCTAAAGGTTAGAGTTGTTGAGAGACAAATTTTTTTTGGCCCGCGATACTGTTTCCGAAGAAGTTTTGTGAAAGATGTTGAGCATGATGGTTATCAAATCTGTGACCACTTTACAACATCATAATATACGTAATTAAATGCTGTGATCACTTTTAAATCAGGTAGTTATTTTTTTCATGTCTTGAGAGTCATACCTTACCATCGTTCTTGCACACATTTTCACACTTGACGCTCAAACTTGAGGTTTGCTGAGTGATGTGTTTGTTCGTAGCAACGATATACAGTAAGACGAGCTTATCCGGACACCAACAAATTAATGAAAAATGTTTTACACCATTAAAATAGTGATCATGTGTAGGCATTCTTATTTATGATCCAAAAACTTTGGCTGTTATGACAGCTCTTTCCGGGCAACAATTTTATAGTTTGAATGTTTTTGTACATGATTCCATCCATGTACACGTATACAGTAACAATTTGAATGTTTTCATAAACAAAGTTATTCATTGATTGTCACGCCTACTTTTTAATAAGCATAACAGTTGGGAAAACAAAGGTCATTGAAGTGCTTGGAACAAAGAATCCTCTGCGTGAAAGTCATTCGCTTTACGAGCATGAAGCTGTATCGTTCCAATTTTCTGGTGGATTTACTTGCACAATTCTTTTCTTTTGGCCACTCATACAGGTGTTTGCCTGAATGTGAACAATGCATCATCACACAGCGCTGAGGCATTTTGCCAAATAACTCGATAACAATGGATAAGAGAAATTAATGGATAATCAACAATGCAGTACAATGGCTGACTGGCGACTTGGCATTCTGTAAATGACGTCACTCGCCGGAGATTGCCCAACAAAAGCATTTTGGTTGTTAAGCATGTTGCTATGGGTCTAACTATGAACCTGGGTGGGTTACGTTAAAAAAAAAAATAATAATAATAATGAGAGTACATTTTACATAGTTTTTGCTTTAATTATTAGTCAAAAGATGATTGGTCAAGTTTACTTTACACTTGACCTTAAAATCCATATATCCATTTTCGGATCCGCGTACCCTCAAGTAGAGCCTGTCCTAGCCAGTGTGTGGGTACACCCTGAACTTCTTGCCAGCCAATCGGAGGGCACAGATACACAAACAACCATTTGCGCTCATACTCACACCTAGGGACAATTTATAGTTGTCTATTAACCTGCCATGCATATTTTTGGAATTGGGGAGGAAACCGGAGTACCTGGAGAAAACCCACACAGGCACAAGCAGAGCATACAAACTCCACACAAGAAGGCCGGAGCCGGAATCGAACCCTGCACGTCTGCCCTGTGAGGGCGACGTGCTAACTAGTCGACCACTGGGACACCCTGACCTTTAAATATAGGTTGAAAAAGATTTGGGAATCATTGTATTCTGGTTTTATTATGTTTAACTTCCCAGTTTAATTGGAATTGGCTTTGTATATTGTAATACTGTTATTGGTCAAGCCTGTCCCTGATATCAGAAATGAAATCAAGCACTAGCCACAACGTGCTTCCTTTTTAGATGGTCGTTTATCAGCGTAGTGATGCCATGAAAGGCAGGTGTGCATTGTATTAAGTATTTTGCTGAAATATGGCCAAACTGATGGACTTCCCAACACAAGTTAGCATGACACTGTATTACCCACAGATGACCTGGATTACCAATATTGTGCATGTGCATCGCAGCCAAGCATACAGCGAGCCAGAGAGGCAGGAAGAATCAGAATCAGAATCAGAATCATCTTTATTGGCCATGTATGTAGAACACACAAGGAATTTGTCTCCGGTATAACACGCTGCGTTAGTATCATCATAAACAAGAACATGACAAATAGGTATGGAAGGACATATCGTAATGTCAGTTTACCGTAGTTTCAAGCAAAGCTAAAGTGATCAGTGGTAGAATACAATACTATTACAGTTTGTACAGTTGGTGCAGAAAATCATTGAACCATTTTAGAGAGGTACAATATTTGTTGTACAAGAAGAGTGACTACATCAGTGACTGTTTAGGGAGTTAATGGCTAGAGGGAAGAAGCTGTTTAAGTGTCTGCTGGATTTGGTGCGCATGGATCTGTAGCGCCTGCCTGAGGGGAGTAGCTGGAAAAGGTGGTGGGCAGGGTGCGGGGGATCCAGGAGGATTTTCCGTGCCCTTGTCTTGATTCTTGCAGTGTGCAAGTCCTCAAGAGTGGGTAGGGCGGTGCCAATGATTTTTTCCGCCGTCCTAATTGTCCGTTGAAGTCGGATTTTGTCCTTCTTTGTGGCGGCCCCAAACCAAACTGTGCAAGGCAGTTTCAACAGAAAACTCAATGCCCCAAAAAATAAAATAAATACACATTCACACCCCCCCCACACACACACACACGGACACACACAAACTACTTATTAACTATTACATTTCTTGTCAACGATGGGGGAATGGTGCCAGCAGTGGCCGTTGTGGACCGAAACGGGACGAGTTGGCTTGATATGGCGGATGTCACACTACGAAAGTTAATTGGCGACAAGGGCAGCCGTCACAGACTGGTCACTCGGGATAATCAACAAATTTTCGGGAAATCCCGGTAACCAGCACACCCTTGGTCACAGGTCATCGGGCCAGTGTCGAATCCTGCTTCCAGCCTAAGGCTACAACAAAACAGGTAACAATAGTGTTTACCTGAGCAGCAGATAGTTTGAATTTGGGCTTTTTCAGATTTGTCTGCTTTGCCTAGTTGAAGATCCAGCAGACCAAGACATTTGGAACAAGTGGATATAAAAAGTGGTTAGCCCGGTGGTCCAGTGGTTAGCGTGTCGACCTCACACTACAGAGATACCGGGTTCAATTCCAGCTCTGGCCTTCCTGTGTGGAGTTTGCATGTTCTTTCGGGCCTGCGAGGGTTTTCTCCTCCCACCCTCCAAAAACATGCATGGCAGGCTGATTGAACACTCAAAATTGTCCCTAGGTGTGAGTGTGAGCGTGGATGGTTGTTCGTCTGTGTGTGCCCTGCGATTGGCTGGCAACCGGTTCAGGGTGTCCTCCGCCTACTGCCCGAAGACGGCTGAGATAGGCTTCAGCAACCCCCGCGGCCCTTGTGAGGATAAGCGAATCCGAAAATGGATGGATCTAAAAAGTCCACACACACACACATTTTCCACCATTAATGTGACCTATAACCTGTACAATTAAACATTTTTTTCATTTAAAGAGAAGGTAAGACAAAATAAACAACTGAATGTTGCTGTTTGGAGAATGAGTGGCGCGAAAAAGATGAGACGTCAACATCATCATCACGTATACCCAAGTTAATGCCGCCCAAATGGAAAATTAAATGAAATGTTCATTCATCTTTACCGTAGCCTTTAAATGACAGTAAAACCACTGGGATCATTCACTTATTAGATACTAAACCTCAAGAAATATCTTAAGGAAATGGTTAGAATTTTCTCCCAATTCACACTTTTTATTGATGATAAGCAGGACTCATTTACATGACTTTGAATGTGTCTGGATAATTCTGAACAAAGCCAAATCCTCTTTTACAGTATCGACAGTAATAAGTGGATGTGCACACTTGTACAACCACATTATCTTCTTGAATTTTCACCCCCCTTGTAAAATAATTATTTCTCAATTGCACTACACACTGTTGTTGATCACATTCATAAAACGTTTTAACATTATTTATCTTGGTCTATTTTTTTATATCACAAAATCCCACCAATTTTACAGGAGAGTGTAGTTTTACATCCATTGTGTGTGTGTGTGTGTGTGTGTGTGTGTGTGTGTGTGTGTGTGTGTGTGTGTGTGTGTGTGTGTGTGTGTGTGTGTGTGTGTGTGTGTGTGTGTGTGTGTGTGTGTGTGCACCATATCAATGAGAGAGAGAAGGTATGACTGCAGGTTACATCGGGTAAAAATGAAGCTTGGTAATGCTGAGCAGAAACAAAAGAAGATGAGGGTGATCTAAAAAGAGCAGACAGCAATTAGTACCTCAAGGATACTTTGACACTGCAGTCGAATCACTTAACGAAACCAAACAGTCTGCATGTATTCTAATGAAGGAGTTGCGCCATGAAAAATTAATTGACTCCATGAACCATGAGATATTAATTTCAGCGATTCTTTGTGCTTCTTACTGTTGTTGAGTTTTGCATTTTAGCACAAAAAAAAAAACTATCACAAATCTAGTCATTTGCAAGATGCCCTTCCATAACATAATAGGCTCTGGGGACACGCAGGTGTGTTCGTGTGTGTGGATCAAGTGTGTTGGGACCCAAAGGACCCGACTTGCAGGGCATGCATTGGTGGATGCCTGCTGGGAGGCTTGTTTCCAATCCAGGAATGTGTCACGCTACACCAACTGTCCAATTAGGGACAACAATTCTCTTGCAAAATTGGCTTCGCTACATGTCCACCTTTCAGTTTCTGTCAGCCTTCTTATATCACTGAAAGTAGCATTGGCAAGTCTCCTGGTAAAGAAAATAAAAATATACGGGATATATTCGTGATCTTTGGCCACATCAGCGATTCAGTACTTTTATGCATAAATGTGTCTTAAAATGACACAAAACGTAACCTGAACTTGTGTGCAGACCACAGTCTATCTGCTTAGACGCAGCAAAAGGAAGCACTACTGCAGTGAACATCCAAGGTGGCGGACAAAGTATTTTGACACCCCTTGAAGATAATTGATTTGACAATTTTCCCAAATTACGGCAGAGTTTTCTTCAGACTCATTCCCCTTATTATAAACGCAACTGCTGGGCATCAAGTTTATATTCAGGCTCACAATCAAATCTTGATTTTTCATTTGGGGAATTCTCCCAAACAAAGGTTACAGGACAAAACATCGTCAGCGTTTACAAATGATAAAAATCATCACTGAATGATATTCATAACTCCAAGCAGAGGGCAAAGGACAGTTGTCATTGTAGTCTGAAGCTCAATGTCACCCGACTAACATGTGAGGTCCTTTCAAAACGTAATACAGAAATGAGACTACAGAGTGGGCCTGAAACCCACCTCTTTGGACAGCTTCTTTGACGTCTCATCCGTCTGAGTGAAAGAGAAAAACTGCAGAAGAAAGCACAAACCGAGCTGCACGGATCAAACAACTTCCACTAATGGGAGTAACGGATCCTCAGAGGCCAGGTGAATTCATCTCCCTCCTCTTCATGTTTCTCATCTTCCTCCCAATCTTGCTTTGGAGAAGAAAGATAGCAGGCCCCTTCTGTATTACAAAATTACCCTGTGTGCCTCCATTAGGAAGAAAGGGCATTCATGCCAGCTCGGCCCATGACAAATGCATTGCACATTGCGTACATGGATCCCAGCAGATGACGCAGCTCCACTCGGGGAGAGCTGCAGGTATCAGTGATGCGGATGCTGACTGCAACGTTAGTCTAACATCTTGAGTAGCCCTTTGAAATAATAGATGACATTAGAGTGTAGTGCTATTGTATAATTACAAATGTGCAGTAGTTATATCCTTACCTTCTTTCCTCACAAAACAACTCCCAATCTTAACCATTTAGAATATCGGTGGAACGCAGCCCGAATGAAAATGTATAATAATATCTGTTTCTTGTATTTGTGTGATGTCATAGAGAGGGGAGGAGCCAAGTTGGGGGAATATTGGCTCCGGGAGTTAGTGTGAGTGGGGAGCGCATGGGCGTGTGGCTAACAGCAACACCTATGAATGTGTGTGTTATTGCTCTTTTGTTTATTAAAAAACGACAGATTGCATCAGCGACTGCGTGCATCCTTCTTTCGGCATTGAAGGGCATTACAGTATTAAAACAAACATATTGTGCTTAATAATATGGTGTCTGGAATGGTCTGAACAATACGCTACCTGTTACCGGTTGCAATTTTGAAGCCATCATCATGGTCGCTGTGGTTTTACAGAAACACAGCCAAAAGTGACGGCACACCCATTATAGCTCTCTGTCATTTAACCGAGAAGACAGAGAGAGTGAGAAAAACCTCACACTCGATAAACAGCGTGACAGAACTAAATGCACCCAGCTTTGGCGGTTCTTTGGAGAGAATAAATCCTTACAGGGGTCTGAAAAGTTAGTCAATCTAGCAACAAAGTCTTATGGAAACGCTGTTCTCAGAGATTTGATTGATTGGAAGTGTCATGCGGGCTATGCCGGCCGGCTAGAAGTAGAGATGAAGAAGAAAAGTGCTTACCCACTAGAGGCATCTGAAAACAGACATATTGTCTGTTTCACCTGTTTGCATTCAGCCACAAGAAAGGGAGAAGTAGAGGGAGGAAAAATCATTTTCCAGGACAACTCAAACCTTTCCAGGACATTTGACTTTTTTTTCCATTTTCCATGTGTTCGACTGGAAAATTAGAAAATCATTTTCCAGGTTATCCAAGATGTCTGGGAACCCCGAATCCAGTTGACTGAGTGACTGTAGTGATTTAGAAATGTTCTGGAAGACCTCCGGGTCATCATGCCCATCCAGGACTGGAACATTTTCCAGGGTTAGTTTTAAAATGAAAGGTACTTTGGAGATGAGAGTTGCACCTGAAATCCATCTTTACTACTAGGTTCAGACTAGAGGTGGATATTTTTTCAGGAATGCAGCGAGTCATGGGAATCCCGTGGAATTTCCAAAGGATGCCAGTCAACATTACCTTTAATCACACACAAGATTGGGACAATACTGGATAAAAGGTTCACGGGAGCAGGATTATATAGTAGAGAAAAAAAATAACTTGAACAGATGTGTAGCCATTTTTTAAAATATAGCTGAGCTCCAAAATGGGACTTATTTTCACCGGGAGCGTTCTAATCACACCAAGGGCTCTATTTTTGTGACCGGCGTATATCTGGAAGGTTAGACTGCGTATTGTAATTTGGCAGACATGCGCAACCAGCATATATATAAAAAAAAAAAAAAGAGAGGTCTGCGCCATTATGGGAAATAGTCGCTGCCGATCAAAGCGGCTTTTCTCATTCCCTATAAATGAAAGAAACGTCTCACACGGAGACGTCTGTGTGCGAAAGAGCGATCCAGCTTGACAGAAGCATTGACACTGCTCTCGGCCGGCCGGTGTGGCAACAAAGAGCATGATTAAATCCAGTATGACCTGGTGATAACTGCAGGCGACTTAAATATATCAGTGGACCTCGTGTATCTATCCCGACCCAGGATTGTATTTCACACTTCTGTGGTTTATTGTATATCAAATTAGAAGAACAACTAGGGGCCAGAGACAGACAATGGCAAGATGAGGACAAGTCATAATGGCTGTTTTAATAATTTCAAAGAATGAGTGATTTTGGGGGTGATTGTAACTTTCACCTTTAATTGTATTCATTTATTCATCTTCCGAACCGCTTAATCCTCACTAGGGTCACGGGCGGTGCTGGAGCCTATCCCAGCTGTCTCCGGGCAGTAGGCGGGGGACACCCTGAATCGGTTGCCAGCCAATCGCAGGGCACACAGAGACGAACAACCATCCACGCCCACACTCATAACTACGGACAATTTAGAGTGCTCAATCAGCCTGCCATGCATGTCTTTGGAATGTGGGAGGAAGCCAGAGCACCCAGAGAAAACCCACGCAAGCCCGGGGAGAACATGCAAACGCCACACAGGGAGGTCGGAGCTGGAATCGAACACGGTACCTCTGCACTGTGAAGCCGACGTGCTAACCACTGGACTACCGGGCCGCCTTGTATTCATATATATGTATTTTATAGATTTTAAGTGACCTGTCTGTCTTGATTGCGTTCCAGCTCCAGCTGATGTGAAGGGCGTTTCCCTCCAACAGGTGCACCCGTACCTCGTTACCCCATCAAGCTTGGCTGGTGATTATTGACCTCCCTCGCTGTTGAGGTTCAAGTGTTATTTGCGAGACATCTCAATATACTCATAGTCACTCTCCTTTGTTCATATATTCTGGTTTGTGAGTATGTTGGTTATTAACGATTTGATTGTTTTCATGTTATTGGATTTTTGACATATATTTGCATAATTCTGTTTTCTCTTTAACCTTGCCTTTGCAAGCGCTTTTTGTTTCATGCATTCTTTATTTCTGGCTCCTTCTGACCAGCGATTTCAGTTGATACTTTGTCGGTGTGATTTTGTTTCAAATAAACATTTTGGTAGTCGCGCTGTCTAAGCCTGCATATTTGGAATCCGAAAACATTATTTGGTTCGGTATGAACCTAACTAACAGTTAAATTGAAACAACGTGTACTATGTGTATTTCTGTCTGTGTTATGGGTGTGTTCTCATCTTTCCTGCGTAGTCTTGCTTTTCTGCGCCCTGTAAACATTTCCTTTTACATTATTCCGGTGGGTCCAATACATACATAGAACCTCAATCCCTTTCTCAATTAAAATCACATTCATGGTTCATGGGGTTCAAGTGAGCTAAGGCGCAGAGTAGTTTGTAAACAATATAACCCATTGCTCTCCACAAACAAAGCCACTCCGATCACGCGCCATCTTACATGTGACTGCACAACTGCATCATTCATTTGCGACCAAGCCCTTCCAGCTCACATCATTTCACATTGGACTGGCAAGATTAAAAAAAAAATACTGCTTGTCTGCCAACAGCAAGTCATTTGGATTTTATTTAAATGTATGGTGTTAAGACACCATTGGGACTATTACCTCTATCTATGAATTTGTCATGCTTGGTTAAGTCCCAGGGCCTCATGCTGAGTTCACCACATCCAGTACAGGACTTAAAACACGGAGCTGATCCTTTTCAGCTTTCCTCGACAAGCTACTCAAACAAGAATTCAAGCCAGCCACAGAGAAAAGTGCACATTTCAAAAATATCATTTGATGTCATCATCTATAGTCATGTTTGTCATCACAAAACATTCAGGTCACCCTCATGCTGGTAATCACGATGAAGTCACGCATCTTTCTTTTTTCGCCGCTCCGCTCTTGTTGTGAGAATGATGTCTGTGTGCCTTTCAATCAAACGGTCGATTACAGAAAATATATATTTGTTAAGGAATTTATTCCTTACTATGATTTTATTTAGCCCCACTCTGTTACTGGTTCTGTTCTAACACGAATGTATGTAGTAGGCTGTTGAAGGTATTTACTGCTCACTGTGATTACAATGACCTTTAGTTCCCCGCAACCCCCAACACTTTTTGGACCTCTCCAGTGGACACGTTTGTCTCAAGCCTTTGTATAGCTGATGTTGAGGAATTTCGCCTGACCATGAGTACTATTGACAAGAGTCTCTTTCCTGAACATCTGTTTGCACACTTAAAACAACGTATGTAGTGATAAGTCTGATCTTCTTCCTCCTTGGTTAATCAACGGCCCCCCAAGGGTCTTCTGTTGTTACCCCGCACCCTGATTGCTGTTATGCGCCCCTGGGAAGACCTCTTATCTCAGGATGTATACACAGCCAGCGGGGGTTCTGGAACTTGCCATCACACCAAGTGGTGGGTAGTGGTGGTCTGGTCTCACCTCACCACTCCCACCTTCTTCCAGTCACACCGGGTCAGATGACATGTTACTTTCTTTGTTTCCGGGATTTGCATGAGAGGCGTACCTCCCCACCTCTCATTATCATATTGTCTCTATATAATCTCATGAATGTGTTTCTTCTAGGCTTCCTGACGAGATCTGAGACTCTCAGGAGCCCGAATCGATTCGTGTTGTGCTGTGATAAACTGAAGAAAAGACAACGTGGTGTTGGGTCTTCTTCCACCCTATAGAGAAATAAAAGAACCTGTGTCCAAGGAGGGCCAAGGAAAATTGACTGCTCCCCCTCCTCAACAAATGGCGTCACGAACAGGATTTCTCTGGGAAAAGACCAACACCGGTTTCAGGACCTTCAGACTCAGGCAGTAACCTAGGAGCGCTCCACTTTAAGGTAAGAAGGCACACCTGTTCCTGTTATTACAGGCAAAGTGTCAAGATTCGGCATGTCCAATAAGGACCGATCAAATCAAACTGCTCTGAACCTGAATGTGTTGAACCAAGTATAGAGATTGGATATTTCGTAGGTGGCAATACCAAATTGATAATGAGTTCTAAGGGATTTATGTGATTATGGAAAAATGAAGTACTGTACAGGAAAAAGAATTAAAGAGTAGGTGTGAGGTATATTCAAAACAATATACCGTCCAAAATTGCCACTGAGTAGTAGATGACTGAATTGGCACAGTTATTGAGGCACCGGTAGGCGGTTCAAATTAGGTAGAACCACTGAGACGTGAGGCTTGGCTAGTAGCTGACGAGCAAAGACCAAACTGAGTTGGTAGGCAATTAAAAATCGGATTTCATTGCTGAGGCAGGTCCAGGTAATTTTCTATTATTCTGGATGCTGTTCAAATTGGTAGGACTGGCGACTGGAGATCGCAGTCTGAGAAACAGCTGTATTTTAGGGCAAGTTAGGGACAGCTCCATTGTTACAATTGGAGAATTACGTGACGTCACACGGTCCATAAGGGAGTATATTGGACGGTGAGTATGATAAAAACATGGTGAACTGTAAGATGGACGGAAGGCCTGAAGGAAAGAAAACGGTTAAAATACCGTATGTGGGTAAGTAGAAACATTTAAGGTGGATATGCAAGTCTGAGTAAGTGAGCTTTGAGCTGGGTTTTGAATGTGGAAAGAGAGTCTCAATATTGCGGATATTGAGTGGAAGTGAGTTACAGAGTTTGGGGGCAGAGCGGCTGAAGGCTCTGCACCCCATTGTACTGACGGGCAGGACGATGAGAACCTGAGTGAGCGAGAGGGAATGGAAATGTGAAGAAGATCTGACAGATAGATGGGGGCAAGGTTATGGATGGCTTTCAATGTATTGTGCAGAGAGGTAAGTAAAGAGAAAACAAGGTTTTAAGAATAAATTGTAAGAATAAGACAAAAGTTTGAAATAGGAAAAGAAAAAGAAGAAAAAGCTAAGTGAAATTCAATTTGAGCTATATTGCATTTCATGGGCGGCTTGACCACTGCCGTCGACTTTGAAAGAAAAAAGAAAAAATTAATAAACAAAGTAACACAGACAAAGTTATGATAAACAAGGCAGCGATGATGCCTCCTCCACCGCATGGGGTGAGGAGTGCTAAACTTGTGACCCCACTACAAGCGCCGAGTGGTCACTTGTACACAGACAAGGCAGGAGAATTTGGAGCAGATGGTCAATCTGCAGGCAGAGAGACCTGAGCTCACCAGACACACGAAAAATGTGTCTATATTCATCACAATCGCAGACACTGTTGTGAGGTTTAAAGATATTGAGTGAATTAAGAATAAATATAAATGTATTTTAACAGAGGGGCACTTTAATCATTGTGTAGGCTCCCCAGGGGCTCTTAGTGCAAACACAGACCTTCAGGAAGGGGCGTAACACATTCTAGCCGTTGTACTGGCCCCCACCCTAATCCATTGTGTGCCAAGCTTCCCCCTGATCTGCCCAGGGTGGTTCATAAACAATTAGTGAAATTAGAAAAATGTATGAAAATTAAACAGGATAATGAGAGCATGAGTGTTTGGGATGCGACTACTTTTATAACTAATGAGACTGAATTGGCGAGGCAAATGTTGCTTGATTTGCCTAAAATTGACTATGACATACAGTTGTGGGCGATAGACTGGCTGAGGAGTAAGTATTTACCCAAAGAAATTATGGACCTTTTAGAGGGAATAGCCTCTTGCAAATTGACTAGGTTGACTGATAGAAAATCAGAGGCGCTGAGATCCCTTTATCCGACTCCATTGGGTCCCTTACAACAATTGGCGTTTGAATTGTTATCTGAGGTACACCCAATGACTTATTTGGTTAATTGTATGGATGCTTGGGTGACTGCCACTGGGCAGGACCCCAATCACCATCCACTGAATCAAGCTTTGTTCAGGCAAACAGTACTGGGGGGTTGTCCGTCTGATGTGCAGAAAATGATGACTAACTCTCCCACTCTCCCCACTTCAGATGACGCGAACTGGCGAACTCATTTCCTATATTATGTGCAGCAATCTCGAATGAGAGCCAAGGAAGAGACTGAGAAAACACCCAAGCTGCAGGACGACTTTTTGAATTCACAAATACAAGAGGCTAAGAGAGCCTCCAGTAATGCATGGAAAAAAGAGAAACTTGGGAGATCTAATCAAATGTCAATCAGTGTCTCTCAACAGGCTCCACCACGGTTGATCACACCCCCACCGCGGCTCCAAGCCCCACCTCAACATTTCGGCCTGCCCACAAGGCAGGGCCGAGACGCATGGCTGGGGGGAGGTCCGAGATGGGAAGGTGGGTGTAGACGAGGTTGTCTTGGGAACCAAGCTGGCTGTTTCATTTGTGGTGATGTGAATCATTGGACACAGGAATGCCCGCACCGTCGGCACCCACCTGTTCATCAATCAGGCTATGATCAACAAGCTCTGACTCGTCCTCCACAAAGCCAACGACAATGACAAGCTACGGCACCCCCACATGGACAATACCCATCTGCTCCATGGGTACCCGAATCCCCAACAATAGGGATCACCGCTGGCCTCACTGAAAGACTGTCATGAACCTGAACATGCTGGACCACACTTGCTCCCACTGCCTGCTGAGACAAGGCTGACTATTGCTAAAGTCAGCTGATGACCCACCACTGAACTCTGCTTTCCAACAGTATCGGCTTGGGTTTCCTTAGACTTCCTCCATATGACCTTACCATCCGCTGATCGATCCTTCCCACTGCACAATGCATTTGACAAACTAGAGAATTAAATTTATCACATGGCCTGGTTGGACGAAACACAAGGCAATTTCTTTAATGTTCCCTCCATAATTATTGTAGGTCCTGAGGGGTGTGGCAGCCAGAGTGGACCTGTCAGAGGATCTCATCTCATTGACTGGTATCGTATGCCTGACATGGCCGCGCCACACGTACTGTTTTTGCGGTCTACTCAAGTATACAAAAATTCTCGTTCGTACACATTTTTCTGTAATCGATTTAGCAAATGTTTTTCCATATACCACTTTCAGAATCGTATAGGGAAATTTTCTCACTCTCTCGCCTTGGAGCTAAATTACGCTACACTCGTTTGCCCCACGTACCGTATTCAATTTTGTCCTCTGGAATTTTATTCAAGTGCTTAAACGGCTACTCTACTCTTTCCAACTTCCAGATGGAGCTGTGTTTATTCGGTATGGTGATGTTCTTCCCGATGCATCATCTGAGATTTGCTGTTTGGAAGCCACTAAGGTGGCTCGTTTGACATTTGGCTTTACAGTTTCAAACTATCACACGGAAATATTACAATGCGCACAGCCTGTACAGTTTTGGGGTGATTGAGCACATCAGAAGGTACAACGATGCCGGTTTCTCTTGTGTGTTCTGATCTGGCTGATTTACTTGGATGTTTCCGAAAAAGAAGGCTCTGTTTCTGTAGTTCTTTTTCAGAAAAGAGAGGGGAATGTGAATGACAGGAACATGAACAGGGAAGTAGAAGACTAATTTTGACAAATTTTGACATACATCTGCATGCAATTTGACCCAATCGAACAAAAACATTCGGCATGTGTCAGATATGCGACAGTATTAGGCAAACGTTTACAAAATTGATCACATTGTGTTGAAAGAATCCCCTGACGGTCCTTCTCACACAGTGGCTGCATTTTTTGTACGAAATAATTTCCAATTTTAACAAAAAGAAAAAGCGATTATTAAATACAAGGCACATATTAGAAGGACCTCCCACAGAAGTAGAAAATGACAAAGCAGACAAGATGACTAAAGAGACATCAGACGACGACTTTAGTTAGTCAGTGATGGTGGGGAATCAAGAATAGGAAAATGTATGTTTTCCCAACTAACCACCTTCTTTCAGACCAAGAGAGGGCATTCCGGAGGAGAAAACTAACCGGGGTGGCCAGGGATGAGACTGGTTTGTATCGGCATGAAATTGATGGACGTCCAGTCCCGTCGGCAAATGAATTGAAGACTCCAATTTGGGAGGCATGGGTTTTTCATCTGCAATCCAAGGTAAACTCGAACCAACGAATTAGAGGCTTATGCCTGGAAAACCCAAGAACCCTTTTCTTCTTTGGAAAATGATTAATTATACATTAAATGACTGCTATATGTTCACTGAACACCAAGATAAATATTTTGTCGAATATTTAATGCTTTAATCCTAATATAGGATTTTGGCCAAATTTGACCCTTTGGGATTTGAGGGTAGCATTTGAGTAGAAGAATCTATAGGGGCCAAATTAGACCATGTGGGTTCTCCAGGGTTAAATGAAAACTCCTATGGTGGTGACCTCAGAGAAACTGGATTGGGACTGAGGCGCTGTCACTTGCGCTGCTCACCAGGAGGTCCACCATTAATCCTGCCACAGGCTTCACACCCTTTGGGGTGGTACATGACCAGGAGTTCCCTATTCCAGGATGATCCATGGACCTGGGCGCTCCTCAACAGATAATTCTATTCCTCATAAAGCAAAGATAGACTCATTGAGTGTTCTCGTCTCCCATTTTCAGGAGCGAACGAGACTCCGGGGTGAACACCCCGTGAAACCACAGACGAGCATGTGTATCCAGGGGTCCTAAAGCGGAAGTGGCACCAGCCGAGATGAATGGGACCACGCGAAGTGACACAAAGGACCCGTCATGCTGTCTACCTGGAAGGAATGCGTCAGCCCCAAGAATCATCTCCAACTTCAAAGTGACATTCGGAAGGACGACTGGACGTGAAACCAAGACAAAGTTATCAAGGGGCCCAGAACTAATAACATATCTTTCTGATTAAACTGCTCGTTTGGTCTCCATTCCTACACTGATGTGGGGGATTGGTGTCAAGCTTTGCTAAGACTTTTATTTCGGTTGAAGGTAGTGCTTTAGAAGATAGGATTGGTTGTTCCACTTTTGACAAGAGATTGTGACAGGAGATTTTGTGATCACAATACTAATTGTGATCAAGAGAGGATTGTTAAGGAATTTATTCCTTACTATGATTTTATTTAGCCCCACTCTGTTACTGGTTCTGTTCTAACACGAATGTATGTAGTAGGCTGTTGAAGGTATTTACTGCTCACTGTGATTACAATGACCTTTAGTTCCCGCAACCCCAACACTTTTGGACCTCTCCAGTGGACACGTTTGTCTCAAGCCTTTGTATAGCTGATGTTGAGGAATTTCTGCCTGACCATGAGTACTATTGACAAGAGTCTCTTTCCTGAACATCTGTTTGCACACTTAAAACAACGTATGTAGTGATAAGTCTGATCTTCTTCCTCCTTGGTTAATCAACGGCCCCCAAGGGTCTTCTGTTGTTACCCGCACCCTGATTGCTGTTATGCGCCCTGGGAAGACCTCTTATCTCAGGATGTATACACAGCCAGCGGGGTTCTGGAACTTGCCATCACACCAAGTGGTGGGTAGTGGTGGTCTGGTCTCACCTCACCACTCCCACCTTCTTCCAGTCACACCGGGTCAGATGACATGTTACTTTCTTTGTTTCCGGGATTTGCATGAGAGGCGTACCTCCCCACCTCTCATTATCATATTGTCTCTATATAATCTCATGAATGTGTTTCTTCTAGGCTTCCTGACGAGATCTGAGACTCTCAGGAGCCCGAATCGATTCGTGTTGTGCTGTGATAAACTGAAGAAAAGACAACGTGGTGTTGGGTCTTCTTCCACCCTATAGAGAAATAAAAGAACCTGTGTCCAAGGAGGGCCAAGGAAAATTGACTGCTCCCCCTCCTCAACAATATTTTAAAACAATGTTTTTGGGCAAACTCTAGAGAAGACAACAGGACTCCTGCTTTTTGCATAAAAAGCCCTAAAAAAAACCTTTAATTGACATTGATTGCAGGCATTTGCGAGATAATGGATTTATTTGCTTAACATTTGAGCTAAATGCCAAGGCACACTTCAGCTTACATCACTCTAAAATTCCCCTAAATCCAATAAAACGGCAGTAGGGAGTTTTACCTTCCAATTCAACTAATTAATTTTCCGCGAGCGGATTCAACAACAGCAACATGGCCAGTGTAGGAAATCATCATGAACAAGCCACAAACATGCAACACGAAATTACACTTTCCAGATATCCAAGAAACGCCAGACTGGAACCACAAAATCATTAACCATTCAGCACTTGAAATAAACAGTGAAAACACAACACGTGTAGCAGTGGTTTTTATAGGCTTGCTGTTGATGAGAGACGGATGGTGTTCTACAAGCAATTGCCCTTCTTCCTTCCTAGGGATGACATGGCAAAGGTGGATACTGATGACAGTCGAGAGCGACATTGTGCTTGCGTTGTATTGGTCTGTGCAAGAAAACCACAAATTTTTCTGGGCCATCCAGCCAATCATTGCTGCACAACAGCACTTGCAATAAACTCATCATCATTAAAGCCATCAATCTTGACAGGTTTATATCGCTGATGTGTTTAGAGTTAAATTAATGACAATTTGACGCTCCCTTGATTTTTCAGCTAAGTATTTTTTTAACAGCCACTCAAGCACAGGTGACCTGGGTGGTTTCTCTAGTTACTCAAGCCAAAGGGAAGCGTCTGCACTGCTGGCAAACAAATCAGCTGCAATCGCACAAACCCCGGGAAACTGGAGTTGTTTACCTTCTTCCAAAAGCTGCAGCAGACAATCAACATAGGCAGCAAAAATGTTTTGCTCTAACCATGAATATCGCGTCATTAGCCTCACTGGGGCACATAGTATAATATTTTTGATTTCACAAATACAAACAATAACTGTTTTTTGTTGAGGCACTTTTGTTTTCATTTCTTCATTTTTTAAAATAATTTTTTACCTAAGCACCAATCTGTAGCTTTAGCACTGTTAAGGGCAGAACGACAGTGTGCTGCACATTCATATTCACATTTGAAAATTGTTTTAAATGAAATCCATACTCGGTAGAAACTGCCTGTGCAACGCTTGTGTGTTGGCGTTCAGGTGCCACCTGCAACAAATATGTATAATAGATCCGCGAAAGGAAGGTATAATGAGAGGAGGGCAACAAAACGGTCTCGCTGCATATCATTCATCACCAGCAAAACGCGCTCACAGAGCCAAATACAGCGGCTGTCTATGAAGAGGATGTTTCATCCATTTACCCTAATTTCAATTTCAAAAGCGACCGACACTTGCTCAGAGGGAAGCCAGGGGTTCCGTGTTTTCTTTCATTTGCTTTGAGATAGAACTGTACTCCCTTTTACGGCCCTTGGAAGAAATGGCACAGCATGCCGAAAGCAAGTCTGAAAACGGCTAAGTGAACTACCACTGCTCTGGTAAAAGTACAGACACGGGGCAGCATGAGGGCCAAACAGAAATCAATTAAGTGGTCTCAACTCACAAAGGCTTTGGAGGAAAGCGGTGGCCTTCATTCAGTCCTGGCATGGTCTTATCTACACATAATGCACTCCAGTTGAGTAGCGGTCTTGGCTATATTATTAGCCAGGCCATTTCTTTCTGCCGTCTTATTAACACAGGAATTTAAAAAAGGTTAATGGTATAAAAAAGGGGTTTCGAAGCTTCAAGACCTTGGCTGAGGTAAACTGAGCAAACCCCATAGTGTGTGTGTGTGTGTGTGTGTGTGTGTGTCTCTCTCTCTCTCTCTCTCTCTCTCTCTCTCAAAATATCTCTCTCTCTCTCTCTCTCTCTCTCTCTCTCTCTCTCTCTCTCTCTCTCTCTCTCTCTCTCTCTCTCTATATATATATATATATATATATATATATATATATATATATATAGATAGCTAGATAGATAGATAGATAGATAGATAGATAGATAGATAGATAGATAGATAGATAGATATGTATACATATATATATGAGGGCATTTAACGCTACATTTAATTGCTACTGTAGATGTATGTCTAATTATAGATGTATGTCTACTGAAAAGCTTATGCTGTTAAAGACTAGGTCAGAAGGCAAAACTTTCTTTGTGCATCCAATAATGATGAAACTATAGCAGGGGTTTTCAAGAAAGCACTAAAAATAGTTTAATGAAAATACTGCAGGGGAAAAAAAAACACCCAACAGGATGATCCAGAAGGGAAGCAATCACCATGGTAACATCATTTTCCCCAATGGCTCATGATGTGAATGCATCGTAAAATTCCAAACTAAATTGTAAATCAAAAATGGATAAGAGGTCGCAGGGGACATTCTGATGATAAAGTGCATGAAAGGCAATGCAAACACGAGCTGGTGCAATTGTGGAAACCGCAGAGTCACTTGCAATACGCTATCAGCATATTTTACCCGTGGTAACAATTATGTCATGATACAGCAATTAAGAAATCCGCTATGATGCATCAATGAAAGTAAAAACCCAACCAAGTTAGAAGTATAAACTATTTCACATTCATATAAACACTCATTTATTGCATATTCTGATAATTTGATCTGAGGAAACTTTCAAACCTGATGAATATGTATTATGAGCCAGAAAAGAAACGGTTCAGCGAAGTCTAAAAAAACTCAACACAAACGACTTTTCTTTTCTGTATGGTGCATGTGTACTGAATGCGAGGATCAGACTTCAGAACACACACACAGACAAATATATTTCCACCCAATGTTGTGTGTGTGTGTGTGTGTGTGTGTGTGTGTGTGTGTGTGTGTGTGTGTGTGTGTGTGTGTGTGTTTGCCAACACTTCCCATAGGTGCCCACCCAGCTGGCCTGGCAGTTTAAGACAAATGTGAAGAGTCCAAATCTCCTCTTCATCGAACAAAATGTCACAAAACATCTATGTCGGAGACACTGAGTGGTGAACTGCGCCCTCAGCTGAGCGAGCCATAAATGATTTATCTGCCCGATCTGAGCGATGTAAGAAGGCCAGGGATCTGTAATACTTCAAAAGAGCGCCTTTGTCAGAGCAACGGAAGCCCAGTTTTACTCCGTCATGATGGATTGATGCAGGCAATCCGTCAGTAGCCGAGGAGCTTCCTGAAGAATTTGGTTCCAAAGGTCGCAATCGAAATCACTGCTTAATGTCGCCATAAAAGCAACAATGGGAACACCACCATTTGAAGCACGGAACTTCATCCGAAGGATGACTTTCTGAGACGGCATTACCGTTGATATCCGGGACATTGCTAGTCATTTGGAGGCAACAGCCAGTCATGGGGCCCTCCAATTTCGAGTACTACACTGAAAAGGTTACGTTTAATTTTTATTTCAACACGAGCCGTTTTGAAATATGTTGATGTATTATTTGAAGGCTTAAGTTATTTGTTTGAAGTCCAAGATGGCGCCCGAGTAGGCAGCCGTCGGCAAGTGCTCTCAAGAGCCTAGCTTTTTTTGTTGTTTGTTGTTGTTTTTGTGTTTTGTTTTGTTTTGTTTTGTTTTGTCACATTGTGTTTTGTTGTTAGGTCGTGTGGACCTGATGTGGATTGTTTTCAGCATTTTTGGGCCATTACATCTGTCAAAGAAGAATATGTGCTTGGTGGTTGCGCCTTCTCGGCAGCATGCGTATACCAGCACTGATTTTGATTGGGAGGAATGTCGGTGCCATTTGACTGTCGTTGCTGGACAACCCCGGGGCGCTTGTGTTTTTTGCGCCTGTAATGGGCAGCATATTTCACAGCCCCACTTTTTTCAGTAGAAAGGTCAGTGCTGTTGGACAGCCTGCGGCTGGATGGATGGATGGCTTGTGGAGCCGACGATGAGAAGAAAGGAGCGTCAGCGCAGAGCGCCGACGCATATGTGGAGCTGGGAGTCGCAGCTTGGAATTGAAGCGGATTTACATGGGACAGGAGATGAGAGTGATGTATTTTTCGTCATTGGACGCTACAGCTTCTAGTTTGCTTTCAAAACTTAGCTTGTAGCAGACGTGTGCACATTTTCAGCATAATGTACCTGGTCCACTGGTGAAATCCTCTCCTCTTTCATTGACACCTACTTCAAACAACAAAGAGTATGCAGAAAAGTGGTTACGATTGAATGACCGTCTGTGTCTTATGTGTTGTGTTGTATTATTTTGTTAGGACTTCAAGATGGCACCGCGAGAGTGGCTGCCTTTACAGCAGCTCCTATACTTTTGTTCTTCTACTTTCTTCCTTTCATAACTTTGCTGCTGTCAATAGGGAATTTCTCCATTGTGAGATGAGGAAAGGTTTTCTTATTCTTATTCTTATCTAGCCATTTTGATATGTTCCCCTTTACAATCAAAGATTTTGAACAGTGACATCCAACATGAACGGGAAAGTGTGAATTAAAACAAATTTGGCTGGCAACTGATTCAGGGTGTCCCCCGCCTACTGCCCGGAGACAGCTGGGATAGGCTCCAGCACCACCCGCGACCCTAGTGAGGATCAAACAGTTCGGAAGATGAATGAATGAATGAATGAAAAAAAGGATCTTATTTCCTGTGCCAGATAAAGTCCTTCAAATTCTTCTTGAGGATTATTATGCAAGAGTGAACGATTTTGAGAATTTTTGATATCAGATGAGAAAATTACTCATAATCTGTACTTGAGTAGAAGTACATTTACTCGTGTTAAAAAAAATAAAAAGTAATCTTTCAAATAAGTAAAAGTACAAAAATAAGTCCAGCATCTGAAATGTACTTCAAGAGTAGGAGTAAAACATATTTTACTGGGTGATTCCTCCTCATATCTCATTTGTTTCAGTTGCATCACGTAGCTTTGAAGGGAATTTAGCCGAAAGAGCTTCTCCAAACACACTCTTAAAAGTGGCCAAGGATTAGTTTCCAAACTGCGATGTGAAGAAAACTGTTTTCTTTTAAAATGAGATACAGTAAATAAAAGACAGGCATTCTTGAAACAATATGTAGTTGTACGTTCATTAAACATTAACGAAGTGCATAGTAAAGGCTGCGAGCTCGATATCTACACTGACAAAAAAGTGATGTGTTGAATTTATTTGGTTTTATTTGGTCAAGTGTCTCCAGAGTGATCCAGAGACATTCTGAAGTAAATCCACTGAAAAATGCATTTGGATCCAAATTGACAGAATAAAACAGAGTAAATTCAACACCCCATTTTTTTCAGTGCATGCTAGCTGCTCAATGCAAATTGTATCTGGAGGTATTTTCCGAATAGATTCAGATAGCACTGTACAGCCTAAGTTTCTCTGTGTATCATGTCTTGTCCCTGAGTTGAGCTGTGATTAACATAGTTTGTAAGATACAACATCATTTTTACGTTTTCACATGGATTCTCCTGTGTGGTGGTGGGTAGCCCCACAGATATGCAGAGAAGACACGCTACATCAGCGTGCTGTAGCAACTGTGTGGTGGCCATGTTGTCAGGAGCAACATTCCCATCAAACGTATCGAATGTATAGTCAAGAGAAATCATAACCTGCTCATTTATCAACTAACTTTCATGAGGCTTTCTTTTCCAACAAATATGCCATTACAATAGAACTTTTTTTAAAGGGGCCACAAACGTTCAAACTTATAAAAGTTGATTCACAGTTCCCTTGAAGTAATTGTACAGCATTGTGTACAACCTTGCCATCCACACAAATGGAATGCGCTGACGCCGTTGCGCCCATTAGCTCTGTGGCACGCAGCTGATAAGGGCCGTGTTGTATCTGTCTAGTCTTCAGACCAATGGGCAACTCTGAGTGTTTCCAGGTTGCATGTCATGTCATATTTAAATAGAGCAGAGCCGATCTCAAGCTAGCATATAGGGGACCAGGAGGACCACTTTATACGCCATTTGGGATTTTCCTTCCAGGTATAATCTTTTATTGTAATCATTTTCAGGCAATAAAAACAAAAGTAATGACCTGTTTTGAAAATGTACCAGGTTAAACTGATACTGGTGTTAGAAATAAAAGTAAAACATGTTCTAATATGCAAATACTCTGTAATGTACGACGGTTAGGGGGTGGGGGCGACACCTACTCACAATTAATAAAGTATGTGTACTTCCTTACTTCCCATCTCACTCACAGGGTTGGGGAGTAATGCTTCAATATTTACTCTGTTACATTCATTCAAGTAACTTTTTGGACAAGATGTACTTGTCAGAGTAGTTTAAATGAAACAAAACTTTTTACATTTACCGGTACTTGAGTATTTATGTGCAGAAGCAATGGTACTTTTGACCAGTACAAAGAGATCAGAGCATATTACACTACTTTTAAAGTTTTATACTGGCTGCCAGTCAGCTATAGAATAGACTTTAAAGTTCTGCTACGCGTCGATAATAATAAATGGTTTTGGTCCAGAATACATGAAAAAAAATGCTTATGAAATACAAACCCAAGGGGGCAATAAGTACCCAGACACCGGCCACTTGAAACCTGTGTAATGCATACATCCATTCCACACAGAGTAATATTTCAAGTGGTCATTCATTTTAATTTAGATGATTAAATCTGAAAACTAATAAAAACCAAAACCAAATTATTCCAATGTATGATTTTCTTTCAACATTTTCAATATATTTAAATCTAATCATTACTTTATTTCAGTTTTATTTTCTGACAGTCAAACACAGCGTGAAGCCTGTATTTCACTGAGCGGCGAGCGTTAATTAGTGTTTGCGCACAGCCCTAATGTTGATTTTCCGTCAGAGTTCATTTAAAGCCGGTGAAATGCGATGCTAAGAGAGGGTCAGAGCTAGCAAATCCTTTGATAGGACATCACCTAACCATCCATCCATTTTCCGATCCGCGTTATCCTCACAAGGGTCGCGGGGGGTGCCGGAGCCTATCCCAGCTGTAGAAGTAATTGTGTTCGTATGCACAGTATAATCTCAATGCAAAATTTGCACTGAGGTTAAGACACACTTTCATTCAGTGTACGGGCGTGCACGCATTTCTTTCCTCCTGGGGTGGACAAGGTTCGCAGAAATAGTTCTGGTGCACCGAACACATGCTTTTGTGCTCAAAATGTCCTCTTTGGTGCTTTTAATTGCGGCACAAATTTAATGTCCTAAATTAGCTTCTGTTGACAACATGCAGAATGCCGGGATTGGTATTTGCTTCATGTTTATTGTGCGCAATTTATATTGACATTGATCGCGTGTCTATCGTGATATATACTGATATTGACTTATCGCCCAGCCTTATGTTGTTATCTCTCTGGCCAAACGTGGAAATTTCAGCCTTCGAAAGCTCAAATTCAAACTTGAGAAAGCATATTTGGGATACATTGAAGATGGTCTTTGTTTTTGTTTAGACAGTGTACAAGCTAATTTCTGCTCTGTCTGTGGTCAAAAGTAATTGCAAAATGTGCATTTTATGGGGCCTCTCACTTTCACTCACTCACACACACAATGTACGGTTGCAGTGCAACTTCAGTTAAGTAGGCTAGTACATAAAAGAGCTACTAAAAACGCTATACATTATTAAGAAACCTGGTCAACAAGCAGATTCTTCATTCAGTCATTTGGGTGACTGGCACCATGCGTGTCCCCCCCCCAAATAACTAGGTCACTCAATATTCCACTGTCATGGTGTGGTGTGCTGGTGAGTCTATTTTAATGCATACATTCCCAATAGACTCATGATGTTTTTCTGTCACCAGAGGATCCCCGCCGCCTCTAAGGTGAAGAAGTACACAGTCTTAATGGAGTCCCACAGAAAGCAAAGGTCCTCCTTCTCTGACAAACCTCCAAATGAAGAATGCAACAGTAACAGACTCCTTTGTTATTCCACTGTGCTCTGTCACATATGCAAAGTTTGACTAGCTTCTGCTAAAGTTTCTACGTGAAGCCAAACAACCATTTTCTGTGGTTGAGACGCCATCTCTCAAAACCATAATGGAAACATTTCCACATATTGTACAGTATTGACAGAGAAAATAGAATGCGTAGTGTACCGGAAGGTGCAAAGAACATGAAAAGCGTTGAGCGCTGTGAGCGACTTGATGTCGCAACCACAACAGTCCGGTCTGCCAGATGACGTCGTTACTTAGCTGACACCTGCCATTGAGTAGACTGCAACCCTCCCAAGAGGCACTCTTGCTGCATTGGCCTGTAGCTATATCACAAGCTCACACACGTTTGATGTACCTTCACAGCATTAAGGGAATTACATTCAGTACCACATCAGGGAAAAGTGACCAGGATGACAACAGATCGTGACTCTAACTTCCCGAAGGCCTTTGAACCATATGTCGTAGAGGAGAAAGATGAAACGGGAGACAAAAGTGAGATAAAGAGGAATGATACTGTACACATAATCATGACTCTATTCTACGGATCACCGACTCGGTTCCTTGAGGCGCCCTATCCTACATGTTTTCGATGTTTCCTTCCTCCAACACACCTGATTTAAACGCATCAGCAAGCTATGCAGAAGTCGGATAATATTCTTGATTATTTTGACTCAGGTGTGTTTGAGGAGAGACATATCAAACATTCAGCACAGGGGTGCTTGAGGACCGGAGTTGGTGACCTCTGCTAAGTCTTGCTTTATTAGATTTGAATTATGACACGTCTTCGGCAATGAGTATTATACGAGACCTATTTTATGTTTTGAGCTTTTATGAAGGAAAATGATTATTAGATCATCGTTTGACAACCTGTGGAGCCATGAAAAAAGTCATGGTAAACCACCAAACAAAAATAACAAAAAAAGTACGTATACTGCCTTGCCTCTGCTTAGTCCCAAGTGCACTTTGAAATTTAGGCTTGTATTACACAAAGCTGAATAATTTGCAGAGAACCATGACTCATTCGGTTGCATGAATGGCAACACATGGTTACACAAGTTGGTTGTACCTTTTGCCATCCAACTGAAGAGCAGTTATTTGTTATGCCTGCCACTAGTGTACTAATTTCAATAACAATACATTAATAATAATAATTGAAATGAATAAACGTTTTATGATTACAAGACATCATTGCTTTTTCTAGGAGTCAATGTATATAGAACCGAACCAAAAGCCTTGACCACAAAACGGAGAACTGTGAATTGATTGAGAACTGATTATAAGACGACCCCCTCCTTTTCAAGACTCAAGTTTGAAAAAAGACTTTTTGAACACCAAATTAATTTTTATACAAAAAATAATTACATTACATCTGAAACAAATGATTATAACAATATATTTGAGAGAAAAAGCATGTTATTTTGCTTCATTCAAATCTTAATATCTGAACATTTAAATATGTAAACTAAAGTGCAATCACATTCGTAAATGAATGGCTTCTGGTTTTTGAAATGTAAATTACATTATAACTTCTCCTCAGCTGCCGGTTAAGCTGGCCGATCTTCGACCCACTTTTCTCCAGATTGTCGCTACGTTTCTCCATTTTCTCTTCAATTATTTTCTTCTCATTTCTTTCTTACTGCTATCTTTTATTTCTTTTCTTTGTGCTACTGCTATTTTTATTTTTATTCTTCGTGACAGGGGTTCACTTTTGCCTGGGGAGTCAAGTTCAGCATTCGCTTCAATGATATCTGGCGCCATCTAGCGTTGTGAATGGGTATAATGTCTAGACCCCGAAAATAATACGACCCCCACTTTTCTTATTTCAATGCAAAAAACACTGTCTTATATTCGGGCCAATACGGTATACACTTTAGGGGTAGTGCGACTTATACTCAGGAGTGACTTATATTTTGGAAAATATGGTACATAAGATTATCTTTACAATTGAGATTCTAGATTGTGGCTTCTAATCTCCGGCTGACTATAAATTGCCTATTGGGAGAATGCGGTTGTTTGTCAATATGCGCCCGGTGATTAGCTAAGACCATCAGCCGGGATAGGCTGCAGGTCACTTGTAAAAACAAAGATCACATGTGGATGTAGAAAATTGATGTATGGATATATTTGTTTTGCATTTAATTATCATCATGTAATTGCTTCGTCAATGTAAGATCATGTTTGCGTGACTTAATGACAGAGACCGCCATTTTTAGGGTGGCCGTCCGTCTGTGTTTCCAAGTTATAATCAGTCGTCAGTACGCCAGCAAAAATTTGACTCCGACAGTGAGAGACTCACAGAGCTTCTGTCGGCACAGACAGACAGGTGACGAGTGGTGTAAATACCCACCTCTGTTTTTTCAGAAATCAAAATTAAAAATTATATTGTTATCATATACTGTTGATCAACATCAATACACCACAACCAAATAATCATGTTTAAGCTTAAGCTTTTTTTTTTTTAATTCAAATTTATTTTGCTGACATTGATTAAAAATATGGCACTGGCGCCTGCCCTGGTAATGTCGGTTTTCCGGACAGCTCCGGAAAGAATTGGACTCCAGAAACGTGAACTCGGAAACAATTGACAAAAAGGTTTATGAACAAAAACAGGTCACAAGACCGACAAAGTTCAACAAAGAACGCTGGTACTACGCCAGGAAAATGAGACAACCAAAGAACTCTTGCACAAAAGGCGAGGATAAAAACAAAAGGAAATTGCTTGTCAATTAATAGACGAGAAGAAACCCAAACGTGTATATTAGAAAAAGCGTGACTATAACTGCAACGGAAAAGTACTTACAAACAGGTAAGAGCAGGAAACCTGGCAGAAACAAAAATGAAGAAATGAGAGAGAACCACTCGAGTAAGTGAAGTCATGAAAGTCGTCTTTTTTTCGCAGACTAGTCCTCGAACATACAATGTATTGTTGCGTTCAAAAGATTTCGGTTTTAGTTTCCCTCTAAACTCAGATCCTACAATTTCTGTTGGATAGATCAAAAGACCGAAAGAGCATGGTACTGTACTGAGCCTTGAACAACCATGCGAAAAGAAGATATGTATTTTTAAAGCGAGAGAAAGTGAATTCTCAAAATGAGGATCCGAAAGTACAATGTTTGTTTTTCCCCAAACAAAGGGAGTGAAGTAGGGCCACTGGTGGACCATCGCAGGAATTCACGAGAGCTATGAGGGACGCTCCAGCATCCACCCCGGAGTGATTCGATCAAACATGACCTCCAAGTTGGGCTTTGAAGTTTTTACAGTGCACTCTTGCTTCCCATCTGGTCAAACACTGAAACTCAGTTACTTCCCCTGAGCTTTGCCTGACGATGTGGCAGGAGGCCTGTTAGCTGCAGTTTTGCACATGCAAGGCTGCTCAATGGAGATAGAAGGCTTAGCGACTTTGGCCATAGTCAAGGAGGGAGAGTGCGGAGAGAAAGCCGGTGTGGGGAGACGGAGCCGTCATCTTTTTTGTCCAACTGAAAGTCACTATTTTTAAGGAGATCAGTAATCATTCGTGAAGAGTTTGCGCACCCTTTGACTGCTTACAGTAACAAGCCTTGACTTCAAAAGCTCAAAAACTCAATATTATACGTACGTACTGCATAATTTAATGTTGACCGAGTTTAGTGACGGAACAGACAGTAATGCCATGGAAGTGTACTTTGCCCAGCCTTTTTATGAATTTATCAACTATTATCAGCATCTAATAAAAATGGCATCGTTAAGTAGCTTTACTTCAATTTTTGTCATACAGGACTACCCCTGTGAAAATGGCACTTTATGTCCTCATTGTTTGACAATACCGTGAACCCTCATTTATGCCGGAGGTTAAATGTGGAATGTAACGGGGACACGTACGTATGATAGTTTTCTGCACTTAACACACTGCAAAAGTGCAGCTCAGGTCCCTTCCAAGGTAGGCAGTGATTTCCTTTTCACAAACTCTTGGATTGATTTTAATTTTCAGTTTCGTTCATGTTAGGGGCGTTATGGCTGTTGCTCATCATGACATGCGTGCATGTGTGCATATGCGCGTGTCCTTGGATGCACAAGCATGCGTGTATATATGCGTGCACGGGCGGTAACGGGGCGATTGCGGGTGGTTCGTTGCTTGTAAAGTAAGTCTTCGGTCATAAAAGGTTGGGCACCCCTGCTTGTACAGAGATGAGGCCTTGGAGAGTGTTGGTCTACAGTCCCTTAGCCATCAGGAGGCAGAACAGAATGCACTGTTATTTTTATTTATTTTTTTAATCATGAAAGGTGAACAGCGTTATTGCAAGGTCCACTGTACAGCGATAAGGGAAATATGTGAGAAATATGTGGCATTTACCAGTTCTGTCTCTGTCCCTCTTTGTCTCAGCCTAAACGCCCAGCCCACCTCCCACTAACCCCCACCCCGCACACACACACACACGCACACACACACACACACACACACACACACACACACACACACACACACACACACACACACACACACACACACACACACACACACACACACACACACACACACACACACACACACACACACACACATACACACATACACACACACACATACACACACACACATATTTGCACATCCCATGCATGGATTCGAGTGGGTCATGTAGGGATCATGGGCAGAATCCAAAGGAAAAGTGACACAATAGGGACAAAAATCACAGTCTAATCTGAGGCAAACTGCTCGTTATCGGCTAAGGTGGGGATCAGTACTGCGTGGCGTTTGACCAGTCACCCAATTTATATGAAGATCAAGCTCGAGGCTGGCCTCAGAGGGCAAACATGGGAATTCAAAGCTAATAACCCTGCTATGTTATACTGTTTGTCGACTGTGGTTTTGCTTTGCCACAGTGGAGCAAAGGAGATCACTTTTATGATGTTTGGTCTTCAGTCAGATAAATCACAAAATAATCCACCCACCAGGTCGAACATCACTAAATAAGTCATGTATTAAGTAAAAGTAGTGGCAAGCGTTGAATGTCGGAATCAATACAGGGTGACAACTAGAGAGGTCGGACAGCAGGGGCACAGCTGCTCTGCCTGGCCACTCTCTGGCCAACCCACACTTCGGGCAAAATATTCATTATCTGTGGTTTTCTTCCATTTTCACATAGATGCACTTGAATCTCTGCCACAAGTTATTTCTATTCACTGCATATTTAACGAATACAAAATGTATTAATGTGATTTTTATAGTCAATATCAATCATTACTTTCACACCATGGCACGCAAACAACATGGCTGAGAAGTCAACGTTTACCATCCAATTCCACAGCCATGTTTTCATGAAATCAAATGGCCACGTAAACACATTTTTGCGCTCGCACACTCATAATCATTGATTGTAGAATGCCAAAAGGCATCGGCCATCTGTAACGATTGGTCACTCAGATTGTCTGTTCGCTAGTGAATCAGTGCATATGATAGATGTGGACTATGAGACAGTCCACAAAAGCAAAGCACAGCAACGAAAATGTCACTATTGAGTAAATTAAGCTCAGCAAAACGTTTTTTTTTTCTATTTTGACATGTTCCTTCTTGATTATGAGATTGATGGGCCTCGTTCTGGATATGTGTTCATATTTTTACGTCATGAAAGCCTACCTGTGGATGGTAGGATAAAGAATGACGTAAGCATGTGTGGCCACCTCTCAGTTACTGTCATCCTGGCCAACCCAATGAAAAATGTCTGGCTACGCCTCTATCTGACAGGAAGGCAAAAATATGTAAAAAGTGAGCTGAAGGTTCATATATGTAGTGCAGCAGGGCTCAAATCAGCCCAAAAAAAGTTGAAGAAAATCTTGCTAATCAGCTGGAAGGCATACAGTTGCTTTGCCTCGCAACAACGCAAACATCAAACTAAAGGGCACAACCTGACCTTTACCAAAGCCTCCATTGCTTTTCTATGCAAAGGAGTTAGGCTTGTTTGAGGTTCATCATAACAACAGGTGTTTTAAAAAGCCGTAACTTTGAGTAATTTGCCTAGATGTGTCCCTGGTCCCTCGCCGCATACGATTTTGCCTCGGCATTAACAATTCATGGGCGACACAGAGATTTGTCAACTGGATCTCATCAAGTATTCAGCATTCATTATGCAAGCAGAGCTTTCGGGAGAAACCCCGTCCTCCGAAAGGTTGGCTTGCAGGTTAAACCTGGGCGACAGTTCCCAGCAGGCTTTGCAATCAAGATCAAGTGTGCTCCCTCCATATTTTCGATGAGCAGATTAAACTTGGTGCATAGTTCTGATACATCTGATAGACTCAGCATGTTTCCAAAGTTGGCAGTGTGACCGACATTCTTGGAATCAAGTATTAAAGGATGCCTCAAATCAGGTGCATAATTTACAGAGGGACACGCGGGACGAGTCCCCTGCACTTTTGCAGTTTTGGTCCCCTGCAGCCGACCCCCTCCATCCCCATTCAAAAACAATGGATCAACCAAATCCAATTTCAAAATCAATGACATCGATTTTCCCCACCCACAACTGCCTGTATAGATGATTTCTACGCTTGTATTTAAATACGACGCTATGGTCACCCAATTACAAACCTCATTTCATGTTGGCCGTGGATCAACAGCAGAGGCCAGCCATTGAGCGAGACAACGCACCATCTTCACACGCAGTGGGGAATTTATAAGCAGTGGGAATTTATTGAGCGTCCAGAAGTAGTACGTTCAAAGGATTGTGTGTCAAAAACAAGTCACCCTGAGGTATTTTGGATTGGAAAAATTCTAAGCGTATCCAAAGCAGAGCGAGGCGGCATGCAGCTCGTGTGAAATGACGACAAAACATGGCGGCACATCAATGTTATGTGACGCAAACACTTAACAGCGGATTGAGGTTTTTCGGCAACTCATCGCTGCCTCCGATTGGAATGGGGAAGCTTTGGATACAAGGAACACAGTGTACAAAAAGGCAACAAATTAAATAAGGTGTCTGTGATATATGACATCTTTATATTTCAAAGCCTCTCGGCCAGCGCTTCATAAACTCGATTGCCATGCCACCTAAAAAAACTACTTGCCACTGCAATGACCAAACCGACATATGCAATAGCCTAATAGGCCCACGTTTTCATCAAAAACAAGATTTAGTCCAGTACTTAATATTACTCTAAAACACTGTGACAATAGGCACTGTGCTTAAATATCAAAAAGAAAAAAAACTGTAGTTAGTGATTTGATCAAAATGTATTGCGCATGAAAGCTACAGAGATAAGTGAAAGCAAATATTTGTCGAGAACCAACTTTTGAGAACAATTGGTTTAGGCTGTTTTAAACACAACCATATTTTTGCATTTGGAAAGAAAATAAAAACTTGTGGTTTTGATCCATATATAAGACGCATCAGATTATAAGGCACACTGTTGGCTTTTGAGAAAATGGAATGCTTTTGGCTGTGCCTTATAAACCGGAAAATACAATATTTTAAAATATGGTACAATTGGATTTACTGTATTTTCATGGCCAAATGGCGCACTTAAAGGTCTTACATTTTCTCCAAAATGGACAGGACGCCTAATAATGTGGGTTGCCTTGCCTATGCACCGAGTTCCAAAGTATATGATTGCTGCTGTGTGACTTCGATGAGGTCCGCTTGACTGACTGATGTTGTGCCGACACGGCGCTTATATACAGGAAAGGCAGACAGAATGGAAGACAGCATGCGGACGTTAAATAAAGACGCTTTCTTGGAGATTTGAATCCTTTCGTCTGCCTCACTTGGCTTCCATTACCGACCGTTTTCACACATTGCCATACCCGCAGGGGTATGGCAAGTGATGAGGGACAAGTATACTTTGCATTTTGAATGACATCGAACACAATACGCCACAACTTTTCAATGGATTCTGGTCGCTTGTCTGTTTGTACTGTTGTTCGAGCTTTTGCAAAAGCCGGGGCATCATTTCTGAGGAGCCGCACGGCAACGAGAATGAATCTGATGTGAACTTGCCCAGCTGTTCATTTCGCATATTGAACATTCGAACTTTGATGGATTGATAATGGATGATCAAAAAAATAATATGAGAACATAGTTAAGAACTGTACTTCAATAAAGTTCAACCAAAACTCAGTTTTGTCCCTGCTGCGTTTTTAAAAACACACGCTAGCGTGCATGCATATTCCCATATTTTTTAAGCTAGCATACATTTGACCATGTCCGCATCCAATATTACATTGCGCCTTATGTGTGTGTTAAATACAGAAATAGCACCCGTAACACGGTGTGCTGTATGGTTGTGAAAATACGGTAATCAGACGAAGTTCGTTCTTTTAAAATAGGAATCTTCTGATTATTTTATTAATTTACATTACATATTAACACATTATAACATAAGGAAAACATAATGACAGCCCCCGCACCTCTCTAAAAAAGACAAAACTGGCCAATTTTTGCTGTGTAAAGTTAAACCAATACTGAAGGGCAAAGTGTTGTAAAACCGTCAAAATATTTGCCTATTAATATTTGTGTGTGTATATAATCCATATTGTTCAGGCCCTGATATTATTATATGTTACAAATAGCAATTCATCATTTTAATTAATGTGAATAAATCATGTGAATAATGCGTCATGATAATTAGGAAATACATTATATCAATATACAATATTTTATTTTTTTGAAATATCTGCCAGTGTTCACATTTTCAAATTGTCACTATTAAAACTTTCCTGGGAAATTACATTTGCTGCCTTACTGATGAGCAATTTTCAGAAACAGCTACTACGGTGACCCTTGACCTCGTCTCCAAGGTCGATCTGGAGACAACGTACAGCACAGTGATCCCTCACTTATCGTGCTTAATGGGGACCGGGACCACCCGCGAAAGATGAAAATCTGCGAAGTAGGGTTTGCCCCCCTTGGAATTTTTGTGTAAGGGTTTGTGGGTACCAGCATGTTTAAAATATGTAAACTGTATTTATACTTTACATATTCGAGACAAAGCCTATAGCAGTACACATATTTACTTAAATCTTTAATTATAAAACCTTATACAGTAATTAACATTCATCAGCATAGACTTTATGCAGCTCTGACAGTGTAGTCTCCATAAGCCTCCAGCGAGCTGCTGGCCAGCTATCCCGCAGAGCACAGCCGATGTGTTTATGATTAGACAGTTAAGGAGGCGAAGAGACACGTGCTGCTTTTATCGTACAAGCCCAATCACCCTCTCTCTCTCTCTCTCTCTCTCTCTCTCTCTCTCTCGCACCTCCGCCAGCCACACACACACACACACACACACACACTAACACACGTAGAAAACACAACACTGAACTAGGCAACCACTAGATGCACAGCCAATTAACATGGCTGTGCATCGTGGGATAGATCCACTCGTGCTGTTATTGGTCGACGTCGCGCCCAATCAAGCTACAGCCATGTATAAAACCTCTGAGCCATTAGGCATTTTTTCCAAATACAGTACTTTGGAAAAAAAAAACGCGCTGCAACAAGGCCCGATAATCGAACCGCGAAATAGTGAGGATCACTGTACAGTACATGTTTTTGTCAGGTGGCAAATTTTTGCTAATTAAACTAAGAGTGTTTGTTTCTCGTTATTTTTAGGTCTTTGCGCAAATGTCTTGCCTTCAAAACCAAGGTCTTCATCAGCATGCACAAATGTAGATGTTTGTCAAGATTTAGGTGAAAAGCAGCGTCCCACCGGGTTGCAGTAAACAAAACAGCATCAAAAACCACCATCGTGTTTACCCCAAAATGTGGAGTGTTGCAATTCCCCAGCGATGTCCACAGATCTGCGTATTATTCGAGTCGGGAGGTGTAAGAAAATAGAACTAAACAGACCCTACTGGGTCAATGCATGGCTATCCAGTGCTCTTGAAGTATTTGCCAACTTCTCAAATTCTTACCATTTTACCATAGTTTCTCCATTTTATTGTTTAACCTCATCAGAACAAATGTAAATACAGTATTAGACAAAGATAAACTAAGTAAAATTTAGTTTTTTTTTATGGTGATTTTATTTTATTGAAAAATAATAAAAATAGGGCGGCACGTGGTCGAGTGGTTAGCGCGTTGACCTCACGGTGCAGAGGTACCGAGTTCAATTCTAGCTCCGGCCTCCCTGTGTGGAGTTTGCATGTTCTCCAAGGGTCTGCGTGGGTTTTCTCCGGGTACTCCGATTTCCTCCCATATTCCAAAAACATGCAAGGCAGGCTGATTGAACACTCTAAATTGTCCCGAGGAGTGAGTGTGAGCGCGGATGGTTGTTCGTCTCTGTGTGCCCTGCAATTGGCTGGCAACTGGTTCAGATTGTCCCCGGCCTACTGCCCGAAGACGGCTGGGATAGGGTCCAGCACCCCCTGCGACCCTTGTGAGGATAAGCGGATCAAAAAATGGATAGATGGATGTGTAAGTGCAGGCCCCCTAACTTTAATAACTTGTTTGGTCACCCTAAGCGGCGACATCTGAAATCACACATTTTCTCAGACTGGCAACAAGTCTTTCACATCTCTGAGGAAATATTTTGATCTTCCTTGCTGGATTGCTTCCATTCATCAACACTGGAGGCCGTTCAAGCACGAATGGCCTTCTTAAAGGTCATTTCATCGGATTCAAGTGCAGGATTGGACGAGGCCACTGCAAAACCTTCATTTAGTTGTTCAAGGCCATTCAAAAGTTCGCTTGCTGGTGTGTTGTAGAACATTGTGTGCTGCCGCAGAGTTCCATTGCAATTCAGCCTGAGGTCACAAACTGACTTGGTCAGTGAGATGTCTTTTACAAAAGGAAGACTTTGTTTTTGGCCCGTCTTGGTTTTTTTTGGAACTCTTTCATGAATGTCATTTTTGCCCAGTCTCTTCTTTATTGTTGAACCATGAACACTGACCATAACTGAGCCAATTGAGACCTGCAGTTCTTTCGATTTCGACATTGTCATGGGTTCCTTTATGACCTCCTGGATGAGTTGTCGCTGTACTCTCGGGGTGATTTTTGTAGGTCAGCTGTACACCACTCTTCTTTGTCATCTCCATTTGCGGATAATGCTCTCACCGCAGTCCGCTTTAGGAACGGCTCTGTTGCCCTTTTCAGACAGTTACATGTCAATAAAATTCCATCTTCATCTCTTCTTTCGATTGGGGTATTTTGTTGCAGCTTTCCAAAATTTTTGTCACACTTCATTATTTTTCATAGAGCTTCTATTTACGTGATTTCTTGATTGAACAGTAAATCAGACTTGGGTGTGCTCAACTTAAAAAAAAAAGTGATTTGCCACACTTAAGTCTTGATTTAATAACAGGGGCAACTACTTTAAGTACTTTTTCACACAGGGCCGAGCAGCTTTGATGACCCCCCCTAAGTAAAATAACCATTTAAAAACTGCATTTTATGTTTCCTGCATTTGTGTTATTTTCATATGATATTGACATTTTTTTTTTAAATTGTCTTAAACCATGGGTGTCAAAGTCAAGGCCCGGGGGCCATATATGGCCCACCACATCATTTTCTGTGGCCCACGAAAGCAAATCACAGATGTCAGCTTTCACGATGCTGGCTAAAATCTCGACCAAAAGTTCCCATTCTCATTTGTAATAAAAAAGAGTGATACTGGAAGCATTTTCTTATGACCAAACCACTCATGACAGTAACTTCAACAATAGGTGAATAAACCGTTATCCTTGACTTCTTCATATGGTTTCAGTCGTAACGGCCCTCCAAGGGAAACTGACTAAAATCTGGTCCGTGACAAGAAATGAGTTTGACACCCCTGTGTCTTAAACAGTTGAGAAGAGGTGAAGAGAGGAAATACTTTTCTCACAGCACTATAATGGTTTCACTCCAGAACGTGCAAGATTCAAAAGAGCCAGAGCCTCAATTCAAAAGCCCGACCACAGAAATGTGAGGTGGTTGCACTACTGACCTGGCCACTTTGCAACATCTTGTCATCGTCAGTATATCATATAAATTGCTCACAAAACTTTATGATGGGATAACATCTCTGAAATAGTCCAGTTTGATGGCCTCTGGAGCCAAACTAAGAGGCCAAGAAATGATACACAATCACATGACATGCCTCAACCCCACTTTGTCCCCCAGTGCTAAACACTCGTCCTAAACTAGAACGACGTCTCTTCCAGGTATACAGTATCATGCCTCAGAGGCGAAATTACACACGTGGGCTGCCCTCATACTGTATTGCAAGTCTGC
Organism: Hippocampus mohnikei; assembly: GCA_026261675.1. NCBI lineage: Eukaryota > Metazoa > Chordata > Actinopteri > Syngnathiformes > Syngnathidae > Hippocampus > Hippocampus mohnikei. Next base: position 6,723,971 of record JAKGUB010000822.1, on the reverse strand, counting down.
TTCAATCACAAAAGTCGATCATCAAAGCAAAACACAGCACAGTGATATAAGAGAGAAACGGCAGAAATGTGTCACATGCAACACGGCGCCCCCACACTTAACCCGAGAGACTGATTTCAGTGTTGTCACCCCTTACAATCATGGCTTCACGCTTGAGAAAAGACACGGGAGAAGGAGTTCTATCATTAGAGACCATCTTTGGCACCTCTGGAAAGAGGTATTCTCCTCCATGGGGTTTTTCATGTGGGTGCCATCAAAGGAAATTTTGACTCCAGCTGGTCGCCACAATGCACACAGATCGATGTAATGTATGTGCGGGAAAGGTACGAGAATCATGAGTTCTCCAACCTGGTGAAAATTCACATTCCTATCAAACATTGCGCCATTTGAAACAGCCAACCCTTACTTAGCTTGTGTTTCAACAGTAGGGTGTGTAGACTCGTGGCACTTTTGTCAATGACGTTGTAATACAAGTAGCGTGACAACGTAGCAACACGAGCGAGTGTTAACATACTGACAAATTCAACAGAGACGAGGGAAGTGAAACCGCAACAATGTGACGTGTGTTAACATAATCGGTAAACAAGAAAAAAAAACAAATGGATTTGAATCTCTCACTGTTATAATAATAATAATAATAATAATAATAATACATTTTATTTATAAGTGCCTTTCAAGACACCCAAAGACACTTTACAAAAACAAAAAACACAATTGTAATTTAATCTATTATTTAAAATCACATATGTTGTTTTCTTCCATTCCCCAGTGTAGTTGATGCAGGAAAGATTTTCCTCTGAACAATGGGAGGATTGATCTACCATTGGCATAGCATGAAGTGATGATTGTTTTTTTTCTCCCCCAACCACTCCCATCCTTCCGATATTCGATACCGATTGTCTTTCTTCGGTTTGCGGGTGAGCTGGAGGCTATGCCAGCTGACTTTGGACAAGTCGCCAGCCAATCACAGGGCAAAAACAACAACAGTGGCAGGAACCTCAAAGACCTCATACCAGACAGCCAGGACCAAGAGGGACTCTTAAAGGAGTGGACAGGGGGCGGGGGTGAACACACACTGTGGGACAATCTAAAACGCTCAGTCATAGTGTAAAAAGCTTAACGTCGCTTGATATGAAAAAAATTGTGATACATCGTCACAAAAATGTATGTGGACATCTTTGCTTATGCCCATTTAATCAATCCCCTCTATATGTACAATTTTATGGATGCTAATTAAGGTTTTTCTAACTAAGCAACATTTAGATGGAGTGAGCACCTATGGAGAGGTTAATGTACAGGTACATAAAACCCAAAACATTGGTTCTGATATTTGTAGCCGTTGAAATTGGCATGAGTTGCTCGCATACATTTCGGTGAAGCTTGATCACAGTTTTCTGATATCAAGCGACGTGAAGTTTTTTTCTGTGCAGAGGAAAACAAAAATAGATCCAAAATATTGGGTGATCATTCCAAGCTTGAAATGGGCATGAGCAGAGATGTGAACATCAGTTTTGGTGACGACTGGGCATACTTTTCGGACATTAAGTTATATTGAGCTTTTTCTCAATTGTGAGTGCCTGTAAAAGGCTTAATGCTCATATAATCCAAAATATTGGAGCCATCATTCTGATATTTTCAGATGTTGGAATGAATATGAGTCCATCCATCCATCCATAATCTGAAACGATTTATCTGCAGGAGGGTCACGGGCGTGCTGGAGCCTACCCAACTGTCTTCAGGAAGTAGGCGGGGGGCACTCTGAACTGGTCGCCAGCCAATCATGGCCATGAGTAAATGTTTTAATTCTTTAAATGAAGCGTTTTAATTTAGACGACCCCCCCAAATCGTTGCCATTTAATTGACAGTGTCACCTCCACACATTAAATGAGAAAGAATCCAGACCCCGAGGAAATGGTCTGCACATAACAACTTCAAATGCTTCTAAAGGCTTCATGTCTTACCGCCGATGTCCGGCCGAAGTGTCCTGTCATATTCCTTGAGTAGATTGTTCAGAATCAAAGTGGCATCCTCCTGGTGCGACCTGGGCATCAGCATTTGATTGCCAGTGGCATCGTGGAGATCTTCGTCGTCGTCACCATGTGGCAGTAAATTTGGACTGGAAGACAACACCACACCGTTAGACCGTCAACACAATGGCCAAGTGGTGCGCACTGTTTCTTTCCATTCCCTCCTCAGCACCTTGGAAATGAGACGATTGTCGTATGTGCGCAGCTTCTGTCGTTGTTTTTGCTTTTTTGGGGGGGCTGTGCATTTGTTTTTGAAAAAAAATGCGCGCATTCATTCCAATTTGCATGAATCAACTTTTTTTTTTACGGTGTGCAGAAGCGTCACGCAGGTGTTAAAAGGCGATAAGAATCGGACTCACCGAGCAGCGTGGATCAACAGAAGTAACGAAAGGATGACCCCCAACTTGATTGTCATTTTCACCACACGAGAACAAGTCCAGTTTTATTTGTTTGTCTCCCGCTGAACGGTGATCTCTGCCGGTGCGCCACTCATTGGAGAAAAAAAAAAGTAGTCGCTCCGAACTTCCTCATCCGCCTACGCACTTTGCCCCCCGCGCTCTTCCACAGCTGAGCTCGCAGTCCTCTCCTGTGAAGGGGGCGTGCGTGTGTGTGTGTGTGTGTGTGGGGGGGGGGGGGGGGGGTTCTCTCTTCCTCAGACAATCGATCGGCAATCAGTCAAGCGGGGTGGGGGGTTCCTTTGGATTCAGATGTACTTGCTCCAGCTGCGCCCTTCCACCCCTTGTCTGTCAGGAGACGAGCATCTTGCGTGACTCATACATACACGCCACACACTAACGCGCGCGCAGGCATACACGCTCGCGCACACGCCTAACTTGGATTTCAACTGCTTTCCATCAGAACGAAAAGATTGCAGACGTGTTGTAAGTGATGCACCTTATGTCTACAATGGTGTTGTTTTGTTTGCGTCCCCCCGCCCCCAAAAAAACCCCGAAATGAGCTAATTAATCAAAGTGGCATCTTATGTTAAGTGGACCGTTTTAAAGCATCCATTATGTTGCAAGCGTATGAATTAGTTTTGTATGTACAACACAAACACTGCTTTGTCTCCTGGATGATGAGTAATGATGATTGTCCTTTGAAGTCATTTTAGGGCCGTTTTCGCTGCCACAAGGGCACCATGTACGAAACTGCCTGCAACACTGTCCACAAGTCTGCACACAGTGGGCAGTGTTGCGGGCAGTTTTAGAGGCTTTGCTGCCCTCTAGAGGACAAGCGTGCTATTTCAAAAATAGCCCTCGCAGTTCAAATGTAACACAAAAGCCAACAAGGTAATCTTTCGATTCGTCGAAGAAAAAACTGTGAGGACATGCACGTCAAACTCATTTAAGAAACTACACTTATTTCGTGCAGTTAAAAATACAACAGCATGCTTCCTCACTGAAAAAAGCTAGGATGAAAAAGTTATACATACCGACTGCTTATTCACATCTCTTGAATGTCATGTTTTGTCAGTGCCCTGTTGTTCAACAACTAGACTGATGAAGGTTTTGATATTTTTGGAGCAGTAGCTATTGTGCAGAAGGGAAAATGACGATCAAATATGAGTGGAGCATCTCATTAACGATAAATTGATGCTCTTTACGATTGTAAATATGGAAAAACAAATATGGAAAAACATCACAAGTTTTATAGCCAACATAAATTGTGCAATATAGGGTTCCCTGAATTCCATCCATCCATCCATCCATTTTCCGAACCGCTTGATCCTCACTAGGGTCGCGGGGGGTGCTGGAGCCTATCCCAGCTGTCTTCGGGCAGTAGGCGGGGGACACCCTGAATCGGTTGCCAGCCAATCGCAGGGCACACAGAGACGAACAACCAACCACGCTCACATTCACACCTAGGGACAATTTAGAGTGTTCAATCAGCCTGCCATGCATGTTTTTGGAATGTGGGAGGAAACCGGAGTGCCGGAGAAAACCCACGCAGGCCGGGAGAACATGCAAACTCCACACAGGGAGGCCGGAGCTGGAATTGAACCCGGCACCTCTGCACTGTGAAGTCGACGTGCTAACCACTGGACTACCGGGCCGCCCTTCCCTGAATTCATGCTTCCAATATTTTTCTAATAACTTTTAATGAATTTAAATCAATACTGTGCATGAAACCAAACTCAAATTAGTCAACAACAACAGATTTGCTGCCAAACGTATAGTCTTGAATGATGTTGATGTCAGGGTTGCTATGGAAGCACTGTACAAATGTCCTTCACTGCCAGCTTTGCAAGGGCATGCAGCTGTGTGAATACTCACAAGCCAAATATCAATTGACACCTACCCGTACGCTTTCTTGTATGCACTGATCAAAACTAACTGTAACTCCAATTTCTGGCGCTCATTCAGAGTGTTGCCACAGTTACTCTGAAAAAGTAACAAAATCTTTACTTTACCAGTTAGTTGGTCATGAGACATGTCACCAATGGTGTCGTGGTACACTCGCCGGACTTGTGTGCGGGCAGCATGGGATCGGTTCCCACTAAGTGACGGTGTGCATGTGAGTGTGAATGGTTGTTCGTCTCTATATGTGCCCTGCGGCTCACTGGCGACCAGTTCAGGGTTTAGTCTGCCTTCTGCCCAAAGACGGCATTGGTTAGGCTCCAGTACCCCCCACCCCCACACTTCCCATAATCCTATTCCGGATAAGCGGTGCTGAAAATGCATGGATGGATGGTTATGAGAGAAAGTCATATTCCAAGTTAGTTTTGAGTTACATTCAGCACCTGCAAACACGGCCCCAACATGAAAACGACAACCTGTTTTCTCAATACTTTATTGGAAGTTAATCCTACGAGGGCTATTGATTACGAGGAATTTATTATCGGTCAAAATAGCCAGTCTCAGAAGAGGAGAAAATGGCTTATTACTATTGCTTGTATTTCTTGTTTCTATGATAGTCTATATCTTGTCCAGATTGTTTTATTCTTTTTCATTTATTTCATTTCCACTCATTCCTTTTTTGGGGGGGAGGCAGGAAAAAGAAAAAACAAGTTTGAATTTAAAAATTAGCAATTCCAATGACCACTGTTTTTGGTGGAATCAATTCTAGTATATCTTTTTTTTTTTTTACAATGGTAGATTTTATTGTACACACAGTAACATAAATGGTGTAACCTCCACCTAGTTGTCTGTCGATGTGTGACATTTTGCTCCTTCAAACGGCAGCAGAGCCTTAGCTGCTCCTCGTCAACGTCAAACTTTGATGAAAGTCAGTGGCATGCAAAGGGGTTGGCCGATGGGGTATCCACCTAATGTAGTTTGACCATAAAAATCTTGCATCTGCTCTGCTGCATCGGAAAGGCTGAATGGGCTCGCTTTGGAGTTTCAATTCACGCTTCACATTAGCTTCCTCTAATCATTCATTGATTGACACCTGCTGCTCATGTTTCTGACAGAACCGTCTACAAAAGGCAGGTTCCATTGAAAAGAAACAAAGGAGCCGGTTGTAGAGTTACAAAGCGAAGTGGGTACAGCAAAGCTCATCTTTATTGATATGGCGCTGCAGGCCATCATCTTTTCATCAGCAGAAAATTCCCGTTGACAACAAACCAACATCACTTTTGCTAATTGAGCAAAGGGGCAGGCTGTGTCATTGAGTTTAGCTAACTCTGGCTCAAAACGGTGTTACAGTGGCCTGCTGTCAAAGTGCTCTACCACTGCTTTGACTGTGGGAATAAAACAGAAAACTGCATTTTAGTTGAACAGCTGCCAAAAGAGTTCATGCACAAACATAAAAACGGAGACAGAAATTGAACAGAAATATATTGACACGATCAATCACTTCCCCCAAATTGCAAAACACAGCCTCAAGACTCAGGCAAAGCAATAGTTTTCCTTCTCTCCCGCATTGAGGAGCTTTAAAAACAAATGATTAGCTCCAGCTGTGCCTCTCTTTGGTGTTGTGTTGGATTACTTCACTTATTTCTACTTTTGCAGATTTACATGAGCGGAAAAGGGCGAGATGTTGGGGAAACTGAAACTTGTTGAGACTTAGGAGAGAGGGCTCAGTATGCCGGGCTCGTAATACACACTGAAGGTCTGAGCGTCAGCCTTGCTGGACAACCAAGTCTGGAGGACTCATCTGTGAATTGACTTTCACTCCCTGCTTTAGCTATGCAGGCTAAAATTGAATTGAGCCCATATGTGGGAAATTTGTGCTAAACGCACCATCCACGACTGTTCAGTCATCCAGTGAAAGCGGGCCAGAGACGTCATTTCATATTTTTGCTGTCCTGTCCTAAACGAAGCCTTTTATTAAAGTTGTATAGGAGAAGAGTCTTCTTATTTCCCGAGGTGATGATTTCAATTGTCAGAAATCCCTTGCAATGATAGTCCTCCGCACACATTTTTGTCCTGTTACCTCCCCAGGAATGTTGCCGCTGGATAAACAGATCTACTATGGAAGGGTTCACATGTGCAAATCAAGATGACCACGCACGAATGTGCCCACTACAAATCACCCCAACTGCCCCTGCTCAAAATGTTTTTTACAAAAGCAAACAAAAAAGAGCAAATTATCAGTATATAAGGTCCAAGGGGTTTGAGTACAAATGCAATGTTGTACGGCAGTTTCCCGTTTGCACAGAACATCTCAGGCTATTTAATCCAAGGCAACCACAATATGATGCTCAGTTGCCTCAAATATTACGGAGAGACCTTTGTCAAGTAAGAGCAATGGCGCGCTCTTGTGCTTGAAGCTGTGACTGGCATATACATTGTGTTTGAAGGAGTGCGTCATGCGAACCGCAGCAGGATGGATGAGCACCAACAGTTTATTGCCGTCAAAGCAGCACTTTTGGGCCATCAAAAACAGCACAGGAGTCCAGCAGCCATCAAAGAGTACTTGAAAAATTTCAAGCTGTTAGTTTTTTTTTTTACCTTTAGGATGAACTTCTGTCAAAAAAGTGTGTGTTTGAATGTTCAAAAATAAGACTAGGGTGAGGCAACGACTCCCTTAACCACTGGTTCCCTGTTCAGATACGTGGCCCAGTAGACAAGGTTGAAGGTTCCAAAAAGAACAGGAAACACTATCCGGGCCATTTTATCGATCTTGCTGACACTGTTGTAGGTCTTCTTGGGGTCTGGCATCTTTACCTCAGAGGCTCGCAGCTGCACCGACGTTGTGTTGGAGATGGTGGAGATTGAGATGTCCTTGGTGAGGTTCGGCGTGTAGTGGACGGCTGCTGAGCAAACGTTGGATTTTTTCGACAGCACCGTGGGGTCTCGTTTCTGCAGCGTGACAGATAAAAGCTTCGTGATGCGCTAAAGATGCTGGTTTCCCCGCGGTGACACACCGATTGGTCCGGCGGACAAGCAAATGAGGTCAAATATGGGGTGTTGAATTGGATCCAACGTCCTTACAAGTGCAACATCCCCTCTATTTGAGTTCAGATGCACACATGCATGCTAAGCAGATTGGCGTGTGTATATCCATCCATCCATTTTCTAACCCGTTTATCCTCACAAAGGTCGCGGGGGGTGCTGGAGCCTATCCCGGCTGTCTTCAGGAAGTAGGCGGGGTACACCCTGAACTGGTCGCCAGCCAATCACAGGTCACGCAAAGATGAACAACCATCCAACGCTCATTCTCAAACTTGGGGACAATTTAGAGTGTTTCATGAACCCGCCCCGCATGTTTTTGGAATTTAGGAGGAAACCAGAATATGCGGAAAAAACCCACGCAGACACAGAGAGAACATGCAAACTCCACAAAGGAAGCCAGAATCGAACCCTGCACCTCTGCACTGTGAGGCCGATGTGCTAACCAGTCGACCACCGTGCCGCCTGCGTGTGTATATTTGTGGTAAAATGAAAAGCTAGCATCCTTTGTGCAATTTGGAAAGTAAGTACAGCATTAACTTCTTAAAAGCTGCACTCAAAGATGACCATGAATTACGATATAATCACTATCAGTTTCTCCATTGACATGATACCAAACACACTTCGAGGTTTCACAGCTATTTGCAGTGAACCAGTGAAGATTACAAAATCATCATAGCTCTGCGATTGAGGATGTTGGGCAAGGTACCGAAATAATGGCGCTTAATAATAATGGTTGGCGGCACTTGCCCCATCAAAATGAAGACCCTGAATGTTGCCCTGCGAATGTGAACGAGCGATACCTTTGGGTGCTGTGCTTCCAGAGCTTTCTTGCCATCCCATGCCCAACTCCTCTTGGTGAAATAGTTCACCGTGGCAAATTCGATGAGGGCGGAGAAGACAAAAGCGTAACAGACGGCAATGAACCAGTCCATCGCTGTAGCGTAGGCCACTTTAGGGAGGGAGTTTCTGGCGCTGATGCTGAGGGTGGTCATAGTCAGCACCGTGGTCACCCCTGCAAACACAGGTGTAATGTTTTTCAATTGTGAGATTGCAAGGTGCCTGGGGTGAGACCAACAGCTGTTGTGAGTCTCTCTCGTGCGAGCCGCCTTCGCTCACCAAAAACTGTCCGTGCGGGAACCGATTCTCGATTTAGCCAAAATGACACCTGGGACAGGATTACAGTCATGAAACACGGCATATACGTCTGGATGACAAAATAGCCAATCTTCCTTTTCAGGTAGAAGTGAGCCATCATCACTGTATACTGACCTGTGAGGAAACAAAGAAGAACAATGAATAAATCATACGGACACAGAAAAGTGAGTGCCCCAAACATTATCGACAGACTGTATGTGATTCATTATGTGTTGGTTTGAACATACTGGACTCAATTATGCTCAACAATAACTGACTCACAGTGCAGACCATCTATTGCAAAGACCTGACAAAAAATACAGACGCAATCATTGTTAAAGGTAACAAGAACCAAAAGGGTCCATTTTACCCAAACAGTTTTGAAAATGGATATTTCTTGCTTCGACGTGCTACAGAACAATACTCCACAAAAGACAAATGATACATTTATTGACACCTCAATCGTGAGCAAACTCTATTACTCACATTCATGCCACTCTCGAGCTAATTTATACTTTCCACATTCAACCATGCTCGGGAAATTATCATATTTGACAGGTATGAAGGCAAGCCATGTCAGGATAAGGGGTGCTCTTATATCGCTTTGGACGAGGCACTGTGCTGACAATTTACATTCTACCTTGCTCCACACAGTGAGCCTGTGCTGTCTTCAAATTTGAAATCTGGCTAGAAATACTTTGTCCTTTACTGATTTGTGTCCAAACTAGGGCCAATTTTATACATGTCACAAATCTGGATTCATTGGTACAGTATGCTCTATTTTGATACATAAGTGGTTTCATTTTTTTTTTGGAACATACTGGACCTATATTGTGTAACTAAAGGTTTTGGACAGATGAGCTATACTAGCTTAGCCGTCGTGTGCATGTCATGTTGCTCACCGTGCTCCAAGGAACGCTCAGGGTGTTTGTGTGACTGTTCAGACACTTGGACAATTAGAGCCAACGTTGCCTGCAATTCGAAGGAACATGCACATGCATACTCGGTACATGTGTTTGTGTGTCTCACTGTGTTATTTTAGAAACCTACCTTGGGACTGCGGCTGAAAATTAGCATTTATGCTAAGTCTGGCGCATTTCCACTGTTTATTGTTGTGGTGATTAATGTGCACTGTCCCTATGAAAAAAAAAAGTACAACAATGTTCCTTTCAAATTAAGCGGCTTGTTTCCTTGACAGAAAAAGGAGGCAGAAATGTTGGAAAGTTGTGACCACAGGCATGCAACGTGGTTTCATTTCTCCAGATAGCAGAGAAGAAAGGATTGCCACTAATAATTGCGGGTGTTGGTGCAGCCAAAAATGAGGTCGGGTTTAAAAGAAAACGACATCCGGCGTGATGAAGCATCAGATCACTTCTTAACGTGAAGTTTCAAATGATGCGCTGTGAATGATTTTGATGAGATTATATCAACTGTTACGGCAATGCAAGGAACGTAAAACACAGAAGGAGGGCTCGGTGGGCGGGGTTGTTTGGGGAGGGGTTTCAATTTTCATTTAAACGAGCGAAGATTGCATTTGAGGCTTAAACCAACTACGTGCCAAGAGGAGTTCCCGATTGCAGGCACGAGTCAACTATGAAAGAGCACACAAAGACCAACCAAGCACAAACAGCTCTGAACCATGCGCCCTCCCTCTCGCAAGCACACGCACGCACACACCCGCACATTAATACGCGAGGCTTTCTCCAGGCAAAATCGGATTTTGAAGCACCTAATCCTGGTTACAATCTGCATCCTGCCGTCAGTAAGACTAAGAGTGGCAGTGAAGGGGGAGGGTGGCAACAGCCGTGGAAGGGTTAGCCTTCCTGTCCCGGGATCCTCACAGAGCTGCGCCCCGCCCACTCAGCCATGCCAATCTACATGGGCATGATCTCCGAGCAGTGACGGCAGTGCACACCTCAGCACGTTCTGAGCAATAGAACGCATCACTCGCTACGCTGGGAGGATGGAAGGGGGCTAGGTGGGAGGGGTGGGGACAGCACATCTTTTTTCCCCATCAGTTAGGGTTTTCCTTTTTTTTTTTTTTTGCTGAATCATAAAGGGGTTGGGGGGAGGGGGGGAATCAGTCAAATGCACGGTTGTATGCCAGGCTAAGCTGAGAGCTGTTTTGCAGGTTGGCCCCACTGAGCTTCACTTGTCCACGTCGCCGCCTGCCATGACTTGATGCGGTGATCCCACAAACTTTGCTCTTTTGACCCGTCACCAGCACCTTCTGACAGCCTGATGACTTCAGGCTACCTGCCGGACAGCAGGCCCGTCAACTTCATTTGCTGGAGGAGATCGGACACCAGGCGACACCGACCTGGGATGTCCCAGAGTCACGTTTGATTCAAGGATCCCAGCAGGACTGGGAACAGAGGAATGAAGAGGAACATGGTCCTTTGGTGGATATTACCACTTTTTAACCACTGCTTTGTCCGTCACGTCCAAGGAGAACTTCCTTTTATATCCGGGAACAATGCTGCAATGTTGGTCAACTGGTGAGTAGGAGCTTCTTGACTTTGACACACAGGTGGCGCTTGGCACATTAGCTCCGACTTTTCGCAGAAATGTTGCTTTACACTTTTCATCTATTTTTAGAGGTTGGGGTTATTTTAAGGAACATTTGAGGTCCAAGTAGTTTTATCCTCATGAAAGGTATACACTAATCTCCGCCTCCAGACACCCAATGTGGACTAGCAGCGCTAATAAAAGACCTCCACCCTGTTATTTTTAACTACTTATCTCACCCGACATGACTTGTGCATCTTCACTTAGGCATCAATCACAAATTTTCATGAAGAAGAAATCCGTTGTTATTTTTCAAATGGCATTCAATATTTTCTCTGAAATACTTTTAATGCTGATTGGAGGAATATCATTGCGTTTTCTGTGATTCTAATGTTTTACAACATGACAGCATTAGAAACACCAATTTAGCTTCATATATCTTACTTGGACTTTTCCGAAAGAATCTTGCCATTTGGTTAACCGGACCCAGTTTTTTTGTTGGATTGTCTATGACCAAGCTCCTGCTAAAAAGCAGACAGCACCAAGATTTAGGATCGACCCGTGTATCGTATGTAAATCCGCACAGTCGAGTGGACTTTGCTCTTCCTTCAACTTTCCCAAAACATTCATGTTAGATTCATTGAAAGTGCTTTGTGTGCGCGTGGTTGTTTGTCGATATGTACCCTGCGATTGGTCGACGACCTGTCAAGTGTGTGCCCAAAGTCAGGGATAGGATCCAGCTCATCCGTGATCCGAATGAGGACAAGTGCGAGAGTGAAACTAAACATTTTTCTTTTTTTTTTTCTTCTTTCTCCTCTAAATGGAAATTGCGAATGAAATGACATGGAAAATTATTTGGAATTTATCTAACCACCATCATAATTTAAAAATGCCACAAGCCATTGGAGTGCATTGTCATTCTATTATATCAAACTCACCATGTAAAAGTATGAAAAACATTTACCCATACCTACTAGGAACCACAGTTTGGTTTGATATGTATGCAACTCTTCATGAAGCAAAAGCAACATTCTGAAGACTTGAGAGGAGGTGAGGTAAAATATCAGGGTCACAACTTCACCCTCCTTTTGCTATTCCGAATATCAGAGTTTTTCTTTAACTGCCGGACTATTTCTCCAAAGAAAAGTGATTTGTTGTACAATAATGTCTATATAAATTTCTTGAGTTTTGCATTGGATTTAAAAAAGAACAAATACACCAAGTCAGCTTCCAGATGCACAAATGATAAACGCCAAATAAAAAAATGATAAACACCAAATAAAAATAATTGATGAGCAAGCTTTTGTGGACACTGCACAAAAAAGGAAAACATTTTGTTTTTTGTTTTGCTTTTTCAGGTTTTAATTGTTGTTTTCCCAAAACAAAAATTGATTGGGCATCATTAGGTTATTTTTTTTTCCTTTCATGCATTTGTAATGGGCATCGATTCAATGAGACAGTAGAAAGCACAAAAACAGTCAACCTAAAAATCTATTCTCATGCTGAGTCGAAAGCCAAAGAATAGAAATAAGTTTTGAGACGAGTTTTAAAGATGGGCAGCGAGGGGGGCTTGCCAAACTTTCAGTGGGATGTCATTCCAAAGAGAGGGATCAGCAACGGAAAAGGCTCAAACCCACTCTGAGCCTCTGCTTAATTCTTAGTCCATCTAATAATGTCTGGTCGGCAGACCTGAGGCACCGGGCAGGATGGTCAGGTGGGAGGGGAATGTTAAGATTTGAAAACAAAGAATAGGATCTAAATAGAACTCTAAATGTACAGGGAGCCACTGAAGGGATGCCAGAGTAGGAGTTATGTGATGTATGTCGAGACACTGCGCTGCCCGACGTGCTGATTCACGTCTGCGTTTTCCCTTCCTGGAAGGCAGGGGTGCCCAAGTCCGGCTCAAGTTACCCATGCCATGGGCACTAACACACCCCATACCAGGGCAGGACAATTGTGAAAAAAATAATCACATAACGATAAATTTAACTCGAAAGAACAACCAGAAAAAAAATTAGGAAGCCCCAAAATAGTAATAGCAGGAAAAAAGTGTGCCATATTATCTCTCTCTCTCTCTATCTATACACACACACACACACACACACACACACACACACACACACACACACACACACATATATAATACTACGTGGTGTCCAAGCCCAATTACAGCAGCTGAGCCAACAAAACAGTGATGTGTTTTTTGTGAGGACTCTTAAGAGCAGATGCATGTCACTTATGTTGCTACCGTAGCAACTTTGGACAACATTTGGAACGTTGTGAAGTGTTGTTTTTCAATTGGAATGATTTAGTCTTTAAAAGTCTTGAATTGAACTTGGCTGAAACTCAAGGACCTCTGAGCTGGCTCCACAAACAACCTGTCAGCTACAATCACACATTCCACGCGATGGGAAGAACAGAGAGAACCATTTGGACCTGCAGCTGTTGTGAAAGCGCTATATGGAACTCAAGATGGATTGTATTGTATTGTATTGATATTAATGAAGGTGCTGGTGCGTCGAATGCAACTGTTTCTGCATCCTAACATTAGCCCCTCAACAGAGAATCTTCATTGATACCACGGCAGGTCATTTCCAGAGAGGCAAAGGGAACCTGGATCAGTTCCTCAAGGCTGGCGCCCTCGGTGTTCCTCAATCTTAACCCTATGTTGCATACGGGTTACTTACAGTAACCACAACTTTAACTCATATTGGTTATTCAAGTTACCAGTTTTAGTTTTTAAATCCACATGAGATGTCACTAGCGTGCACAACAGTGGGAGGAAAAAGGTGAAAGAGGGTCCCCAAAATGTTGAATAATTTCTATCCGTGAGATGAAAAGGTCCAAATACCCTATTGTACTTGTGCAGAAGAGTATATAGAACATATAGAACACAATAAATAACAGTTTCTATGTGTTACCTATCAGTACTGCCATGCTTTTGGCAAGGTAATTGTAGTGACCATTATGCACACAAGTACCCCCTATTATGTATTTTTCCCAAAATTGTGAATTTATTATGATATTTGGCCATAATCTACCCTAAATTTAAAAACAAACCACAATTGAATAACTCCTGCAGAAGCCATGCAACATAGGGTTAACACCAGACAAGTTCTGGATGCCGTTTTTTCCCCTTACTTTAATTTTTATTGTGTTGTGTTGGTTGCTTTTGAGTGATTCTCTGTTGTTTTACTTTGAATCTGTTTCGTAGAAAAAGTATTAAGAGTTCAGGTGTAAATAGATACAGGACGGTTTTTGTATTCAATATTTTTAGGTCGATGTTGAGTGAATAAATAAAGGCATGATTTTAAAATGAACTTTAAAAAAACTTGTATGCATACCTTTCCATTATTTTTGGTAATAATTTGATTTAAGTAGCAAAAAAATGGAATAGCTGTTTTGGAGCGAAAGAGACAGCTCTTTTCAGAAAGCCAAGCCAAAGAGATGGAATTCCCATCAATAAAAAGTAGGGTAGGGAGTGACTTTATATACTGTGCTGCGCATATCAACAACAACAACAATGATTTATAGTGTGTTGCTGACCAGGGTTTATAGTTGGTGTGCAGGGGTGGCGGGCATCCTAATTGGAACACTATTTTACATATGTGTACACGCGTGTGAAAGCACCGCATCAGTGGGCAATATTGGGCTTGATGCATGACTTAAAAATAAAAAGCAGGCGAAATGCACACTTTGAATAATGATTCGACTACAAACTAGACGGACGTGTATTACAGTTCGCTTTTACATAAGAGTATTAAGCAGATGCCTTTCAACAACCATCAACCCACCCCCGCATGCCCCCCCGCCACGTGTCACAGCTGGCTGTGCAATCCTATTCTGACATCCATGCAGGTTTATGTTCCTAAGCAAGCTGAACAAATATTCCGGTTTTCAGATTATTAAATCTCACACAGGCCAAAACTGACTCAGACATTATCAGCTTGCCTCCAAGTCGTCTTCCCTCACTTTTCCGAAGTCCTAGTCAGGACGGTCATGATGACAAATCTGAAGGCTACTGCACCAACCAACCAATCCCTCACTGACCTGTGATGTCATCTTCTTATGCAAAAGCTGATGGGGTTGGTTGGATGGTGGCCGTGGGGGTGGGCGGGTGTTGCTTGAGGATTAACCCGAGGCTTCTCTCTGGTTCTGTGGCGTATGTGTGTGTGTGTGTGTGTGTGTGTGTGTGTGTGTGTGTGCGCGCAAGCGGCCTCACGCCAGGGATAAGTGTTGTTTTACAAGGCTGCCCAGGGCCCGCAGACAGCTGGTTGTGTGAGGGATAGGCTACTCTCACATACTGGCCTCCGCTCATTGACGCTGATCCCCCGATCATGGCTCCCACATTTACTACCGGCCTCGCACGCTCATTTCTCCTTCTTTTAATCTAGAATTAGTTACATCACTTTATCGGGTGTTCTCAATGGCACGCCATGTACCGTATGTCTTTCAGCAGGTAAAAAATGAAAACAAAGCGTGGTTTGTTGGCTGAGAAACGGCTCTCCGTCGTTGCCTTTTGACCCCATTACTGGCTGTGTAGAGGATTTTGTTTGGTGGACATGCACATAAATAGCTTCTGGTGGAGACATGACAACTGGATTAATCAAATGCACTTTCATCTTTATATAAGCAAGTTTTGTAAATATAACCATGGGTTTTCCGAGTTTAGCTGATTACGGGTCATCTTCATAACGGGCTCCGAGAGGCTGTTTGCAAATCCAGTTGTTTTTAAGTCGGGACAAGTAAAATTTTGTTTTACATTATTTTTTCTAAAGGAGAAAAAAAGAATAAAATAATATCAGATACACCCTATATACTGTGTACACATACCGATTGAACATTAATTACATTGAAAAACGTACATTTTTATGACATTTTTGTACAGTACAGTCTGCCATAGTGAAAATAAAATAAATAAGCTTACATAGATGGTGGAGGAGGGAAGAAGAGGTGGATGGAGGAGTTCAAGTCAGGACACTGAGGTGGAAGGCGTTCACCATTGACCCATTCATTCCACAAAACAATCACCTTCTCACCACAGTTCAACTTTTTGACAACGGCAACCTTCGTTCCCATGGAGATTGCCTGGCCTATCGTGCCATGACCACTATGATCGCTTGCCTCACACTTTTTGCCACCACCACTATCATCCGCCTTTGTTTTATCAGCCATGCTGAATAAAATGTACTTGTATGGAAACATAAATCATCCAAGGACCTGTACATGCTGATACGCTCACAGAGACGAGTCCCAGAGCAAACTTGCTGTACACATGAGTGGAAGACGCATGCACGCGTACACACACACATGCACACGCGTACACACACGCACACGCGTACACACACACACGCACACACACACACACACACACACACACACACACACACACACACACACACACACACACACACACACACACACACACAGTGAGTTAGAGCGAGAGAGGGGGACAGAAAAAATGATGAGGTGCGTGTATGGAGGAGCGGCGCTCCTTTGTAGGGTTATGTCAGAAAAGGGAACTACAGTACCATAACGTATGATGTGGCCCACAC
Organism: Hippocampus mohnikei; assembly: GCA_026261675.1. Taxonomy (NCBI): domain Eukaryota; kingdom Metazoa; phylum Chordata; class Actinopteri; order Syngnathiformes; family Syngnathidae; genus Hippocampus; species Hippocampus mohnikei. Next base: position 6,707,408 of record JAKGUB010000822.1, on the reverse strand, counting down.
TTAAAAATATGAACTTTTGAATGCAATCTGATATTTTAGGACATTTATGGCAATCTGTCGGCTGTTCGTATGTATGAATGTTCATAAGTCGAACGTTTGTAAATTGAGGACATCCTGTTATTTGACAGAAATGTGACCTTTTGGAAATTCTGTGTTAAAGCTTCAGTATTCAAGGTGGGCAGATGGAATTCTGTCCTTAACTTTCTTGTCTTGTAGCCTTACCCTTTGATCATCAAAAGACTGTCCCTTATTTTGAGCTGTTGTTTATGATTGCTAGGCACTACCGCCAGTGATGACAGAAACTGCTTTTTGCATTCATTCTATACACCAACCTCGGCTTGTATGTATGTTCTCTGTGCCTGCGGTTAGTCCAATCAGAAGGTACTGGTTGAGTCTGGACCCGTCGTCTGCCACCACTACGGACTTGGCAGCATCCTGAGTCCATGTGTAAACCACCTCAGACACAGGATAGGCATCTGACACGAAAAACACAGAGAATCGCTGCATGAATTTACATGCTGTAAATGAATCAGCTGTCTTGATACAACTATTGAACAAGACAGGGAGCAACGTATCAAAGAAACCTTCTGGGTCAGGGGTGAGAGTTTGTCAGCCGATGCCAGACCGAGTCAGATTAATGTTCATCGTGTGTTGCGTCATTTTCATGATGGAAAAAAAAAAAAGACATTCCCAGTGATTTCATCTTGCACAAACAAATGAAGTTTATCCGTCATTTGCACCTTCAGTGAAATACAACAACACGGTTGAACATCAGCGTGTGCATTTACTTCAGGGGCGGACATTAAAAATTCATCACAGACACAAATTTATGTCGTGATCATGTGGAATTCACGTCATAAGTTTGCCTTCTAGAGTAAAAACATTCTGTCAACCTTTGGGAAAAAAAAAACAAAAAAAGCGAACGACACTCACCAAAATTTATGTGAAAAGACATGAAAATACAATTACCATAATCTGGGCACCATGAGCCCCAGCCCCCGTGCCTGTGTGCGAGTGGCATGCAGGTTTGGCTCTTGCAGACGCCAACAGCTGAACGTGATCAGCTGTCCAGTCCTGGAAGACTTTGAAATTTTCCCCAGTTTTGATTGCTCAGCTTTTCTCCTGACTGATCCATGCCCATTTGTCTTCAGCATTGCATCCCGCTCCCCGCTAGCCTGAATTCAATACACAGACGCCTTTCTACCTTCAGGGACCATTCTCTGCCTCGGGCCTTAATCGAGCTCGCACAGCACCTGGCCCCCTGAGCCCCTCCCACAGATGGTGAACCTATGTGAAGGGGGAACCGCATAGTTGTCCTTTCGGGTCCCATGGGTGCAGGGCTGGTGACTCGGAGCTCACCAACGAGTCCCAACGAGGTCACCGAGGTGGTTCAAAAGCTTCAAAATGGCAGAGCCCCGGGAGTGGATGAGATCCGCCTGGAGTTGATAAAGGCTCTTGTGCTGTGTTCGTTGACATGCCTTTACAACATCGGATGGATATGGTTGATATGTTGGGTCAACCACAGTTCCAAAAAAAGTCTCTGTTTAACAGGCCTTCCCAGGCACGACAGAAAAAGATTCACAAATATCAATTACAGATCAGTTGCACTGTAAACATAAATGGTGCCTCTCTGGAAGAAGTGTTTCTGGAAGCTTTTTGCAAATGTCTTCAACGGCATGTCAAGAACAAATTAGAAATTCATGAAGGAACTGCAATTGGATTAATTCATTAAGATACATAATGTATTCGATGTTATTTTTTAAAATTGTTTCGTAGAGTAACCCAGCAGTAACTGTAATAATATTCCAAAAATATAATGATGAACGTGTTATATTACTCCATTACTGCGTAAATATAATACAACTTCTACGTTTGAAATGCGTTACTGCCGACACCGTAATTACTTTTAATTTTATTTCACTTAGCATAAATGGGATTCTTGTTTTGTTATGCAAGCGTCTCTCCAGAGCACATTTTTCAATAAGACACAAAATAATGACAGTCTTTTTTACTCAATATATTTAATTATGAATGTGGTAATGGAAAAACTCTACATTTGTAGGGGCATTGTTTATAAATATAACAATTTAATTTGGGGACCTCCTGCAGTCACAAAAATCTGGTGGGACTTTCTCTAAGCTTGAATGTACGCTGTAGTGCAATCCACATTTGTTTTATTTGAATTTGATACAGTGTGAGTGAAAATAGATAACGCTCAGCAACAAACCTGAATATTTTTCTTTTTCGCTGTCAACATTTAGGTTTTTAAAGGCCATGTAAATGCGCACAAAAACCCAAATATGTTCTTTGTACCACTTTTCCAACCCGAATATTTGGTCATATAAACGCGATTGGATTACCTCCATTGAAATTGGCATTGGGTTGTGTTCCGCGCATGCGCTTGCTCTTTATGCAATAAATCTTGGTCTTTGTAGTCCAAGAAGTACACAGCGTGTATCCAGAAACACATTTATGTTTGTATATGTAATCTGTATGTTGGGCGCGCAACTCGCCGGTAATACACAAGCAGAGGTAAACAATGATGGCTAATCTCAGAGACGCAGCCTAGCAGCACACTTTTGGAGCGAGGAGAAACACTGCTTCATTCCTGTGGTCCGTGACTTAAACACAATGAGTTTTATTGACGGTCGAAAGTATTCAGCGAAAATGACGTCTATTAGCGTCACAACGTCCATGCGTCGCCATTTACATCGGGTTACTCAAATGTGGGATTGGCACACGCACATGTAAATGGATTATTCCGAATGTTTCCGAAATAGAAATTTTGACCTGAATATTGACTGCATCCAAACATAGTGCACTGAATGTAGTTCCATCTTAAAAGCATGATATATTTCCTTCCTCTACTGATGTTTGTGTAGTATGGTATTGACGCGTGAACACAGATGTATATTATAACCTGGACCGCTGATGTTGCCTTTCCCGCTGTAGCGAGTAGTGGAGCCAATGGTGGCTACCTTGCGGTGCCACTGTCTAAACTTGCCTAACTTGAATACATTGTTTTCTCTATGCCGTTTTCACATTATTATTTTGTATCTTTGGCGAAAATGCCTCAGCGTGCGGCAGTGGCGGATGCTGGTCTGTCAAGGAGGGGAGTTCAATTTCGGCCTACATCATAAAATATGTCCGTTTATTTATAAGTGGATTCTAATCCCCGTTCCTTTTCAAGAAAATGATCTGTGACCCTGTCATACCAACAAGGCGTCTTTTTTCAGAGACTTGGTGTCCTACAACTACAGAAACTACAATAAAACCCACCAGAAATAAGATTAATTTGTCGCTAGTCGTTTTCAACAAAGAGCGTGTCGCTCAGAGATGATTAGAAGAAGTCTCGAGTTCAACTCACAACAGAATGAGAATTGAAAAACGCTCCCACGGATACCGACACCACAAGATCGTCGATTGGCTCATTTCGCTGTCAATCAAAAAGAGATTCAGCCTCAGACAGATCATCCAATCATCATGCAGAAAAGCTGAGCGTACGGGCCAACCGATAAACGGCCACTGTCCACAGGCCCCCGGAGACGCTGAGCGTCCGATGGACGGGACAAAACCAGCATTTATCCAATGACTCGTCTCGTTTCAATGCATTGGGACAACCTACACTGAACTCTCTAGACGCCCAGCGTCCGCGCTTCAGACGCTCAGCGTCCACACAGTTTAAAGCACAGTGAAGCTGCGGGAATGAATGAGAAGAGCGTCGTGTCGTAACTAGTAATGAAAAGCTGATTCGGAACAAAAGTTAAACGCATTGTAGTACATATTTAGTCAATGACATATACACAGATGTATTTGATCACTTAGTTTTGGACATTTTAGGGGAAGCTGAGCTTCCCTTGCAGTCTTGGAGCGATCGCCTCTGGTGTGTGGCGTGCGGTTGCCCCAATAAGTCTGGAACAAGCTCGAAATGCACATTTCACGGATAAGAATGAAGTTATAAGTGTCATGATTGTTTGTTACTGCTGTTTGCTGCTGTCAGGTTTGTTTCGGTCATGTTTCTGCTATTGAGTTTTTATTTTCAGTCATGTGTTTTGTTTGATACTTTGGACTTTGTTTTGGACTTAGTTTTCTGTGTTTTATTAAATACAATTCGTCAAGTACACCCTGCTCCTCTCCTGCCTGCTCTTTGGGGTCCACCACCACCACGCAACGTGACAATAAGTTTGCTCTCATAAGGTGAATCTCAGAGTGCTGCTCAAAGATTCATCTGCATCATGCTGTCAAAACCATCAACAATTAATTGAAAGCAAAGTCCATCAAGAAAAAAAAAACATTGCTGTGATTGTAAGCCTAACTTCTGTACGTCACAATTCATGATAATACAGTACTCTGAATGTTATTTGATGAATGCCTTCAGAGAATACTCAGGTGTTTGGAACCAGGTGTCCTCCTGTATTTTATTATTACTGAACTATTTAGTTTTGGGTGGCCCGGTGGTCCCGTGGATAGCATGTCAACCTCACAGTGCAGAGGTCGTGGGTTCAATCCCAGCTCCGGCCTCCCTGTGTGGAGTTTGCATGTTTTCCCTGGGCCTGCGTGGGTTTTCTCCGGGTTCTCCGGTTTCCTCCCACATTCCAAAAACATGCATGGCAGGCTGATTGCAGGCTGAAAATTGTCCCTAGGTGTGAGTGTGAGCGCGCATGGTTGTTGGTCTCTGTAGGCCCTGCGATTGGCTGGCAACCAGTTCAGGGTGTCCCCCGCCTACTGCCCGAAGACGAATGAATACTTCGTTTTGTTGGATGGATGGATGGATGGATGGAGAATTATCCAAATAAACACATTCCCAGACGATGACAGTTTGTACACTCTGCAGATGAACAAAAACAAAGAAACTCAGCATCTTTATGAGGAAGGCCCTTTGTAATAAATATATACATTTATTGTGTTAATGCTCACCTGCCTGCTGGAGGCTTGTGTGGCTGTGGCTTTACTTGGATGAGAGTTAGATTGCAATAACGTATTTCCACTGATTTGCGTGGCTCTCAAGAAGAGATAATGACTTTGGCAGGCACGATGTCATACGTGTGCCAACTTTCTCACAATTGACACTACGTGCTGAAAAGCGTGTTCCAAAAAGCTTGCCAGACTTCTCACTTCCTAAACCTTCTCTGTCTGTTGGAAATATCAAGGATACTTATTTTGTCATCTACTCAGTTCAGTCTCATGAAGTCGTTTCCCAGACAACAAATAATTAAACCCAGCTTTTGTCCGACATTTCACGACGCACAATTTTGATTCGCTCAAACTGTCTCTTTGCATGAATCCAAAGACAGAATACCCCCTCCGATATGTATTCAGCAAAGCCAAAAAATGGGCATGCTGAACGAGACACTGTATGAATTGTAGTGACTTATCCATGCATGAACTGACTGTTGGAAGGCTCGCAGCTAAATTAGGATTTAGGTTGTGCAGGAGAGAGTCAGAGATTAATGGAATTTACCTTGGCCAAAATTAGAGCGGCTCTTTGCTTGCTTTAATTTGCACAACCTTTGGATAAACATATGCAATAGTGAGGAATGTTTGGTTTTTTTTGCTCACAAATTACTGTGATGTTTAAACATCCCCAGATTAAGGAAACCCTTGCAGATAAAATTAATTTCCAGTATATGATAAATCCATTTTGAATCTCATGTTAAGAGCAAAATTAATGGCGGTGCTAATTGTATGCTTGGCTTAGATGCAAAAAATTCACCAACACATAAAATGATCTTGAAACGGTTTGTTGGTAGGTCACATGAGGCTAATTGCTGTGGCTGCAAAATAAAGCCATGCGCTGTGCCTCGGGAGTCAGCTGTTGAATTATCAAATCACAGACAGATGAGGCGGGGAGAGACAGACTGTAGATCGATTTGAGCCATTTTTCACAACAACAGGAAATGAAGGATTGAGGGAAACCAATGCTTAGTGCTGTCAACTGCTTACTCAATCTTCTCTTTGCACGCTGTCAAGTGCATTGTGATGAATATGAACGAACGTTAAAATGGGCGATGAGCTCCCATGCAATCAAAATCCCAAATGTTCCCACTGTTTTTATGCACAACATTAGTCTGTGACATGGTTTAACGTTGACATCTGCACGGTTTGTCATTTTTATACAATAGCCTTTGAAAGGCAAAGGCGTGCAGAAACGAACAGATTTGAATTCGGCAAGAGCACATGCTGAACGGCCATTAGATCGCAGTGCGTCACCATGTTGGTGTACCGATATTTATATATGTATTAAAAATGGCCTTATTCGCACTGCTCAGTCCGCCAGAGTGGTCACGGCACAGCCGCCAGGTCACCGGGGCTCACCACGGAGGTGGAAAAATCGCTTTGCCGTGGCCACCTCAGAGCGCACTGCACAGCAATTCTGCCGATGGCCTGATGAATTTCTGCTGTGCCAACACAACAAAGATAAATCGTGGCCACGTGTTGCCCACATATTGGGACCTAACCAATCAGAGGAAAGCTCTTTTCCATGTCAAATTATGTAGAACATCCTGCTTATTTCCAAATTATATAGCCAATCAAAGCTTACAGAAAATAATGACATTAAAAACAACAAAACAAAAACATAGTGGAAGCTTTAAACGTTGTTCAGAAAACTTCATCAAAAGCATGTTTTGTGCATAATGGCTGCTAAAATATCATACAGCAGATTATTGCTGAAGTGCACACACCTCTCACCTGCAGGGCATTGCACTAAGGTGATTAGGTACGAAGTTTGCCCTAGGAATCCCAAGTGGCCCCTTACACTGTAATTGGATTGTAGTCAAATGTGCTTCACATACGCAGTAGCAGTGGCTGGACGGTGTCTCAGAGAAATCTGGAGATAAGCGCTTCATCTTTTTAGCTCAAGAAGCTCGGAAGGTGTGGCATTTGGCCAGGTCTGTTTTATTAACCCACCAGGGGTCACTGCAGTGTTAAACAGGCCCTCGTCAGTAGGACAAGCACCCAGGCCAAATTATTATGGGCAATCCCGATTGAACGGTGGCCTAATTTGGGTGGTTAACATTCAGTAATCCGTACTTCTTCACTGACGTGCCAACACTACTTATGTACGTACGACTCCCCACGAAGCTCAAATGACTCATCAAATTCAGTTCAATTCAACTACAACTACAAGATACACAAATCATAATTCTCACTAGTAGTGTTTCCTCACTTCAAACCAACCTTTCCGAAACTTTTACATTTTATCCCTGTCAGAGATTGTGGGAGAAAACACTGTAGTCTGTTTTTGCTCATTTGAGCACAATGCAATTAGTTGTCTAAAATCACTACTCTACAGATGACGCTCATAAAGGCCCTGTCACACCTTGACGATTCAGCCAGCGTATGCCGACGTATCAGAATTTCCCTAAAACGCTGGCATACGCTGAATTATCGATTTTTTTTTTCAATTTTGGGCGTATACATAGCGCATTCATAACGGGTTGGACGTATACATAACGTATCAGTAAATTATATAGAACGTTTCGATAACTTATAGATAACTTATTCCAACGAATGCCTAGCGTGTTGCCGGCGTACACAACTTATGCCCAACGATAGTCTAATTTATGCATAGCGTGCAGCAGCGTATTGCCGACGATCACGTGACGTAGTCTATAAAAAGGCTGGCGCTCGACGTTTCAAATCATAACTGCACTAGACATTGCAGTACCAACATCTGTTTGGGGACTATCCCCCCCCCGGTCTAGTTAAAATGGTATAACCCAAGAGGCAAGGTGCGGCTTGCTATCGTTACTGTGAGTTGCTATTCACGCTATTAAAGCAGCAATCAAACGCCATTATGACTTGTGTCATTAATAAACCAAACAACATCAGCGTCATGGCAAAGAAAAGTCTGGGAGCTCATCAAAGGTCTGCAGAGCTCAGCCCATCACAGCCACTGCAGCCTTCGCCAACTACGTGCGTGACAGCCTGGTCAGCATGTCAGCGCAAGTTCGAAAGGCACGGATGTTGGAGAACAGCTAGTAGGTATTCTCGACGTATTTGGACTTATGAGTAACCTACATAACGTGTTTGAACGTGTGCAACGATCGCATAACTTACCTATTACTTATGGCCTGCGTATACGGGACGTATAGCCATACGCTGACATACGTCGAGAAATTTTAAGCATGCTTAAAATTTCTCGACGACCTCGACGTACTTCGACGTATACCAACGTGCTTCAGCGTGCTGTTACGTATACAAAACTTACCCATAACTTATTCGACGTACGCCAGCGTATTTGCCAAATTTTTCCTACGTCGGCATACGCTGGCTAAATCGTCAAGGTGTGACAGGGGCTTAAGTAACAAAGTCAATGACTACTTGGAAACATTGCATTTCTGACACAATTCGCTCCGCTTTGTCTCGTCACTCCTAACCGTACACCCATTTCGAACAGTATTCAAACGTTTAAAATGTTTGTTATGTTATGATTACAGCACGTACAAACCAATAATATTTAATTAAATGCTGGCTAAAAATGTATAGCCGTTGTGCCAATATTTAGTGACCATATTTTCATTGCCAATAGGAATTGACAAACAAAACTGTCAAGACGTACGTTGTTCGTCAAGTTTGACACGGACGTCTTAATTCTATCTGCAGCTAACGCTAGACAATTTGCGCATGTTCTTCGTGTGACTTTACTGATGTGAGAGTGAACCAAACATTATTTACTCACAGCTGCCAAACTTGAGAGGACAGGCGTGGGCGTCCATGGGAAATCCTCCAGTTGCATGGGACATTCGGCTGATATTGTCAGTCTGAGGTGAAATGGAAACAAGAAACATGCAGTGACTCTTTTCACAACAGGCAATGTTTTAATTTTCTTTTTTAATGTAGAAGCACGCCTGATGGTGGCAATAATGGTGCTTCAATTTTCTTCATTTCCATGTTGTACTTGAGATGACAGCCCCGCCACCTGGTGGTCACTTTCTTTTTCTCAGCTTCACCTCGTGAATTGTGTGACTCTGTACCCATTCATAGCTAGTAATAGATCTGCAAAAGGTCCATTTTTCCACTAGAGCAGAAGATGCTTACAATTTTTAGTTTTAGATTCCTCATGATTCTTTTTTTGCAGTATAAACATAGGCTGTAATTAATTCTTATAAGTTATTAAGGTGTTCAGAAGAAGGAGTTCAACAGGATATACAGTAAAATTCCCTGGGATAAAGGCTGAAAGGACACTTTGATCCTCTCCTCATTCATCTATAACTGCTTCAAACAACAAAGTGTATGCAGGAAAAGTGATTAAGATCGCACGACTGTCTGTGTCTTATGTGTTGTGTTGTGTTATTCTGTTATTTTGACTTCAAGATGGTGCCACGAGAGTGGCTGCCTTTCTAGCAGCTCCTATATTTTGTTCTTCTACTTCTTCCTTTCATAACTTTGCTGCTGTGAATTGGGAACTTCTCCATTGCGAGACTAATAAAGGATTTCTTATCTTATATAATCCTGTGCTTTAGATGATAATATAGAGAATTTCAGTGATGCAATGGTTTAAGGTCAGTGAACTTGATTATTCAGTGGAGCACAAAGCAATACCTTAACCTCATTCTAAGGAACCTTATTTTTCCCAGGAGCTTTACACTAATCTGATAACTGTTTTTTCGAAGTTGTGCTGAAATCCACATGGGACATGTTTCTTTCAATGTTATATTATGAGGCAATTGCATTCCACACCAGTGCAAGATTAACCAATTGTATTACTGTGTCTGTTCAAAACAACTCAAGGAGTGTAAAAAGTACAAGGAATGTCTTACTTCATGTATCTTTTTCATGTGCCCTTGATTTTCTGATAGCAGTAATGGTTGAAAGCTTTTTGAAATTGCAAATACATAAATACAATAAATACATAACAACAACAACAATAAGAAGAATAAGAATAAATGTATTTATAATGAGCTTTCCATCAAAGCGCTGCACAGATCACCAAAAACGAATAAAAAACACAACACAACAAAAACATTCCATTCGAAATAAAGAGTAAAAACAACAAAGAAAAATAAAAACAGAGAAACAAGACAAATAAAACGACATCCTTAAAACAGAACAAAAGCTGTCAGATAAATGTAAGAGTAAAAACATGGGTCTTGAGTTTGGTTTTAAAAGACTCAACTGCGCAGTCTTGCCTGGTTTTGAGGGGGAGAGCATTCCATAGCATTGGGACACACGCTTTTTAATAGTTTCCTAACTCTCAAAACAGTGAGATGGCTGCTCCCTTCTGATCACAGAGATGGGAAGGTACAAAGTCAACAATTTTGTTTAAGTACACTGCTGCTAAACCTCTAAAAACCGTGTAGGTTAATAGCAGCAATCTGCTCAAATGTGAACAGGAAAATAACGTAGGGAGGCTAAAACTGTAATGGGGTAGTATGATCATATTTCGATGAGTCGAGCTGCCGCATTTTGGACAAAAGACCTTTGAGACTTTTTTTGAGTTCCATCAAATAAAAGAGCATTGCAACAATCTAATCTAGAAATTACAAAACCTTTGTCTAAAAAATATGCACCTTACATTGTGAGGATTGGTGTGATCTCATTTTCCTAACGTGGTAAAAAAAAAACCCCAGATGTTGCCTCTTTTATATGGGCCTCGAATTAGACAGTTTGAATAAAGGGGTTTGATCAAATAAAACCCCAATGGGGTTTTTCCACCTTATCCTTGCAAGTTGTACAGTCACAAGAGGCAGGGTCAAGGATGGTTAAGATGTTCTAATGATCCAATTCTAATAATTTCAGTCCTTACTCATGATAATCAGGACCTTACGGCAGCTAAAACAAGATGTGAGTGTGTCAACAACAGACCAATTTGCTTTAGTAACTGGCACATAATTGCAAGTCATCAGCGGAACAATGAAATACAAACCCAAATGAGCGCATCATTTGACCCAATGGTGCCAGATAAAATGAAAAAAAAGCGGTGGGCCAAGCAGCGAGCCTTGTGGTACCTCACATTCAACTGGTCACGAAAAAGAAATTACATTGTTAAATACAAATAAATCAATCAATCAATAACATGTATTGAGATCTCTCGGTCAGATAAGAACCCAACCAATTTAGCACCAGTCCTGAGATACCAAAACAGTTCTTGAGCCTGTCCAATAGAATGTGGTGATCAACAGTATCAAAAGCAGCACTAAGATCCCATAATAGAAGAGCAGATGTAGAATCATAATCTAGAAACTATCACATATAACATTCACAGGCCAGACTCTTTGCTAACCACTACTCCAACATTTACAGGGATCATGTCTAAAATATTTTAACAATGAGATAGGCATCTGAAAATTCAAAGGAAAAAAAATATTGAATATTTGTAATTCCAACGAATATGCGCCGTAGTAAGTGCATTTATATTGCTCCATTCCCTTTGCTTTTGCTGTAAACGAGATTGTCGATGGCAGGTCCAAAAATAACCACTGGATGACGCTGTTGTTTCATTCAAAGAATGTCTTCTAACTCCAAAACTCTTTTCAGTTGACCTCTTCTTTTCTAGAACTACTCTTCTATCTAGGGATATTGTTTTTGAATCTATCAATATTGATAAATTATGTGAATTAAGACCCACCTCATAGTGTAAAGCAGGGTGCCATCATCAGTGAGCCTCAGCAGCTTGTTTGGTGTGGTCATGTTGTGAGCAATGGACTTCTTGCCATTGAGGAAGAACGTGTCAGGTGTCCAAATATTGCTGGCCAGCAGGTTGTTCAGGGACAACTTCTCCATCGGCCCTTTGAAGCACAGGCGCTCGTCCTTCCAAGTCTGACGGAAGAACACATCAATGGTGTACTCCTGGGAGGAAACACCAAAGAGAATGAGAAAAATATGACCAACAACATTAGAGACTGTTCTTCCGCTCAGCTTTCTAAAATCCACTCTGACTGACATTGGAAGAGCTCAAACTGAGGAGTGGGCACCCGTGAGGAATATTAGCATGTGAAATATGGACTTTGACCCTTAGTTCCTCCAAAGATTTAAAAGGTCATATATTTCATCAAGCAAACTAACCCTACATTTCACACACTTCATATGAGACACCCATCAAAGGCACAAACCACGCTCTAATTTATCACAAACTCTGGGACACAAAGACGAAACAAGCTAGTTTTTACTGCTTGTATCTGTGTATTCTTGGTCTTGGAAAATGATCCAGACCGTTTCCTGATAACTGGCGCCATACGTTGCGTTAGACTAGATTGTGATGAATACCCATGATGCATCCACACCTCTGTCAATATCACTCTCGTTCATTGGTTCATCAATATCACTCTCGAGCACTTCCTAAAAATGTAATGATAGAAGGCACCTCTTTGTTTTTTTTTTTTAATTTTGCTTCAACACTTGAAGGTTCATAAGAGATTAGCTTATTAAGGTCAAGAGATGAGTTCATTAAGGAAATTAATCATTTGGAACAAGTTGGAGAGGGCCATCAAGATATTAAAGCTTCATCGTGGGAACAGAACCAGAAGGAAGAACTTAACTACAACTCGATGACCTCTATGAAGGACAACTCACCATTTCTGTGTCAGACACTGGGCCAAAGCTTGTGACAAAAATATCTGTCTTGATCTCTGTGACGTTCTCTGTTGAGAGAACATGGAGAAAGCTTCACAACTGGGCCTAAATTTGGAACACGATCGAAGCATTTATTTATTTTATTGTAGAAGAGGAAAAAGATACATTCAAGAAATTATCCAATGCAAATCCAACTGTTTGCTAAGCACTTAGATTAAATAAAAATAATAATAATAAAAAAAGAGTAGGGAGCATGAAAAAAAAAACTGGAAAGAATTACTGCACAAATTAAAGCAGAAGCACTAAAATAAAACAAATACAGTACAAGTTACCATGTCTAAATAAAGACAACACAAAGAAGGCTTAGACAAAACAAAAGTACATTCACAACTTTTGACACATATTACCGTGGATGAAGATGTATTTTACTGTATCTAACAGTCAAACATTATATTTACCCTAGTGCAATGCTTCTTAACCTGGGTTCAATCGAACCCCAGTGGTTCGGTGAATTGGTCTCAGGGGTTCGACGGAGCCTCTACCATGGAGGTTAAGACACATCCGACTCAACATGTCGATTAGTTATGACACGTTCGTTTGGCCATCACTGGCTGCAGATGATCACATTACATTGCTTGCCCAATCAGTGCTGCGGGAAATTTAGTTCGCTCAGTAGTCAACGTGTGACTGTCGTGATAGTACGTAGTGTGATGTTTTTTTAGAATGTTTTAATACATGCTAACTATGTTGAGCAAACAAAACAAAAAAAAAACCCAAAGTGGTCAAATGAATATGTACCACATGGATTCACATGCATCACGGAACGTGATGGGACTCAGCATTCTATCTGTCATGACAAGTTGAACAACTCAAATCTCACACCGGAAAAACAGAAAGAACACTTCTTGAATTATTATTTTTCAGGAATAAAGGGTTTGATGATTGTGCATATGAACTGGTTGGGTTCGGTACATCTAATATAGTTAAGAACCACTGCCCTGGTGTTTGTAATAAGCTGCAACTATTGTATGTATGTATGTATTTATTTGCCACTGCTGATCCTGAATAGCTGAATCTGAATTGAAAGACAATTTATCACAATATGTTACAGTTACAGCCAAGCCCCATTCAATAAAAACATGGCTGAATAGCAATTTCATGATAAGGTGCCTACGATTATAGCAAGTCTTTGCACTTAACAACAACATAAAAAGCCTTTGGGTGTCAATAGAGTCTTCTTTGGGGGTAGGTAACTTCGGTTCCTCGAGAGCCATGGCCTGCCTGTTTTAGATGCCGCCCGACTCCAACACACCTGATTAAATGGTTCATGATGGTTTCAGCCTCGAGAGAGCTTGCTGATGAGCTGATCATTTAAATCGGGTGTGTTGAAGTCGAAGAGATCTAAACAGGCAAGCAATGGCTCTCAAGGAACCAGAGGTCCCTACCCTGTTCCAGTTCAAAAATACGGTCTAATTTTTAAGTATCAACATGGTCATTTCTAGCAACAGAATTTATCAGGATCACAAAATGTAGACTTTTTTTTTTTTACCTGTGAGGTGTTTGACATAAGAATAATGCCATAATAAAATATGGGAAAGTGTATAAAAACCATCCAAATTCCTCCTCAATGCACATCATTTTGTTTGTCATAAGCTCAGATTGCTTGCATGTACAAAGCGGCACTTGTTTTCCAGTGGTGGACTGAGGCCTTGAATGTTTTCTGCCTCTGTATGTACTATCTCGTCAAGGATAGCGATTATTACGAGGATGTGACGGCGAGCTTTTGCCATTCAGTATAAAGCAGCCTCACTTTATATAGAGCCATCTTGACAGTGCATGTATTCATATATGCACGATGTATAAAATAACTACACGGGGACAAAGAATAACAACGCACATTAAGACATCAATGTGTTGTTAGCTTCAGGTTAGTGAAAATTAAAAGCTTTCAGTTCCTCACAAAGAAGGAAAAAAAAAATCTATAAAAGGCAGCGTGTGTCAAATCTTTTGCTCCTGTTGTCAAGGCAAACATTGTGACGACAACACTCAGGTTGTGCTTGCAGCGAGTGACGCAAGCATTCACCCACCAGTGCTTTGCATTTCCCCAAAATGACAAGTGAAAATGTCAACAGGCTCTCAGAAGTGCCAAGAGAGAATTTCGGCTATACAGTGGAATTCAAATGACATAGACAGACAGACAGGCGGACGGACGGACGGACGGACGGAGGGACAGGCGCACAGAATGCAGAAATGTACAGATGGATGGATGGATGGATGGATGGATGGATGGATGGATGGATGGATGGATGGATGGATGGATGGATAGATAGATAGATAGATAGATAGATAGATAGATAGATAGATAGATAGATAGATAGATAGATAGATAGATAGATAGATAGATAGATAGATAGATAGATAGATAGATAGATAGATAGATAGACGACTGCTCCAACCTCCAAGGCCAGGCCGCAGCCTGTTGTCATAACCATCAAGGAGCCCATCCAGGATCCTGGTGAACACTGTGCTGTTGTCGCTGGCGGCCGCCTGCTTTTGAGCCCCCGGGAAGGATTGACAGTCTCTGCGAGGGGAGAGTTGTGGTCAAACACCTGTCAGTTAACCACCTTATGTTAGTTAAAGTGCGGGCGTGTCAAATGTTGTGTGGTTAAACGTGATCCACTGCCTGGCCAACAGATATGTTGAATTATTAAGCACATGCATTGCCTGTAACCACGAGTTGGGACAATTTCAGCTTCAGCTTGTAAAATCATTTTCCCAAAATCTATTTCTAAAGTATCTTTCATCAAATTCAGAAGACTGAATGCTCCTTTAGGGTGACACTAATTTGGGACGACATGAAAAATAATGTAGAACAGTTACTTATGCACAATTGAAAGCATGCTCCTGAGTCATACTTGAAGATGTTTGATGAGCCACTGATGAGATTGGACTATTCTGTTGATTTACTGACAGCACGGCCAAGGATCCTTGTGCACTTAAGGCAGGGTGTAACAGTGCGCCGCGGATATGTCATCAATCAGTAAGAAGGAGGCAGAGCTGAAAGGAAAACTCAGCGAATTGTCCTCTGACATCCAAGCGCTTCCTTTATCAAATTAGTTTGATAATACACCTAAATTCCTTACAGTTGATATTGCTTTTGGAAATCTATACTTAGTCGCAGTCGCTCCAGTGGGTGTAAGGATGCTTATTCGGGCGTGATGCATTCAAGTTAAAGTTTAGTTTACCCATTGTGGCATCCACTCAGAAGGAGAGTAAGTCGAAGCCACGCCATGCAGGCTGACATCCTGCTCACTTCCTTTGCTGCTGGAACATGCACAAACAACAACACATGAAACCGCACCACAAAAATCAACATTTTGCCCAACACGTCTTGTAAACTCAGGTGAGACTCGCCAACTTGATAAACTGTTTCCCCCCTCAAAGGAATCACTTATCAAACCTGTTCTCAGTGAGGCTGCAACTCTTTCACGTCTCGCCACACTTGGCGGGCATCATGCACCAACGGGAAATCATTTAAATCGCAGCACGGTAACACATCCAGCACAAAATTCACTCCAGGGTCACCACACTCTCTCTGCTTGAAGCCATGCATCTCCGTGCCCCTACACTCTCTTCGTTCGCGACCTCCTCAAAATCCTCACCTCCATTTGACAGCAGCTCCAATTTTAGAGAGACGGAGAGCAAAAATACCTGAATGCTGCTCCATCCTTCACAGTTGTTTGGGCTGTTCAGTCCCTCTCCCCGAGGAGGGATGAAGATCTTTTGCACCGGTCCAGTCTTGTCGCTTGTCCCCTTTTCGTCTGTTGGCACACTGCCTCCCTCGCTCCCTCTCTCTCTCCGCTCCTTCCTTTCGGTACTTGTCAGACGTGGTTGGGGTAATATGTTACATCTCTCTCGTGTGAGGTCGCACTCCTTACTCCTTGCTGCGCACGGCGTCTGCTCACAAGGCGCTGCCTCAGCTGCACTCCAGCGCTACTTCTCTGAGAACATCGAAGTGACTCCACTCTAGTCGCTGCCGTTCGGTATGACGCCGACTGGTGGTGGGGAAGAAATAAAAGTGCTGCAATGGAAGTCAATCATTTGCTCACAAATGCTTCTTCCCATTGGTTGGAAAGGACGCAAAGGAAGGAAAGAGGGGGGTCACATAGTCACAAGACTTTGTTCAAAACCTTCAAACGCAATGCTCTACTTAGCCTAATGTAATTAGTTAGAGCATCTATTCCTTCAAAATTAAACTGTTTTATTTTGACATTAAAAACAGGTTAAATAATCTTCTGATGACGGGCCAGCAAGTATGACAACAACCCAAGATATAAAGTACAATCTACTGTAGTAGCTACAAAAACAGACAGGCAGTATCAGTTGAATGATTTATCCAATAGCTTAATTATTTATTTCAGCATCTTAGCTTTAAAACATAACATATATCGTCTAATATTTAAAGTTAAAACACTTGTTCTTCTTCTGCTCCTCGCAAAAACCTGAACGTACGCAAGAAAATGATGACATTTAATTTGTATAAATTTAATAATTAAAAATTCCAATGTTAAACGTTATGTGGAAACGATTTCATGAATGTGGATTCCATTTAGTGGTATACTGGTAGAAGGCTTAATTTTGCTCGACTAATTAAACCAAATTTTTGTGAGTATTTTCTGTATGGTGTTAGAGCTTCCGAGAAAAAAGTCCATCACCACCTCTGGGTAAATAGGCTATTTCTCAGCAAACTCATCCTGATGGTTGCCATAAGAGGGTAGCCGTGTTCCATGATTCGTTGAGTTTGGTGTTTGAAATGTATCCTCCTGCCGTTCACCTTCATAAGTTACGTTCGAGGAGAAATGAACACTGAAACGGAGCTACAGAACCACGCGACTGTTTCCTCTGGGGAGGCTGATTTCAGCACCGCGTGGGCAGTGGAGAGCTCCACTGGAGTGACCATTGATCGGGGAGAGAGAAGGAAAGCACAGGGGGGGGGGGGGGGCACGGAGGCATTTTCCTTTTCTTTTTTTTTGTAGATGCAAGGGAAAAATCATTTTTATATTTGTCCTGCACACTGTACTTGTTCCAGTGTTTTAGACTTAAAGACGTCTACACGAAGAGAACGATTAAAACAACAAGAGCTGTCCAGAACACAAAAAAATGCAAAGAGTAAAAAATGATACGCGGCATCTTCCCAACAGATGTTTAATTGATCCAGACAATAAATTGAAAAGCTTCACTACACCTCCTTAATTCGTGTGCGTGAACTGTCTTTTTCAGGAATGCCGTTGACGGAAATAAGAAGTTGTTCGCCATCTATGACACAAGCAGGTAAGCAGGTCCATATACCACATCCACTACACTTCTCCCAAACCACCCGGTCTGGGTATCGGAATTCTCCAGTTCACACCATAAATAATTGATGGTATAGGCTAAAGCCAACATAATGAAACAACCCAGGCAACAAACATTTGCCGATCAATCACAAGTGACGATCAAATAGGTTGATTAATGTAGCCAGAACCTCCTAACCAGGATTGTGTTTGACTCCTACCATTTTTTGAGGCGATAAAGGGGAGGGTGCTTTGCAGATGGCGTTAGGAACGCTGTAAAAAGTGTCAAGGAGGAAAGGGGGGGGGGGCACTGTTCTCCATCTCCACAGAAGACGTGCTGAAGCCAAAATAAAACGAATGTGAGTGAAGTTGGTAAGATTTATCACTAAATAAAACAAACTAGTCGAAGATGTCATCAGGTTTATCACATTCACCCAACATCAAGAATTAAACGCATTCTTTCAAAAACTTACTTTGGACGTAACGGCTGGAGAAAAAAAACAGCAAACGGAAAAGGTTTTGTGAGGAAACAACTAGTGTGGCTCTCATGCTGAATAGCAGGAACGCCCCTGTTAGTGCTAGTGGTGGGCATTTCTTGCAGCGTGCAAATGTTGGTTAGGCTCCGTCTCTCATTTGAACGAGGCGAGTGCCTTCCCCGCCGCCAGCATCTTCAGCAGCAACGGCGGCAGCGGCTTTCTCGTCCACCCTCCTCATCAATATGCGCTCAAGCTGAATGCTCAATGCTCCTCCACAGTCTGACCAGAGAACCAGTGTTGGACGGGGAAACGATGTCGGCTCATATTTCCTAATTGAACTGTCGGCTCAAAGCGCGCTCCCCTCTTTCTCCAGCCGACTTTTCTCTTCTCATGGCTAATCAATGGATTTGACTGTGATTTGAAAGAGTGTTGGTGATCGAGGAGATTCTGGTATTTCGCCACCGCCGCCGCTGTTGCTGTCGTGTGTGTTTGCAAACATGTTGCCTTTGCGCAAGGCTCGCCAATTACGCCTCTTGTCCGCACTGGTGGTCGGGTCCATAGTGTGTTGCGCCAAAAGGTGAGCTTTTACGCCGTGTCGCTAAGTCAAGGTTACTGGTCAGGTTTGCGCGACGCACGAGTCACGGCGAGAATCTTTTGTCGTTTCAGTGTCAACGAGCCCGGTAACATGTCATTCGTGAAGGAGACGGTGGATAAACTCCTGAAAGGGTACGATATTCGACTGAGGCCAGACTTTGGAGGTATTCGCCCACCGCACCATCAGATTGATTTTTTTTTTACTTTAATTGAGTGTGTTTTGGTCAGGTGTGGAGGTGTCGGCCTACGTGCATAATAACGAGCTATTTAACCTCTTCCAGGGGCACCGGTAGCAGTCGGGATGAGCATAGACGTGGCCAGCATAGATATGGTGTCTGAAGTCAACATGGTGAGTGGATTTACATCCTAAATGCTGCTTGCTTGTGTTGACACGAAACAATGCTCCTCGCCTTGCCTGCTCTGAAACACAAATGCATCGGCGCTCGTAATTACAAATGTAGCCGGTAGTGGTGACGGGTGCCAGTGTAAATCAAGGATTGCCTTTCAGCCCATTATGCTGTGCGACGTGTAGCAGATTGGATGGTTTTCTTGGCCTGAACATTTGAATGCCTGCACTCACACTCTCGCAATACATCATTCTCCCTTCAGTATCGGCCCCAGGAACAAAAGGTTCAAACTTAAGATCTGCGAGCCAATTCTGACGATAATGCAATTGCTGGGGATGGAGATTTTTATCCCACATAAGTGTGGACATGTTATATTGGAGGTTGAAGGGTTGATGAGGGTCGAGACTTTGGTTTATCACTGGTGTGGTTCGGGGCTGTCTTTTGGAACATTGGCAGACACTCGAGCTTTCCAGCTTAGGAAGATTCGCTTTTGTTCTGCAAAGGTACAACCAAAGTGATGTCCAGCAGAGTAGTCTTAATTTACGTCCAAAATAAACATTTTATTCGATGGGAAAATAGTGCGACATGGAGCATATAAATCTTACTAAGGCGTAGAAAAAAAAGTAGTGTGTTTCCGGTAACCCGACCGACCGAGAATTTCTACCTCGAAAAAAAACTTTACTGTCGGCATTTTTTTTCAAACCCTCTACATTTTTGTGTAATAATAATAATAATAATAATAATAATAATAATAATAATAATAATAGTACATTTCATTTATAAGCGCCTTTCAAAACACTCAAGGACGCTTTACAAGCAAAACAAGAACAATAAAACCACAGACAAAATTATAAATAATAAAAGGAAAGATGAATTTAGAGCGTTTACATCGGTGCAAACTCTCGCGATATTCGTCGGCTAGCCCAACGGCTTCATTAAAGGTCTCGAAGGATTCCAACCAGCGGGGCCACGGGACAGGCGGCTCGCCAGGCAGGGCGAGGAACGGAGGAAGAGGCGAGAGTGGAAGCTCCATCTTCGTTGCCATTGTTGTGTTTAATAAAACGCGGGGAGTCTGGCTCTGTGCTCACTGCCGTTTATTGTCAGGAGTCACCTTTTCATATGAACACTTTTACGGCCGTGACGTCACGCCGTCGTAAACTGACCCTGTGGCTGTGGTTATAACATGCCACAAATAATAATAATAATAATAATACATTTCATTTATAAGCGCCTTTCAAAACACTCAAGGACGCTTTACAATCAAAACAAGAACAATAAAACCACAGACAAAATTATAAATAATAATAGGAAAGATGAATTTAGGGCGTTCACATCGGTGCAAACTCTCGCGATATTCACGTTGAGCGTGCGCGTGGTTTGCCCTGTCGTCTGTCAACAACATTGAATCATGGCGGCGGCCACGACCTCCGACAACAGTTTAAACCCCGTTTTGTATGTCGCAGTCGCATGCTCGCACCATAATATTAGGAAAATAGCATCCACTGATGTATCGAAAAGATTCAGCGAACTATTTGACGAACACCACGGGCCGTCTGGGACGCGGGACGCAGAGGTAACGAGATGGCTGTAACACCCAGCCGGGGGGCACCCAACTCTCTCGCCGCCTTTGGCGGGGAGCGGGGGTTTCAATAATAATAAAAATGTCTCCTTGTTTTATGTTTTATGGATATTTTGTTTACATTTTTGATGGGGGCAAAAAAAAAAAAGATTTAAAAAAAAAACGTCCGACCTACCGACCCTGTGCTGAAATTTCATGTTACCGGAAACACACTACTTATTTTTCTACGCCTAACCTTTGCAATGAGTAGCCAGCGGAAGGCTATAGCTGACACTTGGGGCTGCTTGTTAACCTCTTGAGCGAGAGTTAACAGTGTATAGGAGCATGCTCTCAGGAGACCTACTCAGCTGACAGCTATCAGACAATTCCGACTGGCTGCACTAATGAGGTGCTGCTTGTCTGTGCTGAGACGTTTATTGTACGTACTTTTCTTCTTCTTGAACATTTGAGGCTGCTCTGAAAACAAACAATGACCTAAATTGCATCAGATATATGATTGCTCCATCTCGCACCGTCTCGCCCCTTTGACTGGTTTTGCAGAGTCCTTGTGTGAATTGAAAGACTTAAGCAAGTATATCTGGTTCAGGTCCAGCTATAAAAAAATGACATGCAATAAGTAAGCTCTGATCAATACTAATGACTCGATGATTACTTCACCTGGCTTGGACCTTTCAACCATTTACCCCATTAGCAAGCCCTGCATCCAGTGAGATTACATTTATGTGCCGCTAAATTCTTCTGATAAATAGTGTTTCTGGGATTTCTGAGCGGATTAGACTCAGTCAGTATCTCACTATACCTCACTGGGATCCAAAACCATGATTACAGAGTTCTCGCTTCTGATGTAAAAGAATTTGTACAGGAAATTATTGGGCTGAACGGGACATGTGAATGTTTTGCTTACTTTAGAGGTGTAATAACACAATTTGGCCTCATTATTATTTCGGAGTTAATTCAGTACTATAATTTATTGCAATACTTATTTTTGAATTACATGCATGTCATTTTCACATTCCCTCTTGACCCAATCAAAAAATCATGGCCTTGCCATTAAATTGGGTGAGGGTTCTTTCGAGCAAAAGAAATAACGACTGTGATACTGTCATGCTTTATCCAGCCAGCAGCACGGTCACAGCTCTCATTCACTTCCCTGGAGTAAAAACCCTTTCAAAATGGCCTCTTTCCTGACTTTGCTTGTGTACAATTCACGCCGCTAAATCCACTTCACCATCCAAACAGAGAGGCCCGCGGGCACTCTTCACAAACTGATTCTTGAAGTTCAGCAATTGCCAAAACATGTACTGCCTGCTGCGTAAAAGACAAACAAAAAAGGCAGACGATAAAAACAAAACCAGAGAATTTCAATGTAAAATATTTCCACTGAAACATTTGCCAATAAGTGTATTAATTCACTCTTACAGGTATGCAAATGCACACACACAAAAAAAAACATCCATGAAACAAAATGGTTTTAGTGTCTTGTGGATGAACAAATAAAAAAGTGTGGATGAAAAGTGCTCAACCTCGAAAAAATTAATTCTAGTTGATTCATTCCTCCTGTTCATATGGTACCACTCCACAATTAGGCTTTATCAAATATTCTGCCTTTAAAAAAGGTAATTAGATCACTTTTGATTGGCGTCGTTAGAGAAGCATGAATATCCTGGAGGTGGGAATATGAGAGCTGTTTCTAATATTTGGACTACCTTGTTTTGCTACACAGTAAGGGAGTCATGCACGGTGAACTACACCTACGATACAACCGCATAAAGAAAACAACAAATACCTGTTTGACAAAAGAGCAAAATCGTGCACCTTCAACACGAGCCACAGCTGCACAGTTCAACTTCGGCCTTTTATGTGGAGTTTGCATTTTCTCTTTGTGCTGGTGTGGGTTGTCTCCAGGTACGCCGGCTTCCTCCCACAAGGCAAAAGGTTTTAGTACACTCTGACTCTACTGCAAAGCAGAGGATAATGATAAGATAATTCCACTCAGTTTTACAGAGGATTCATTCGGCAACATATTAATTCTTACTCTGGTTGGAATTTGCCCCAGTGGAAAACTGAACTGCATTTTACCGAATTTTCTAATCTTTGGCCTATATATTTTTGCTTAATAGGAACGTCAAAATCATAGATGCAGTTCTCAGCGTGAAGTCACTTTTGATAAAGCTGATTTGGATCTCGTTGGAGCTTTCCTAATGAAGTGCGTGGCCAGTGAGCGTGCTGTATATTCTGTCAACATTTTCCTTCTTTTCAATTCTGCCCTATGTTGATTAAATGAACTGCAGATCGAATCAAGTCTGGCAGAAAATCCTGAGTGTAAGAAATATGGGAGGAGAGAGGAAGAGGGAGGGAGAGAGTGAGCTGTGAGCTGTAAATATTTATTGAAACAGAAAACAGCACAGTGAGAGCATCTGGCGCAGCAGGTACGCCGATGTTGCTTTATCGCTGCCCTTTAAATGGGGGTACAAGCTCCTCATCCAGCAGATGTGAAGAAGGATGAGGCGCACTAATTACCTCGGAAATTTGTTTGGGGTGTCACTGGGGGCAGGTGGGGACAGGATCAGAGCCAGGCAAAATAAATTGGAGGAACCTGATGAGCTAGGCAGTGATCACGGTAAGCAAATGAAAATGCGACCTGAAAACCGTCCGTCACTCTTTTGAATAACACTTATGTATCCTCAAGTGTTCATAAGAAATATCTTATTTTTTCTTTGAGAAGCAACTTTGCACATAATAGACTCAATTCGAGGAGCAAATTAGTAATTTTGGGCGCTGTTTTCTTTGCAGGTTAATCACAGGCACCTGAAGCAAGGGTTTATCAAACAATAAAACAGGGGGGCAGACTAGAAGGCTGCAGGAATCAAATACTTCAGTATATGGGTATCCTGCTGGAAATCTTATAGATTAATGGTGAATTCGGATTAAATATATTCTCACTCCCGACATTTCAGTTCAAAATAAACAACTGGCTGGTTTCCTTTTGTATATGATCAAAAGCTATTATTAGCAGCAAACTATATATTATTCTCTATTATTGTACCATAAATTTAAGGAATTGAACAAAATAAAGGCTTCAACAGCCTTTGTGCAATGCCAGTTGAGCAGCTAGCATTTTATCTGACAACATAAGACAGAAGGTTTCCATACCTTTCCCTATTTATCAACTTAGTTCTAATTTAAATATAATGATAAATTAGAACTAAGTTGATAAATAGGGAAAGGTATGGAAATATCCATTATGAATACAAGAAAAAATTGACACAAGAGTGCCAGGGTGTGTATATATAAATCCGATACACACCAAAAGTAGTAAAAATATCATGGCTAAGGGTAAAGCATGAGCCTTAATAGAGACTTCTATCTTCTTATTCACTTTCTCTTCTGATTGATATAAAAACTATTTATTAGATATAAACACATAACACGGGGTAGGACTAGATAAGTTCTTTACTTCTTCCTATTCCCTTGAACATAATTGTTTTAATGATGACTGTGCTGAATGATGACTGATTTCTCTTACCTTATTATTACTGTATATGTTTTATGTTATGTTCAAATAAAACCAAACCAAACCAAACCAAGGTTGATGGCTGTCTGTTGATGAATTGAGACCAGGGACCTCGGAATCACACAAATACACTTACCGGTAATACAAGTTTTGGAAGGGTTCAAACTACAATGAAGACACTTTGAAAGGAAACAGCTAAAATGGAAAGCTATCTTGAATATCAGAGGGATGAAATCCAGATCCAGAAAGTAGAACCCTGCCGCAGTTTGGCTTTTGCCACAGGTACGTTTACTCAACTAGCAGGTAAACAAGCTAGCTCATTTGTCTCCCTGTTGAGTCAAAACCTCTGTAGCTAAAGCCAAATTGTGGCAGCAGGTTTACTTTCCTGAATTTGATACCTTTATTAAATATTGATTGTTCTCAGTGTGGCGGCCCGGTAGTCCAGTGGTTAGCACGTCAACTTCACAGTGCGGAGGTCAGGTTCGATTCCAGCTCCGGCCTCCTGTGTGGAGTTTGCATGTTCTCCCGGGCCTGCGTGGGTTTTCTCTGGGTACTCGGTTTTCTCCCACATTCCAAAAACATGCATGGCAGGCTGATTGAACACTCTAAATTGTCCCTGGGTGTGATTGTGAGCGCAGATAGTTGCTTGTCTATGTGCCCTGCGATTGGCTGGCAACCGATTCAGGGTGTCTCCCGCCTACTGCCCGAAGACAGCTGGGATAGGCTCCAGCGACCCTAGTGAGGATGAAGCGGTTCGGAAAATGAATGAATGAATAAATGAATGTTCTCAGTGTGTTTAGGTGATTCACTTGTTAGATAATAATCCTCAAGAAGGATTTTAAGGAATTTCTCTAGCTCAGGAAAGAGGAGAATGTTCTCAAATTAGCACTTTTTGGTTAGCAAAAAACAATATTATAAACATGTTGTGGTATTAATTATTAGTAGGCTAACTAAAGCTGTCAAATAATTGTAACTGATTTCAAAAGATGGCTATGTGATCTAAATTACTTAACTCACCTTTAGTCAAAATGTTACTAAAATGTGTCGGTTTTAGTTACCCCGGGTGCCAAATGACTAGCTACGACCTGCGCCAAGCCAGTGACGTCGCAAGCCTTCTGTTGGCGAAAACAAGAAAACTGATCATTATCAATGTTGCGCGTCATGGGGTTACCCCATATTCCTCTTGAGCACAAATCTCAAAATACTTTTCTTTTTTGAGGATCAGCTGTGCCAATCAATGACTTCATTTTGAGAAGCAACTTCCTAATTTTAAGGAGCCTTTTTTGCAGGTCGACCACAAGGACCTGAAGTGAGGTTTTTGTTACAGGTTTTTTTTCTCAGTTGCTTTGGTATGTTTCTCATATCGAATTGAATTTCTCAAAACAAGTTCAATTTTTCTATCATTGTGTCACTTGTGCACATAAAGCATTTTTTTAACAAGTTGCAAATATATTTGAGATTAGAAATTGTAAAGATGAACGTCATAGCACTGTCTTTGGTTAATGTGTGAAATAAATGTACACACTCCAACTGTAATGTCTAGGATTTTCTGGAGGAAGTTATCAAAGCTTCTGATCCCATCACATGTACTAGCTCCCGTTTTAGGGGAAATTAACTAACAGACCCTCATGTGGGCAAACGGTCAGCACCAAGTTACACTAACAGGATGAACAAGCAAGTCATCCCACGGCTGCATGTGGGCGAAAGAGAGCAATTCATTGTGGAGGGCTGAAAACATCTCTCTTTCGCCAAATGTTCATGCTGACATTTTTCCTTTTTTCCGACTAGTTAGTTGGTTTTCTCACACCATGATTCTTTTTGTTTGTTTTACCTCTGTTTGGTGTGTTGGGCTTTTCTGGCATCAGCTTCATTTGGTTACAATATATCAGCTCATACAGTCAGCAAGTTAACCATTGTATGCCCACCAGTGTAGGCCCTAACTGTGTCACCATCATTATCCTACTGTATATAGGTCTCACAGATCTTTTCTCTACAGTGTGGCTTAATATACCCGCATGTCTTTCATCCAGCATCCTACTTCCAGACTGATGGGATGTAATTGGCCTCAAGAGGCCAAATGCTGTTGGATAAAGTGACGGCTGCAAATTTAAAATAGGTGAAAGCTACCTGCTGATCCCAATGTACTGAAGGATGATGTTCCAGTGGTGTTTTTACAGGGATGAAGAATTTAAGAATTGCTAAGAAAACCATCCCAAGGTTCTATTTAAAAAATGTGACCAAAATGAAAAGAATGACTCTGTAAACACTCTCAATACTTCTTTCTCGACAGCTTATCCTCATTTGGGTGGCAGGTGTGCTGGACAAGGGTTATCAATGTGGTGCTTACGGGCACAAGGTAGTCCCCAAGGACCATGTGGGAAACCCTCTGGCCTTTTATGGAAATAGCGCGCCAATGATGGGGCATTATGTTTTTTTAGGAATGTTGTCGAAGTCATCATTTGAAATTGTGTACAGTGTATGGGTGCGCGGAATAGCTAGTATATATCTGAGGTATGAATTGGCCCCAAGGTGAAGATTAGGACCCTACAGGCCAATTGTAATAATTCATTTTCATTATGTCGTTGTATCTCTGCTCAGTGTGACAGAAATGACATAAATATATGGCCCACCCTAAAGAGAAAGTAGAAAAAAGACCTTCATGAAAAACTCGTTATGCACACATGAGCTTGGTGTTTTTCACTTTTCATATTGGGGAATGCTTGTTGCACACTACTTTGGAAAGCTAAAGTTACGAAATATAACATGGAGGCAACAGTTCGCTTTGCATCCGGTGTCTACATAGCATCAGCGAAAAAGCTGCAATGTTCAAATGCAGCTTTTTACCCTCATCATGATTTGAAAGCATTATTGTCAGAGAGGTACGGCAAGTAGTAAGTAAGGAGAATGACAATGAAGCCATGCTAATTGCTTACTCTCCGCTGTAACACAGTTCCAGCAAGACCCAGCAAGACTACAAGTGTGCTGTCTCACACAAACATTCATTTCAGTGTTTTGCGACTGCATTTAGACATAAATAGAAATGCAGTTGCAGTTACAGCGAGAGTAAGCAATTAAATGCCAGGCTACTTAATGAGTGATTGGATATATATATATATATATATATATATATATATATATATATATATATATATATATATATATATATATATATATATATATATATATATATATATATATATATATTTTTTTTTTTTTTTTAATCCTCATCTCACCCCTCGGGTGGTGTCAGTCCCCATTCAGCTCGGGTCCTCTACCAGAGCCCAGGAAGCTTGAGGGTTCTGCGCAGTATCCTTGCTGTTCCCAGCACTGCACATTTCTGGACTGAGATGCCCGATGTTGTTCCCGGGATGTGTTGCAACCACTCATCTAGTTTGGGGTCACTGCCCCTAGTGCTCCGACCACCTCAGGCATGACTGCCACCTTTACCTTACAGGCTCTCTCAGCTCCTCTCTGAGCCCTTGGTATTTCTCGAGTTTCTCGTGTTACTTCTTTCTGATGTTTCCATCACTTGGGACCGCTACATCCACTACAACGGCTTTCCTCTGCCCTTGATCTATGATCACGATATCCGGTTGGTTCGCCGTTACCATCTTGTCAGTCTGGATCTGGAAGTTCCACAGGATTTTCGCTCGGTCATTCTCCACCACCTTCGGAGTGTTTCCCATTTGACTTTGGGGTTTCCAGTCCATACTCGGCACAGATGTTTGGTAGACTATGCCAGCCACCTGGTTATGGCGTTCCATGTAGGCTTTCCTGCCAGCATCTTACACCCTGCAGTTATGTGTTGGATCATCTCGGGTGCCTCTTTGCACAACCTACACCTTGGGTCTTGTCTGGTGTGGTATATCTGGGCCTCAATGGCTCTGGTGCCATAATATATATATATATATATTAGAGCTGTCAGTTTAGCGCGTTTTTATCAGCATTAATTTAAATGAATTTTATCGGGATCAAAATGTTTCTCTCGAGATTAACGGCAGAGCGTCACAGCGGATGTTACGTTGCTCTATAAATAAACCAGAAACAAAACATCTAGCGCTGCACAGGTCCACATACGTTTGTTTAAATACTTAATAGTTTATGAATGGAAAGTTTACTTTAAAAAGTTGCCAGATTGTTCCACTGACAAGACCAAAGTTACCTGTATGTTTTGCAGTAAGTAAACCGAGCTATCATCATAGGACGTCGAGTCTGAAATACGACTTAATGGCCAAGCACACAGCTGACGTGCGTACTCCGCCCCCTCGTCTCAGACAGACAGCTATGGATCATTTCAAAGCGAAGAAAATGGATGACACGACGAACAAATTTGCTGAAGCCATAGCTAAATATATGGCTACTGCATGCAAGCCTGTCAACATTGTCCACAGCTCCACTCAAGCTGAAATAATTCGCATTGCATTGAGCGACTCCTGTTGGATTGACCTGGCGCTTTAAGAGGCGGGGCTGCCACTGACAGGTGACCATTCGCGCGATGTATAAATAGCGTTTTGTTTCGTGAGTGAATACACTCGCTTCGTCGTCGGCATGGCTCAATGTTAAGCTACGCGTGTGCTTCTTATCAAGTCAGATGTGTAAAGTTAGCTTTGCAATCTGACATTTAAATGAAGTAAATTGCGTTGCAGCTGGGGTTAATCATGCCGGCGCTCCACTTCCGGGATTGACTACTGGGACTTGTAGTTCTTTTTCGATTCTACTTGATATGTTTGTGTTGTATGGTTTCTTACGTTTAAAACAATGAATAATGATGAGCGATCATGATACAAAGTGAAATCAGGGTTGATTACATTATTTATTAAACGTATTGTTAAATAAAGGTATTAATTAATGTCAATTATATACATATTTACATTGTGATGCAGAAAGATAGATATATTAATTTTTACTGCATTTATGTGTTGTTTAGGTTATTACCTGCTTCTGATACTTCTGTTACAACTACTACTACTACTACTACTGCTGCAAAGTGCTCCAATAAATGATCCAAAAGTACAGAACGAGAGATCCTTCCATGCTGACCGACAATCCCTATTCGGGGGCCGTGAAAAACGGAATTAAATGAACAACTCCACTACGGATTGCCAGCGAGCCTCCATTACAAGCATCCGAAATGATGTCGACACAAAACCATAGAGAGACTTCCGAGCAAGAAGGACCAACAGAATCAGCATAGCCTGACTGCTGTGTTCAAAGCAAATTTGAGAAAAACGAAGTATGCAACCATTGCTTAAATCCATTATAGGCTGAGTACTAGTTTACCTTAGATGTGCACTTTATAATGTTATATTGTGCTGTTTTGATTCCATAAAAAGAGCTGTTCAAGCAGCTGTTGTGTGACAAAATCTTTTTTTCACTGTTGTTGATGAACAGTAATATTGTGTGAGAGATAATGTGTGAATAACTGCTCCAAGTGAAAATTCATTCATTCATTCATCTTCTGAACCGCTTGATCCTCACTAGGGTCGCGGGGGGTGCTGGAGCCTATCCCAGCTGTCTCTGGGCAGTAGGCGGGGGACACCCTGAATCGGTTGCCAGCCAATCGCAGGGCACACAGAGACGAACAACCATCCACGCCCACACTCATACCTAGGGACAATTTAGAGTGCTCAATCAGCCTACCATGCACGTCTTTGGAATGTGGGAGGAAACCGGAGCACCCGGAGAAAACCCACGCAAGCCCGGGGAGAACATGCAAACTCCACACAGGGAGGCCGGAGCTGGAACCTCTGCACTGTGAAGTCGACGTGCTAACCACTGGACTACCGGGCGCCCCAAGTGAAAATGTTCATGTAAAATTGAAAATCGAAATTATTTCAGTAAATATTTGCATTTTGCACATAGAAAACTGATTCATGATTCCATGTTGATGAGAGCATTAAAATGGGGGAAAATAGGACAAAAAATATAAAAGGAAATTCAGAAACGATAAAAAAATGCGTGAGTAATCATGATTAATTTTTAGTTAATTTGAGTTAATTATGACAGTTGAGTTTTTAATTAGATTAAATATTTTAATCGTTTGACAGCTCTAATATATATATATATATATATATATATATATATATATATATATATATATATATATATATATATATATATATATATATATATAGCGTCAAGAAGGATACACAGCCACCCAAAACCCTTAAATGAAGTAGTCAGAACTTCACCGCATATGTCAGGTTTGTCCAATTTGACACTCAGGAATAAAACACAAGGAGGAGACAGGAGACTCAATTCTGGTACCAGGAGGAGCGAGGAGAAGCGTTAGGTTTCAGTTCTCGGCACGTCACCCCTAACGATCTCCTCCTTCACCACCTTATTTATTGGGAAATCTACTACATGGGTGTGTCCAACCTAAAGGGTGGGGGCTGTTGGAGACACACTGAACTTGTTTGACTATGTGTGTGTATGTGAGTGTAAATTACGTACATGTGTGCCATTGTTACAAAAACATCCCGTTGCAGCTGGTGTTGATGGCTCCATCCACAGTTGAACCTTGCTTCAGTTTATCTGAATCCCAACAATCTCATTCCAACCACGTCCTCGAAAGGGTGGTTGCGTTCCTGAAATAAGTTTAGTCTGTAAAACTTATCTCATTCCAACCACGTCCTCGAAAGGGTGGTTGCGTTCCTAAAATTCTCCATAACCTTTCACACAGTGCACTAAGCATTCATAAGTATATAGGTGAGCATATAATGAATAAAAGGATTATAAATGTAAATGTTAATCATTCACATTTATAATCAAGAATTATATCTTTATTAAAAGCATAAGCGTTCTTCAATTAATGATTGCAGGCATAAGCGTTCTTTGCAAGCATAATCAATCAAATGTAACATTAATAATAAGCGAATGTATGATAACTAAAATAATCAACCTATCATTCCCCCCTGTATATCCTACATTTGCTCATATCATCGCACAGAACCTACCTGACGGACTTTATTCAGCGGAGACATGTACATGCAAAAATAGGTAGACCCAGGGGTTGAAAAGATAGAGGTAACAACCAGATCAAAAAACAATCCGAAACAGAACCCAGGAAAAGATGGTAAACATCGTCCACAACATCCTGATATCAAAATGAAAACAAGTCACACAAGTCACAACAAACCGAGTTGTTTTCCACATCAGAATCACTGCCATCCAAAAGTAACAGCAGAGGGTAAATTCCATTCACTTTAGACGTCGTGGGTACCATAACCGTAGTGATAAATTGGATAAGCAGAGCTTTTGATACAGGGACCTCAGCAACATCCACACAATGTCGAGATAGCTGAGGAAAAATAATTTCAGAGATTAAAACATAACACACCAGTATTTTACGTGACAAAGGTCTCACTCCATAACTCTGATGACAAGGGCGTGGTCACGCCGGGCGATCGGTTCAGTGTGCGGGGCCCTCAGGCGTGGTTGAACAGCACCGCTCACCACATGCCGCACACGCTCGATTGGCCTCAACCAAGAGCACATTGACCGCTATGCGGTCCCGGACACCATCAGAGAGGTGACTGTCAATTGTATTACTTCCAATTGCCAAAAGGCTTCCTCAGTACAATTTGCAAGCTTCTGGACAATGTAGTGGAGGTAGCAGAACCCGTCAGCACGTTTATAAAAATGGACTCTCACCGTGCAGCAACCTGGTTAACCAATTTATACTCATCTGGTGCGCCACGAGGAACTCCAATTACACCAACGTAGGTGGAATCTCAAATATCCTCTCCTGTGGACGGAAACATAGTCATTGGTAAAGCAGTGACACCAATGCGCAAACACCTGTGACAACCCTTAAAGCAGAGCTCTCTCATGATTTTTCGCAAAGAAAAAGTAAAACCCTCCGCCTCAATAATCATCATTTGCCAATAAAATTTGTTCGACGTACATTACTACATTTCATCGTATCCACATTAACATAAAATAAAGAACAACAGAAAGAAATATAGTTCAACTTTCAGCAAAGAATAACTATATTAATGTCGTGTTGTTATCTATTTTCCTTTTACCATAAAAGAAAAGATCCTCAACGCATAAAATTACCCAAAAAATGTATTTAAAATCCCAATTTGAACCTTTATGATCAAATTAATACACCATTTGAACTAGAAATAAATCAATAAACAGTGATAAATTCAAATTCATTCCAGCAACATCAACCAAGGAGCACAATACATAATCACTTCAACCTCCAAAACAAAACCGAATAAAACAAGTTATGCTCTTTTTTATTACCCTTGGTGCGTTTGCCCTTTGCCCAGAACATACATATAATTTTTTTTTTTTTTTTTCATAATGAGATCGATTAGATTGATTATAAATAAAACACTTTTGCCTCCAAAACAAAATGTATCCAACAATTTGTGCCAAAATGTGTTTTTTCTTTTCTTTTCCCAAGACCATCTAGATCACTGGTGTCAAAGTCGAAACCCCACATACATTTATGTGGCCCGAAAACAATTCACGCGCATCAACTTCCATGAACCCTGCTAAAATTTGTCCCGAAATGTCAACATTTTATAGAAATAGTGTCGATATTTTGTGATAATTTCGTTACCTGCTAACACTCACTCAAACAATAATTGAACAAAATACGACTGGTTTCAGAATTGGCAATTCATTTATATGTTGTTATTAATTAATAATTTCATCATTGTGTTATTTTCTATATTCACTCCATGTACATCACTTTGTTACAGCAATGGTTGATTTAAATTGCTCTATAAACACAGTTGAGTTGAGTTGTGCAATTAATAACATATAACCATTTAATCAAATTTCACCGTCGTACCGGCCCACGAAGGAATGTGTAACCCCAAAGCGTCCAGTGACAAAAAAAATGAGTTTGACACCCCTGGTCTAGATCTATTAGCAAAATGTAGGTTATTATTAAAAAATACATCCCCTCTCACATGTGCTAAAGGAGAGCACAAATACCATAAAATATAACAGGAAATGACATGCCACTACTGATATTCTAGCATGTCGACAGAAACACTCCTAAATGAGTGCAAAGGTGTCTTGAAACTTCTTCCGCCCGGCCGTTTGATGTTTCCAGTAACTAAAATACTGTGCCCATCGCGTCACGGACTTCGCTCACCTTTCTCGGTGGATGTTTCTATCGAGATGACCTTTACAATGTCCGTCAATCGGTATGGTCAGCAACCCTTCAAAGAAGTACAATGTTTCATTTTCATGTTTCGGATCAGAGCCAGGTCTGCTGGAACCACCATTTTGTCCTGCTGTGAAAAAGCACAATCGTCTCGGCAATCTCAATTCATTGTTTTTCTAAACTCTCTCGCATATTTTCAACGAATTAGCTTACACAAGTACACAATTTGTAGAAAATATCTATAATTAACATGGTCTCCCAAACAATATTTCAAACAAAGAAAGAGACACAATTTTCGAAATAGTAATATAACATAAATCAATTCCATTTCAATTCAAATTCTTTAATTGAATTTTAACCATATAATTTCATACTTGCTACCAATCCCGCAGACTGGATGGCGGGAGCAATAGTGTCTCGAATAAAATGTGAAACATGCGTTCTGTTTGATCAATTAACCTGTTCACAAAATGTGTTCCATTGCCATAAATTTCCGACCCGTTTTGGAAAAGCCTCAACCAAACCCAGGCAATATGGCATCCCTTCAATGAAACCCATGTGCATTATCTGTAAATATAGAAACTGACCCCATTCTAGATACAAATTACCTTGTGTATTAAAACATTGGTTAAAACCCATTGGTTGTATAATGTTTCCGAACCAGAGACACTATTCCCCCTGCCAACGCATGAGATAAACCATGACATAAACCCTATCTTGCAATATAGCTCTGTTGTTTTTCGCCACACTCTTTGTTAACCGATTGGAATTTGTTGCCGCATATTCAACAGAAGTGAATTTAACCTAAAACGTTATCACGTTGCTGATAGTCAGCAAGTCCCCCCTCTCAAAAGATTAAAATAAAGAAATAAACAAGGCAGAAGCACCTTTTGCTGCTCCGCTGCCGCGTGTGCCACGCACATAAATACCACAACTCGACGCAATAACGAACAGCATTCGTCATACTGATCTACCAATACGTCACGCACAACACAATATACCCTAATTTGTAAGGCGCTTTCACAACAGCCGCAGCTTTGACAAAGCGCCCCACAAAATAGTCAATATAAAGTAAAACAATAAACACAGAACATAAACCACGGACATCCTAACCACTTTTCCCTCACACTCTTCGTTGTTGAAATACCATATATACATAGATATACCGTATGTATTTTTTTTTATGTTACTCTTAAGCCTAATCCTAACAATCATGTTGGCCATCATGTTGACCAGAAAATGTGTGACCAACCTGCTGTGTTCAAAAACAGGTTCAAAAGCAAACCGCAAAGTAACTAGATAAATCAGTTTTAAGCCAATAAACTGATGCGATGTTGTAATGTAATGGAGCACCAACTTTGAGTCAGAGAGAAGAGTGACGTACAAATATGCTAGCGCGTGTGCTCAAACAGTATGTGTACAAACCGAAAGTTGTATAGACCTACTTAAGTATAGCCTGCACAAGGGGAAATGCGTTTGTTTATATCTAGATTTCTTCCTTCGCCCGTCAAACCGAGATATACACAATAAATGACCCATTACTATATTAATTCATTCATTCAATCATTCATTTTCCGATCTGCTTTATCCTTACAAGGGTCATAGGGTTTTGCTGGAGCCTATCCCAGCCATCTTCGGGCAGTAGGTGGGGGACACCCTGAACCGGTTGCCAACCAATTACAGGGCCCACACAGACACATACAACCACAGACACGTACAACCATCCAAGCCCATGCCCACACCTAGGGACGATTTAGAGTGTCCAATCAGCCTGCCATGCATGTTATTGCAATATTAATATCAAACAAATTAAAACACACAAAGAACGAGGGTAGGACTAGAAAGGTTTGTTGTACTACCTCCTACAACCTCTCAAATCACTATTGCCAGTTTATACGCCCAACAAACAAACAAACAAACAAACACTCATCAGGAAGCAGTAATAAGGCAGTAGGGTCAAGTACCGTGCATTTTTTCAGTGTTAAATGGGATTGACATTACAACATGGCCGTGCATAACAAAAGCCTAGCAGGCAAAAAAACAAAACTACATGTTAGAGTACAGCAGCTCATCCACTTGTTTCTTTTTGGGGCTTTTTTTTCTTGCACTCTTCCAGCATGCAGAGTTCGCACCATACACTGCTCAAGGCTGCCAAGTGGCTTATCTACGCCGCAACTGTCTTGATAAACACCACCTAGGGTTTGTGATTTCCAAAAATGCCACAGCTGACCTTAAAACGTACAGTCATTCTAAGTTAATGAAGCCAATTCTAAATTCTCCACACGTGAACTTGAAACATAAACATTGACTAAAGCTGGAAGATTTTGCTCTTGTGACGAACGAAATTAGAAATCCAGCCCGTGTATGCACAAATGAGACATGGCTCAAAATCTTAAAATTTTTTCATGACTTAAACCAACATGAATTTGTATGTTCGACGTTATGATTGGTAGTTCATAGCTTCAACTAGTCATTAAATTTAAATTTCATAACGAGGGAAAGCACAACACTATCCAAGGATAGCAAAGTTGTAACTGAATTTACATAATTTCATGACACAAGACCATCATTTCTCCCACATCAGGAGCCGTGATGGCTCTTCTCAAGTTTCAAGAGAAATGTCATCCGCTAGAACACTTCATCCAAATATCGATATACACCAGCAATTTACCGTCAAACAAGCCACTGTCACTTTCCGTGTTCCTTCAAAATGAAACTTCCTTCCATAATGAAGCCAACAAGGAAAGTTGCTATCTCTTTCTGAGAAGCAGGAATGTCTCATCATGCACTTACAAATTTACTCTTGGGACAGCCACGGGAAACGTGGCCTTTAAGCCCACAACTCCAACAAATAATCTCTCTGTCATTTTCGCACATAGTTCTAATATTATCCTGCAGGTGCATTAATGTTTGCGTGTTCAGCTGACCAGCGAAATTATATTTACTTATCCACAAATCTAAATGTTTTATCTTTGAAGGACATTGGCTCTCTACGAATCTCAGTCCTTACACCTCAACTGCATTCTAGGACCAGTATCCCGGTCTTACTATTTTGCATTCCCATTTTGCAAATTTGAGAGTCAGCAGTTTACCTAGGGTAACTATGCTAACTTTGCCCTTGAACAGGGTGACAATTTCTCCGACTGAGGTAATTTCCAACCTTCTACCACCAAAGTGTACCAAAGTACACCAAAGTGGCGGGAAATTCTTGCATCTGCTTCCTCAGACAGTTGTCACACCAAATGGCCTGTTCGAATGAGGTAGCAAACCTCCACTCCGTTCTACACACACACTATTTACACACGGAGTTTAAGCATGTACAGGACACAGTCGCCACGCACAGGACACCGTCGCCCTCACAGTTCTAAAGACAATATTTACAACACGGAGTTTAAGCACGTGCAGGACACCGTCGCCCTAACAGTTTAAAGACTATACTCTGTCTATATGCCTGATAGGGACTAGTATGGCTCAGGGCTTTAAACGGCGTTAAAGACCACGTCTTTTGCCGGCGCGCAAACACCCAATCAACGCTTGAAAGAGTTCCTTCCCAAAGGACCCCAATCAACGCTTGAAAGAGTTCCTTCCCAAAGGACCCCCTCAGGCTCAACACCGGCCCTGAGAGAGTTCCAACTAGAAACAGGTTCAAAGACCACCCTGACCTCTGTCTTCTAAAAACCCGGCGCGCAACACTCAGTCAACCCTTGAAAGAGTGTCAATGCGGAGTTTAAGTACGTACAGGACACCGCCGCCCTACTCACCAAGAGTCGTCCTCTCTCCTCGGGATTCGCGTCAACCCTCAGCCCCCAGACGAGGCGAAACCCAGTCGGAAAGGGTGTTTTTGCCGTGGCCACGGTCTTCCTGGCCGTCGACTCAGCGTCTGGAGGCGTCAGGTATATTGCGATCCCGGACGAGCCCCAAAAATGTCAGGTTTGTCAATTTGACACTCAGGAATAAAACACAAGGAGGAGACAGGAGACTCAATTCTGGTACCAGGAGGGAACGAGGAGAAGCGTTAGGTTTCAGTTCTCGGCACGTCACCCCTAACGATCTCCTCCTTCACCACCTTATTTATTGGAAATCTACTACATGGGTGTGTCAACCTAAAGGGTGGGGGCTGTTGGAGACACACTGAACTTGTTTGACTATGTGTGTGTATGTGAGTGTAAATTACGTACATGTGTGCCATTGTTACAAAAACATCCCGTTGCAGCTGGTGTTGATGGCTCCATCCACAGTTGAACCTTGCTTCAGTTTATCTGAATCCCAACAATCTCATTCCAACCACGTCCTCGAAAGGGTGGTTGCGTTCCTGAAATAAGTTTAGTCTGTAAAACTTATCTCATTCCAACCACGTCCTCGAAAGGGTGGTTGCGTTCCTAAAATTCTCCATAACCTTTCACACAGTGCACTAAGCATTCATAAGTATATAGGTGAGCATATAATGAATAAAAGGATTATAAATGTAAATGTTAATCATTCACATTTATAATCAAGAATTATATCTTTATTAAAAGCATAAGCGTTCTTCAATTAATGATTGCAGGCATAAGCGTTCTTTGCAAGCATAATCAATCAAATGTAACATTAATAATAAGCGAATGTATGATAACTAAAATAATCAACCTATCAGTTGACAAGAGGCGTATATTTCAGAAAGAAAGAGAAGAATATATAAGAAAGAGAGGTGGGCATTGGTGGATGGAATGCCCATTTTGATGGTGAATGACACAAAATTTAAAAAACATTGAGTGGCAAAAATATTGAGAAATGGCATCCACACTCCTCTGTTTACATGCCAGCACCTCCCATCAGAAATTCCGTCAAGGAGGGGAGAGATGACAAAGGTGCAAGGCGGGACAAGTGAGAACGTTTGGGGTAATGAGGTGATCACTCCTCTATGTCGTCTTTTGATGGAGACATCTGCTAAAGATGACGTCACGTTACTGACATGTGTTAAAAATGCATCGTCTGCATGTCAGAATTATTGCTATGACCCCAAATCTTCATTTTATGCTTTATGTTTCAAGTGGGATTCAATTAAAGTCAAACATCAACACTGTTATGCTTCACAAGCGTGCAGATGCCCTGGGGCTCATATTACCTTTGATTGATTGCCATGACAACAGAAATCTGTCGTCTTTGTTTGAGTATATTTTATGGGTGTGTAATTATTTGCACATAAACCTTTATGTTTATGTTTTTCTGTTAAATCTTGAAATGCTTATTTATTTCAAGAATATTTTCTGAACAATTGCTTGCGGTTTGGGTCCCGAATGCCAGCTGAAGGATCAGACAGACAGACAGATTGCTGGAGAGAGAGCCGAGAGTGTAATGTTGTGAGATGGACTTTTATTATCTTCAATATATCTGTGACTGGTTTACACGGTGCATCGGGTGTTATAGTTTGTTTATTTATTGAACGTTTGAGTCAAAGAGGGTTGGACATATTGATTGTAAATACTGTACAATGGCATATCTCTGTTTTAGTGTTCACGGTGTTCCATGATGAACGAGCACTAAAATGATTGTGGATATTAGCACGAGTTGTGGTTCTTTACCGGAGCCTATCCCAGCTGTCTTCGGGCAGTAGGTGGGGGACACCCTGAACCGGTTGCCCCAGACGAACAACCATCCACGCTCACACTCACACCTCGGGACAATTTAGAGTGCTCAATCAGCCTGCCGTGCATGTTTTTGGAAGGGGGGAGGAAACCGGAGTACCCGGAGAAAACCCACACAGGCACGGGGAGAACATGCAAATGCAACACGGGGAGGCCGGAGCCGGGATCGAACCCACGACCTCTGCACTGTGAGGTTGACGCGCTAACCAGCTATATATCACACAATATAAAAGTGCAAGGAAATTATTCTTATTATTGAAGGGATACCCTGTCATTCAGACATAAAGGGCCAAACCCAACCCTGTTTTTTTTTTGGGGGGGGGGGTTCTGAGAAAGGGTTATTTTTGCC
This sequence comes from Hippocampus mohnikei, assembly GCA_026261675.1. Taxonomy (NCBI): domain Eukaryota; kingdom Metazoa; phylum Chordata; class Actinopteri; order Syngnathiformes; family Syngnathidae; genus Hippocampus; species Hippocampus mohnikei. The sequence continues at coordinate 6,667,946 of JAKGUB010000822.1, read as the reverse complement.
CTTCTATAGCAGACATGGCAGGTGATAGAAAAACATTCTGGGGTTTCCCCCGCCCTGTGGTGATTCCCACCTCAGGGACATCCCAAGGGAATAGGCTGAAATTACATTAAAGTGACTCAAATTGTTTTAGCGAACATGGGTTCATATAGAGTACATGCTGGTTACATATTATATCATCATTTTTCTCTCCTGCATAGGAAGTGGGGAGTTAAGGTTGAGATAAAAACAGCAAAGCTGCATTTATTTTTCTTGTTTCTTGATACACATCAGAAGTAGTGATTTCTTATAAATGCATTTTTATCTTCTGTCATGGAATGATGTGAGCTGGCACATGCCATCTGTCAAATATTGCTCGCGGTGCCTGTCCTTGCTGCTTGTGGTGTGCAACCAATTTGACAGTTGGTTTTGTTCATACTCCGATCTTTGTTGGCAATTATTTATCTATCTGTCCAAAGCATTTTGAGTTGGAGCGGTAGAACATCCTCTTCATGTACAGGACATTGAAAACATTCTTCATCTTCATTCAAGGCATTCATGTATAAAGTCAGATTTTCTTTGCAACTCATAACAGCATTTTGCTTTTTGTTGACAGAAAAGACAATTCCTATGTGAATTGTTTCGATCATGACATAGTAGCAAGAGGACTTAGGACTGTTGAGGAAATGAGGTCACTTAACAACAAAAACTCCACTTATCTGGATCCTCACAAAGGAATGTGATTATCTAGGCAGCTTAATAGAATAATTGAGGCTCATTATCTACACTGGTCGCTGTTTTTATCGCGACAGTATTATTGCCACAAATCCATCCTTTTCACAGCAAGTGAGAGCCCAGCCCACAGGGCAGGTAGTGGAGAGCTGCGCTAGTTTTCATCACCAATTCGTTTTGATTGTAACCATGAAAGATTGATGATGGCCATGTGTTTGTACATGGTGCATAGTTGAATTCAATTATTTACGTCAAGGCATGCTTGTGCTTGCTGGACTGCCCACCTGCTGGTATTATCGAGGGAGTTGTTAATGCAAACCCAATGTATGATCCCTTGTTGGGGAAAGAGGTATGGGCGATGCCATTTGATGTGATTGCGAAAGGGTAAAGTAATGTTCATAATGCAGGAGACATGGAAGCAAAATCAGCAGCAATAATTAATTATAGAATAACGTACAATGTCTAATACTGTGCCCCTGCCAGTACCTTTTTTCTCGGCCTCAGAAGCTCTTTATGGATTATTACATTCAGAACTTCTGGAACCCAAAATGATGAATAGATGCTGAATGTATATACAAGTTTAACATCAGACATATCAAAAGCACAGAATAGCTATTAATAAAGGCACAGCATTAGTGATGTTCCACTACTCTTTAGTGGGCAAGTGTAGTGATGATAATGAAGAATCAATACAGTCAAAAATGAAAATTTGGATGCCCTGCAGGTGGTACAGTTTTGGAAACTGACCAAAGATACAAGATGAAGAAAAGCTGCAGTAAGGTATCAACATAGTGTAACACTGAGACTTCACCGAGTACTCAGGTAACCACCCCCGACTTTACTGATCAGCTAGTTCACAACATCACATTTGGGGAACAGAACCAGCATCCTAGAACTGCCCCTCGGTCTTTTGGGTCATCCTTAATTAGTTCTGACCCCCACACCTGCTACTACTCGTCCTTCTTCAGCTATAGCCATTTAGATGCTGTTTCTGCTTGCTTTAAAATGTTGTCCACCAGATTCTTATGGGTTAACCCTCTGAACTCAAGAACCCAGTGCTCTCCACGGTGACTGTCCAGGGAAGACCTTGCAATGCAGCTCAATTTGTCAGCAAATGCTCTTCACCCCTCTGCTGGTTCTAGAAGATTAGGGACTTGTATCTCCCCAGTTCATGTATCTCATCAATCAGTTCCTCTCAGGGTACCTGCTTTGTTGTCGGCAGCAAAGCACAAGGTCTCGTTGGGAGCTGGTGAGAGAAATCTAATTTGGAAACATGAGTCGCGTTCCATAGTCAGCCCTCATTTCCCATAACGAAGATCGCTGCACGTCTGTTCTCCTTACCTACCTTCTCCCAGGTTTAAAAAAAATGTTTGAATTCGACAGACCGTGCTGTGCTCTGGCGAGCAAGCCTCCGGCACATCTGGCAATTTGGTGGCTGAAAGTAGACTACATTGTCTGGCTGCTGAAAGCAGGTCTAAGTTTTGGTGCAGGTTGTGATATTACACATTTTTTCTAATGTGAGGAGGCAGTAGAGGCAGACAGATTTTGCGCTGCATGTAGACCCCGTGCACCTCTTTTGGGCAGAATTCAAAGGTAATGAGAGGAACCACTTCCATTAGCTGAGAAGAAAATCAACTGTGTTCATACCCACGATGGCAAAAACACCCGTTTCTAACACACCTCAATAAAAATTCCAAAGGAAAGAAAACTGCACCCATGTACACAGTTAGATCACACTAGAATTGCGCCGGGCATGAAAAGAGGGCTCCATGTGTTCCGGGTTTACTGGTGTTTTGTGCTGCATATAGTAGGGATCCTAGATCACTCTCCATCCTTGGAGGTTTGCTTTTCTTATCTTACAGACAAAGCCTCGGTGGAATTGAGGCAGATCCCCCACCATATTACAGATGTCCTCCCAACTGAGGGATCTTCTCTGGACACTGTCCCACCAGGTTCAGATTCCCCGCTGTTTCATGACTACTGCTCTCATGACAAGAAGCAAAAGAAAGCAGTAAACACCTCAAAGTCAGCTGACGAAGCAGTAATCCTCTCTCTTATTGATGATTTACGTAGCTTCATTATTTATTCACAATTAAAAACTCTTGAAATTATGTTTAAAACATAAACTGTAAAGTTAAAACAAGTATTACTTGTACTTTTCTTTTTCCATCCATTGTTTCTTATGGGAATGATTGTTTTAAAATAGCATCCTGGAACCAACTATGTCGCTACATTGTAGCTTAGAATGTTATATTTTATCTGATGGCATGAAAAACCATATGCATACCCAAATCAGATGACAGTGCGAATGAATCCCACTCACTCGCTTTGCGAGTTACAAAACCACAGGTGGCAGCGCAGGATTTCTACTCTCATCATTAAATAGAGAGTAGATAAGCACATTCGGTACCTGTACATCCCGTAGGTGACACCTCAGCCTAGATCTCAAGCCCAACATTCAGAGATTGATTCATCATTATTTTTCTTTGTTGACTGTGAGTAATCATAACATAGTGAGATGCGTGGGTGCACTTTCAGCACCCACTCAAGTTACCTAACATGGTTTATTGGCTGCTAAATATTACAAGCTTCCGTTGGCATGTGGTCACTCCGGCACCTATCATGCAATGACAGTTATATCGCACAGCATTTCTCTTTTACTGCTACATCCATTCTTTTTTCCTACATTTTCCCAACACTCCAACAAAATTTAATGGGATGTTTAGAGGTTATTCTTCCTATTTATTCTGACTATCATATGGCACAATACCAACGTACTTTACCTCTCAAGCAGTGTGTACAATCTGTGTTGCCTGTGCTGACTAAGATCCTCCTTGTTGGTGTCTTGTCCAGTGAGCTGTCACTAGAAATAAATGAATGACATTCAGAACGATCTAGAATCAAATACTGATGAATGTGCCTTCAGCTTTGGATAATTCTCTTGGATTTTCAAGGCTTTCTGCAAACTGCGTGTGTTTTGTGTTTTCGTCGAGTGTTTTGTAAGTGTGTGGGTCTTGCAAACCAGGGATGCGCCCCCCAAACCCTCCAAAAAATACCTCCAGTTATGTAACGAGTGTAGAGCGCTTGAACATGCCTCTTGCTTTGTTATTATGTGTCAACCTGAGTGCTACGGCAACAGCAGGTGTGGGTACCTTGCCAGCGCCAGGTTGGTGCAGCCTGGTTTCATTTCAGAGCCACAGCGGGCAGAGGAAAACATGGCGTTGGCTCGAGAGGGAGGAGGAGAAGTACAGAAGGGAGCGGGGTGCAGAAAAGCAAAAGAGAAGAGGGGATGTGGCTTATGCGTTTTGTTCAGTGGAAAAGAGGTCCGATATTCACCCCTTATTTAATGAACGGCATCCTCCTATTATCTAAAGGGGTCATTTGACCTCATTAAATGTGTATTGTCTCTACATTTCTAGATTTGTCATATTTTTTTGCTTTATCTTTCATGGGTTTTCCTAATTCAATGAGGAGAACTGGGTGATATGTTTTCTATGTCCTGTGAAACCATGCTCTTTGGAGTCAATTTGGCACCCCCTCCTCCCATCCCCCGCCCATCCCCGGCTGTTTGAGCTGCATAAAACACATGAGAAACATCAACCTTTTACCCATTTGTTCCAGTTGCTGTGTTTATTAAGGTGCCTATAGCAAATAATTTTCTAATCATAAAAGATCTCTAGACCCCTAACCTAACAGAACCCTGACTGTAGGAGTGAGATAATTACGGATACTTTACTCAACATTGTTTGACCAATTTTAAATCATTTCTGTTTGTACTGTTTGCTCTGTGTTTTTGCTCTCTTTCAATTAAAAATGACTTTGAACGAAATCAATGAGGTGATGTTGTATATCTTTATAACCTACTATGCTGGAGTTGCTCGGCGTAGAGCGGAGGATGTGCGTGCTCCTTATCCTCTGACAGAAAAAATATCTGCAGACAGGAATCACAAATTTACTTGACTGACCTTGGCCTAATGGCCACAGCTGGAATCGGGAGACAGTGAATTCGGAACCCAGTTGAATCGTAACACCGGGACGACCTAAAAAAGGAGCGGGTTTGGAGAATTGTATCTAACACAATGACTGGTGAGTCACCAGATTGAATTAGCAATGTTCAAAGCTTTTTTTTTCCTGTCAAAGTATGAGGAGTCCCTCCTCCCCTCCGCTCCGAGCAACTCCAATGTAGTAATTAGCCCTGCAACCAAATCCACGCAAGACAAGCAGTATGTGTTTCTATCAGTGGTCAGCAAAACGGGAATCCGTCATTGACGGACTGAGAAAGTCCGCCAGTACTAACCTGGTTAGTGACGATAAGAGTGATTTTTTTCCCGTTCGTCGTCACTCTGCAGCAAAACGAGTGTCCGTCAGCAACGGACTGAAGGACCTTGTGTTAGCATTTATGAAAAGGCCACTTCTGGGAATAACATATTTCTCACTCACAGTGTTTTCATCCTCATTCACATACGTGAAACCAAATGAAGAATTAACAGATACTAAAATACACACCGGCATGGTGAATAGCTGGTTAGCGCGTTGGCCTCACAGTGCCGAGGTCCAGTGTTTGATTCCAAGCTCCGGCCTTCCTGTGTGCAGTTCGCGTGTTCTTCCTGTGCCTGCGTGGGTTTTCTCCGTGTAGTCCGGTTTCGTCCCACATTCCAAAAATATTCATGGTCCGTTAATTGAAAACTCAATTTTGTCTCTAGCTGGATGTGCCATGTCACTATTTTGACTTTGTGTCAGCTATGTTGTTGGTCCACTCTCTCTGTGTCTGTGGGAGTGAAAAAAAACAGTTTGAAATGTTCAATGTAAGTCATTATTTATGCAGTTGTCATGCTATATTATTGCTATTTCAGCTCAGGATATATGCTCAGGTTCCAAAATACTTACCGTAATTATAAAACATACTCTGTCTAGTTACCGTTAGGCCTCATTGTTTAAGTGCACCTTGATTTTCTTATCGAAAGAGTATAAGCTATGAACATGTTTAATTCCACAGACTTTTTGCTTCAATCTGTGTGGCACACTGTAAAACAGGAGTTAAACAAATGAGGCAAAGAAGTAAAGTTTGTGTCGTGTCGTGTAAAGATTTGGGTTGTTTAATAATTTTTACATCATTATATTATTGTAATTCAGCTATTCGTTGTAACCACTGTTTGCAGATGCAATATAGATCTCATTAGACTTTTGTGCACCCTCCCCCACCCTCTACTATAGGAATACTTACATTTAACTCAGAACTAAAACGTCACAAGTAATTGTTACTCTACACAGATCGCAATTTTGTCATGAAATGTATTACTGTATTTCCAAAAGCAGCTGAAAAATGTGATTAGCCCCAGTAAACCCATGTTTATAAGAGGGCACGTGCTTTTCACACAAGGTCAGGTCGCTTTGAATAGTTTTGTGCCCTTAATAAATCACATCAGGCGGCACAGTGATCGGCTGGTGAGCACATCCGACTCATAATGCAGTGGTTGTCGGTTCGAATCCTGGCCCAGCCTGCCTGTGTGGAGTTTGAGTGCATTCCCAATCCCCTTGAATAGTGGTTTTCCACTCTATAATGTTAAGTTGTAACATCAGTCGGGATGGGTACCGAGCCCTGGTACTAAACAGACCCTGTAGCTGAAGTTTTTAAAAACTGCAGTATCAATAAGCTCCACCGTTAAGAGTTCTATGAATAGTTGTGGAGAAATGACTCAAATTATTTTGGGATTTTTAGGTTGGATGAACATTTTTCACCTTCTACCGCTCTAATCTTGTTTCTAACTCAACAATAAAATGTATATAATGGTCATAGATCTTCACAATTAAAGGCGAGATTCCTCTCCCCAGTGCAACAGCGTGTACGAGAGGCACCTGTGACTCCTTCCTGTGCTCATGTTTTGCTGTGTGATCATATTGCCATATAATTGTGAAAAAGACGTATTTCCATTTTTGTCATTTTTAAGATTTTTATGTCAAAGGGGTGTCTGAGTGCGTTTCAGACATCCCATTAATGTAAAAAAAAAAATATATATATATATATATATATATATATATATATATATATATATATACACACAAAAATGGACATACCTGCTTTTCAGCGTCAATTTGACATGTAGCATTGTATAAAAATGTCCATCGTATGATATAACCCTTTAGTTTTTATCATAGTTGGGCAATTTGCATAATTCTGCCAGTCCATCATTCGTTGTATTTTGCACGTATGCACGTCTTTCGTCCATATTTGAAATGGCATTTTGTCATGCATCTGATCATTAAGCGCATGGTCTACTCTGCCCCCCAAGTAGCGCTGATGAAAAATTACAGCCTACCATTATATAAGTTTCCCATCCCTGATACAGAGGAAGCGGCAACTGTGAGAACGCCACACCCTGAAATGAATTTGTCAATGGTTAAGTCACTTCTACCTTACAGTATGTTGAAAATGTAATCAGTTACGACACTTTTGCTCCAAACAGTACTTTGAAACCTTCCCTGAACTAACGCCAAGTTCCTTTTGTGTACTTTCACAGGACTACACCCTGACTATGTATTTCCAACAGTACTGGAGAGACAAACGTCTTGCCTATGTTGGAATACCGCTCAACCTGACCTTGGATAATAGAGTAGCAGACCAGCTCTGGGTACCAGACACTTATTTCCTCAATGACAAGAAGTCATTTGTTCACGGTGTCACCGTCAAAAACCGCATGATCCGTCTTCATCCAGATGGAACCGTTCTTTACGGTCTCAGGTAAGGTACTTGCTCCACAATGCTACTTTGTCATATTTCTTGGGAATTTCTGTCCCTGACTTGAATGGTTGCTTGGATGGTACCAGCCCTTTTGAATGAAACTGGGTCATGCCAAATGACTAATCCTCATCCACAAATTGTTTCAAAATGAGTCACAGAGTTAAAAAGAATAGTTTATGTCCCAGTGTCAAGTTAATTCACTGTGTTTAATGCCCTATCATGGCACTGCACTTTGCCAATATGGCACTTTGGCAGTTACTTGCTGCAGGCCACTGAGCAACCAAAGGATTATGTGACATGGTCAAGGGCACCTTAACATTCCAGCTGAAGTGTGAAAGCAGTGCAAAAAGGCACACTGTATTAGCAGGTTAGAAGTTGCATTTTTGTCGAGCTTGATAAACTGCTGCTTGATTTTTGTTCCTGAGCTATTGATCTTTTTGTCATGCAGATAAGATTTAGCGAGCGATGAATATGAATGGATGCTTCAAATGAATAGAAAATAGAATGGAAAGACGGAGTTCATGTGCATATATGCAAACAAGGGTGTTGTAGCTGTCGCTGTACGTAGTTGCAAGTGGAGTTCTGCTCTCTCGACAGCCACGTGTATGTGTGTAGATAATATCTTTCTGTATCTTTCTGGGTTCATCTTCCTGCTAGCTTCATGTGTTACAACACTGAAAGTTAATGCACATCCCACAAGAAGCAAGGCCATTGCCACCATTGAATTTCACTGATGGACTGCAACAAAGTATTGCTTTCTAGATTCTGATAGTAATCTAATATTTTTGTTATCAGTAATACATTGGTAGATGCTTATATGTAAGAGGAATTTATACAAAATATAATCACTACATTATTTTAAAAAAACACGCAGGCATGGGGAGAACATGCAAACTCCACACAGGAAGGCTGGGGCTTGAATCAAGCCTCGCACCTCTGCACTGTGAGGTGGACCTGCTAACCATTCGACCACCGTACTGCCCTACTATATAGTCACATTGCTTATTAATTAGTAAATAACCCACACATTTATTAATCATGGCCAGAACATGACAAGCTTTATTCAATCTTAAAATGAGGCTTATTTCATAATGACTAATAATAATAATCCTTATAGCAATAATGGAAGAGAGTCCAATTTTGCATGTTTATTGATAAGTATAAACTGTCTATATCTTGTGGACTTGCTATTACTGCAATAATAGCTGTGTAATGTTGTCACATAATGACTTTTAAAGCTTCATGAGAGTCTTAACCGACTAAAGACAAGCGGTGGCAAACTGCCGGCTTTGTGTCGGGGTAGAGTTGGCCTCAAAATCATTGTGAATTTGCATTTCACTTTGCTGCTTATTTCCGACTCTCTCCTTATCAGCCGTTTGAGCGCGTACATCTGACAAACAACACAACACCTCTTCATGACCCAAATGTCGTGAGCTCACACAAAAACTCAGCCAAGCCCTTGCCTTAATCCAATCTTCAGTTTCACATTTGTCAATTTAGCATCATTGAACAGCAAGAAAGACCTGTCAAGCATCCAGAAAGTATTCACAGCGCTTCAATTTCTCATGTTACAGCCTTATTCCAAAATGAATTTACAAATCCTTTTTTTTTTAACTCAAAATTTTACACATAATACTGCATTACATCATAAAAGTTTTTTTTTTGCACATTTATTACAAATCCATCCATCCATCCATTTTCCGATCCGCTTTATCCCCACAAGGGTCGTGGGTGCTGGAGCATATCCCAGCTGTCTTCGGGCAGTAGGCGGGGTACACCCTGAACTTTTGTCAGCCAATCGCAGGGCACACAGAGACAAAAAACCATTCGCTCACACTCGGGACAATTTTGAGTGTTCAATCAGCCTGCCATGCTTGTTTTGGAATGTGGGAGAAACCGAGTACCGGAGAAAACCCACGGAGGCATGGGGTGAATATGCAAACTCCATACAGGAAGGCCGGGCCGAATCAGAACCCATGACCTCTGCACTGTGAGGCGAACGTGATAACCAGCCGATCACCGCACCGCCCACAAGGCTTTTGTTTTTAATAAATTTGCTAAATTCTCAAAAGGCTATTTTCAGGGTGTTCGAGTAAAATTTGATCCATTTGGGAATAAAGCTATAATATAATGCGGACAAAGTGAAAACTGACTACCGGTACTCTAAAGATGCACTATATACAGTATGCAATAGTTCCTCTGTATTATCATATTACCATGTTGAATTTTACTTTCGATGTAGTTCCTCTGCATTATTCCAAGTCGGTAACGCCACTATGCCCTTCTACGGTGAAAGGTTCTTCACGGGTTACAATACATTTTTCTCTGAGCATCCCCCTATACTTCTTGTCTTTCTCCCCTCCCATACAGCTTTTGCAAATCACATACAGTACAATATCCAAAATATAGTCCTGTGTCCTCTCCTCCCCCATCCGTGTCTTCTTTTGGCAGGATAACTACGACAGCAGCATGTATGATGGATCTCAGGAGGTATCCCCTGGATGAGCAGAACTGCACTCTGGAGATAGAGAGCTGTGAGTCAAGAGACCTCATGTTGCCCGAGCTGTCATTTTGCTGCACAGGCTGAGTACATCAATGCATGTGAAGTACTGCACTTGTAACTGGGACACAAAAGCGCATGTTTCAGGAAAAAAATAAAGTACTGTACAAGTCTTTCTGAAACCAAAATGAAAAACAATTGAAGTTATGAATGCATTCCTTTTTATAGCCAAAGAATTAATATCATGTGTATGTGAACTTGAGTAACTTGTCAAAGCAACATCTGGTTCTTGGCGTCAACTTCAAACATGTTTTTGTTTTTTCCAAGCGCCCGCCTTGTTGGACGATAAGCAAGGCTGCATTTTGCTCCCCCCTGTGATTCTTCGGCAGATGGTTACTTACACCTTGGTGTTCGTGTGTGTGTCTCCTCTTGTGCAGATGGCTATACCACAGACGACATCGAGTTCTACTGGAAAGGTGGCGAGTCAGCCGTCACGGGCGTGACGCGCATTGAGCTGCCACAGTTTTCCATTGTTGATTACAAGTTGGTTTCCAGAAATGTTGTGTTTTCCACAGGTAAATGTGTGCAGGCACTCAAATGATTGTGTTGATCTATTTTCACTGTAAATGCAACAGTGTGTCTGAAATAGTTTTTATTACCTTGACTTACGACTGCCACCTGACAACCAGCCTACCGACATGCTGCATTCACTTACAGTAGCTCATGCCTTACATGGCCCCTGTATGAGATACATTAAGGGGGCAAGTGTAAACTGTAACAAAAATGGTATACATAAACACACCAACAGCAATGAATGTTCTGGTGTCCTCGGGCTTTCCAAGCCAAATGATTTCATGAACTAGATTTCGGTAAGGAACTGTTCTGCTTTTGGAGTACACCATGAAAGGTGATGCTTGATGTGGGCGTTACTGAGCCAAATCATGGGACTGCTGTAGTTGAAACAGATAGTTGTCAGACTGTTCTTGCCACCATTGCCCTCCCTGGTATAAATGGTTAGAGTACATATTGGTTAAGAACAATTGGCTCGTTCGTCCATAAAAGGTTTAGGTCAAGGATCATCAAATACATACTTTAAAGATCAGGTTAAATTCTGGTTAACCACAGCTGCCTGTATTTTATCATCAATGTTATCTTATTTTTTTTCAACAGTAGTGATTTGTGCCACTGCAAATAATTACAATAAATTGTTATGGATTGTTCTGTGAACAAATGTGAAAGAGAAAGAACTCAATTAGAGTATATGGTCAAAAGTCATCTTCTGGAAATACAGTATCTTAAAACAACCGACAAACTGGTTCTTTTTCACAAATGACTTTTTCATCTCCGATTAATCTGTTACTATGAAATGAAATAGTTTGACATTTTTCCTTGTAACGTAGTCGTGTTGCCCTGTCGGTGGTCCATTGCAAAGTCTTACATAGATTCATTTCTTTAATTTGACATCGATCTATTGTAATTCCCCATGTGCAGACTGTGACTGTGTTGATTAAAATTGAAATTAAATGCTTAGAATTTGACTTTAAGCCCATGTACCGCCACATATACATTTGTGTGGAAATGGTTGAAATTCTTTTTCCGTTCTTCCTTATTACTAACTATTAGTGATGAAAACTTAACACCTTACCTTGTGTGATTCATGCTTGCAGCTGTAAAACAACTGCTTATTCATGAGATGAAAATTATCGAGACACCTTGACTTTTGTTGCTCTTGTTATAGTTTTCAGTTGAACTTTTCGATACTCTGTGTGCTGGCCTGCACAGATGCTTGTTCCTCCCACTCACAGACACTGTTTGGTGTCGCAGTTACGGCCAGTACAGCTCAACGCCCACTCTCTCCCACACACACACACACACACACACACACACACACACACACACTCTTTATATGCGTCATGCAGAGATGAACAGTTTATAGGCCGCCATCAAAGGTGCACTAGCAGGAGACAATGAGATATTTTTAGGTCTGCGACAGTCTTTGGGTGCGCCAAAGATGATGTCAACTTTTTTAGCTTTCCGTCACCACTATAACCAAGCATACAAAAGGCTAATCTAATGAGGGAACAAATTTCATAATTTCACTGCCAGACAGATGAAAGAATTAAGTAATTATCGGCTACATATTATTAGTTTATCCATTCATCATTGCCAGCCAATGGTGGGGCACACACAAACAAACAACCATTCATACTCACAACCACCCCTATGGACAATTTGGATGTTGCATGTTTTTGGAATGTGGGAGGTAGTTTTAGTTTTGATTATTATTTCAGTAATGAAAATTAGTACAATACATAGAATTATGCAAGACATATTTCCCCATATGTTGACAAATTGGAGAGATGAACTCATTCATTAATCATGGCTTATGTTAGCCTGTTAGGATGAGGTTCATCGTGGTGGCGTGCAGGCAAAAGACACGTGGACCCAAGAGCACTTCCTGTCAGGCAAAGCAAGGCAGTTAACATCACAAAAAGTCAAAGATATTAAACTGAAGTATGCTCAAACTATACTTAATAAAGTCCATGACAACACAGGTTACAAGGTGAACAAAGAAACACAGCTAACAGACGACAATGGTTGGCCTTGGAAATTTCACCTGAAATCATATGTTCTCTTGGTAGAGTGATCGAACAAGCAGGGTAAATGGCTCGATTAGTGATTTTAGCCTTGTTCTACCGCTGTAGTTTGAATGTGTGATGCGTCAGTCAAAAAGAAACCGTTGCATGAGCTAATCTACTTGGAAGGGAGACCTAAAACCAGCCATAATTAACAGATCATCAGGTAAGTTGGTTCAAAAATAAAGGAGACAACAGTGAGGGACTGGCTCTCAAACATATGAACCTGAAATGATATCTTCCACCATCTGCCTAAAACCAAAAGTTAAAACATAGAACCCCATGATGGCAGGTTTTCTTCCAACATGCTGGAATTGTATTGTCACACTGAATAAAATCCCAATGAGATGGTGTGACTCCCTGCTGTCACCTCACAAGTGAGCAGTTGTTTGGGCCAGGTGGCTTTGGCCTCAAACTGTTGCATTGAAAATCGTTGTGTACACAAATTTCAAGCTTGTAGACTATGGAGTCAAAAGTAGAAAAGGCGATAACTGGCTTAACAAGACATGAAGTGAACTTAATCATGGGGAAGGAGTTTAATGCTTGCAAACACCATTTAATGCTTGGACACCATTCCCGGCAATGCACATTAAGATGCAATATATGTCATCCATAAAACCATTTTTATAAATTATGCAGATGAGATTCACATTGAAAATACTGCATGCTAATGTTTAGCACTATCTTCAGTATGACATCTAATTATTCTAGTACGTGTGAGGCTTCTCGTGAGTTGTTGTTGTTACCGTGGCAATGCATCTAACCTTGGCTATGGAACCATGGAATTACAATGGGTCTCCGCTCGCTCATTGAATCACACAGATGTTTTCCGGTCTTGATATGAGGATCTAAGTGTATTTTCTCTTTCCATTCCTCGCAGGTGCCTACCCCCGGCTTTCTCTGAGCTTTAAACTGAAGAGGAACATCGGCTATTTCATTCTGCAGACGTACATGCCGTCCATCCTGATTACCATCCTCTCCTGGGTATCCTTCTGGATTAACTACGACGCCTCAGCGGCCAGGGTAGCTCTAGGTGAGAAGCGCTAGTGGCTATCTTGTGGTGTGGCTATTTGGCTCACTCAGATGAGGTAAGGAGCCATTTGGAGCCACAAAGCATGTCGCCACGCTCCTTAATGCACTGTGAGAAAGTTACGGAATCTCCAACAATCACGGGAGCAGAGGTTGCTCCAAGGAATAGATTGGAAATTGGATGCCTGAAAGAAACAGGATCAAGAGCCAAAATGTATTCTTAATCATGAAAAAAAAAAAAGCTTTTCCTTGGTTAAACTTATGTGAATGTGACAGCTGTTGCAGCTGTCATTCTTGCCTCCATGACTTATATTGTTTCCGAAGGCTTTCCAGGTTTGAATTCAGAATTGGTGGAGGGAAAATAATATACGTGAGGGCTATCAAATCCTAATTGCAACAATGACAATTTTCTGGATGATCATGGATCCGGGATCATTGAAAATCCTGACCTGCCAAACCCAATTTTTTTTCTCTAAACACCAGCATACACCTTTGATGTCCCCATCTTATCTTCCTGTAAAAAACATTGATAATACCTCTGAGACAACACAAACTGGTTGTTTTGACCGCACGCAAACTCGCTCTCACAAATAAAAATGAAAAGCCTGTTGGTCATAACAGAGCAGAAGAGGACAGTGGCTGACTTTTTCACGCCTCTGCAGTGGGAGAAGAGGTCGTGGAGAAGATTGGTTTTATTTTAAGAGATCGGCCGATCACCGCTCCCCACAAATTAAGGAAATCTGTGTCGATCCTAGCCGATCGATCGATGCACCCCAATTCAAAAGCCTATCAAAGGTAGGGTGACTCACTCGTTGACTAGGTTGAATTACCAAGCAGACAGATTGACCCAAAGCCCTGCTCCACTGAGAACCTCCCAAGTGTCACATTCACCGTTTGGGTCATTTGAAGGCAGGAATGCAATAAACTGCCACACAGCTGCCTCAACCATTCTAGCCTGCTTGTGTGGATTATTGATCAGGCCAGTCTGATAGTGGGAATTGGAGGGTGCAATATGCTCTCCTGTCTCTCTCCCTCCCTCTCTCTCCCTTTATGTATACTCATGTATTAACATAAGCAGGGTTGTCTGCGGAATGTAACTAATAAAGTAAATTGTATTCATTTACTATTTCAATGTGACTGTGGCAACACTGGTTATATCACTCAAAGTGTAATCCTCACAGCTCCATATCCATCCATCCATCCATTATCTGAGCCGCTTATCCTCACAAGGGTCTGCTGGCGTGCTGTAGCCTATCCCAGCTATCTTCGGGCAGTAGGCGGGGTACACCCTGAACTGGTTGCCAGCCAATCACAGGGCACAAACAGACAAACAACCATTCACACTCACAATAGCTAATAATTAACCGACCTTGCATGTGTTTGGAATGTGGGAGGAAACCAGAATACTCTGAGAAAACCCACACAGGCATGGGGAGAACATGCAAACTCCACACAGGGAGGCCAGAGCCGGAATCGAACCCTGCACCTCTGCACTGTGAGGCGAACGTGCCAACCAGTCGATCACCCTGCTGCCCACAGCTCCATCATGTGCAGTGAAATAATCCACAAATTGGAATATTTAGACAACCAGAACTACATTGTCGTGTGAGTCCTTCCTCCATTCCTAACCTGTTCACTTCCTTAATCTTGCTCCACCAATGTGATTGTACCTTTTGCTCTTTCCTCTATATCATCTTCGCATGAAGCGATCATCGATGAGTAATGAACGACCTAGGCACATCAAGCCACTCTTTTGAGAGCATGCGTCGATTTCATTTACCATTCTCCAAACATCAGTTTCTTACATACAGTTGCTTAGTGGCTGAATGGATGCGTGGGGTGGGCAGGGTTTGTCACACCTGATTCGTATTACAACCCCCAATTTTGCCGGCTGGGCTTTGTTTTCGATTGTTTGGACACGCATGGACTACGTGCTCATTGAGTAATGAGTGCCTGTGTGGGTTTGTTTTCGTTTTTGGGAGGAGGATGTGTGCAAGGGTGAGGTGATAGTGGAGCTGCAATAGCCGTGGGGTCCAATCGCAATTTCTGCTGGCTTTTGACCAACTTTCTGCATCAACCTTTGTGAGTCGGCGCACGTGTGGTTGTGTGTAATTGCACATTTGTGCCGGAAGGTAATGATTGGGCGTGGGGATGCGATTGGAAGAAAATAAAATAAAGATTACATTATTTGAAGAGGAATCTGACAACAAGCTACTGTCAGGCCTAGCAAAGCTGCTTTGGACCCACTCGGTGCTGTAATCTTTTTCAAATCCATTTCCTGCAGTCAGGCCCCTCATTCATAATCATGTTAAACTGTGGGCATGAGATACAGTTGGTATTCGGACTCTTTTTAGTGTAATGTTAGACACACATACCTTTGACGCACGCCTCAAGACGCTCCCTCGGGTACCATTGAACATGCTCTTTGAAAGATGTCTGCAAGGCTGCCTGTGCATTGCAATTAACACTCAATGCAATTTGACACATTTTATTGCACTTTTCATTTGATACTTTTTTTTTTTATCATGTTAAGCTGGGCTGCTAATGGCACACAGCCGCCTCTGATTAAAGGAGATTTGATTGCTGTGTGCCTTTGTTTTCAGCTTTTAAGGCTGAAGAAAGACTCAAGGACATATACTGTAAGATCAAAAAAGATGAGCTGGGGAAGGGGTACACTGTGAGCCACCGCTAAATGATGGCAAGATATGGCGTGGAAAGAAAAGAGACAGACATAAAAGAAGAGGGAATGGGGAAGGTGGCGACACAAGAAATGGGTGAAATGAGAGCAAGAATTGAAGGGTGACACAATGTGATGCGACAGAGAGAGATAGAAAAAGACCAATGCCAGAGAAACTATATTTTCCCCGAAAGACTCAAACATCGTGATGAAAGAGGGGGAAGGCCCATAGGCGCGTGCATGGCCTCTTGATTATGTTGTCCAAACAGGGAGGGAAGAAGAAAAAGGGCGGGAGGGGATGGAGTGATAGCAGGTGGGTGAGGAGCGTAATGGCAATGTTGACAGGACACCCATAAAAAAAGATTATTATTTTTTTAAATAACAAAACACGGTGTGGTGGTACAGCCCTCACACAAGCTTGCGCGCATGCTCTCCTTGCTTTCCTGGTAAGTGTGTCGCTAAATCAAACGAAGAGTTAGATTGACCTCAGTTGTCCCTCGTCCCGACCCATTGACTGTTCCCTGTCTCTTCACTCAATTTTACGACACCATCCCCAAGCATTGCTCCCCGATTGCTGACCGGCTCCACTTATCCTGGACAAGTGCTTCGGATTCATCGTCACTGTTTACAGATAATAAAATGAGATGAGTGCTAATTCAGTGCAAGGGGTCAACAATTAATTGCATGCCTTTATGAATCACTTGACCCATGTCTGCCAATTCAGTTCAAGGTTGTGTGTGCGAGATGTGAGTGTGTGCGTGTGTTTGTGATGTTTCGGCACGGTGTCATTTGTTAGTGGTTAAGGTTATTTAGCGCTAGCGGCATGAGATTATTGTAATGAGTTATTTCTACATGATGACCAAAGGACAGACCTTTTGAATTTCAATGAAGCCAAGCCAAATGGTACACGTGCGTTTATGCCTGTAAAATGACCTCGTGAATGAAAAAGCCCTCAGGAAAGGAGCAAAAATGCATGAGGTGATTTTCTATATCCTCATACCCTCCATTGCCTGAGAATCCTCCACTAAACTAGCAGGGGAAGCAGCCCCTGGATAGAGCTGTTTTCCATGAAGCTGTTCTTGTTTCTATGGTAACCTCAAAGACATTTGTCGGAGATACAGTAAAGTGTAATGCGCAGGGGTGAACGTAAGCGGTGTTCGAGTGCCCGCCTGTTTTGATTATCTCAGTGCGCATTTGCATTTCAAGCGTGCTGCAGCCACGCATGTGTGATTGCAACCAACTGCCAACAGTCTAAAAGTCTAAGTCAAGTTAGCAGCCCAAAAATGACTTCCTTGGGATAATTTCAGAAGGAAAGACAACAATGGTATTGATGTCCATGTACAGTAGAGGTTGTGAGGCCTTTATTTTGAAGTTGGTTTCGCAGTGCGTTGCATAGTATGAACAACTGTCGACTTTGCTGCCAATTACGGAAAAGGCGGCTGGACTTGAGCAGCGGTGGCATACAAACGATGCGGCGACACCACCGATGGGGCAGTCATGTCGGTATTGTCAACATACGTGAAAGCGGTCCGTTGTGAAAAAAGACTGGGCACCGGACCGCTCCCCATAACTATGCCGAATCAGCTAGGTCTCATATCACAAGTCATAAATGGGCAATTCATTTTCCTAAGCTGCCATGGCTGAAATACAGAAAAGGTTGCCCAGGGCCACACCAATATGCAAACTAAATAATAATAATAATAATAATACATTTTATTTATAGGTGCCTTTCAAGACACCCAAGGACACTTTACAATCAGGAGCAAAAACAATAAAACACAAGTATGTTAAACATGAACTTGGTGTCATTTTACATATGTGTATATATATATATATATATATATATATATATATATATATATATATATATATATATATATATATATATATATATATATATATATATATATATATATATATCTACAGTGATCCCTCTTTCTAATGCAGTTCACATTCCACGGCTTCGCTGTTTTACAGATTTTTTAGTGCATTTTTTTTTATGCTTTAACCCTTTAAATCAGAACGTGTCGCGTGCACCGGCGTGTCGACAGTACAGTATTTCAAAAACTATTATAGTTATTTTTGAAAACGTTTGTTTTTGTAATTGGGCCTGAAAACAGGTTTTGGTCTTTGATTTCATTGTACTGTATATACAGTATCGTTAAGTATTGTATAATAACTGTAAAAAAATAAAGTTCAATACTTCACGGATTTCACTTATCACTGGTTCTTTTTCGAACGTAAACCCCGCGATAAACGGCGGATTACTGTATATATATATATATATATATATATATATATATATATATATACTGTATATATATATATATATATATGTATACTTTTTTTTTCAAGATGGCGCCCGAGTAGGCAGCCTTCAGCAAGTGCTCTTCAAGAGCCTTGCTTTTCTTGTTCTTTTTTGTATTTTTTGTCTTTTTGTTTTGTCACATGTTTGTTGTTTCGTCGTGTGGACCTGATGTGGATGGTTTTCAGCGTTTTTTGGCCACGACACACAAACAATGACCCATCACTGATTGGTCGGGCCGGGAGTCCTTTTAACAGAAAACCTACATGATGACCGCCAGGTTTTCCGCTGAAGGAGGAGCCCAGCAGAACCAACGCTTGGTCCCAAACAGATCAACCATGACACAAGCTTTTTGTAATTAGAAGTTTAAAATTCAAAACTGATGAAAAATTTGTCGTCAGGCACATCACAATGACATATCACCATATGTTACCAATCAATCATAAACCTCCATCCACCCATTATCTGATCAACTTATCCTCACAAGGATGTGCCAGCTGTCTTCGGCAGTAGGCAGGGTACACTCTGAACCGGCCGCCAGCCAATCGCTGACTTACTAAACATTCACACAAAAAAACATGTCTCCAGTGTCCATCTCTTTACTTTCTTTTTAACGTGTGATGACATTATAAGCACACGGTATTACGATGGCCAAAATGCAAATCCTTCAATCTGACAGAGGTGTCAAATCCAGGTCCACAAAGGAACTTCTCCTCAACCGGCAGGTACAAGATCTCTTGAGTAGAAGCGCTTGCGAACAAGGTTTACTTTCTGTACCTGGATTTGACATCGCTGTCAGATGGGAGGATTTGCATTTTGACCGTCGATTATTAGTTCTAAACTCCAAAATCCTCACTTTTTGGGAGACCCTGAAAACAGCATGTTTGATCAACCATTCCATTGTCAAAGAGCGCAAGCCATTTTCAGCACTGTAGATAGTCACTAATTCATACACAAAAAAAAAAAACACCCACCGTATCAATTGACCAAAACAATAGATTTCTGAAAATAGATTACATTTACCAAATTGTGACATCAGAGGTTTTGGCCCGACACCAGCGATATAAAACAATATTTTTCTGTTTTCACATTTTCTGAAAAAACAAGATTATGAACAGAACGAAAAGAAATGATCACAATGTCACGAAAAGCCGCAAAGGATCACAATTTCATCAAGTTATTAAGTTATCACTGGGTGGAAAATATCATTGTACAGCATTAGGCGGTCTGAAGATGGTGTTGATAGTGGAAATGAATGCTTTGACATTGACACCGCTGATAATATTGGCGTAGCGGTTAGCCAGAGCATCTTTATAAAAGCAAATGAGATCTCTGCACAGGATGTAAAGTCTCGGATAACTGTAAATTGGGGATGTTATACATTTTGAAACGCCTTAGTTTAGAATGGTATGCAGCCAATCTCTCAGCCAAGCGATTGTAGATAAGGAGAAGCGCATATCGCAACCAAAATGTCCTGTGTGACCGCAAGCCAACTGCATACAGAATTTCAAATATTGTAATCAACCATAAAATCTTATTGTATTGCAGGAGTGCAATTAAAAAAAATCTTTGTCATGTCTGTGACAAGCTTTCATCAAAATACTCCAATCAGGATTAAGAAATACAGCAGACTTTTCTCCCTATTTTTTAAGCCTTGCAGAACTCAGGCTGTTTTGAGGGGTCAAGTACAGATTTTGTTCCAATGATTACTATCGGCAGAGCGAGTCGAGATGTGATGAAGTAAGTGGTTTCTAGTTTAGTGTGAAGAGAAAAGCGAGTGTACTGAAAGACAGTCAAAGAATAGCGTATTTCCACTCATGGAGGTAGTACTTTCTCACCAAGCATTTTAATTTATCCGTGTCAATTAGTGTGCACATCTGTGGTTGTGGGCACCAAAATATAAAAGTCACATGTACACAACATGTCTTCTACAGCTTCAGAGAATACGGAAATGAGTTTCGCTTGTTAGTAGAGATTCCAATTGAAATAGCTGGTTCTGAATTGTTTGGAAGTAACCTCTTTCGGGTACTTGATCCACCATCCTTTTCGTAATGGAATCAATATCGCCATCTTTCATAAATAGGCAAAGGAAAAGAAAAGTGGAATCAAAACAAGCAAAAGTCTGTTTGGATAAGCTCTCTCACAACAGATTTCCTGTTCGTGTTCCTCTCAAGGAATCACCACGGTGCTGACCATGACTACTATCAACACCCACTTGAGAGAGACGCTGCCCAAAATTCCCTACGTGAAGGCCATCGACATGTACCTGATGGGCTGCTTCGTCATGGTCTTCCTGGCCCTTCTGGAGTATGCCTTTGTCAATTACATCTTCTTCGGAAGGGGACCTCAGATGCAAAAAAAGCTGGCGGAGAAGGCTGAGAAAGCCAACAATGAGAGGGCCGCCAAGTATGACGCTGCAAGGGTAAGTTTGACAGGATCGCTTTTCACAGTATCAGTGAATGAGAAATGCAATGGGTTTTTTTTGTTTGTTTTTTTTAACCCAATTGAAACAGGCTGCAGATCAGCGACACAAAATCATAATAATGGCATTTGTTTTCCCTTCCAGGAGCCAAATGATACAGTAAATCAACTGTTATATTCCAACCCCCTTAAAATGAACTTTTGTTCACTCTTGACAGAAGCTGTGAAGAGAACCCTTTGTGCATGACTGAACTGAATGACATGTTTGCATTATTGACAGACGTCAAAATATAAACTATGTGTGGCTGAGGCTTCAGTGTATGGCAGAAGAAGTATTGAACTTTGTCGTCTTCTCAGGAGGCAGGTAGTAGGGCTGCATCGCTAAAACGGTCCAATCAGATTAGAGGCCTTCGCCACTCACGCTCGGTGAGTTGTTTCAATTAAGATCGGCTCCATTGCCAACATAGATCTTTCTTTTTTGTTACTTTTACCAAAAAAAATAAATAAATACATCCCCCCCACCCCGCCCCCCATCCATGGATTCAATGCTGGTCAGCATGACAATCTCATTCATCTAGCCTTTTGCATTGCAATTTTTCTTCTCCATCAAATGTAGCATTGTCAAAGTAAAAATACATGTGAAAAATGAGAAAAATAACAAATGATTTTTTTTTTTAACTGGGTCACTCTAGATGTCAACCAATGGGATTTGGACTGTCATGTGCATCTTCAAGCAGAAAAGCATCGAAAAGAACCCTTTGCACAACAAATTGTAAATAAACCCTTAGACAGAGATGTCTCAATATTAGATGAGATGAACCATGTTACATTAAAATTTGCTGCCAAATTCACAATCAAGCGGGGCCCGACTGATTAATCCGCCCACCGATTGATTATATCATCTAAAATTAATTAATTGCCGATATTCAGTTGCCTCACTTTCTCATATGTTCAGTAGGTATGGGAAAGAAGTAAAGGCGTGTATGGCTGCGATGATGCTATTCTTTGTTGCATATATATATATATATATATATATATATATATATATATATATATATATATATATATATATATATATATATATATATATATATATATATATATATACACTGTATACAGTTTCAGCCTGACATCTGTGAAAAGTGATATCACTCACCCAAGTACTAAATTGCAGTGTTAAACCTGCTAGTTCTGTCATTCTTCGGTGAGCTTAACACTTACCATGACTTCTCCGTATTTTCTCATCATCCATGACAACTATCATAGTTGTCAGAAATGTAGTTTAATGACCAGCATGAAGGTGATGATTACTGGCTGAGGAGCCACTCTTCAACATGCAGGCATACGAGTAACCAGCCAAAGATGTTGCACAGAGCTTCACCTTGACCTCTGACTTCACATGACCTAAGCCCTGCAAATCTTTTTGATACCACCTTGGTTGTTCTTCTTCTTCTTCGACTTTATTTTTCTATTGTCATTTGCATCTCAGTTTTGATGAACGGCAAAATAAGTGCACATACCCGTCCGTATCCTCATCCTCAATTCACGGGGCAATGATCACGCACACACACTCTTCAAAGCTGTAAGAATGGTGCTAAAAACTCAAGGCTCGAAATAAGCGGTTTCGCATTGTGGTAAGCGACTTAAAATGTTTATCTTGCCCTGCAAACGAACCCACTGAAATGCCAAACTGGGAACAGTGCGGTGTTTATGTGTCAAAACGCAGAACTGTCAAATGTTACGGAATCACTGAGTGAATGCTAACTTCTTACGCCTGTTACACGTCAAGGTTGTTCCAAATATAAAAACAAACATAAACATTGCGGTGACTTGGGATTGACATCACAAGATAATTATGAAACGAGCTCAGAAAATTTTCAATTTTATTTCGAGGTATTTACTGCACATGTGTATCTGATACACAATGTAGAAGAGAGCATCTTTTGTTTTAAGCACCCTCCTTTTTCTAAAACCAAGGTGCTGGCTATGAGCGAAAAACAAGCTGTCTTGAAGATGAGAGAAAATAGAAAATTAATCAGGCCAATTGTACAGCTGTAGCTCTGGTCATTACAACCATTTAAAATGAAAAAAAGAAGCCAGTGGCTGGTGTCCAGCAGACAAATGTGTAACTCAAGGTAAGCAACAGCAGGTGATGACATCAAACCTTTTGAGATGTGTCGAGAAAGACCTTAAAGACAACTGATGATCAGCAACAACCTCACAGGGTAAGAAGGAAGGTATTACAATCTACTTTTCGCAGAAGACGTAATGAACAAAAGTGCAGAGGCCACAACAGAAATAAAGACCACTCATTAACAAGACGCAGACTAAGGCCACAAACACTCAAGATTTCTGATACAACGTTTTATGAAAAAAAAAAAAAAACATTGATCCCCAGCTTATAAGCTGTGAAACTCAGCCGAGGTAATGTCATGGCTTGTGCTTGCATGGCTGCGTCCCTAATGGGCTCAACGTCACTGATGTAAGGCACGATGGCGGCAGCAAAATAAGCGGTGGCCAGCGGTATCCTCCCTTTCAATCATCGCCAGCCACTGCCAGCACCGAGAAGTCCATCTCCCCATACTCAGTCAAAGCATGCCATGCCAATACACTTGTACAGTAAATGCCTGGAGATAAAAGCTGAACTGCTGATCTCGTCTCATGTTCAGCCTTTCACCCAAAACTAAGCGTTTCCAGGCTGCAGCAAAAATACTGTAAGAGATGGCTTCACTGTTCCAATACTTTTGAAGCAAAGTCTAAATGTACAGTATTTTACAGTATATAACACTGAGGAAAACATTCAGGGCGGCCCGATGGTCCAGTGGCATCGACCTCACAGTGCAAAGCTTGTGGGTTCGATCCCGGCTCCGGCCGGCGTGGAGTTTGCATGGTGCCTGCTTGGGTTATCTTTGGGTACTCCGGTTTCCTCCCACATTCCAAAAACATGCGTGGCAGGCTGATTGCCTACTGCCCGAAGACAGTTGGGATCGGCTCCAGCACCCCCTGTGACCCTTGTGAGGTTTAGCGGTTCAGAAGATGGATGGAAAGCACTCAAACAAAAACCTACACTAATTGAATCGTAACCTGTTTAGCTGAGGTCAAAAAAGAAACTTAAAAAAAAAAAATAATGGAAGAAAGGCTAAAAATGTAGGACTTGCTCAGCCGCTACATGTGCATGAACATCATTGTGCATTGCTACCAATTTGGTGCCTGTCAATAGCACACATCGTAGGCATGCAGTGTGTTGTATGTGCTGTGCGGTCAATGAAATTGTCAAGTGATGATGTGTTAGTGGAACAATCAGCCAGTAATGTCAGTCCTTATTGTTGTGCACGCCTGCTTGGATCTGCTCCCTCATCGACTTTCGATGAGAGTCTTTAGGCTCTGAGATGATGATGAGTCACCAGTGAATTGCGGTCACAACATACCACATTTCATGGCATTGGATTCTCTGACCAAGAGTTTAAACGTGGATCCATCTAACGTTCATTATTCCACTCGCTCAGGCGGATCCGGGACATGGGAACATTCTGCTGACCACCTTGGAAATCCATAATGAAGTGGCAGGAGGGGAGATCACCACCAGCGTGGCAGACATCAGGAACTCTCAGTCCATGGTGCAACTGGACAGCACGGCCTCATCGCACATCCAATATCGCAAGCAGAGCGGTGGAATCGGTCCACGTTCTGCCAGTCGGCACTCGCTGGATCGCTCCGCTCAGATGAAACGCAGCCGCCTGAGAAGGCGATCGTCGCAGCTCAAAATCAAAATCCCCGACCTGACCGACGTCAACGCCATTGATCGTTGGTCGCGGATCATCTTCCCCTCGGTTTTCTCCTTTTTTAATCTTATCTACTGGCTCTACTATGTCTGATTGGACACTTTTGCTCTTTGTCATTTTCTTTCTTTCCCTCCCATTTGGTTTGGTTGACTTCCTTTTTGTCTGTGCTTTTATACATGCATTCAATCTCTCAACATCAGACTAGAGACTGAAAGACTGAGAAGGTTCTGGACCAAGTTCTTGTCAAATGTCGTTTTCTATTTGCCGTCTTTGAATCTGTTTTCTTTTCTGTAGTATGTACTGTAACTGGGACTTGTGGTAGTCATTTCCCATGAAATAAGGAGACAAAATGCCAGCACTTGATAACGTACAGTTTTTGCAAAAAAATATCTGAGTAAAACAAATCACAAAAGCAGTATTGTCATCCAAAAAAGACATCTCATACCACGTAGGTGATCAGAAAAATGCAGGCAATTCCTATAAATCCATTAAACACTATGTTTGATTGGTACCCTATGCACTGTAAACGCATGTAATGATCTTCCAATGTGGTCAACTTTTACCGACAATTTCTACTTCAGGATTCTCATGACTCTCAGGCGTCCAGGTTTTTACTGTTCTTGTTGTCATCATTTTTGGGCGTGGAGAGGGACGACACAACAGCACAAAAATGAACAACACTGCCATTTTATTTTTAGTACACTTTTTAATGGCTCCTGAAGCAAAAGTAAAACCTAATTTTTATTCCAATTGATCAAACTGCCAAAGGGTTTCCGGGATGCGTTGTTACCCACCCAGCGTTCTTTCACAAACAGTTAGAATACCCAAGAAAAATGTTAAGCACGACATTTTTGTGATTCAGAAGGTTTACAGCTAACCTTCATGAATGTATGTGTTTTTTACTCGTTTCAGTGAGATTTCTTTTTTTTTTAGTTAGGTATCCAACAAATTGCTCTTCCGTCATATCTTGGGTTACGATGGTACTCTTTGTCTTTGAAGTGTTCATTTAATTTCCCACCTTGTCTTGTTGCAAAGTGAAACACCAGAGAAGTTCTGTGTATATTTAAAAATGTATATATATATATATATATATAAAAAATATATAACGTGTGCACAACCTTACATGAAAAAAAAAGATGATCAAATAAGCATTGAGTTTGTGATTGTTATGCTGGCAAATGTCAGTCTATTTAACTCCCCAAAAGAAAAGAGTAAAAAAAAAGGATCCATCTATTTTCTTTTCCAAAATGTGACCATGCCGAAGTTCCAGTTGAAGCAAATGGATTTCAATGGACTCCACAGTCGGACCACGCAAGCCGTCTGATGAGCATATGCTAGCGTTGAATGTATCAGATCCATTGTTCTTCAGGTAGAGGAGAATGAGCCATGGTCATAGTTTGCTTCCGTCTGAATGTAAGCCCTATATTGCACGTGAGCAGGGTGTGAGGGAGCATGTACACATGCAGGACGGAGAGGTTGAGAGCGGCTATTGAAATGTACTGACTCGATTGCTGCATGTCGAGCCGGATTGTGGCTTGAAATAATCAGCCACTTCCAACTCATGAATGATCAATCTGAAACATTCTTTTTCATGACCACGGGTACCCCAACCGTCACTCTCGCATAGCTTTGTGCATGAACATGTATGAAATAGGACTACTAAGAGATACTTAAGAGTACAACTTTTAACTTGCGACGGTCTTAAAATAACTGAATGTAATGTACTTGGATTGTTGCTGTCTGGCTGCAATTATTTTGAGATCAAATATTTCCGGTGGTGGAGGGGGTGATGCAATCCCCCAGATGATCCTGTTTTCTACTGTGTAGATGAGGCTTCACGTCAATGTGAGGTGGTTTTAAGGAATCCTCAAGTTCCAGATTTAAAAAAAAAGAATATTTGTATGTCTATCGTATAAAACAGTGAATGAAGGCTCATACTCTAGGGTCATTTTTTTAAGTTTAAAAAAAAAAAGGATGGAAAAAAAACACCCAAAAGCAAACAAACTGTTATTGTGTACTGTGCATGCAACAAAACATTTGAAGAAACCTTTAGAAAAGGAGAGAAAAATTGAGGCTGAAGGGAGTTCAGCTCCATGAGATCTAACGACGGCTCTCTCTTGAGATGACACTCTATGCTTTGTAGCTGACTTGGAAAGAAAGAGAAAAAAAAGTCAGGTGTTGAATGGCCTTTGTCCCATAATGGAATGTGAAATGTTCTGTGCTGCCACAAAATGTATTTAGGCTTAGGTTTATCTTGTATATCTCTGTATGTTTCTCTCCCTTTTTCAAAGGATGATTTTGTGAAATCATCAAATAAATGATATACATTGTAAATGTTATGTTTTTGAGCGTGCTTAACACTCACAGAAAGTTGACATAAAACAACAAATACCTGTGTACCAATATCAATTAAGGGTACAAATCTATTAAAACCTGTCAGAGATGTTCACTCGGACAGTTGAACAGAGATCATCTTTTCTGCCTGCAGGAGGCGCAGTTTTCTACGAAGCCACTCCGTGTGCGCTTACCAACTGACATCGGAACCCTGCAACCTCTGCCGGCCTTTTTATTGATTATGTATGCAAATCACAAGCGATATATCAGAAAAAACACTCCCTTCTTCACATGTCACACCTCTCAACGTAGCCCACCGATAACGCCCCTCAGGGGCCAAAACATCTCTCGGTACAAACAATGGATACCTTGTAACTTTAGATTTTAGATTTTGAAAACTGAAGACATCTTATCATGCTGCCCTCCCGAAGTTGAACCTTCCTGCCGACATTATCAGTTAGTGAGGACTTGACTTTATTCAGCTCAAGTTGGTCCTTTTTTCTGTGAGCTCCATTGTGTACAAGTTGTGAGAACATACCGTTCGAGGTCAATCAAGCATATACTGAAATGAAACATCGTCTTCCTCCATCAAAACCAAACACCTAAAATGTGTGAACTGACAGTAGAAGGGCGATACTCTTGAAAATCACACTTGAATATTGATTTCACACAGCAAACATTGTAATGTCATTCTTTTTTTTTGTGTGTGCTTATTGAACTATACATCAAAATACCAATGTCAAAACAAAAATCTCTTAGCTCTTTTAAAGGAAATAGACTAAAACAGACAGCCATGACAGTAAAACAGTATTTTTAGTCAAATATGAGGCAGATAGCATTTCACTCATTATCCAAGCTATTCCTGTCTGGGGTAATCGCTGTAACTTTAAACAAATAATAATGTCCAGGGCAGTCTATCTATATATTTTACAACTATCCCAAACCCAACTTTAATTATCGGGGCAATGTGTATAAAGTACAGGTATATGCTTACTCCCTTGATGTACAGCACAGCTCACGGGAAAACAAAGTAAACACATCTTGGTTTCTATCTCTCAATGGCTCAATTCAATATCTTAAAGTTACAGTCTTGTTTTGATGATAATTGGGAAAATGTCACAGTCATGCATAAGACTATCCAAGCAGTTCCAAAAAAGCTGGAGCAGGAGCATGCTTATGACAATGTTACATCACCTTTTTCTTTTAGCAATACTCAATAAGCATTCGGAAACTGAGGACATTAATTGTTGAACCTTTGGCGGTGGAATTCTTTCCCATTTTTTCCTGATGTACGACCACAGTTGTTCAACAGTCTGGGATGTCAGTTGTCCTATTTTGCGCTTTTGAATGTGCCACGCATTTTCAATGGGAGACAGGTATGGACTGCAGGCAGGCTAATCTAGTACTCTTTCGAAAGT
Organism: Hippocampus mohnikei; assembly: GCA_026261675.1. Taxonomy (NCBI): domain Eukaryota; kingdom Metazoa; phylum Chordata; class Actinopteri; order Syngnathiformes; family Syngnathidae; genus Hippocampus; species Hippocampus mohnikei. The sequence goes on along the minus strand of JAKGUB010000822.1, from coordinate 6,639,397 downwards.
TCTTTTACAACAGTGCGAACCCATGCTGTTCCAACACAAGCAGAATGTGGCTTGGCATTGTCTTGCTGAAATAAGCAAGTACATTCCTGAAAAAGACGTTGCTTGGCTGGCAGCAGATGACAGCAGCACTGGCACTCGTCTGTAGTGATCGTAACAAGGAGGATATGGGAAGAAGACTGCAGTCTGAAGTCAACAAAGTCTATGCCTCGAGTGCAGACGCCCGTCTAACTCTCAACACGGCAAAGTCGGACGTTGCTTTCTTCTCTTTGAATGAGGCTGAGGCATTGGCAGCCTAAAATGTATCTTGATGGCTCCCTCCTCTCCACTAATGCCACCCCAACCTTTCTTGGGCTGAAATATGACAGACAGCTATCCTTCAATGAACACGTCCGATATGCCTCACAGTCCATTCAAAGCCGCCTCAACCTACTCTACAAATTGTGTGGTTCGTCCTGGGGCTGGCACCCCTCTGACCTAAGGACTGTGTACATTGCCACAATGAGGAGTGTGCCCGAATATGCCACCCCAGCGTGGAAACCCTGGCTGTCCACAACCAACACTAATAGGCTGGAACGGTCCCAACTCCAAGCAGCCAGGGCCATCACTGGCCAAGTCTGCTCCACTCCTGCTGAATCTGTTCTTTTCGAAGCCAGCCCCCCTCCTCTCTCCTCCCGTTTTAAAAACCTGTCGCTCTGTGAGGCCAATGACTGGGCCCATCTTAGCACTACCGACGACAGAAGAATTTTATTCCATAACTATCCCGAAGCGCCTCAAACACTCAGACTGCGCAATTTTAGAACCTCTGCGCTTTCCCAACTCAACCTCCTTCCTGAGCCAGCCACCAACTTTTCAACTCCTAACTTAACCTGGCCCCCACCTCTACCCCCAACTGTCCTTTTTACCCCTATCCGCAAAACCGCCCCACCCGAAGTCCAGCTGGCAGCCGCGCTGAACATAATAGAGATGAATGGGCCTACTGATCTGTATGTCTACACCGATGGCTCTACGCTCAACGGTACGCAGAATGGCGGCGCTAGCATGGTGATCTGCCGAACAGACGAGACTCTCCTTAGCTGGCACGCGCCCACCGGCACCTTTAGCAGCTCTTTTCACTCTGAGAAAGCTGCCATGCTCTATGCCATTAACTGGCTGGAGCAACATGACAACTGGTCCTCTGCCTCCATCATCACCGATTGCAGATCTCTTGCCGACGCCATCTCCAATATCAGTCTAACTGATCCCGAGATTACCACCCTACAGACTCTTTTCGCTGCTCTCGGATCCAAGGGCCCAGTTCAGGTCATCTGGGTGCCTGGTCACTCCAATCTCCTTGGCAATGACCTGGCAGACGAGTAAGCCAAACTCGGCTCCTTCCTTCTCCAACCAAACCCGGATCCTGACACTTCCACGAGGCACGCCATCATACGCAGAAGCTGCATCCCTCCCCCATCCCTCCACCCCCGTCTTACCTCCCTCTCTTCCCAAAAACCCAACCCCTCCGAAGAGGCCTCACTGTCGAGGAAAGACCTCGTCGACTTGATCCGATTCAGGTCCCGCCATCACCCCTCTCTCCGACGATGGCAACATCTGTTGGGGATATGTGTCGACGACCGATGCCGGTTATGCGGCAAGGAAGAAGAGTCAGACGAACGTCTTTGGCTACGCTGCCCGGCGTTCCTGGTGGACCAGCGCCATCGACAACTTGGCAACTCCTTCTGAGATTTTTGGAGCCATGCGCGAACCTAGCGCTACTCAGGATTATCCTGAGGCGCCTAGGGTGACTCAACAACAACAACAACATAACAACAACAACAGCAGCACTATGGGCACTAACACTCCCATTACATCACATATACCTGTACTGACTTTTGAATTTAGTGCTGATAACAGTCTGGATGGTCCTTTTCATCTTTGGCCCGGAGGACACAACACCCATAATTTCCCAAAACCAACTAATATCACATTTTTACTGACGAAATGTGCATGTAGCACTTATCCCAAACTTAGTGGTTCAACCGCATACCCCACATTGTTGCATTTTCTCCATAGGGACAGAAAATTATGTGAAAATGCTGCAGAGAAATCACTATATTCAAGTCAGGCAAGCCTAGCGATTGGCAACGTAAAATGGCTGCCGGTGGCTCCCCTTCTCACGACGGCACTGCAAATGCATGTGACGTAGTCAGGAGTACAGTATGTCCCCGATGCCAATTGGCTGTCGCTGACACAATGCCACCGAAGAAGAAGAAGACAAAGAAGTGGAAGATCTGATGGTCCTAAAATAATGATGAAGCGCAGTTAAAAGTGACGGACTGATGATGACAGATTTAGTCGACTTGAAATAATGACGGACTGACGATGACGGACGGGTGGACGAATGACAAAACAGCACCATTTACTGACGCACCCACGACTGGTGAATATGTAATGAACTCATGACATGTTGATGAATGAAATACACCAGGATGCATTTAACATGCAGAGAACTTGGCAATATACACTCGATGTATATGTTGCACACTGAGTAATTATGATTGATTTCACATGTGAAAATGTATACAGTACGTTACTGCAGTGTCCAGGATTATATTCCTCAGATCCAGAGGGGAATTGTTATGTAAGTAAATGCAGAACAGTCTAAAAAGATGATCTGAGCCATTGTTTCCAGGAGCGAAGCTGGATAAGTCCATTGGAGAAAGAGCTACTTTGCCGCCGCAGAGTGTCATGGAAAGAAGTAGAATAATTGTCCAAGATGGAGAGAAGTTTGCTTACTGGCCCGGGGACATGGTGGATGTCTGGGAAGCACATCCACCTCAGAGTGCAGAGGTAGCGGGTTTTAATATGGACTCTGGCCTTTGTGAGTGGCGTTTGCATGTTTTCATCTTGTCTCTCTGGGTGTTCTTCAGGTACTCCAGTTTCGTTCCATACTGTATTCCAGAAACATGCATGGTACCTTAATCATCGATTGTGAGGGATGATTTTTCAAAGGGGCCACATGAGCAATGAACATGCCAACCTAAACTTTGTCTATATTATTTTGAATGCATTTAGAAAAAAAAAACATTGTCTCATTTCAATAAATTGCTATGTGATTTGATATGGTATTTATTGTTACAATTTGGAAGTGCGAATTGCATCTTACAATATAAATTTTGTTCACCAACCGCCAACTCATAAAGTCATTTCAAGTCAGGACTCACAAATCTATCAAAAAAGTGGGAAGTATGAAATTATTGACAGTAATGTATAATCATACAATGATGTCTTATAATACACACAATGCTTATAATATATGAAACTGTAGATTTGCGTATGGTATTATTGGCTAAATCCTCTTTGCCCGCCGCCCACCACCATGCAACAAATATGAATGTTGCCAATATAAGAACCATTGTTGTCATTTTTGCTTGTCTCTTTTTGGGAAAAATAGTTGCAAGTGTGAATGTTGAATTATGACTTCTTGCAATATCTTTGTTATGCTTTGTTATTACAAAGATATTGGGAGAAAATTACCTCCATACTCTTTGGATCATTTTTAAACCATTTGCACAGCAAAGGGTGAAGAAGACAGTTTCCTAGCTTTGTTTGCATGTACCCAAAATATATCGCACAATGTATGCATGGAAATGACTTCAGAAAATGCTGAGCTTGGCGTTTCCTGTCCTTCGTTCTTTTATGCAAATATGCAACACCCAATGGGCATGTGTGAGATTTTTAATCTCCCCTTCTTTTATAATATATGAAAGGGTTGTACTGCACAGTTCATCTGTGAACAAATGATTCGAGAATATAATTGTGAGTGGCTTCAATCGGCCTATTGAATCAAATGTATGTGTTTCAGAAGGTCCAGGGTCGAGGAACTGCTTTAAAAAGTTCATTGATGGGTCTTGGCCCAATTTGGGGACTAAATATAGAACTAAATACGGTATAGACTACAAGGCATGAAATAAATTTGTATTGAGGAGCACACTTTAAAATTTTGAGTAATGTTATTGCAGGTTAAACTTGCAGGAAGGACTTTATTAAACAATAAAAATATGACAAAAAACATGAGTTGAATGTAGGGCTGTACCTATCGAAGAGTCAAACTTCCATCCATTATCCATTCTCTGCACAATTTATCAAGCAAATGCCTGTGTTACATCATCTTCCCAAACTCTTTTTCAAAACCAGGAGTGATACAATATGGCAAAATATGGCACAAATACAGGATATAGCTTTTTTTTTTAAATATAGCTTTCTATGAGGTCAAAATGAATCAGCACATGCTTAAATGACTTTCTTCCAGAGACCCAGGGAACAGGTGGCGTTTCTCACATCTCAGATATTTTGAGCATTTAACAATGTCGATTTGTTCTCAAGCTATAATCCTCACTTTAAATTAGTTCATATTACATACAAATGTGATGAGCCTAAAATGACTATTTGAGTGTGTTTTGGTAGATTTTTTTTCTTCAGACATAATTTTGAAATCTCAAAATCTAAAATAACTGCCAAAGTTCTGACTATTAGAGAATACCTTTAATTACCCACAGCACTGCAGATACTCACAAGTCTATTTTCATGAGATTTTCTAAAATAAAGCTCTCTTGTGAATGTGTAACCTACTCCTCCGACACCTCCTTCAAGCTCGGGTTCTCTACCAGAGGCCTGGGAGCTAGAGGGTTCTGAGTAGGAGCTTAGCTGTTCCCAGTATTGCACTCTTCTGTATGGAAATCATCTCAACAACCTTTGCTGGTGTCTGCCATCTTAATTCTGGGACCTTAAGTTCTGATTTGTTCAACACTGTTCCTGTTGCCTGGTTATGCCACTTTATGTATGCCTTGCTTTCCAATATCTTGTGCTGCTGTCAGACCAAATGCAAGCTGAGCATTTTTAGCAGCACACACATATGTATTCAATGCGGTTTGTGCGGTCACACGCGATTGTGTGCTGGGCAACGCAGTTCAAGTATTTGAACTGAAAAGTTTGCCCCTTTGCCCATTTTGCCATGTTTTGTCGATTTGAATTTTTGGATGGTGGTGTGTCGCCGACAGCCAATCAGCATCGATAATGTACTTATTACATCACAGGCAAGCGCAACACAAGCAGACAAACAAGGCTGGATGCCACAGGCTTGGGCAGAGATGCATGGAATACAGGGTGTACTGTACCTTCATGATGGGTGGCAGCCGAAGCTTGACCGAAACCGGGTTGATCATTGCTTTCATCTAGAAAGGTCCCGTGAAGTGTTGTCCCAACTTGCGAGAAGTACCAGCCAGATGCAAATCTCGCGTCGACACTACACTTTTTGCCCCACTTGATAGTCCTGCGGGGGGTACGTCGTAGACGGTCCCCAATCTGCCCGTTGTGTGACAGGGCTGCCAGAGTCTCCCTCCAGACTTGATCGGCCCGTATCAGGTGGAGCTGCACAGAAGGGATCTCCAATTGCCCCTCCTGAGATGGGAATAACGGAGGTTGATAACCATAAGCCGACATGAGCGTAGACTGACCTGTGGCTGATGAGACGAGGGTGTTGTGCACGGACTCCACCCAGGGTGGATGGGCTGCCATCCATCCATCCATCCATCCATCTTCTACCGCTTATCCGGGGCCGGGTCGCGGGGGCAGCAGCTTTAGCAGGGAAACCCAGACTTCCCTCTCCCCGGCCACTTCTTACAGCTCTCCCCGGGGGATCCCGAGGCGTTCCCAGGCCAGCTGCGTGACATAGTCTCTCCAGCGTGTCCTGGGTCGTCCTCGGGGCCTCCGCCCGGTGGGACATGCCCGGAACACCTCACTGGGGAGGCGCTCAGGAGGCATCCGGATTAGATGCCCAAGCCACCTCATCTGGCTCCTCTCGATGTGGAGGAGAAGCGGCTCTACTCTGAGCCTCTCCCGGATGACCGAGCTTCTCACCCTATCTCTAAGGGAGAGCCCGGACACCCTGCGGAGAAAACTCATTTCGGCCGCTTGTATCCGGGATCTCGTTCTTTCGGTCATGACCCATAGCTCATGACCATAGATGAGGGTTGGAACGTAGATCGACCGATAAATTGAGAGCTTCGCCCTTTGGCTCAGCTCCTTCTTTACCACGACAGACCGATACAACATCCGCATCACAGCAGATGCTACACCGATCCGCCTGTCGATCTCTCGCTCCCTTCTGCCCTCACTCGTGAACAAGACCCCAAGATACTTAAACTCCTCCACTTGGGGCAAGATCTCCTCCCCGACCCGGAGAGGGCACTCCACCCTTTTATGACTGAGGACCATGGTTTCAGATTTGGAGGTGCTAATCCTCATCCCAACCGCTTCACACTCGGCTGCGAAACGCTCCAGCGAGAGTTGGAAATCCCCGCTTGAAGGAGCCAATAGTACCACATCATCTGCAAAAAGCAGAGATGCAATACTGAGGCCACCAAAACGGACCCCCTCAACGCTTTGGCTGCGCCTAGAAATTCTGTCCATAAAAGTTATGAACAGAATCGGCGACAAAGGGCAGCCTTGGCTGGATGGGCTGCCCAAGACAAAAAACATTGGGGACATCGTAGAGCCGCCTCCAGGTTCTGATTCATCCGTTTGGTCTGCCCGTTGGACTTTGGGTGGAAATCAGGTGATAGGGTTGCAGTGTCTCCCGTGGCTTGAGAGAACCGCTTCCAAACCTTGGAGATAACTTGTGGGCACTGATCGGGCACTAGGTCCATTTGAATCCCATGGAGGCGGAAGATGTGATTAATGAGAAGGTTGGTGGATCCAAATCAGATAGAAGCTTATGTAGCGCGATGAAGCGGCCCGAAATGGTAAAAACAACGGATTTGTCTTTAGGAGGAGAGAGACCAGTGATGATGTGGGACCATGGTCGAAGTACAACCGATAATGGTTGAAGAAGACCCGCCGGTATCTTGTGTGAGGCATGTGCAGGCAGAACACCCTTGACAAGCTCTGGCCACCGAAATCTATGCTTGATAGGAGATAATATTCATGTCTGCCTATGGTTATTTGGAGAGGGAGGCCGCAGGAGTAGCTGCCTCGGTGACGTGCTCCCTGGTATTGTCTTTATTTTTGTCTTTTTTTTTTTGTTTCTGGCGACCCTACGCCGCTTACTTACTCGAGAGAAGACTTGCTAAGCATTGGGGAGTCTACGCTCTAGTCTACACCAATGCGCTAACGCAGCCGCATCAACCTACTAAAAGGTTTTCCTTTTTTGTTTAAAATAACTTAATTTTAACCTCCAGGATACCTTGCAGTATACTGGACAATGGCAGAACCCTGAGTGTTCTTGTGAACCAATTTTAACTCCAGGTAGCGCTCATCTAACGTGAGTATTTTTGTATTTCATCTCCCTTGCTAGGATGTTGTGAAAGCCCAACAGCGAGTAAACAAAGGAATTGGTACACTGCTTGGTCAGGCTTTATTGCCTGACTGCTTAACAGTTGAATTTTATGTTCATTTGAATGCAGCATGCTTTCACACACAACATGCACTCCCCCGCATACACACTGTAGGAAGTTCTGTGGCTTCCTCTGATCTGGGCTGACCGCCCGCAAAGCTAACGAGAGCAAAGACCGAGGTCGGGGGATAAAGAATGGATAAATGATGAAGCCACGCATCAGTTAGCCTTGCTTTTGGTGTGGTTACGGCCAACGGTATTCCCTTTTTGTTCTCATTAAAGAGTTTGTTGCTTGCTCGCCACTTGGCCTACTCTGCAACACCCTAATACAGATACTGAGATGTGAGCATCGCCGCTCAAACATACAAGCTACGACCCGTTGTGAACAATTCCAAACATTCTGATTTGGCGTTTGCTTTGATGGTCAATTCACGTCTCTATTCGAGTCACCACCGATTCGTGTACAGTCCTATTATGTTGAGGATGGCAAACAAGTTAATGAGGTGCAGCATAGTCCGCAAAAGACATTATGGCCCAGATTCACATGTAAAAACTCTCAGGTGCCAGCAGATAGACCGGTGCTGCCATTAAGCTTTAGTGATGCTTCACTCAGAGTGGAGTCGCATAGCAACAGCAGCTGCTTGCAGCAGAAGTGTTGAGTGTCTCTCGTTAAAAACAAAGCACCTAACACTGAAGCCGAGATTTTCCGAATATGAATGCAGGCCTATGAAACATCGCCATTGTACGTGTCCTGTTTTTGTCAAGCTGGGTTAAAACTGCTTGGTTAACAGAGCTGCCCCCAATAACTGACCCAAATAACCGCATGCAAACCACGAAAAGCCACAAAACAGCCGAGCCCGGGCCCATGTTGGAGAAACTCACTGAATGAATTCTTTCTGATGTCTTCCTCCTTCCTCCTGCATGGCTGCCAAATGACATACTTTCTTTTAATTCATCAGCAGCAGGCAAGTGATGGCGGGAGCGTGGGAGAGAGAGGCGGGATGCCGAGGGAAAGAAAGTGTTTCAGCATCAAACACCCGGTCTTGGGTACCATGGGGAAAATCTTGACTTTTCTGTACACTTTACATTATTCACTTTTGTTTTCATGATCTGTCGAGTAATACACAACAGCGGCCATGCTCAGATTACCAGTAAAGTCCATCACTCCTCTGTTTCATTACGTCCTTTATTTCGTAATATGTGTTTACTGGAATTGGATGGATCCTTTTTGCTGCCATTATCAGCTTTTTTCAGAAACAATCATTACACATTGAAACTCAGTGTTGTTTGCAGTCTTCGTTTGACCCGGTGTGATTTAGAAACGGCTGCTTGTTTGCTCCGTGCAACTGCACAAAAAGAAAACTTAAGAGAAGGATGATCTTGCATATAGTCATATCAGCAACCGCACACAAACATGATTAGCGTTATGTTGAAATTAACATGACAGCATCTTTCCGCATGCAAGGACGCCCAGCTGTCTCCGTCCCCGGAGAGAACACTTATATGATTTACTAAACCACATCCGTGCACCCAAGTCAAAAGAAATCACACGGGTAAATGCCAGAACAGCTGTCTGTTGGCAATGAATCACACAAGCATGTTCAAATTGCAAATTAATAAAATTTATTAAAACAGTCAGCTTCGATACACTCTTGTGTTTTGAACATCTGGGGAGATTCAGATTAGTGTCAGCAACGTTTTAAAGAAAACACTATATTGTATACAATATGGTGTTGTGACCACCACAATCATTTATAAATGGATCAATTACTTTCGAAGTCATCGTGAAGTACTGCATATGAAAAGGTCCCTCAAATTATAATCTGATCGTGTCTGCCCTCTGCTGGACATTAAAGTTATATACAGAACATATACTGTAGCTCTCGGCCCCACATTCACAATTGGAAGCTATCTAGCTAGATCGATGGATAGACGTGTGGAGATGTCTCATTTAGGTCTTCTCATTATCTATCCTTTTGGTACCAGACATGGGTCCGCTTTCTCTTCTTGTATTGGTCTCTGATGCAAAACATGATGGCTGTATATTATTTAGACTGTATACGCTTTTTCCAACATGTCTGCTTCCAAGTGTGTGTACATGTGAGTAGTTTCTGAAAGGTTGTGGTTTTGGTGTTATCGTCATGTCCTCTTTCTTACTGCAGAATAATATGAACTGAATAAAGGTGTGATATTTATCGTGAAGTGATGTGAACTTTTTGTTGTTGTTTGTTTGTCGTGTACTAGGTTCCGACTAATTGACTTTAAGGGCCAAAAAGTGTGAAGCATCTTTATTAATGAAGACTTGTTTCACCTTTATATTGTATTTACTTACTTTCACATGGGGTCAACTGTAAGGTACATTAGTTTAATTGCATTTGTTCATTCACATGGCATCACTTTGTCTCTATAAATGGCTGTTGGATTTAAAATCTGTGTTCTGTAATTTGTAAATAGGCAGTAAACTGAATCATATCTGATGTTTTGGGTGAAGAACACCGCACAGAAGACTTAACGACGACAAACACCCAATTTTGCTGAATTAAAACCTTCCGTAATTTCTTCCTGTGCTCTGCACATAAAACTACGATGAACTAATATATTTAGTGCTTGGTGAATAAGGAAACAAAGTTCAGAGTTAATATGTTGGGGAAACTAAACGTAAGAAATTAGCTTTTTTAATTGACCAAAAATAGCACAATTTTTGCTCGTTAATGTTTCGTTGAGGAGTAGTTCCTCTTATACGGTACTACCAAAGCTCTAAAGATTTCTACAGTACTTGGAATGGAAAAACATTGTGGTTAACCATTCATCATTTCGATTTGTATGTGCGTCATCTGTTTCATCCAATCACTCCGGCCTTCCGGAAATAAGAAGAACGAGATCATATCGGAAATGCGGCTTGCGGATTGCAAAATAAAACGCATACAAGTGTCAAACTAAACTAAATTTGATTCAAAATACTTTATACACGAGAAAAACGTGAAAATTGTATTCACCCACGCTTCTGTCAGTACGTGAATGTTTCCATGGGAGTCTTTAAAACTGCCCGGGAAGTGTATTTTTAAATATTCGGACGGAAATGTTCGACTTTAACACGAACTTGACACTATCGACAATTTTTTTTTTGAGCAACAACGAAGCGACTGTTCTGTAAACTGCGGCCATTTCTTACGCTGACGGTTTTAGTATAGTTTTAGTTGTTTGTGAGATAAAGCATTTTCTGTTTTGTAAAGGGGGCAAATTCGGAACTCTCTTGACTGGCTTGCTCGGCAGTTGTATATTTTCAGGATGGACCCAACAAGTCGATACCAAGTGGTAAGTACTGAGTGTTTAATGTTGTGGTATTTGGCCTGCATGACCAACCACAGTAAACCAACGGGGCCCTGCCACCAAGTTCTACCATTTAATTAGGACGCCGTATATGTTCTTCTTTCCGATGTCCAATCTGGTTTGGCGCTGTTAGAAAGAAAGGTTTCTCGAATCCGCTGCGCGTTTGTTACAACCAGTAAGGTGAACACTTCCGCGTATGCTAGGCTAACCGTAGCAAATTGGTTCTGCCAACAATACACTAGTTCACCTGCGTTCTTAGTATTTTGCTGTTTGTTGTTGTTATTGAAAGTGCCAACGCCTTTATTTCCCGGACGGCGTCTAGATGACAGATGTGATGGAAAGACACGTTTCATCGGCGGGTGCCAATGATGCCTAATAGGTCGTATTTAAACATGGTTGCCCAATGCCCATGTCGTAAGAAGCCTGCCTTCGCCAGCTTGAAGCGGGGGTTGGTTCCAGTTACACAACACGGTGATATGAGCTCTTACTGTTTAACTACAACAACTCCTATAGTGTGGTTTGTTAGATACGTGATTCAGATCGTTGTGTGCCCTGCTAGCCCGTTTTGGGCTGTTTTTGGCCGAGAGGAACTTGTGTGAGTCTTTACCAGCAGCCTGGTACAGCAGCTCAATTAAGTTCTCCCCTGTTTGGCTGGGCAGCCTTTTGTTCGTGGTATTTTATTGACGAGAGAATATCAGCGTTATTGAACGTTTGCCTCTTCACAGGCCTAATACTGCAGGATATCCATTTGGCCAAGTATGCATCCGGGAAGTCGACATGGAGAGATGGATGAGAGCTGGCGCTAAAATAAAGTGAAACTGTAGAGAGGACTAAATCGGACAGGGGAGTTAAAACAATCCTTTCCAACTGCCAAAAACTCCCCAGCTGGTAGAAAACCGCAGTTGTTTGTTTAGGCGTAGGAAAAAAGTAGTGTGTTTCCGGTAACCCGACCGACCGAGAATTTCTACCTCGAAAAAAAACTTAATGGTCGGCATTTTTTCAAACCTTCTACATTTTTGTGTAATAATAATAATAATAATAATAATAATAATAGTACATTTCATTTATAAGCGCCTTTCAAAACACTCAAGGACGCTTTACAATCAAAACAAGAACAATAAAACCACAGACAAAATTATAAATAATAAAAGGAAAGATGAATTTAGAGCGTTTACATTTGTGCAAACTCTCGCGATATTCACGTTGCGTCGTTTGCCCTGTCGTCTGTCAACAACATTGAATCATGGCGGCAGCCACGATCTCCGACAACAGTTTAAACCGCGTTTTGTGTGTTGCAGTCGCATGCTCGCACCATAATATTAAGAAAATAGCATCCCCTGCTGTATCGAAAAGATTCAACAAACTATTTGATGACCACCACGGGCCGTCTGGGACGCGGGACGCAGAGGTAACGAGATGGCTGTAACACCCAGCCGCTGGGTACCCAACTCTCTCGCCGCCTTGGCGGCGAGCGGGGGTTTCAATCAGTGGTGATTGCTCTCGGACTGCAAGGGAAGCTCGTCTTCCCCTAAAATGTAAAAAAATAAGTGATCAAATATATGAATGTAAATTTCATTGTGTGTCATTGACTAAATATGCGCTACAACATACTCAACTTTTGTTCCGTATCAGCTTCTTCTTACTGGTTACGATGCGACTCCCTTCTCATTCATCCCGCAGCTTCGCTGTGCTTTAAACGGTAGTGAGTTCAGGGTAGGTTGTCCCAATGCATTGAACGGAGACGAGTCATTGGATACAAGCTGGTTTTTGTCCTGCCCACGTACGCTCGTCTCTGGGACTGGATGGCAGTGGGAGGGGACCAGACGCCAGGCTTTTCTGCATCTGATTGGATGATCTGTCTGAGCCTGCGTGCCGGTTCGATTGACATTGAAATGAGCCAGTCACCGAGCTTTTAGTGTAGACATCCGTCGCGAGCAATTTTTCCAACTCGCATTCTGTTCCGAGTTGAGCTGGAGACTTCTCCTAATCATTTTAGCGACACTCTTTGTTGTAAACAAACAACTAGCGACAAATTAATCTTTTATTTCTGGTGGGTTTTATTGTAGTTCCTATAGTTGTAGGACACTAATTAAGTACCGGAAAAAGACGCCTTGTTGGTATGACAGGGTTACAGATCATTTTCTTGAAAAGGAACGGAGCTAGAGTAGAATTCATGTATCAATAAACGGACACATTTTATGATGTCGACCAAAATTGAGCTTCCCTCTTTGACAGACGAGCATCCGGCACTGGTTTCAATGTCTCCTTGTTTTGTGTTTTATGGTTATTTTGTTTACGTTTTTGATGGGGAAGGGAGGGAGAAAAAAAGATTTAAAAAAAAAAACTTTGCCCGACCTACCGACCCTATGCTGAAATTTCATGTTACCGGAAACACACTACTTATTTTTCTATGCCTTACATGCAAACCCATCTTGGAGCAACCGTGAATGACGTCATGTACGGTGTGATTTTGAGATTATTATTTCAGTCTCCTGGTCCGAGACATCTGTAATCCCGGTGCCCTCATACTGGTCATTGGAGACTGTAATCCTGCTCCTCTCTCTCATCGAATAGTAGCTTCACACAACAAGTGCAACACGGGAATAAAACTCTGCACCTCTACATACTATTGTGATTGTTGACTTAAGTTTTGAATAGCCCTTTGTTACAGTTGCGGTTTTTGTTAAAGTGCTTGAAAATTGAGTTGAATTGTTTAAAAACTGACTGAGTGTATTTGTGTTGATAGAGAGACAAATGTGGAAACGCATGAGCCTTATTCAGTGAGTAGTGCAAAACAATTGTCACGTTTCAAGTACAGTACTGTCGTTAAAGGCAGACCCACATGTTGTTTGGGCACCAAAGTAGGCTCGTGATGAAGCTTTGAGGATTTATGTAATATGTGCGCCTTGACCAGCTGCCATTTATAATTGATTTTAATCTCCTCAGTTTTCCTTATGGCTTCGAAAAAGATGGTTCGTAGATCAGCATCCCTGTCACCAGAATCCGGTGGTGTTAAGGGGCTTGCTTTCTTCCCTTTGGGCAAAAGTATAGCTGTTAATGGGGAGAGAGAGGTCTAATTGTGGAATCAAATTGAAAAAGAAGGCAAGTCAGCATGCTGCGTCACATTTCCAATGATAGATTGATTTATGAGTCAAATTTCTCCTGTGACCAAGCTTGTAACTCAAATTACATGTACATTTGATACATTTCTCCATTGAAATGAGCGGGAGGGTGGGGGGTGTAAAAAAATCGGTTCACAAATCACTGAGATTTACATGCAACACAAGTGGGGCATGGTCACATGCCTGATATCGTCCTCATTTCCATATTAATATCTTGAATGTACATATCTTGAGTTTAATATCATAAAGATATTGAACTCATCCTACGATACATCTCCTTGTGTGTGTGTAGTATATATATATATATATATATATATATATATATATATATATATATATATATATATATATATATATATATATATATATATATATATATATATATATATATATATATATGTGTGTGTGTAGTGTATATATATATATAAATATATAAATATATATATATATACACACACACACACACACACACACACACAGCTAGTTGGCACAATATCCATGATCGGATCCACTTATCCTCACAAGGGTCACAGTCATGCTGGGGCCTATCCCACACGTCTTCGAGCAGCATTCGGGATACACCTGAACTGTTTGCCAGCTAATTGCAGGCCATACATAGACAAATAATCATTCACGCTCACTCACAGTTGCACCTAGGCACCACACCTGTACTTGCCCCAATGCCTGTGGTGTGTGTCTGCGCTGTGGTAGTGTTGTGTTAGTAGCCTACTCAATATGCTTCATTCATACATTTGGCGCATATTGCACATTTCAATGTTCGAGAACTAACATACCGTAATTTCCGGACTATAGAGCGCACCTGATTATAAGCCGCACCCACTACATTTTTAGAGGAAAACCAATTTTGTACATACACAAGCCGCACCTGTATATAAGCCGCATGTGCCCACATTAAAACATGTAAACATATTTACAAAAAAAGACGGTACACAGAGAGAGTTTTCAAAGTTTTAATAACATAACAATAATAATAATATAACTTTCTTCCCAAACGGTGCCTGTGACGCGGCAGTAAAACTGTAGCAACATGGTGACAACACGCTAGCAACAGAATAGCAACACAGTATAACACGTCTGGTAAAAGAACATACCGGTACTTGTAAAAATCACGGTGAGCCGTCTTCATCTTCCTCCTGTGAACTAAAGCCATCGAAGTCACCGTCCTCAGTGTCGGAATCAAACAGTGTCATAAAGACCGGTCTTAATCTTACCTTTTCTACTCGAGCCCCCCTGGCGGCCGTTAGAAAAATTACATAAATAAGCCGCATCACTGTATAAGCCGCAGGGTTGAAAGTTTGGGGAAAAAAGTAGCGGTTTATAGTCCGGAATTTACGGTAAATTGACAGATTTTGCTTTTCTATGCCGTTATGGCTATGAAATGGGTATTCAGGCCAAAATTAAAAAGTTGTTTGTTGCGGGTAACCCGACCGACCCTATAAAAACCGCCCGACTCAAATATTTTTTTCGGTAAATTTAAGACGAGATTTTTTTTTTTTTCAAATTCCGCCATTTTGAGGTTCGGTTGTTTCCGTATGTATACCGGAAATTCCCGACACGTGCAGGCACTTGCGCGCGCAATGATCTTTGCACACTCGGTCACTCAGGAAGAAATGGAAAATGGCGGTGGTGTTCTGCATCACCGTGAAGAAAAAGACTCAAGGAAGACCTCGTACTTCTAAGCAATATCCTGAAAGAGTGTGACAAGAATAAAACCTGGACGAGTCTTTTCGAGGACTTATATTGGTCGCACAGGCTTTGGCAACAGATAGGGTTCGATGAAGACCGGCAGCATTGGACAGTATAACTGTTACAGTCAGCGTGTCTCAGACAACGACGGGGAGAAGTTTTACCCGAGAGCAATCAACAAGTGGCGACAACTTTAAGTTTTGAAAGCTCTATCAAATATGTTGTGTTCTACATTACGATTCCTGAGAGTCCTGCAACCCAACAGACGACTACTACATGTAGAAGTGCGTTTGATGTTTTGATGACCAAGGCCAGAACTCGCCTGGTACAAATTCCACGGAAGACTGGAAGTGCAATGAACGGTAGGCATGTAAACAGGCAAAAATTTGCATGCGATCAATTAATTTATTCTTGGGGCTAATTTATTTTAGAAACCAAGTTGAAGGTACAAATTTAGCCTACTTTCTTTACAACTGCTGACACAAATAAAATAACTTTCTTTTTCGTTTTCGTTTTCGTTGTCCCTTGTTCCAAAAAAAAAAAAAAAAAAAAAAAATCTACCGACCGACCGACCCATCATTGGCGTATAGGGGTATGTTACCCGCAACAAACAACTTTTTAATTTTGGCCTCAGCGTAAAAGAAATGGTCTTAAATAAGTATTAAAGATCTTAAATTAAACTTGAAGAAACCTGTAGGATCCTTGTTTGTTCAAAGATGCACTCATGTCAAGAGGTTTATGTCAAAGTTTGTTTGATTGCTCTGTTAAACACTTTTGTGTCTTTTTTGGTTTATTTGAGTTTCCCTTACCAACAGAGTCCAGCCATCCTGTCACACTTGTTGTCCTCATGTTTGTCATTTTTGTCAGCCGTACATAATTTAAATACCAAACCATGGAATTACTGAGGGTTTCCTGTTAAAAAAAACGAAACGTAATGGTTTCTTCTTTTGGTTGCTTCCAATACTGTGCCAGGCTCAAGTCATCCCTTGTGGATTGGATGATGTTCTCACAGCTATTGTCTGAACTTTCAGCTGCATAACGAGGATGACTCCTCTGAGGCCTCCGGCAGTGAGCAGCAGCCCTGTGCCACCCCCCAGGCTGGACCGTCGCAGGACCAAAGCCAGATGCAGAGCAGCGTGCTACCTGCCCTTCCACCAGCAGAAGCTGGGGGTGCAGATGCACCTCCGCCCCCTTATGCCCATATTGACCTGGGTGCAACTGCCGCGGTGCAAGGTTTGTACTGTATCGCCCCTTTTCCACCAACAAGTCCAGTTGCATTGAGTTCCTGGTTATATAAATTCCTGTTAATACGCAGTTCCTGTGGCCCAGCTAGTTGGCATTTCCACGGTCAGGTAGTGCAGGGCAGGAAACACAAATGAGACTGATGTGTTCAAGGGGAGGCATTGTGCTACTGTATTACACTGCACATGACTGCCACCCGATGGCTATTAAACGTCAATGCAGTTACCAGAAAAAAATTCAGACAGTGACTTTTGCAGCTTGTGTATTTTTGTAAATCTTCATCTAGTGTTTAAACGGGCACACATCAACATGAATGAAATTTACCAGGGTGGCTGTGGCGTTGCAGTACACTCTGAATTTCTCTGTAGCATATGATGGACAGCTCACAATGCCTTTACTTGAAACTGTCTCAAAATGTCCCTCCAGAACAGCTGTAAATCAAAATCCAAGTAAAAAAAGGTCAGAGTTTATTATAAGATTATATGGGTCTGTGATGTCAGCATTACGTTTGCATTATAACATTAACAGTTGTCTTTTAACATGTTTTGTCAGTGCAATTATATAAGTGCAATTCATTCAAAATTCAATGCTTCATTATGAAGGTCAATTTTTTCGCCTGTATGTAAACACAATGTTTACATTTAAACTGAATATTACAGTGGCTCTTAAAGGTGGATAAACTTTCCATAAAGAAATCCTCTATCCTGTTTTGTGAATACTTAGGTGAGGAGACTTGGAAAAAGATTAACATTTTCAGTGCGGCTTGGTCATTAAAACACGTGCGCACACTGTTTGTGTTTTTGATGGAAATGACTACAAATTGAAACAAACTCAATGGAAATAATGCAGAATATTATTGTGAGCATTTCGTGGAACAGTGCCATTGCAGAATCCATTGCTTTGTTGCCCCTAGACTGACCCATGGTGTCTAGTTGGTCATACCATTTGCTCACTCGATGCTCATTTCCACTATGGCTGTTTGCGATCCGTGAGCTTTTTCATGAGTCTTGTTTTAAATTAGCAGCTTCCACTGACTTGTTTTGTTGTGTGAACATTGTGTAGCTTACCTAGCTCGGCAGAAATGAGCTGGTACGTGGTTGATCCCTGTCACAGATTCAAAGTTTCACTGGGTGTCTGTCCCTGAAAATGCTCTAAAGAGCCCGGACCTCTTAGTCTGTCCATCCAATCCATTCACTTTTCTTCCATTCTTAAAATATTGAGACTTGCCAGGACCACTCGTCAATGCTGCAGACTAGAATTTAGGAGTTAGCTAATGGTGGCCCAAACAACACACCAACAAGTTCAACCAGCATTTATCAATGCAGCCCGTCCATTTAAAAGTTCCAGCTATGCCCAGAAAGAGCCTAGTGGGTCATAGGTGCCTAGAAAGCCCCTGGGAATCTCTGTACCTGGGTAAACCGTTTTGGGGGAGACAAAGGGCCACGATAAATTGAAAAGTTTTTCAAAATGTTCCTGTAGTGGGGTTCATGTAGCCCCATTGGTTGTTTTGTTGTTGAAATCTCTGTAGACTGATTGCTGGTTTCCGTTATAGTGTCACCATAATATGGCCTGTGTACTTTAATCTCTCCTCTTAAATTATTTTACTACAGAGACGAGTTTCCAAAGTGACTTCCCAGTGCCACCACCTTATAGTGTGGCCACTTCGTTGTCTACATATGATGAGGCGGAAAGCAAAAGCTGCCGCCTTGGCTGCTTCCACTGTGGAGGTGATTTCGCGGTGCGAATCCATTTTAGTGCTTGTTTTCTTTCCACAAATGTTTCTGTTGTATTTGTTACTGTGTTTTTCTCATAATTATCTGTGCATGAATCACCATCAGGAGGATGAATTTCTTCCCAGAGATGATTTCAACGATGCCGACCAGCTGCGAGTTGGGAATGATGGAATCTTCATGCTGGCCTTTTTAGTAAGTGAGAGAAAAAAATACTTCAACGTTAGGAGAAAATTATTAAGTACCATAACGTAGCATATAGCAGCAAACATAATTATGTGTTTTATAGTTCAGATGACATTGGGAACATTGTGAAGTTGTTCTTAAATTTCATTTCGAATGTTAAATTAATTTGCAACACCATGTGAATTGATCTCAGGGCTTTGACGGCCATGAAGGTTAAAACATACCCGACTCAAGATTTCAATTAGTTATGACACGCCCGCTGGCCATTGCTGGATGCAGATGATCACATGACATTGCTTGTCCAATACGTGCTGCGGGAAATTTTGTTCGCTCATTTGACACCGTGTGACTGTCGTGATAGTACGTCATACAATTGGGAAAAAACTATACTTATGCCATGTCATTTTATTTACTTTTTATCTGTTTTTAATAAATGTGTTTTTTAATGTCTTGAATTTGTAAAAAATCATATATTTATTTTTCACTAATGAAGGGTTCGGTGAACGTGCATATGAACTGGTTGGGTTTGGTACCACTAACAAGGTTAAAATCCACTGGTTTAGATGGTGTTACTTGTATTTGTGAAGAAAAATGCTTGACATGTCAAATCTCAAGTCAGATTGTTTTCGGTTCGTCTTGCAGGTTTTTGCTCAGCCCACTTCATCCTTTTGTTTTTGTCTCCCTCTAGTGGCCTTCTTGTTTAACTGGATTG
The DNA here is from genome assembly GCA_026261675.1 of Hippocampus mohnikei. Classification (NCBI taxonomy): domain Eukaryota; kingdom Metazoa; phylum Chordata; class Actinopteri; order Syngnathiformes; family Syngnathidae; genus Hippocampus; species Hippocampus mohnikei. Next base: position 6,619,999 of record JAKGUB010000822.1, on the reverse strand, counting down.
GCTTCTGTTTGTCCTTCTGTTTGACCAACACCATTGCAGGGCGCTACGGCGCCATCTGTGGCTTCGGCCTCTCCCTCATCAAGTGGATTCTCATTGTCAGGGTATGTGATGCGGTTACCCCTAACTTGTTGTGGTCTACATACATATTTTGCATTTTTCTTTTCCAGTTCTCTGACTACTTCACTGGTTACTTCAATGGTCAGTACTGGCTGTGGTGGATCTTCCTGCTGCTCGGTAAGTTCTGACAATTCACTTTGGATGGTTATTCCATATACTTTGTTTACTTAAACCCAATCTCTCCTACCCATTGTTATTTGAAAGGTCTGCTGGCACCCTAATTGCCCTCTCCTTTTCAGGTCTCTTGCTGTTCTTCAGGGGTTTTGTCAACTACCTAAAGGTCCGCAATATGACAGAGAACATGGCCTCCTCACACAGAACTCGCCTCTTCTTCCTGTATTAACAAGGTAAAAAAAAAATCAAATTAGTCTAACTGAGGGGTGGGGTCACAATTACTGGGGGGCCACGTGGGACACATGCTTTTTAGGCAGCTTTATATGACAAAAATGCCATTTTAAATATGGACAAAACATGTGCATGGCTGGGGGTTTGTTATAAACCAATGGCCGTCACAGTATCTGAATATAATATTTGTCCTAATACATTTTGCTATTTATTTAACAAAGAGCTAGCCTTCCAACAACAAAGGGTTTGAACAAACAAAAAAATAACGACAATCAAAAAATAACCACAAACTGTGATTCCCCAACAATGCAAAGGGTTGGCAAGCATAAAAATGACCATTCAACGAAGGCACAGAAATTATATTATTCAGGTACTGTACTATTTTAGAAGTCATTCCAAATCGGCAAAATCGATATTTGGCTTACTCAGGTTGTTCTTTAACACGTGCCCTGTTGACATGCAACTAAGCAATGTCTCCCATCTAGTGGTGACTGGTGATATTCCAACTTAACACTGTACAGTGGACCCCCGCTATTCTCTGGGATAACAAGCTAGGCCGCGAATAGCAAAAGTCCACATCTATTTGACAGCCATTGAAATGCATTGGGAATGTATTTGTTTTAATTTTTCGACCAAGCCTTGTAACTCTTTAAAAAAAAAAATTGGACCTACAAAATTAACCTTCAATATGCATTGTCCATGAAAAGTGGGGGTTTGTGGCCCCAAAAAACAAAAACAAAAACAGGTGAATCCACGGGTGTCATACTGCGAGTATGCGCGGGATCACTGTAGTAGAAGCTTATAATATCCCTATTCCCCCCCATCCCACAGACTGCCATTTGCCTATGTCTGGGCTACCTGCTACTGGCCCTCATGATTTTTTTGGTGATTCTCTGCAGGGTTCCGCCCCATCGCCATTCCCTTCCATTGAGAAATCGTACAACCACCACCCACCCGCACCCTCGAATGACCTGCCAGGCCATTGTTGCAGTGAAGAGGAAGAAGGGCAATAAAGTAAATGTACAGAGGCAGGTACAGTTGAAATGCATAGCAAATAGATGTACTGTAGATATTAGTTGTGCCGGCTAGCTAATGAACTATTCTGATCAAGTCTTACTCCATCCAGGATGTAGCACTGTCACTTGCAGTGGCACTGCCTACATCCTTAACACCTTAGTCACTTTCACGTCGGTCAATTTTGGGCTATTCATAAATGTGCATGTAGGAGCAGGTTACATATCCCATGGTGGTTTACCATGGAAGACCAAACATAAATCAGATTTTTGGCATCAGACAGTTAGTTGAATTTGACCCGAATCCTTTTGATCGTAGGTGAACAAAATATCATTTTAGCATGTAATGGTTAACAGGATGAATTTCAGGATTTTATTCCTGCCCTATGCAGCACCAGCCAGGCAATTAAACTGAAGGAGGGCTACTCTCACTGCTGTCATTTCTGATACGAACAAAAAGAAAAAAGATCTGAACATCAGCTCTGGTCGTGGGTGTTCTCACAGGTGATCATCGAGCATTGAGGGGAAAAAAATGAAACAAAAAAGCTTCTGAGCCATATTGTGCTTCAGGAGTACTTGTTAGACATGACCAGAAAGCAAGAAAGTTTTACAAGTCCTATGCAATTTAGTTACCTTCAATAATAGTTGTGGATTATTAAGTTATGGTAATGATTGATGCGGAAGGTTGGCAATACAACTAAAAATTTCACTGGCCATGCATTTAACACGGACATTGCTGTGTAGTATTATTACTATAAATGTCCGTCCTTTCTTTTCAAGGAAGTTTTTTTGTGGCAATGGGAACAACCCAAATGACATGAACACTTACTATTTGCTAGTTTGTACTTAAAAAAACATAAAAATAAAATCAGATACCATTGTTCAGTGTGTTGAGAGCAAGTGATGAGCTGAGCCTGTCAACCTGAAAATCAAATGTAAATACCAGCTTAATACCAATTCATATTTGCACTTTGAATTTCTGTACAGTGTAATTTGAGTCTGCTGAAATTGATGTGGTGGTGGAGCAGTTGAAAAATTAGAACTGCTTTCCATGTTTTTCAACTTGAATTCTTAATTATGTGAAATACTGCTGTTTTGTTTTTCCTTTTCTTTTGCACTTTTACTTTTCACAAAGATTTTTCTCTTTCTTTTCTCATCTGAACTGTGACTCTTAAGCATTGCCAAACTTATAATCGCTTTTTCCGTCCTCAGCCTTTTTCAGCGATATCCAAATTTGCTGCATGATTTATGTGCTTGAATGATTAGCAGGGATATCAGGAGTCCACCGTTTATTTACAAAGCCATGAACCAGTACAAAGAACAAATGAAATAAAATAGCACTCATTTTGTTGTTGCTTTAGCAAATGTAACTTGTCATTTATTGTAACTGGAATTAATTGATGTATTGAAAATGTAAATAAAGTTTGAAAACAAAGCAAGAATGTTTATTTCTCTCCCAGTGTGGGTGTCGATCCTTGATTGAGGCATTGTTTCCATAGCACAAAAAAAAAAGATCCCATCGCCAACAAATTCATAATGGGAACATGTTCAGTGCTCTTCATCTGTTATTTCTGATTTACTGTCAATGAAGTACAGATATTGCCATTTTGAATGTAGAGAAATTCCTCACTATGCACCAAATTTGAGCTGGATCTTGCTTGGCCAATGTGCCAAATACCGTCAGCAGAACGTGATGGAAATCAACGTGTTTATTTTCTACCGCCAATCGTCACTTGGGTCATGGGTGAGCTAGGGCCCTCCCCATCTGTCTTCGGACGAGACTGGCTTGTAGGAATTGGAATGAAGATTACTGTCTAGACTCAAGTATTGGAGTACCTGGTAATTTGATGTTGTTTTTGAAATATTGCATCATTGTCAAATTAGGCAAAAAATAGGACTGTGCAAATGCAACTCTTGCCTCTAGTGTCACTTTAGAACTAGTGAGTCAAGTTTTATGAATTTGCAAACTCTGCAATGTTCACAAATGTTCCTAAACACATTTTCTTTTTCCCCACATTCGAAAAACATGCACGATAGGTTAATTGATCACTCTGAATTGTCCCTAGGAGTGATTGTGAGCGTGACTGGGTGTTTGTCTCTGTGTGCTCTGCGATTGGCTGGCAACCAGTTCAAGGTGTACCCCGCCTACTGCCCGAATACAGCTGGAATAGGCTCCAGCATGCCCCGCGACCCTTCTGAGGATAAAGCAGATCAGAAAAATGGATGGGTATAGGTATCATTTATCAACCTAAATTTCCTCAAATAAGGACTCATTAGACACATATTCTTCATTAGTGCTGCCATTCCTGACCTTCTCTTTGGAGATACGGAGTAATACATGTGAAAACAAAAACTCACGCTATCTATTAGGTATAAAAAAAGCGATATTATTATCAAGCGTTCAAATGACAAAGAACCATCCGTCTGTTATTTATCAAATAAAACACTCAAATTGTATGAGTTAGTCGAATCCAAAACGGCACAAATGTACAATGCATACAATACCCAACTCTGCAACAGTATTCAGCACCCGTTTGTAATCAGACAGGGTTGCTGTTCTAATTTCAAGGGGCTATATTTGAACAAATATAAAGCAAATGTGTGTCTCTGTTAAAGGTCTTCATTTATGGAATAATTATGAAATAGAATTGCAAAGGTCTGAATCGCTGTATTCAATTCGATGTTTAATGTAGTATTACAAAAATATACAAATCGGGTACCAATACAAATCGATAATACAAGTACAGTTCATTGTTAAAATGTTCAGTACATGCATATTACGTTTTTTTTTATTGTTTATTTTCATATATATATATATATATATATATATATATATATATATATATATATATATATATATATATATATATATATATATATATATATATTAGAGCTGTCAGTTTAGCGTTTATATCGGCATTAATTTAAATGAAATTTATCGGGATCAAAATTTTTCTCGCGAGATTAACGCGGAGACGTCACAGCGGATGTTACGTTGCTCTATAAATAAACCAGAAACAAAACATCAAGCGCGCTGCACGGGTCCACGCACGTTTGTTTTGCCAGCCACGGCAGCGCGAGACACCGAAAATGGATACTTAAATAGCTCATGAATGGAAAGTTTACTTTTAAAAAGTTGCCAGATTGTTCCACTGACAAGACCAAAGTTACCTGTATGTTTTGCAGTCGTAAACCGAGCTATCATCATAGCACGTCGAGTCTGAAATACCACTTAATGGCCAAGCACACAGCTGACGTTCGTACTCCGCCCCCTTGTCTCAGACAGACAGCTATGGATCATTTCAAAGCGAAGAAAATGGATGACACGACGAACAAATTTGCTGAAGCCATAGCTAAATATATGGCTACTGCATGCAAGCCTGTCAACATTGTCCACAGCTCCACTCAAGCTGAAATAATTCGCATTGCATCGAACGACTCCTGTTGGATTGACCTGGCGCTTTAAGAGGGGCGGGGCTGCCACTGACAGGTGACGTTCGCGCGATGTACAAATAGCGTTTTGTTTCGTGAGTGAATACACTCGCTTCGTCGTCGGCATGGCTCAATGTTAAGCTACGCGAGTGCTTCTTATCAAGTCAGATGTGTAAAGTTAGCTTTTAGATTCGGTCATGATCGGTTGCTTTGTTTGCCGCATCGCTATGCAATCACAGTCAGTTACTGTTCGCAAGCGGCAATTTAAACAGCGTGGGCTAAAATGTTGCTAGAACAGGGCGTCTTTATTTAGCTCATTTTTGCATAGTTGTCATGTTTGTCCGTCTGCAATCTGACGTTTAAACGAAGTAAATTGCATTGCAGATGGGGTAAATCATGCCGGCGCTCCACTTCCGGGTTGGACATTTGGGACTTGTAGTTCTTTTGTTCGATTCGACTTGATATGTTTGTGTTGTATGGTTTCTTACGTTTAAAACAATGAATAATGATGACGATATTGATACATAGTGTAATCAGGGTTGATTAAATTATTTATTAAACGTATTGTTAAATAAAGGTATTAAATAATGTCAATTATATACATATTTACATTGTGATGCAGAAAGATAGATATATTAATGTTTTACTGCATTTATGTGTAATTTAGGTTATTACCTGCTTCTGATACTTCTGTTACAACTACTACTACTTCTGCTGCAAAGTGCTCCAATAAATGATCAAAAAAGTACAGAACGAGAGATCCTTCCATGCTGACCGACAATCAGCGAGAGCCTCCATTACGAGTACTAGTTTACCTTAAATGTGCACTTTATAATGTTATATTGCGCTGTTTTGCTTCCATAAAAAGAGCTGTTCAAGCAGCTGTTGTGTGACAAAATATTTTTTTCACTGTTGTTGATGGACAGTAATATTGTGTGAGAGATAATGTGTGAATAACTGCTCCAAGTGAAAAATGTTCATGTAAAATTGAAAATCGAAATTGTTATTTCAGTAAATATTTGCATTTTGCACATAGAAAACTGATTCATGATTCCATGTTGATGAGAGCATTAAAATGGAGGAAAATAGGACAAAAAATATAAAAGGAAATTCAGAAACGATAAATAGTAATATTGTGTGAGAGATAATGTGTGAATAACTGCTCCAAGTGAAAAATGTTCATGTAAAATTGAAAATCGAAATTGTTATTTCAGTAAATATTTGCATTTTGCACATAGAAAACTGATTCATGATTCCATGTTGATGAGAGCATTAAAATGGGAGAAAATAGGACAAAAAATGTAAAAGGAAATTCAGAAACGATAAAAAATGCGCGAGTAATCACGATTAATTTTTAGTTACTTTGAGTTAATTATGACAGTTGAGTTTTTAATTAGATTAAATATTTTAATCGTTTGACAGCTCTAATATATATATATATATATATATATATATATATACACACACACACACACACACACAGTAGAGAGAGAGAGAGGCAGCCCGGTGGATCAGTGGTTAGCGCGTCGACCAGCTCCGGCCTCCCTGTGTGGAGTTTGCATGTTCTCCCGGATGCGTGGGTTTTCTCTGGGTACTCAGGTTTCCTCCCACATTCCAAAACATGCATGGCAGGCTGATTGAAGACTCCAAATCGTCCCTCTGTGTGAGTGTGAGCTGGTGCATATATATATATATATATATATATATATATATATATATATATATATATATATATATATATATATACACTGTGTATATATATTATTAGACATTTTATCTTATAGCTCCCGTTTCCTTGTTGTGGCTATAAATGTTAATGGTTTTGCTCTTCAGTGTCAGTTATGCGACACTGCACCAGCAATTTGTGAGGCTTTCCGTTTGTCGTTTTATTGTTGTTTAAATTAAAACAAGACTGAACTATCGTGCTCCAGGTTCACTGAACAGCGCACCTCTATCTCCGAGCTAGAAGACCAAAAGGCATCCTCAGGCATCAGGCCATTAAATGCCGCCTTTCTCATCATGTTGCATGTAGCAAAATCTGTAACTCATTGATTTGCTGCTCAATATAATTCTGGTGATGCTCTCATCGTCAGAGAGCAACTCTCTTTTGAAGGTAGTGGAATTAATTCATTGGTTGGTTATAACATTACAGCAGGTACAGCATTTGCGCCTTTATGCTGACCTGGATCGCTTTGAATTGTTTCTCCAAAGTTGACATTTTTTGCCCCTAATTTGAAAAACGACCAAAAACATTTTACATTGACATCTCCTTCCATCCATTCTCTCCATGTCTCCAGTTTATTGTTGTCAAGGTCATGAGTGATCCGAAGTGCCTTTGGTCAAAAGACACCATGACTACAGCCCGGACTCGTTGTCAGTCAATCGCAGGGCACCTATGGAAAACAACAATTTACACCCACATTCCCACTGTCACAGAGTGAGAACTGAACCCAAGACACCCACACAAAGATCCCACTCACTCGTAACGTCGTCCTACGTTCAAAAAGTTTGGTTTATTTAAGACTCAAAATTACGCTTTACTGTGAACGTGAGTGTGAATGGTTGTTTGCGCCCACCGATCGGCTGGCGACTCGGCAGGATGTCAATTATTATCTTCATGTCAGTAGTTTGAACTTGACTATATCATTTCTATTTCAATTCTGTAACAACGAATTATTATTTTACCAAGATTTTTAATGAGGGAGAAAATGAATTAAATCGTACCATGGATGTTTTCTACTACCGGTAGTCCTCTTTTCAAGTGTTGGTCAGCCAATACGGCAAAATCTGGATGAAACCTTGTAATAATTTCTTTGAACCACAAGGAGGCACTATCGTCAAATCATAACCTTTTCATCCTTCTGAAGAGTACGGGATTCCCAACCACTGTGCCATCAGGTGTGACGCAGGAAATGATGTAATTTACCTCTAAACGTCGACAGAAAAACCCCCAATCACGCTCACAATCATACCTAAGGATAATTTAGAGTGTTCCATCAACCTACCATGCATGTTTTTGGAATGTGGGAGGAAACCAGAGTGTGCGAGAAAACCACGGGAAGAACATGCAAACTCCACACAGGAAGGCCAGTGCCAGATTGTATCTACATATTAGAGTGGTGGTGGTGTGTGTGAGTGCGTGTGTGTCTGTGTGTGTCCGTGTGTGTGTGTGCGCGCGCACACGCGCGCGAGCGGGAGAGGAGGGGGAGGCGTTCATTGTATGAACTTACCAACCCGTTATGAAACGCGTTATGCACGCCAGATGCGATTGCTCTAAGACTGCAAGGGAAGCTCAGCTTCCCTTAAATTGTCAAAAAATAAGTGATCAAATATACCGTATGTGTGTATATACAATTATATGTAGATGTCTTTGACTAAATATGCGCTCCAACGCACGCTCAACGTTTGTTCCCAATCAATTTCTTATTACTGGTTAAGACGTGACTCATTCATTCCCATAGCTTCCCTGTGCTTGAAACTGTGTGGACGCTGAGCGTCTGAAGCGCGGACGCTGGGCAGCTCGAGAGTTCCGTGTACGTTGTCACAATGCATTGAAACAAGACGAGTCATTGGATAAACGCTGCTTTTGTCCCGTCCATCGGACGCTCAGTGTCTCTGGGGGTCTATGGACAGTGGCCGTTTATCGGCTGGCCTGGACGCTCAGCTTTTCTGCATGATGATTGGATGATCTGTCTGAGGCTGAATCTCTTTTTTATTGACAGCGAAATGAGCCAATCACCCATCTTGTGGTGTCGGCATCCGTGGGAGCGTTTTTCAATTCTGTTCTGTTCTGAGTTGAGAGTCTTAGCGACACTCTCTTTGTTGAAAACGACTAGCGACAAATTAATCTTTTATTTCTGGTGGGTTTTATTGTAGTTGCTGTAGTTGTAGGACACTAGTTAAATCCCTGGAAAAGACGCCTTGTTGGTATGACAGGGTCACAGATCATTTTCTTGAAAAGGAATGGAGAGTAGAATTCACGTATAAATAAACAGACACATTTTATGATATAGGCCGAAATTGAGCTTCCCCTCCTTGACAGACCAGCATATGCCATTGATGCACACAGACCATTTGACTGAATGATATTCAGTATGTCTTTAAAAGGTTGTGGTGTGGGGCTTTCAAGTAGGTATTAAATGTGGTGCATATTCCACTTTTGCATGCTCACACAGGCCTCTTTGATCATACAGCTAGGAGTCACACGGCTAGGCCTTGGGGGTGTCATTGTAAGAATAAGAATAAGAAAGCCTTTATTCGTCTCACAATGGAGAAATTCCCAATTGACAGCAGCAAAGTTATGATAGAACAAACAGAAGAAAAAACATGCATGAAAGAATGGTTTTGGAGCAGCTTCCAGGACACGTGCCTGTCTTTGACGGCTGATGCGTCATTCTGCAAGGCAGGACCACTTATTAATTGAGAGTAGTTGGGAGGACAGATAGCTGGTATCAGTATCGGGTCGATACCGGCCTCATTTCACCGTATCTAGTACTCGTGAAGGCTGCTGATAGCAGTCACTGACATGAGGCACCATTTGTGTTCGTTCTTCTATTCGGAAGTAAATGGCTTGCAACATTTTTTCTCAGTGAACTGCTTCTGTGCAAATCCTCTGAAATGCCCATTAAGATCAAGTTTCTGTCAGTATATGTTTGTTTATAAGCTTCATATTCATGCTAAAAGTGAATTATTAGTGTGTTGCTGCCAAATTTTACATGTTCTTTATATGTAAATGTCTCAGGGCTTACAGGGTGTTTTTCTCTTTTGAATTCCATCCATGTCCATCCTCTCATATCCCCATTAACATGCAATTTATGTCACTATCTTTATGCTTGTAAGATTTATCTTAATGTTTTGCGGGCATTATTACTGTGTTGCGTTGCTACCAACATTTACACATTTATTTGCTCATTCAATTTGAGTCGCATGATGATTTTCTCCATTACGGTATTTCATGCATACTATACCTGTATAATGACTTCACACAAGCATTTACCTGCTGTCATCGACTCATCAAGAGAACGTTGACTGCACTTGAGGCAACATTGCACTTTTACTTACTCTTGTATCATACAGAGTCCTATACCCACCCACCTGTTGCCTGATTGTTTTTACTTTTATGTACTGTACCTATATTTTGGAATATGAATAGTGTTTTCCCCCCGAATGGTTGTATTTTGTTGCATTAGTTTTGTTTTGTAATTGTTTGTATTTTGAATAGGTAGAAAAATCTAAATTTAGCATTATCGGCTGAAACAAAATACATTGTGATTATTTTTTCAGCAGTATCGGCCAGACTTTTCCAACTTCATAGTTTCATGCTTCGCTGTTAACGGTCACACCTGTATTATTCATTCATTCATCTTCCGAACCGCTTGATCCTCACTAGGGTCGCGGGGGGTGCTGGAGCCTATCCCAGCTGTCTCCGGGCAGTAGGCGGGGGACACCCTGAATCGGTTGCCAGCCAATCGCAGGGCACACAGAGACGAACAACCATACACGCCCACACTCATACCTAGGGACAATTTAGAGCGCTCAATCAGCCTGCCATGCATGTCTTTGGAATGTGGGAGGAAACCGGAGCACCCGGAGAAAACCCACGCAAGCCCGGGGAGAACATGCAAACTCCACACAGGGAGGCCGGAGCTGGATTAGAACCTGGTACCTCTGCACTGTGAAGTCGACGTGCTAACCACTGGACTACCGGGCCGCCCACCTGTATTATTTTATACTTCAATTTTATTTTGAACAAAGACTAAAAACTCAGGGGGATGTCAGTTTTATTTTGCACTCTTGCTAATTTATTAAAAATGAATCGTAAAACAGAGCGAGTTGTTTGTCTTTTATTTTGAACTTAAACTCTGTATTGCAGAATGAGTGTTCTGCATTTTGCCAAAAATAAATGAAAAGTATTTCTTTAAAATTATCCGTCACTGGTTTAATAGAAATTTGATAGAAAAAAAGTAATAGTGGTGTTGGCTGTCTGGTATCGGTACCGGTGAGAACCCAAGACTTGAGTACTTCTGGTATCTGGATCTAGAAAAAAAGTGGTTTCGAACACCCCTAAATAGTAGTCACTGTTTCTTCATGAGTACATGTTGCATTTGTGTTCAGGTGCTTCAATCAACGATATATCAATATCTTTCATTGACAAATGATTTTAAAAAATGACAAACTTGAATGCTCATTTTGAACAAGCTAATTATTGACTCATGTCAGTCCAGCCCACTTTACACTTGATGACGTTTTAAGATGAAATCTGGTCTCTCCAGTTACTGGAGAGACCTGCATTCCCTTGAACTCCTTCACGTGTGGAAAGCCTTGACATGTGGAGGTGCAGAACTCCTGGAGAGCGACCTTGTCTTGTTTTCTCAGTAAATAGCCTCTCTGCAAGTCTTGCTCCATCTCCTCCACCTCTGAACACTGGCCTCTTTTCAGGGCCATTGCTTAAGGGCCCTATTAATAATTTGACACGTTTCCTCAAAGATTAATTATGGCCATCTTGGAGACTGCAATTATGCAGGGTGGAGACACTTCACTCCAAAAACCTTCCCCACCGCCATTTCCAGACCCAATTTTCCACTTATGACGACCGAGAGGACGTTATAGCTTGGGTACAAATTAAGAAGAAGTTGTGCTAACCAGCAAATGCCTTAAAATTTCCAAGCAGATGGCAACATGATGAAATGGCCAGATTAAATAAATATGGACCGAGTCACACTATGATGGGGGGGGGGGATACATTTTTCAATTTAATTGAGTGGCATCCAGTGAGGTGAAGTGCCCTCTCTCCAATAAGTCTATAATGCATGTGTGTAGGGCCGGTCTTACGCTGCAGGTCCAAGTGCCCTGAACAGAGGAAACGCATGCGTAGATGCCCCAATTGCATGTCAATGACTAGAAAAAGCATCAACGCAGGGCAGTAGCAACAGAGGTGTAAACAATTATAAGCAAATAGTATACCTTATTAAACTTTACCGCCCCCACCTAATTTAAATGAGGGTAACCCTCATCTTATTTCTCTTTTAAAATGATGGACTCCTTTTGAGAGCATATTCCATTATCTATCACTTTAGAGCTGGTGTTCTTTAATGTCATTTGGTTTTTGGGCTGCAGATGTGTGTGTTTTTATTCAAATTTGGAAGTGGCCTGATCATGAACTGAAGATTTTGTGTGTCTGGTGAACCAGGCAGTGCAAATCCAGCCATAGTGAGAGGGCAATACAGTAAAGTGAGTGTCCCAAACTGCGGTGGTCTGGCATAGGTAAGAGCCACAGCCTCACATGTACATGTACTGTGTACCACAATGCGTACCATTAATTCAACATAACTTAATGCTTTGTATTTGCTCATATGATGCAAACATTCAAATGGCTGCATCACCGGTCTAACATCATCATCTATGAATGCAGATAAGAATAAATGAGGATGGGGGTGTCGGTGCACAAGCACAAGGCCCACACTGTTGCTTCCTGTTGTCTGCATGTGATAACAATGAACCATTCATTTGCCCCACGAAGGTGCCCTGGCCGATTCCAGCTTCACATTCTGAGCCACACTCAGCCTGCTGCTCCTCCTTTCTTTTCCACTAAAATTCACCTTCTGTTGTTTCACCTCGCCAAATAAGTTTTTATCGTGGCACTTATCCACCCCAAAAGCTTTTGGACTGGGACATTGTAAGACCTTCTGGAGGATCAATTATGCGGTTTCCGTATTGGGGCTCCCCCACTTTTCTCTCCTCTCCTCACTCCTGCTCTACGGTGGCTCTGAAGTGCAAAACACAACGGCAAATAATTAAAACCAGGTGGGCAAGGGCGGGGATGCCGGTGAATGATTCCAATGTAGCTGCCGCTATCAAAAACTATTTTAAATTTATACATAATGCTGTTATGTTGAGGACTAATCACAACATTCACTTTACTGCGCCATCTACCCATTCGGGGTTCAATCCAACACCGCCAGTCTCAAAAGCAGAACATGTGATCACGAGTCTAAAAGCCTAGGCTGCCAACTTGGTGGCGAGCACCGTCTTTGAAAGGCTCAGGGAAATGAGGTTTTTGCTGATATGAACACGATGAAGCCTCATTCATGCGTTCACATGCTAAAAATAAATTTTCGGCTTTTAGGCAAGCGGGATCGACATGGCGCCTCTAAGCCAAAGAAATGGAGTATGTACTGTACAACAATGCTTCGAATTTCACAGAGACCTAGGGGTGATCTAGCTAAGCGAACGGTCCGTCAAGCGCTAGGTGCATTCAAGCGAATGGTAGTGAGCCCCACTTTTCAATATATCCGCACTTTCTTCTTTGTTCTCACGTATGTCCTCTTTCTGAAGCAACCTGAGTCTTCCTTCACTCACTGACAAAATGCGTTACAGTACAACACATTGTATGGGGACCCTCAGACCGGTACAAGCTCAAGTAGTCTCGTAGCAGGAAGTTCACACGGTAAATGGCCGAGTGTACGCGGGTGATTGTTTTTTTGTGATGGTCTGGTCCAACTTGAGTTTGGAAGAGTCGTGTGGTGTACGGCAGCCTGAAAAAGACGAATGCGTCACCCTATGGCGCCAGATTACGTATGACGTGGATGACATTGATCAACTGAAAAACTCTGGCCTGTCTGAATGTATAGATGGTGTCTCAAGGGAAATCATCTGGCTTGTTTGTGGAACACCAAACAACAATCCGTCTATAATCGCTCACAATTACGCATATTAATTGTGTCATTAGTCTTGGTGGCATCCCAATGACACTCCAGACAGACCTTGGGACGAAGGATGGGACGAGAGCAGCAATAGAGTGTACCCGCAGTCATGCACATTTATAGATTATTGTGCAGGCTCTACCAGCAACGGTTGTGGCTCATAAATGGAATCAGTTCATTAAATCATGGTAGCCAATCTTGTCCAATCAGGAATGATACTGATCTCTCGACCTATACTGGTAGGTTAATGTCGTGATTTTTCATGTTCTGTGGTGATGTTATCGTATTTAGTTATTTGTTCTTGTATTTCTTAATCTGCTGTTGTGTTTACCTGTGTTTTGCTGTTCGGGGCCACCGCACTACACTCCTCTTGCTTTGCAGTCAACATTCCTCACTAAACAGTTCCCATCGCTGCCCTTGTGTCAATGGCAACTTGGGGCAGATTTCACCTTCCTAGTCCACGTCCGAATGGTGAAAACAGGGAGTAAAAGGGAAGATATGGGAGGCGGGTGAAGAGTGCAGTCGGTGAATGATGGGAAAGGGGTGAGGGCAAGAACGAGAAGACTTGGGGTCGTCTGTGCTGAAGGAGAGACAGTGCGAAAGAGAGAACAGAGGCGGCTTTGTCGTTAGCGGCAGCATTTTTTACAGCCGTCATTTGCCACTGTCGCACCTCAAAGAGCAGTGGACTGTGTGCGAGGGTCAAACTCAGAAGGACTTCTTTGACTCCTTCCAAGATCGACACGACACATTAGGCTCAGTTGGATTAAGACCAAGGCGATCCAAAAAGAACAAGGCCAGAACTTTGTTTTGAGCCTTCCAGTTGATCGAGAGGTTGGAAGGCGAGCCTTCTCACGAGAGGCAATTGTTGCGGAATGTTTCTAGTTGATTTGAGATCGACCAACTCCCTTTTGCACCCTCAGTGTAGGTTTCTCTATTCTAATTGATCCATTCTTCCTTCTTTATGTGGCAGTAGCTAATCTGTAAGGACCTGTGCTTCTGTATCGTATCACGTGTCAAATACCGCTGTGGACGAAAATTTAAACTGGCAGCAGTTCAGTTGTTGAAGAGAAGCCAGTCTTTCTCCTGGCTACTGTCGTCTGCCATTGAGCAAGGCACTATGCCCGCAACCCCAGCAAAAGACGGCATTGTTTATGCACCCTGTTCACTCTGGCATTGCTCGACAGCAGATTGTAAATTGAATTTCTTCTTGAGGGAATTTTAATCGGTTAAAAAAAAAAAAAAAAACATGTCAAAAGCTTTGGACAAAACTCTGTCCAAAGCATTGGTAATCTAGTGTCTGTGTGTTTCTGTTTGCACACATGACTGCATTTTGATATGTTGTTCTCTTTCTGCAGGGTTGTTGAACACATGACAACCACAGGAAGTTGTTTGCGCTTTGCTTGGTGCTGTCACCCATGGCACCCCCTCCCCACCCCGTGGGAATACCTGCACACCCTAACTCCTCCCATGTGGACGTGCATCATTGCGACAAAATTCAGGTTTATTCAGTTGGAGTTGGGAAATGGATGTGAATGGGAGGGTCTAGTCTTGGCTCTGAAGATTACACTAATTAATGCAACTTAAGTGGGGCAATACAGAGTGTGCAAAAATAAACAGCCTGTTTAAATGTACATAGCAAATATTCGGTCACATGCTCCTTCCCCCACACGCTGATGCTTCTCAAACTTTCAGGATTAAGCCCCTTTGCACTGACTTTGAATCAAATTTTATTGTCATCTCAATGCCAGTAAGGCATGTGAAGTATAGCTTGGATGAACCGTACTAATTTCAAGAGCGTTCAAAGACAACTATTTGATCTACATTGAAAAGCCCCGGCAGACGTCAGACTGAGCGATACACAGCGTGAGGAGACACCAGCAAGAGGAAGTCTTGCTCGTAGAAATAAAAGGCAGGCAAAGGAGAGGATGGCTAAATCAACTGAAGGCTAACAAGCCAACGATACCATCACTCTTCCGACGTTTGCTCAGTGGACAATAAAATGGACTTACTTCGTCTGAGGTTGAGTGGTTCCAGTGAGATAAGGAATTGTTGTGTGCTTTGTTTCATGGAAACGTGGCCAAGTGACAACATGCCCGACTCAGCCCTTGAGATCGATAGACGACAGCTGTTTCGAACAGACTGTGACTCCTTCTCAGGGAAGAAACGCGGAGGTTGGCTCTGTATTTATTGCGTCACAGGTTGGTGCCCAAACAGTGGATTCATGAGCCACTGCTCTGAGGAAAGAGCATTTGACTGTTCGTTGCCAGCCACACTATTTGCCTCGTGAGTTCATGGCTGCGTTGAACATGGCTGTTCAACGCTAATGCTAACGCTAGCATGGTGCTATGAAGACTTACGACACCATTAGCTCGCTATAACCCATGCCCCCAGAGACATTTGACATGGTTGCAGGTGATTACGTCAAATTTACAGACAAGTTTTCACCAATATGTCATAATACTAACATGGTGTGACAACAAGCTGGACTGTGTGCACATGATCATACACATGTGCTTGACAGAGCAAGCCACACTGAATTTGGGAACTGTGTTGTCACAATTCAGTTAATTTATCTAATCACCTGCCTCCCCCCTCACCTCTGAAGATCCACCGCTCAAGTTCAAGACATTACACTGTCTGAAAACAATATCAGGTCAGTTTTTTGGAGTTAGCGTCTGATAAGTGACACGTAAACTGCTGTGGGAATGGGGCATATCGGACATTACTGTTTGCCGATGGATGTGTCTGCCGCATGATGGGCCACGTGTACGAATGCACCAAGTGACAATGTTTTCATTGTCTTCACGGGTGCCTGTTTTTGTTTTTGCACATGAGGCTCCACTTCTGCACATAAAAGCCACTTGAGTCATTCACCCTCTTTGCACTATCCTGGTTGTCATGGGATCACAAGACACCCCCGTCAAAAAAACAAAAACAAAAAAAAAGAAAAGGAAAAAAGCACCACAGTTAGGACCTGGTGTGACCATTTTCCTCACGCAGTGCAACATCTTTTTTGCACAGGCGTGCCTTAGGCTACCCACAGTAAAAGGCCACTCTAAAATGTTCGGTTTTACTGTATTGGAGGGAATTGAGGTTAGCGATTGAAAACAAAAAAACAGTATCTTCTTTGACCATCTTTTGCCTCACACAATCAAACACAACTCCTTGGCAGAGTGGATCAGTTGTGCGGTGCCAATTAATCCTCATTGCAATGCACAGCTTTATCTATAGCACAACAGCCGCAATTTTTAAACATCCAGCAAAGCAAAAGTGAACATTTGTGAACCATGTAAGAGAAATAGACCTTTTGTGTATGTAAAAAAAAAACAAAAAAATCTTATCTTTGAGTTCAGCTCATGACAAAATGGAAGAAAAAAAACTGACAGTATGGTATTGACTTTTTGTTCAGCATACATATAGCCAACTGCCAGGTGTCCCAGTACTTTTGTGCATGCGGTGCATATTGACCTTAGGTTATTTGGTTTCAACTTGCACTGAACACACTTTGAACAGCTGCACTTTCACAGGGTGGCGGGTGTCTCCCCTCAGCATGACGCAATTTCTTCTAAGCGCTGCTGTTTGATTGCTTAAAGCCCACCGGATGTCACATCACACACACACACACACACACACACACACAAAAAGCAGCCATGAAGAAAAGCTTTGCTTCCTTCCTGCCTTCCTTTGCTGTGTTCAGTTCCGCCCTGGTGAGCAGCCTCAATAAGCTGCTACATCCAACAGCTGCTGGAGACAGCGGGCACCGTTGCATCTCAAACCAACAAAGGGTGCTGACACGGTGGAGTTTTTTCTTCTTTTTTTTAAACTCTGTAATGAGGAAAGAACTAGGCTTGGTATATATATATATATATATATATATATATTAGAGCTGTCAAACGATTAAAATTTTTAATCTAATTAAAAACTCAACTGTCATAATTAACTCAAATTAACTAAAAATTAATCATGATTGCTCACTCATTTTTTATCGTTTCTGAATTTCCTTTTATATTTTTTGTCCTATTTTCCCCCATTTTAATGCTCTCATCAACATGGAATCTTGAATCAGTTTTCTATGTGCAAAATGCAAATATTTACTGAAATAACAATTTTGATTTTCAATTTTACATGAACATTTTTCACTTGGAGCAGTTATTCACACATTATCTCTCACACAATATTACTGTCCATCAACAACAGTGAAAACAATATTTTGTCACACAACAGCTGCTTGAACAGCTCTTTTAGGGAATCAAAACAGCGCAATATAACATTATAAAGTGCACATCTAAGGTAAACTAGTACTCAGCCTATAATGGATTTAAGCCATGGTTGCATACTTCGCTTTTCTCAAATTTGCTTTGAACACAGCAGTCAGGCTATGCTGATTCTGTTGGTCCTTCTTGCTCGGAAGTCTCTCTACGGTTTTGTGTCGACATCATTTCGGATTCTTGTAATGGAGGCTCTCGCTGGCAATCAGTAATGGTTGTTCAGTTAGGGATTGTCGGTCAGCATGGAAGGATCTCTCGTTCTGTACTTTTTGGATCATTTATTGGAGCACTTTGCAGCAGAAGTAGGAGTAGTAGTAGTTGTAACAGAAGTATCAGAAGCAGGTAATAACCTAAACTACACATAAATGCAGTAAAAATTAATATATCTATCTTTCTGCATCGCAATGTAAATATGTATATAATTGACATTAATGAATACCTTTATTTAACAATACGTTTAATAAATAATGTAATCAACCCTGATTTCACTATGTATTATTATCGTCATCATTATTCATTGTTTTAAACGTAAGAAACCATTCAACACAAACATAAAGTCGAATCGAACAAAAGAACTACAAGTCCCAATACTCAATCCCGGAAGTGGAGCGCCGGCATGAACATATCAAGTCGAATCGAACAAAAGAACTACAAGTCCCAAAGGTCCAACCCGGAAGTGGAGCGCCGGCTGAAACGCAATTTACTTAGTTTAAACGTCAGATTGCAGACGGACAAACATGACAACTATGCACAAATGAGCTAAATAAAGATACCCCTGTTCTAGCAACATTTTAGCCCACGCTGTTTAAATTGCCGATTGCTTCAGCAACTTTGTTCTTTGTCGTGTCATCCATTTTCTTCGCTTTGAAATGATCCATAGCCGTCTGTCTGAGAAGAGGGGGGCGGACTACTCACGTCAGCGGTGTGCTTGGCCATTAATTAAGTGGTATTTCAGACTCGACGTGCTATGATGATAGCTCAGTTTACGACTGCAAAACATCCAGGTCATTTTGGTCTTGTCAGTGGAACAATCTGGCAACTTTTTAAAAGTAAACTTTCCATTCATAAACTATTTAAATATCCGCTGTGTCTCGCTGCCGTGGCTGGCAAAACAAACGTGCGTGGACTTGTGCAGCGCTTGATGTTTTGTTTCTGGTTTATTTATAGCGCAACGTCACATCCGCTGTGACGTCTGCGCGTTAATCTCGCGAGAAAATTTTTGATCCCGATAAAATTCATTTAAATTAATGCCGATAAAAACGCCGCTAAACTGACAGCTCTAATATATATATATATATATATATATATATATATATATATATTCCATTTAGAAAGTGTTTGGACAGTTTGTAGTCGAGTTGGAATTTTATATTCAGAGAGAGAGAGAGAGAGAGAGAGAGCGCTCAACAACTCTAGCACCACCTTCCCAAATAGGTGCAGGTAGCCGCATGGCGGATCGGGGAAGCAAAGTAAACCATGCCCCGTCATTCAAAACAGCATGAAACCATCACGGTCTACTCAAATTGGGGCAAAGATGTTCAGTCTTTGTCATTCAAAGTGATGCTGTTAACCCTTTGCACTCCTCGTTCCTTCCTCACATAAGCCTGGTCTTTATTCAGGGAAACGACAATGATTGCAGAGGAGCCTGTGGTTGGCGAGGTAAAGACCAAACACAAGGACAAGACTCCTTTTCTCCCTCTAATGGGATTTGGGCTGTTTTTTCGCCCTGCACTGAAGCAGAATAGGTGAGAGTTGATAATCACGTGAACTCCCCGAGCCCCCCTGTCAATCAGAAAGGCCGCTGATGAATAGCAAACAAGTGAGAGCAAGTTGCACCTCGGTGTCAATCAAGACGCTGAATGCATACCGTGCTGCAAACACAACTGTCTGCTGTCAACAGGTGTCACGTTCTTGTTTGGCCTGCGGGGACATTTATCACCAAGGAATGCTCGAATAAGCTTTTGATTAAAACTGATGAAAAGCACAGGAAAGCCGCATATTTTGTCAGCAGAGTTGAGGAACACATCAAATCAAAATCAGACTCCGTCAGACATAAAGGTTATTTTATTTCCAACGTTAATATACTTGCCTTTAGGCTGACACTGACCTAGTCTTCAGCACTGACACAAATAAATACTTTCCATTACAAAATAATAAAACCTTCTAATAAATATATACTTTTTGAATTCACACTAGGAAGTGTTGAAATCAGAAAACAAGGTTTTTTTTTTTTTTTTTTTTTTTGTAGTTGACTGTGCAATTGTACAAACTGAATTGCTCTGAAGCAAATGACCTGAAATGAGAAGTGATGAAATCTACATTCCAGTGAAGGCCAAAAGCAGTTGTCACAGTTGGGAGTATTCTATGTACAAAAATAAAAGCATCTCACTAATGTACACAAAGTTAGTTGTTAGATTTCCGTTCTGAGAATTCGGTCAAGAAAGTCTTTGACTACAGTACCGCTGAGTTGAGTGCAGACCTCCACAAAGCCCCCCCACTTCCCCAAAAACATCCCATTTTGGATCAGCACCAAACCTTACACCTTCATGGATGCCCACCTGCTATGTATTTGTCATCAGGCTTCATGGAACAGACAGGCAATGGGAACTCTAGGCAAAAAATGCTCGATCCTGTAAAGTAATTGGTTCTGCTGCGCCCCACCCCGCCAACCACTTTCATCGTCCATGTGTAATGCTGCTAAGGAACACTAAAACGTCGTTGAAAACACGCAACCTCCTTTGTGAGAGGTCAAACAAGTTCTGCAAGGCACAAACATGGCCTGCGTGCCTTCGCAAGCGTGTGGCGCTTGTATTGGTTTTCCTTTCAAGTACGACTCATAATGCTGTCGTCATGCACCGAACGGTGCCAGCAGTAGCTCAAGGCATGGAGACTTTCGCATCATTCCCACTTGAGCTACAGGACTGAAAGAGGACTTCAGTGGGTCTCATACTCCCCAAATCATTCGGTACGTTTACATGCAAAAACGGGGCCGATCGCAATAAAGTGATTGATTTCAAATGCTTGTCAACACATTAATCTGACTGTAGTCAGCATTTTCAAAATGTGGATGAACAAATCTTTATTTTTATTTGATTGGAAACCAAATTCCTCTTCCCATGATTAAATATCAATGCCTGCTTTCTGCTCATGTAGTTGACTGGACGGTGCAAGCCATGGAGGGGGCTGTGTTTGGACGGACAAGGAAATACATTTCTGCTACATCCTGACTCTG
This sequence comes from Hippocampus mohnikei, assembly GCA_026261675.1. Lineage (NCBI taxonomy): Eukaryota > Metazoa > Chordata > Actinopteri > Syngnathiformes > Syngnathidae > Hippocampus > Hippocampus mohnikei. The sequence goes on along the minus strand of JAKGUB010000822.1, from coordinate 6,598,890 downwards.
AAACTCCATTTTCTGAACCATGTTGACAGAGGCGAAACACGAAGTTTTCAGAGCAGAGCATCTACAAAACATCACCTTTCAACAGTGTGGCACGATGGAAAAGCGTATCCGCGCATCCACAAAATCAAGCGGATGCATTTTAACACCAAAACTGCATTTTTGTATTCACAGTTGAATAGAAAATGGAATACGCCTATGATCCACGACCAAAATTTTACACGAATAAACCAACATCTTCAATTGTGCCCAAAGGAAAAATAGCAAACCTGAGTGTGAGGACCACTCACAACAACTACAGTATTGTACAGATTTAATCCAACGTCGTGTATTTTATACTTTGTTTACATTAAGTATTGTTCTTTAGTACTCCTCACATGCCAGCACGTAGTGTGTGATTTTGCACAGCCTGGTGTTGCACTATTTGTACAACTTCATCCATTTTCCGGTATTTTCCAAAGTGTATCAGATTTCCCCCTTGTTCTGGACACGCACTGCCACATCAGACTCCTTTTTTTAATATTCTGTCTCTATTTGTATTTACCGTAGTTTGTTTTGTTTTTTTGCTCGGTATTATCTTTTAGTATTTTACACATTGCCATCCATGTTATGAGCGAAACAAGAATTTCACTCACATATGTTTCCTTCTGTTCATATGAAGACTTGGCTTTGGAGCGAGATTCCAGGATGATTCTAAAATGCACAGCAACTTTTACAGGTGAAATTAATATGACCTTCTTTCAACTTTTGAATGCACATGTCCATGTTCATCGTTGCAGTACATTTGGGCAACATTCACAACAGGTGTTTGATCCAGGAATACGTTCACAGCTTCAATTCAAATTGTGTTTTGTCTTCTTCAGCATGAAGACAGCATGAGACAGAGGCCGCGCCGAACAATTGATCAACAAGTGCCTCGCCTTGGAGAGGCTTCAAACAGGATGCTCTCATAGGGAAGTGGCAACTGAACTTACGAGTGTCACAGTGTGTCATCATCAGCTTGGAACGGAGAGACTGGAGGACTCACAGAAAGGCAGTCCTATACGTATCAAACAGGTGTGAATTTTCAGCTCCTTGTTAGGGAACACCAAGCTATGCAAAAGGTAATGGAACGCGCAACAGTTGGACATTGCGCAAAAGTTCAGAAATGGTCAAATTAAGTTGACCTGTAAATGTTATCGGGCATTTTTTTCCATCCTGACATTTCAGCCTAAAGCCAAATCTCCCTAACGTATTATGAGAAGTTAGGCCAAAGGTTAATTGAACCCACTGCAAGTAGAGCCCAAAAGTAACCCGGCTGATTTTTGCATGTAAACGTAGTCACTCTCTCACACACACACACACACACACAGACACACACAGACATTCTACGTTGGCTTGCTCACAGCCTGGAAGTGGATTGCATTCTTGCACCGACAGCCGGGCCGCGTGGCTCGGTCATAGCAGCTATGGCACGCCGCGACGCATCCTCGAGCTGGAAGGTAGCACAGGAGACATGGGAAGATAATGGCCAGAAGGGACACGGCGGTCCAGCGGATGCAGCAGCGTTCCTGTGTGCAAGAGAAGGGGTTGTCCGCGCACGTGTCTTCATCGTCGGTGGAGCAGTGGTAGAACAGTCCCTTGACACAGCACACGCACGTACAATACTCCACCGCGTCTTGTATGGAACAAACACAACGCCCGCCGCACGCCCAGCAGGAGGGCAGCGGCCGAGGGTGCCCGCATTCGGGGCAGCGGCACCGACCGCAGCGCTCGCACTTGGAGTGCGTGTCGGCGCTTTTACACTCGCCGCTGCTGGGCACAGCCGCTAACAACTTTGGCTCTTCATTTGCAATTTTCTCATTTGAAATTTGCGCTGCTGGTATGGGCTGGGCACTGATGATCTGCTCACCACTTCCCGTGATGCAGAGGACCCTCTGACCCGAGCCAGCGTACCCAGCGCTGGTCCCGGCGCCACTCTGACAGTCTTCCGTGTTGCCGGACCGCATGACGTTTGTGTCTGCATGCAGGTTGTGAACATCAGTGGGCCTACTCTCATCCTGGGTGTTCTGATGAATGCTGGAAAATCGTGACGTAACTGGGTCACTCTTATGTGAGACCGGAGTCCTCGTGGGTCCTTCTGTGTACTCATTGCGGTTCCCAGTTCTCCTCATTTCATCTAATGCCAGCGCGCCATCGTGGGCTTGCAAAGGCCTCGCCTGCAGTCTCCCATCGTCCTGCAATGACCGCCTTCGGTGTCCTCCTCCCCCGTCGCTGAAACTCGGATTTCTGGGATCCATCGTGCGACTGAAGAGCCACTCGGGCTTGCATGGGACACATCTGAAATCCTGCAAGAAAGACAGATACAGTTGCTTCTACCAAGAAAACACGCAGATGATAGTGTGCAAATGATAACAGACGCCGAAGTGGGCAAAAGTGACGAATTGCGTGGTGAGACAAGCCAGTGTGTCAAAATGGATTGAATGTGCATGCATATCGTTCTTCTGTTATGTTTTGTGATATGAGTGGGAGGTTGAGGACGCAACAGTGTCCACTTTGAACAAAGGAAATGTCATCTCTTTATTGCTGCTGGACAATTTAATGGTTTGCATACTGCACGTTACTCTGCATGAGTGCTTTGTATTTAAATTTATAGCCTTGTTTTCATCAATATTTCACACCAAAGTGAAACAGAGTGACAGCACCGTGCTCTTTCTTCTGCATAGTGTTAATTGGTTTTCAAATCCATTTTTTTCTAGGGGGAAGGTGGTGAGGTCAACACATTTGGGAGGATGCAAGAGGCCATGTCAAGTTTGAGCGGCATGATGAAGGACCATTGGAATATATGATCTCAAGTCCAGGTACACTTCAGTTTTCCTCTTGCCATGCGGCAGTTTAAGCTATCAATGAAATGAACAAAGATGGGAAAAGTATTTGATCCCCTCACACAACTCACATCATTCCTGCCCAATGGCAACTTCACTGACTGCCCATTACACACAGGATTTCGTACAAGATTCTCTTCGGACTATATGGAGCCATCAATAACCTCATATATCTCACCAACCTCTTTCACATGAACAAACCCACCTCCTATGCTCTTGATTTGAACTTCCTTCACCTCCCGCTCGTCTGCTCACAATGCGGTCAAAAGCCCTCAGCCACTCTGCTCTTCCACCTTTGCAACACTCTCCCACCTCATCTTAGGACACTCACCACAATCAAATCATCACTCATAACATATCTTTTAAACAGGCATACATTGCATAATTGGGTTTGTTTTCACTACTTTAATTATGTTTGATTCTTATGTTTCAGACTACATTACTTTGACGTATTTCATTGCTCATAGTGTAATATTTCATTTTATATTGCTCCTCTTACCTTGAAGGTGCCCAAAATAAAATACATTATTATTTTGCATTACTATTATTTTTTGCGTGTGGTTGTGGTGGTACTAGTAGCAGTAGTAGTAGTCGTAGTAGTAGTGGTATGTGACAGTACACAAAGTTTAAAAAAAATGAAGTGCATCCAGAAATATGTGTTGCACTCGATCTACAGCTGTTCAAAACGCTTTGTTTGACACAAGGCAAGCTTTTGTTGACAGGAGTTGGTGCCCCTACAGAAAGAATGGATGGGGTAAAAACGTGGCACACAGCTCTGATCTGAATACTCAGACTTGAACAGGAGTGATGCAAATACTCATGTCCTCTCCAAAGCTCGAATTAACTGTGACTTTGTGGGAACAGAGATAAGGAGGCTGCAATGTTGCGAGGCAGGCCCACGAGTAGTTTCCTTATGAGAGAACGGGATGGGGGTGGGCTTTCAGACTTCCACCATTCTCCTCCTTTGCACGCAGGCCACACTGGCAACTGACATGACTGGCAAACGGATGGCACAACAGTTCATTTACGATACGGCCAGATACATGTGCTGAAGCAAAAGGTTTTCTTGTTTGTTATCCCGAAAAAAAACCCGCAGTGTGCGTCTTACGTCTGTCAGCACCTGACAAACGTAACACGCCTACGTTTATTACATAGGAAGTTATGAGTTGCAAAAACAATGCATGTGAAGTTTCGTGACGCGGCTGAAAGCAGCGGATGTCATGGCTGTGCGTGTGAGAGTTTATCGAGACGTCTTTATCTCACGCTCAAATAGAGAGTCATTCAATATGATAAGTCCTTACTAAGAGCCACTTTGAAGATGTTGACTTACCGGGCTTTCAACACTTAAATATCCGTTGAGGTTTTCAATAAAGTTTGTCCGTAAAACCAACCACAACAGCGCTGTTTATCCCATGTTTTGCGCATGCGCACTAAACAGCAACCGGGTAGACAACTTTCATACGTCGTAAGAGAGACAGAAAAGACAGCTTACTCCACTTCGTTTTACGGAAACGGAAAAAGTATGCGCAAGTCACAAAGCTGCCCCAAAAAGTTTCGTTTGGTAAATCCAAGAAGCTTTGAAAAGTGTTTTGTCCTCCTCGTGAATCGCTTTCCCCCTCGCGGAGTCCGGGGATGAGGTTTTGGATTGGGGCTGTAAATGTCGTCAATATGGTGGGGGAGGAGAGCGGCGGCGGTGGTGGTGGGGACACGACAGGACAGAGCGCCTGTTGTTCCAGCGGATGTCTCGTATCCGGTGCTCAGTCATTGGCTGGCGGGTCACACACTCATTCACGGGCACTTGGATCGGTCGTAGCCCTGCTGGTCACTTGGTCGGCAGGCTGCAGCTGACACGTTGCAGCGGCTCCATCCCCTTGAACGCCCCATGCTGTAGTTACATAGGGCTACGTTGTGAGTGAGTCTTTCGTTGTTGTTTTAAAATTCCCCCATTTTTACGTTTAGATGACAATGACACAAACACAAATTGGAAGGATCCAATGTCAATGTAAATTTGAATTGAAAATTCCCTTTTTACTTTGTTTCGCGATTGGCCCTTTGCACCTGTAGCACTGGCCCTGGTATTCATTCATTCATTCATTCATTCATTCATTCATTCATTCATTCATTCATCTTCCGAACCGCTTGATCCTCACTAGGGTCGCGGGGGGTGCTGGAGCCTATCCCAGCTGTCTCCGGGCAGTAGGCGGGGGACACCCTGAATCGGTTGCCAGCCAATCGCAGGGCACACAGAGACGAACAACCATACACGCCCACACTCAAGCCCGGGGAGAACATGCAAACTCCACACTGGAATCGAACCTGGTACCTCTGCACTGTGAAGTCGACATTCTAACCACTGGACTACTGGGCCGCCCCCCTGATATTCTATTTACTATAAATTGAGTCGAGTTTTCAAGGTATGGAAATCACTTTATGAACTTTGGATTAACTGTGCAACAGTACATAAACATTACTTCATGCTTAAAACAAATACGTAGCCTACACCTTAGGCCCATATGGAGAGATCAATTAAAAACCTGATTAAAACGATACCCATTTATGATCCCTCCGCTATTACACAGTTTTTATTCAGTACACCTATTTTGATTAATGTATATTTTATCTAATCTAAATAGACCACTGTATACAATTTAGCATGGCTGAACAGCATGATAAAGAGTACTGTTTCGGAAAAAAAAAATCAAATTGAACCATGAAAAGTATGAACCCATTTTAGGATCAACACTGTTTTTTAAAATTGCCAATTAGCTCCTTGTTAGAACACAGCATGTCCTGACACATTGAACAGTTGGATATGTGCATTCGAAAAGTTTAGAGGTCATATATGTTTTCGGAATGTGGGAGGAAACCGGAGTACTCAGAGAAAACCACGCAGGCACGGGGAGAACATGCAAACTCCACAAAAGAAAGGCCGGAGCCGGAATCGAACCCTGCACCTCTGCACTGTCAGGTGGACGTACTAACCATGAGGAAATTCAAATGAGGAATAAAATAATTCTGCAGTGTGTTACAGTTAAAAAAAAAAAAAGACTCACATAATAAATGTTGTCCAACCACTAAAATACATGAAATAATTTGCAATTCTTGCATCTGATTAGTTTTAGCACGAGTGTTAGATCAATATTGCTCACTGTAATTAAAAGTGTTATGGCACCACAATCCAGGTTGAGGTCACTTTCACCCACTTCTAGGGTGACTTTAATTAATTTGGAAACAAATCAGGAAGTGCTCAGCATCTCCCTTTATTTCCCCTCTGGGTTTTCACCTCAATTGCCAACTGCTCCCTTTTATCTTTCTTCTTTATGGCCTAAAGCCGCTCAACATCAGAATCACATTTGAAAGATGCATGCTGAATGAACACAGGTAGAAATGCATTGTTTCATAAAGTGTATTTTAGATGCCATCCTGAAGGTTGGTGGTTAATGCAGACTTGAGTATTAGCATGCATTCATGCAGCACCAGTATGTGTCTATCAAAATAAAGTGCCATATTGTTTGTGCTTAGAGACACAAACATTGGGCCACAACGGTGTTCATAGTGCTCTGACATTTATTTTTCATTTTTTTCTGACAAGTGCTATTGGTAAGGTAGGGGGAAATGTATTATTTCATTAAAAAACACAATCTGTCAGTCTAAAGGAATGGGAACATGTAAAATGCCCCCCCCCCCCATTCCTTTTTACTTTTTAGTAAACAGTGTTTTAAAAAAAAGCATAGGTCGACTTTCACCCCCGGTTGAAAAGCAAATGTTTATTTTCAGACAAGAGCTTCTTTATTGTTTGTAAGTGCACTTTAAAAACATAGGGCATCCTACCTCAACACTGACATAAGCAGCACCTATCAGGGGGGCAGTAAGTCTTCGTGAGGACATTTGCACAAGGCTTTCATTCCCTTCATTGGTTTGTTTTGATTTTCTTTGAGCTGCCATTCCCAATTGGGCCACTAGGGACCAGTGGTGACTCTTCTGTTGTTTTCCCCTTGTGAAATGCTGGTATTTGCTGTCTGGTCCGAAGCATTCAACATTGCTGCAAAGTATGCATTTGTGGCACGTTTCCATGGTGCTTCTCTCCGAACCAGTAAATGCTTTATGTTATCTGCCAGAGCAGACGATGTTCTCTCTTGTTTTGAGTGCTCCCCTGCCAAATCCCAGCAATGTCCTTCCCAGAGTCAAGGATACAAGTTTTGTTTATTGGGTTTTCACATTTTAGGCGACGTTTGGGCAGAACATGAAACTCTTCCATAAAGTGACATTTTACTTTGAATCTGTAACACCTCGGGGGATATAGTCCATCAAAAGAAATGACAGATAAAAATGGTCTTTTTTGATTGATACTGTCAGGGAGGGAGTCATTTAACGATGGGTCATTCCTGTTACTTTCTTTGACAACGTTTTGAGCAAGACAAAATAAGCAGGTGTACCTAATGTCATGGCTGGTCTATTTGCAAAGCGGCACGGTACTGCGGAGCCGACATGTATCATTCATTGATGGTGACGTTACATCATCGCCGAAAGTTTTTGTCATGCGCCACAAGCAGTGGCCTCTCTTTTTATCTTCCAGGGAGCTCTACCAGCAAATCCCACTCCTGTTGAGCCCATAGGAAGGTCTCTGCACACCGGAAAAAAATAACAAGAGATCAAATTGAAATGAAGACGAAGTCCCCTGCTGCTTTGGGAGATGAAGTGCGTCTCTATCGTCAAACAGAGGACGCCATCTCAGAGTGCATCGCGTCATCGCCACTGAATCATGCGCTGTTGCCGCGTCGCCTGTGGGTGAGTGTGAATTCACCGCTGTCAGCTTTTCCTCTTATGCTGTGACCATTTTTGGTCAACTTTAGAATTCCTTAACATGACGGCTGAATGTGGTGGAATTTACGCGAGGACAGGCGAGCAACTCTGATGCAATATTTGAGCTCTTGTGAAATGGTATAGGCAAGTGCTCTAGGTGCCAAGTGAAGCCTGGAATCTTTGTCATAGCGGTACAGGGTGTCCACAAAGTCTGGGTACGTAGGAGATTGGAGTGGTTCCCTCGTTTTCCCCCTTGGCTTCTTTTTCTGGGGTATGCTAAAAGAGAACGTGTACTTGATGAAGATTACAGATTAAAATCACACGAGAGAACGCATTACCAATCAATGTATGGAGGTCGACAGCAATGCAGACCTATTTCATCGAGTTCACTTGAATTTTGCAAAAGCGCATTCCATTATGCATTTGAGCACGATGGAAATCCATCCATCCATCCATTATCCGAACCGCTTGATCCTCACTAGGGTCGCGGGGGGTGCTGGAGCCTATCCCAGCTGTCTTCGGGCAGTAGGCGGGGGACACCCTGAATTGGTAGCCAGCCAATCGTAGGGCACACAGAGACGAACAACCATCCACGCTCACATTCACACCTAGGGACAATTTGGAGTGTTCAATCGGCCTGCCATGCATGTTTTTGGAATGTGGGAGGAAACCGGAGTGCCCGGAGAAAACCCACGCAGGCCCGGGGAGAACATGCAAACTCCACACAGGGAGGCCGGAGCTGGAATTGAACCCGGTACCTCAGCACTGTGAAGTCAACGTGCTAACCACTGGACTACCGGGCCGCCCACGATGGAAATCATGTTGAAAATATTATTTGTCAACATTACAATTGAATAAAAAATTTTTTTTAACTATGTACATAGACTTTATGGACATTTTGTAGATTGAGAGGATGAATTCTCTTTATTTGTTATGCACACACACACGCACACACACACACACACACACACACACACACACACACACACACACACAACAATTTGATTTCTACTTTTGGCCCATCACAGCAGTAGACATAGCAAACACTGCCTACTTACATGTCTGAGGAGCAGTTTGGGGTCTGGGTGCCTGGATCAAGGACACCACAGCATATGTCTGGGGGGAGTTGGGGGTGGATGGTCTTGAGACGGAGTCCACACAATGACAGTAAATGGAAAGGCTCCTTACCACTTGGCCATGGCTGCGGGAAGGCAGGCAGGCAGACAGGCAGGCTATTTAACCTGTAAAGCACTGTTGCTGGGTTACAAGATGGAGCCGAAAGCCGAGTGAATAAAGCAGCATTTTGCTCTCACCCATTGACAAGCAGCAATTATGGTGCTTTCTGCTCCCCCTTGGCAGTGGATCTGTGTCATTGAGGGGTCACTCATCTTGCAAAAGGCCCCTTTCTGTTACGCACATACAGTAGCAATGTCCATAAAGACTTGGCTCAACTGTACAAAGCCCCGACATCAACCACGTGAAACACCTTAAAGGTAGACGTGAGCAGAGCTTGCGAGCCAGGCCCTTTGAATCCAACATCCTCAACGTCTGACCTCGCCAATGAATGGGCACAAATTCCCACGGCCACTCTACAAAGTCCTCCCAGGTAAGTCGAAGCTTCAAGCAGCACATGGATTAACATAGGAAGTCACAATAAATGATGTTCTGTTATTTGGCGCCTGCAGTTTAATTGCATCAAATCATCAAATATAAACGCCATTTGCCACTTTATATAATGTATTCCCCCTTTCTCTCCTAACTGTTAGCATGTTTTCCAGTATACCAATATTGTAATTGAACAGTGACAGTATGATTACAGCTGATGTGCCAATGCAATGGATTTGAAGAAACAGGTGAACTCAAGTTTTTGATTTTCATAACGTGAAAGACAATCAATTACAACTCCGTATTACTGTGCGCATCTACAATGGTGACCCCAAAAAGGGAAAGGCTTGGAAGAAGAGGACACTGTACAATCTAGTTCGAAAGGAAGAGAGTACATTGTTGCTGTCATTAATATCGTAATGTGTGCTTCCATTCGCTGCCATCATCCATCCACCCATTTTCTGTAGCACTTATAAGGGTCGTTTAGTGAACTGAAGCCCATCTCAGCTATCACAAATCTCAGGGGGGGCATGATAGACACATGCATGTTTGGTTACGGCAAGTGTGGGAGACTCTTTTTCAATGGAGGAGCTACGGTGTCCTTCTGCCCTCCTCACTTAAAGTTAAAGCACACGAAGCACCGGTTTGTTCAGTGTATTTCTTCCAAAATAACATAGCCTTCTTATTCTTATGTTTTGTCTTTTGTCTGTGTATTTTCAAATTATTTATTTTTGACTCTAAAAAACTTTGCAGGGAAACTTTTTTGCTACGTTAACAAATCTGCTGTGAGAAATGTGATTGGAAGAAGTGTGTGGGCGAAACTTCGAGCTACCCATAGAACAGCTTCTTATTTGTTAACCTGGAGTATACATCCAATTGTATGTGTTCTTGAGAGGGGGCATTTACAGCTAACAGTAAACTTAAAGTCCTTCTGAGGTCTAATTAAGAGTTGAAACCACACAAATATTGCAATGAGTTACTCACAGAGGCAATGAAGGAAGCACAGCACTGCTCTGTCTGCTCATCCACGCTGAGACGCTTCGCATAACTAAACATATACGTAACTAGAAGTAGATTATTCTACAAAAGGTTTGTGCAGAACTTGAAAAGTTTGTCCAAAGGGTCATTTGTAACACAAGGTTCCACTGTACACCTTTTTCACGGTAATCGCCTAGGCAACAAATGTTTTTTTTTGTCGACTATTCCCTCGATTTTGGAAGATTTGTCGTGCAAAATAATGTCCGTTATTCTCAAGAGATTATGTCGAATATGGAAATATTTTAAAACCACGGAAATACATTTATTTCACCCAATATAGTCATGTATGTAATGTGCTGTGTGTATTGAACCTTTATGCTAACTGCAGCATTTTAAACAAAAGCTGAAAGTTAAAACCTCAAGTGACATACATGCCCATTGTTTTGTTTCAAATGAATTCTGGTGATGCACTGCATACTGTTGAGGCAAAATCACAAGAACTCTCTTTTATTCCGTATAGACCAGGGGAGGGCAAACTTTTTGGCTCGGGGCCACGTTGATTTCTAAAATTTGACAGGTGGGCCGGTCAGCACAACATACGGTACATATAAAAACTGCATATGTTGACAGTCCATAACAAACATCAACAGAACAAAAGCATCACAATACTTTTTTTAATGAGAACAGTGGACCAACTATGGTATATGTCCTGTATGAACGTCCAAGTATGTTAATAACATACATGTATGGCAACACAAGCAACAAAGTACAAGCATATATTGACCAAAAACTGTTTATAACACAAAACTGCAGCATACACTACAGGTATATGAACAAAATTTAACAAAGTTAGGACTATTTGCTACAAAATGAGACGAGTAAGAGACCTGGTGGTTTTTCTTTCCACTCACTCACTGTCTCTAACTTTACCTCCCCTCGATCACAACACATGACAGTGTTGCTCAGCTGAAGTTGTGCAACCAACTTTTGAAGCCAGCCACGGGACGCTTCAAAGTCTTTGATGCTCATAGTTAGCACTATGGGACTCGCCTCCTTTGTTTGTCGGTCCAGTTTGCGGAAAGTTTTTAGCACGATAACAGTCAAACCATTTCAGAAAATGTTCATTTACTCGACTGTCCGTCGAGCCGCAGCGATTCACTCTGAGCATGGAAATTGCCAGAATCGGACTGAGCAAGAATCGCCTCCTTGTTTTCCAAAGTCTCGTAGATTTGAGTCTTTCCGACTCAAGCGCTTCCCGAATGTTTTGTACTTTGTAACCCGCCGCTTCATCGAATACATTTCACTTTCTCTTCCATTGTTATAAATCGATCATTAATGTAATATAGTAGGAGAAAGTTGAATGCATACGTTTTTTTGTTGTTGTTTTTTTTAACCGGGTTCGAATTTCCGTTTGACAGCGTTCCGCAGGTGGTAGATAAGATTTCTCCTGCCATCTCTCTCCTCTCGCTTCGTGTCCCCCTTCCTCCCTGTGCTCTGCAACACTTCAAGTAACTGCGCCACCTGGCATTATAATGCCTGTCATTACAAGTCCATATGAAATGAAGGCAGTCATTCACATCGAATCTTGTGTACCAACATTCGGCGGGCCGGATTAAGAAGACCAACGGGCTGGATCCGCCCGCAGGCCGCCGCTTGCCCACCTCTGGTATAGACTACACTGCCTTGTGTCTCTGGACCTAAGTATACCAAGTGGAATTGTGTATCTCTATGGAGTTATCAGCTTTGAACATGAGCTGCACTCTTTTCATGGCCGCCTCTCCCTTGCACCCAACAGAAAGCGTGCAGCACTCAGTGGCTCGCTCTGCTGGGGCAGAACCAGAGAGGAGAAAAAGGGAGCCACATAATAGTTGCCAATGCGCTGCAAGTCGTGATATGGGTACTGAGTGAGCCTCACCCAGGCCTCTCTTTTGTCTGAGTGGAGAGAACGTGGCTATTCATAGGGGTGACCGCTGCCGCTAAATGACAATTAATTAATTAGCGTGCTCTTCATATTCAAACGAGCGCATTTGGCTAAAAATGATTTAATTTGGCTGTATAGTGGCTTTCGATATTGTCTCATTGTTGGTGCACTGGGAGATGCAATTGAAAGATGATCAAATGAGTTATGCCTCACGTTGTTAGTTAACTTTGTTTGAAGAGCAGACTGTCGTGTTTTGAATTCGACGCGGAGACGGCATACAAATGGATGCAGCGAAACGTGCCTCGTTTGTTATCCATCCATTGTCTGCTCCCTCTGATCTGTGCACTCGTCAGAGCTTGCTTCTTGTTCATTGCCCTCCACATGAGCTCCTGCTCTGCATGAATGAGGCATACTTAACCCCCACCCACACCCTTCCAAAACGTGACCCCTCAAGTGTGCTTCGAACAATATCCTTTTAAGCAAAAAGGATGGAGATAAGGGAATTAAGCGGTATTAAGCGCAAGATGAATTATTTCTTGCAGGAGGTTATCATTTTGTCACTCCAAATAACTTGTCCTGTATTATGGCTCAGGTGAAGGACTACAGTAAGTCTGTCGCATTTTTACTCACTTGCCTTCATTTTCAACACAATGCGGTCGCATCGAAAGCTATAGGTACAAGAAAAGTTACTTTTTTTTTTTTTTTTGAAGTGGGTCGTCAGTTTATGACAAACTATCTACTCACGGGCGGCGAACCTGAATTTGTCTGTCACTAAGATAACGCAGTAGTGAAGCCGTAATTTGCATGAAAACATTTTAACGGCGTAAATACAAAACAATCAAATGTGTGTTTGTGTTCTTGTGTTGACTAAACTGAGGACGTCCTGTGCTATGGATTCAGTAACCCCAGCAGGTGCAGAAAACGATCAAAAGGCCACTTTTTCAGCAAATGAAACACGCATACAGTATGCAGAGTGCATTTTCTTTCTGTCCTGATGTATTGGAGTCCAAAATAAGCTGGCAGCCCAAAACTGTTGGCATGTGTCTGCAAAGCATAATTAGCGGTTCTGAGACTTATTTGCAAACCTTTATGCAATTTCCCGTACTCAAGATTGGCTTGCAGTGAGATGAGGCAACTTTGAAAATGCACTATCGTGAAGTAGCTAGTGCCGGCAGTGAACTTGCGCGGAATGGCACACACTCACTCGGCACACACAAAGTCTGAACAAGCCCCTACCATATCATTACTGTGCAGTCTCATACGGCTTTCATCTCCTCTCCTCCAAGTCTGTACGAGCAAAATTTGATTTCCGCCTCATAACTCTCTCCATAATGCGATATCACCAAAACTAAATTGCCAAGATAACCTTTATCGGACGAGAGGTGAAATCTGCGAATGGTTGTGCGCTTATTCTGCTGCCAGGAAATAATAATAAAAAAGTCAAGTTTGGGAGGGTAGGCTGGCGTTTGATAATATTTGTTTTCTGTTGGGCAAAGCCTCTGACTCCTCAGCTGTTTCGTGCAATGGTAGATGGAGTGTAAAATTTTCAACAAGTGCCTCTTACACAGCTTTTTATTTTTTATTTTTTAAACCCTATACCACCATATGCATCTGGATGTGTGCATGGGTGTTGGGTCCAAAAGGCCCGGCCGACCCGGGCAAAGAACAGGCAGCGCACACAGAAATAAAGTTTTAGACTGCTGCAGCAGGGAAGAACAGGGAGGGCACGAAGTTTCAGTGCCTCGGCTCACAAGATCTCCTGTTTGTTCTTCGCTGCAGAGTGCTTTTTATTTTGTGTAGAGCATGCGCAGTGCAAACAATGGAAAAGTACTGGTGTGATTTGGTGTTGGCTATCATATGGTGTGTGGGTGCATGTTTTGGGTGCGATGGAATGTGTGTGGCAGATAGTGTGTGAGGAAAGTTTTATGTGAACACAGAAAAGCAAGGTCAAGTAAAACAATAGGGTATTGAGAAATACACACAAATATAAGAGCTTACTTTACAATGGGCATAGCCAGAAATTTTTCAGTGGGGTGGGCAGGGTGAAACAACACTTCGGTGAGGGGTGGCTGTGAGTGCGTCCGTCATTCTTTCTCATACCATCCAGTCACAGTTTCATGAAATCATATCCCAGCATATTCGAAAATGCCATCACACTCAAAGTGAAGCAGGGTGGTGATTCCTGATGGGCGACATAGCTTGCATTGGACATGTCTCCCGTCTGTCCATCCTCGTAAGACACATTACCACATTTCAATTAGTTACAGTGCATCTTCATGACATGGAAATGTGCTATTGTTCACACCAAGTTGATCTCTTTTAAGGGGTGTTCTACACGGCAAGATTTGTTTCGTACTATGCCGGCGCTGCACCAGTAGAGCGCTCACACTTGCAAATTTTCTCCGGCGTAGCGCGGAAAACAGCATACGCCGGATAAAATTTGATCCACCTCAGGGAGGTGTTTTAAAAATTTGCTCCAGAGCAAATGCTCGTTTGCGGGGCAGCACCGGTGTAGATTTGCACGTGTGAACACTACATTAGACTTTGCTTAAAGTAAAACATCGGTCATTTCTCCATTTGGTCTTCACGAAGCCTTGCATGCTTGACAGATTTTAAATGGCACCTCAACTGCCAAGACATGTTCGACAATATACAATTCCTGGCATACATGAGGCAAACTTGGAGGTTGATATGTTTGATGCATCTGCTGACTTGACAGAAAGGTACAGTCATGGCATCTGTGCTGGCATACCGAAGCACTTGGCTCCACCCATGCCAGTCGTCCCAGCGGGCTGTTGAATGTTGGATTTTGATGTCTTATTGATGTTGAATTGATGTCTACTGAGATAGACCCAAGCCAAATATGGCTACTTGCAGGGCAATTCCATTCAACCATAAACAGTCATTTATAACAGTTGCAGGGACAACGGTTACTACAGTGGACAGCTGATCATGTCATCAGGTTATGGAGTGCATGAAAGGGTTAATGTCACATGAATGTACAGACGCTCCCCGGCTTACGAACATCCGGGTTACGAACAACGGTACATACGAACATTTTCACGGGTATGTCGAAAAAAAAAGAAAAAGTTAGATTTTGTATTGCGCGCCTTTTTCCGAGTGCCGAACGGGGCGGAGGAGGACGGCGGAGGCGACTGCGGCGACGACGTTCGAAAGCGGCCGCGGGGAGAGGCGTGGGGGGCGGGTGTGAGACGGTGGAACGGGCGGGGAGGCGTACGGCGAGCCGGTCGACGACCGGTCGTCTACTCTCCCCCGCTGAAGCCGCTGCTAGTTTACCGGGCAGCTAACCCTCGAGCCCTGAAGAACTTGACGAAAAGCTCTCTCCCCTTTATATGGATGTCAAACATATAAGCCTTAAACATACATTCTAGACAAAATATAGCACTGAAGCAACAACTTACGAACCAAATCACCTTATGAACAATCGTCCGGAATGTAACTCGTTCGTAACCTTGGGAGCGTCTGTAACTGATATCATCTTTTCAAATGTAAGGCAAACATATCTGAATAGTGTGAGCTTCCTTTCAAAATGGATCACTGCTTTGGCAGTTTATATGATTTGTGTCATGTTTCAGATGAATTTAAGGCACTCATCTGGTAAAACAGGCATGCGGACATAAATGACAAGCTTATGAAGGTTAGAGATATTTTCATCCAGGCAATTTGGGATGTTTATGTAATTTTTCTTCTGGGATCACTATTGCTTGACGCTGGCTGATAGCTGGCGTATGCCGGGTAGTAAATTCGGCTGTGGATTTTTTCGGTGCCTCTGATTCTCTACATTCTCACTTCCGGCAATGACCAGCTCCAGCAAAGCCGCCATCATAATCTGCGCCGAGCACGACGCACTGTCAGCTCTCTCCCCAAAGTTTATCTCCGCTGTCAGGCACCGGCGTGTTTAGTCATAACGGTCTCCCCATCGACAGTAATTGTTCCCAAGCAGGAGGGGGTTTCAGAGGTTTAGGAAATTGGCTTTTTATGCTGCATTAGTCCTCTTGTGCTTTACTTCTCTCCCTATTTCTCTCTCTGTGGCACGATTTCTTTCACTCTTTTCTGTGTCCATTCTCACTGCTTGCCAATATTTAATCAAACCTGATGGAGATCTCTCTTTGGTTCTCAGGCTGGTTTATTAGCGGGCAAAACAGATAGCAACACCAGCCTTGTTGTAGGGATAGAAGACAATGGCGTCGCGTGTTTGCCTGGAAAAGACAGATGGGGCATTATGCAGAAAGGCTTGGCCTTTTACGAACAAAGCAAGTTTTTATTTCATTGTTGGGCAATTAAGCTGAGATGTGGGACATCAGAAAACAATATGCCAAAATCTCTCTGTTCAACAGTTTTGCTTGGCTCAAGTGCACCTCATTGCTCATGCTCATTAAAGTGTCATGTTGTTGGAAACACAACGTGATTGAAATAGCAAATAGTCCGCTGGTTCAAGTAGAGGACAACTGTTGTTCTGCTCCCTTGTGTCGTGTCGTCACATACCCTGTTTGCTATATCTAAAACTGAATAATTGTACAGAATTGTATCCCATTGATTGGACAAATTGTATTTTGGTTGCTTCTGTTTGCTGTGTGTGTTTAGAATACAGGTGACAGTTGTGTTAGGATTTTGACTGCAAGCCAACTTGAGATCTGGAAGTGAATGACAAGTATCTTCTTCTATTTTGACAAACATGAAATTTTTGTCAGAGCGTTGATGGGTACTTGAAATGCTTACATTCCATGCTCTACAACTAGTGTACAAACTAAATGGGCTTTCATCCAGGTATTGGAATCCTAAATATTCGAAACACTGGGCTGGCCAAAATTATTGGCTTGGTCCAGGTGTCGACAACCTAAAGCACCCAAAGAACCATTTGGAACATCTCCCACAGGAGAAAAAATTAAAATAAAAAATACTGGGGGCCCACAAAAGAATGCAAAATGTAATTTCTACATGCAACAAAAAATCTGAAAGAAAGTAAAACCTTTTGAACCCTACTTTTAAACTCTGTTTAAAAACCACATGTGACACATTCAATTTTATAACCACTGCTAATCACTCGGGACCCTACATAGAAGCAAACCCTCCTGAGTGCTTTAAAACACAAGGTCACAAATCCTGACAGCTGAATTTTTCAATTGAATTTTGGTGCAGTTGTCCAAAAAAAACTCAAACGGCCATTTGAAAGCCTGATTGGCGGGCGATGGGTGAGGACATACATTTTGTGACATATTTGTTCCCTGGCAAACATTTGTTTGGGGGATGGGAGGGAGGCGGGGCCTATGGTGCTGACGCTACACAGGGCGTACATTTGGGGCATATATTCTCTGCAAGAGTAATAAATAAATAAACACCTGTTGGAGTGCAACGCCCCTGCAAGTGATCCCCCCTTTGAGATTAAATATATATTTTTAAGAGTGTCCTCACGAAGCCCGACAGTAGCACATATACATAAATTACAGATGAAAAATCAACATCATACATACATACTGGAATACATTAATTAAAAAAAATAAATAAATTGAGCATGTTTCTGCAAACACTATCAGTCATCCAGTTATCCAACATTATTAAACGAGCAGCCATTGATGAAAGTGAAAAGATTTCGGTTTGGGATGCTGTGAGGTGAAACACGTTTACACCTCTAGTGGGTTTTTGGACACAGTACGGAGTTGCTGCTGAATTCAACCTAACTAAAAGCCTGTCGCAGTTTTCGTCTGTGAGGAAGTGATCCAGGTGTGCATCTTACTGATAAGCTTCCTCAGCCCACTGATCACTGCCTTTGAGTCCACCCACCTTCCTGCTGCTACTGATTCCATCCACATGCTCTCTCTCTCTCTCTCTCTCTCTCTCTCTCTCTCTCTCTCTCTCACCCCGTCCCAGTCCATCCACTTACTTTCTCAAGCCAATGAATAAACTCTGATACGATGGAATGATATGCTTTGAACAAACCCCAGGAAATATAAAATTTTCATTTTACTATTTAAGCCTATCCTTATTCCCTTTCTCTTTGAGTACTTCATCTGCTGTGACTATGAAAAAAGAGGTCCTGTGATGAGGATATGTAATCCAACAAGTAACCGGGCCTTAAAGTTAACAGCGCATGAAATGCTTTATGACAAGGTAGAACTAATCTTAGACTCAGCTCTGCTTTCGCCAGGTGGTTGCTGGTGGCATGCACGATGTTGACAAGATGAAGAGAAAGCCAAGTACCCTTTGGGAAGGTTAGATCTGTCTCATTAATTGCGGGGATGTGCGATGTTATCATTGCCATTGTCAGGGGAAATCACAGACTCGCAGTGAATTTTTGTCCTCGTAAAAATAAAATTCTCTGGTAATTGCAGTCAAGCCAATTTGTATGGTGATGAAGATGAATGAAAAGTTAGCTCCCTACTGATCCAGAGAAGCGTTTGTGTGCGCAGAGGTCGACACGATGGGGCTGATCAGCTGCAGCTGTGCATACCTCCACTACAAATGCCTGAGCTGCCCACTGGGGTTTGCCAGTCAATCCGAATGAAGGGTCACAGACTCAAGCTGTGAAATTCACTACATTGTGTTCAAGTCTGCTCCTGTTCTTCCAGCCCTGGGAACACATAGGCAGGTGGAGATCAGTACCTCTCAAAACTTTGCTGCCTATCTGTAACTTCCCCCTGCCTGATCTGCTGATGCTACTTCACCTTCCCTGTTGCATCAATAGAGGCTTTCTGCCGTTTGGGTCTGAAAATTGTGTCAGAGCTTAACAGGTCCACTAGATACATTTCCTTGCAGACCTGTAGTTTGCGCTATTGTGTTTTCATTTGTACACTGTCTCTGATCGTTACAGACTTTGCGAGTTGAAGAACGAAGAAAGATGAAGGCTAATTAAAAGCGCATGAAACTTCAATCTTAATGCACACTCCAAGCCGTCAAAACACGTTCAAAGCCATCAGATTGTTTTGAGGCACACAGACTTAATAATGACTACATAAAAAGACTTCCAATTTTCTCTTAGTCAGGGACGCGCTCGTGAGACATCGGGGAGCGTGACTGTACGTCAGCACAGTAGCTTATTGTTGAGCACAACAAAGAACGCTTGAACTGGGCTTTGGGTTTGAAGATTCTCCAAGACTTTTCTGCTTGTGTTGACTTTTGCAGGTGCTTGGGTTTCCTTGCACAGTCCAAAAAAAGTTAACACATTCCTGTTCAAATACCATTTTTTTGTGATATGAAAACAAGATCAGTCATTTCCAAACTTTTTCCTTTATTATTGTGACCTACAGTGTCACCTATTTAGAACTGAAAAAACATTTAAGAGGAGACGTACCCATAACTGAGATAATGTGGTTGCAAATGTGCGCACAATGTTTTATTATTGGGGATGCAACAGTGTTGACAATTGCCACTCAAGCCGTTGCAGGTTTGATTGGTTAATTTCTTCATTTATTTAAAGGGCCTCTGCGTAACCTCCAAAACTGTTCAGTTGTATTGTGTCCGAAAAATGTGAGGACGCGACTTACATTTTCAATGGTCTTTATTCAACTGGCATAACAGGTGTGAGTCGTCGCACAACCAACCACGGCTTTGTGACACTGCCGTAACGTCGTGTAGCAGTATGGTAGACGGCCATATGCTACAAATTGTTCCACAGTAGTTTTGCTTTCCAGCAAAACCCTGAAGATTTTGAGCGTATGTTGCTGGTATTTGAAACAGTTCATAATTCCCACCACCCTGAATAAGGCCCCAATCCCAGAAGAAGAAGAAAAATGAGCAAGAGCGTGATGTTGCTATCACCTTGCTTCACTCGAGGTTTTGGTGATGAGCAATGTTGTGCTTGCTCCAAACAAACCTTTTGGAATCATGACCAAAAAGTTCACCCTTCATTGCGCCAGACAATAACACTCCCCCACCCCAACCTGTTTTAGGAGTCTTCATATGCACGTTCAGTAAATGTAGCCAGGCTTGGTTTGTGTGGTAACTTGTGACACAAGCTGTCAGGAAAATCCAACAACAAAATCTGACCTTAAAATGGAGGCAGGCGACATCAGTTTGAATGGAAGTGGTTATTGAGCCACATCCACTACACTAAACCAAGCACATTATTTCAGTTGTCTGTTTTTTTTTTTCACTTACTCTCTCCAAAGTCACAGAAAGTTTTCAAGTGATTGATCTTGGTCTCATTTTTTCGTTCTCAAAACTCCGGCATTTGAAAGGAGCCGTGTAGGGCTTTATTCGGTGCATTCGAGGATAACTGATGACTAAATTGTTTGTCGAGGGCAGTGTGAGTGCGAATGGCTGTCTGTTTCTTTCTCTCCCTGTGACTGACAGCTGAAGCTCCAGCGTGCACCTCACCCTCGCACACTGAACAGGATAAGTGGACACTAGAAAATCGTGAGTTGGGTGGATCATTGACAACATCACCAAAAAGAGATGCTCGGGAGCTTCCGATGTACAATAATGGCTGCCTCTCTGGTAGTCAAATTATTGACCTCGGTCATATATTATAATATGGAAAGAAGATGGGTTAAGTGCTGCCAAAGAATGCAGGTGACAGCTATGTCCTTTACTTGGAGTGGAGGCCATTTGGATGGATACTGGACACATCGGCACCAAAAAGACTTAACAAGGGCTCTGACATTTGTGCTCCTCTCTAATAATTACGCGATCAGAGAATCTTCTGCTTGCCTGTAACCTTTTTCTAATTGACCCAAATGCTCATCTGTCAGTGGGGTTTGCTGAGGATAGCGGAGCCGACCTTATGGGCTTGAATTTTACGGACTGAAACAAATGTGGCGATGATGCTCCAGGGGTTTTACTATGCAGGGCCACTTTTAAAATAATGGCACTCATGTGGAATAACAAATATCATCATCATAGATTAACTTCAAACTTTTATCTCGGAATTGACTTCCGCATCTCATGTGTGATTTGTGACTTATTTTGCAGTCGTACAACAATTTGGCTGTACGACTGTATCCGTTGTGTTCTCAACCATGAGACAACCTTCCATTGACTCGTATGACTGAGAATCCTGAACCTTCTTTGGAATCCTCGATTATATTAAGCCTATTCAGTTTTACCGTCCCTGGTGTATTTGTGTTGCATGAATCACACAGCATAGGACCAAATTATCTGGCAGCATGTACTGTAACAGCCATAACTGTTGCTCCAGTCTTGTTGTTGCGTTGCTGCACAAGTATGCAATCCAGCCAGTTGATTTTCACCTTGAAAATAGTTACTGTATTTCAAATCAAGACATCAATTTTCCATGCGTATCGGTTTAAAAACAAACAAACAAACAAACAAACAACAATTTCATTTACCACTTCAAGCAAGAAGAAAATGTGACAGTGGCTTGCGCAGACAACAACACATACATCACATGCCACCGCCACTTAGCGCAAAACACACACATCGCTGTGTGCTTGTTAACCTTTGGACGGGCATCTGTACATGCGCGTGTGTGGCTTGTCCCGTGGTGACGGATGAATCTGGGGAATGATGGAGTGTGGCTGTCTGAGCCACCCTTCCTGGCACCTAAACACACACACACACACACACACACACACACACACACACACACACACACACACACACACACACACACACGCATACACAGGTTTGCTTTAGCATTACTTGTCCAAAGAATGGCATCTCTTGACACAAATGCACCATATCATTACACAGGCACTGTCGGAGTCTACATTCCTCTCTTCCATCTCCATAGATAACGTTTATTGTAAACAGCGATGTATAACCATTATAAGAAAAAAAAAGTGTGTGTATGTGCGTGTGTGTGTGTGTGTGTGTGTGTGTGTGTGTGTGTGTGTGTGTGTGTGTGTGTGTGTGTGTGTGTGTGTGTGTGTGCATGTGAGCGTCACTGACCGATTTATCCTCTCGGATCACCACAAAGAACAGCACTCAGTGGAAGAACAAAACACACTGAATATAATTAATCATGGGAATGTGACATGTGCTGGTTTTGGCTTTACCTTTGTGCCCCAAATTTATTCATACACACCCTTTTTCTTGTTTACTCCCCCCGTTTCCTCTCAGACTAATGTGCATAAACAACACAAGACAAATTACCACGGAGCCTAAAAGAAAATGGAAGCAGCAGCTCTTTGCGCTAATGTTGCCTAGCAACCTGAACCAAAGTGACTTAGTAATCGAAAGCCTTCTCTGAATGTTTGTCATGAAAATGGTGTGTCCAGTCTCAACATTTGCTTCCGTGGTTTGCATCTGATTTATGTGAGGAGGAAGTGTGATGTCATATGTACTAGTATGTGTGGAACTTCAAAAACAACATCCCCTAAATCTGGTGGCAGGCCAGTCAGTCTCTTCCTTGCAATCGCTAAGAAACAACACTGTTGCAACGCGCGCAGAATCTAGCTTGGGAGTCTCGCTGAAATACAGTAAGCAGGGATGTCCCTGAAAATATGTTGCTTGTGTGGCAGCATATGTTGCTCCAAAACCCGTCTGTACCGTTCAGCTTCAATGGTGCCTTGACAGATGTGCAAGTTACCCAACGAACACTCCCCCCAAAACCTTCACAGACATCTGAACTTTGCATTGATGGCAACCCAAGATAGCCCTTTTCTACTTTGGAACGGATGACACGATGTCCATGATTTCCAAGAACATTTTGAAGTGTGGACTCATCAGACCACAGCACACTTTTTCACTTTGCATCAGTCTATCTCAGAGGAGCGTTTGCCCAGAGAAGCCGGCTGCATTTCTGGTTGTTGTAGAAATATGGCTTTTGCTGTGCATGATAGAGTTTGAACTTATATTTGAGTTAACATTTTCCATCCACAAATATTCAAAAACCACCCCAATATTTTGGATTTTACGGGCATTAAGTGTTTTCCTCTGCATAAAAAAAAAACCACAAAAAAAAAACAACGAAAAGTCACTTGATGTCAGAAAGCTGTGATCAATCTTCACCACATTACATGTGAAGGTCTCTACTTACTGTATTCAAAGCTCAACCACTGAAAATACGCATTATTAGAGTGATCACCCCAATATTTGGGACTTTATGAGCAATGTCATCTTCCTCACCATATGCGCTCACTACAGCTTAATGTTGCTTAATGAGCAAAAAGGTAACTGCCCATGAAATCCCAAATTATTGCGGCGATCATTCTAATAATTTCAGAGGTTGACTAATACTAATGTGTCTCCTGTACACATAGAAATCATACCTGATGTTTGTGTGACATTGCTCTCAATCTTCACGTGGCATGTGCCAAATTTTGTCATAAAGCAACTACAGTAATCCCTCGTTTATCGCGGTTAATGGGGACCAAAACCACCCGCGATAAACGAAAATCCGCGAAGTAGCGACCCCCCACCCATATAGGTACATGTACATAATATTTATAAGGCCAAATTTAATGATATACATGCATGTAGAAGTACATTTTGAAGTAATTAACATGACTTAATGCTGTATACTAATAGATTTAAACATGTATAAGTAAGGTTAGTTTATGAATAACAAAATACAGTAAACATATCTTTTTTTTCTGAAGTCCGCAAAAAGTCTGCAAGCTGTCTGAGAGAAGCTGCGAAAGTCAGCAGTACTGTACTACATGTATATGAAAAAACATATTTTTTTACTTTTTTTTTTTTTTTTAATGAATATGTTTGAAAAAATCCGCGATGCACTGAAGCCGCGATAAACGAACCGCGAAATAGCGAGGGATCACTGTACAAATTTTGATGTGTATGTTGCTCCATGGGCTTTTTGTCCATCAAATGAAAGGAGCACAATACTACATTTCGATGGTCTTTTCCAAAATAAAGTTTCATCCTAACCCTTGTGTGATCCTCATCTCTGGGTAGGCGCTGGAAACTGTGCTCATTCTCACAGCAACATCATTGTCTGGGGTGCAAATCCAAAACATTGTTCATGTAGCCTCAGATTCAACTTCCTCTGGTTGTTAGTACAACCTCCAACAGTGTCACAAGTTTTAAATACTGGATGATCGTTTAGAAAAGTGTGTGCGCGTGTGCTTTATGTTCAAAGACTGGTCCGCGAAACAAAACCTGCAGTAACAAATGGTTCACTGCTACTTCTGTTGTCTTCGTGGAAGTCACACCTTCATTGGTTTCGACATCAGATCCCTCGAGAATAAGGTTTACTCTGCCTACTGCCCGAGGACAGCTGGGATAGGCTCCAGCACAGTCGTGAGGATCTGCAGTTTGGATAATGGATGGATGGATAAATATACCTTGGTACACAGTGAAGTCCAGAGATGGGCATTCCGCCAAACTGACACTGAAATTTCCGTCAGTGTTTCAGGCCGACCCACGTGACAGCCAATCATCATCGAGAACGTCATTTCCAGTTCATACAGAGGTGCCCCAAAAGCCGACACAGAACCAAATAAAGACAAAAACTAAATTAAATACAAACAACAGGCACACACATGCACAACATGATGACTGGTAATATAAAAACAACACAAGGACACATGACAGTGAGGTCTACAGGACTGAGGGGTAAACCACGCTGTTTTATTTGTTCTGTATTTGGCTACGTGTCAGGTGTGCGGCACCTGTGTGTGACGTAATATCGGTATGTCAGTTCTCGATGCGGTTTGGCTATCGCTTATGACTCGGACGGACTGGGTCAGGCTGGAATATTGACGGAAGCTCACTGACAGACTCACCAGAATGACGATGCCCACCTCTGGTGAAGACATTGTCATCAACATCAAGTGGAGAAAATGTGGAGGACACAATGGCATTACAAATAAATAGACATCCTTCAAAAACAAGAGACAGGAAGAAAAATGGTCAGGGAGATTGCCAAATTAAAGAAGCTGCAAGAAGTTCTTGCAAGTACTGGCTCATGTCACAATGTTGAGTCTTCTTCATCTGTTTGGGCTATGGGGTAGAGTGGCAAGATGGGAGCCCTGTCTTACAAAGAAAAACATCCAAGCCCAATCAAATTTTTGACTGGG
This sequence comes from Hippocampus mohnikei, assembly GCA_026261675.1. Lineage (NCBI taxonomy): Eukaryota > Metazoa > Chordata > Actinopteri > Syngnathiformes > Syngnathidae > Hippocampus > Hippocampus mohnikei. Next base: position 6,573,766 of record JAKGUB010000822.1, on the reverse strand, counting down.
CTTGGTTTAATTTAAATCTGTGGAAAATTGTGGCCAGCTCCATCATTTCCATTATTGAAAAGCATTTGCCCTCTTTTTTTATCAAATTCTTACTTGTTTTGCAGAGCTTCCGCCACTTTATTGAGATCATAAAAAAAAATTAAGTATCAGACAAATATAACCGAAGTAAAGATAACATTCAGTTTTAAAGGAGGTGATTTTATTCATCAAGGGGGAAAACATATTCAAAGCATGATGGCCCTGAGTGAAAAAGTATTTGCCCCCTGGTTGAATCATAAATTAACTGTAGCAAATCATATTTTTTGCTAAAGTCGAGTTCATTTTCACGGACCACACTGCCTAATTACTTTCAGACCTGTTCAGCCAGGAAATTATCCGAATAGAACCTGTTATACGAATTGAAGTTGGCCAAAGTATCTAAAAAATCTGCAACAAATGCCACAATCCTTTAAAAAAAACACACGCACAAAAAAACCTGATGAGAAATAAAGTCAGTGACATGCTTCAGTCTGGGCAGGCTCACAAAGCCATTCCTAAAGCTCTATTTAGGACTCCAGTAAACCACTGTGACAGTCATTATCTACAACTGGAGAAGTAACATATGGATACCGTACATCACAGGTGTCAAACTCAAGGCCCGGGGGCCAGATCTGGCCCGCCACATTATTTTACGTGGCCCACCAAAGCAAATAAAACTTCCACCATGATTGCTAAAATCTGGACCAAAGTAAGAGGGATTTTGTTAGCATTTTCTTGTTACCAAACCCCTCATTACAGTAGTTGACTTATTTATATGGTTTCACAGTCAAGGGAAACGGTCACCTCAATGTTGCCCGCGACAAAAATGAGTTTGACACCCCTGCCGTACATGAATCCAAATACAGCCTCTATCAAGTTTTGATTTTAAATAACTAAATAAAAAAAATATTTGCAGCATGCGTGAAACAGAAATAGCTAAGGAGCTGCAGGATGCAATTGTTGTCTTGCTGGATTAGATATTGATTCAGTGAGCACTAAATGGAAAAACTTTAAGGGTTGGGGGTCAGGGTTCATTTGCCGAATAGATTCCGAGAGCCCTTTTGTTGAAACATAAAGTGCACGTGGGTGTGTGCAGGAATTGTCAACTCAAGCTATAGCATCTGGTAGCAACATGCACCCTCCCTTATGGCACTGCACAGTTCTCTGCTTTACCAGCAGGTGCCAACATTCACCTGCCTTCAGTCAAGCTTGCGACGACCCCCCCCCCCCCCCCTCCCCGGCCACTGATGCCGAACCAAAAAAACAAAGACAAGCCCACAGTCTCCATTTCTGTCTGACCTTAGCAAGTCTGTCATTACCTTCCTGAAATTCTTCAACTAGGTCAAAACTGATGTACAGTACATGCCTCTTTGAGTTATATTTTGTTGTTGCTTCTGTTTCCAACTGTCAGGAACACAGTGCACAGACATCAATCCCTTGTTACTTGTCGTTCAAAAGCAGTTGGTCAAAGACTTGGGGGTTTCTAAAGCGGGCAAAGTTTGTATCACTGTTGTTGATTTACTCGTAAAAATGTGTGTGCATTCATACACACAGTGCAATTGTGTTTATATTGCATGCAAACCAAGGCCATGCTGTCAAAGGTCAGTAGTGCAAGAGAGCTGTGCTTCTCACTTCTGAGCTTCTGATTTTCTAATAACAGTGAGCCTGTCCACGGTGTGAAGTGTGTTATTGCTTTGCAATTTGAGTCTGTATTTTGCTGATGGAAGGGAAGCCTGAGAGAGAAAGAGAGAGAGAGAGAGAGAGAGAGAGAATACATTTTATGCTCAGGTCACATACATCCCCAGTGTATAACGTCACTTCCACCAATATGAGTGAGCATTTCAAAATGGAGTGCGAATGGCTTTATAATCTCCTGGCACAATGTAATCTGACACATCAAGACAGGGTGGGACATTTGCAGAGAAGAAAAGCTCGAGGATGAGTGGGAAGATGAGGGGAGGAAGAGGGGGGAACAGAGGAGGCTGACATTTGTTTGTAGATTTACAGACCTTGCTGCTCAACCTCAGTGTGGAACGCGAGAGTAGAGGGAGCTAATTAACACAGAGCACAACCAGTCAGACAGCGTGAGTGATTCTGATCCTGCAGCGGTGTCACGCTTGCCACAGCGCCGACAACCCAACCTTAAACCGCCTCTGTTGATCCAACGCATCTCTTCCCAGATCATTTAAGGTCGCGGCTCGCCTGAATGCACATTTTTCACATAACCCACAAACTGCATCACGCACATACCCCCAGTAGCCAATGGAGGTGCAGCTTTCATTATCTCAGCTTTGGAAGTAGATTTGATTTTTAACAATGAAAAGGTATAAGGCATGTTTCTGACTATTTATTATTATTATTGTTTTTTTTTGTATGCTAACATTAGCATGGGAGGAGTGCACCCACATTTCGCCCTTTTGACAATCCTGAGAAGATTGCACATTTTTGGTAGAATGATAAAAACAATGTGTTTTATTTTGTCAACTCCTTGCACAAGTAAAATCATCTGGATTCAGATGATTTTATTTTGTGCAACCACTTGAAACATAACTGAGTACATTCAACAAAAAATGGACAAACACGCACGCACACATACGCGCACACACACACACACACACACACACACACACACACACACACACACACACACACACACACTTTCTTCATTTTCTCAATACCCGTAACACTTTTAAAAAGGTCACCATCACAGCACACCAGCAGGGAACTTTCGGAGTAGGAAATTCTATTCCTGTTGTATAAAATCCATTATAAGTGCAGAAAAGGTGCTTAAAGGTGACCACAGAGAGGGCAAGGGTGATGCGGAATTGCTCTGACAAAAAATGTCACAGCAAATGGCAACTGTTAAATACACCATTTGCCTGACCCTTTTTCCCTGAAGAAACTGCAGGCAACATGTTCGGCACATCGCGTCTGATGGTTCTCAGAGAAGTGAGCTTCCACATGCCAGAATCCAGCAAAAGCACTGCAGCATTTCACCTTTGGCACGTCATGTGCTCAATCAGGTCATGCGCACACATACTCACCACATTTCTGCGCATGACAAAAAACGCAAACCAAAATGTCATTCAGGCCTTATCTCATTTGCATGAAATAGTTCACTTCCCTTCTGCCGCTCATATCTTTCAGGTACTCTCCTCCTTTCATCATTCTGTCAAAAACATACAACCGAAACATTGAAAAGAGCATCCCGGAAAGATACTAAAATCCTGCTCTGGCCTCTGCTTGTACAGGCCCTTAAAATGGAAAAGCAGCAGTACTGTACTGTATTTCTATTTTGGCCAGGGTGATGGCTGAGGTGAGGTCCAGCCAGCAGCTGGCCACTGGGCAGCTTTGCATTGGATCATTTTTTGGGCACTGCCATCACCTTGGACGACACCCGGGCCAGAGAGGATGAATGTAGTTTTCTGTGTTCCCGTGATTGTGAAGCATTTTCTCCTCAGCAACTGGCCTGCAGTGAACCCATCTGTTCACGAGGTCAGGTGCACATGTGGGCATTTGTTTACTCCTTTCATTTGGAACCAAACTGGGTTATTAATGTTAATTTGCTTGGTGATGTCAAGCTTGTAATCTCACACCCACGTGTGCATTCTGCACACCCTTCAGTGGTGCGACATCCTCTCATGCCGGGACGCGTTTTGTAAGAAGTAGGTGCGAAAATATTTCAAGTGGTGGCCATCTCATTTTGCACCACCGATTATCTGATCTCCGTCAAAAACAGAGAGGCCCCTGGAAAAGGTTAGTTCATCTGAAGCTGCGCCCATGAGCCCCCTCGCATATAAATTCTGAAACTGTTATTTTCCTTCTACACAAACGGACTTTTTTTCTAGATGGTGGCTATGTCACTGTCATCGTTGTTTCTATCAACTACAAATTCTCATCAACACATTGTTGCAGTTTATTTTGCATAACATTACCAACCATTTTCTATCTATCAATTTTATATACACCAGTTACATCTACTGTACGCGTCAATCTATTTTCGATACTGCTTCTCCTCCTGATGCTTGTGAGATGCTTGAGTCTATTTCAAGTGACTTTTGGGTGAGAGGCAGATTATGTCCTGGAACGATGGCAATCCCAGGGCATACAGTGACAGATGAGCATTCACACTTGCAATCACTCTGTAACTGAGAGGAAAGTGAACCCACACTGCCTGCATGGGAGTCATATGACTGAACAGCTTCACCGTGATATCTGTAGTCTGCACAATTCTTTCCATGTATCCTCACTTCAAAGCCAAGTACAGTACAGTAATTTTTCGTGAAGACTAATTTGGCTGCAAGAATCAATGTGAATGGATACCTGCCATATGGCAGTCTTATGATTGGTGATCATTCAGTACCCCACCTCTTTTTTCCTTCTTGTCATCAGCAAACGCAAACATGAACCCTCACTTTTTAGTACTTTTGGATGACAGCGTATGTTGTCACATTTGTGGTATTGTACTGAGAATTGGCACAGTTACTATTTCTTACCTTATCAATCCTAACCCAAGTAGCGTAGCACAATTTACTGTGCGTGTGTGGGAATGTATATTTTGTATAATAGACACTAGACACCAAGCTGATCAAGAGGTTTAAATTCTGTCAATATTTCACATTTTTATGCAAAATCACTGATTGACTCAAATCTCATCATTTGCACGATGTATCAACGACGTCATTTGTCAGATCCACAAAATAGCACATGACAGAAAACACAACCTCATTCACTCAGGGGTCGTTCTGCGCCGCCATAGTGTATATGTGAGCCCGAAAGCGAATCTATTTTTAGCCTTGCCGAGTGTCTTCTGACCCGAAAGACTTTGCGCCTCCCCGCCCTCGACCATCCAATCACAAAGCAATAGCATTGGTGTGTGTGTGTGCATGTGTGTGCGTGCGTGCATGCAGAAATGATTTACGTCAAATAAAGGATTAGCTGTGTATTTGATTCATTACTCAGCGTAAGTTAGATGAACTTTCAACCGATCACACATGCAACCAGCAACCAGTGTTGTTTGAATTATCAAGGAAATAGCTCCGTTGTTGACAGACACACTAAACATTTCCTAATGAGATATTGAGGTCATGCCGAACTTGAGTTGAATGATTCTTGCGATGCAATTACATGTCGAGTCAATACAGTTGGCATTGATAGGGGCGAATCACAAACAATGTTGGACAGAATAATCATTGTGGGCTATGAGCACCAGGATTTGTACAACACAGCCAGCTTCCATCCATCCAGCCATTCTCTGATCCACTTTATCCTCACAAGGGTTGTGGGGCATGCTGGAGCCTATCCCAGCTATCTTCGCGCAGTGGGCGGGGGGACACTCTGAACCGGTTTGCCAGCTAATCGCAGGCCAGCTTCCAATCAGAGCCAAACGATAGCAGGAGTAGGCTACTTGGCATAGTTGGTAAGTAAGCATAGGGACTCGTTTACAACTGTTAGACCAAGATAGCAATAGTTTTAGCTAAAGACCCTGCCACCTGAATGACTGGAGATCTTCATGGTCTTTTTCATTAATGACAGAGGAATAAGGAGATCTAAACATGTAAACATTACATGTTAGATTTAACGTTTATCAGTGGTTTAAAAATAATAATAATTTGTGTTAAAACTATAATTTTTTTTCCCAGTGCATTTTCACCATGGCAGGGGTCAATGCTGCACTGCAAAAAAATGTGTGCTGAATTTACTTGATTTTATTTCGTCAAGTAGGTTGGATCCAGATGCATCTGTTCAGTAGAAGTATAATCGAGATAAAACATAAATCTGGCTCCAGATAAATGTATTGCATGCCACCCGATGATGGAAGAAAATTCAACCCAAACTTTTGTTTATTTAAATGGATTAGTCCATCTTCTGATTGGATCAGTGATCGAGTATTGGGTTTTTCAAAACACGTACAGTTATGTACGGTGATGGTCTTTTAGCACCCCTGAGCTGAGCTTGGTGGCTGATGGGTACTTTGACAACGAGTCAGGAGGCACGTCAGAATCTCTCCAATAACTAGCAATTTATTTTATGTCAGCAGTGGGACTCAAACCTAACTCTAAAGTTCAAGTTTGTCATGTATGAATGAGCTACTGCCACCCACATCAGAAATACAACGAACAACAACTGCCAAAAGGTTGAAAAGAGATAATAATGCTTGGATAGCACAAGCATTCAGATCAACTTAACGTCCGCCATTTCCCCATTCACATGCGTGTGCCGCAGCAGAAATGCACACTCGCTTCCAGATCAGCGCACACTCACACTGGCACATCCTTAGCCCATTATTGTTCCCATGGCCGCCGGCCTCATCCAGGTTGGTCGTCAGGAGAGCGGAGGCAGGCTGAACCTGTCTAATCTGCTCACTATCATAGTCGAGCGGCAAATCTACTCCCCCTTTTCCCCCTGGTGGATTAGTGTGGCCATCTCAAAGGCCAGCGCATTGGAGGAAATAGAGTGCAATCCGCTCCGGTTTCCTCCCACATTCCAAAGACATGCATGGCAGGCTGATTGAGCACTCTAAATTGTCCTTAGGTATCAGTGTGGGCGTGTATGGTTGTTCGTCTCTGTGTGCCCTGCGATTGGCTGGCAACCGATTCAGGGTGTCCCCCGCCTACTGCCCGGAGACAGCTGGGATAGGCTCCAGCACCCCCCGCGACCCTAGTGAGGATAAAGCGGTTCGGAAGATGAATGAATGAATGAATGAATGAATGAATGAATGAATGAATGAATGAATGAATGAATGAATGAATGAATGAATGAATGAATGAATGAATGAATGAATGAATGAATGAACGAATGAATGAGAGTGCAATCCCTGGAATTTTGGCATCAGCGTGGAATTCAATTAGTAAATTCAGGAAGAGTTATGAGCTTGAGATTGGCTGCAAACATGAGCCACACAAGCCTGTGGGCAGAATTGACAAATGCATATTTATTGAGACACAGAAACCCCCAGCCACGCTCCCAAACGAAGAACCGAGCCATCACCGTCCCAGAAGGGTGGAATTAGAGCAAGAAGAACATATTCCAAACACTTTTAGATGCTGGCATTCATATGCACTAGCCTCCTCCACATCGCCTCTGATTAGCCATAGCAGCTGCCACAGCAATCTTTCACGTCTCACATGTTGGGACATTCAATGACATTCAGAGGTTCAGATGGTCTCAAATGCAGAAACTGAAATTTTACTTATTGGTCGGCAGATGGAGAGACAAAAATAGAATCACTGACACACAGGTACTAATGTATCCTACGCAGCTTGGAAGGCTGCAACTCCAGATGGTCGGTCCAGCTTTGGTACCGGAGTGGTTTTGAGCCTCTGAGAATTGCTGGAGGGTCTGCTTTGACTGCAGGTTTGATATCTTTCTTTTTTTTTTTGTCTCCAAATTGTGATTCACATTGATCTATAAATAATATATAAACCCAACATTTTTCTTGGTGTTGGTATTGCTGAGTGCCTCCACATTGGCTCCACTTTCCCCGATTGGAAGGAACTGACAATGACAATCCTCACGATACGTGCCGAGCATCATTAGTACAGTTGCCATGGAACAGAATGGCACTCCAGCTACAGTTATATGTAGCTGGTAACCGAGGCGCCAACAGGTATGGCAGCCTCGGTTACACGCTCCCTAGTATTGTCCCTGTTTTTGTCATTTTCGTTAGTTTTTGGCGACCCTGCGCGGCTGACTTACACGAGGGAAAAGTTGCTTAGGCGTAGAAAAAATAGTAGTGTGTTTCCGGTAACATGAAATTTCGGCATAGGGTCGGTAGGTCGGACAAATGTTTGTATTTTTTTTAAATATTTTTGCCACGCCCCCATCATAAATGTAAACAAAATAACCATAAAACATAAAACAAGGAGACATTGAAACCCCGCCGCCGCGAAGGACAACAAACAAACAAACAAACAAAAACTACGGCAAGCCTGAGGATTTCACGTAACAATAGTTACCGTAGCGTGTCGTTTCCGTGGCGTCATTTTACGGTACGAAACATAGTTTAACCATTAAAGTCACCGCACACGACTTGACTGTGTGATCAACGCGATTTCACTGTGCCTCTGTGTGTTTGTGGTGTGTGGGTGTGTTTCTTCGAATTTACTTTCGTTTTGAGTGTTGGGGGACGCAACAGATAGGTGCGTATGCGGGTTGCTATTTTAGTCCGCAAATTGAGGAATCGCGCGGATGAAAGTTTGAGATGGTGGCGAAAAAAACTCACAAAGATCTACTAATTACGTCATTTAAGAAATGGCAATGCCAGTCTGATTTTTCGTATGAATCGTCCGAAGGCGTATCACTAAACTCACCTGTGACGTATGCACAAAACACGAGAGCGAGAGACGGACGACGCGAGGCACGATTACATGGCAAATTGGTCATTAGATTTGTAGGCTAATCGCTGTGAAAAATATTATGAAAAAGTATTGGTTATTCTATAATTTACTGGTTGTAGCATGGTAACTTTATGAATAAAATATTCGTCACAAGGTGTAGTAATGCTAGACTGCAACACACAAAACGCGGTCTAAACTATTTTCGAGATCGCGTCGCCGCCATGATTCAATGTTGTTGACACACGACGGCAAATGACGCGCATGCTCAACGTGAATATCGCAAGAGTTTGCACCGATGTAAACATCTTTCCTTTTATTATTTACAATTTTGTCTGTGGTTTTATTGTTCTTGTTTTGATTGTAAAGCGTCCTTGAGTGTTTTGAAAGGCGCGTATAAATGAAATGTACTATTATTATTATTATTACACAAAAATGTAGAAGGTTTGAAAAAATGCCGACCGAACGTTTTTGTTCGAGGTAGAAATTCTCGGTCGGTCGGGTTACCGAAACACACTACTTTTTTCTACGCCTTAGCATTGGGGAGTCGACGCCGGACTTTTTCACCAGCACACGAAAATCCACAAGGTTTTTCGGGCTAATCGCGAGCGGAGCGGCGGCGCTTGTACGGCGCATGGAAACGCCGTCGGAGGAGGGGAAGCGAGCGGCGTGCTAGTCAAGCTCCGCAACGTGGATTTGAACCCGCTCCCATCGATCCATCTCGCTAATCTACGATCTCTGCCAAACAAGATGGATGAGCTTCTCCTCCTCACAAAGACCAACAAGACCTTTGCAAGTTCTGCTGCGCTCTGCTTCACTGAAACCTGGCTCAGTGACCGCCACCCGGATTCCGCGCTACATCTACCCGGCTTCCGCCTTCTCCGAGCCGACCGCGACACGGAGCTATCAGGAAAATCGAAAGGTGGTGGGATTTGCTTCTATATCAACGAAGAATGGTGCACTGATGTCACGAAGCTCGACGCGCACTGCAGCCCGGACCTGGAGTCGCTGTCTTTAAACTGCAAGCCATTCTACTCGCCACGTGAGTTCACCTCTTTTTTACTAGTCGGTGTTTACATTGCACCACAAGATAATGCTAACGCGGCGATACAAACGCTAGCTGAACAAGTAAACAAACTTGAACTAAAATACCCAGAGTCACCCCTGATCATTTTGGGCGATTTTAATAGAGCACATCTTAACCGTGAACTTACCAGATATAAGCAGCACATCGACGGTTTCACCAGAGAAGGCAACATCCTAGACCACTGCTATACAACAATCAAAAATGCATACCGATCGATCGCTCACAAGAGCATTGGGTCTTTCTGACCACAATTTAATCCACTTAATACCTACATACAGATAGAAACTCAAATGTGCTAAACCAGTTGTTAAGACTGTGAAAAAATGGACAGATGAAGCAAAGCTAGCTCTACAAGAATGCTTAGACTGCACTGATTGGGGCGTCTTTGAAACTTCAACGGGCACACTGGATGAATACACAGACACTGTAACATCTTACATCAGTTTGTGTGAGGACATGTGTGTGTACCAACGAAGTCCTTCCGCTCCTTCAACAATAACAAGCCATGGTTTACTCCCAAACTCAGGCAACTCAGGAAAGAGAAAGAGGCCGCATTTCGAAGTGGAGATCGGGCACTGTACAAACACGCCCGAAACCAATTGACAAAGGAAATTAACATCGCTAAGAGAAGCTATGCAAAGAGGCTGAAAAACCAGTTCTCTGCTAACGACTCTGCAGCTGTGTGGAATGGCCTGAAAGCAATCACAAACTATAGAACGCCATCCCCCCAAACAGTGAACCATAACTGATGAACTAAACACGTTTTTCTGCCGATTTGAAAAGGACACCCCCATTTCCCACACTCACCCACCTCTACCAGATACTACTCTATCTACCCCCCCACCCTCTTTTTCTCCACTACAGATCCACGAACAGGACGTGAGACGGCTCTTCAAGCAGCAGAAGATCAAGAAAGCTGCGGGGCCCGACAAAGTGTCCCCCTCCTGCCTGAAAGTCTGCGCTGACCAGCTGGCTCCGGTCTTCACACAAATCTTCAACAGATCCCTGGAGCTGTGTGAGGTCCCATCCTGCTTCAAACAGTCTACCATCATCCCAGTTCCCAAGAAATCGGCAACATCGGAACTGAACGACTATAGACTATAGACCAAAGGTGGGCAAACTACGGCCCGCGGGCCGGATCCGGCCTGTTGGGCTTTTTAATCCGGCCCGCCGAAGGTTGGTACACAACACAATTAAGGTTCGATATAAATGATTGCATTCATTTCATTTGGACTTGTAATGACAGGCATTTCAACGCCATGTGGTGCAGTTACTTGAAGTTGCAGAGCACAGGGAGGGAGGGGGAGACGATACGGAAGCCAGCAGTATAGCCAACTCAAGCAACTCCTGCTCGATACGACGGAATAAGTGTGTCCGCGCCGCTATTTTCAATCATTGGATCCAAAACAGCGACATGCAAGTGACTCTTTGTTGCAGTGAGTTTTACTGCAATTGTGAACATTTTCACGTCCTGTCGATCATGGCATGATCAATGAAAAGGAACAGAAATGGCCACGGAAGAGAAAGTGAAGTGTATCTGATTAAACGAAGCGGATTACAAAATACGAAACATTCAGGAGACGCTTGGAGTCTGAAAGACTCAAATCTACAAGACTTTGAAAAACAAGTAAGTGATTTGTGCTCAGTCCGATTCTGGCTATTTCCATGCCCAAAGTGAACTGCTTGCGGCTCGACGGACAGTTGAGTAAATAAACGTTTCCTGGAATGGTTTGACTGCTGTCGTGCTAAAAACTTTCCGCAAACTGGAACGCTAAAAAGAGAGTAAGCGAGTCCCAGAGCGCTAACTATGAGCATAGAAGACTTCGAAGCGTCCCGTGTCTGGCTTCAAAGTTCGCTACGCGACATCAGCTGAGCAACGCTGTCATGTGTGGTGATCGAGGGGAGGTCAAGTCAGAGACAATGAGTGAGTCGAAAGAAAAGCCACCAGGTCTCTTACACGTCTCATTTTGTAGCAAATAGTCCTAACTTTGTTATATTTTGTCATATACCTGTACTGCTTGCTGCAGTTTTTGGCCAATATATTGTTGCACTTTGTTGCTTGTGTTGTCACATGTATGTTGCTCACATACTTGAACCTTCATACAGGACATATACCATAGTTGTTTCACTGTTCTCATTAAAAAAAAAAAAAAAAAAAAGGTATGGGAATACTTTCATGCTTTTGTTCTGTTGATTTTTGGTATGGACTGTCAACATATACATTTTTTTTTATATGTACCGTATCTTGTCCTGACACGGCCCACCTGTCAAATTTAGAAATCAATGTGGCCCCCGAGCCAAAAAGTTTGCCCACCCCTGCTATAGACTGTCGGTCTGACATCTGTGGTCATGAAGTCCTTTGAACGCCTTGTGCTGAACCACCTAAAGAACGTCACCGGTCCCCTGCTGGACCCTCTTCAGTTTGCCTACCGGGCAAACAGGTCTGTGGAGGACGCAGTCAACATAGGTCTGCACTACATCCTCGAACACCTCGCAGCACAGGGACCTATGCAAAGATCCTGTTTGTGGATTTCAGCTCTGCGTTCAACACCATCATCCCGGAACTCCTCACCCCCAAACTTCTCCACCTCAGTGTGTCCCCTACGATCTGCCAGTGGATCCTCAGCTTCCTGACGGGACGGACACAACAGGTGAGACTGGGAAGAACAACATCATCAACAACTGGAGTCCCACAGGGATGTGTCCTCTCTCCACTGCTCTTCTCCCTCTACACAAACGATTGCACCTCAACAAGTCCAGCTGTCAAACTCATAAAGTTCGCAGACGACACCATGGTCATCGGTCTCATCAAAGACGGCGACGAGTCTGCGTACCGACAACAAGTGGAGCAGCTGGAGCTTTGGTGCAGCCGACACAACCTCGGGCTGAACACGCTCAAGACTGTAGAGATGATCGTGGACTTCAGGAAACATCCTTCTCTACAGTTGCCCCTCACACTATCCAACTGCCCTGTGTCAACCGTCGAAACCTTCAAGTTCCTGGGAATCACAGTCTCCCAGGACATGAAGTGGGAAGTCAACACCATCTCCATCCTGAAAACGGCCCAGCAGAGGATGTACTTCCTGAGGCTGCTGAGGAAGCATGGCCTGCCACAGGAGGTGCTACGTCAGTTCTACACGGCAGTCATCAAATCAATCCTGTGTTCTTCCATCACGGTTTTGTTTGGGGCCGCCACAAAGAAGGACAAAATCCGACTTCAACGGACAATTAGGACGGCGGAAAAAATCATTGGCACCGCCCTACCCACTCTTGAGGACTTGCACACTGCAAGAATCAAGACAAGGGCACGGAAAATCCTCCTGGATCCCCCGCACCCTGCCCACCACCTTTTCCAGCTACTCCCCTCAGGCAGGCGCTACAGATCCATGCGCACCAAATCCAGCAGACACTTAAACGGCTTCTTCCCTCTAGCCATTAACTCCCTAAACAGTCACTGACGTAGTCACTCTTCTTGTACAACAAATATTGTTACTGGTCACTCTAAAATGGTTTAATGATTTTCTGCACCAACTGTACAAACTGTAATAGTATTGTATTCTACCACTGATCACTTTAGTTCTGGTTGAAACTACGGTTCACTTACATTACGAAATGTCCTTCCATACCTATTTGTCATGTTCTTGTTTATGATGATACTAATGCAGCGTGTTATACCGGAGACAAATTCCTTGTGTGTTCTACATACTTGGCCAATAAAGATGATTCTGATTCTGATATCTGTCGGAGCCGTGTGGCACTGTGGGCACGCTGAAGCAAAAGCCGCATGTGGAGTAGATAAAACCAGATGGAAAACACTGTATAGTCATTTTAGGGGGCAAAACATGTGACATTCTTGCAGTGCTGGTGCCCCAGATCCATTCTCGGTTTATTTGTATCTGCTCATTAAGCACATTATCATCTGAATAGTCTTTGGGGCTTCCCTCTCAGGAGTCCATCGTCATCGGCACTGCTGGCTGGCTAGTTTGGGAGCCATCACCCTGTCAGAGTTGAGCTTTGCTGCTGGCGGCACGCAGGCAAACAGTATCCACATCGCACATTAGCAAGTGCACTTGCTGCTTTTGAAACATGCCACCGCCACGTCTCTGAATCATTCCATTCGAGTCACAGCTGAGTGAATGAGTGGAAATGAAAGGGAGTCATTTATTTCCACAATCACATTGAACTTCTCTTCAGTTCAGGTTCCCTCTGAATAGGCCCGAGCAACAAAAAAGTTTTCTCGAATATACTTCCGTGTCATGGTTGTGTCTGTCGACGGCATGCAGCCTTGCCTTGTCACATTCCTGAGCTGTTGTCACGTTGCGCACAAAGCAGGAAAAAGGACTGTTTCGTACGCAACAGAGCAAACGTGAATAAGTGGATCCCCGAAGTAGCAGACACTGATCAGGCTTTTGTCACAAAATAATATTTATTATAAACACAAAACTCCGCCCAATAAAAAACAGAAAACGATGGTAAAAACGAGAACTAGGAAATAATGTAACGTGAAAAACAAAGCACTTGCAAAAAAACGGCAAGGAAAGGATAAGACACATTCTACTTAAAGTACGCGTCCTGAATAACCCCACAGGGATGACGACAAAGTCGCAAAACAACGATCGTATTTGAATAATAATACAGAGCATGGGCAATAGCAGTGCCACGGCATACTCCGGCAATGAGTAGACAGCTGGAGCGCCTAGATAAAGCAGGTGTAATCACTGACAAATAGGCAGCAGGTGTGTAGGCAGAAGAAATGAACGCCTGCCACCTGCTGCCCATTACGGAACATGACAGCTGTAAACGGGGTTTTTATTTTTGTTTTTTTTGGAGGGACCTCAGTTAAGATGGAGCACACATACACGTCCCAAAAATATTCCAGCCCCTCTTTCAATCAGATTTTCTTTTTTTATATTTCAGCAAAAGATAAAATCTGTCTGAGCTGTCGTCAGTGAAAGTAGTCTATTGCCATGGCCTACATTCCAAGTTGTCTTATGCCAGCAATCTATTTTAAGTTAGCAGCAATGACTCATTACCCAGAGGAGACTGAACTTGCACTGCTATTGTTCGTCCTCATCCGAATAGTGCCGTCTCATGTTATGTAGTCACTCTTGTGTTTTCTCTTTTTATTGGCCCTTCTCCATGCACGGCTGGCTCCTGGTCGAACAACTAGGCCCACATTAAAGCATTTTGCACTTTTGGGTTTATTTCAGGCGAAAGTGATGGGGTTGTTATATTCTCGCACAAGTGCAACAACACACTGAATATTGATGAGCCCTAAGTATTTCAAATAAAAGTCGACATCCACAAGAACATTGCAATTTTTGATGGTGTGAGCAGTGGTGTTGCATGCAGTGGCCTGTGAATCACTGCGCCTTGCTGCCTCATGAAAAAGCAGCGCGAGGTAAACTGTGAAATATTTAAGGACATCTCCACAAGACTGCTCTGTACAACACACAAGGGTTTTGACGGCTTTCAAGGTTCCGCGTGTTGTTGGGATTTAGTGCAATTTGGACAGCTACAGAAGTGTCGGGGGATTGGCCACGGATCGTCAGGTGTGTGCCTCTCATCTTTTGTTCGCACCTTTTGCACACAGCTGTAGATCCATGTTCATCTGCACGTACAGTGTGTTTAAGGCCAAGCATGAATGTGTGTTCACGAACGGATGTCGACTGTAATTTTGTGTCTGTGCGTGTGTGTGTGTGTGTGTGTGTGTGTGTGTGTGAGAGTGTGTGTGTGTGTGTATGTGTATGTACATATCTATACATGTGTAAAACTTGTTCCCAGCCATGCGAGCGGACAGGTGTCAGGTCATATTAACGCACTGCTCTGGTGACCAGGTGAAAACCTGGAGGAGAAAAGATGAATCAGCGGGGCAGCAGAACTGCTCGGCTCACTCGACCATTACCCAAAACACGCATGATTGACACGTGCACGTGCACGTGAGCAGACTTGATTGCACAAAGTCATTTCCACACACACACACATACACACACACACACACACACACACACACACACACACGCACACGCACGCGCACACACACACACACACACACACACTTCCTTCCTCTTCCCTGCCTCTTTATTTTGTATTCTATTTTTGTTTCCTCTGCCCCTTTCCCTTTATCATTTGCACTCCACCTTGCCTTACCTTTCGGTGCCACAGCAACAGGAGAGTGTAGAAGCGCCTCGAATCACGTCAGTGTCAATTACCACTGAGTGTGACATTTGGCGGGATGAGATCCATGTAATGGAGAACCTTGGTCGACTCGCCTAAGCTTCCCTTGCTCACTGCTCTTCCTGTGCATGCATGTGAGACGTGTTTGCATCACGAGCCATCCCAATGGGTTGGAAATATTACAAGTTCACTGGCTTGAGAATGGCAGAACTCCCCCTTTGAGGTGCGGGTGGGTAAATATATGCATAGACGGATAGAAAATCACAATTTCAAACAGACAAAAAAAAAACCCACTCACCATATCGACTATATGCCTTTTGCTAATTCATTACATTTACATTTTTTTACACTTGGCCTTGCTTGGACATTGTTTTTCAGCAACAGCAGGTAATTGATTTCTTCAATTCTTCATAGTTGGTCTGTGGCTGATTCTTTTGAATGCCCGACTGCGCCTATTGAGTGCTGTGTGAGTTTGGTACAAAAGAAGGGATGTCCGCTCAAATTAGTGCTGTCACTCTTGGGTGTGTGAATCCATATAACTTAACTGAGAGAGAAAGTTCAAACAACAACTGCGGGACTTAGGAGAGCACTTATCAATGATCTCATAGCTGTACAGACAAGTCCAGTAAACATGTTCGCTGAAAACTCTAAATACGAACAGCATTTTCATTTGCTGGCGGCTTTCTGATCAGCACACACGTTCGACTACTTGCATGAGAGATAAGTTACATTTCTTCTCTTTATTTCCTTCAGAGGCAATGTGGGGTCATGATGCTGCTTGGGTGCACTCCATGGAGTGTAATATGCTTCTATTAATTAATGCATTGTGGACAAAAGTGTGTCAGAGGATGGAAGTCGAAGTGGTGTCAATGAGATGATTTATGTTGCAGCCTAGGCACACAAGGTCACGCTGTCGGTGGTCCTGCTGAATCTGTTCCAAAAGGAATCGGGATTCAACCACTTTTATTGGTCGCATTTCAACTCAAAGAACAAATGATAACTTGTGCTTCAGCTGCCATGAGTGGTAATTAGAGCGCACTCGACTAAATTACCCTCACAAAACTTGCGGTCCCCTGACACTTGTGTTAAGTGGAAAGCTCGCCAGCACACAGTAAACAGCAAACTCTTGTCATCTCTGTTTCATCTCTGACCAGTGAATGAAAAACAATTTAACATTCTCTTCTTAGGGTTATTCTTTTGTTTTGGATTCCTCCATCTTCTGTTTGTCTCCCTTGGCCACACTGAGCAGCAACTTGTATATTGAGCAACATTAAATGGACAAAGGCATTCCGACTGAGCGGCACCGTGGTCGACGGGTTAGAATGTCCAACTCACAGTGCAGAGTTCATGTGCTTGATTCATGGCCGCGGCCTTCCTGTGTGGAGTTTCATGTTTTCCATTTGCCTTTGTGGGTTTTCTCTGGGTACTGCGGTTTCCTCCCATATCCGACCCTATTTAGGATCAGGCGGTTCAGATCATGCATGGATGGATGGATGGATGGATGGATGGATATTACAAGCATACAGGAAGAGAGAATAGAAGACAATAGTCAGAGTCTATACCTGTATACATTGTCTTGTGCCAGTACAATGTTTTCAATAAACAGTCAAAAGGGCAGCCAGGCAGTCATGAGAATCTGTAACAGGCCATCCACAAAGAAATGGGGAAATCAATTACTTGCTGTTGCCTAAAACAATGCTCGAACAAGCACAAGTGTTAAAATGTAAATGTAATTAGCCGGAGAAACTACTCATCAACCTTTAAGGCGCACAGTCAAAGATAGACAGACAGAAAGACAAACCGATAGATCGCAAGACAGAGAGTTAGATGTCTTTTAACTTGGACAGGCCAAGCCCTATTGCCTTGATGTGTCTGCTGTTGGTAGTTTCTTTTTACCAGCATACAAATGATCAGACTTGACTAAAATTTGCAACCCCTGTGAGCAAATGTGTTATGGTCAGATATGACAGATATTGAGCAATTTGGCCACAATAACAAGAAATATGTTTGGAGGGGCCAAGCGTTCAAATGCGCACCGTACCAAATGGTAAGCATGGTGGTGATAGCATGATGCTCATGGGTGCATACAAGTGGTGCGCTGGTGCGCATGAGCACTACAAATTCAATAATGCGCTCCAGTTCAAGTCTGTCACCATGCTTTTGCGCACTAGAATAATGCAGCTCAGCCGTGTCAGCTTGACTGCGGTCAGGCTACGTCGCCTCAATTCAAAGTCAGGGTCAGCCGCCACAATGATTGCTTTTTTTCTAAAGTAGTAAATTGCATTCTTTAAATAAGCTTCATTTTGGTAAAGCTATTTCATTGGAGTTGTATATCAAAAGAGGAAACCGAAAAAAAATAAAAAAACCTTAAAAACATTTACCCAGGAATATTAAAATCACACATCCTCATATCCATCCATCCATCCATCCATCCATCTTCTACCGCTTATCCGGGGCCGGGTCGCGGGGGTAGCAGCTTAAGCAGGGAAGCCCAGACTTCCCTCTCCCTAGCTACTTATTCTAGCTCTCTCCGGGGGATCCCGAGGCGTTCCCAGGCCAGCTGCGTGACATAGTCTCTCCAGCGTGTCCCTGGTCGTCCTCGGGGTCTCCTCCCGGTGGGACATGCCCGGAACACCTCACTAGGAGGCGCTCAGGAAGCATCCGAATCAGATGCCCCAGCCACCTCATCTGGCTCCTCTCGATGTGGAGGAGGAGCGGCTCTACTTTGAGCCCCTCCCGGATGACCGAGCTTATCACTAAGGGAGAGCCCGGACACCCTGCGGAGAAAACTCATTTCGGCCGCTTGTATCCGGGATCTCGTTCTTTCGGTCACGACCCATAGCTCGTGACTATAGATGAGGGCTGGAACGTAGATCGACCGGTAAATTGAGAGCTTCGTCCTTTGGCTCAGCTCCTTCTTTACCACGACAGACCGATGCAACGTCCGCATCACAGCAGATGCTGCACCGATCCGCCTGTCGATCTCTCGCTCCCTTCTGCCCTCACTCGTGAACAAGACCCCAAGATACTTAAACTCCACTACTAGGGGCAAGATCTCCTCCCGACCCGGAGAGGGCACTCCACCCTTTTCCGACTGAGGACCATGGTTTCAGATTTGGAGGTGCTGATCCTCACCCCGACCGCTTCACACTCGGCTGCGAAACGCTCCAGTGAGAGCTGGAGAGCCCTGCTTGAAGGAGCCAGCAGTACCACATCATCTGCAAAAAGCAGAAATGCAATACTGAGGCCACCAAAACAGACCCCCTCAACGCTTCGGCTGAGCCTAGAAATTCTGTCCATAAAAGTTGTGAACAGAATCGGCGACAAAGGGTAGCCTTGGCGTAGTCCCACCCTCACTGGAAACGATTCCGACATACTGCCGGCAATGCGAACCAAACTCTGGCATCGGTGGTATAGTGACCGAACAGCCCGTATCAGGGGGCTCGGTACCCCATACCCATGAAGCACCCCAACAGAACTCCCGAGGGACACGGTCAAACGCCTTCTCCAAGTCCACAAAACACATGTAGACTGGTTGGGCGAATTCCCACATACCCTCAAGGGTCCTTGAGGACCCTCCTCTCCAGCACCCCTGAATAGACCTTACCAGGGAGGCTGAGGAATGTGATCCCTCTGTAGTTGGAACACACCCTCCGGTCCCCCTTTTTAAAAAGAGGGACCACCACCCCGGTCTGCCAATCCAGAGGCACTCTCCCCGATGACCACGCGATGTTGCAGAGGCGTGTCAACCAGGACAACCCCACAACATCCAGAGCCTTGAGGAACTCTGGGCGGATCTCGTCCACCCCTGGGGCACTGCCACGAGGAGCTTTTTAACCACATCGGTGACTTCGACCACAGAGATAGGAGAGCCCACCTCAGAGTCCCCAGACTCTGCTTCCTCCTAGGAAGGCGTGCTGGTGGAGTTGAGGAGGTCTTCGAAGTACTCCGCCCACCGGCTCACAACGTCCCGAGTCGAGGTCAACAGCGCCCCATCCCCACTGTACACAGTGTTAGTGGGGCACTGTTTCCCCTCCTGAGACGTCGGATGGTGGACCAGAATTTCCTCGGCCGTCCGGAAGTCGGCTTCCATGGCCTCACCGAACTCCTCCCACGTCCGAGTTTTGCCTCGGCGACCACCGGCCGCATTCCGCTTGGCCAGTCGATACCCGTCCAGCTGCCTCTGGGGTCCCACAGGCCATAAAGGCCCGATAGGACTCCTTCTTCAGCTTGACGACATCCCTTACTGCTGGTGTCCACCAGCGAGTACGGGGGTTGCCGCCACGACAGGCACCAACTACCTTACGGCCACAACTCAGATTGGCCGCCTCAGCAATAGAGACGCGAACGTGGTCCATTCGGACTCAATGTCCCCGCCTCCCTCGGGACATGGGAAAAGCTCTGTCGGAGGTGGGAGTTGAAACTCTTTCTGACAGGGGATTCCGCCAGACGCTCCCAACAAACCCTCACAATACGTTTGGGTCTGCCAGGACGGACGGGCATCTTCCCCCACCATCGGAGCCTACTCACCACCAGGTGGTGATCAGTTGACAGCTACGCCCCTCTCTTCACCCGAGTGTCCAAAACATGCGGCCGCAAATCCGATGATTCAACCACAAAGTCAATCATCGAACTGCGGCCAAGGGTGTCCTGGTGCCAAGTGCACATATGGACACCCTTATGTTTGAACAAGGTGTTCGTTATGGACAATCCGTGACGAGCACAGAAGTCCAATACCAAAACACCACTCGAGTTCTGATCGGGGGGGCCGTTCCTCCCAATCACGCCCCTCCAGGTCTCACTGTCATTGCCCACATGAGCATTGAAGTCCCCAGCAGAACGAGG
The DNA here is from genome assembly GCA_026261675.1 of Hippocampus mohnikei. NCBI lineage: Eukaryota > Metazoa > Chordata > Actinopteri > Syngnathiformes > Syngnathidae > Hippocampus > Hippocampus mohnikei. The sequence goes on along the minus strand of JAKGUB010000822.1, from coordinate 6,553,303 downwards.
AGTCCCCAGCAGGAGTACTCTCTAGCACACCCTCCAAGGACTCCAAAAGGGTGGAGTGCGCTGAACTGCTGTTGGGTGCGAATGCACAAACAACAGTCAGGACCCGTCCCCCACCCGAAGGCGGAGGGAGGCTACCCTCTAATCTACCGGTGTGAACCCCAATGTACAGGCACTGAGCCGGGGGGCAATGAGTATGCCCACACCTGCTCTGCGCCTCTCACCGTGGGCAACTCCAGAGTGGAATATAGTCCAACCCCTCTCGAGAGAGCTGGTACCATAACCCAGGCCGTGTGTGGAGGTAAGTCCGACTATATCCAGTCGAAACTTTTCAACCTCACACACCAGCTCGGGCTCCTTCCCTGTAAGAGAGGTGACATTCCATGTCTCCAGAGCTAGCTTCTGCAGCCGGGGATCGGACCGCCAGGGTCACCGCCTTTGGCTGCCGCCCAGCTCACATCGCACCCGACCCCTTTGGCCCCTTCCATGGGTGGTGAGCCCAGGAGAAGGGGGACCCACGTTGCCTCTTCGGGCTGAGCCCGGCCGGGCCCCATGGGTGCAGGCCCAGCCACCAGGCGCACGCCAACGAGCCCCACTCCCAGGCCTGGCTCCAGAGGGAGGCCCCGGTGACCCACGTCCGGGCAAGGGAAACTGGGTTCTATTTATTTTGTCCATCATAAGGGGTTCTTGAGCCGTGCTTTGTCTGGTCCTTCACCTAAGACCTGTTTGCCATGGGTGACCCTGCCAGGGGCATAAAGCCCCAGGCAACTTAGCTCCTAGGATCATTGGGACGCAAAAACCCCTCCACCACGGTAAGGTGACGGCTCACGGAGGGGACACATCCACATATATTAACGATAAACCTTCCTCAGATGTCTGCATGTCTTTAAGTTCATCCATGAGGTTAGTGGGTATGGGGAACAGAAAGCACCAAATAACCACCTCTGGTGCTTTGAGGACGACACCAAAATTCTGATGCGCACCCCTGATTATGCTGAGAGTGGTACTTGTACACTCTCCAACATGAACGGAATAAGGAAAAAAAAAAGGACCACCTTCAAATTCTTTACATTAACCTCAAATCAACAGTAGGTGAATGAGACTTGGCATAGAATTTGGTGTTCCAATCGAAGACAGATCCCAAACACACACTACACAGGATACAACATTTAAGCTTCTTGAATGGCCTTTGCAAACATCCAACCTCAACCGGAGCGAGTATCCAAAAGTGCTTGGAGAAAAAAAATGCAGAAGAACTAAAAATAAATGAATTATGTTAATGTTATGGAATACGTCTGCAGGGAGGTGTAGGCTATATCTGTAATACCACAAATGTTATTTGTTTGATTTCATGTTTTCATCCTGAATTTCTATTTTTACTTTTGAGATCTGAACAATAATGTTCCCAAAATTACATAACTCGAGAACTTATCTTCAATTGGAACACCAATCCATTCAGAATTTTACGCAAACATTTATATTTGCTGTGCTATGTTAATTAACGAAATAAAAACTAAAGGGCGGCCCGGTGGCCCAGTGGTGGTTGGCGCGTTGAGGTCGTGGGTTTGATGCCGGCTGCGGCCTTCCTATGTGGAGTGTGCATGTTCTCCATTTGCCTGCGTGGATTTTCTCCGGGTACTCTGGTTTCCTCCAACAATCCAAAAACATGCATGGCAGGCTGATTGAACACTCTAAATTGTTCCTCGGTGTGAGTGCGGATGGTTGGTCGTGTCTGTGTGGGTGTCCCCCGCCGACTGCCCGAAGATGGCTGGGATAGGCTCCACCCTGGGACCCTTGTGAGGATAAAGCGGGTTTATGTATGTGTGTGTATATATATATATATATATATATATATATATATATATATATATATATATATATATATATTAGAGCTGTCAAACGATTAAAATTTTTAATCTAATTAAAAACTCAACTGTCATAATTAACTCAAATTAACTAAAAATTAATCATGATTGCTCACTCATTTTTTATCGTTTCTGAATTTCCTTTTATATTTTTGTCCTATTTTCCCCCATTTTAATGCTCTCATCAACATGGAATCATGAATCAGTTTTCTATGTGCAAAATGCAAATATTTACTGAAATAACAATTTTGATTTTCAATTTTACATGAACATTTTTCACTTGGAGCAGTTATTCACACATTATCTCTCACACAATATTACTGTCCATCAACAACAGTGAAAACAATATTTTGTCACACAACAGCTGCTTGAACAGCTCTTTTTATGGAATCAAAACAGCGCAATATAAAGTGCACATCTAAGGTAAACTAGTACTCAGCCTATAATGGATTTAAGCCATGGTTGCATACTTCGTTTTTCTCAAATTTGCTTTGAACACAGCAGTCAGGCTATGCTGATTCTGTTGGTCCTTCTTGCTCGGAAGTCTCTCTACGGTTTTGTGTCGACATCATTTCGATTCTTGTAATGGAGGCTCTCGCTGGCAATCAGTAATGGTTGTTCAGTTAGGGATTGTCGGTCAGCATGGAAGGATCTCTCGTTCTGTACTTTTGGATCATTTATTGGAGCACTTTGCAGCAGAAGTAGGAGTAGTAGTAGTTGTAACAGAAGTATCAGAAGCAGGTAATAACCTAAACTACACATAAATGCAGTAAAAAATTAATATATCTATCTTTCTGCATCGCAATGTAAATATGTATATAATTGACATTAATGAATACCTTTATCTAACAATACGTTTAATAAATAATGTAATCAACCCTGATTTCACTATGTATCATTATCGTCATCATTATTCATTGTTTTAAACGTAAGAAACCATTCAATACAAACATAAAGTCGAATCGAACAAAAGAACTACAAGTCCCAATACTCAATCCCGGAAGTGGAGCGCCGGCATGAACATATCAAGTCGAATCGAACAAAAGAACTACAAGTCCCAAAGGTCCAACCCGGAAGTGGAGCGCGGCATATTTACCCCAGCTGCAACGCAATTTACTTCGTTTAAACGTCAGATTGCAGACGGACAAACATGACAACTATGCAAAAATGAGCTAAATAAAGACAGCCCTGTTCTAGCAACATTTTAGCCCACGCTGTTTAAATTGCCGATTGCGACGGTAACTGACTGTGATTGCATAGCGATCGGCAACCAAAGCAACCGATCATGACCGAATCTAAAAGCTAACTTTACACATCTGACTTGATAAGAAGCACTCGCGTAGCTTAACATTGAGCCATGCCGACGACGAAGCGAGTGTATTCACTCACGAAACAAAACGCTATTTATACATCGCGCGAACGTCACCTGTCAGTGGCAGCCCCGCCCCTCTTAAAGCGCCAGGTCAATCCAACAGGAGTCGTTCAGCAAATTTGTTCTTCGTCGTGTCATCCATTTTCTTCGTTTTGAAATTATCCATAGCTGTCTGTCTGAGACAAGGGGCGGAGTAGAACGTCAGCTGTGCGCTTGGCCATTAAGTGGTATTTCAGACTCGGCGTGCTATGATGATAGCTCGGTTTACGACTGCAAAACATACAGGTAACTTTGGTCTTGTCAGCGGAACAGTCTGGCAACTTTTTAAAAGTAAACTTTCCATTCATGAGCTATTTAAGTATCCGTTTTCAGTGTCTCGCGCTGCCGTGGCTGGCAAAACAAACGTCGTGGACCCGCGCAGCGCTTGATGTTTTGTTTCTGGTTTATTTATAGAAACAACGTAACATCCGCTGTGACGTCTCGCGTTAATCTCGCGAGAAAAAATTTGATCGATAAAATTCATTTAAATTAATCCCGATATAAGCGCTAAACTGACAGCTCTAATATATATATATATAAAATGGGCGGCCCGGTAGTCCAGTGGTTAGCACGTTGACTTCACATTGCTGAGGTGCCGGGTTCAATTCCAGCTTTGCATGTTCTCCCCGGGCCTGCGTGGGTTTTCTCCGGGCACTCCGGTTTCCTCCCACATTCCAAAAACATGCATGGCAGGCCGATTGAACACTCTAAATTGTCCCTATGTGTGAATGTGAGCGTGGATGGTTGTTCGTCTCTGTGTGCCCTGCGATTGGCTGGCAACCAATTCAGGGTGTCCCCCGCCTACTGCCCGAAGACAGCTGGGATAGGCTCCAGCACCCCCCGCGACCCTAGTGAGGATCAAGCGGTTCGGATAATGGATGGATGGATATATATATATATATATATATATATATATATATATATATATATATATATATATATATATATATATATATATATATATTGAGGCCCAGATATACCACACCAGACAAGACCCAAGGTGTAGGTTGTGCAAAGAGGCACCGAGACGATCCAACACATAACTGCAGGGTGTAAAATGCTGGCAGGAAAGCCTACATGGAACGCCATAACCAGGTGGCTGGCATAGTCTACCGAAACATCTGTGCCGAGTATGGACTGGAAACCCCAAGGTCAAAATGGGAAACACCTCCCAAGGTGGTGGAGAATGACCGGCGAAGATCCTGTGGGACTTCCAGATCCAGACTGACAAGATGGTAATGGCGAACCAACCGGATATCGTGATCATAGATAAAGGGCAGAGGAAAGCCGTTGTAGTGGATGTAGCGGTCCCAAGTGATGGAAACATCAGAAAGAAGGAACACGAGAAACTCGAGAAATACCAAGGGCTCAGAGAGGAGCTGGAGAGAGCCTGGAAGGTAAAGGTGACAGTCGTGCCTGTGGTGGTCGGAGCACTCGGGGCAGTGACCTCCAAACTAGATGAGTGGTTGCAACAGATCCGGGAACAACATCGGACATCTCAGTCCAGAAATGTGCAGTGCTGGGAACAGCAAGGATACTGCGCAGAACCCTCAAGCTTCCTGGCCTCTGGTAGAGGACCCGAGCTGAATGGGGGACGGACACCACCCGAGGGGTGAGATGAGGATTTATATATATATATATATATATATATATATATATATATATATATATATATATATATATATATATATATATATATATAGCGCTAATGTTCAGATTTGAGTCGCTCTCACTCATATATTAGCAGCGCTAATGTTCAGATTTGAGTCGCTCTCACTCATTCTGGAGAGCTCGTTAGGTGGCGCAAAGTAGGCTACTACTTATTTGTTCATGCTAAATGAAGCAAATTTCACTTTCCACTTCACAACATTCAGAGTTACTGTAGTAGCTGGTGGGAGGTGTTTACGTGGGAACGAAGTGTTACACATTAACTTCTGTCCAAATCTTACTTTGGACTATAATATCACAGTCTATTTTTATGTGTTCATGCATATTTTCAGTTCACCCTTAATAATCGACAAAATCAGAAGACATTTTAACCTAATTTCTGATAAGATAAAGGAGAAGGGAGATTTGATGTAAAAACTCACATTTTGTGAACCATCAGCATCAAATGTCCAGACTTTGACCAGACTATATACCATTATGTTGAAGAGACTACACTGCTTTGAGTGTTTCTCATGTTTTTCCCTCACTCTTTCAACAAAATGAAGCCTTGTACAAGATCTTTTTAAACAAAGAAGTTAACAACAATTGTACATCTGGGCATACAAAGTTGCTGACCCTTGCTTTAAATGAGGTCTGTGTTTATTTTTATTTATTTATTTTAAACAAACAGTACTGTTGGTCCAAACACTAATTGAGGTCAGAATGCTAATAACACCTGTTAATCTGCAAAGGCATGATTTCTCGACGTAATGGCAGTGGAAGGAATTAGGTACCGGTACATATGTGCAATCCACTCAAAATACAAATACAACTCGAGCCAAGAGCTGCGACAAAGGGCCATTGCAGCCCTGGCCGCGCTGGGATATTGGCATGTTGGGAGACTGGCACATAAGAATTGGAACGTTACAAAAATTAATGGCATCAAAAGATCCCTTATGAAGAACAAAACAAATGGACTTCAGTTTCCCTTGCCCGGACGCAGGTCACCGGGGCCTCCCTCTGGAGCCAGGCCTGGAGGTGAGGCTCGTTGGCGAGCGCCTGGTGGCCGGGCCTACACCCATGGGGCCCGGCCGGGCTTAGCCTGAAGAGACAACTTGGGTCCCCCTTCTCATGGGATCACCACCCATGGGAGGGGCCAAAGGGGTCGGGTGCATTGTGAGCTGGGCGGCAGCCAAAGGTGGGGACCCTGGCGGTCCAATCCTCGGCTCCAGAAGCTAGCTCTAGGGACACGTTACGTCACCTCTCTGGCAGGGAAGGAGCCCGAGCTGGTGTGTGAGGTGGAGAAGTTCCGACTACATATCGTCGGACTTACCTCCACACACGGCCTGGGTTCTGGTACCAGTTCTCTCGAGAGGGGTTGGACTCTCTTCCACTCTGGAGTTGCCCACGGTGAGAGGCGTAGAGCAGGTGTGGGCATACTCATTGCCCCCCGGCTCAGTGCCTGTACATTGGGGTTCACACCGGTAGACGAGAGGGTAGCCTCCCTCCGCCTTCGGGTGGGGGGACGGGTTCTGACGGTTGTTTGTGCATACGCACCCAACAGCAGTTCAGCATACCCACCCTTTTTGGAGTCCTTGGAGGGTGTGCTGGAGAGTACTCCTGCTGGGGACTCCCTCGTTCTGCTGGGGGACTTCAATGCTCATGTGGGCAATGACAGTGAGACCTGGAGGGGCGTGATTGGGAGGAACGGCCCCCCCGATCAGAACTCGAGTGGTGTTTTGGTATTGGACTTCTGTGCTCGTCACGGATTGTCCATAACGAACACCTTGTTCAGACATAAGGGTGTTCATATGTGCACTTGGCACCAGGACACCCTTGGCCGCAGTTCGATGATTGACTTTGTGGTTGAATCATCGGATTTGCGGCCGCATGTTTTGGACACTCGGGTGAAGAGAGGGGCGGAGCTGTCAACTGATCACCACCTGGTGGTGAGTAGGCTCCGATGGTGGGGGAAGATGCCGGTCCGTCCTGGCAGACCCAAACGTATTGTGAGGGTTTGTTGGGAGCGTCTGGCAGAATCCCCTGTCAGAAAGAGTTTCAACTCCCACCTCCGACAGAGCTTTTCCAATGTCCCGAGGGAGGCGGGGGACATTGAGTCCGAGTGGACCGTGTTCCGCGCCTCTATTGTTGAGGCGGCCAATCTGAGTTGTGGCCGTAAGGTAGTTGGTGCCTGTCGTGGCGGCAACCCCCGTACTCGCTGGTGGACACCAGCAGTAAGGGATGCCGTCAAGCTGAAGAAGGAGTCCTATCGGGCCTTTATGGCCTGTGGGACCCCAGAGGCAGTTGGCGGGTATCGACTGGCCAAGCGGAATGCAGCTTTGGTGGTCGCCGAGGCAAAAACTTCGGGCGTGGGAGGAGTTCGGTGAGGCCATGGAAGCCGACTTCGAGCGGCCGAGGAAATTCTGGTCCACCATCCGATGTCTCAGGAGGAAACAGTGCACCACTAACACTGTGTACAGTGGAAGCGGGGCGCTCTTGACCTCGACTCGGGACGTTGTGAGCCGGTGGGCGGAGTACTTCGAAGACCTCCTACACTCCACCAACACGCCTTCCTTGGAGGAAGCAGAGTCTGGGGACTCTGATGTGGGCTCTCCTATCTCTGTGGTTGAAGTCACCGATGTGGTTAAAAAGCTCCTCGTTGGCAAGGCCCGAGGGGTGGATGAGATCCGCCCGGAGTTCCTCAAGGCTCTGGATGTTGTGGGGCTGTCCTGGCTGACACGCCTCTGCAACATCGCATGGTCATCGGGGACAGTGCCTCTGGATTGGCAGACCGGGGTGGTGGTCCCTCTTTTTAAAAAGGGGGACCGGAGGGTGTGTTCCAACTACAGAGGGATCACACTCCTCAGCCTCCTGGTAAGGTCTATTCAGGGTGCTGGAGAGGAGGGTCCGTCAGGAAGTCGAGCCTCAGATTGAGGAGGAGCAGTTCTGGTTTTCGTCCCGGCCGTGGAACAGTGGACCAGGTCTACACCCTTAGCAGGGTCCTTGAGGGTATGTGGGAATTCGCCCAACCAGTCTACATGTGTTTTGTGGACTTGGAGAAGGCGTTTGACCGTGTCCCTCGGGAGTTCTCTGGGGGTGCTTCGTGGGTATGGGGTACCGAGCCCCTGATACGGGCTGTTCGGTCACTATACCACCGATGCCAGAGTTTGGTTGAATTGCCGGCAGTAAGTCGGAATCGTTTCCAGTGAGGGTGGGACTACGCCAAGGCTGCCCTTTGTCGCCGATTCTGTTCATAACTTTTATGGACAGAATTTCTAGGCTCAACCGAAGCGTTGAGGGTCCGTTTTGGTGGCCTCAGTATTGCATTTCTGCTTTTGCAGATGATGTGGTACTGTTGGCTCCTTCAAGCAGGGCTCTCCAACTCTCGTTGGAGCGTTTCTCAGCCGAGTGTGAAGCGGTTGGGATGAGGATTAGCACCTCCAAATCTGAAACCATGGTCCTCAGTCGGAAAAAGGTGGAGTGCCCTCTCCGGGTCGGGGAGGAGATCTTGCCCCAAGTGGAGGAGTTTAAGTATCTTGGGGTCTTGTTCACGAGTGAGGGCAGAAGGGAGCGAGAGATCGACAGGCGGATCGGTGCAGCATCTGCTGTGATGCGGATGTTGTATCGGTTTGTCGTGGTAAAGAAGGAGCTGAGCCAAAGGGCGAAGCTCTCAATTTACCGGTCGATCTACGTTCCAACCCTCATCTATGGTCCCGGATACAAGCGGCCAAAATGAGTTTTCTCCCTTAGAGATAGGGTGAGAAGCTCGGTCATCCGGGAGGGGCTCAGAGTAGAGCCGCTTCTCCTCCACATCGAGAGGAGCCAGATGAGGTGGCTTGGTGCACCTGATCCGGATGCCTCCTGGCGCCTCCTAGTGAGGTGTTCGGGCATGTCCCACGGGCGGAGGCCCCGAGGACGACCCAGGACATGTTGGAGAGACTATGTCACGCAGCTGGCCTGGGAGCGCCTCGGGATCCCCGGGAGAGCTGGAAGAAGTGGCCGGGGAGAGAAGTCTGGGTTTCCCTGCTAAAGTTGCTGCCCATGACCCGGCCCGGATAAGCGGTAGAAGATGGATGGATGGATGGAAGAGCATCGCATTAAAAACTATTTAAGAAAATATGATACAAAAGACCTCAAATGAGGCAAAATGTGAAGGAAATGTAAAATGATGGATTCTTTTGAGTTTTGAATAGTAACTTCTTGGTGATCTTGGTGAAATGTTCAACTGGGCATTTTGGTTAAAAAATTGTGAAGGGTGCAACTAAGCCGCTTTTTTTTTAAACCACAAAATGAAAAATAGTGATTATTTCATATGTTTTCATGAATGGTAAGACCGTCAAAATCAGCGTCATTTTGCTTGACAAGCACCACGTCGTCACAGTGACAGCACTCAGCAAAATCAAAAGCTTTACTTTTCCAGGTTGTTTTGAACATCTTTGGATGAAATACCCACAGTTTCAAGACAATTGAATAAAGTTTCTTGGAGGAGTTTTTTAAAATGTGACCTCTATGAAAGAAAATTGAAAATGGCAGACTTCCTGTCAGCATTTGCATATCAAGTCAACTTTATTGTCAAATGTGCTCTATGTGCAACATACAGCACAGATGACATTTCTTTCCTCTCAACCACCGGAGAAAGAGGAGCTGCCATCAACAGAACAGTTAACATAAAATGACAAAATAATACAACACAACACATAAGACACCGACATAGTCTGACTCGGAATACTGCCTGAAGACAGCTGGGATAGGCTCCAGCACACCCACGAGGATAAGCTGATTAGAAAATGGATGGATGGTCAACTATTCAGGGGAAAAAATAACAGTCATATTACAAAATATACTGTACTGTCGGTAAATACAGTACAAAAAAGTAGGCAAAAGATGAGGATATCACTCCGTAAAATAGACACAAGTAAAAATCCTATATGGCCTGTACTGCAAATGATGCCCAAGTAAAGAATCTGAAATTATTAAATTTATAACTACCTTCATATCTTACTATACTGTACCATCCATCCATCCATTTTCTGATCCGCTTATTCTCACTAGGGTCGCGGGGGGTGCTGGAGCCTATCCCAGCTGTCTTTGGGCAGTAGGCGGGGGACACACCCTGTGAACTGGTTGCCAGCCAATCGCAGACAATACTGTACCTTCCTATGAAAAACAAACTCACCCCCTGCTGGCCATGAAAAAGAAACTCCACTTCACTTTTCAGGCCCAGAATGCCATTTGTGGTCTGACAGGAATATTAAGTTTCATTATGCATCACTGATCTGTATAAAATGAGGGGAGACAGCGGATGGGTGGGTAGGACGTTGCCTGGGAAACAGCTGGATCCATAGAGGTGAATTTTGTCAAGTGGAATAATTAACTCAACCACTTTTTTTTTAACATGAGAGAAATCATTGTAAAACTAAGAATAACTTTAATAATTTTATCTTTTGATACATTTATATGTTGCGGTAAATAAATTGAAGACCTTATCCTGTATAAATAAAATTGAATCATATTTAGCGACTGTGTTTCTGCTGTTCATGTGACACTTGAACCTCTTGAATCTGAATAAGGCTTGGGGGGGAAAATGGAAAAAAAAGCCCCTGATTTTGCGTTTATAACACTGCAGCTTAACCCCGGTGACTGTAAGACAGCTTCTGATCTTTTATTTATGCACTTGTCGAATGCAGTGCAATTAAAACCAATTGTTTTGACATTTTGCCTTTGCTGCTATATTGCCTTGTGGCAGTAACTGTGGTGGATTTTTTTTTTTTTTTGACAGAGTAGAAAGTCATCTTTGGGGCGTAGTGGTTAGCACGCCTGCCTCACAGTTGAGTGGCTCTGTGTTTTAATAGACCAATCTCCAACCTTCATTTGTGGAGTTTGTCAGTTCTCCCTGTACTTGTGTGGGTTTTCTCCATGTAAACCTGCATAACTTGGACATTCCAACCCCTTCTATGTTCATAGATTGGAACGTGAGTGTGACTGTCTGTTTGTCAAAATGTGTTTTGCGAGTGACAGGTGTCCAGTCAAGGGTGTACTTCAGCTCTTGCCTGAAGTCTGCTCCGATACTCCATTTACCAGCTAACTTGGCGGTTTTACATGGTGACAAGGGATGGAAGCTTTATCAAATGTCATGCAACCCCAGTTGCCACCCTACTATTGGCGGTGAATCTAGCAATACAATTTCTAAAGTCATTATACATTTTGCTTATATTGTCTCCGTAGTGTGTATAATAAGTGTGTTTAGTGTTTACTCCCACTGCAACCCCCCTTCTTTCAATAAGAAATGGTTATGGCTACCAATTAGCAATACAAAAAAAAAGAAAAGTCAAGTTCATTTTAACTTGAACATCCCAGTTGGACCTCAGACAGTCAGGTAAGCTTTAATGAATGACGTTTGTTTGATATGTTCAAATAGTCTGTCAGGTGTGGCAAGGAAATATTAGTTAGCAGAAATATTTTTAGATATATCTATCTCACATCGAGGCTTGCTCCCTGGTTATACTCAACGATATTTCGAAAACAATACATTGTAACGCTTTCCAGGGTTCACGGTATTAATACACTAGAACAGAGGTGGGCAAACCATTTGGACTTGTAATGACAGGCATTTCAACGCCAGGTGGCGCAGTTACTTGAAGTTGCAGAGCACAGGGAGGGAGGAGGAGACGATACGGAAGCCAGCAGTAGCGCCAACTCAAGCAACTCCCGCTCGATCGACGGAATAAGTGTGTCGCGCGCCGCTATTTTCTATCATTGGATCCAAAACAGCGACATGCAAGTGACTCTTTGTTGCAGTTAGTTTTACTGCAATTGCGAACATCTTCACGTCCTGTCGATCATGGCATGATCAATGAAAAGGAACAGTAATGGCCACGGTAGAGAAGTGAAGTGTATCTGATTAAGCGAAGTGGAGTGCGAAACATTCAGGAGGCGCTTGGAGTCTGAAAGACTCAAATCTACAAGACTTTGAAAAGCGAGAAAGTGATTTGTGCTCAGTCCGATTCTGGCTATTTCCATGCCCAGAGTGAATTGCTTGCGGCTCGACGGACAGTCGAGTAAATAAACGTTTCCTGAAATGGTTTGACTGCTGTCGTGCTAAAAACTTTCCGCAAACTGGACCGCTAAAAGAGAGAGCGAGTCCCAGAGCGCTAACTATGAGCATAGAAGACTTGGCGTCCGTGTCTGGCTTCAAAGTTCGCTCGCGACATCAGCTGAGCAACGCTGTCATGTGTGGTGATCGAGGAACTATTTGCTACAAAATGAGGCGTGTAAGAGACCTGAGCGTCCGTGTCTGGCTTCAAAGTTAAGCTCGCGACATCAGCTGAGCAATGCTGTCATGTGTGGTGATCGAGGGGAGGTCAAGTCAGAGACGATGAGTGAGTCGAAAGAAAAGCCACCAGGTCTCTTACACGTCTCATTTTGTAGCAAATAGTTCTAACTTTGGTATATTTTGTCATATACCTGTACTGCTTGCTGCAGTTTTTGGTCACTATATTGTTGCACTTTGTTGCTTGTGTTGTCACATGTATGTTGCTCACATACTTGAACCTTCATACAGGACATATACCATAGTTGTTTCACTGTTCTCATTTAAAAAAATAAAAAAAAGATATGGGAAGACTTTCATACTTTTGTTCTCTTGACGTTTGGTATGGACTGTCAACATATACATTTTTTTTATATGTACCGTATCTTGTCCTGACACGGCCCACCTGTCAAATTTAGAAATCAATGTGGCCCCCGAGCCAAAAAGTTTGCCCACCCCTGCACTAGAACAAAAGCAGCACGCACGGTACGGATGCTGTGACACGCCGAAGCACAGAGTGCACTCGACGAATCGCTTGCTGTGTCTCTCTCTGTCCTCAGTACTTGTGGAAAAAGGCGCATTCACGAACTCCGTCCATCCATCCATCCATCCATCCATCCATCCATCCATCCATCCATCCATCCATCCATCCATCCATCCATCCATCTAATCTGCTTTATCCTCACGTGGGTCACGGGCGTGCTGGAGCCTAACCCAGGTGTCTCTTGGCAGTAGGCAAGGTACACCCTCAACTGGTTGCCAGCCAAACGCAAGGCAAACATAAACAAACAACCATCCGCGCTCGTAATCACACCTAAGCACAATTAGTGTTAAATCAACCTACCATGCATGTTAATCTTTTTCAACAAAAAACTGTGTTTGCCGTCAGCTTTTTTGGGGGGGATTGATATTTGTATTTGTTCTTCGGTAAACTGAAACAATGATATGGTCCTTCTTTCTGTAAAAGCGCAGCTGTCTTTCTCACAAACTCACAGCAAATTGTTTTTCACAGTTTGAATGATATTAGGGCCAGCATGTTTTTAAACTGATTAGCTCTGTCAGTGCACACAGTATTCGTGTCCTATTTAATTGGAGTAATCAACCCATATTTAAGATTGCAAATAAGGTTGTGTTGGGTGCAAATTTAGATGCTAATATTATTATGCAACCGTGTGTTAGGCTGTATTGACAGTACCTGTACCAAACCACTCATGGTGCTATCATGTCTCTGAGGGGGGTAAGATTAACTCTCATGCAACATTTATGGCATGTCATTAAAAATTAAAATGTGTGAGATGTTGTGAATTAAAAAAAAACCAGCTGTTGGCACTTCAATCTAAACAATGAGTGTATTCAGTAATTTGCACATAGTTTTAGACATAGGCCTACTGTACATATGAGCATATTAAACATGAACGTTACATGTTCAGTTCTTTTAAAGTGGTTGCTCTTGTATCAGCAAAGGCTTGAGTTAATAACTCAAGAGTGTACAGTACAACCTCTCGGTGCAAATGCCCCTTTATAACTGTGCACATCGAAATGGGTTAACCCCTGACCCCTTGCCCCAAAAAAGAAAAAATATGTACTTTTGGGGGGGGGTGATGTTTGCCTGATGTTTCAACCACTATTTCACTCTGCTGCCTAGCTTCATAACGAAATAACGAAAGGTTTTATAAGCGATCACCATCCAGTGTGAGTTATAACATGACAAATGGGGAAGGGATCACCATGTAAATATTTAATATCAGTCAATATTGATGAATACATTTTTTTGACCCCTTCAAAAGTAAATGGATTAAAAACTGAAAATGTTGTTTTTGCAATCTATATTATTTTAGTAATCACCATTTTATTTGTCCAAAATTCTTCTGTTTGAGTGTGTATTTGCTTTTAAATGTCCAAAATTCTTGTCTGAGTTTCTGGAAGGTTCTGGACAGAATTGGACTCCAGAAATGTGAACTCAGAAAGCATTGTCAATAGGTTTATTTACAAAATAAATAGGTCACAAGACCGACAACGTACAATAAAAGACGCAGCTAAAACACCAGGAAAACCAAACAATCCAAAACGCTTGCAAAAGGCAAGGACAAAATATAAACGGAAATAGCTTGTTAATAATTAGACAAGAAAAACCCAAAACGTTTATGATACAAAAATCCGTGATAAATAATTACAATGGAAAGCCTACTTACAAAGCTAAGTGCAAAAAACATGGCGAAAACCCACAGAGCATGAAACATTGACCGTTTGGAATACTTGTTGGCAGAGCCGTGAGGAAGATTAATTATCCGACAGAAACATGACAACTTGAAAGTCTTGAATAGCCAGCTGATTCACATTGGCAGCAGGTGTGCATGCTGGAGGGAAGGCCGTCCGATGCCACCTGTTGGAGACACAAAAGAACAGAAACATGACGATTCTTTTTGTTAATAAATGCCTTTGAATGTTGTATTTTCAATTTCGTGAAGCACATTGGGTTACCTCGTTTATGAAAAGTGCTATATAAATAAAGCTGCCTTACCTTGGCGTCAACGATAAAAAAATATATATATATATATATATATATATATATATATATATATATATATATATATATATATATATAATAACTATTGAGGAAAATAACAATACTTTTATAATCATTGTACATGACATTTTATCCATCCCATCCATCCATTTACCAATCCGCTTATCCTCACAAGGGTTGCGAGGGGTGCTGGAGCCTATCCCAGCCGTCTTTGGGCAGTAGGTGGGGGACACCCTGAAACGGTCGCAGGGCACACAGAGATGAACAATCATCCGCGCTCACACTCATGCCTAGGGACAATTTTGAGTGTTCAATCAGCCTGCCCTGCATGTTTTTGGAATATGGGCGGAAACCGGAGCACCCGGAGAAAACCCACGCAGGCCCGGGGAGAACATGCACACTCCACACAGGGAGGCCACGACCTCTGCACTCTGAGGTTGACGCGCTAGACATTGGACCACCGGGCCGCCCCATGACATTTTAATGAAGTTTGAAATGTAATTACATAACAACCATCAGGATTAGATTCTGTGCTTGTTCTGAGGGTCTGCTGTCACTTCCGTTGTTGGTCTGCACTCTCAAAGAGAAGACATACCCTCTGGTCATGGAACATTTTTTTCCCCCCATCTACTCTTAAACAATTATCTCAGAGAGGAGACATGCTAGATTCAAACATTTCTATTTTGAAGAGTTCCCACCATCCATTTCACCGCTGTCATTTTTGACCTCATTCTATGGACAAACCATGCTGGAATCAATGTTATAACTTGATATTTTGTACGTGGGCGGGGGGAGCTTTTCTGCTCTCATGCACGCTGCCTTGCTTCATTTGACAGTGTATTCACTCGATGAGAATGTGGCCTTTTTCAAATTTTCATTTGTTGTGCAAAAGTTGCGCAAAGTTGTATAATTTACAATCTCTGTGAGGTAAGGTGTAAGTCCCTCCTTACGCTTAATGGATTCCAAGTCTGGGGGAAGTGTTTTTGAAGCCCCTGCAGCCTCACAGATTTACAGCGAGCAGAAGAATAACAAGCTTGGGTGAATGCTTGGCTGAGTTGGCAGAGCCAGAGATGAGGGAATCATCTAAGAGGAAGAGAGCCCTGGGGTATTGCGGAGAATGAGGCGAGCGAATATGTTTCCTCTAAAAAACCAATTAGCAAATGACTCCTTGCACCCTGCTTTGGGAAGCTAAGAAAGAGAGAACAGGAAAAAAAAGGGAATGAGAAAATGGTAGCAGCACTGCGGTTTGTGGAGGTGGGCGGCGATAGACACACGCTAAGGGTGGATATGCGTGATTTATCATCTCCCCTCTTGAGTTTTTCTAGATGCTCCGGAAAAGGTAGAGATTGCAGTTACCTCGGAAATTGCATGCAAATTCTGTCGTCAGCTGGTCAGAATTCTCATTCAAAACTCTATTGAATTTTGTATTGCTGTTTAAATGCATCACAGTGTATCAAAGCTGTCTTCTAATACCATGCAGACGTATTGAGAGATGTCTGTTATCAGACCAATGTGACTGACACGCATTCGATGTTTTGAGGCGAGATTATGCATCATTGCTTTTCTGTCTATGAGGTCACCTATCCGAAATGAGATGCACATTTGTTTCTCTGACTGAGTTGGAATGGGTTAACACTGCCGGAAATGTACGGTTGTTTAGTTGCCAAATAGCATCACCGTAGATGCTTGTCTCTGAGCATTTTGAGATGAAACTTTATTCTTTTGCACATGACACAATTAGTTGTAGCAATCAATGTCAAGTCAAATCTTTTGCAGTATGGGCATGACCATGGTGGGTTCCATTTAAATCACCTGATTGACTGGCCAAGAAATGTTTCGGTTGCAATTCTGCATCCCAAAAAAAGATGGAAGGTGCGTTGTGTGATGGTTAAGGAGATGAGGAATATTTGCATGCATGTATGTTTTGTAGCCTGCAATTGGCTGGCAATCCCACGTACTGCCCCAAAAACAGTTGGGATAGGGTCCAACACACCCGCGACCATCGTGAGGATGAGCGGTTCAGATAATGTATGGTTGGGTGGATGTTTTGGAGCAAATGATAGGCTGTCTCGGAATGCCTTGTGATAATTTACGGAGCGGGTCGAGTCACCCGAGCTGTCTGAATGGTCTGAATCTGTCTGATTAGTCCCAGAGCAAAGCTGTCCATGCTTTATAGATCGCCATGCCAACTGTTGCATCAACAAGGGAGCTAGTTAGCGAACAGTCAGTCCCTCCCATTGCTGGGGAAGCTGTCAAGCGAGGCTGTTGTGCGGAACCAACTTTACACTCATCTACCTCCTCATTGCAGGGATGCAAATATAATTAGTTTGGTTGTCTGCTTGTTTATTGAACATATAAACAGAGAACAGAAAGTTGGTGGGAAGTAAAGGAATTTTTTTTTAATAGTCATCATTCAGCACAATATACATGTTCAAAGGAAATAGGAAGAAGTAAAACATTTATCCTACCCCTTGTTCTTTGTGAATTTTAAATTGTTTGATATGAATATAACAATTTAGTATTTCTCAATTTGAAAAGAAAAAGAAAAGTAATCTTATAGACTTACTTAAGTATACAAATGCTGTATCTACGTATATATGCCTTCAAATTTTGGTATGTGCAGGGAATATGTAAGCACACACTGTGGCACATTTGTCTATCACTATACTCTCATACTCATCATCAATATTCCGTTACATTACAGCATTTGATCAAAAGCTTTTTTAGATCTAGAAAAATCCCAATGGTAAATTCTTTATGTCTGTACAAGTGGCTATTGCTTCCACAAACTCCATTACTGCCATTGAGGTGGTCCGTTTTTCTCTGAAGCCATATTGATTTTGACTCAATAGCATATGTTTCTGAATAAAGTTATTGAATGTGTCAGGGTATGATCCTGATGTCCAAGAAATGCAATTTATAATGACATTTGATGCTTGATTTTTAAATATGTATTTAATATGTATGTGGCTCACTCGCTCTCACTTGCTCCAATTTAGTAGTTAACACCAAAGCAATGTAACTTCAGAACAAGTCACACCCATCCATCCGTATGTCAATTTTCTGTAACGCTTGTCTTCGCTAAGGGTGAGCTGGAACCTATCCCAGCTGATTTAGGATGAGTGGTGTGCACCCTTAATTGGCTACCGACTAATCACCTGCTATATAAAAAAAAAAAAAAACATTCACACATAACATCCCTAATATTAATACTTTACCATCAAAGGCAGTTAAAAAAAAGGCTATTTAATAGACCTGGACTCACCCCCACTCACCCATCTCTAATATGCTTATATTTAACTTTTATATTTTATTTTTATATTTATGTATATACTTTTTGTTTTCGACTTTCTCCTTTTCATAATTGTGCTGCTGTAAATTGGAAAAATATTTCTCCATTGTGAGACAAATAAAGGTTTTCTTATCTTATCTTAAAGAGCAGTTCCACTAGCTATATTTAGCATTGTGCACTTTCAGCCTGTGTGACATTGTTTGATTTCCTGAGGCAGCAGACACCCTGATCACACATCCTGCTAGTCGTTGACTGCCCAGTTATACAGGCCACAGTTGGCTCTCTCACGAGTAAATCAATTAAAAAGCTCAGGAGAGATGTTGAAAAGATGTAGCTCAAAGCTTCTTGCGGACAATATCGTAAAGAAAGAGGCCATTGCGCAATTGTATGCATGGCATACACTTGCCACGTGGCTAATTGCTTTTTCGACGTTGTCATCCTTCATTCCGGCTGATTCAAGGGTTTCCTCCATTGAACCGACCGTTGCAAATTACATGAATATTAATTAATCCAATGCTGGAAGATTGGACGGCTTTGTTGAAAAGGATCACCTCTTGGAGGTTGCATCCAAAGTGCTCGTCATTACAGCCCAGTCTGATTAAAACTTTGCTGAAGCTCAATTACCTGCTGTACTGTATATTCTATGGTCATCACTTAGCAGCTATCCCCGACCATCGACCCCGGCTTGCTTTTTTGAGTTGAGGAACAGGACTCTGAGCCAAGGAGGGGCACATATCAGCTGTCTTTGGTCTCCAGCTGTGTGACTCATTTTGAAGGGTGTGAAGAAGACCTACTAGTGGATTGTTAGGGGAGCAGGATAACAGCAAGTAGTCTGCAAAACAGTGCCCCGAATAAAGATGTGCATGCATTTACTATTTTCAAGACATGAGTCTAGCGCCGTCATGACACTTGATTAGCACAAAACTCTGTGGAAAATTATTTCTAATTAAGTGAGCTTTGATCTCATGTTGGAAAGTATGGTGAGCATTCCCCGATGCTGCCTAAACCAGGATCCATTATGTGGAAGAAATAGGTAAGGTACTGTGTTCATTTTAATCCCAATACCCTTTGAAATCTAAACGCAAGCGCTTCACAGCCTGCTCCTGGGAGCATCATATGAGTCAATGGACTGCGCATGAATTCATCCAGTGATTACACGAGCCTAGATAGTACCCATTATTCACTTTACAAACATGAAAGATGCTGAGACCTCACAAGATATTGAAGGTGGCACTTGATGCCCCCCCCAAAAAAAATTAAAACAAGCAAAAGATGAAGGGTGGAGTAACAGCAAGTAATTGTTAACCACTGTGACGAAATAGTCCACGTAGCGCAAGGGTTAATTTTGAGTCATGAATAAAATCAGCTTAGCAAGCGCATCTTGGGAAGCATAAATTTTATCTAAAAACTTACAATTTGTCACCTCTGATGTCATTTCACAAATTATTTATAAAAATAGCGAATAAAATATCATAATGGAAACCTCCAGTACGAAATCGAAGGTACAGGTAAGTCTCACAGTCGGGGTTTGAGCTCAAATCATAATGCACGGAATACTTCAAAAAAGAAATTAATGTTCATATTCAAATAATCAAACACAAAAGAAGGTGTCATATAAAATAAAGATGTGAATATAGGGTTGGCTAGCAATGGTGGTTTACCCATTTTACCTCAACAGATGCTTGTATGTGGAGGTGTCAGGAAGATTTCCGGACAGAATCTGACTCTATAGATGTAGACTCCAGGTCCAGAATCCAGGAGCAGGGGATCCATTGCCGTTCTACTGATCCATAGCCTTCCTAATTGACCAGTTACAGTGTGGCTCTGCCACTGCACCTGGAGCCAGAATTTCTCTCACAGTGTACATTGGATAGCCATTAAATTACTCGCGGAGGTGAAGAAGCTAGAGGACTGGATGACACATGTTTCAGCACAGAGACATGGAAAACAGGATGGACCTTCATGCAGGGTGGTAGCCGGAGCTTGAGGGTCACGGGATTCATTACGGCCTCCACTTCAAACGGTCCCATGAACCTTGGTCCCAGCTTGTGTGAGGTTCCAGTCAATTGCAAGTCCCGCGTCGACAGCCAGACCTGCTGTCCCACTCGTTACTCAGGAGTGGGGTGGCACCGATGGTCAGCTATGAGCTGGTTGCAAGATGCTGCAGCGTGATAGAGCAGCTCGGGTCTCCCTCCATATTTTATGAGCTCGCCTCAGGTGGATCTGAACAGAGGAGATCTCAACTAACCCTTCCTGTGGTTGATATCCATAAGCAGACATGAAGGGCGACCGGCCTGCAGCGGAGGAGATGAGGGTGTTGCGCGTACTCTACCCATTGTAAGTGCATGTGCCCATGACGCCGGTTGGTGCAAGAACTCGCACCATAAAGCTGTCCCCAGGTGCGGATTCATTCTCACCGTCTGGCTATTGGACTGGGGATGATATCCAGATGACAAACTCGCAGCGGCTCCCAGAGCTCAGCAACTTTGACACAAATTGTGGATCCCGGTCAGACACAACGTCTCCGGAATCCCATGTAGAAGGAAAACGTGCTGAACCTGGAGATTAGCAGTCTGTAGTGTGGAGGTAAGGTTAGACCGGACGAAGAAGTGGACACACTTGGAAAAGTGGTTCACAATGGTGAGTACAGACGCTCCCCAGGTTACGAACGAGTTACGTTCCGGACGATTGTTCATAAGGTGAATTTGTTCGTAAGTTGCTTCAGTGCTATATTTTGTCTGGAATGTATGTTTAAGGCTTATATTGACATCCATATAACGGGAGAGAGCTTTTCGTCACGTTCTTCAGGGCTTGAGGTTAGCTGCCCGCTAAACTAGCAGCAGCTTCAGCGGGGAGTAGGCGACGGTCGTCGACCGGCGCACCAGACGCCTCCCGCCCGTTCCACCGTCACACGCCCGCCCCACGCCTCTCCCGCGGCCGCCTTGAGCGTCGCCTCCGCCGTCCTCCTCCGCCCGTTCGGCACTTTCGGAAAAAGCGCGCAATACAAAATCTAACTTTTTTTTTTTTCGACAGACCCGTGAAAATGTTCGTATGTACCGTTTGTTTGTAACTCGGATGTTCGTAACTCGGGAGTGTCTGTATGACCAACTGGTGGTGTCTGACTTACAGTGGTCGAGCTGGGTAGGAAACTTAGAGGAACGTGACGGACTGATAGGGCAGACTAAACATGCTGGATAGGGACCCTCGAAGACCGGAGTTGGACCCAACTGTCATGGGGCCCAGACACCGGCGAATGTTTATCATCCAAATATAGAGATAATCTTCACTTCCGGGATCTCTTTCTTTTATTAAAGAAAATAAAGCAAGTTATGTAGAGGAGTTCAACATCACGGGATGATCAGTGGTTGTTTAAAATGCAGTTCAACCTTTTGAGGGAAATTACTTCTTTATTTTTATTATTTATTTTACATCTTTATTTTGCACTTAATGGTATTGACATTATCTTGACTGCTAATGGACAACTGTTGAATGTGTCTGTATGTCACGCAAATGTTTTAAGAAAACACATAAAAATTGCAGTTGAACTCAGCATGCACACTGGTACACAACAAGGTAGTTTTGCAAATGAAATCACCAATACTTGGCTTTTGACTTGAGATTCCAATTGATCCTCGATCGCTCGGCCGTCCTCTGTTTACATGTAAGCTCCTCCCACCAGAATTTATACCCAAGGGGCGTGGAGATTTGACAAAATAGCAGAATGAAGTGGAAATGTTTCGAGAAGCCTGCTGAATGTTGACTACATTTACAAAATTAAAACAAAATCTATTACATAATGTCTCCAAAGTGTGTATAAAAAGTGTTTAGAATTTATTACCACTCCGACACCCCACCCCCGCTGTCAAGAAAAAAGGGTTGCGTCCTACAGGCTCCACTAATTAAGGAAAAAGTCAAGTGCATTTAAATTGACCATCCCCGGCGGACCACAGACAGTCAGGTAAGCCATGTTATTATTTGTGGTTATGCTTGTCTTTGTTTATTATGTTCAAGGAGTCTTGTGACAGTGCTCCAGGCAGAAATGTCTGAGAAGGCGGAACGAATAGACCGGGCAAGCAGTCACAGATTAAAAAATATATATTGTAAAAAAAATGATTGTAGCTAATAGAGTAAAAGTTTCAAGTATTTTTGGTAAGTAGAAAGAATGTTTAAAGAATGTTGCATTAAAACTATACAGAGAAAGAATTTTAAAAAGTTTTTTTAATGGCGTAAATGTAGAACTTTACTAGCCACATCTGGAAACAATTCACATAATTCAGAATGGCTTTCTCAGAGGCACATCCTGAGAGATGAGCAGATAACAAAGACAGACGGAGAGTTGTTTGATTTCATATTTGATGAGTGGGCAGGCCCAAGCAGCATGGTGGACTAATTCACAGTTCTGAGGTTCTGTGTTCCAATCTTTGCTCCTGCGTCTTGTCTGGAGTTTGCACTTTCTGCCCATGATTGTGTGGATTTTCTCCAAGTACTTTGGCTTCCTCACACATTCCAAAAACATGCCAATTTGGTGAACTGAAGACTCTAATTTGCCCACATTTGTGAATGGTTGAAGCAACGATTGTCAGGCAACCCGTCCAGGGTTTAACTCGCTTCTCACCCAAAAGTCAGCTGGGATATGCTCCACGTCACCGACTACCCCAATTTGGACAAAAGCCACACAAAAAGGATGGTTAACTGGGTGGGCAAGTCCTCTCGAGGCCCAACAACCACTATTTGCATTCAAGTAATGAAAAATAACCTGACATTTAAATGCTTTGAGCCCAAAAGGAAGGCCCGAGATACAGTTTTTGACCACTGCACCTCTTTTTGTCTCCTGTGTGACTCTTCCTTACTGCAATATTTCATGATTCTGATCTCCAATTTAAAGTTCGGTAGCCAATGCTGGAACCATCCTTTCATCCTGCGAAATCAAGAAGAGGCAGGAGCAGAACAAGAGTGATTAATGCCCCACTTGAGCGCTTAGCCCATTTGAACTCTTATCCCTGCCATTTCTTTTCACTGAAGTATCATCTTCTGAGTGCAGCCAACGTTTCCCTTATCTCCTTTACACCTGCCCACACTTCTGCTTCCATCACCACCACCCCCATCTCTCTTGTTTAATTTCCTTTGCAGCCTCAGATCATATGTCACGACCAATTCTTTGCCCAGTAAGCAGACAGCGCATTTTGGCGTGGAACAGTTTTCTCACTCTCACTGAGGGGAGATTGCTTTATTAATGGTATTCTCTAATAATTATTCCACAGATCAATGGAAATTGACCTGAGTGAGGTGGCCCAGGCAGCTGAGATGAGCTCACCAGTTCAATATTGGTTCTCTCTTTTAATGGGGTGGCAACTGACAGCTGAACTTTTTGAAGATGAGCGAGTTTTAGATGGAGTGGAGGAGTTTGGACAGTCGCTGGGATGGAAAAGCAAACAAGATGGACCATCTGTGCTGAGTTGTGCAAGTCAGAAGGATCACGGAATGCTTAAAAGTTGGATCCAGGGAGTCTTTTCAATTTAGAAGGTGGAAGAATTTCTCCTTCTGATCAGAGACAGATCAGAGAAAGGTCAACTCATCAAAATCGGGAGGAAAAACAAAGGTCAAAGAAAACGTTTACAGGCAATCCAACAACTAGAAAAAAAGATGAAAGATCAGTGGATTCAAATGGCCTAGCATCTTGTGAGGGGTGTTGCTGCAGCTGTTCACATGCATATATTTTGCACATGTATTCAACAAATGAAAATCTCTCACTTCACCGTATAGGGTCTTTCATAATAAATGTTCTAGTTGAAAAATAATGTTTTGTATAGCAATGGGAATTCCTTTTTCAGATGACTGCAGGGAACAAAACAAAGCTGCTTAAATATAAAAATGATTTTGCTTTTAAAAGAAGGCAACCCCCCCAACACACCCCCACCCCTCAAAAAATACAAAGCTCCAACATAATGATTGTTTGAAATGTGTTTGATGAGGTTGCTGCCGTGACGTTTAGTCTGATGAGCAGAAAGCCTAATGAGCCAGTGTGCCTTCTGGTGTAATGTATTTGAGATGCAATTTACTTTGTATGAGTGGCATGTGTGCATGATGCATGCTCTCAAGGGGCGGCTTCAAGCACTTTTTCAGTCCAACAATGCATCTTGTCTCCTTATTGCATTATTATTACACTGTGATTTGTATTCTTTTTTTTCTCATTTTTTTTTATATTCATATTGCATGATTAGTGCTCCGCATTGACCATTGACTGAGTGATTAAAAACAAGAAATTGCACTGGGCTATATTACATAATCATACACTTTGTCTAGAAAATTGTGTCAATCTGTTAACCAGTTGCCAAAACCTTTCTCTTTGGTCTTTGCAAAGAAACTGCAAGAAAGACACATCCTTTCCTAGATGCGGTGAAGATAATGTGCTACATGACTTCGAGGTCTTTTCGGACTTGTGCAAAGAGACATTGGTTGTCCCAAAATCTCTCTCTTGAAAGAATTTAATTAAACCTTGCATATGCGTTCTCAGGGGCCTGATCTTCAATATCAAACATTCTACTTCAAAATCTACTTAAAAAACATGCACTTACACAATAATGACATTTTAAAAAAGCCACATTTTGAACAATCCGAGGCCTGCACAAAATATTGATGAAAGCCTCCACTCTATGGTGCAAATAAATCACCAAGTGTCCGAAACCCGTAAGAATCAATATGCCATGTACATACTTTACGTAACCCTGACAGATGCACAGTGTGCAGATTTAAGAGAATATGCTGTCATTCCCTGAGTAAACTGAAATGAAGACCATATCGAGCTCAGACTGGCTTCCATCAGCGTAGATGTGTGATGAAAACGTAGACAAGATCATTTCATGTTTTAAAGGAACAATCCCCCCGACACTTACAAACAAAATATTTTGCAAATTTCCTCTGCAATATTCCGCTGAGTACACTCATGTCCTCCAGTCTTAAACAACTTGTGTTTTATACCGGCTCAGAAATTAACACAACTTAAAAGCTATGTTTACTCTCTTAGATTTGTTTGGAAAAACGTTTGTCATTGTCATTGTTGTTGTTTTTGTTTTCCCCTCCTTCCCCTTCGTGATATTGCATCTGTGTTCCATTTTGGTCTACACAACAATACATTAAATATTAGTAACAGTTACCTTACCTTACCTTTACAATTTCATTGTTCCAATCCAGTAATGCATCTATTTTTAGATGTACAAGGCAGTTAAAATGAAAACAAAGAAACAGGGATGAGCATGACCAACTCACAATCGCAATTTACTTTAAAAGGAAAGTGAAAGTGGCCCAACCCCATCAGGCCATGAGCTGTATGGTGCAGGATCAATTTAAATTTCATTCTTGCAATTATATCGTGTTAAGGCACTGACATGTTTAGTTGGTCTATCAAAGGATTAGGACCATAGGGAAAAGGAGGGCCATGCTGGAAAAACCACTAGGCCAGCAAGTTGTAATGATGCATCACACATCACATGTCATTATGTTATTGCGCAGCTCTAAGGATCCAGGCACACAGATGCCTCTGTCAACAATATTTTTCTTTCTTTCTTTCAATCTATGTACATATGCAGTTATAGTTGACTGGGAAAACAATTAATAAAATAAATAATACACCCTTTGGTTTTGCAGCAGTTGTGTGTGCGTCTTGCGCGTGCGTTAAGCTATCTTTTAAATACTAACCTATAATTTGATCCAAGATATCTGGACATAGTGTTATTGCTGTTCTTTTCCGTACATGTACATACAATTACAGAAGTCCTGCAGTTAAGACAATCAATTTGCAGCTCAACGTTTTCAAATCATTCAGTCTGTCTGCTCTCCTGCTGCAATTGTCAGTCTCCTGATTCTCACAGCAAAACTCTGTAATTACACCCAAAAAACAAAATGCTTAATTTGTTGAAAACTTGACAGAAACAGGGCGGCCCGGTGGTCCAGGGGTTAGCGCGTCGACCTCACAGTGCAAAGGTGCAGGGGTCGATTCTGGCTCCGGCCTCCTGTGTGGAGTTTGCATGTTCTCCCAGGGCCTGCATGGGTTTTCTCCGGGTACTCCCGTTTCCTCCCACATTCAAAAACATAGATGGCAGGCTGATTGAACACTCTAAATTGTCCCTTGGTGTGAGTGTGAGCGTAGATGGTTGTTTGTTTCTGTGTGCCCCGCGATTGGCCAGCAACTGGTTCAGGGTGTCCCCGAAGACGGCTGGGATAGGCTCCAGCACCCCCTGTGACCCTTGTGAGGATAAAGTGGATCAGAAAATGAATGAATGAATGAGACATCTGAAATATTCCACCATTCGGTACTGGATCTGAATGCGTTTTTCAGATTTGCTTCAAACTTTTCAAATCCTCTTAAATAGCACGGTAAATGGGAATATCCTGCTTATGTGTCGCGTCTTTGTTGTTAATCCTCTCTGCTTCACCTTCTTAACCCTATGTTGCATGGCTTCTGCAGGAGTTATTCAATTGTGGTTTGTTTTTAAATTTAGGGTAGATTATGGCCAAATATCATAATAAATTCACAATTTTGGGAAAAAAATACATAATAGGGGGGTACTTGTGTGCATAATGGTCACTACAATTACCTTGCCAAAAAGCATGGCAGTACTGATAGGTAACACATAGAAACTGTTATTTATTGTGTTCTATATGTTCTATATACTCTTCTGCACAAGTACAATAGGGTATTTGGACCTTTTCATCTCACGGATAGAAATTATTCAACATTTTGTGGACCCTCTTTCACCTTTTCCTCCCGCTGTTGCGCACGCTAGTGACATCTCGCGGTGGATTTAAAAACTAAAACTGATAACTTGAATAACCAATATGAGTTAAAGTTGTGGTTACTGTAAGTAACCCGTATGCAACATAGGGTTAATGTCATTGTGTCTGTTTTGCTTGTGCTTCAGCTCCAGCTGAAGTGAAGGGCGTTTCCCTCCAGCAGGCACACCTGTTCCGCGTTTCCTAATAGAGCCTTGCTAGTATGTCTCTGTCGGATTATTGACCTTGCTTGCCATTGGGCCTCAAGTGTTGTTTTCTAGACCTCTCGAGTTTGTAGTCACTCTTGTTTTTCATAGTTCCTTATTTGTATTTTATTATTTTATTGATTTGTTGCTCTTGAGCTTTTGCTTTGTGTTATTGGACTCTTGACATTACGTTTGTGTATTCTCTGTTTTTCCTTGTACCTTGCCTTTTGCAAGCACTTTTAATTTATGTATTGTTTTACCTGGCTCGTTTTGTCCGGCGATTTCTGTTTATACTTGGTCGGTACGCTTTTAGTAGGAAGCCCATTTTGTCCATGGAGTCAAGAGTATCGAAACCTGTTTGCAAATCTAGTACAGGGACTCGAAAAGTCTGCTTGGGTACCTTAACCAACTACTGCAGTTAAATGAAAAAAAAAATGAAACTGCATCACATATTAAGCTCTCACTATTTACCGGTATATAAAAAAATTACCGGCATGCAAAATCTTCACAAAGACTGCTGACTAAGAGCACTGAGGATACTTTTTTTTTTCTTTTTAATCCCGTTTGCAACCTCATGGTCACAATCCTGCTCAAACAGCCCTCAAGATAGTAAGAGGCCAAACCTGTCAAAGACACAGTATTGTTTAAGCTATCCTCTTGTGTTGGTCTTTCGGTACCTTGAGGCAAATGCTGTGATCGAGACACACTCTTGTAACCAAAAAAATAAAATCACAGACCTCAAGAAGCTGGCGCTGCAATTGATGATTTGTGCATGTAATGTCGGAGCTTCATATTTGTGCCTCTCATACATTATTTACCTCAATCTCTTTTACGTCTCTCTTGCTGATTAAATGTTTACAGTGCATCAAATACATGTTATGTTTGTTTAATAGCAAGAAAAGATACGCTGCTGCTATGTTTGCCACTATGCATTTATACTTTGAAGATCACACTTTCAACAATAAAATAATAGAAGCGTACATTACATGTCATAAAAGATGTAAAATACATTTAGTTTAACTTTCACGACTCAACATTTTCATTTTGCTTTTTACTTCTATTTTCACTCAGCTGCAGTAAATGGTAGGTCATATAAAAAAAAGGAATCATGTTAACACGTTTAATGCAAAATGTATGTGTTTTGAAAGTTGATGGTGTCATAATCCACTCGTTTTCCAGTTGCTTGTCTCTTAGTGTTTTTTTTGCTTTGCTTCCTAGGCAGTGTAGTGAGAAGTTGAGCAAGGAGTCATACCTTGGATCATTTTTGAAATTTGCTCCCAGTCCTGATTGCTGCGAGCACACCAGGTAGCCGCCAGATGGTTTCCTTTGTCTTTGACATGTGCTGAAGTGCATTACTTTTTCTGGATTCTGCTCCGAGTTAGTTGTATTTGTGTTTTCTGAGGTCTCACGGGAAACTCCTTCCTCATTTTTTAGTTGCCGTTTGGTTGAACTTTGTTTGTATTCTCCTTGTTTAATAGTGCTTTGTTTATAAGTCACCTTTTATTTACTTTATTGGGAATAAAGACTTTGAGTGATGTCTGTTTTGGGATTCGACCACACGCTAATCATTACAGATTGCCACAAAAAATGCTGATTTCACTTCTATTTGAGGAAATGTCACACCTCCGCCCCCAAAAATAACTGATGAAGAAAGAAGCTAATATTTGAAATAGAACGGTATTCTCTTCTTTTCAAGGCAAGCTCAGGTAGAATTTTATGGCCTGCTTGTCTTGACTAGTGTGTATTTTGTTGACTTTAAAACCCGCGGTGCAATATCCCTCCCATAAATCCATTTTATAATGTTGATTCAACAGCCCATGACCTTTAGCTTGCTGAGACTTTCTGTACCAACAAATGGCATTTCTCCAGCTGGTCCTGGATTGTGTTCTTGGCTGGGCAAAAACGCTGCAGAGCATTGCTGTTTAAATTTATGATGCCCAGGAAACATCCAGTTAATTCTTATCCAGATTGCTAAAAGCCAGAACAATCAAAATGGGTCCACCACTTTTCCCTGTATTTCTTTTGGATGCCCATTCATTATCTGACTGTTTTAATTACGAAATGGAAAATGCACTTCACATCAAACATTAACTATTGTGGATTTTTAATTTTGTGTACGCATACATTCATACACACACACACACATATATATATATATATATATATATATATATATATATATATATATATATATATATATATATACATATATATATACATATATATATACATATATATATACATATATATATACATATATATATACATATATATATATATATATATATATATATATATATACTAGAGCTGTCAAGCGATTACAATTTTTAATCTAATTAAAAACTCAACTGTCATAATTAACTCAAATTAACTAAAAATTAATCATGATTGCTCACTCATTTTTATCGTTTCTGAATTTCCTTTTATATTTTTTTGTCCTATTTTCCCCCATTTTAATGCTCTCATCAACATGGAATCATGAATCAGTTTTCGATGTGCAAAATGCAAATATTTACTGAAATAACAATTTTGATTTTCAATTTTACATGAACATTTTTCACTTGGAGCAGTTATTCACACATTATCTCTCACACAATATTACTGTCCATCAACAACAGTGAAAACAATATTTTGTCACACAACAGCTGCTTGAACAGCTCTTTTTAGGGAATCAAAACAGCGTAATATAACATTATAAAGTGCACATCTAAGGTAAACTAGTACTCAGCCTATAATGGATTTAAGCCATGGTTGCATACTTCGTTTTTCTCAAATTTGCTTTGAACACAGCAGTCAGGCTATGCTGATTCTGTTGGTCCTTCTTGCTCGGAAGTCTCTCACGGTTTTGTGTCGACATCATTTGGATTCTTGTAATGGAGGCTCTCGCTGGCAATCAGTAATGGTTGTTCAGTTAGGGATTATCGGTCAGCATGGAAGGATCTCTCGTTCTGTACTTTTTGGATCATTTATTGGAGCACTTTGCAGCAGAAGTAGTAGTAGTAGTAGTTGTAACAGAAGTATCAGAAGCAGGTAATAACCTAAACTACACATACATGCAGTAAAAAATTAATATATCTATCTTTCTGCATCGCAATGTAAATATGCATATAATTGACATTAATGAATACCTTTATCTAACAATACGTTTAATAAATAATGTAATCAACCCTGATTTGACTATGTATCATTATCGTCATCATTATTCATTGTTTTAAACGTAAGAAACCATTCAACACAAACATAAAGTCGAATCGAACAAAAGAACTACAAGTCCCAATACTCAATCCCGGAAGTGGAGCGCCGGCATGAACATATCAAGTCGAATCGAACAAAAGAACTACAAGTCCCAAAGGTCCAACCCGGAAGTGGAGCGCCGGCTGCAACGCAATTTACAGTACTTCTTTAAACGTCAGATTGCAGACGGACAAACATGACAACTATGCACAAATGAGCTAAATAAAGACACCCCTGTTCTAGCAACATTTTAGCCCACACTGTTTAAATTGCCGATTGCTTCAGCAACTTTGTTCTTTGTCGTGTCATCCATTTTCTTCGCTTTGAAATGATCCATAGCCGTCTGTCTGAGGGGAGTACTCACGTCAGCTGTGCGCTTGGCCATTAAGTGGTATTTCAGACTCGACGTGCTATGATGATCGCTCAGTTTACGACTGCAAAACATACAGGTAACTTTGGTCTTGTCAGTGGAACAATCTGGCAACTTTTTTAAAGTAAACTTTCCATTCATAAACTATTTAAATATCCGTTTTTGGTGTCTCGCGCTGCCGTGGCTGGCAAAACAAACGTCGTGGACCTGTGCTGAAGCGATTGATGTTTCGTTTCTGGTTTATTTATAGAACAACGTCACATCCGCTGTGACGTCTGCAGCGTTAATCTCGCGAGAAAATTTTTGATCAGATAAAATTCATTTAAATTAATGTCGATAAAAAGCAGCTAAACTGACAGCTCTAATATATACATATATATATATATATATATATATATATATATATATATATATATATATAAAAAAATAACCCCACAGGTGTACAGTACAGATTCGATTCATAGCTCTGTTTTGATGAAGTCAGGTAAAAAGACAAAAATGGACTTGGTACATCTGTTTTCTGTACTGATTACTATGCACTTCTTTTGTGAATTGACAGAAATAATAGTTAATGCCTTTCATTTCGACCTAATATTTTTAGGGGAGGACACTGTGAAAAGTCTAAAATATGACGCTGCTTCTAATTTTAATATTTGTTTGGAGTCGGAATTGGATTTGACAAATGTAGGGCCAGACAAGAGATTTGAACACAAATATTTATTTACAAAGAGTGCAAGACCGACAAAGTACAACGAAAGACGCTGGTAACAAAGAACCAAAAACGCTTG
This sequence comes from Hippocampus mohnikei, assembly GCA_026261675.1. NCBI lineage: Eukaryota > Metazoa > Chordata > Actinopteri > Syngnathiformes > Syngnathidae > Hippocampus > Hippocampus mohnikei. Next base: position 6,521,888 of record JAKGUB010000822.1, on the reverse strand, counting down.
CAAAAGGCAAGGAACAAGAAAAATGTAAATTGTCTGTCAAACTTTAAGGACAAGGAAATCTACTACTACTTACGTGCAGCGATACTTGCAATGCGAAAACTTGAAAGACACAGCTAGAGTCTATGAAGCAAAATATCAAGAACATCAAGAAAATTAAGCATTTGGAGATGGAGTCGTAAGCAACGCTAATAATCCAACAGTGGGTTGTCGGTGTGACCTGGCTTTTAAAGCAGCCACGTAACGAGGTCAGATTAGACAGGTGCGACTTGTGAGGGAACGCCCACTCTCCAGATGGAGACTGAGAGAACAAAGCAAACAAGACGGGATCATTCATTGTGTTTTTTGTTATTGTAAAGTGTCCTTGGGTGTCTTGAAAGGCGCTTATAAATAAAAAGTCTTATTATTATTATTATTATTCATTCATCTTCCGAACCGCTTGATCCTCACTAGGGTCGCGGGGGGTGCCGGAGCCTATCCCAGCTGTCTCCGGGCAGTAGGCGGGGGACACCCTGAATCGGTTGCCAGCCAATCGCAGGGCACACAGAGACGAAAAACCATCCACGCCCACACTCATACCTAGGGACAATTTAGAGTGCTCAATCAGCCTGCCATCTATGTTTTTGGAATGTGGGAGGAAACCGGAGCACCCGGATAAAACCCACGCAAGCCCGGGGAGAACATGCAAACTCCACACAGGGAGGCCGGATCTGGAATCGAACCCGGTATCTCTGCACTGTGAAGCCAACGTGCTAACCACTGGACTACCGGGCCGCCCAAGATGGGATCATGAAAAGTTAAAAAAAAAAATAGGTATAAAAATCTCTACTGGTTTATTGGACTTGTATGGATCCAGGGCTTAAATGCTGTTAAATCAGCAACAAGTATTTCATACCTTAAAATGTTTTTTTTTTTTACCACCTGCAGCAATAAGTATTCATGTAGATGTGATGTTTTTCCCTGCAGCTCCATGTGAAGAATATTATCTGCATCCTATTAGCATGCTAAATGTGTGATATCGCTAACTTATTAGTATGCCACATGCAGAAAGAGACAATACTATGTGGGCGATATAGTTAATTATGTTTGACCGTGTCACGATGCACGACAGAATGCCTCTCTAATGCTTGCTCATCAAGATGACCTGCAGGGCTGCTATTCGGATATGCTTAAACAGTGGCAGATCTGCATTTGGGGTGGAGGTGGTTCAGCATTCCATCAGTTTCTAATGTGTATTTTTATTCCACAGAGAGTTACTAGCATCGTGCTGCCTTTCATCCAGCAAGTATGGATTTTCTTCTCGGCCAACTTCACATCACCCATGGACTGAAGAGCTCGACGTTTGGGCTCCTCAAGCAGGACAAACTAGGCGCATCAGGAAAGGCAATTGCTGTACAAACTAAGACATGTAAATTCTCCTGTATAGATGACAAACCTGACTTGCGGCGATGACCTCAAAGATGGGTCGACAGTAGAACTACACTCGTAATCCAAAATCTGTTAATTTTGGAGTAATTTCCACCGCGTCACAAGTTTGCCATTCAAAAAGATGAGAGGGGGGCGGGGCCGACTAATATGCAGCGTTCAGGTCAACATGGGTTACTTTTTTTCCACTGCAAACTCCCTCCTTTCATTTTTTCTTTGACCATGCTTTTAACTTAAAACACGTCAAACAATGTTCCCCATTGAAATGAATAGGCATGCTATTAATCTATCCTTTCCTTTTCTTCTTGAGGAAAATATAATTCTCTAATCCACTTCTCTCTCCCCAACCCCTTCTTCCAACTCTTCTGGAGGAACTCCAAAGCATGTCCTGGGTCATCCCGGAGGGATACTGCAGGTGGGACATCTCTAATGTGATCATGGAACAAATTAAACTCATATATCCCAAGGCACCATCGTATTCAATTCAATGAAATGGTTTTGTTTCCAATAAAAGCGCCTCGGACACTTGTCAAAGTAAGTGAACCGTGCTATGACCTTTTGTTGGTATGGCGCATGAGAAGCTACATGAAATAGGATGAGCAATCTGTCCAACATGGCATTCCAAGACACATGTCAAGCACAAGAAGCAACACGACATTCTGGAAGCGGGCCTTCATTTATTTATTAATTTATAGCTATGCTTCTCCTCTGTACAAAAACGCTGACATCGTTGTTCCAAACTGTACCAGAGCAGGCTCAAAAGTAACTACACAATCTTTTTCCCATTGCATTCAGATGATTCTTCACATGTGACAATTTTAGGTCGACTATTTAATGGAGGACAGTCAGTCTTTGTCGTGCTCCACAATACAGGTACCCTGTGGATAAGCTAAGTGGGTGTGTATTGTCCACAACAGTAGAAGAGGGAAACAAAATGAGGAAGGGAAAACATTTTTTTTTAATGGTTTATTTCAAAATTGTTTGATTGTTCTGTTTTTGTTGAGTCTGCTTTGGGACCCCTGTTTACGCCAACCTGACAGAAGGTTTTTCAAATGTTTATTTATTCATTAATTTTTTTCATGTTACAAAAAACACTCCAAATACATCGTGCATTTGGTTGGATGGGTCAGGTTTTTTTTTTTTTCCGTTCTAAACTAAACAGAAAGGAAAGTACACATCTAGTCAGTGAGTTCAAAAGAGCAACTACCGGTACCTGAATGCAGTCACTGTGCCGCAAAGGAGCCTCTTCTTTGAATTCAGTTGATTCTGCTTGATGATTTGTTTTCTCCGAATGAACATTTTTGACATAAATTGAGAGCCTAATAGAATTCAAGAGTACTTCAATTTTCAGAATTTGCTTGCATTGCCAATACTTTTCTGATATTCTGCGCAGTGAAACAAATGAGTACAATTATTACCATGCCTTTTGTAGTGTTCACTCTCCGTGCCATTCCTTGCAATATTAAATGAATGAAAACCATTGTAAAGGGGATGCTGAATCAGTTAGCAAGGAAGCTTTGTTGGCCAAGAGCTTTACAGAAACAGCCTACCATTTTGACCATTGCCAAATGCGACACAGAGAGGGAGAGAAATGATCTTTTTGCAGTTTTTGGTATCATACATAGAGCTACCCCTCATTTATTCCTACACGAAATCATGGGAGTATTACGAGATTTAAATGAAATCAAAGCCTTCCACATTTCCGCCTCCATAATGAGCCCATGCGCATGCAAACACAGAGCTACAAGCACGATTGCCGTTTACCGCACAAAATGTTCACAAATAAGAAAGGCAATAATAAAAGGGTTAGCGTGGGGGAAGCGCATCAGCTGAGCTGCCAACCGTGACAGCTTACATTGCTAATCCAGAAACAGTTGCTCGCAGTCATGTTGACTTCTGAAACCAAAGCAAAACAGCGAGATGTAAATGAAGTGAAAACGGAAAGCAACATCAAGACAAACAATACACTCAGAGAGTCATTTTATCTTGACGAAGTGGCAACAAGTCAGAATGAAATCTGAGGGGCGTTCTGTCATGAGAACAGGCCTTAGCGTGCGGTACAGCTGCTTTCTCCCTCAAGTTCTTTTTGGTCAGCTGATATTCTGTCATCTCCTACTGGACCCGCGGCCGACATGTGTCAGGATTCCTTTGAGCTCTATTTCAATCACTCGCTCCAACTGTCACGAAATCTGACTGCCGCACACCTTCAAACTTGCAAGCTATAAAAAATGTAAAAATCAAATAAAAAAGCTCCATTATATTATGCAAGAATTAGCTGAAATGAACCGCACAATCAACATGTTATTTTTTTCAATCAATACATTTTGATTGAAAATGACGTGGCGTCTTATTCTCTAAATTCTGAGGTCTAAACATGCAATTGCCTCCCTTTCAACAATTAAACAGCAAGGAATAAAGTTCTTGCTCAATCAGAGGAATACGCTGGCTGGCACTTGTAGAGGAAAGGGTGTGTTAACAGCATAGTAGCTATAAAGACATCACGAGTCGAGAGCAAGACTGAAAAATGAAAGGCAAAAAAAGAGGAGGATCGTGCTGTGATTGAAATCAAAATTTATGGAACAAATCCAGCTACTCATTAAAAATGAATCTTTCCAATCAAGACAATTCGCTTTGGGCCCCAATTTGGTCTGTAGTCGCCCAGCATGCATGCATGCAACCAAGACAGCGTTCGCACCATATCTTTTCTTATAGTTTGAGTAAACGTTTGCATACAGATACCGTTGCTACACTTGAAGACATGTTGTTCAAGGTCAGGTGTGAAGTAGACTTCGGCCAACTACGAAAATGCTTTTGTTCGGCAATCTCCGGCGAGCGACGTACAAAAACATTCAAACTATATGAGTGAATGGATGGAATCCTATGTCATGGTTTACAATGAACAATGCTGCCGATATAATGTACGGCGTGGCCGACAACGCAACAGAACTACCTCGGCAATGACAATGTAGGACACCAACACACTATGACGTGTACTCTCAGTGCTAGCAAAATCATGTTAGACCAGCTGGGCCAAGCGTCATTTTAAACTGGCTGCTTTCCACCAAATTGTCACCCTGCCACGTGCATTTGGAGGGAGTCACTCAAACTGCGCCGGAATTCCCAGCTTGGCGGAGACCGGTCTGCCAAACTGGCAAACACGCAGCCAGCCGAGCGCTGACATTCAGTCAAAATCAGGATACGGCAGTTTTTGTGCCACAGTGCATGTGCGCTGTCTAAGAAAATAGAGCCCAGGATGTTAATGTCTGATGCGGCTTTGTTTTCTCTTGAAATTTGTTAGGTTGATTGTTTTTAGTAATCATATATTTGCATATTATTAATGATAGATTGATGATGCTTGCAAAGAAGGACGCTTATGCCTGCAATGATAAATTCATTATGCCTGCAATGCAACGCTTATGCTTTTAATAAAGATATACTCACATTTATAATCAAGAATGTTTAATGCACTGTGTGGTAGTTGAGGATGCAACCACCTTTCGAGAAAGTGGTCGGAAGGAGATAAGTATTAAGACCAAACAGGAGCAAGGTCGGATGTGAATGGAACAGCAGCTGCAACTTGATGTTTTGTCATACTTGCACACGTACGTAATTTACACTCACATACACACAGATAGTCAAACAAGTTCAGTGTGTCTTCAACAGCCCTCACCCTTTAGGTTGGACAACCCTATCTATTAGATTCCCAATAAATGAGGGGTTGAGGGGGGAGATCCTTGGGGGACGTGCAGAGAACTGAAACCTAACGCTCCTCGTTGCCCCCTGGTACCAGAATCGAGTCTCCTGTCTCCTCCTTATGTTTTATTTCTGAATGTCTAATTGATAAACCTGACAAAACTCTTTCAGGATTTGTCAAGCTTGTAGATACTGTTACTATTTATTGGTTTTCAAGCAGAAGCCCATCCCATTTGTGTGTGTGCGTGCGTGTGTATGTGTGTGTGTGTGTGTGTGTGTGTGTGTGTGTGTGTGTGTGTGTGTGTGTGTGTGTGTGTGTGACAAGAAACATCCACAAACATGATTTGTCTAAAGCCTCATATTGGTGTCATAATCATTTCAAACTGTGAAGAGCACACCCACTTGCACGCATTAATACCCACAGCTTGTGCTTTTTCTCAAGTGCATCATGTTGTTATATTTATATCAGATGAAATATCCTTGGACTTTAAAGTGCTTAAATCATAGGAGTGTGCAAATTGATTTTTTGTCTTGAAAATTTCAATTTATGATGCTTGTCGGGATTCATGTCTTCACCAAAGATGCCACTTTTGGGCAACTGATTTATTATGAACACTCAACAGACATTTAGAGTCACACGCTGCCATTTTATTTTGCTTCCTTTCAGTGGCAATAAACAAAGGAGAACATATTTAATGCGTTTGGGATTGCATTTTTTTGTAAGGGTCATTCCCAATGAACTTGGGTTGATCCGCACCGAGGAGCCGAAGAGCTTGCTTCTCGTGTATTTCACATTTCCTTACTGGGGGCTACCTAGAGGGAGACATCAAAGGAGGACAATGTGTTCATGTGGAACCAAATGCAATCCCCCACCCGACCACTGCTCCCCCGCCCCCTCCAAAAAAACCCTCCCACTCTCGGCAGTTGCTGTTCAAAAAGGATGAGTAGGGAACACGCATATGCTCACAATTTGGAGAGCAGCAGCGAAGGCATAACATCTTTTTCCCTCTTGAGTAGCAAGTCTGCCAATGGTACATCATCTTAGCCACACCTGTACGTTGTAATACATTTCAAATGTTAGCATTTACAAAAATATTCAATCTTGGCTGAGATTGTCAAGTGGAACTTGTTCAAAGATACCATACGTGAGTTTAGTGTCAGCACTACCGTGTTTCTAATAATGCGGTGATTTTATTCAGCTACACGAGAGTCAAAACGGTACAAAAACGGTCGTATGGCGTGCGAGTGAGCCGTGATTTCAGCAGTTGAGATCATGCTGTTGAATGTCGTACCACACTGCTCATTTAATTCCTGTTCTGATGGCTTCCTGATGAGAAAACAAAAGTGCAACAGAATTCATGAGTAATGTCTTTTCCGACGCGCACTGGCAAAATGATGCAGAACAAATTTACGTGAAATATGTTCTGTGCAAACCACTGATTTTTATTGACCAAAGTAATATTCTGATGCAAGAGATGAACGCATTCTACTCACAATTAATCGTTTGGATCATCGCAAAATTCTACACTTCATCCTCCTTCATGTTGTTAAGATTGTCGGTGTATTCATTGGGAGATTATGGAAAGTCTCCTGAATAATTACGCCGTGGTGCCTGAACTGTTGGGTCAAAAGTATCTGGAAGGTTTTCCAAACACCACGTGAGAAAAGTTTTGATATTTGCTGCCTCTTGAAATGAGCAAAAATGGACACTAAAAGGAGCAATTTCAGAAACTATTTATTTGAAATAGTTGTATGACAGATTTGCCTTCACATGGAATTCTTAGCCCCTAATCTTCCATTTTCCAAACAGTTCATCATCATTGGGGTCGCAGGTGTGCCGGTGCCTATCCGAGGTTACTTTTGGGCAGAGGCAGCTTCCATCCTAGACAGGCTGTCAGCCAATTTTCTCCATCAATTATATTTCTTCCTGATCTTGATTCACTTTTTTTTTTCAGGTCAACGTTGATTTTAATGGAACAACAAGTGCAAGTACCTCATTAATGAATCACAAATGAGATGAGAGGCTCATCAACTTCTGACCAACAAGTGGTTGAACTTCTGGGAAGAGTGAAGACCCCATTGCGCCATTTAGCAGATGCTATGACGACGTCGAGGGAGAGACCTAAATGAAAAAGCGTTCCACAGCCATGTTGGTGGGGCACCGCTGTTGATTAGTGCCTCAGTGTGAAGGCTGGTGGATGGCATGGTGGAAATCAGGCGTGGAGGACTTTCTCATCAGCGCGAGCCCTGCTGATTCACAGCTGGCTTCTGTTCAGTCCACTTGATGCTGTGGATGAAATGGGCATAAACGCTTATCAAAAAGAGCCTCCGGAGCTAATTACTTTCAACAGGTTCGAATATTAAGATTGCAATGGAGGATTTGGTGGGAAAGAGCTCTCAGCAAGATACATTAGAACCTATAAAAGGCAGAATTTGAATGAGGGTTTCAATTTAGTGATCTCTTTCATTTTATCATGGCGTCGATGTGTATTTTTATGTTACTTTCCAACAAATCTGAGATTCCCAGGAGCTCTAACTGCATTCATTACGCACTCCTGAAAAGGGTTTTTGAAACTATGACAAATCATTTCGCGAAGAAGCTAAATATTAACTTAAAACATATTACCATCCATTACAATGTTACCATTCAGTAGAATGTGATTGCATTGGCTGAGTGTGTTTTTTGTAATGATTTTACTTTGAAGGGTTGCAGTTACAAAATGAAAATGCCTTGACATAAAATTGTCTCTATTTAGCAAATATGCATTGGATTACGTATGTTGTATGCAATGCATTTTTTTATAGATGCTTTATTATTTAAGCAATCGGAGTAAAACTGTGAACACATCATTTAAAACCCAAGAAAAACATTAGTCATTAGTTATTTGCATGTCATCCAGCCTGTAGACCTTCTCTTGTTTGTGAACAATAGGTGTCTGATTATTCTCGGAGGGCAGAAATGTGTCTGATTGACTGCCACTGACTTGAACTAAAAACAATCAGAAACACTTATAACTAAAATATGAACTCATGATAAATGTTTATAATTGTTTGGATTTGAGCCTCCGGATACAATGCACCTCAAAAGTTCTTTTTTCAACGTACTGTACTTAAAAAAAAAAAAAAAGAGAGTGAGGAGGATAAAGGGAGTGGATTTTGATAAAAGTTGTGCACAAAAGACAGCAAACATGTCTCATGGCCGGATGGCCACTTCTTAAGCTACAGTTTGGGCAACAAACTTCCAACATTGGGTTTTTGGAAGACATTTTTTCACCGGTATGTATAAAATGTTCGGTTGGGTTATCTTTGACTAATTTAGCCAAACATAATGGCTACAGGACTCTGCTGGCTAATGTCAACTCGAGAGTGTTTCAACAGAGCACACGTGCCTTCAATGCGAGCAACAAAAAAGTCCATCAATGATCTTGTTAACATTCTGAATTTCCTCCAATTCTATTTTTGACTCAACTGCCAATTGGAATGGAGATTTCGGGCGGTCTTGGAAGCGTTTCATCTGTCGTGAAAGCTTTTCAATTGAGAATTTACACATTCAAAGTACTGAGCGAGAGCAGAAGGTCCAATTCGTCATTAAAGCCAAACAGAAGGGTTGGTTTACTATCTGAGTGTTTGCCACCCGGGGGTATCTGTGGTGTCATGGTGAAAAGGGCCGTGTATATAAAAAGTCACCGAACATCTGTTCAATGGGCATGTTTTGAGGCCAATATAAATCACCTCAAACCTTTTCATCAATGTTACCCATAATCTTTACAACTCAGGAAAAAAAAATGTTCAAGAGGGAGTAATTATGACTGAGACAATGTGGTTGCTAAAGTAGGACACCCCTTTAACACGTTTGAATGCGGCTCATTTTCGAACACAGTCAAATCAGTAAAAAGTGGGTGTGCAACCACACTAGCTCGGTTGTTTACTTTTACTTCCACTTTTGACGAATAGGTCTCACAAATATAAACAGATTTTTTTGGGGGGTGATGTTTGAACAGGGGCGTGTACACCTTCTATAACTACCGGTAAAAAAATGGAAAGTGGGCATGTCCAAATGTTATTAAAATGCGCTGAGACAATGGTTGGTGCATTCAACATCTTTAATCATGGTGTGGCACACTGGAGTCACGTAATAGCTGTTATGGCAAAACACAGCAGAGGTCAACTGTGACATATTAGCATTGATTCCTGATATTCTTCTGTCCAAGATACCCTGTGATATGCTCCAGTAGAGCCTCCCTCCCGGTTTACTCCATTTCGCACCACTCTGCAGACTTCTGATCGCACGCGTGTCTGCGTGTGCATGCATAATTGTGTCGTTTGTGCAAATTACATTTCTGGGTTTATTTGTGGCTGCTCCTTTTTGCCATTATTCGTGCACTTCTTGCCGAGTGGAGTGACAGAGATCACAAAGTGAGTCGCTCCCAGGTACAGTAGATCACCGGTGATCGGGTTCTGACCTGCATTTGTTGGCCCCAGCCTGACAGGGACACTCTGAATTAGAGAAAGGGCACAAGGGTAAACAAGCCCCGCTTGAGAAAGATGCACCACCTCCCAGCGACCCCATCGGAAATGCTCAGTGCAAGATGTCGTCGGCGCTGCAGCTGCTCTCACAGGGGACTCAGAGTCAGGGCTTGTTCTTCCATTCTCTCCCGATCTGCACGCCAAAGCTGTCACAGCAAATACAGTACATTTTCAGGCCATGTGTCCTGTTTAAATAAAATGAAGATTACATTGATTTCATAGGGATTATATAAGAACGGCCCAGATAGCCAAATCATCCCTGATTGTGATGCATCTACATATCGTATTGGCTGGATGATTGTTGGCTTACAACGTGTGCAGAGGAGAGGAAGGCGGTGGGGATAAAAATTCTGTTCTGATGATTTCTGCTCATCTAAAATGAATTCATCGCTCACTCATGCATGTCAGCATGCAAAGTATTTTCATCCAGCAGGATGATTGAGGCGCAGGGTCAACTCCAGCCGAGCACCTCCGAGTTTAATTTTTGGCTTGAAGGGAGCATCAACAGTCGCAATATAAACCCTGCGACTCAACTCTCACCTCGTGTTGAGCATTGGCGTTTGGTATTACACTACTGACCTTTACATGACTCACATGGCTGGATTCTACCTGCCAATAGCTATTTGGACAATCATGGGAATTACCAGTATTTCTATTTATTTATATATATTTTACACGTTGTAATCTCGCAACAGGAAATCCTTCTCGCACTCCGCTGCGTTGTGTTGCACACCTCACAGAGAACAAGATCACATACTGAAACGGGTGCACAGACCATGCTCCACCTCTTAAAATGGGGTGTGTTTCTTGTTCAAGGGCGCCTTACACCTAAGGATCCCCTTTGAAGCTCTGGTAGCTTCCGTACTTCCGCTCTTCTGGGAAGATTTTCTGGATGTAGAGTGTCGAAATGTTGTTAGACAAGAAGACCTGGCCTACATTTCAGACCTTCACTAAACCGCTCCTAGAAAGACAGGGTCGAATACATGTACAGATGGAATATTTTGCATTTAACATTGACAACTACCTGCGCGCACATCAACAGTGGGGTGATGAATCTATCATTCCAAGGAGACTGCGATTCCTATTTGTTCAATTGGCTGAACACAGTTTGCGTGTTGACAAAAGCCCATCATTCATTGAAAACACACAGTACCTGCAAGACAGTTGTGGCATGATGGCTAAGTAACCATCATATGACCAGCGCCCTTCTCCTGGTGTTTGCATTGCTTCCCGTCACTTTTAGTTGTGAGAGGAGAGGGCAGCTGCTCAAGATTTTGCCAACCAGCGTGCTATGATCACTTTGGGCCAGCTGGCCATGTTTGCGTTTGCATCCTTAATTCATGATGAGGGGAGTGCTTTTTACTGTTTTGGTCCAGCCTGACACATGACATATGGGGTGCACTTGTTTAAAAAAAGAAAAAAGAAAAAAAATGGTCGCATTTGGGGCCTTTGGTATTTAAAATATTGTTTCAAGCACAAAGAGCTTTGTTTGCTGCTACTCCAAACTTTGTCACATTGTCGCGTTTAGCATCCTTTTTTATGCCCTGCAGAATGCTTTTGTACTTTGGATTTGAGTTGCAGCTTGTAAACAGTCCAAAAGCGCTGCCTGCCATGTGAGACTTTGAAGCAAAAATAAACACCATGGACAGAATTAAAACATTGCCACTCGAAAAAAAATAAAAAAAATAAAAAATCAACATTAGATGTCCTTATGTGAGAAAAGTTAATTACATCAACGGGCAATCTCAACTCGCTGCATTACTCATTAAAATGATGATGTGATATCTGAAGGGACAAGTATATGAGCCAGACCAAAAGGGTAAAGAGTCTTGATTTTGAGTACATATATATATATATATATATATATATATATATATATATATATATATATATATATATATATATATATATATATATAGTCCAGTGGTTAGCACGTCGGCTTCACAGTGCAGAGGTACCGGGTTCGATTCCAGCTCCGGCCTCCCTGTGTGGAGTTTGCATGTTCTCCCGGGCTTGTGTGGGTTTTCTCCGGGTGCTCGGTTTCCTCCCACATTCCAAAGACATGCATGGCAGGCTGATTGAGCGCCCTAAATTGTCCCTAGGTGTGAGTGTGGCGTGGATGGTTGTTCGTCTCTGTGTGCCCTGCGATTGGCTGGCAACCGATTCAGGTGTCCCCGCCTACTGCCCGGAGACAGCTGGGATAGGCTCCAGCACCCCCGTGACCCTAGTGAGGATCAAGCGGTTCGGAAGATGAATGAATGAATATATACACCCAGTAGGGCTCTGAGATCTGCCGACTCAGGTCAAATAGTGGAGCCTGGGTTTCAAAGCAAACATTTAGCTGTTCCACTGCAGGCAATAGGAAAAAGCTTCAGACAAAAGTCAAGTCAGCTCGAGTGTAAGTATTTTTAAATCCAGGTTAAAAATGATCCTTTTTGACCATGCCTTTCATTAAGGTCTTTAAGGCATTCAAATCAGTAACACTGTCCATAATTTCACAACTTTAACTTTTCCTTCTTTGCCTTTGAATCTTTGGCCTCTAAATGCTCTTCATAAGCACATTTTTGTTTTCTTAGCTTTGCCTTTGAATGTCATGAAATGTTCATTGTCCTGAAACACATTGAATTGCCTTGTTTATGAAATATGCAAAATAAATTAAACTGCCTTTCCGATTTGCCGCTCAAATTTTGAACCTCTTCAGCGCTATATAAATCAGCATGTATTGTATTGTATTGTAATAACTCCTTGTTGCACATCTTTCAGCTTGCCAATGAAGCAAGATGATGATGCTTTGTTTCTTTTTCAAATAAATTTCATGTTCCCAAAATCGAGTGTTGGAGAAGTCCGATATAGCTGTGTATTAGAATTTTCATTCCCCAACTCCCCCCGCACCCCCGCCCACAAAAAAAAAAAAAAACATGCCCTGAAGTCATACAAAAGAACCAAATCCAGTGAAATGCTTTTGCGATGGAGGGGAAATGAGCACATTCTGTAAAGTGACACAGTGGACCAATTATAAATCGGAGGGTTTAGGTACTAATGCAGATGACAGTGCTGGGGGACAGGCAGTCTGGCACTAAACATTTTGGACCCATCGTCAGATGCTGTGCTGAAAGAAGGGGATACTATGGGCAGAGCTGAAAAGGGGAAAAGACAAAGATTGTACAAAGGAGAATAGTTAATATATACAGTATATATATATATATATATATATATCTCCAATCACCCATCACCTGATCCGTTTATCCTCACAAGGCTCGCCGGCGTGCTGGAGCCTATCCTAGCTGTCTTCGGGGGGTCGGCAGGCAACTCCCTGAACTGGTTGCCAGCCAGGGCTCACACAGACCAACAACCATTCATACACACAATCACACCGGGGACAATTGAGAGTGTTCCATCAACCTACCACGCAGGTTTTGGAATGTGGGAGAAACCCGAGTACCTGGAGAAAACCCACACAGGCATGGGGAGTACATGCAAACTACACACAGGAAGGCCGGGCTTGGAATCGAACCCTGCACCTCTGTACTGTGAGCCGAGCGTGCTAAACAGTTGAACACAGTGCCGCACTCTCTCGCTCTCACTCTCTCAAAGTTAGATGGAAACGTGTAATTCAATAAGCATTTACTTGCATTCTGCACTGTATGTGCCATTATTACAGTGAAAATATTTTCCGACATATTGTGCGTGCAATGTATGGGTAGTAAATAAAACATCCATCCATTATCCGAGCAGCTTCAATATATTGTTATATATATATATATATATATATATATATATATATATATATATATATATATATATATATATATATATATATATATAATACCTTTTACATTTTACAGCACAGCATCTCACAATATAACAAAGACACAAAACATCACTTCAGTCTTTAGTTTTCTTCGTCATATTTGTTTTCATACCCACACTGTGGTTTAACAATTTAAGAAACTCTGTCTCAATACAGCTTTTTGGGCATTTTTCTGTCTATCTGAGCTATGAGTTCTCCGACCAGCACCTTTATTAGACATTGAAACATTTTCCTGCGAGCTTTGTACTCTCTCACCTTTTTCGTGTATCGTACTGTCCTCAACTCTGAATTGTTAGTCAAGGGCAGACTGACTGCAGTTGTATTTGGCTTTTTCAACCAGTAAATCTAACAACGCACCTCTCGGTCCAGTGACTTCAACCACAGCAGTGAAACACAGGCGAATGAACGGGATGTCATTCCACCCCATTTCAGCAGCAAACAGCTGGCATTCACACTTGTAACTGAGCGCGCCTGCTCCACACACTTGTCCTGTCTGCCTCTGCTTGCCTTCTCTTTTGGGTTTTGCCCTTCCCGCCAGTGGGCACGTCACACACGCAGATAACAGCATACTCCGCCGGTCATAAAAAAAATTTAAAAAAAATCAGTAAAATTTCACACATGCTAATTGGTCCCACGAGAATCAATTAACGATGGACATTTTTATGAATTTATAAAACCCTCCAGGACGCTCGGACCGGATTTAAAAAAGTGGACATGTTTCCGGGAAAAGTAGGACGATTGAGTTTAGCAACCTGAATGATTCAAGAACAGACATTCTGAGACAGCAGAATTGCACGTACGCCGTTTGCTGGCGCGCTAAGGAGATCTGACTGATTTGTTGGTTGTAGTTGCTGAATTTGTTGCCAGCTCTGTCGGATTTTGCCAATAAAGCAGACAGGAAGGATTACCATCACATTCCTAAACACACATATTTTAACCGATCTATCGAAATTACATCTGTTCATACAAACCGGCACGAGAAGTTGACCAAAACAAAAACAACAAAACGTGAAATGGACACTAGATCCCTTTGACCATTCACATCTGTTGCTACAGTGAAAGGTAAGAGATTTAACATTCTCTTTGTTCACTTATTGAAGTGCCAGCCTCAGGAGAAATTCAAAGTTCAGTTTCTTGCTGAAGGACACTTTGACAGGCTGAAACCCCACAACCTTTGGCTTGGGTGACTACTACTACTAATCACTTGAGCCATGCTGCACTACGTGCTGAACGAATGTCTCTGCCGCTGTCTCTGCCGCTGGCAGTGATCGCTTGATTACACACGACTGCACAAATTCAACAGCGATCTTGATCTTTTCCATGTTCTTCTCCTGACCACTATAGACCGCAACTGTTGAGGTACAACGTATGTTCTAGGTTATCCGCAGCTTTGAAGTTTTCATTTTGACCAGTTCCACATGCTCCACATTGCAGTCATTTCCTAAAATAGACAGTTGATAAATGACCGTCAAACACATCAGAGGTGGGTATGAGGTTCTTCGAAATACCTGCTGGCATGGTTACTTGTAAGTTATTTCGACCGGTATGACGCCTTATATTTTTATCGCTTCCATGCTAATTTCAGGAATTTGCCTTCCTGTGCATTTTAACAAAGAATGCAATGTATTCATGGTCACTCCTGGCTGCTAATTTAATTGGGAATAATGTGTGTATTTTGAGTGCCAAATGTTGGAATTTGGCTTTGAAATTAAAACTAAAGATGCATCATCAGCAACTTTATGTTGTCACTTTGTGTGCTTCATAAGCTTTCAAATGATCCGCGCTTTCTATATAAGATGAAGATTAAGAAAGTTGTGAAATTTGCCGGCTATTTCTCCTCACCGATCTCGTTTTGATACAAAACAATACAAATCTTTATTTGTTTAGGGCTTTCGCAACAGCTGCAGCTGTAACAAAGCGCTTTACAGAACAGTTAACATAAAATAAAATAATCTAACAGAACACATCACATAAAACAGTCGTGCAATCGGAACGACTATTCCCGCATATGCCTTGTTGTTTGAAGCAGTTATAGATGAAAGAGAGAATCAAAGTCTCCTTTCACCAGTGGATCAGAGACGTCATGCTCACAGTGTGCGTGATGTCCCACACGTCAGCTTCAAACTAAATTTGAAAGGTAAACAAGAGGCTCTAGCGCCCCTTGATGATAAAAAAATTGGTTCACTTCAATTTTATATCGGCTTCAATTCCAAGCGGCGACTCTCACTTTCCACACACGTATCTGTGCTGGCGCACAAATGGATATTCTTGTATACGGAAATAGGTTCGTGGTTTATTCAGATTGCAGATCTCGGACACGAGCCTGTCGATGAGAATGACTTCTGATTCACTAATGTGTGCGCGGCGCTGAGAAGCAAATTGGCCAGGGCACGCGGGTCATAAATCCGACCGTGATTCTGCTTTTGTATATATGACGAACTTGCATCGCCAAGTTACAACATTTCTAGCCATTTATTGATGAATTAGCCCCAATGATGCCTTTTATGAGGTCAGGGAGGTTCTTTATCTGTGGTCCTATGTAATACCTATTAAAGATCAACAAGTGATCGACGTGAGACAGACTGACACTGAGCGGATGTGTCACCACAGCCAGTGTCTGCGCTGTCAAATGTGCTGAACGTCCCACACCGATGACACTTCACAGCCAACGCAAGCAGTAATTCGAAAGCATACCGATGTGGATGGAAGCTGCTTCGTTTGGAGAAGTGCCGCTAAAAAAGAAGATGGCCATCATAAAGCACGTACACATCTAATTGATGGATGAAATAAAAGCATAAAACATTCAAGGTTTATTCTGGAGGATTCCATGGGCTGTCATGTCAATATTACTCTGATTTCCTACTTTAATTTCAGCCAGACTCTCAACTATGGTTACGATTACAACCATAATGGATATCTTCAATGACATCTCTGGCAGTTGGCCAGTCAATCCATCAAATAAAAACCTGCCCTCTGGTGAAGCATTTTACCCAATATAATTTCACGCGACCCCAGTGATTTTAACCAAAAATAATATATTGATGCAATTCATGCAATCTTTAGTGGATAATGGCTGACAGTTGGCCTTTCCCCCGAGACTCCCCTGCTTCATCTTTGTTGCGGGTAAGGCAGAACTTTCACCTCTGACCCCATTTCCCAAATTAGAATGATGCTTTGCCTGAGCACAGCTGGCCATCAGGTATAAGCTATTCGGGTTTTCCGGGTTTCAAGGTTATTTGCTCTCAGCACGTTGCTGGACTGAAGGAGAATTTGTCAGAGGGCTCAATGAATGATGCAATGGCCGAGTGGATTTGATGACATTATTAAGGTAGCAAACCCCCCACAAAAAACAACAAAAGATGAGCTAAAATCAATTAGCACACTTTCTGATTCGTGATATTCATGTACAGTAACGTGACACCTCCTTTTCCTGACCTTTTGTTGAAACAAAATCCCAAAGCAGAGCTCCAAAATAGGTGCAATTAAACTTCGTTGAACAGAAGTATGCACAAGAAAGTAAGAATCACAAAGTACCAACAGGAAATGACATACGTGTAGCTGCAGACATTGACTGAAGTAGTTTCAAAAGTATTGAGGTAAGTTAAAGTAAAATTGACTTAAGTAGTGTAGAACTTAAACAACAGCGTTGTCATTTTTGTTTGCACATTATTTCCTATTTTATTTATTTTTATTATTTAATATCTAAATTTGATTATACTCCAACCAAGCTAATCTAATCCTGGCTTCTTCAAGTCTTTGTGTGTGTGTGTGTGTGTGTGTGTGTGTGTGTGTGTGTGTGTGTGTGTGTGTGTGTGTGTGTGTGTGTGTGTGTGTGTGTGACTACATTAATTTTAGAATCTAAAATAGCTTAAGTAAGCAGAGTATAAAGTACAGGTGCCCAACCTTTTTGACCGAAGATCTACTTTTCAATCAACCAGCTGCCCTCGATTGACTCCTCACCAGCGTGCACGCATACACACACACACACTTAAACACGCATGCCATGATGAGCAACACCCATAAAGGCCCCTAACATGTATGAAACCGAAAAATAAAGGAGATACAAGAGTTTGTGGCGCGGAGGCATGGGGCGCACTTTGCAGCGTGCAAAGTGGCACAAACATGATGATCGTTACCACACGTGTACCATTTTTAAATGTTTCTCCTGACTCCAGATTCCCATTGTTTGCCAGCGCCATCCATGATTGATAGATGAAAAAAAAAAAAAAAAACTATATATATATATATATATTCATTCATTCAATCATTCATTCATTCATCTTCCGAACCGCTTTATCCTCACTAGGGTCGCGGGGGAGCTGGAGCCTATCCCAGCTGTCTTCGGGCAGTAGGCGGGGACACCCAATTGGTTGCCAGCCAATCGCAAGGCACACAGAGACGAACAATCATGCACATTGCACATCCACACTCACACCTAGGGGCAATTTAGAGCGATCAATCAGCCTTCCATGCATGTTTTTGGAATGTGGGAGGAAACCGAGTACCGGAGAAAACCCACGCAGGCCGGGAGGACATGTAAACTCCACACAGGAGGCCGGAGCTGGAATTGAACCTCTGCACTGTGAAGTCGGCGTGCTAACCACTGGACTACCGGGCCACCTATATACAGGATATTTATTGCAGCAGCTCTGATCACAAACTGCAATTGCAGACTGCACAACTTCCAGTGATGCAGGGCATGCACCACCGTGGGTTAAAGGTGACCTACTTTTTAATTTCATTTAATTTAATGTATTATCTATTATTATTTTTGTTGTCACAGTAAGTGACACAGATAGTGGAGTGCATTGTGCACAAATACAAAAATATATAAAATTAATAACACGCACACAGACAAGCAACTTTTTTTTTCATTTCCCACGAGACCCCCCCCGATCCACTTGGGGCCAGTCCGTGAGCTATAAACTATAAATAGTATTAAGACTTCGGCATATGTGAGACTTAGAGCTGTAGCTCCGCATCTGTCAGAAAATGACGCTGTTTATGGAGTGGTTTCTTGAAAGGTCAAGGATTGGTGGTACTGAAAATTTTAAAGCCTCAAAGTTGCTGAGTCAAATTCAAAGCGGCTAAAAAGCAGGCATCCATTATATTAAATGAAAAAAAAAAGTTGGATAATGGCCCGTGCATCTATTTTTTCCTCCCACTTTGTTTGCTAATCCAAGAGAGCAGCTGTTTCCGAATCCGTGATGCAGTCTACATCATACCTGTCTTTCTGCAGAGCTACGCGACCCACAGGCAGATGGAGGCGGGTGCACACTATCACATCGCCTTTAATGGAACTGTCCAATAATTACCAACTTACTGTAGTTGGTAATACCTGCCGTAAATGGGTAGCTAAGTGATCTACGAGAACCCTCGCTAACTCGTTGTGCTTCGTGTAGCGAAATGACAATGATGTGCCGAAATGGTTTGAGAGGAAAATATTTATTCGGCTGATGACTCGTTGGATTTTGCTCTCGAATTCATGTGGTGTTGGGAAATACACTGATCAAAGATTGTTAGTTGGAATGTGGGGTTTCTATTTTCTCTCGCTGCTTGCGTGGGTTGTCTCTGGTTACATCAGCTTCCTACCACATTTGAAAAATATGCACGCTAGGTGAAGTGAAGGGTCGAAATGGAGTGTGAAAGATTGTTTGTGTATGGCCCTGTCCCAACACTCACACTTCCACCTTCGTACCCACTCTGTCACCCCATCCCCTTTGTTTGCTTGGGCCATACTTCGGCTGAATCCGTTTGGATATTACCCACAGTTCGTTTTACCAAAATAGCAGGAAAACCGTGAAGTTCCCGTGCCTCTGCCGAAAAATGTGTTTTGAACTGTGAAATATTACATTATTTTATCATTTGTATATATGTAATTTCAATCATAATTGATAGAATAACTTGGAAAGACACTTTAAATATTTGATTAAATGTATTTTTTTTTCAATCCTGATTAAATCTTAATTTATTAATGTCATGACAATTGCAATAATACAGTTACAATTAATGGACCGACACTGGGAAACAACTTGGAAAAAAAGTTGCATGTATATGCTTTTTAAAACTAAAATTGACATGCTGTTGCACCCAGTTTCGTTCGAGTTTAGTTGTCTGTTTTTTAATGCTTGTAACTATTTCATGTGTTTTGTTGAAAAAAACAGGGATCCTGTCATGATTCGATTTGGGACCAACAGGTGGCACTGCAGGGCTCTCCCTGAGCTGCACACCTGTTTAGCAATTAGTAGCATAAGAGGACTCCCTTGTTGCTGTTGTTTGCTACTGTCATGTTTGTTTGTTTGCTGCCATCAGGTTTGTCATGTTTCAGTTACTGTTATGTTTTATCTTCAGTTATGATTTTTGTTTGATACTTTGGACTTTGTTTTGGACTTAGTTTTCTGTGTTTTATTAAATACAATTCGTCAAGTACACCCTGCTCCTTTCCTGCCTGCTCTTTGGGGTCCACCACCACCACGCAACGTGACAGATCCTATATCTCAAAAACATTACATCATAGAGAAAAATTGAGATGAGTTTTGGATTTACTTTTAAAAATTTGCTAAAATCAGCTGTGAAAACTTAACATTTTTTCCCCAGTGTAATAATTAATAATGAAAAAAATACATATGACTTCAACTCAACTCAACTGTATTTATAGACCACTTTAAAACAACCATCGCTGTATACAAAGTGCTGTACACCGAGCAAATACTAACTAAGAATTAAATAATTGTATTACAGTCAATTAGAATAATCTTCCTTTGGTTACTGCACATTTTTCTCCACAAACTTGTTGTTTTGCTGCAGTTTTTGTAATTTTAAGCATCCAAATTGCCAAAGTAACTGGTGCTGCCATGTTTGAGGTCACAGATCCAACAGAGTGGGGCAAGTCGATGACGTAACCAACTGTGCGATTTTCCCAGCCTCGTAACCTGCGCTCTCACTGACTATGCACTTGTACTAAGTGTGCACTTCACTGAGGAGGATTGGGTAGTGCTGTGGGAATCAGGACAGATGATCAGTCCAGGGTGTCCCTCATCTCCTGTCCAAAGTCACCTGTCAACTTCGATGAAGCTCAGAGAGTTACAAACAATGGTTTGATTTGACTTGCTTGGAATTTGGCGGTGAGTCGACTTGACATGCTTGACTTCTACAATAATTTGGGAGTTTCTTGACACTTGAAGGTTTCATTTTGAGACTTATTTGCGACAATGTGATTTACTTCAACCTCTGGTATAGGCACCGGGTCACCCTAAGCCTCAACAGAATGGATGAATGAGGAAATGGCATTGCTTTTTTTATTTGCCCCGCAACATCCAATGACTGGAAAATATTTTAAAATGCTACTCTGAAAGTCTGGCAAAGATCCTTTCACAATGTTATTGAATGACTACCATGGTGAAGGCCTACTCATTGATTTTCATACCTTGTTATCCACCGACAATAATGTAACACAACAAACAAACAAACACAACAAACACAACAAACCTTTGGGGAGCATGAAATCCATTCATCCATGTTCAATACCACCTCTGCTGTTCAGGGTCACAGGGAAAGTGGAGTCATGTCAATCGCAGAAATAATGTCCCTATTTTAGTTAGAGCAAAAGCTGCAACATCCATATGTCAGTGTCTTGAGATTCAGACATGATGTCTCCTAATGATTGTTGACTAGTTGGAGACCACTCAATCAAGTAGCTGGACCTTGGAAAGGTGAAGACAGAATAATATTTTATTGACAAATGAGTGTGCATTTACAAGAACAGTATGCATTTTTATTATTTTATGTCATGTGAGTAGGTGGACGGTAGCTGGTCAAAAACTAATGACCGCAAAGTCTAGGTTCACCACCATAACGAGACGGATGGGGTCGATTGGGATTCGGGTATGACTGGGGTTGGGCACATCCCGGCGGGTACAGTACAGAGATCCGAGGTGGCGTCCCTCGGGTACTCAGCTGCTCAACCCGGGAACCCATTTGCTCAAACCGGTGCGCCAGCAGGGCCACTGCGTCACTGAGTTCCATGAATGTGGTGCCCTGCTGTCCCAGCATTCATCCTTGGCTGACCAAAGTCCTCTTAATTTTTTCCGAGTCGACAGCATCCATTGTCGGATTATTCTGTAATTTTACGGAATAATCTGGATCAAAAGCGGAGTCCTACAAACAAAATGACAAAATGATCAGACAGAAAAACTTCATTAAAGTACAAATTTGGTCACTGGTCAAAAAAGCCGGAAAACACACACACACACACACACACACACACACACACACACACACACACACACACAGTAATAATAAACAAAGCGCTTGCAGAAGGCAAGGAAATAAATAACGAAAATAGCTTAAACAAATCCAATTACGAGAAAATACAAAACAAGAACACTGTTTATTATGGCATGGACAAAAATGGCATAAGCAAGAATTAAGCGTCGAGAGAATAAGCATTTGGTACATGAGCTGTAAGCGAGACAAATCATCCAACAGCAAATTGTCGGCAAAGCAGACCTCAAGTAGTCCACTGATGGTAACGTGTGACAGGTGCTGTCATGTTCCGCTCTGTTTTGTTTTGTTTCCTTCGTGTGTTTTCAGCACCTGCTGGAGTACGGGGCGTTACCCTCCAGCGGCACACCTGTGATTAATCAGGGCAATCAAGTGGCGGCCTACTTAAGGACACTGTCTTCTTGTCTTCCTTGTCGGACAATTGCTCTTGATCACTGCTGTTGCCCAAGTCCTTTGTTCTAGCTCTCTCATTCATGTAACTAGTTGTTCGCCGCTTCTTGGGTTTGTAAGTATTTGGTGTTATTTTGGTTTTTGTCTTTGGTTTCGTTTGTTTGAATAATTCTCTTTTCGTTTTGTGTTTACCTCGGTGTTCATTCATTCCTTGTAATTGGCAAGTGCTTTCTGTTCTCGTTCGTTTTCTGGCTTTTGTTTGCGGCGTCTTTTGTTGACCACTTTGTCGGTTCCTCGCTTTTCTTTAAAAAAATCTCTTTGTTATCGCAATTTATGTGAGTCTGCGTTTGTGGGATCCACACTGCATACGGTCTGCGGTCAGACCGTCCCCTGTCAGGTGCGGCGTTGGAGGGAAACGCCCACCACTCCCACCGGATACAAAAACCAACAATAAACAAGAACATGACAATTGCACACTACAGTCAGATTATGTATTTTGAAAAGATGAAGAATAATGAATAATTTGGAATGAAATAAAAACCCAGACCTGGAATTACTTAACAGGGCTATTCTTCCTGTTGATGCAGTAATAAGAGGCATCCAATAAAAAGACACGTCTCACAACAAACATAGCGCCAAGATTCTTTTTTTTTTTTTTTTTTTTTTTCACTCACCATCTTTATTGCTCACAGGAGAAAAAGAGACATGCTTAAAGAGCTCCTACTGTACACGCAGTTTTATGTTTGGATCAAATGCATCTCTTCTGCTCTTCAGCATAATTGTAAATCAGAAGAAATTCAATTTGCATTGCTTAAGAGCACCCGGAAAATAACTGAGCTGTATTCGTACATTGAGTTCAAACACAGTGACGAGAGAGGCCACTTATGTCTCGGAATGCCGCATTGGACGTACGCCCAGGCAATGGTCATCAGCCCACTGGTGCTGGCGTAGAGCTGCTGTGGGCAATGGAGCGGCTCAGCGAATCCATTGATCACAGTCAAAAGGAACAAGGCTGCTGTAGCCTGGAGCGAATGCCAGCATGGAATACAACTTACAGCATAATAAAAAGCACACATGTAAATGTCAGTGTTGCACTGATATTGCGCGGGTGTTTTTGACCCAAAGAAAATCTGCAGGCAAATATTTCAGTTTAGCTGATTGCAGATAGTCTGCAATCACATTTGCTCATGTGTGAATAAAGTCTTTCGGAAACAAGTTGTTTTGCCAAGGAGGGTTGAATCAGAACAGACTTTCATGCAGGAGACGAAACACCCCCAAAAATGAGATGTCATTATTTCTGGGACTCTTTTTAATGACAGTTCGTTTCCTATGTATTTTATTCGCTGGAGAATATAGGGTAAAACAAATCCTACGCACACATTGGTGTCTGGTAAATGGAAGGCGCTACGGTGCTCTCTTCCACTCAGACAAAACAATGAATGATGAAAACTAAAATGAAGTACTATCATAAAAAATAGCGCACCAAGGTGAATGATGGAATTGCTTTTAATTTATTTGGAGTTTTAAATATCATCGTACTATGGCAAGTTGAACGCTAAATAGCTTATATTGTTTGCTACTTGCTATCGTACTACGCTGGTTGTGTTGTACTCACTGCTCCATGTGTGAGCCTGTTTGTGATACATCCTTGTGTCAACAGAACTGCTCTTGTTTAAGGGGAGTTGATCCATTCCATTCATTTTCTAATCTGCTTATCCTCATGAGGATAAGGCGTAGAAAAAAAAGTAGTGTGTTTACGGTAACCCGACCGACCGAGAATTTCTACCCTGAAAAAAACTTTCACGGTCGGCATTTTTTCAAACCTTCTACATTTTTGTGTAATAATAATAATAATAGTACATTTCATTTATACGCGCCTTTCAAAACACTCAAGGATGCTTTACAATCAAAACAAGAACAATAAAACCACAGACAAAATTATAAATAATAAAAGGAAAGATGAATTTAGGGTGTTCACATCGGTGCAAACTCTCGCGATATTCACGTTGGCGTGGTTTGCCCTGTCGTCTGTCAACAACATTGAATCATGGCGGCCACGATTTCCGACAACAGTTTAAACCGCGTTTTGTGTGTTGTAGTCGCATGCATAATATTATAATATTATAATATATTATATATTATATATAATATATTATAATATTAAGAAAATAGCATCCACTGCTGTATCGAAAAGATTCAACAAAGTATTTGTGAACACCACGGGCCGTCTAGGGCGGGGACGCAGAGGTAACGAGATGGCTGTAACACCCAGCCGCTGGGTACCCAACTCTCGCCACCTTTGGCGGCGGCGGGGTTTCAATCAGTGGCGATTGCTCTCGGACTGCAAGGAAGTTCGGCTTCCCCTAAAATGTCAAAGAATAAGTGATCAAATATATGAATGTAAATTTCATTGTGTGTACATGTCATTGACTAAATATGCGCTACAACGTGCTCAACTTTTGTTCTGAATCAGCTTCTTCATTACTGGTTACGACGCGACTCCTTCTCATTCATCCCGCAGCTTCGCTGTGCTTTAAACAGTAGTGAGTTCAGGGTAGGTTGTCCCAATGCGTTGAACGGAGACGAGTCATTGGATACAAGCTGGTTTTGTCCCGCCCATGCACGCTCATCCTCTCTGGGACTGGATGGCAATGGGAGGGTACCGGACGCCAGGCTTTTCTGCATCAGATTGGATGATCTGTCTGAGCCTGTGTGCCAGTTGGATTGACATTGAAATGAGCCAGTCACCGAGCTTTTAGTGTAGACATCCGTCGCGAGCAATGTTTCAACTCTCATTCTGTTCCGAGTTGAGCTGGAGACTTCTCCTAATCATTTTAGCGACACTCTTTGTTGTAAACAAACAACTAGCGACAAATTAATCTTTTATTTCTGGTGGGTTTTATTGTAGTTCCTATAGTTGTAGGACACTAATTAAGTACCGGGAAAAGACGCCTTGTTGGTATGACAGGGTCACAGATCATTTTCTTGAAAAAGAACGGAGCTACAGTAGAATTCACGTATAAATAAACGGACACATTTTATGATGTTGACCAAAATTGAGCTTCCCATCTTTGACAGACGAGCATCCGGCACTGGTTTCAATGTCTCCTTGTTTTATGGTTATTTTGTTTATGTTTTTGATGGGGCAGGGAGGGAGAAAAAAAGATTTAAAAAAAAAAAAAAACTTTGCCCGACCTACCGACCCTATGCTAAAATTTAATGTTACCGGAAACACACTACTTATTTTTCTACGCCTAAGCAGGTCTTAGGGCAGTAGGCCGGGTACACCCCGAACTGGTTACCAGCCAAACGCACGTCACACATAAACAGACAACTATACACACTCAAAATCACACCTAAAGGACAATTTAGAGTGTTCCATTAACCTGCCATGCATGTTTTGGAATGTGGGAGTAAACCGTAGTACCGGAAAAAACCCACGCGGCACAGGGAGAACATGCAAACTCCACACTGGAAGGCCAGAGCCAAAATCGAATGCTGCATCTCTGCACTGTGAGGTGGACGTCCTAACCAGTCGATCACCATCTCGCCTGTCTAAGGGGGATACATGCACAAAAAGTTAGTAATGTCTTTGTCCAGTCAATGTCATGTCTCTATCAAGAGATGTCGGTGTGATTGTTTAGTGTGAAAGAGATATAAGAATGCCAGCAAGTATTGTGTAGTGTTAATTATTTTTGTGACTTCTTACTTTTACTTGTAGCATTTGAAAACAGATATCTGTACTTTCTACTGCGTACTCAAAATAGCCTGATAACTCGTCACCTTTCACGGATGGCGTAGAAAGAGGTTCACTTGTCAGCATGCTTGGAAGGTTGAATAAATAATTGCCTCCCAATCTAACAAAGCAGGTTTGAGTTTATTTATTTATTTCTTTATTTTTATCAACAGACTATATTATTATCCAAAAGACGGTTCGATATGGTTGTTGATATATGGGGTGCAAAAGTATTTATGGATGGTTCAAGGTGAAAGTGGAACGGTTCAATACTGTTCATTCAAAACTTTCTGGCTCCAAACATTTTTTGTGACACCACTTAATATCAATGCCTTGGCTTAATTGTTTTCCTTGAAAACACTGGTCACGGGGCATTCCATTGCCAGAAACAAAAACATAAAATTCACCTTAACTTTTCGATTACAATTTTCCATTATATAACCATAGATATCCAGACGACAGAATAAGCCTAGGTGTGCCACCATTGGACTGCTTCTTCAATGGAGCCCCCCGGACAGACTTTTGCCCGAGCAGGGGCTCATTTGGAGTGCTTGTGAACCAGGGCCGGTGGCATGGATGGGGAGGGATCGAAATGTTTGTTGGTCCTTCTCTTCTGGCTGGCGAATGGGGCATCATACCGGGTGAGTCTTTAGGGTGCCACGGTCAACTGTCCACTACTTTGTCCAGTGGGTCATTGAGGAAGTGACGGCTCTTTGTTCCCAAGTCATCCACTTCTCCAACACTGTTGAGAACTATCAGGCAGGGACCCGGGTGTTTGCAGAGCTGGGGAGGCACCGGCGTTTTCAAGTGATCCCAACGCAATTGATAGCTGCCTCTTTGTTTGGATCGTTTTGTATTAAATGAACACAAACGTCTGCAAGAAAAACAAGGGAAATGTTTAATTTATATACATTTAGGTCCTACAAGATACAACATTTCAATTCACAGTAAGGAAAAGCATGTCATTATCTAGTCCATTAGAGCAGGGGTCCCCAACCTTTTTTGCCGCACAGACCGGTTTATGTCAGGCAATATTTTCAGGGACTGGCATTTAAGGTGTGGCGGAAATAATGCAACAGAATAATATGGTATGAGCTGCATGAAAACTGTTGTGTTTTCGAAATATAATAATAAACACAAGGAGCGTCTAATCTGGCTGCAACACTCTGATCGCTGTGGTAATGTTTAATGCAGAGGTGGGCAAACTACGGCCCGCGGGCCGGATCCGGCCTGTTGGGCTTTTTAATCCGGCCCGCCGAAGGTTGGTACACAATACAATTAAGGTTCGATATAAATGATTGCATTCATTTCATTTGGACTTGTAATGACAGGCATTTCAACGCCAGGTGGCGCAGTTACTTGAAGTTGCAGAGCACAGGGAGGGAGGGGGAGACGATACGGAAGCCAGCAGTAGCGCCAACTCAAGCAACTCCCGCTCGATACGACGGAATAAGTGTGTCCGCGCCGCTATTTTCTATCATTGGATCCAAAACAGCGACATGCAAGTGACTCTTTGTTGCAGTGAGTTTTACTGCAATTGCGAACATTTTCACGTCCTGTCGATCATGGCATGATCAATGAAAAGGAACAGTAATGGCCACGGTAGAGAAAGTGAAGTGTATCTGATTAAACGAAGCGGGTTACAAAATATGAAACATTCAGGAGACGCTTGGAGTCTGAAACACTCAAATCTACAAGACTTTGAAAAACGAGAAAGTGATTTGTGCTCAGTCCGATTCTGGCTATTTCCATGCCCAGAGTGAATTGCTTGCGGCTCGACGGACAGTCGAGTAAATAAACGTTTCCTGGAATGGTTTGACTGCTATCGTGCTAAAAACCTTCCGCAAACTGGACCGCTAAAAAGAGAGGAAGCCAGTCCCAGAGTGCTAACTATGAGCATAGAAGACTTCGAAGCGTCCCGTGTCTGGCTTCAAAAGTTCGCTGCGCGACATCAGCTGAGCAACGCTGTCATGTGTAGTGATCGAGGGGAGGTCAAGTCAGAGACAATGAGTGAGTCGAAAGAAAAGCCACCAGATCTCTTACACGTCTCATTTTGTAGCAAATAGTCCTAACTTTGGTATATTTTGTCATATACCCGGTACCTGTACTGCTTGCTGCAGTTTTGGCCAATATATTGTTGCACTTTGTTGCTTGTGTTGTCACATGTATGTTGCTCACATACTTGAACCTTCATACAGGACATATACCATAGTTGTTTACCTGTTCTCATTTAAAAAAAAAAAAAAAAGGTATGGGAATACTTTCATGCTTTTGTTCTGTTGATGTTTGGTATGGACTGTCAACATATATATTTTTTTTAATATGTACCATATCTTGTCCTGACACGGCCCACCTGTCAAATTTAGAAATCAATGTGGCCCCCGAGCCAAAAAGTTTGCCCACCCCTGGTTTAATGCCTTCAAAATACGATACAACGCAAATTGAAAGTGCATGAAAATGACGACTCACCACAGCCCCGAGCTTGATTTTCTGCAACCAGACGGTCCCATCTCGGGGTAATAGGAGACAATGACACCTCAAGTGTGTGGTTTATGTCCAGTCTACTTCGTAATTTTGTTTTAGTCGCCGTTGGTGCAGAAAACCCCCGCATCACACAGGTAGGATGTCGGAAATAGCAACAGTGCTATTGTGGCGACCTCAGAGTATTCAGCCATAACTTTATTCCAGTTGTCTCGAACATACTTTTAAGGCCGCCGTCATTTGTGATCTCCAGCAGTTTTTTTTAACTCATTTTGCTAGCTCCGGCGTTTTGTTTTTAGCGTAATCGGTCACGTGATGCAGAAGCGTGGCTTGACGTGTGTCAAGCGTCACACAGACGGATGTAACGGAGAATCCGTTTTTTTTATCAAAATAAAACATATTTCGTATTCCGAAATAAATAAAATGGAATTAAGGCAAATTCTTTAAGTGCGGCCCAGTACCAAATGCCCTGCTCCGCGGACCGGCGGTTGGGAACCCCTGAATTAGAGGATTTTAAGTAAATGAAAATCAGTTCTAACATGGAGCAAAATATTAGTCAGTTGTCGGGTAAAAGCCCCACCCTCCACCCCAATGGTGGACGAGGCTCTATGCAATAGGTGTCAAACTCAGGTCCTGGAGGGCCAATGCCCTGCATGTTTTCCAAGTCTCCTGTTGCAACACACCTGATTCAAATGATCAGATCATCAGTAAGCTCTGCGGAAGCCTGATATTGAACCTGCTCATTTGAATCAGGTGTGTTGCAACAGGAGAGTTGGAAAACATGCAGGGCATTGGCCTCCAGGACCTGAGTTTGACACCTATGCTCTATGCACACCGCAAATATGCATGTAGGGATTGGCGGCTCTGCTAACATGCAAAACTACGACAGTTTAAAAATCTTTGAACAGTACCAGCCATTCAACATGAGCTAGGTTGTAGTTCTTTTGAACAATATACAATATTGCAAATAAAATGACTTAATCCGGATATAATTACTCAACCTTTTTTAAATCATTTTTTGAAATGAACTACAAAAACCTATAGTTACATTTGAAAGTAAATGTAGGGTGTCTTCGCGTACCTCCATGCTTCAAGCATAGAAGAGTGTAGAACGGCATAGAAGAGGAGCAAAGCAATGAAGGCTGTCAAAGTTGCTCTGTCGTAGCCTTCACTCTAGGCCAGTCTCCATGGAAATGCCATGGAAACGAAGGCCGGATTTGAAGGCTAGACTCGAAGGCTGCATGAATTTGGACACGGGCCTGCGGCTGAGTCGCGCCACAAGTGACATCATGTGGCTGCCATATTCGTTTTGTACACAGCTATTCAGCCTTTCCAAATTTGCCATGGTTTATGTGGTCCATGGAGGCTACATGAGGAGGAGTCCTTGAAGGACCTAGTCTGCGAATTCTGACTCCGAGGATAAAATTGGACACAGCAAAATTACCAATAGGTCTCATGTGGCTACTAGCTGCTGCTGATCACCCTTTGTGGATGTCAGTTGGTTTGTGCTGCCACTGGCTCACAGTGCAGGGCCGTAGCTAGTCATTTAGGGCCCAAGGTAAACACAATCAGAGTGCCACCACCCCACCCCCACATGCTTTAGTTCAATTTTCACAAAACTTGAGTTATGTTATGTAGACCAGTTTGTCCTGTTTTTGAAATAACTTCAATTGACTGACAGCTTATGTAAATCTACTAATATTTACCACCGAAGATTTTTAGCACACATTTTTAGCATCAACTGAAGAGCATACATTTAGAGAAAATTCTGCTATTTACTGAGCTTCATGAAGTAAACCATATAAGCACGTTTACTGTTATGGTTCTGTTTATTTGTCTTTCAGTGAAAGCGCTGCGGCCCGGTGGGCCAGTGGCTAGCGCGTCGACTTCACAGTGCAGAGGTACCGGGTTCGATTCCGGCTCCGGCCTTCCTGTGTGGAGTTTTCATGTTCTCCCGGGCCTGCGTGGGTTTTCTCCGGTACTCGGTTTCCTCCCACATTCCAAAAACATGAGTGGCAGGCCGATTGAACACTCTAAATTGTCCCTAGGTGTGAGTGTGAGCGTGGTTGGTTGTTCGTCTCTGTGTGCCCTGTGATTGGCTGGCAACCAGTTCAGGGTGTCCCGCCGACTACTGCCCGAAGACAGCCAGGGTAGGCACCCCCTGCAACCCTCGTCAGGATAAGCGGATCGGAAAATAAAAGAATGAATGAATGGAAGCGCGATCGGAGGGCGTTCCCTCCAGTGCTGCACCTGATTTCCGTGACCATCATCATCCTTTATAAGGACCGCCACGCCGACAGCTCAATGTTGGATTATTAGGCCTTGCTCACCACTTGTTTATTCTAAACGTTCTTGATCATGCCTCATAGTTCTCTCTCTTTGTTTTGCCAACGACCAACCAAATGTACACAGCAAATTCAACCATGATGAGCGTTAATTTTATGTCACATGCAAATACTCCTTGTGTGGCAGTTAAAAAAAAGAGTATGACGCACGATGTGGTCGTTCCTTCATCAAGCTTTCTTCTTCCCTGACTTAAATGCTATGCCTGACCCAAGGCAGTTTAATTGCTGCCTTTGTGTCTGCCTTGTGATTGACTGGTGATATGTCGGGGCTGAACAATGCTTCTCACCCTTAGTGAATCGAGAAAGGCTCCAGTTACCTATGACCCATGAAAGCTATGTTTATGTCTTCAAAGGCAATTCTCCCTGCGGGATATTGATTTACTGTTACCATTCACAACAGCCCTTTGTTTTTTCGCATGGGTGACCAGCCTTTATCACACGATGCCGAGCTGTGCCTCCCACAATATCACAGTACATTGCTTGCACCCAAAAATAAATAAATAAAATAAAATAAGTTAAGGCTAAATTTTCTACTATGACCTTTGCATTGCCAGACACCTTGGATAAAGATGGGTGTTTGAACAAAGGTTGCAAGCCCAGCTGCAGTATGTAAATGGTCAGACTCAACTCATTTCCTAATTGCAATAATTTGTTTTATTCGGATCCAAAGTCATCGCATTGTCAGCAAGAATGTGCCTTTTTTTTTCGGTTTTCTGACCCTGAGTATCACCTTCCAGGATCAACGGGCAAAGATGATGTCAATACTGTTTATCTTTCCTGGTTCACGAAGAACTCGTGTTTGTGTTTATAGTTTTAACTTGCCGCCATTATGTTAAGTCTCCATCTTGTCCATCTTGTCAAAAGATCCCTAACCTTGATGCACCGCATCCTTCACAAGTGCAGCATTTAACATGATTGACCATCATTCAGACAAAGCGATTGACAATGTTAAATTTTAACTTCGGAACTGCTTTCCTCCAGTTCAGACTTTTCAGCCACTCTCCTGTATGCTTTTATCTCCCAACACAGTAATCTATTTGAGAGTTGCCCTTGGATGGTAGCGTGCACTTACAAAGCAATTTGAGACCAAATCTACGTGGTCCGACACTAAAAGTTTCCAACGGTTTGCCTCCCAACGTCTTTCCACATACTGTACAGTGGACACATATTCATTCATCCATCCATTATTGGAACCGTTTTATCCTCATGAAAAAAAAAACCAGATTTCTCTTCTAAGCGTATGTAAATCATCGATGGGAGGCACCATATAAACTCTTGCCTAGGGGTACGACATTGGGTTGTGCCGGCCCTGCAGAGAGGTGTCACATGTAATGAACAAACATTTACAAACATGTGTAATCAAAAATTATATTTGAATATGTGTCCTGTGACGGGCTGACAACCAATTTCAGGGTGTACCCAGCGGTCTGCCCAAAGACCCCTGGGATAGGCTCTAACACACCCGCGACCCTTGTGAGGATAAGTGGTTCGGATAATGGATGGATGGATCAAGCAACGTTTTCCTTTAATTTCTTTTTATTTTATGAATTTTATCTAACAGTTCAAGAAATAGTTTCATTCTTGACAGTCACTGGGAACGAATTGCGTGAATGCACATTTTTAACATTTCTCCTCCATTGCAGCCTTTTACTGTTCTCCACAACAAATGAGGCTGTCACTATTGTTTTAACTGTTTGGATTCACATTATACTGTATTGTTCTTGTATTTACATGTTCTACCCTATGAGATATTTTTTACTAAAATTATTCTAATTTTATTTAGGCGGCACAGTGATCGACTGGTTAGCACATCCACCTCACGGTACGGAGGTCCAGGGTTCGATTCCGGACTCTGGCGTTTCCTGTGTGGAGTTCAACCACATTTCAAAAACATGCACAGCAGGTTCATGGAAAACGTGTATCCAGGTGTGACTGAGTGTGAATGTCTCTGTGTTCCCTGTGATAAGCTGGCAAACTGTTCAGGGTGTTCCTCACCAACTGCCCCAAAGCCAGCTGGGAGAGGCTCAAGCACACCCACGACCCTCGTGAGGATAAGCGGCTTGGATAACGGATGGAAGATGGATGGAAATTTTGTTACTCAACCATGGAATCCATCTGTCCATCCATTTATTTTCTAATCCACTCATCATGCTGCGGGTCGAGGGCGTGCTCGAGCCTATCCCAGCTGCCTTCGGGCGAAAGACGGACTACACCCTGAACTGGCTGCCAGTCAGTCACAGGGCACACATTGACGTGAACAACCATACACACCCACACATTAATACCGCCACTGAGTCGGAACGGACCGCACCCTGCCGAACTCAAGTCAGGCGAGTGTATGACTACACCATCAGTGATATACCATGGAAACCTTCTATTTCTACTTTCCACATCCCATTTAAAGTGCAACAACCACCATCATAAATTTAGAAATCAACAGCTATGAACCCAGTTACTCAAAAGCACTGGTGGTTCAAGTCAGTTTTATATCAGGTGGCGATGGTGTTTCAGTGGTTCAGTTGGACGGACGGTGATTATACCCCCCCCCCCCCCCACACACACACACATGCCCACAAATGCACATGCCAGAGATAGGCACAAATCTCTAAGGCCAAATCCAAGTCGAGTCTCAAGTCTCTAACCCATTTACTGCATTCCCTGGCAAGTTGTACGTATGCCACGTGAACAACAGCTTAATGTTGAGCACTTGCCCAGTCTGTGAAGGCCCTGGAATAACAAATCTCAACTCAGGCTGCCATAAACAATTATTTTGCTTGTCGACAAGTCGCCAATTGTAGTTGCAATTTGTTGACTAATTGGATCATGTAAATTGTAGCATATCACCCCAGCAAGCAGCTGCTCTTACATAATCCTCATTAGCGGACAGCCTGAGTTCTTTCAGGTACTGTACAGTATGTGCAAAGCAACAACAAAGACAATTAAGAGGACAGTGCATTCAACTTTGATTGAACTTTGCAGCTTGTATCAGCATTCTTGACATGTTTATAATAGTGCATGTTAAACTGAAGGTTATAAGGTGACCTGAACACATTTTACTGATAAATGTTTACTTCATTTTACGGATTAATATAGACCCCCAAAAAAATACCCACTATGTATAATTGCACTATAAATACAATGCAAGTATAAATATCAAATAAATACTTCATGTTTTACTCTTCACCAGTATGTATTATTTAAACGTATTACATTCATCAACAAAATCAAAATGAGGTTCGCAACCTGAAACTGAAAAAAAAAAAGTCACGATCAGAAGCAATTTTAGATCCAAACAATTTGTTTTTGTTATTTTTTAGAACTGTAACAATGCAGTATAATGTAACGGACTGGGTTATGGATGTTTGATTGCTGCGTGTGTGAGGATTAGTGAAAAAAAAAACAAAAGTTTCATTCTGACTCCGGCCTTCCTGTGTGGAGTTTGCATGTTCTCCCCGTGCCTGCGTGTGTTTTCTCCGGGTACTTTGGTTTCCTCGCACATTCCAAAAACATGCACAGTGGGTTAATGGATCGCTCGAGATTGTCCGGAGATATGAATATGAGCGTTAATGGTTGTTCGTCTATGTATGCCCTGCAATTGGCTCCAGCACGCTTGTGACCCTCGAGGATTATAAAATGGATGGATGGCTGAACATGAATTACATGTATTCATATGGGTTTATTGTTCAAGGGTACCTACAGTTTTGAGAGAGAGAGCGAGAGTTGCCCCAAAATATGAACGACTTCAAGTCAAGTCAACTTTATTGTCAAATGTGCTCTATGTGCAACATACAGAACAGATTAAATTTCTTTCCTCTCAACCACAGGTGCCCGCGCCGCCATCAACTCAACAGAAGAGTTAACATAACATGACAAAATAATACTGTTCAATTCCAACCACAGCATTCTGTTTCTTTCAAAAACGGGGCAAATTATGAAATTGTGTATGTCGTGAGTTATTGACTTTTGCTTCTGCGAAGGCCACTGATTTATTCTTGTTCTTTCAGATATCGAAACGCTTCGCTGCATTTGATGCTACAGGATTAAGAGGAGAGGACAGTGTGCACCGTTGCACTCTGGTACTTGGAAGAAAGCTGCACAGCATTGCGCTTTGATAGCGTCTTCTATAATGCTCCATTATACGCAGGCACAGTGAGATAGATGTGGCTGGCAGCACAGTGGCCAGCGTGCGGCCAGGCGAGATGGCCGCAGCCTGCAGCGGGGCAGCAGTTGTGGTGGCCTTTGGAGTTCTGCATCTCCCTGGGATGAAGGGAAAGACTGTTTGCATGCTTAAACGAAGGTCTAGTGACTATAAGAAACAAGCGCAAGAGATGCAGGAGATGTTTGTGTGTGTGTGGGGGGGGGGTCAGCAGAATGGACAGTTAAACAGCAAGCAGGCTGGCTGCAACAGCGATGCTCCTCAGGGTTTTTCAAAGAAGCACGCTAAAAATAGTAGTTTGCACACAGCCCACAGATAAAATCATGAATCCTGACATATTGTACACACGCAAATGTGCGCGCGTACGCACACACACACACACTTACATTTGACATAGAATAAGTGCAAATGCCGCAAATGTTTTGTCGTATGGTTCGATAGCTGGTTATTTGAATGATTAAAAAATGTTTGAATACAATACACTTCTCCGCCAATCTTTTTGAAGTTTAATTACAACTTTTAATATGTTATGGTAATTGTATGTGGCCCGCATGCGTGCTCAGCTCATCTTCATAAAAATCCTCCTACGGTGCCCTTTTGGACCAGTGGTAATTAGAGAGAATGATGCCCTCCTGAAATTGTTCTTGTTATGTCCTGTGTAATATTCACCCCTTGTCCATCCGCATGTAGTTTGATCAAAGAACTCACAGCGAGTTATCAGGGAACTACTTGACAATGACACTGCTCTCCATGGAGATGTGTTGTGTGGCTCTTCAGTGATAAGCTTTCTGAAGTGCAGGCAGAATAGTGTGGGATGCAGGAAGGGGCTCGTCACTTTGAAAGGTTTTAATTCAAAAGCAACGGCGAATCTTGGTCATAGAGAGAAATTTCAGGTCGTTAGTTGTGAGTCACGGACGGCTGATGGATTAGAGATGAACGTGGGACATTTTTCTTCTCTCATGACTGGCCTAACATCACAGGACCCAGTCTGAACATCTGCTACGCCACCTTACAGCCTCTCTTTGGCCACACTGTTAAAAGCTCTCTGCTGCCTATTTAAGTTTTCACCAAGCGGTACTATTCATCTCATCACGGTGCAGTTTGAACTGCTCAAAGCGGATAGCCTTCATATGACTCGTTTGTGGTTTTCTTCCTGGCATGTATCTGACCAATCAGCAGACTGCAATGTGTTTGGCTTCCCCCTTTTGCCACCTGCACTATAACTGAAACGTGTGTGAATCGCTGTCAGTTATTGTTTGCCATTTTTTACATTGTGATGGAAAAGCAAAACAAAGGAATGAAAACAAATCCTGTCGCAACTGAACCAATTAAAATGCTTGGTGGCTCTATTCAGATGGGTGGCACTCGAATACTTTTTACCCTTTCCTGAACTCATAAAATTCAATTGTTAACAGGCATTAAGTGAAGTCTGGAGTTTAACCTGCCCCCTCTCATTTTCCATGCCTCCCGACAAATCTTTGTCTTGTGCTGCATCTTGCAAAGACTGAATGGCAGCACTGACTTGCATTGTACTTTGAGCTCAGAACTGCATAATTTCAATTGTCACGGCACCCACATGAAGGATTTTGTAAGGGTAAATCTGAATAATGCAGCTGTCAAATGCTTTGGCCTCCAGCAGCAATATTATTTCCTCTTTTTTTTCCAGACCTGTCCCCCTTTCCTGGGCACTGACTTTTAAATCTCATGTATACCCTTTCCTAAGTACCTTTGTGCCACATCATAATTTCCTTCCCTTGGTTTCTCAGCAGTGACTGAAACAGCCTCTTCAGTTGACCTGCAGTGATATTCATGACTCCTTGGCGTTTCTCCTGTTTGAAAGCCAACCCACTAAAGTCACCAGTGACAAGTCTAATGACCGCCCCGAGCAATGTGTACATAAAACGATTTCAAGTTCAAATGTTCCTGAGCACCTGCTGACTCACACTAACACACTTGATATGCCCAGTTATTAGTTGGAACCAGGCTTATACAAATAAGCACATTCACATTCAGTCTTTCAATGCCTGCACGGTTTAGATGTCGAAGCAATGCACAGAACTTCATCCTTTTTGGAGTGCAATACCCCTGTCAAATTCTACAGAATTTTCTCTCATCCGTATCAATGGCCAGAGAAGGAATGTGAAGCCTTTGGAATGACCTGGATTTCTTTGTAAATTTGTCATAAAGTGTGATTTGATTTACATCCTTATCTGACAACATTCAAATTGGCAGTGTTCATTTTTGTTCATTGATTATGGATCACATCCTTTTGTAACGTTTGCTCAGGAGTAATATACAGTACGCTAAAGAGAGGTTAAAGGTCGCAGCAAGGTAACCTTCCTGAGCCGTTTTGGAATTCAAACTACTTTTTCTCCTCGTGTGACTCCAGTAGGAAAGGAAGTTTCCGTCGGACCGAAGGCGTTCTCCATGACAACCCTGAAAATTTGGTGACAGAAAGCAGACAATGGAGCTACCTCCGCTGTCATGGGGCAGTGGGTTTGTGCTGTTTGTCAGAGGGACCCCGTCATATACTTTTTCTAAATTGACAAAAACACCATGCAACGCCTTCTGACCTTTCCTTTATTACTCCATCCGCATCCTCAGGTCAAATAAAGTGCATCACTTCATTTCCTTTCACTTGTACAACACATCATAAACTCTCTTCAACCCCTGCTACCTCTCTCTTCCCTCCCATCCGTGTCCCTCCTCCGGTCTGTTCTCTTTCATTCTCACAACCTACCATTTCTTAGCCAAATCTCTTTTTCTGTGCACTAAAATCTCCTTGTTCCACAATTGGGCTTGCTCCACCTTATTTATCTATTTATTTATTTTGATGAGACGATCTTATTAGCATCTTCCTACTTGACTCCTTAACCGCTTTTACTGTATTTGTCAGGAGCTGCGTGCGTATTGATTTTGGTTTTGATGTAGGTGAGTTCTCTCATGCTTTTTGTGTGACTTTCAGCTCTGTCTCATTACGTATTTATCTCCACCTGTGCTCCTCAAACTGGTCCCTTGTCTTATCTGCTTGTCCAGGTGTTCCACTTTGTTATACAAATGCCTTTTTTCTTTTTTTTTCTTTTGGGAAATAAAAACATTTTTTTTTCTTGAACACATTCTGCCTCCCTGCAATTAGGTCCTCAACCCTGCCAAACATGACAGCACGAACCCACTCAGCAGAGGTGGCAATTCCAGGTCCAGAAATTAAAAACCCTGCCACAGTTTGGTTTTAGCCACAGGTGTTTCACAGTTCCTTCTTCTCAACCGGCAGGTAAACGAGCTCCGAGTGACGAAAGCCAAACTGTAGCACGGTTTTAACTTGATGGACCTGGATTTGCCACCCCTGCCAATTAGCCACCGTTTCCACAATGCAACTGAGACAGCCCCTTCTTGAAAGTCCTCACAACAGTCCTCATTTCTACTATTTGATCTCCCTCCCAACACCCGCACTTCTTTTCCTCATTTCCATCGTAATCTTACACACTACCATCCGATGCTGTCTACCAATGCTCTATTATGCTCTATTAAACTTACAGTGCACAATTTCTTTCATGTTGTGTTATACAACATAGTCAACCACTATGCACCTGCGTCCGCTCTTGGATGTCACCCTATATTTCTCTCTCTTTTGAGACCCATTTCCTTCCTTTTTGTCAAATCAACCACTCTCTGCCCTTCCAAATGGCTTTCTTGAATGCCAAACCTGCCCATCATCCACTCATCACTTCTGTTCCCTTCACCAGCATGCCCATTTAGTTGCTCTGCGATCATCACTCTCTCCTGTCTCAGAATACTCTCTACAACCTGATTCAAGCCACTCCACAAATCATCATTATCCTTCAACTCAGATCCCTTCTGTGGAGCATAACCACTGACAACGTTCATCATCACAGCTTCAATTTCGGGATTCACAATCACTGCCCCCTCGGACTCGTGTTTGACCTTATTGACATTCTTTGCATACTCTTCCTTCAGAATCTCTCCATACTGTATTCCTGTTGCCATCCAGATTTTGATAGCATTTTGGCCAGCCCTCTACCCTTTCTTGTATATTTGCCAAAATGTGTTTTTATAACAGCCTGCATCTTGAATAGCTTCTGCTTTTGCAAACACTGGTTTGTCTTGAAGAAGGGCCTTCCACAATACGAAATTAAGGAGAACACTCTCAAGTTAAGTAGGATTTAAGGTCTAGATGGGCAACAATGACTGATGCCCTTTAGTCAAAGCTCAGCCATAAACTACAGCTTCCTGCAGCCGGCAGCAACACTTGGACAATGTCAAGCAGAAAAAAGTGTCACATACAGTACTTGGATCACGGGAGGTGCCTGCCAGCACGCAGGCCGCCCACACCTGAACAATGCACTGAGTTGCCCCGCATGCGAGGAGAGAGAATTGCTTGAACGCAGGAATTCTGCAAAGCAACAACCATGCAACCTTTTCTGAGGAAACATTGATAGTTTATTTGTTCAGGAATATAAGGAAGTAACACCATTTACACAATCAATAGATGCTTTTTTTTTTTTTACTGTAAATCGTTCATCTGAAAATTCCTCCAGATAACAATTAGATTTTGCTTTACACACACACACACACACACAAATCCATCCATTGTCTGAACTGATTTATCCGTGCTGGAGCCTATCCCAGTTACTCCGCCTACTGCCTGATGACGGCAGATGATAGGCTCCAACACATCCGCGACCATCGAGAGGATAAGCGGATCAGACAATGGATGGGTGGATGAAGTTCTTAGTTTGAAGTTCTGAAAGACTTAAAAATGAGCAAAAATGACCCCTTGTTTCCAATTGGCCAGTGACCGAGTGCCTGTGCGAAGCCACGTGCGGCTATGTTGCGACAAGTAAGGACAAAGAGAAGGAATTTGAGTCGAAATCAGCATAATGACTGTCTTTTTGGTTACCGGATGCCCGGTAGACAGCTCCCCTGTGTCTCCCCCAGTTCTCAATTAGGATACACACATTTTTGTTCCGGATTATTTTATGGGGTTTTTATTTTCCTTAACTTTTATTTTATGCAAAGCCAATGCTACTTTGCAGACACGTGTTTCCCAGAACTGTACAATGTCACTGCTACACTTGTTCATTCTTTGATGGACAAGCAACCAATTTGTGTTATGTACTGTATTCCCTTTGCCGTTTGCAAGCGCTTCTTGTTCATGACGTTTTATCCTGGCTTTTAGTTCCCAGCGATCTTTGTTGTACTTTGTGGGTATTTATCTATACTAAAACCTTTTGTTCTAATCTTTATTGTCATGGATCTGTTTGTGACCAACATGTGACACTGTAGGGCTCCGCCTGCAGCTGCACACCTGTTGGTCATTGTGTCATTAGTTGTCACTTTAAAAGACTTGATGCCCGACCACTCAGTGTTGGGTCATTGTTGCTGTCATTTTTTTCTGTTGGTGATTCTGTTCCTGTTAGTCTTTTGCTTCTGCCACGGGTTTTTGTTTGTTTTGTTTGGATTCTTGCTGTCTTCGGGTCTATGTTCTGGATTTAGTTTCCTCAATGTTTGTCAATACAATTTGTCAAGTTCACTCTGCTGCTTCCTCCTGGCTGCTTTTTGGGGTCCTCCACCACCACTGTTCGTGACATGTATCCTTGTTTACATTTGTGGTATACAATTCTTACCGGTTTGTACAGGAATTGACAATGTTGGTTGATTTGAGGCGTGTATTTGAGGATGTGACTCCACTGTACTTAATCCAGAATTTCAATCACAAGTGGCTTTCGAACGACCACAATTGGTGATGAGAAAGTTTGTCTCCCATAATACATTCTTCTCAGAGGAGCCATTGCGTGGTTCTATCTCAGGCAAGCAGATGCATTCTGAAGAAACCACTATGATTATAATCTATTACAGAGCAGCCCAAGAAGCCTCAGCTTTGCCAGTGCTTCAAAAGGCATGTTTATGTGCACCCACCAAGCTTTCATACATTTTAAACATGGCAATCTGTTGCACTGTGTCTACAGGGTCCTATCTTTGAATAATAGATGCATTAGAAAATAGAGCATTTCGACTTCGGTAAAAATACATGAATAAATCAGATGCCTGAATGTATGCATGCTTCATCATGCATCACAAACCTGCATTAATGTCTGGTCTGGATGCTCAATTAAACAGGCTCCTATTATTATTGTTAGTGTTAGTAGTAGTAGTAGTAGTAGCATTGTTGTTTTTGTTGTTGTTGATGTTTTGCTGTTGGGGTAGTGGGGAACTATTTGGTACATTTTTTAGTTCTTAAGTTACAATGACATGATGGGCATCAGCATCACCTTGGAGGAGGTAACAGAAACATGAAGTCGGAAACTGAGAAGGGAAAAAGAAAACAGACAGAAGCTTCTGGATTGCTTTATAATAATAATAATAAGCATGACCTTTTAACTAATAATCCAAGGTGGCATGTTAGTGAACTCTTTGTTAGTGGGGTCTGTGGAATCTTTTTTAAGTCCTTGTAAATCAAACTGACAGGTTTTTAGACAAATTCCACAATATGTGCTTGCTTTTCCGAATGTGTTGGTAAAATTATGCAGACGTGGGCAATTGGTTGTCCTTGGCGTGGATCCGTTACGGACTGTTTTCAGCGTTTTGGCCACGACATTGGTCGAAGAAGAAGAATATGTGCTTGATGTGCTTGACGGTTGCGCCTTCCTCAGGAGCACACGTGTACCAGCACTGATATTGATAGGGAGAAATGGCGCTGGTGGTTTTCTGCCACTGTTTTAACTCCTAAAATGTTTAGCTTACCTTACTCGAAACTGTCGCATCGCAGTGTAACCAAAGTTTCCACTTTCATCAGTACTTCTTCATCCAAAATATGTATATAAACGGGCGTCTGTCAGTGACAGTCTGACAGACCCACCTCTGAAAAATGTGTTTGTTAGTGTTTGTGTTCTTGCTGTTTCATGGCCAGGACTACCTTGTTAAATGAAAAATGTAATAACGGACAATATATATATATATATATATATATATATATATATATATATATATATATATATATATATATATATATGATGTACCGTATATATGATGTATGGGGTTCACAAAGTCAGATCATAATAATGTTTAGCTACTACACACATCAGTTAAAGGAAAACTTGCATAAATATTTTAATAGCATTGCAAATGTATTCAGACATCACAAGATTAGTACAAGTTACCTTTGGCCTCTATAATTGCTCGAGGTACTCAACACGGTGTCCATTAGCTTCAAGACATTTGTGTGTACGGCCGTGCTTCTCAATTATTTTCCGCTTCGCCGCCCCAGCAAATATTTTGCGTCCTCCCCAGACCCTGCCTTGACTATCAATATTACCATTTGTCAAAAAAAAATGTTTGAAGTATACCTCTGCATAACGCTGTATATTAACATAAAGGACAATAAAAAAGGAAAGAAAAATCTAGATC
Source organism: Hippocampus mohnikei (assembly GCA_026261675.1). Taxonomy (NCBI): domain Eukaryota; kingdom Metazoa; phylum Chordata; class Actinopteri; order Syngnathiformes; family Syngnathidae; genus Hippocampus; species Hippocampus mohnikei. The sequence goes on along the minus strand of JAKGUB010000822.1, from coordinate 6,479,619 downwards.
CATTTACAACAAAGAATAAAATTATCAACATTGTTTTTGAGGCTCTCTTGACCTTTCTCTTCTTCTTTGTTAAATATTTTTCCTATGGTGTCTCTCACAGGTTTGTACGATTCACATCTCGTGCTGTGTGTTGTGTGTGTGCATGCGCTGTGAACCCCCCCCCAAAAAAAAAACTACATCTTATAGCTAATACACCGTGTACACTTTCTTAACAATGATAGCGCCACGGCCACCCCAGTGTAGTGAATAAGCAATTACACTGCACACTTGAGACAGGCGTGTTCCCGTTAGCTTTATTACTGAATACGTGAGCACTCTCTCAGGCAAATTGTATGAGAGGCACAGAGGGGACAACAAGTGTGTTGTGTATACACAGACAGACAGACAGACAGAGAGAGAGAGAGAGAGAGAGAGAGAGAGAGAGAGAGAGAGAGAGAGAGAGAGATTATTAATTCCAATTCATTTTAAATCTTTATCTAAATCTGTGTGCATTGATGCATTTGGCTCTTCTCAAACATTAGCTGCTCGTATCCCCGCGAGGACGAACTGAGCCGTGCTTAACTGAGTGATAAACATTTTTTTTTCTTTGGCAAATCACAAATCACTCGTGGCAAGACAGTATGTTCACACGACCAAGTCCAGACCGACAAGGCAGTGTAATCAGAGCAGTCCCTCTCCGACCTGCATGCTGGCTTCTCATTGGTTGTTCACTGTTTCAGACAGACACTGCGATTCATACTTATGCTCTGAACTGATCTGCTCATTCACGTTCACTCAAAAGAGTTGTTCTGTTGAACAAAACATTCAGGAAGTCTTCCATACCAACAAAGTGAAGCAGCCTTTATGGACCTTGCTTTGTGCACTGGGGTTCAGCTGGAGCAGGCAAGGGATGTCCCCAAACTCTTTTTCAAAAAGCTGGAGGCACAGAATTATCCATGCTGCGAAGATGAAAACATAAGAACAAAGGCTTTGAAAGCAAATCCCCAGTAAAGTTGTGTCTGAGAGTTTTGCCCCATGTGATACAGATTGTACCCAAGCAAGAGGTCATGCGAACGAACAAATGTGTAGAACTCAAACACGTCTACCGGCGTACTGTCAATGATAGCTTTTACTTACTACATTCTTGTTTCTCTGTCCTCATCTCTACTCTTAAATTCATCATCTCTTCTGCACCAGAACTCCACCGCCCCTGAGTATTAATTATTTGTGTTGCTTGTGCTCTGATTTTGAGTCTCCTATTGGGGGTTAGTAGAGATAGCAAAAGGCAGACATGTCGAAACCTTCAGCACAGCCAGACTTCAGCATCTTTATAGAATGAAGAACGTACTAGTAAGTTTCAGGAGCACAGTGAGCAGCTCAGATTGTCTGAGTGTGTATGTTAATTATCATATTCAAATCTCATCACATCTGAAGTTTTGCAGGGGGGGGCTGTACCGCAGCTCGCTTTGAGATAACAAAGGATTTACTGATGAACTTTCATTATTCATACCCAGGGACACTAACATTCTTTATAGTTAGGCCAGACATCACAATTGGCATATTTAATCACATTACTGAATACCTAGGTAGAGATACGACTATTCCAGACCATTTTGAAATATTTTCATCAACTGTTCTTTACATAGGGTGAAATGAAACAGTCCATATGTCTGCTTCTGCCTAAAACAGGACAAGCATTATGTCCTTTTGGAAATGCTACTTTTAAATTCCAGCTTACACTGCATGACTAAATGTCTTGGACACAGAGCCAAACCTAGCTTTTGAAGTGCTCACACTGTAAGGGTTGAAGGAAACTCCCGATTGAACTGCTCAAACTGTGCATCGGGTTTGTTGCTCTTCCACTTTCATGTAGGTGTCAGTAGGCTACGTTTCAAACTGTTGCCAGCTGTCAAAACAAATGACATTGCCACCTTCCGTTGACCCAGAATGTCAATGTTAAGAACATCAAAGCAACATGATTCCCTAACCAACGTGCACCTTGATCTGTGCCCAAAACATAGCAAAATACAAATCTGGCCGCCCTCATAACTTAATTTGGTGCAGTGAGGTATGTTTGGAGAGTGGATTACCCAGTCATAATTCTGCCTAAAAAAGAAAAAGAAAAATATATGAATAATCAGGGCCACCAAACTTATGACATACCAGATCATGGTGACTCTTTCCTCTTTCGTTGAGTCGGGGCTGGAGCACAGTTCTGAGCCTTATTTTGAAGGTTTGCCCGACTCCATCAGCTGTTTTCGCCATGTCACACAAGGAAGTGTGACAGTTCTGGCAAAGGCTGAATTGACATTCAAACTCTTAGCAAGTTACGAGAATCCTCTCTTCAATGGAAAAAAAGTTATCTAGGGGGGAAAAAAAAAGTAACATTAAAGCTAGTTGAGAGTCAGCAATGTATTACAGTGGACTCACAATCTCTTTTATTTCATTTGTGCTGCTTCGCCAAGAAGAATAAGAAACTACTGACTTGCGTTCAACATGGAGTGGACCAATGTGCCCTGAGAAAAAAATGCGTCCAGGAGAAGACATGGAAGGGAGGACAGCCCACGCTAATGTGAAGTGTGAGCAAAAATGAAAAGGAACACGAGATTTCAACCATCAACTGTAATAAAACTGCATGGGCTCTGTTTTCGTGAATAGCACGGATCTATCTATCTATGAGCTCAATTAGAATTGGTTGTTCGCGTCGTGGTTTGCATGTACACAGCCGCCGAGCGTCCCGGTCTATTGGAATGGCTTCTTTCATCTCCTTGAATATCAGCGCACAGCCTTTGACATTGCGGAAGTAGAAATTGACTCGATGGAATCCATTCAGAAGAAGGAAATGCAAGAAGTTTGTTTATAAGGAACTGCAAGATCATCTCCATGATGTACTGTTTCATATAAAGTTGGCCAGGTCGATTGCACTCCAACAATCACACATGCGTCAAAATCGCATGAGGATGTGAAACCAAAGCCAATCACAGTCCAGCACATCCTCTTCAGCAACAGAAGACAAGATGATTGTTTGCTTTTCGCTCATTCCGGCATGAAAGCAAAGTAGGACCAGTGTATCGGTTAAGTATATTTGCCTTACTTGATTACACCTGTCGGTTGTAAATTATGTGCACCAAGTTTGACATCAGACAAAATCACCGACCACAGATGATATTTGGGCTGGACTAATACAAGAAATCAGAATCTGCCATTTTGACCGGAATGGGCACGCACGAGTCAGCTGTAAGCGATTGTGCGGCTCTTGCTGTCATCCTTCTCTGGGGAATTTACAACTTCAATACACCATGAAACCACCAACAGGTTGTTGGCTGAACCCCAGGTGGTCAGATCAGCAACAATAGCAGTGTGGTTCTTGGACAGAGTCTGCTGGGGTGTTTGTGGATTTTATGGATGTCGTTAAGCCTTCCTCTGAACATCACTTAACATCCATAAAATCCAAAATATTGGGACAATCATTTTAATATTTTCAGGCAATGAAGTGCTACAGACTTGCGCGTAAAATATATTTTGTTGCCGTGCGGTCATAGTTTTTGTACATTAATAGCCTCTTTTTATGGCTGGCGTAATACTTTTTTTTCTTTCTCAGAGGAAGAAAATGGAAGATGTTATGGTTAGGAATATCCGTATCTGAATTATGACAATATTTGGCCATGCCATCGGCCATTTTGCAAAATAGACCAGGGAAAACAAAAAGCTGCCAGGTTTGCACTTCTCAGCTACACCATCGGGATGATGTAACTGCTCAAAATGGTCACAATGCTGCTGTCATCATTTTAATACTTAATCGGCTTGAACTTTTTTTTTTTACATAGTCAAATTAGTTTTTACACACACCGCTTAATCGAATGTATGAATGAATGCTATACTATACCCGTAGTTACATTACATAACAAATGTAGGGCAGTCAGTGGTATATGTACATTATGAAATGGCCTACTGTTAATGTGTAACCGGGAATACTCCTTGAGTGCCGGCTTTGCCACTCTGGGCATAAGTACAGATGTACAAAAATGAAACTTTTCCTCACCTGCCTGCTTTGGGCTTGCTTGGGCAAAATATTTTTCATTAGTGTGTGTAAGTTAACAATCAAGGAAAGCGATAATCTTGTTCTCAGATCCTTTCACAATCAGCACAATAAAAAATCAAATAAAATAAATTGAAAAAGAACATTAAAAAAGTTTACTTTACTTCGTCTCCGATTAAAACATTGAGTACACATTTGTTGGCCAGCGTTATTACTGCACACCCAACTCTTGAGACAAGAAAATAGATTTGTGGTTCATGGTCTGTGTGTCTCGGTCTGGCATCAATGTCCATTAGTGGGGTGCAGTCAAGGGTGATGCCTCCATGCGTCTTTAATGGCTGAGGGCAACGGAGGCTTCAAGGGCAAAGATTAGATGGAATATTTTAGGTGGCATCAATTTGATGGCTCTTCAGAAGTCCAGTGGCTGAGACTGATGCCATGCATGATTTAGGAGAATTTCTCCAAAAGACACCAGAGTTGCTGCTCCTTGTGTTTATTTCATTCTTTGCAACCTTATAATTTGATGCCCTCCTCCTCCTTGCAATTACATTCCTGGCGTTTCCATTTATTGTGCTTTCTTACCCTAACCACTCAATAGTTCTTTTGTGGTCTTTTCTTTTGTTCTTAGTTCATAGTAGTCGCCTCATGCCTTATTCTCTTTTTCAGGCCTTCTTTATATGCTGTAAGATTAAACTGCATAAAAAAAAAGAATTTTCAGTCCCTGCCATCCTTGCTCCCATATTGGTTCATTAAAGGGAAGGGTGGGGGTGGGGGGGGGGGGAAACAAACAAATGATCTGGCTGTAAGACTCTACTGTTCAAATAAAAATTGAATGACTGGGTATGGCACAGCATGCTAGTATTAGTTTTGGTAGACTGAGTGCACAAGGCAATGAGGATTAAAAACCCTTGGATGCATGCCCAGAACCCATTCAGACAGGAGACAACCTGCTTCCCCACTGTCCCCATGATGACTTTTCACTAGATGACCTGAATGCTTTAATTCCATCAAACTGTTGGACAAAAATATACATATATATATTGCGTATCTGGTGGCTTTGAAAGCACAAAGAGATTCTCTGCTTCAATACCACTGTATATAGGATGTTGTGAGGCATGCAGATGACAGCGAAATGCGATTCAGTGGCGCAAAAGAATAAAGCCGTTGAAAATCAGCTATGTCACACATTAGACGAAATATGCATAACCTTGAGGCGCATGTAATGCATTATACATTCCATAATGCTAAGAACTCGAATGTTATTTTTCTCTGGAGACTCTTGGAACTTCAAACAGTTTAATGTATTTTATATAATTAAATATTTCCTCCTATGAATACAAGTGCAGTGCCACAGTGGTCATCCTCATGCACACTGTAAAAGGTTCCACCACTCATGAGTGATTCTCATGTCTGCTTCTTTGATCTGATGATTACCACTCCTTTACACTGCTCCGGGCTCGAAGTGGTCAAATAAATACCACCTTGAGTGTGAGCGAGATTGCCGGGGAAACCGTTAAACTTCCTTGTGCGATGCACATCACACAACATATGTTTGCAAAGGAACGGTGGTTGTTATGCACACCATAAACCATTGAAAACACATTGGGATCTATTTACATGCCCAGCGCAAGTGTAAGTCAAAGCACAGTCCAACTCGATTAAGCATGGGTGGAGTCTTCTTTCTTTTGGTATTTTCAATGGCCGTTTACGACGTGATGGCACTGAACACGGTTGGATTGGATCCCGAGCAATGGAAGCAGCTCCCATCTCTCCCTTTAAATATAATGCACGAAAGGCGTACGGTATACATGCTTTTAGGAAGATGTACCAAAAAAAACATGACAATGGAAATAATTCACAGAGGTGGGCATTCCATCAGTAGTGACAGACAAAGCATTGGCGAAAGCGGATTTGCCACTAACCGAGTCAGTAGCGACAAACTTTCTCAATTCATCACTGATGGACTACTGATGGACTCCCGTTTTACAGATGATGCGAGACGTGCCATGTGTCTCGCATGTATTTGTGCGTGGGGATAACTACACTACAAAAATAATTTAAACATCAATCTGGTAACCGGTGGTTGTGTTGCCTGTTAAATAATGCCTTGGTTGACAGTTCAACAGCTGATGATGAACTGACTTTTACTATGATTTAGAGCACAGGTGGCAAACTCAAGGCCCAGGGGCCAGGTCTGGTGCACGACATCATTTTATGTGGCTCGCAAAAGCAAATCAACCGGGTCAACTTCCATGACACTTGATAAAATCTGTACCAAAATTTCAAACTATCATATGCAATATATAATCATGTTGAGCTATTGCAAGCATTTTCTCATTTTACATTACCATATTTTCCGTACTATAAGGCACACCTAAAAGGCGCACCTAAAAGCCTTCCATTTTTTTAAAAGCTCACAGCGTGCCTTAAATTCGATGCGCCTTGTGTATGGTTATTATGGTAATATGTCGACCCCAAAATGGCTCCTTGCTAGAAACATGCTTACAAAGCAGAGTTCAAACTTAAGGCGATCGGGTTACGCAGTTGAACACGGAAATAGAGCAGCAGCAAGCGAGTTCAATGTTAACGAGTCAATGTTATAATTTGCTGTTGGTTAAGTGACGTGTGTCGCTACTTTATTAAATACGTTTTACTGACATTTGATCGTTCTGTAGCAACGCCACTCAACAGCTAAGCTATCTTAGCTGTTGTGTTTGTTCAAAGCTTCTTTGATCTGCGACGTGGGTTGCGTCGGCGCAGATTGGTTGAACCACGTGCGTACGTGCTCGCGCTCAAGCGCGCACAGCAGAGAGCAGCAGACTATGGACTGCTGAGGCGCGCTTCACTCGAGTGAGTGGCGTTGCTACAGTTCTGTGGGCATTTCCTTGAGCGTAGCATCTAGTGGATGCATTGTAGATTGTGTCCAATATATGAAAAAAAAAATATGAAATAGGCCATTCATTGAAGGTGCACTTCATAATCCAGTGCGCCTTTTAGTGTGGAAAATACGGTATTACAGAAACATGAACAGTGGAACAAACTACTCTCCTTCACTTTTGATTTCAAAATTAGTGATCTGTTTATTGTGTACTCTATATGTAATAATACGAGGAGGTGTTAAACATGTATTTCACAGTCATAATGGCCCTCTGGGGGAAACTGTGACTAAAATGTAGCCCGTGACAAAAATGAGTTTGACACCCCTGATTTAGACGGATCGATGTATGCTCTTGTCAAATTTTTGTGAGTGAAATACAAGGATATCGAGAGATCAGAATCTGTCTTTCTGCGCCTCGATCACGTTCACCAAATTGTGTTAGACCAGCAGAGCCACAACTTAGACCAGTTTTTATTTGGTCTTTTGTAGACCGGGTAGTCTACATTCTGTCACCAAATTGTCAGGTGCGCTGGAGGCATGTTGTAGAAAACGTGCATCACGATCTGCCAAAGTCACAAATATGCTCAACTAGACTTACCCCTGCACATAAATGAAGATGTGATGGTGTTTACATGCACCTGTCTATGACAATAGAGCTCTTAGTGTGTGTAGTTGTACCGTAAGAGGTTCTAATGAATCATGGGGTGTGAAACCCGTAGTCCATGTGTCCATCAATTAGAGGGGTGACGCTCAACGTTATTGTTTCTCATGTGGTATCAGGGCCAACTGCTGTGCGATGAGAGTGGTTCACCAGCTCTGTCTGATTTAGCAGAGATGAACCGGCTGCCATGGTAACACGGATTAATTGCTGCAGTTTAAAACATAAGACTTGTCAAAATCAATTGAATTTCAAATAGAAAAGGCATGCACCATGGTACTTTTGAGGTGAGATGAAGTACGCCAGGACAGAGGTTGGCCAACCATTAAAGGGTTTCACGCCAGGTAAAGCAAAGGACAACACATACGATTAAACTGAGCTCTTGGATACAAACGTTCATAGATTTATATGATATGTATTTTAAACATTGTAAGCAATCTAAACTTAAAAGGTCAAATTTGTGGGCGAAAGAGATGTCATCCGAAGTAATTTTTTTTTCCCTGCTTTTTCATTTGCTCACTTGTTCTGTTCAGCATGTACCCCATCAAGAAAACCTCAGTGCTGTGAATGACCTCCTGCTCAGTTCAGTCCCTTTGCTAGCTCAGATGGTAGTAAGTGATCCCGCTCCAGTGGCCTCTCGGGCTGCTTCGGCAGGTCATCGGGGACATGTGTCGAGATTATTGTGGTGGGTGGAGAATACTTGTTGATAGCTGTGTATAGATTTGTAGTCAGACGTTCTGCTGAGTCCTCATACAGGCTTGCCGCTCAATATCACAGGCTGTGCTTTTGCCAGTCGTCCTATTGACTCTTGGTTCAAACTTGACCCCTCCTTTTTTGGTACATCACACATTGGTATGAACCTTATGTTCATAACTGAAATAAGGTGCTTGCATGCCCTTTATAAGCACTTTTTTGGGGGCTCAAATAGTCTATGTTTCGGGGTTTGTTTATTTTTATTTTTTTATATCAGCAACCCGGAGTTTCAATGGACTTCATAATTGCCCTCCACATCCTATGATCTGGCTGATTAAACCTTATTTACGATCCAAGAATGACTCATGGGGAACTCTCAACCAATGGGCCTTATCTTGAATGCTGCTTGCACACACTCAACCACACTCGATGCTCATGTGAAAACAAGCTGAACATGGCTCCTGACCTTTCTGTAATTACCCAGAAAGTATTCCACTGCCTCCAAAACCTTTTTTTAAGGGGCTCTGGATGAATCTCAATGGCGCATTACACTGCTGAGGGCAAGACTCCTATCCAGCATTTCGTAGGATTCGTTTCCTAATTTTTAATTTAGTGAACGCAGTTGTTATAATTTTTATTTAGATCAATGTGTTCTGTCAATCGCATGAAGCTGACTGGATAGTCTTCTCATTCAAAATATTAAGAAGGGATCTTTCATGCTGAAATATTAGAAATGTGTGCCTCACATCCAACCAAATAATATAACCCAAAAATTTGAAATACATCTTAGTTTTGAAAACGTTATGAACACATACTATCAACAGCAAAGAAAATCATCCATCCATCCATCCATCCATCCATCCATCCATCCATCCATCCATCTTCTACCACTTATCCGGGGCAGGGTCACGGGGGCAGCAGCTTTAGCAGGGAAACCCAGACTTCCCTCTCCCTGGCCACTTCTTCCAGCTCTCCGGGGGATCCCGAGGCGTTCCCAGGCCAGCTGCGTGACATAGTCTCTCCAGCGTGTCCTGGGTCGTCCTCGGGGCCTCCGCCCGGTGGGACATGCCCGGAACACCTCACTAGGGAGGTGCTCAGGAGGCATCCGGATCAGATGCCCAAGCATCTGATCATCTGGCTCCTCTCGATGTGGAGGAGAAGCGGCTCTACTCTGATCCCCTCCCGGATGACCGAGCTTCTCACCTTATCTCTAAGGGAGAGCCCGGACACCCTGCGGAGAAAACTCATTTCGGCCGCTTGTATCCTGGATCTCGTTCTTTCGGTCACGACCCACAGCTCATGACCATAGATGAGGGTTGGAACGTAGATCGACCGGTAAATTGAGAGCTTTGCCCTTTGGCTCAGCTCCTTCTTTACCACGACAGACCAATACAACGTCCGCATCACAGCAGATGCTGCACCGATCCGCCTGTCGATCTCTCGCTCCTTTCTGCCCTCACTCGTGAACAAGACCCCAAGATACTTAAACTCCTCCACTTGGGGCAAGATCTCCTCCCCGACCCGGAGAGGGCACTCCACCCTTTTCCGACTGAGGACCATGGTTTCAGATTTGGAGGTACTAGTCCTCATCCCAACCGCTTCACACTCGGCTGCGAAACGCTCCAGCGAAAGTTGGAGAGCCCTGCTTGAAGGAGCCAACAGTACCACATCATCTGCAAAAAGCAGAGATGCAATACTGAGGCCACCAAAACGGACCCCCTCAACGCTTCGGCTGCGCCTAGAAATTCTGTCCATAAAAGTTATGAACAGAATCGGCGACAATGGGCAGCCTTGGCGTAGTCCCACCCTCACTGGAAACGATTCCGACTTACTGCCGGCAATGCGAACCAAACTCTGGCATCGGTGGTATAGTGACCGAACAGCCCGTATCAGGGGGCTCGGTACCCCATACCCACAAAGCACCCCACACAGAACTCCCCGAGGGACACGGTCAAACGCCTTCTCCAAGTCCACAAAACACATGTAGACTGGAGGACCCTGCTAAGGGTGTAGAGCTGGTCCACTGTTGCACGGCCGAGACGAAAACCACACTGCTCCTCCTCAATCTGAGGCTCGACTTCCTGACGGACCCTCCTCTCCAGCACCCCTGAATAAACCTTACCAGGGAGGCTGAGGAGTGTGATCCCTCTGTAGTTGGAACACACCCTCCGGTCCCCCTTTTTAAAAAGAGGGACCACCACGCCGGTCTGCCAATCCAGAGGCACTGTCCACGATGACCATGCGATGTTGCAGAGGCGTGTCAGCCAGGACAGCCCCACAACATCCAGAGCCTTGAGGAACTCCGGGCAGATCTCATCCACCCCTGTGGCCTTGCCATCGAGGAGCTTTCTAACCACATCGGTGACTTCAGCCACAGAGATAGGAGAGCCCACATCAGAGTCCCCAGACTCTGCTTCCTCCAAGGAAGGCGTGCTGGTGGAGTTGAGGAGGTCTTCGAAGTACTCCGCCCACCGGCTCACAACGTCCCGAGTCGAGGTCAACAGCGCCCCACTTCCACTGTACACAGTGTTAGTGGTGCACTGCTTCCCCCTCCTGAGACGTCGGATGGTGGACCAGAATTTCCTCAAAGCCGCTCAGAAGTCGGCTTCCATGGCCTCACGAACTCTTCCCACGCCTGAGTTTTTGCCTCGGCGACCACCAAAGCTGCATTCCGCTTGGCCAGTCGATACCCGTCAGCTGCCTCTGGGGTCCCACAGGCCATAAAGGCCCGATAGGACTCCTTCTTCAGCTTGACGGCATCCCTTACTGCTGGTGCCCACCAGCGAGTACGGGGGTTGCCGCCACGACAGGCACCAACTACCTTACGGCCACAACTCAGATTGGCCGCCTCAACAATAGAGGCGCGGAACACGGTCCACTCGGACTCCTTCTGACAGGGGATTCTGCCAGACGCTCCCAACAAACCCTCACAATACGTTTGGGTCTGCCAGGACGGACCGGCATCTTCCCCCACCATCGGAGCCTACTCACCACCAGGTGGTGATCAGTTGACAGCTCCGCCCCTGTCTTCACCCGAGTGTCCAAAACATGCGGCCGCAAATCCGATAATACAACCACAAAGTCAATCATTGAACTGCGGCCAAGGGTGTCCTGGTGCCAAGTGCACATATGGGCACCCTTATGTCTGAACAAGGTGTTCGTTATGGACAATCCGTGACGAGCACAGAAGTCAAATAACGAAACACCACTCGAGTTCTGATCGGGGGCGCCGTTCCTCCCAATCACGCCCCTCCAGGTCTCACTGTTGTTGCCCACATGAGCATTGAAGTCCCCCAGCAGAACGAGAGAGTCCACAGCAGGAGTACTCTCCAGCACACCCTCCAAAGACTCCAAAAAGGGTGGGTACGCTGAACTGCTGTTGGGTGCGTACGCACAAACAACAGTCAGAACCCGTCCTCCCACCCGAAGGCGGAGGGAGGCTACCCTCTCGTCTACCGGTGTGAACCCCAATGTACAGGCACTGAGCCGGGGGGCAATGAGTATGCCCACACCTGCTCTGCGCCTCTCGCCGTGGGCAACTCCAGAGTGGAAGAGAGTCCAACCCCTCTCGAGAGAACTGGTACCAGAACCCTGGCTGTGTGTGGAGCTAAGTCCGACGATATCTAGTCAGAACTTCTCCACCTCACACACCAGCTCGGGCTCCTTCCCTGACAGAGAGGTGACGTTCCATGTCCCTAGAGCTAGCTTCTGGAGCCGAGGATCGGACCGCCAGGGTCCCCGCCTTTGGCTGCCACCCAGCTCACAATGCACCCGACCCCTTTGGCCCCTCCTATGGGTGGTGAGCCCATGAGAAGGGGGACCCACGTTGTCTCTTCGGGCTAAGCCCGGCCGGGCCTCATGGGTGTAGGCCCGGCCACCAGGCGCTCGCCAACAAGCCCCACCTCCAGGCCTGGCTCCAGAGGGAGGCCCCGGTGACCCACGTTCGGGCAAGGGAAACTGAAGTCCATTTATTTTGTTCGTCATAAGCGGTCTTTTGAGCCGTGCTTTGTCTGGTCCCTCACCTAGGACCTGTTTGCCATGGGTGACCCTGCCAGGGGCATAAAGCCCCAGACAACTTAGCTCCTAGGATCAATGGGACACACAAACCCCTCCACCACGATAAGGTGACGGCTCACGGAGGAGAATCATCCATCCATGCATCAATTTTCTACCGCTTATCCGGGGTCGGGTCGCGGGGGCGACAGCTTTAGCAGGGAAGCCCAGACTTCCTTCCCGTGACCCTCCTGAGGATAAGCCAGGGGTGAGCAATTTCAGTCTTGAAGGGCCTGCATGTTTTCCATCTCTCCCTGTTGCAACACACCTGATTCAAATGAACAGGTTCAATATCAGGCTTTCGCAGAGCTTGCTGATGATCTGATCATTTGAATCAACAGGGAGAGCACGCCTTCACTCGATATAGTGTAAATAAATATTTTCCGTTCATATTCAACTGAGGATTTTGCTGCTAATCTATCTACACAACCAATTTAAAACTGATCGTCAGATTTTCCTTTTAACTTGCTATACCCTAAATGATAGTTTAGTGTTGGTTAAGCTCTCTTGAGTCCCCTTCACATCCTCAGGAAATAATTTGTTGTCTTGCTAGACGATGAAGTTATGTGTCATGAGTATGAGCTCCTCTGGTGCCCAGTCACACTAATGCAATGCGACATTATCTGTATCACATCATCATGCTGAGCTCCATGCTCCATTCCTTTGGATAATGCATTTTGTATTCACAATCCAATTAAGTTTGACTCCCAAGATTAGGATATCCTGCTAGAAATACCATTTTATCCTATTTGGGGGATTATTCTTGAATCAAAATGTTTGGACACCGAAAGAGTGTGCAACCACGAGACACGGTAACTGACTGGTCAGCGGTCGCCAGAATGCAGACAATTTCTAACCTTGCGCGAGCGCGTGCAGTGTGTGCGTGTGTGTGTGTGTGTGTGTGTGTGTGTGTGTGTGTGTGTGTGTGTGTGTGTGTGTGCGTGTGTGGCATGGGAGGGCAACGTGCAACACTGATGTAGACAGTTAAAGCATATCATGCATGGGGCGCCATTAGGTGACTGCGGATGTTCACAGACTGGCACAGGTTTATTGAACATGTGTGCTGCTTCCCACAGACGTGATAGAAAATTGATGGTTGTTGCCACAAAGCGCTGCAAATATATTGGGGCAAATGCAGACTGAAGCGTCACTTGTATGGAACTTATGCCCATATGAAAAAAATAACTAAAACAAAAATCGAGTACAATACAAACAAACGGCAAATATAAATCTTTGCTCATCTCACATCCCTTTTGTTTCTCGTCCTCGTGGGTCCCTCTTCTGCAAAGCATTTTAGCAAGGAACACGTCATGCACACATGCGCATACAGGCTGACGCATCGTTTGATATTCTTGTAGAGCTGAGGCATGCCCGTAGCGGATGAATTAGTTTTACCGCATTCTACAGTGTTCGTTAAAAAACATCGAGAGCAACTATTGCACTGCTGGGTGGTTCCTTAAATAATGGGTGTGGAATTCGGGATGCAAGTGAGGCATCACGACCTGTACGTGTCATCGCTCCACTGCTGCGCCGACTTGGACACTTTTGCAGCGGTGCTGCAAGCTGGAGGAGTGAGTCGGCGGCTGATAGCACGCTGAATTGGCGCAACTTTGGCGCAATCGTCGACGCGCGCACATCTTTTTCGAGACTTCTAATCCACGAACAATACGTATGGATTGATTTTGCGCTGCCGTGTTTTTTTTTTTCTCGCCCCATTCGCCAGCGCAGCGGAGTGGAGTATATCCCGTCTTTCGTCCACAGCTCCGCGTTGGATGCACAATTTGTGTGCTCCTTTTGTTGCGGTTCCGTTCGACGCACGAAAAAGAGGAATGAACGAGGTGAGACGCAGGCGAGGGATGTGAGGGGGGAATGCGGGTGCTTTCCAGTCAAGCCTCGGCACCAGGGGAGAGGGGACAGCTCCCCGCGCCGCAGCGCGCCAGCGAGAGAAGAAGGCGACCATTTGTTCCTAATTTTTCCGCCAAGGTCAGTCGTTTCAGCTGTAAAAAGGATGCGCCGGACATTAGTTCCTCTTGTTTTTCGCCCAATTGACCCGCTAAGACTGTGAGGAGGTTTCTGTTCGAAAGTGTGAGCTGACGAGCAGGTCAGATGTTTTTTTACGGAGACTGCCGTACCCACCCGCGTCTCCCCTCTGCTTTCCTTTGGATTGTTTTTGACCCGATCAACAGCTCCTATGTCTTGAGACCGGGGATGTCTTGTCCGCATTGAAAAATGCTGCTTTGGGTTGTCCTGCTGAACGCGGCTCTTTGTGTTGCCAGTGGGAACGTGACAAGGGACGTGTGTCAGGAGCAGATATGCTCGTGCACAGAGGTCGAGGGAGACGTGCATATCGGCTGCGAAAAAAGGAGCTTCACCACGCTGCAGCACCTCACCGGGCCCAGCTCGCATTTTTACCACTTGCTGCTGCACGGCAACTCGCTGTCCAGGCTCTTCCCCAACGAGTTTGCCAACTTTTACAATGCAGTCAGCTTGCATTTGGAGAACAACGGGCTGCACGACATAGTCCCGGGCGCCTTTTTGGGGCTGCAGCTGGTCAAAAGACTGCACATTAACAACAACAAGATCCGCTCCTTCAGGAAGAGTACCTTTTTGGGCCTGGATGACTTGGAATACCTGCAAGCTGATTTTAATCTCTTAAGGGACATTGACCCAGCCGTGTTCAGGGACCTGAACAAACTTGAAGTGTTAATACTTAATGACAACCTCATCAGCGCGCTACCCATAAACGTGTTTCAACACGTGCCCATTACGCATCTTGACCTGCGGGGGAACAGAATCAAAACGTTGCCTTATGAAGGGATCCTTGAGCAGATTCCGGGCATTGTGGAGGTTCTGCTCGAAGACAACCCCTGGGACTGTAACTGTGACCTGGTTTCCCTCAAAGAATGGCTGGAGAACATACCGCCCAATGCGCTCATCGGGAGAGTGATCTGCGAGGCTCCCACCAGGCTGCAAGGGAGCGACCTGAACGAGACGTCTGAAGAGGAACTGTGCCCTTCACAGAGAGGCGGAGCAGACACCAGCCTGGTGGCCCCTCCCACGCAGGATGAGACCTCAGGCCCTGTGGCGCACGGCGGCGGCCCACGTCCAACGCCTTACAAGCCCAGCGCGGACGCCAGCGGGCCACCGACGCCCGGCGGTCACGGAGCCAAGAGCCGTTCCAAATCACGTGAGAACTGGCAGCTGAAGACCAAACCCACGCCGGGGCCGACAGGTGCGAGCGAGGCCAAAGAGCAGCTTCGCAACGCCACCTGCCCGCAGCCGTGCAACTGCAAGCTGGTGGGCTCGAGACAGGGCCTGGGGGTCAACTGCGAGGGCAAAAAGATCGAGAGCTTGTCCAACCTGAAGCCGAGGCCGCTTGCCGCCCACGAACTGAATATGCGAGACAACAACATCCACGCGGTGAAAAAGACTCAGCTGCTGGGCTACGCCAGCCTCAACCTGCTTGATCTCGGCGGGAACAACATCAAAGCGATCGACAACGGCACTTTCCAGAACCAGACTGAGCTGAGGTGGCTGTACATGGATAAGAATTATCTGGATACGCTCATGGCGGAAATGTTTGCCGGCCTCGTCAACCTGGAATACCTCAGTTTGGAATACAACGACATCCAGCTGATAGTGGCGGGCGCATTCAGCCCCATGCCCAACCTGAGGGTTCTGTTTCTCAACAACAACTTGCTCAAGTCCTTGCCACTGGATGCGTTCCTTGGGATTTCTTTGTCCAAAATAAGCCTGCACAACAATTACTTCTCCTATCTGCCTGTAGCCGGCGTGTTGGACCAGCTCAACTCCATCATTCAGATTGATTTGCATGGGAATCCGTGGGATTGCTCCTGCAACATCGTGCCCTTCAAGCAGTGGACCGAGAAACTCGGAGCTGACGTCATCGTGAGCGATCTCAAGTGCGAGTCGCCGGAAGAGTTCTGGAAACGCGACTTCCGCTACGTGCGGAATGACCTCATGTGTCCCAGACTCTATGAGCGGATCCCCCCTCCCACCTCCCTGTCCAAAAACAGCACCTTCACGCTCGACTCGGGCACACGCTCAAACTCTTACATTGAGCCCAACCGGGTGTCCATTTCCGTGCTCGTCCCCGGCTTGCTGCTGGTGTTTGTCACGTCCGCGTTCACTGTTGTTGGCATGCTCGTCTTCATCCTGCGGAACCGCAAGCGGTCCAAGCGGCGGGACGGCAACTCGTCTGCCTCTGAGATCAACTCCCTGCAGACAGTGTGCGACTCATCGTATTGGCACAGTGGTCCCTACCACGCAGACGCGGGGCCTCAGCGGGGCTTTGACTGCACCACGCATCTCTCCACGACAAACGATGCGTAAAAAGAAGGCAGGCCAGATTGGATTGACAAAGGACGCACAGACTGGCGCGCATACGCAACCCAAACAACACATTTGTCCCCGTGTAAGAGGCGGACAGCCTCGGTCGGCTGTGTCTGGTTTTAGTCAACGTCAGTTAGTCTGCTGCACGGGCCCCGGCAGTGTATATTCTGTACATGACAATCCTCAATCCTCCCCCCAAACACTACTCCCTCTATCTGTGCTATTAGCCGCAATCGGACTACACATGTTTATTTTATTTTTTCCGGCAGAGAGGGTCATGCGATAAAACGGGATGTGTGTGCGAGGGACGGTGCACGAGCGCATGAATGTAAATGTAAATAGTCAGGCCGATGTATCATATGCATGAGATTTCTGCATGGTTTCAACACACGCACACATGGCGCGCGACCGAGGAACCATGACCACCGGAGAGGAGGCGACCCCCGCCCCCACCCGTTCATTCTCCATCAATATGACGACTATATATAGAGATATTATGAGAGTTACATATATATGACTATAACAAAGTGCCATTTCTCTATTTTTGTGAAACTGCAGTTAGGATTTGTATTTGTTGTTTTAAACCTGTTTGGAGAGGCAAGAGGGTAAACAAGATTAGTATCAGAAAGGACATAATGCTGTCAGTGCATGTTCCTTTTTTCTGTTCCTTATGATTTGATTGTCGATGAATATTGAGGTTATTTATACCGTTGTAGATGGTGCGGGTGCAGGCCCCCAACCACACGCACGTCTGCGAGTTCATCCTATTTTCTGAATGTATACTGTGTTATTTTTAATGCCGTGCCAATTGTTGACTCCGTGGCGACATGCGGACGAGCATGACGTCACAAGGATGCTTCTGCCGCAAAGATGATGTAGCTCAAATAACAGTTCTGTGGTTTTGTGTGTGTCTATGAACATAGCCTGCTTTGGGTGAGAGGAAATTAAAAAGAAAAACAAAATAAAAAAAAAATCAAGTCATTTAAATGGGGGGTTTGTACCATCATATTTTTTCATAAAAAATAGCCAAGTTTTCAAATGAGCTAGAATGATTCGGTCTATTTGATCATTGCAGGTGAATATAGC
Organism: Hippocampus mohnikei; assembly: GCA_026261675.1. NCBI lineage: Eukaryota > Metazoa > Chordata > Actinopteri > Syngnathiformes > Syngnathidae > Hippocampus > Hippocampus mohnikei. Next base: position 6,461,880 of record JAKGUB010000822.1, on the reverse strand, counting down.
ATAGATTGCTTTATCTTGTGAAAAAAAATACATATTCCTCCACACATAAAAAAAAAGTATGATTATGATTCGCCTTTACTGTGGACTTTTTTGTTTATAGCTATCTAACCTTGTACAAAATAATTGTGCTTGAAGTCTTCAATACTGGGGGAGGATTCTTGCTTTTGTGGAATGTGTCCTGTCATCATATAGAGGAGGTGCTTTTAGGCCTGCACAAACATGGCAGCGACTGATGCAGGTTGCCTTTTACACCATGCAGGTCTGCTTTAACCGAGGGTGTGAACATTAAATGCCACGTTAAAAAAAAAAAACACAAAAAACAAAAAATAAATGAAGACAGAGACACACATTACGATGTGCCGTCCGTCACAAATGCGCAGGTGCCCTTTTCTTGTGTTTGAGCGCAATGTAAACGCCTTGTAACTCGTGTTGACACCACCAATTCATTATCTCTGAAGGGTCCCAAATAGTGACACCTCGCAATTATATTAAGCTTGGATGAGATTGTCAAGGTATTCACGTTAAGTATAAAGAGCTGCAGTGAGATGGCACGTCAGCCCAAGCCAGAAGGCCAACGTGTCTCCCCCGGGAAACAGTTGAGCGCTGTCCACGGTGCTGAATCACTTCTTTTGTTTGTTCCTAGGCAGAAGAGACGTGTGAACATTTGCATTCATGCACCCATAACTATTATCTTTCACACGTAAGAAATAATAGGAAAAAGAGAATTTCATTTCGAGGCCCAGGAAAAAGGAATAATGAATGATTTGTGTATGCAAATGTTGTGAATCATTTGCAATGGCTGTTCTGGAGGCCCCAAACATTTTTTCACCGAGCTGTGGATTTGCTTTTACATTTCCACCCTGCTTGACCTCTGGTACTAAGGACACAGTGAACCTGTGACTCATCAAGGCATCGCATCCTCTTCAACTCCCAGTTTTGCTCTTCTGTCCAACCCCAGGGGCTACCTGGAGGTCGCTGTCTACTGTGTGCTTCAGCCCACGTGATGGTTTATCATTTTCAAACGCTGTGTTTCAAACTTCATTTTTATGCTTTGCAATATTTGACCTGCTTCTATTTTGTTAAATAAAGTGTGGTTGAGGTTGAGTAAAACAATGTTGTGATTTTCGGAATTTTCATCGGGTTTCAGCTTTTTTTTATTTTTTATTTTTTAATCTTTGTTACACCTTTAGATTACATTTAAATGTTATTTGGTTTTCGAAAGAAAACGTGGCATTTTTGATAAGTAAGAAACAAAACAATATTTCTTTAAAAGCTATAATATAATTACAGGAATATTAAAAAAAACAAAGCCTTTGTTTTACAATTATTACTGTGCATTGTATTAAAAAGGAAATATAGAATTTGATTAAAAATCACGCAGCATTTTTTTTTTAATTGTGTGACTGTGCCCAATCCAAAAGACCATCGAATAGAGCAATACATTTGGGATTAATAGCAGAATGGGGTTGTCTGTTTTACATGCTGAGCGTACAACACTACAACTCTGTTACGGCCCAGCAGGCACTCCATAAATGGGATATGCTCCCTCTGTGGATGAGACCAGATGCACCACTTCCTGTGGGGGAAACCCCATCCTGCCACCTCGGCATTTCTGTTGTTCTCAGTGGCTTTTGCAGTTTAAGTTGGGGCCACTTCCTCATAATAATTCAATTGCTGTTTTCCATTTGGTGTTGTGGCCTACCTTTTGCTAACACATTAAGTACTCTCATCGAAGAAAATTATATCCTGAGAAAGGCCATGTCAGTTTGGTCCAAGTGTAAACCGAGTAAAACTTACACTTGGAAGAGAGTAAAGTAAATTGTACTCAAAGTAGTGGATGACTTAGTTGTACTCCAAACGATTACAATCGACTTTTAATCAATGAGAACCCAAGTTATTCAGCTGCATTTTACGCAATGAGCGTCGGGGGCTCTGGGTGAAGAAGTTTTAATCCATTCTGAAGATTTACTCCCACTCTAGTGGCCACTCTGTAGTGTAATCTAAAATGTTTAAATACAGATCAGTTAGAGGAAAAAAAAATGTGTGACTCTGTAAAAATGTCGACCAATTTTTACTCATTTGAGGCAAATCCTGAAACTGAGCAAGGAATTGCATGGCAATGTTATAGATCCGGGTGCTGCTCTACATATAATACCACAGCACATCAAATCTGGGGGTACGGCTGTGTTCTATAAAAAGGAATATTTATGAACCAGCCCCTGTTCTTTAGTGCAGGCTGCTCACGCACAAAGCAATTGTTTAACACAAACGAGTGGCACCATTGTGCTTGTTAAAACGCAAACATGCCTGAAAAGCGACATTTAATTACAACACTAAATTGTGGCAACACAAAATGTAGCCTGGAGCCGTACTAAAAGCACAGCGTCACGAGAACCCCTGTAAGTCAGTTTCAGCGTGTCTAATCCGTATTATGTTATTTATTTGGCTGCTGTCGCAACTTACCCTGAGCTGCTATAGAGCCATGCTTTCTATGCAATGTCACGGGTTCAAGTTGAATGCATTCAGTGCCCTTGCGTCAAATAAACTTCACGTGGGACTAGAGATCAATATCTCCCGGAGTCATTCATAAACCTCAACGCATTCCGATATCCGCATGTGGACCATTGAGACCACAGAGATAATACCGCAGTAATTAAACAGATTCATAATTGACCCTGAATTCTGGTGTCAAACCAGAGCACAACAGCCAAATAGTGACCCACCAAGAGTGGCCTTTAATCAAGATGAGTGAGTGGTGTTTCCGCCAGTTCTACGTAATACCCTTCCTTCAGCCCCCACCTATTGATTACTCATTGATTAGATTCAGTGGCCTCAAACGTGCCCATTCCTCATGGCGCTTCAGGCGTTCTGCGGCTTGCACTGATCCGATTACTTTCCTCACATAGGAGCCGCGACCACAACTGGAGAATGAAGCCTCTTTGGCAGAGGGTTAGGAAGCGACATTCCGTTTCCTAACACAATCTACTCATTATATTTTAGGAATGAGGCCTTCTGCATTTATTTGATTGGAGGAACCCATGTTTTAGAAACGCTTCTCAAGAGAATAAAGTCCGCATTGAATAAAAACTTCCTGACACTGTGGAACATGCTCTTTTGTACTTGTGTACTCCTGTGAGTCAAAATTCACACACCGGCACGAAATTCTGTCAGGAAGCAAGCAGAGACTATTTTCCATCTAGCCGTTTTCTAATTTGCTTCATCCTCCACGAGGGTCGCGGATGTGCTAGAAGCCATCCCAGCCGTCTTTATATCGACAGACCACCAACCATTTGTGGTCACACTCACACTTAAAGGACAATTTAGAGTGTTCCATCAAGCTGCGCATGTTTTAGGAATGTGGAAGGAAATCGGAATACCCGGAGAAAACCCACACAGGCACGGGGAGAACATGTAAACCCCACATAGGAAAGCCGGGGCCGGAATCGAACCTTGCACATCTGCACTGTGAGGCGGACGTGCTAACCAGTAGACCAGTGTGGGGCCACAGCCCATTTGAATTTGGAACAGCTCATTTGGACTAAGTCCAAGGAAACCCGGCGTTGTTGCTTTTAAATGATACGGTCAATGCCTTGTTGGATAAAAACACTCACAAAGACAAACACATGAAAACACTGGGCTATTTTTCAAGGTGGTTAGCGGCATACGTAACTACCACGCAGTACCTTGTTCATTTCACTTTTGTCCTTTCCTCTCAGAAACTCCAATAATGAGCAATACTGTGCAATATCAGCGAATTTGTTGTTTTCAGCAGAAATTAGAAATATAATCTTGATATTTAAATCTCTTCCATATTCAGAACAGTGCAAAGCTCTGTCAGGTAATTCAGTCCATTTTCAGGATATGGAAATATCGACAGAATCCACTGACTGTCAAACATACACATGAGCCTCTGGATGGTGCAATGCACTCGGATGGCGCCTATTTATCTCAAAGCACTGTACAAGGAGGCTGCCGTGTTAACACAAGGGAGAGAAACTTGCATAAACTGACGCTCTCTGCCCAAGGCACCGGGTCAGAGGACAGATGGAGAGAAAATGACTCACTCGAAGAAAAAAAAAACATTTCATATGCATTTGGGTATCTGGCAGGAGGGAGTTGTTTTGCCCTGACCATTCTTGTGTTTTTACTGACAGTGTAGCTCAGCTCATTGTACTGACAGGATAAGGTCTGTAGATTTGGAATTACGCACACTACACTGCAGCACTTCCATTCTGATGTTTCAATAACCATAACCTTGGTCACATTTGTTCTTCAGATTCCAAATGTTATAACACTGCTGGTGCCCTGAGATATGAGTGGCTTGACTGATACGTGATACCAACTAAATTTGAAATAGGAGTGCACTTCTCACCACGACACACTTCACAATAGCCACCTGCCATCAATTCTGATGGATTTTCTTGCAGTGGAAGGACAACAGCACGAAAATTTCAGGACTTAGTCTGACGTGTCCCGGTGCAAATTTCGCGCCGGCTCAAAAACAGAGCCCTCGGAGTCCGTATGCATGTGCGGTACAACGCCTTGCATCTTTGTTAGAGTTGCAGTTGCTTTCAAAGAAAAGTTCTTTTTAAATTGCCTGAAGGTTTTTTTTCTCCTTTCCTACACTCTAGCATATTTTTCTCTTCTATCTTTTCTCTTTTAGTTTACAGTGAATTGTTGAGCTGTTGTTGAGCACCTCGAGCTGTTGTTGCAGCAAGGATAATAGTAAGTAGGGACAGCGGTTGGTTGAAGTCAAGATTGATGACAAACACGGCAATTGTACCTGTGCTTTAACACTTTTTGGTACTTGAATTCATGAGCGATGTCTTTCCGTGTTCCTCTTGAGAAAAAATGATAGAAATGTCGTAACTCTCACGCTAACAAAAAAACACTCCGTTTCCAAAAAAGAAAGGGTCGCAACCTTGCAACTTGTTTGGTTTTTTTTCCCTACTTTTCCCTTTTTTCCTCATCTTTAACACACTCCTTATCACAACTCTTCATCACCCTGACTGTGACCCACCTTCAACCTTAGTAAGTGCACACTTGCAAAATACTATCCTCCAAAGTGGTGCATATTTACATTTGAAAGGATAATCTGGGCTTTGTACGCTTCACACATTGCCATCATTCTTCACCAGACACACATCCATTTCTCATTCATCTCCATTACTCATTACCTTTTCCATTTTTTTCTGAGTTACTTTAATGCACCTTCTTTTAGTTAAGTTTACGGTAGTATACGATCTTCTGTTTAATCTGCCTTGTTTCCAGTGGAATCGAAAATAAACAGTTTTCTACACACAAGTCCAGCGTGAGTTGTCTGTGTGTTTGTGTGTACTCGAATCAAGGCATTAACCGCTAATTTGGAAAGACAAACTCCAAATCATTATTAGTGTGGCTGCCTCATATCCATATAATGTGATTTTCAGTGCTGCCTTTTGTATCAGAACATAAATAAAAGGCCTGCGCACAAGCAGTGTATCTCTGTGTCTGTGCTACGAGACTCAATGAGGTAGTGAGACTGCTACACTAATGTTCAACATCCATACATCCATTTTCAAATCTGTTTGTCCTCACGAGGATCGGTGGCGTGCTGGAGCCTGACCCAGCTGTCTTGGGGCAGTAGGCAGGGTACAACCCGAACCAGTTGCCAGCCAATCGCATTGATGCTCAACATGCCCCAGCACATACAAGTCACATGTAGAGCAATTTCAGTCAACGGTGTGATTATCATAAATGCTTGGGGAAATTTTTGCAGTGCACTGGGAACAAGCAGCAGTGAATGCCGGCAGTTGAAGACCTATCAGACCCAAAGTAAAAGGCAGAGCCAGCTGCTACAGGGCCTGCTGTCACAGTAGGGCACTCTGAGACATCGCTCTTCACAAGATGTTGTTGTCAGAAGAGCCAAATGTTTCAGGTGACGGCAGCTGCATGTGGCTGGCTTCCTGCAGAATGGGCCAAGTGCTTGCTTCCTATGTTGTCAGGAGGCGCTGACTGCAACACTAAGGTTGCTGGCCTCCTTGGAGGGCAGGTTCGAGGCGGTGCCGAAAGCTGTCCTTCGCTGCGTGGTATACATGTCAGAACATGTATTTAAACTGTCGGTTCTGGTCTGCCAACCTGGTACCCATGGATCGCCCCTTCACCTTTGCACAACAGCTGAGGGATGCGGCGATGAGATGATTACAGATGGGGAAATCCACTGGTGAGGGGCAGATGCTGGGCCCGGCAGTACTGCAGTAGTTAATTTTGGGCCTTTGCAGTTGGTGCAGTGTCATTTCCTTGCAGAAGACTCTGTTGCAGAGCCTCCGTGTTTGAGGGTTGGTGGCCACTACCTGACTGAACTTCAGAGCCTAGCCAGAGATCTACAGTCAGATCTATCCCCCCCGAGCTTGCTGATGATCAGCTCATCAGCAAGCTCAATAGGAGCCTGATAATGATCCTGATCATTTGAATCAAGTGTGTAGCAGCAGGGAGACATGGAAAGCATGCAGGACACCGGCCCTCGCGGACCAGACTTTGACACCTGTGCTTTACAGTTTAAAAGCCTATTTGCAACATGCATTTGATACACCTACTATTTATTGTATGGGGTTGGCATGCTCTTCGACTGGTTGCATGTCCACCTCACAGTGCAGAGGTGCAGGGTTCGATTCCAGACCGGGACCTTCTTGTGGCCAGTTTGCATGTTCACCCAATTCCTCCCACATTCCAAAAACATACATGGCAGGGTAATGAAACGCTCAAAATTAACCATAATTGAAGAGTTGTTTAACTGCGTGTGCCCAGTGACTGGCAGACAGCTGGGATAGGCCCCAGCATGCCCCGTGTCCCTTGTGACAATAAGCGGATCACAAAATGGATGGATAATATTCTAAGGCCTTTAGATAGAGAATTTGTAATTAGTCTAATGTCGTACGGTAATTGTTTTATTTTAGTATTATTAAAAGCTTATTCAGATAAAACAAATAATGAAAATTGTAAACAAATTTGCACAATAAGAATTCAAATGGTTATTTACTAGACAATGGTGGATTATTGGTATGTGTAGTCCACAATGCATCAGAACTCGCTTAGCCCTTTGACTTTGATGTGTTCATGGGGATATTCACAGATATCCAGTAGTCTCGATAGAAATGTGGCATTAAGGGGAAAAAAAGCTCAATGCTGTGGTTTGTTCCCACCCAATGCACTCCTTGACTTTGGACTGTAATTGGCCAGTGTTTAATGGTCTGGAGAGACAATATGTGCGGGGGCATTCATGTACCATAGCTGCATGGAATATGTATGCAGTGCTCACTGGTGACTTGAAGTGGAACTACTGCAGATGGGGAGGTGTTCCTTCGCTAGACTCCATGGAAGATTTTCCACTTGAGCATTTTTGTGACCATACTCTCAGCCAGGGGTAGGCATTCATTTCGGAAAGGGCCTACATGATAAACTCGAAGGCTTGCCATGGGTCAAGTCAGCATCGAACCTCAATTTCGTCAATATTATTTTTATCGTTCCACATGAAAAAAAAACAAACAAAAAAAAGAAATGTGTACCTGGTATTGCATGTCTACATTCTTAAAAGACAAAAATATGAAAATATATGTCATTGGCAGTGAATCAGTTTCATGCATTTCGACAAATCACATTGTCTTGTTAGATTAAATGAGATTTGCCTGTGATGTTATCTGGCCAAATCTTCTTGGCCCTCTTCCCTCCACTATGCGGGAAATAAGAATGTGACTTGCATTAGGACCGCTGTTGTCATTTTTGCTCATCTCTTTTTGGGAAAAATAGTTGGTCGAGAAGTCAGAAAAGTAATCAAAAACGTATTGCAGCTCTTGCTTATGTGCGCACATAATATTTCAGAACAGCATTTCTTTGTACTTATGGTCACTGTGAGGACCGGTCAGAGAAAGTGGCTGAGCTGGATGCGGTCCCGAGTCCATATTTTGCCCAGGGCAAATAAGTTTTGTTTTTGACCTACTTACGTACAAATAATTCATAGTCATTTGCACATCCACACCCACAGTAAGACATTGGGTGGGCAAATGGGGTTTAACAAAACAGTAAACTGGATATTGGCCTAGATGAATCAGCTCTGGTGTACGCTGCTGGTGTGCGTCCTGCTTCAAAAGCCAGTTGGTGAGCCAACTAGCCAGTCGGGTACAAGTCGGGCAGTGCGGGTGCATGAAGACAGGCACGACATTTCGTGAGCTGCAAAAGAAAAAGGTGTAAAGGTAGGTTAAGGTAAGTCCCCGTGCCTACGTTCAAGTTTTTTTGTGGTGCTAAGTAGAGGAGCAATTTTGGGTAACAAAAATGGTCTGGGGAGTATGCTGCTGTGACCAGGCAGTTGCAGATAATTGCCAATGTCAGGGATGGCAACACAGATTTTGGTTTTCAGCTGAAATGTTGTAACAATTGACTTGGGGGGGGCAAGCCCCCCTGAAGCTGAGAGGTTTGCAGTGAAATGAAAGTACATTTTAATGCACAAAAGGACAGAAAAATGAAATTGTGGAATAACATTAATCGGCAAATTTAATATAACTTTAATTCACTTTTTTTCTCCAAAGTACCCCAGTGCGTAACGTCTTTCGTTGTATCCGCTGACGAAGTTTGTTTGGAAAATGCCGATCCCAAAGAATAATTGCTCCGTCGAATGGCGATTTTGTCGGCATGTTTTTTCACTTTTGTTGCATTATCTGTCAGTGCCACGCATCCACGGGAGCCATAGTTAATTACGTCACTACAATACACACCATAAGCTTTGCCCGCTACATCTGGTTTCTTCAAAAATTGTCCAAGAGCTTCTGTAACTTTGTCAAACTTAGAACCAATTTTAACCTTTACAGTGACTTTTCTCTCAAGCCAGTCGCATCGGAATTTATTCTTGACATTTGAGTCAATTTCTAGGATTGAAGACTCCTGATCTTTTGTCAAAAATCTCATAATTCCGCTAAAAACGATCCCAGAGCAATGAATTTGCGAGACGAACAGGCCGCCATGAATCAGGTAAAAAAATATGTTAGATGCAATTCGATTGGTCCAATCGCTTGTAGTTAACCAATCGCTGAGCCGTATACAATCGAGCTAAGACTTCCGCAACAAATAATGCTTCCAGTGATCTGATTAGTTGAAGCTTTCATACACGTCCAATCGAAGGGCTGTTTACAATCGGAAGAAAGAAAGACTGATCGGGAGAGCTCGTGAAAACTCGACGATAAGGTACCTGACCCCCCCTAAAATTTTCTCAACGGATTTAGACAATTCACAAAAATTATCAATTTAAGAAATAAAACGGCGGATTTCCGCGTATCCTTGTTGTGGTTTTCGGTTTTGCCGTTTGGACAAGAAGGTAAAATAAATGGACTTCAATGTAGTTGGTCTTTTTTATCTTTGCTGGGAAACTCACCAAGTTCGTGAGAGAGCTGCAGATACTGTAAACTCATCAAGTGATTGATAGATTGATAGATAGACTGTATCCTATAACATCAGGCAGTGTATTATTTGTGCGTTTCTTTCTTCGTGATTGTATGAAAAAATACTGTAGATCTTACCTTTGCTTCAAAAACCACTACGGTGGGAGAAGAACTCTTGAGGGTCAGGTCACGACAATACTACCTCAGATGGACAGCAGGTTAGATTCCGCTCACATAGAAGCTAGTTCTGTTGTCGGATTTTCTCCCCTTGGGGAAAAACTGAATGAGAGACACAGCAAAGAGAGCTAGCGAGCCAATCTATAAACTGTCACGATTTCTCCCTTGATGGCTACTTGATGGATGACTACATCCCCTTGTGGTACCACAACACCATTTGTGAGGGGAGCCGCGAACTTTGTACGTGCCTATTAGAGGTCGAATTACAGTTCATTCTTTTTTTTTTCCAATTCATTTGTTCATCCGAACTGACTGCCAACAATGTGACCTCGTAAAGCTATGCACCACATCAGATTCAATTGGTTCAAATGCTAAGTGCTTCACTCAAGCTATCTCCGATATATCTGCTCTATAAAACCTTGGTAGAAAAGTATCATCTACATGCCAAGAAGTCCATGACATCCTCTTCTGTTGAGGCAATATCTTTTGAATTGGAAAAGGAAAAAAATGTGCATAATGAAAGCCGTCTTCACAGTTGACATAGAGAAGATGGAGAGGAAAGGAGGTTGATTCTGTGGGGCTGCCTCTCTCTCTCTCTCTCGCGCTCTCTCTTTCTGCCATCGTCTCCTTGTTTTTCATGCCTACCTCCCCGTTTCTTACTCTCTCCCAGGGGCTTAATTTATGGTTTTCTACAGAGATGTACGAATGTCAACCCACGCGCTCATCTGCTTTGTTACTGAGCTAAAAGCATCCCAGACCTCATATAGAGGGTGTGCACACATGCAGCTGCTAAGCATACAATTTAAACGAGAGTGCAATATTTAAAAAATCCAGGGGCCTCTTCAGAAAGTCAAATCTCCAAACCTTTTTGTCACCTTTCCTTCACTTTTGTTGGATTGCATCATCATGTCAAGGGGAAGTGAAAAGATGTTTGTTTTCCCAACACCGAAAAGGATAGCACTGTTGCAAATGAATTTGACTCCACTTTTCCTGACTGGCATGATCGCGCGATGACGAGTGTTACTGCCGTCTCTGGCTTGCGGACTTTACCTGCAAAATATTAGCATAGTAATTCGATGACAAAGATTTTTGGGAAGGATTACTGATGATGTTTTGCACTGATTTTGGAATTGCCCCTTCGCTCATAAATTATTGAAAGCTGTTTAGCATTTTATTTCTGTTTATGTGGAGCCAGCCAATTGCAGAGCACACATTGATACAAACAACCATTCACATTCACAATCAGAGCTCAGGCCAATTTAGAGTGTCCATTTATGCTTGCTTGCCATGCTTAGTTTTGGATTGTGGGAAGAAACCGGAGTACCCTGAGAAAACCCACGCAGGCATGGGGCAAACATGTCAATTCCGCACAGGAAATTGTTTGTATCCAGTTACCTTTCCTAAGCATTTTTCGATTTCAAATGATCCTATCCTCCAACTACTTCCAGGTTATCTCGCTCTGATAAGATAGGAAATTAAATTTCCTTGGCAAGAACAAGAATTTGAAGAGGCGAAAGGGACAAATGGCTACTCAGGAGCAGTTACTTTGCTCCAGTCAAACGTTTATTTGTTCAGAAATATTGAAATCTGCAAGATGATCAAGAATAGAGCAGAATATCACGGCAGTAGGTGCAGTTTAAAAGATCTTTAAACACATTGCATGGCTGGCTGGAGCATTAAGTTGTGGTTAATTTTGTAAGCATGCTTCCTGTATTTGTTGTGGCCATAACTGGTAAAAATGCATTTAATTAATTCATAGCAGCAGCTGAATTTTACTGCTAGCAGTACACTCAATCACCATGAGGAGCATTACGTTGTATTTCTTTCTTTCTTTATTAAATTTAAAAAGGCTTCAACAGATGATAAAACCTCTTTAATCAGTCATTAATTAGAAGGCTGCTTTGCTGACTTTGTTTTTGAAGCTTAGAGGTTAATTTTTATTGAAGCACGAGACAAAATGCAGCTTTATGATGTGAACGTTTATTCTCTGAATCAACATGGGAATACATCAGAAGAAAACTAGCTACGATGAAAAGAGTAGCAATAATGAAAATACAATACTTTGTAGGATAAAATAAACTCAACCGATATAAAGAAACTCAAAATGAATGATCTGGACTGAGATAAATTTAACTTTTTGAAAAGATGGACATGTGGCTCTTTGACTAATTTAACCCCTTTTAAAGCCAATTATAAGCACCAATTTGGTTTTGGTGGCGAGACCAATGTGCATCTCTTTCCCAAGGATACACTAAAATTTACATACAATAAGAAAATGGGAATGAAAAGGGGACTTGCCAAGTCAGTCATGCATACATGACCAAGATGGTTTTAATTTCATGTCCCGCCAGTCACAAATCCCACTGCCAGATATATTTTTATCCAAGATGGTAGTAGCGTTTTGAGCCTCATTCACGAATGAGCAATCGGGAGAAGTAGAACATGCTGTCAAACATGAGCGATGAGCACCAATAACTCAGGAAAAAAAAATTGAGACATGCAGTTGCATCGACATCAGCGGGTTTTCAGAGATGCAATTGTTGCTTCTGAACTTCATAACCTTTTTCAAAAGCCCAATTTTGAATGCAAAAATGGAACCAGAAAACAAAAAAACAAAATTTTTAACAAGGTCCAGATAGCATGATGGCAGGTTGCAAAATCTGACAGTATAATGAGTACTGTACTCTGCTGTACTCTATGCTCACAATTCTTTCGGGACTCTCAGTACCAACGCCCACATGGAATTCTGTACTGTATTTTAACGCTCCCTGCTCCACATTCACATCCTCCTGATAACCGTTTCACATCTTTTATGCGTTTTACATGTCCCCATTCTAGCTTTTTTAATTTCACCCAAACCACCAAATCAATGGCTACCTCCCGATGTTGACAACCGCTTGATTCCCATATGGTTCTTGTGACAAAGACACAAGTGCTCAACCTTCCAAGCATGACTCCCCCCCGCCCCCCCGCACACACGCACACACACACTTTTTAAAAAAATCAGCATACCTCAGAATTACAATCCAATTCCTTATCGGATGTGGCTTGTCTTCCGCTGATATGACTCGGAAGATGAATGAGGTAAAACTGAGAAGGCTTCAGGCAGAATTACATTTCATAAGTAGCTAGCTCGTCTTATTGGTCCATTATAGTCTATTAAAAAACGTCCTTTAACTCTGCACACAGTTCAAGTCAGCGAGTAGCCAGTGTATTGTTGCTATAGTTCTCGCCACATATTATGAAGCACATGTACTGTTTTTCCTTTACAGTTTCAACAGTTCAAGGACATAGACACACATATTTGCGCACGTTCCCTACCATTTTTAACAAAAGCCTCTATGGACCAATTAGACTCCCTGGCCTGGACAATGCTTCAAGGGCATTTACAAGTATTCACACACACACACACACACACACACACACACACACACACACACACACACACACACACACACACACACACACACACACACACACACAAGTTGTTCTTGAAATATATCAACTTTTTAAAAAATCCTTAGAAATTAGACTTCATATTTCCCCAGGTTGTCTTGTTTTGAAATAAAATAATCTGTCATCATCATCGTCATCATCATCATCATAATGCCCCCGAAAGGATCAATATTCAGTACCATGTGGTGAACATTTGATGATCTTTTTTATGAAACAAAAAAAAAAGACTTACACAATGTGAGAGAGAGACTTTTATACCTTCTCAATGACTGACTATTTTGAAAGTGGAAGTGACAAATTCGGTCAGGGATGCAATACAAACAGCAGGGTGGAAATACACAAATAATATATGTGACCTCTCCTGGTATTTAAAGAACAATATACATTCAAATTAGGGCAATCATGTTAAGATGATTCCAAATATTGGAACAGAAAAAAAATCTAAACAATTCTGAAATTGTTTACATTAAAACAAATATTCAACCGCTCAAATCAGTCAGGGGAGTATCCCAAAGTACTACTGTAGTTGCCATCAACCCGCTTCAAAAAAGAGAACGCTGGATGCTTTCTTGTTAGTAAATTAAAAAAGAAAAACATCTCAAATCTTCCCTTCAAAAGCAATATTATGGAGACTGGTTTTTAATCAACTCAGCAATTTCTTGAATTCAAATGGACATTTTGATATATTTCTATCAGGTTTCCGACCAAATGACAGTACAGAAACAGCTCTTATTAAGGTATAACATGAAATAAGATTGAACAATGACTCAGAAAAGCTGTCGGTTCTAGTCATATTGGATCTCAGTGCAGCATTTGATACAGTTGATCATAATATACTGTTGAGCAAGTTGGAACTCTTGGAAGGAATAAATGGAATCCTTCTTCAATGATTCAGGTTCTACTTGAAGGATAATAAATAATAACTTTAGACATTTTAAAGTGTGCTGGCATTGAGCACAAACCGTTATTGTCCAATATAAGAACTGCCGACTCATTACAAGGGAAAATTCCCGTCTTCCCACCACCGTGGAAGGAAATAATAATGTGTTTTCTGGACTGAGATGTCCGATGTTCCCGGGATCTGTTGTAACCACTCATCCAGTGTGGGGGGTCCCTGCCCCGAGTGCTCCGACCACCACAGGCTCTACTGTCACCTTTACCTTCCAGGCTCTCTCCAGCTCCTCTCGGAGCCCTTGGTATTTCTCGAGTTTCTCGTGTTCCATCTTTCTGATGTTTCCATCATTTGGGATCGCCACATCCACTGCAACGGCCCTTTATCAATGATCACGGTTGGTTCGCCATTACCATATTGTCAGTCTGTATCTGTAAGTCCCGCAGGATCTTCATTCGGTCATTTTCACTAACTTTGGAGGTGTTTCCCATTTTGACCTTGGGGTTTGCAGTCCATACACCACACAGATGTTTCGGTAGACTATGCCAGCCACCTGGTTATGGCGTTCCATGTAAGCTTTCCCTGCCAGCATTTTACACCATGCAGTTATGTGTTGGATCGTTTCGGGTGTCTCTTTGCACAACCTACACCTCGGGTCTTGTCTGGTGTGGTATATCTGGGCCTCAATGGCTCTGATGCTCAGGGCCTGCTCCTGAGCAGGCAGGATGAGTGCCTCTGTGCTGTCCTTCAGGCCAGCCCTCTCTAGTCATCGATAGGACTTGTTGAGATCAGCCACTTCCGTTATGGTCCGGTGGTACATCACGTGTAGGGGCTTGTACTCCCATGATGGTCCCTCTTCCAGCACCTCATCCTCTGTTCCCCATTGTCTGAGACATTCTCTGAGTACATCATCTGTTGGAGCCTTCTCCTTGATGCATTCATCGAGCTTGGATGTTTCATCCTGGACAGTGGCTCTCACACTCACTAGTCCCCGGCCTCCTTCCTTACGGCTTGCGTACAGTCTCAAGGTACTGGATTTGGAATGGAACCCTCCATACATCTCATCGAGTTCGCAACGAAGGCTCTTAGGGTCCTGTTCACCTTATACAACTCCAAGCATTCAGTGATCCATGTTTGTAGCATCGAGTCATAGGCTTTCTTGTAATCAATCCAGGCTGTGCACAGGTTGGTATGTCGGGTCCTGCAGTCTTGTGTGACTGTTCTGTCAACCAGGAGCTAATGTTTGGCTCCTCTGGTATCTCTACCAATGCCCTTCTGTGCTTCGCTCATTTATTGATCCATGTGTCCACTTATCTTAGCTGCAATGATGCCTGACATGACCTTCCATGTTTTGGAGAGACAGGTTATTGGCCTGTAGTTGGATGGGACTGCACCCTTCGAGGGATCCTTCATGATCAGGATAGTTATCCCTTCGGTTAGCCATCCTGGGTGAGTCCCATCCCTCAGCAACGCGTTCATTTGTGCTGCTAGGCGCTCATGCAGTGCTGTGAGTTTCTTTAGCCAGTAGGTGTGGACCATATCCGGGCCTGGTGCTGTCCAATGAGACTCTTTCCTGTATGTCTACCACTGTTGTGGTAACTGGGTTCTGTTCAGGGAGGGTGCTGTGCTCAGAGTCATCAGCCATTGTTGACTGCTGTTATGTGTGACCTCGTTCTCCCTCATACCTTTCCAGTACATTTCAATCTTGGTGGGTCTGGTCTGCTGTTAGAACCCTGTCACTGAGCGTACACTTTCGCAGGTTGTGTTGCGAACAGCCTGTTTATTCGTCTGGCCTCATTCTCTTTCATGTGCCTCTTTCGGTGACTGGACAAGGCTTGGCGCCTTTGTTTGGCAATTTTGATTGCTTCATGTATGGTAATCTGGATGTACCTCTCGGGTATCGGCCTTTTCATCACACCTCTCTGGGTCTCCGTCAATTGACTCGCATCTTTCTGAGCCGCCTTGATCTTAGCCTCCAACCAACTTTTCCATGGTGGGTAACATATCTCATGGATCCCACAGTTGCTCCTATAGCCAAGTATCTCCAGGATCACGGATGCTGAAGCATATATCAGCTCATTGGTTTCTGTGATCATTACGGTAGGGATCGCCCTCAGTGCTGCATTCACAGTTTCCATGAGACTTTCAGGTGGTACTTCACAGAGCTATTGTAATCAATTTCTAGGTTGCCCAGCCTTCATTCTTGCCATGAGCTTAGCTTTCAGGTCAGTTGCTGCCTGGCTTTTATTCATTGGGGCTGGCCTCCCAATCTCATCATGTGCATTCATTGGGCCTTGCCTCCCAATCTCTAGTACAACCTCCTCCTCTGATCTGGCAGCCTGGGGCCCTTCACCATGGAATGTGCGTTGTACCTCATCAATCTCAAGTTGTGACAGCAATTGCCATTTGTGGCTGTTGGAACACTGAGCTACTAGTTGTTTCGTGGTCAACCGTGACTGTGGGTTTTGAAATAACCATTCAGCCCACATTCTCTGCATGTAACCCCTCTGACTAGGGTTGCTTGAGTAGTAGCATTCCAACAGAGTTATCACATCTCGTCCATCTGCGCTTTGTTCCAGTAGCCCATTTTTCATCAAGGTGCTCTGGTTCCCCAGCACCTAACGCACTTCAATGAGTGCGTGGCTGCCCTGGATCTCACCCTCTACAATGGAAGGGTTGGAGACCTGTCAATGCGTTGCGGGTCGGGCAATAACGGGCCAGGTCAAGTCGACGCCGGTCGAGGCAATCCTGGCGGAAGCAGATCTACTGACCATAGAGACCAGGGCGACGCAGTTAGCAGCTATTGCCATGGAAAAGTCACTCAGACTGCAGCCCACCAACTCACGATACCAGACTGCCACACAGACAATAAGACAATGAACGACAAAGAGCAGCTGGCGAACAAAGGCTGGCAAGACCTGGGCCTCGCTGTTAGGGTCCAGTAAGCCGGAAAGCGCCCCCGAGCTTTTCCCGCCATGGTTGGAGGTGGGCCAACACCATCTTCGAGACATCCGGCAGCAAGACGGGAGATGCTGCTCACAACAAAACCTGGGCCATGCAGCGGCTGGAGAGAAAATGGGACACATACGACCAGATCATCTACACAGACGGTTCGGCCGTAGACGGTAACACAACAGGCGGTGGGGCCATCATCATCACCACTGGCCATCCAAGCGATCCGACGATCCACCGTCAGATAGCAATTCCCACGGGATGCTAGTGCTCGTCCTTCCAAGCCAAAATGAAAGCGTTGTTGGTGGCACTACAAGTTGTTTGGGATGAGGACTCTGTCCAAAAACGTCCGAATAGTCAGTGACAGCCAATTGGCGCTGCTTCGACTTCAACATGCCAGTCCATCAAACCCCCAAAAGAACGTAGAAGAAAGTGAAATTCTTAAAACACTCGCCAACCTCGGGTCGAGGGGATGCCAGGTAACATTCACTTGGTGCCCCAGCCACGTCGGCAATGAATTAGCTGATGAAACGGTGAAATAAGGAGCCAACGAGGACCAGACTGGCATCGGTTGCTTTTAAGATTCGGCCAAAGCGGCGATCTGGAGAGCGACACGAGGTGGTCAGATCCTGCACGAACGACTTAAACAGATGTACGGATGTCGAGGGGAGAAGCTGAATCGCCGAGCTGAACAGAACCTCTCCCGAAAAGAACAGACAACTTTGAGCCGGCTACGCAGTGGTCAACACCCGGAGCTGAAATATTGGCTTGCCAAGATAAACCGGGCTGATGATGCGGTCTGCAGGAAATGCGGACTCGGCGAGGAGACAACCGAGCATGTCATATATAACTGCCCACGTATCCATCGTCCCCCCACCGAACCTCCGCCCCGAAACATGCTCACTGCTGACCCGACACGAGCTATGACCAACTGGGGAGAAGTGGAAGTTGGTGCCCAACCTCCCAGACGTCTCCCACCCCGGCCCTCTCGGCCATCGATAATCCGAAAAACCTCCGATGCTCAACAACAACAACAACAGCACCTGACGCAGACCTTGTTTGGCCAGTCGACGTCTGAGCCGGCATGTCATTCGTTTTACTGTCTCTCATCATGGCTTGCCCAAGGACCCACACTGGATGATGTCATGTGCTCATTTTGCCCTAAGCGGGACTCAAACCCACCTACCTTACCAACTGAGCAATCCAGCTATATATATATATATATATATATATATATATATATATATATATATATATATATATATATATATATATATGTGTACATGAGTCTGTATACGTTTCCCTACAAAGAGAAGCAACTTAGGGCTCGCGTATTCATCCAAGGACTAACTAAGAAAGAGGAATCTGCTGATGTGCCTATTCATCCGTGTAAGAAAAATTTGTGCACACTCACTCATTGTATTGTGAAGTAAAAAAATTGTGTTTAAAAAATAAACAAATACATAAATAAAAGTCTCCTTTGACAAGCAAGCTCAGCAGAGATCTTGGCTGTCAAAAAAAGTCAGGGATATATCCAATAAAACACTCCGGGCGTGTTACACAACACACCAGGGCACTGTCACATTTACATGATGCTCATTCCTTTTGCAGTACTGGCATTGACACAAAGAAACAATTGTATTTGTGTCAACATGGCACATACTCCTGGGCTCAGAAGTTTATGAAAGCCTCAAAAGAATCAACTTCACACTCATCTGCTATTTGTTCACTGGTACAGTGTTGTGATTATGTTGAAAAAAAAGCACTTTTGACCTCTTAAATGATAAATGTTACTATTTCACCCAAGTGTCTATTGTGAATGCCAGACACACTTCGTAAGTCTTCATCAGTACAACTATTACAGACACTTCTCATTGGCAAAGTAATGCGCAAAGCACAACAAATATATCCTGTACATATTATTGGAGAAATTTGATTTGCACAGCAGCGTCATATCAATGATTTTGTTTTTAGTGTAAATCGGAGCAGACAAATTTCCCAAGGCTGGAGTATCTTAGATATTTTGGGGCTTTTTGGTTGATCATGGGTGATAGGAAACCGTATACATACACGCATGCGGAACACACAAGCCATCAGCCTAATTACAAGTGACAGGGAATCAGCTAAGGGAAACAGCAAAAGCCATGGTCAGTTCCACTGTGGTGCACTGCTGGCGGTATGCCCTATTTAAGCATCTATCACACACAGACATAGACGCGCACGCACACACACTCTGACCAATTAGCACACAGCCATACGCGGAAGATGTACCAGTGTGGAAATGGATACAGCGGACATGCACAAAGCGAGACGCAGAGAGGGAAAATGAAATTACATGCATGGTAGCGCTATCGTTTACAGTCATTCAGTACAATGGACAGAAGCACATGTGTGGTAATAGAGATACAACAGTCACATTTGTTCATTGCAAGAACGCCCACATACACACGCACTCACAGGCTGGAACAATGCCAAGACCTGAGGTGCAGATCTCTTGAATCTTTTAATTAGATGTCTGCTTTGACAGGTTATTTTCAAGAACACTTGGTGCCCACCAGGGTCTTTGGATTCCCAACGAGGGCAGATAAATGCCTTTTTGCTGACCTAAGTGACGTTAATGCAACTTTATAATTATGTGTCAGGAGTCTACTACGCCTTGAGCCGTCGTCACCTTACCAAGGCGGAGTGGTTTGTGTGTCACAGTGATGCTAGGAGCTAAGTTGTTGCCCAGAGAAAATAGGTCTAAGATCTAAGGTGATGGAGTCGACAAGGATTTCAGTGAAGCCATCTTTTGAACGTTCTATGAAAGATAAAATATTTGGACCTCGTTTTCCTGGACACGGGTCACTATGGACACACACATTAAGGTGAAACTCTCAATGGCAAGCGCGTGGTGGCCGAGTTTGGACAGATTGGAGCGCAGCCTGTCGAGACATCAGTCGCCCGTCCCATGGGCTTGCCACCTATGGTAGAGGCACATAAATGGGTAATGTGATCCTGCTCTAAATGGAAGGCAAGGCAGGCAACGTTATTTATAAATCACATCAATGGGCAACTCAATGTGCTTCACACAACCAAAAGCACAACATCCAAAAGCATTAACAGAGCACTTGAGACAATCACAATGCAGAGAATAAAAGAAGCTTATTGAAATAACAATTTTTAAAAAGGGTAAATTCTGGAATGGATCAGGAAAGGGCAACTGGAACACAAATGGAACAGTTGGCACACTTGTTTTAGTGAAGATGATCATTTTGTCTGTTTGTAAAAAACTAATAAAAAATGAGGCAAAACAAAACATTCCTCAGCCAAGAAGTTACTTTTTTCCAATCATCTTGTTAAGGCTGAGATTTGAATTTCTCACAGCCACACAATGTTTCAATTTGAAATGATACATTTCACTACCCAGTCATAAACCAGGGGGGCAAGCAGCAATGCCCCATCCCCTCAACTCCCTTCATGACCACAAACTCTTGCCTTGCAGGACTGATTTGGATGCTCTTGTCATGAGGAGGGACAGACTCAAGAGCAGACGACACAGTGAAGTGTTTGGAAGCCCAGCTGCACTTTTCTTCAACACAAAAATAAGTGTAGACTATTTACACTCAGAATAATCAATTTCAAAGGAGTTGGTGATGGGCAGCATGCATTTTAACCAAGCATGTGTCAGAGAGTAATACCAGAGATGGGCAGTTAACCCTATTTGGCTGGTCCGTCCTCCATGTTCTGACCTCGGGAATCATTCCATCCCTGTCCCTCCATCCCTATTCATATAACAATTGTCCTCCGTCCCTGTCTGTCCTTGCCCTTTTAGAGCGCTTCCGTCCCAGTCTGCCCCCCTCCTACCATCGAAAAACGAAAAACACGTCCATGACAGAGGATTACTTTGCTCCATGCATTCGTGTAGTACTGCCAATCCCATCTTGAATGTTGCCTTTTGTGACAACCGCAAGTATTACCAGAGACAACATTTACATTACATATGATGTCATGATGACATAAGACGCATATTAAAAATTCATTTTTTTTGTAGCTTTTGGATGGGAGAAAGTTGCACATTTCTCTCCATCCAAATTGTTATCAGTGTGTGGTGCTTAATACGTCTGGTAGACATGAATTGTTTCAGGCAAAGGTAATTGCAACCACCTGGGAATGGCTGATTGCAGCTTGGACCTGATTGGCCTGAAGCTCAAGTGAACTCCCTTTAAAAAAGGAATGAGGAAGTCACTGCGCGCCGGACAACTTGGAGAGCAAATTGGTTTCCTAAAGAGTTTACGGTTCCCATGGAATCTTGTATTGGACGGTTCAAATGTGCTTCCAAAGTGAATGCGAATCTCTCTGACTCCTTCCATTCCTGTTTTTGGACAGGAGTAGTCCTTGCGATGAAAATAATGTGACTCCTCCAGACGGTTATGTGAATTTGAATACTTCCACAAAGCTTTTCACAATGTTCAAGCTGTAAATACCAGAGTTTCCCTTTACTTACGTGTTACATAATTTAAAGGTATTTGTTTCGTGACTTCAGCGAGTGCTAAATTGTTAGGACCCAAGTGTTTTTCTGGACAACACGTGCGTGAGGAAAGCACTGTGGGTGAGAAGAGTGTGCTGTTCATTTAACTCTTGTCAGATCGTTCGTCGTATATATGCCTCTATCAGGTGGGTAAGTGGTTTCTCAAGTACCGACGTTGTGTGCAAGTATAGATGCAAATGTATTTTTAATAGAACTGTTGAATGATAATGGAAGAGTAACTATAATCTGATAAACTGACAATGGTAGAGTGATTGTAATCTGACTACTCACCTAGAAATAGTAACATGTTATAGTTATATTAGTCAAAAATGTCAGCATGGCATCACTGATTGACACAAATTTTCATATGTACAGTATATTATCTCGACATAAGGAAGAGAATGATATATACTCAAAAACAACAACAAAAATGTACTAGCTAAAAAAACATATTTTTGGATGAGTGGTTAGTGCCTCTGCCTCATGCGTTCATGGATTCAAATACAGATTGTGGCCTTCCTGCGTAGAGATCAAATGTTCCCACAGTGTAATTGTGGTTTTTTTTTTCTGGGTACACCAGTTTCCTCCCACATTCTCAAAAAAATCATTCTGAGTGTGAATGGTTGACAGCCAGAGAGAGTGAAAGGCTTGATCTTCTCTGAACCCCCTCTGAGTCCTCGATTGCTCCAGTAGTGTCCGGTCCACTGACTTGAGGTGTGTTGGGGTCGAGGAGCTCAAAGAGGTAAGATAGAGCAAGACCATTTCAGGATTTGACAAAATACAGTAACTTGAAAATGAACTCTAAAATATACAGGAAACCAGTGAAGAACTGTATTGGAGCTGTGCGCTCCCTCCTACGAGCTCGCTGAGAAGGGAGGTAAGCAGCAGCATTTTGGACCAACTGTCGGCGCTTCAAGGAAGACTGGTTGACTCAAATATAAAGTGCAATTACAGTAATGCAATTGAGATGTAACAAATGCAATGGAGTGCTTTTGTGAAAAGGAGTGACTTTATATTAACCGGCTGTCTAAGATTTAAAAGCTGGTTTGAAAAAACAGCGCCAATTTGCCCATCCAATTTAAAACAACTCTACACTTTCCAAATTCCAGACGATTGGCTTTAGTTACATCAACAATGTCAGTGTGTGTTTGCTGAGATAACATCCTCCTGACAGCCTCTATTGTCATAATCATGGGTTCTGCAGAAAGAATGCCAAAACAGTCACCTACTTCACATCAGCAAAGCAACGTGACATTTTACCTAGTTTATTTATTTTTACATTTGAGCAATACAAGCAATTCAAATGAAAACAAGGTAAAATGCCTCACACTATCTATTGACAGTTTTGAACATTAGACTTATGTGAGTAGTTTTTCTACCAAGCTGAAATAGACATTATACAATAACCATGATTGTAGAGATCACAATAAAACATAAAAGCACACAAAATTCTTCTCTCAGAAATTACACAGTAGATATTTAAACATAAAAAAGTACCATTTGACAGAGTAGTGTACTAAAGGTATAAAGTTTACAGCTTGTAGAGGAATCTCATTTGTGTTTGATACATTCTGAATTCTCTCCAGATTAAAATAACCACATGTCAGCCAATCACCCAGTGCGAGACAAACGTGGATGTAATGATATGACAACATAAGTGGATATCTGTAAATCAGGGCAGTGTAGGGCTATGAAATGCCCATTTTAGGATGGCATATTGGATGGCTGGTTGTCTTATTTTGCATCATGACAACCCTGCTCATTACACATCTTCCCAATCATTTCAGCACCAAACGGCCACTGTGCTGATGCACTCAATTCAGTGCGTTGGTCATGACTCATGAATCAAAGTCATTTTATGCACGGTTATGCTTGCTTCACTCAGACGACTAATGGCCTTATTTTCATTCCGGGCGCAAGTCTAGCGCAAATCACAGTCAAACCATGCGCATGGGTGATGTTTTCTTTCTTTTTGCTCGACATTTTTGTGGAGTGACAACTCCATCACCTCCCCTCTCCCCGAAATAGTGATGGGGATGTTTTGACAATATTTTTAGGATGATGATTATGTTTCGTTTAATGCATACATTTCTCCAATGATTCAGATGGATTGTACCACGCTGGTGTCATATGTATGAATGAAATAACATGTTTGCAAAGCACCACATTTGTCTGCTTGTGCATCGATTAAAAATGGCAACGTCGCATTAGATCACCAGCGATGCAAATTAGACCACGCTTTAGCCGGTTTATTTACATGGCCCAGAGGTGTCCAAACGTTTTCGCTTATGGCCGCATACAGAAAAATGGAAGGATGAAAGATCCGCTTTTGAATTCTTTGACTTTTTGAAACAAGTCAGCCACGAAATACAAACACATGTATATTGTTTGTCTCGTTAATTTCATCAGCTTTCTGTGAAAGGTATAATAGCTGAAGATTTTTCCAAGTTTTTGGGTGGCCAAGAGCCGTCTATCTCACACAGTCGATCCAGCTTTGCACCAAACAGCAGCTGGAACCCACCTCCACGTTCAGAACCCAAAAAAAAGAACAAACTTGAGAATGGGACCATTTTTCTAACAGCTCCCGCTTGTCCATGTGGCTCACTCGCTTTCACTCGTCCGTGTTGGACTTTTCAAACAAAGACTCTCAGACTATTTCTCCTTCTGTGAATCTCATCCCCGGGAAGGTGCTGGAAACTAGCATCTTTCACGACAACATTCTCTTGTCCTCGTCTGGGGAGCCAGTTCAAAGCATTGCTCTTGTAGTTACAGATTCAACTTCTACTTGTGGTTATGACATCTTGGAAAAGGGGGCGGAGATTCAAATAAATTGCTCTGTGAAGTGAAACCCGATGAAACAAAACAGCAGATTCTTACCGGACGGCGCTCACATAATCGTTTCCCCATGAGAGCCTTTGGGATTAAGGTGGCTCCAATCAAGAGGACCCTCCCCTGCCTGCCTGAGGTACCGCACCAGCATTATGTGGGATGGGGCCCGGAAAGTCCAATACTTACTTTCAACAAAGGTTGTACGGCGACTGAGCGGTTAGCACATCCACGAGTTTGTGGGAGTTTGCATGTTCATCCCATGTTTGGGTTGCTTGCTTCCACGTTCCAAAAATATGGTTCTCAGGTTAATCGAACACAATTTTCCATAGAATATTATTGTGAGTGTGAAGCGTATGTGATTGACTTGCATATACCCTGCCTCTCACCTAAGCCAGCTGGGATAGGCTCCAGTTCACCCGTGATCCTTGTGAGCATAAACAATTCAGAAAATGGCTGTAGGGATGTTTCCGCCAATTAGCATCACCTACTTTAGCATCAAAACGATCATTTTCCCCATGTGGTATGCGTCCTTCAGATTCACATATTTCTTGCCATTTGGCATCACTCCAAACTCTCAAACAAGGGAAAGTACAGAACAGGTCAGTATCGAGCGAATGTCTCCAAGACTTTTGGTCTCAAGTATAAATCACTCTCAGAGAAAGAAAGACATTGACATCCAAGTTGACACTCCCAGCCTTGTGAAATGAAGCAAAAACATATTTTTGCCCAACAAGGCCAGGACGTCTTTTGAATGACAGATTGAAGCGCTCAACCGGTCTCAAAGCTCCTCTGGTTACACTTTTTGGGGGGACAAAAATGCGGATGCTTTGCCGAAAGCTATGGATTTTGTGAATAAGACGCCACCGTGCAAGTGTAACCGATGTTTCTTCTCCTCGCTGCCTGCGTGTGTATATGAGTGTGTGTCTGCACGGCTCCTGTTGCTATGGTTATGCCTTTCTCTGGCTCAGTCTGCAAGCGGATAAATAATGCACACTAATGCTGGCTTGGTGACAGCACTGCACCAAGCTGTTACTCACATCAGCTTTGGCTGGAAACACAAACGCAGACATAAATATGTTTGTGTGCATGCAGCAGCATACGGGCTATGCAGCCTCTCAATCTAGTTAACACAACAACCAGCGCGGAACGCATCATCCTTCAGACTGGTCGCATAAAATATGGAGCAAGCTGCTTTGATGGTCAGGCAGACCTAATGCCCTTATTTTCAAATGTAAAGTTTTACACAACAATATCAGGTGAATCCATTTAGAGGGACTGATTTTTTTCCTTACTGTGGGCTTCACATAATGGTTCACACATTCAGTTATGACAGAAAATCATCATTATGACTTCAACAACATAGGGGAATCCTTATCGGTCTGTTTCCTTTGTGTGTGGTTCACATCGACACATTGCCTCCATGAAGTTAATTCATGCAAAGAAGTGCTGGCTGCGTTCATCAACAGGCATTTTTTTCTGGGTTTTTATCAATGTAGAAGCAAAGATGTCTGTAAAGTCTCTGATTTAGATGCCCTCCCACGGTGTTTTGGAAAGATGCCCTTTTGATAAAATGAAAAGGGCAGGTGGATGTGATCTGAATAAAATAGAAAAGCGGGATGACAAAGGGACACAAGGAGGACATAAATTCTACATAAGACTGACTGGATGTAGACAAAAGGCGTATTTATTGTAATTACAGGGTATATACAGCTGAACAATTGTTATTACAGATGTGCTAATTTCACAGTTTGGTTCTCAGATAACCATAAAAGCAAGCAAAAATAAATTTCAACCTGGATCGATATAGTAATATGATAGTATAATGGTGTGTAATTTATTGTCAAAAGCCTTTCATAAGGCCACACAATATAATAAAATAATAAGACAATGAGTGGAGTGTATTAATTACGGATAGATCGCTATGTTTTTTTTTCAGGGCTGGTTCCCATACTGATTATTCACAGTCACGGAGCCGGAGAACCGAAATTTGGAACTGATATTCATTTTCAGTCAATGGGAAAATATTGGTCTCAAAATTTTTGAAAATAAAAACTCCAACTCATTTTGCTGAAATGTCTTTAGGCATATTATCTTGGACCATGAGTGCTTCACCTGCCCATTGCAGTCAACTGGTAGTTCCCAAGGAATGGTTGGAAAGAGAAAAAAATATTTTGCGTGTGTGTGTGTGTGTGTGTGTGTGTGTGTGTGTTATTTTATTTTATTTTTTTTTGCGGCGTTTTTTTTCAGGTCAGTAGTTAGCGTTCTGCACTCCCAAACTGGAGTCATGATGGCAGTGTGCGTTTGATCCCTGAGTTGGGTGGACGCCAAAACAGTAAAACACCACCGATTACGCATGTTTGCCGCCAGTAGTGGATGAATACGAGCCCAAGGCATCCCCCCGATAATCGGTCCAGCTGATAATTGGTCTATCGCGAGTATTAATCCCATCATACTCTGATTGCAATCCTGACCCAGGCTCATGTGGAAGTGAAAATGAGATTCTGTTTCAAATCCTGAACTGCAGTGATGAGAATAGTTTTTCTTCAAGGTTGGAGAGCAATATCAACCAGTTTATCTTAAGACTCTGTGACTAGCTTATCACATGAAGCATCCATCTCACTGTTATCCACCAGCGTCTGAAAATAGCCATAACATCGTGAACTGCCCTCTCGATGATCTTTCATTGTGGCCGCAGGCTAGTGACTCCCTGAACAAATAGTCTTCTGCCATCATATTTGTGAAGTTAAGAGCGATTTGGCGAGTTTGGCTGTTCTTTCACATGTCACATCAGTTCAAAGAATGGGACTGAGTGAAAATATCCTTTAAGATATCACAAATAAAAACGTCATTCTAGATTTTTACTCAAGAACCGGCACTGTTTAACATTGTCGAGTTTGGTTGGGTGCTGACTCTTCATTGTAGACCAGCTGCTGGAAACACCTGCAGGTGTTACATGCCTCCAGAGTGTGTGCATCGAATCCCCAACAAATCAAATTTGGGGCAGACACATAGCACACAAACACGAATGTTGCCAAAAAAAAAAAAAGTACATTTTGTGCATACATTAGTGATTATGGAATATTGTAGCTAAAGGATTGACATAACCTACAAATAGCAGGATAGGTAGTTGCATGAGACCATAACACACATTTGCGACATTAATCCTGGTTTCATTTGGCCACGCCCCAATGTGGCCAAATTATAGAACTGCATGGCTCACAATGCTTTGTGACATCTCCACCGGAAGCTCAAATTCATGTTTAATATGCTGCAGGCGTTTTTAACAGATGTCCTTTTGCCGAATGAGAGGAGACTCCACTCGAGGCCCTTGGACCAAAATTAGAAAGTATGCTGCGTCTGAACCATTGTCTCCCAGGTGAACAGTTTTGTGCTAATGGCCACACACAATGCGGTTCATAATCATCCCGCTTTCAATAAAACATCTTTTTCCAGCATTAGCAGCTGTGCTGTGGCATCTCTTGGGCCTTTCAAAAGAGATGTCTCAGCACCGCAGCGCATCATTTCCAATTTAGACAGTGGGAGGGAGCGTGCAACCAAGAAACAGCCTGTAAATTAAAGCTGCACTTGTCCCATAGACATTTTAGTGCTTTTATAACAGCACTTGGTACAGTCATGAAATTCCTATAACTTGAGATTGGAGCTCACGAAGACCCAAATGATGAGTCTGACTTGTCGGGAACCTACAGTATATCTGTACTGCATATGGTTCATGCAATCTGCACTGATGTTAACATTTATGGCTGGCTGAATCTTTTCTTTCCTGTCTGCAATCCTGCCTTTTAATATCCCTCGTTGAAAATCTCCTTCTTCTTCCATCATGTGCCAATGGTGGCAAATCTTTTGAACTCCTGAGTCTGATACTGCTGATGCTCATAAAACCTCAAAGATCTAATTAATTATGCTGAAATTACGAATGATGGATCTACACATCTTGAACTTGTGATGCATCTCCTGCAAAAAAAAAAAATAAATAAAAAAAAAAACCTCCGATCTAGACTTCTCTTTGATATTCTTGAAATAATTTGCTTCTTATTATACAAGTCTCTATGATGCTACTATTTCGGTAGCAGAGCTTTGGAAATCTGCCCCCCTCCTCCCAACTCAGTTCAACTTGTTCAATTATGTGTCACTGTTTTGTACGCTCTCTTGTTTCTGTGGTTGTGTCATTTAGGTCTACATCTACGATTCACATTCACTCAATGTGAGCAGTTGTGGCCAAGTTGATCATCACCTGCCACCAGGGGGACCCCGGTTTAGGGATCCCCAGCTTGAAGAGGAATTTTCTGTTATGATTGGCTCAACGGATGAAGAATAGATCACCAGGCTAAGAACCAAGTAGAGAACAGAAATTCAGGTTTCATTCAAAGAGCTGGAACACATACTGATAGTCTGATGATGGTGCATTGACTTGTTCAGCACTATTGAGCTGTCAACGAAGATAGCATTTAGCATTAGCTAAAGTAATAACACAACCACTGGTCACCAGATTGACTAGCGATTCAGTGTGAGAATTTGATGTGTAGGCAACATTTCCTTGCAAACACAACAGCTTGCTGCTGCAGGGAAACAACTATGAGTCTTTTTCAATTTAAGACACGATCAAATACAGTAAACACTGTATCATACATAGACCTAAAAATGTTGACTAATCAAGCAGTTATCTCGATGGCCTCTGTGACAATTGTGATTGGAAAGTGTGACTGTACAGGGATCCTCAAGATGCTCAAAGCTTGCTCCCAGTTTTTTAGTTTAATAGACATTTCAATTCAATAAATACTGTACGTATCATGCATACAATCTAAGATTTGTGCTAAATTAAACAGAAATGTTGGAGGCATTCTGTGTGGATCGTTATATTGGAAGAAGTGTGAATGCGTGTGTGTGTGTGTGTGTGTGTGTGTGTGTGTGGGTGTGGGTGTGTGTGCGTGTGTGCGTGTGTGCGTGTGTATGTGTGTGTGTTTGTGCGCTGCATGCAGCGACATGAAAAACGTTCTGTTTGTTGCCGCGGAGGAGACTTTGATGTGGGGTTTTGGGGCATTTACAGCCAACCGTAACCTTGAAATCATTCTGAAGTCTAATTAAGAGGAAAAAAAAAACAGCAAAACTATTGCAATGAGTTACGCACAGAGTCAATGATGGTTAAATAGCGCGAGAGGCACATCACAAGTCCCATGCAGAGACGGTTTGCAAAACCAAACATGTCGGTAACTGAGTAATATTTTCTCCCAAATTTTGCACATTTTATATTCCTCTACTGGTCCTTATTTTTATCTGTTTTGTCTAATATACGTTTACCCTATCTGAGTTTTAATATTTTAAAATCCTGAACTCCAGTGTCACCTCATGGGAGTTTCCACACCGAGAGGTGTGCTTGGAATGCTTGCGGGGATGTCATCCTGCATACTGGGGGGCTTTTCTCTTCACAATGTGAGGAGTTTATCTCACGGTCTGCCTGGTTCGCTGTGGTGGCATCTTGTGTGGTCGCAGATTATGGCACTTCTTGGTGTGGATCGGTCACTCAGATTCCTTCATGTGGATTCTCAGTACCTTGCACACTCGAACAGTGTGACGTGTGTCTGTGTACATGTGGGTGGGTTTCCTCATATAGGTGTGTATGTGCTTCCACGTGGGATGGGAGGGATGGAATTCTTTTTCGTGTGTGTGGCGGGGGGGGTTCCCTTTCCCTCCTCTCTGTATTGATTTTTATTTATCTTTGTACAGCATTTTGTGTTGCATTTTTAACGTATGAAAAACGCTGTATACATATATTTTGTCAAATAATACATCATTGATCACTCAATTTTAGTTTGCTCGTGGACTCTCCAAGATGTTCAACCCTTGTACCTCAATGCGCGGTAAAGACAGTTGGAACGCTGCTTAATATGGCCCGGTGAGAGCAATTTTGGTAAATCTTTCAACACAACGAGGAGTCAAGAAACATGAATTCCACCCCAAGTGTCAGTGACAAAACAACAATAAGGAAATTATTGTGACAAAAAATATGCTGTACATGAGTACAGCACATGCAAACTAAAAGATATGGACTAAGCCACAGCGGAAGGAAGGTACAAGACTAAATCCCATAAATGTACATGTCTAACTACCCAAAGGAAAATGAGGGTAACCAAAACACACACACACACACACACACACACACACACACACACACACACACACACACACACACACACACACAATCACAAACAGTTTGTACTGTTAATACAGTAAAACCTCAAGTTACAATCTTAATTTGTTCCCTGAGCTTGTTGATTTCGAAACCATCATAAGTAGAGGTAATGGTTCGCATTGAATGGAATGGAAAAGCAATTAATCCGTTCCACCCATATCTCAAGTTATACCAATACTTATATTTTTGTTTTATTTTGTGTTTGGATGATCAAGGATGCGGAGGTGGAACTTCTGCCTACATATCCAATGGCTTCCACCTTAAGCAACAGAGAGATATCTCTAGTTTTCAAATCACCATAATGCGTTATGCATATTCTCAATGATAGGTACACCGTGAGAGGAGCATCTGCTCGTCCATACCAAGACCGTTCAGGTATCAAAAATAGCACATAAATAGAGGTAATTTTCCAGTGAAAATGTTGTGCATAACTCGAATTTTGCGTAAAGGGGCACAACTATCATGAGGTTGCACTGTAGATATGCAAAACATTAGGAGGCTCTCTTCACTAACAAACCAAGCGAGATTGTAGACAGAAGGGAAATGGCGTTACCAAATGGCAGAGACACAGAAAACATGGACAGAGAATTGTTTTAAAATATCATTAGTGCAGTATGTGTTGTCTTTAATGAGCAGACCAACGCAATGTTTTCTTTAATGCATATTATATATGCATATGTACAAAAAATGGTAAGAGATAATGCTACATTTCAAATGAGAAGTGGAAAGGTCACAGACTGTCTGCACATCATGATTTGGGAATCTTTATTCAGAGGTTTTAGTCACCTTGTTGGGAGGAAATCATTTGCAAGACAAAAAAAAAACGCATCCGTTGTTCAGAGGAATCAATGTGATACCTATCAAAAAAGATATACTATCTGAAGAATGAGGCAGATTACTTTGACTCCAGATGAATAGAACAAAAAGCATGGTGATGCAGCCAAGGAGACAGATTGTGCAGTCTGATAAAGCCTAGCGAACATCGGCTGATGCCTAATCAAGCTCATATCCAGACCAGTGCTTTCTTGCTTTTTACTTATCGACACACAAGTTTTCTTCAACGTAACTTTCCCCAGACTGCTTCATATTCATTCGGGAAAGTAGATCTATAGCTGCAAGTCATGGTTCGCTATCTTTTGCCATGTTTTGAGGAGCTTCAGTGGACCAAATAGGCCTGTGTGTGTCAGCCAATGTACACTTTCATTGTGGGGACAAAGACAAAATTCCCAGGCATCAGTTACCAGTTGCACTTTCCACTTACTGGAATTGTATTTAAAACCCCGGCAGCCGTCTTCTTTCACATTCTAATTAAAATCATCACAATTTGGCTAGTATTCATTTTCACCCCAACACACACACACACACACACACACACACACACACACACACACACACACACACACACACACATACACACACACACACATTCATGGATGAAACAAATGGTGGAAACAGCTTTTAATTATTTCCCATGTTGCTTTATTCTTTGGCTAACCTAATAAAATGTTGATGAATGACCAATCTTCTCAACTGCTCATTTGTTTGCTCTATTCAAGCTTCTGTCACCATTGGAGACTGTTTAGCTGCTATGTGTTCAGACTCCATGATATTCCTATGGACATTGTGTCAGATTGGAGCTCTCAATTTGTCTCTCAGGGTGGAAAAAGTTTTATAGGGCCATGGGAGCCACAGCCAACCTCTCTTCAGGATATCACCCTCTATTTAATGGTCAAAGTGAGAGGGTCAACTAAGACCTGGAGACGACTCTCCGTTGGGCCTGTTTCCATCAACCAGGATCATGGGCCAGTCAGCTTCCATGGGAAGAATACGCCCAAAACACCCTCGTCTTGTCTGCCACAGGTCTGTGGCTGTGTACGGTTACCAACCCCCTCTGTTTCCCTCTCAAGAGGGCCAAATCCTATCCATACAACTCCATCTGAAGTGGGCCCATCATGTCTGGAGGGAGACCAGAACAGCATTGTCTCACACCTTTGATAGCCGACAACGTCCTTCACTCGATTACCGTCCGGGCCATAAAGATTGGTTCTCCACAGGGGATCTGCATCTGGCAGGCAGCTCACGCAAGTTAGGACCAAGATTCATCGGGCTGTTCAAGGTGAAGGTGATCGTGAACTGTCAAACTCCGCCTCCCACCTACTCTCAAGGTCCATCCAGTCTTCCAGATGTCACCGCTCAAGCCAGTGGAGTCTAGTCCACTGGCGCCGCTGCCTACACCTCCACCTCCTCCTCGTATTGTTGATGGAACCTGACAGTATACAATTTAATCCAATTTTTAAATTCAGGTCTTTTGATACTGTTTAGGCCACCAGAGAAGGTTTTGAAGGCACCTAGTGCCTGCCACTGATAAACTGGATGGAAAAGGAAAGCAATCATTTACCTCATGATAACACACATTTATTAAGCCATAATCTTTAACTGAATAAAAATGTGGGTTTTTTTTCCTGGTGGGAGAATAGTTGACATACTTCCAATATTATTGTCTAGTATAATTTTAATTTCAAATTTTCTCACTTTGGCTGTTATTGTTTTTGTGTAGTACAGCAGAATTCTTGAATGTGTTTGTGGTGCATCATGGTCAAATGTAGAGGGCATTTGGTAAACATTCCAAGATGAGCACCCTGCCAGTTACTGAAGTGTGGAGTAATGTGTGTGTGTGTGTGTGTGTGTGTGTGTGTGTGTGTGTGTGTGTGTGTGTGTGTGTGTGTGTGTGTGTGTGTGTGTGTGTGTGTGTGTGTGTGTGTGTGTGTGTGTGTAATTCAGGCTGCATGGAGCCAGGCTTCCACTGTGTCCACTGTAGCAGGCTGGACTTGCTAAATCGTCAATCAGTCGCCTGCCATGGCTGAATTCTTTCTCTCACTCACACAACCCTTCAGTGGAAAAAGACAAGGCCACACACGACTTTATTGAAAAGCTGCTGTTGCTTGCTGGCAGCATCCAAAAACGATTACGAACATCCAGCTGCGACAACAGGTTGTGCTCAGACTCTCTGCTGGGCATCCTTTTTTGGTAGCATAAACTTTCAGGTAATGAGCATGTAGGGAATAGATTTCTCACTGATGTACAGCAAAACATAAAAGAAAAAATCCTCATGGGATCACTAAAAGCCAAGCCATTCCAACTAGCCCCTTGAAGGTAAATACAACTCAAAACTGTCAATCATTCTATTCAGCAGTGTGTAAGAATATTAAGAGTGCAAATATCAATGACATCTGATTCCCTGAAGAAAAGTTTTAAGCTGATGCAGTATCAACATAATGAGACCCTGGTAAGCTGCCTCGTTAGACATTTTTGATGAGCTCACATAATCACCGTGACATGTCTTTTACTGTTCGTCTTGGACATGTTTCCTGTACTATTGTGCTACAAAAATGCCATGGGGGATCGTCAAGTATTGCCATCATTTAGACTGAACTCCTAAATATGTCATGCATCATATTCTTCCCCCAAGAAAGGGGAAAAAACCCCAAACAAACAAAAAAGACAGTTATTGCGGGAGTGACTGCAGCCTATACATGTACTGTGCTGTGGTGTGCAACCGTTCCAGTAGTGTGGCATAATGTACTAAAACTGAGTTGGATGCGCACCAAAATGTATAATACAATCTTAGAAGGAAATATTTTTAAATTCTCTTCGCATCATAACTCTGCCTCCTTTACTTGCCTTGTAGAGAAAAAAAAATGTCAATGTACGAAAGGGGCTGATTGTCACTAAATTTTATTTGCACAGATGGTATGTTTGAATAACGTCACCATAGTCTAGGCATATAAGAACAAATCTTGCAATATTTTGGATTATATGAACATCGTATGGGTGCAATCGTTATTTTGAAATAGTTTAATCAGCTTAAACATATTCAGGGAATCAGATGCCATTGATTTTTTTTATTTTATTAATGTTCAGAAACACGGCCTAATGCGAAGTATCCACCCATCCATCATCCATGCCACTTATTCTCACGAGGGTCGCGGGCATGCTGGAGCCGATCCCAGCCATCGATGGACAGTAGGCAGGCAACACCCTGAACTGGGTGCCAGCTAATGGCAGGGCACACAAAGACAAACAACCATTCATGCTCACAATCACACCAAGGGACAGTTTTGAGTGTTCCAATAACCTGCCATGATTTTTTTGTTGGAGGTTTTTTGTTCATACAAACTTGGCTTGTAGGGCTTTCGTAGTCCACAAGGTGCATGCCAGCCATACAATGCACACTTGCGTAATAATTGTGAGAATAGATTCAGAAAAAACCTGGGTGCATATCACTAATGGACACTACTGTATTATACAATTAATTATGATGTAGATCTGGCAGGAAGGAATTCTTTAGCATGAAAATGCTTTAAATCCAGAGTGGCTCATATATAATTTGGTTTGCCGTGCAAACTCTAAATTCTCGCCACAGTGACATGCCTCATTAAATGCCATTAAAGATGTCTTTATTTTTATGCACATCTGACGAGTTGATGTATGATTGTTATCACCACAGAAATAATGTATAGGTCTGAGAATCATACAACCCCTCAACTCATGGCTGAATGTCAAATTTGCACTTGCCTGCAAGCGTCCAGAGTAGGATTCACACTTCTGTCAATAAATCCATACGTAAATGAAGCCACTCATAAAATGTCAATGAACACGTCATGATGCTGCGGCAATGCTGAGCAGTGCTCATGGATGTTTACCGGCATACGCACCATCAAATGAGATCAGCTCTTGAACACATTAAACCCCCGCCATCCTAACACACAGCGCACACACTGGCGCGCAGCCCCCCCCAGGTGCCACAGGTGTTGGCAGTTGATGATGCCAAAACGAGTGCTAACTGAACACACAACGGCGGCCGGCTTAATATGAAGCGCTCAGCTTGACAGACACCCTGAAGACACATCCCTTAGCATCATGACCCCATCAACTGATTTTCTGTTGTTCTTATCCCGATTGTTGGAATTTGTTCGATACACAGAGGTCATGCCCCACCAACCCTTGCTCTATTTCATCCTTGTCTACACTGATGACGCTCTAGGCTGTGAATTTTCAATTAAGGCAGTACATGGTACAAGGTCACTTGGTCGTTGTTGCTGCATTAAAGGAAGGAACATTGCAATGTCCTCTTAATCAACTGTTTGGAACATGATGTGTTTCTGGAATGCATGAAAGAATGTGTGTAGGTGGTGTTCTATCGGTTTTTCCTGAAATGGATTACAAACTTATTTTTGTCTGACTGCTGACAACATGAATTGAGTTTGTAAAAAATGGCATGTTCGACAGCACTAAATGGTGTCTGCTTCATCTGCATGGTCACCCGCATAATTATTTGAAATTAGTTTTAAATGGTTTCGTTTGGAGAATAGTCCTTTAGTGAGTCAAGGGTGGATGTTACATTCCATCCATACTAGGGGTGAAACGTGGAAAATGTGTGTGTATATATATATATATATATATACACACGGGGAGAACATGCAAACTCCACACAGGGAGGCCGGAGCTAGAATCGAACCCGGTACCTTTGCACTGTGAAGGTGACATGCTAACCACTGACCACCGGGCCGCCTGTGTGGAGGCAGTGTGGGATCAATTCCACTCAGTGATGGTATATATATATATATATATATATATATATATATATATATATATATATATATATATATATATATATATATATATATATACTCACATCCGGCCTCCTGTGTGGAGTTTGCATGTTCTCCCCGGGCCTGCGTGGGGTACTCCGGTTTCCTCCCACATTCCAAAAACATGCATGGCAGGCTGATTGAACACTCCAAAATGTCCCTATGTGTGAGTGTGGGCGTGCATGGTTGTTCGTCTCTGTGTGCCCTGCGATTGGCTGGCAACCGATTCGGGGTGTCCCCCGCCTACTGCCCGAAGACAGCTGGGATGGGCTCCAGCACCCCCCGCGACCCTAGTGAGGATCAAGCGGTTCAGAAGATGAATGAATGAATGAATGCCTCCACACAAGTCAGGTGAGTGTAACACAAACCATCAGGTAAGTCCAATTAATCTTTATTTCTATTCTATTCTAATTAAACGCCTTTATCAAATTAAATGCCTTCCTGTGTGGAGTTTGTATGTTCTCTCCGTGCCTGCATGGGTTTTCTCCGGGTACTCCGGTTTCCTCCCACTTTCCAAAAACATGCATGGCAGGTTAATGGTATACTCGAAATTTTACCTAGTTGTGAGTGTGCGTGTGGATGGTTGTTCGTCCCTGTGTTTGGCTGGCAACCAATTCAGGGTGTCCCCTGTCTACTGCCCGAAGACAGCTGCGATAGGCTGCAGCATACCCCGCGACCCTTGTGACGATAAGCGGATTAGAAAATGGATAGATGAATGGAATATCCGACACATATGCATTATGGGGCACTAAGGGAAAGGCAAATAAAGCATGAATTAATATGAAATAATTTATCTACTACGAATTACAGATACAAACTTACTAAATGCTTTGGCGTGCAGTTTGTTAAGCGTTGACCACATCAATGTAATTCTGCCACACAGAAGTGTGGTGTAAACACAAATATTTACTAAATTGTATACCAATCAAGCGCAACCTAAAGGGCAGGTTACAACAATAATGCAAACAAACCTTTGGCTTTACCACTTCCTACATAACACTTTGTTTCACGTAATATGATACAGGATGAAAATGTGCACTGCACTTTTTAATCACTCAATTTCTCATGCAGACCGATAACTAATAATCCCGTGGCTTTATCATTTCCTACACATAATTTCGTGAAACATGGCACTGCATGTCAATGTTAACTGCAGTTCTTAATCATTCTCTCAAACTTATCATATAGACCGATTAAACGAATAAAACATGGTTGCATAGAAATTCAAGCTTATCGATCTCCACTTAGTAACCCCCCTCACACTAACGGAGAGGAAAAGTAAAATACTGGCGTACTGATAATGATCATGAAGTAGCTCATGACATAACATATTTCTAACAGGCAATACAACTATTCGCCGTCTCATCGATTAAATGTGGAGTAACATCTCTTCGCCGGTCTTTGGGTTCATTGATGAAACAAACGGCGGAATTTATCCTCTAAACAATTGAACGCTTCACAACTTTGCACGGATGCCTTTTGATTTGTCCTGGCTCAACTCGCCGCACATTTTACCCTCCCCGTGTGATCTCAAACACCAGAGACACAAATTGAAGTCAACCCTTTTCTTTTACAAGGGCAGCACACGTCCCAATGCCATCAGCCATTTGCACATGCGCTCTGACATACGACGGCAGCCAAAACTCACAAAGTACACAACGCACATACACGGGAAGGATTATTTTTACCACACACAAGGAGTTTTTCTTTTAACTTGTGAGGCGAAAAAGATCAAACAGGTTAGATATTCCGCTCACACTCTCCCCCTCGTCTGTCCTCAGCCCCTCCACTTCACGATACATGAATGATCACATCGCAGTCATTGTGATTACAAAATCACTTTTTATGAAATTGAGATTACATCCACCCATCCATCCATTTTCTGATCTGCTTATCCTCACAAGGGTCGCGGACCAGTTGCAAGCCGGCAGCAGGGCACACAGAGACGAACAACCATCCACGCTCACAGACACACCTAGGGACAATTTAGAGTGTTCAGATTATATTATGAATGTAATTAATCATTCAGTCGTCATCCATGCTGGCAGATGTGCCCAAGCGGTTCAGCTTGTTGCCTGCCGCTTCTCAGTTCACTCCTGCGATGGTTCAACTGGAGAGGTCAAATTTCACTTCAATTTCAATATTGTTTTCTTCTATCTTAGCTGTAATTGTGTCAAAGAACGTAAATATTATATGCACTCGGGCAATTAATCAAAGGTCCCACTTTTTTTGCTGTGCCCAACTGAGAGCATCAAGGCCAACTCAGAAAGGATCCACGCTTTCAGTTCCTCACAAGCTCTAATTTCTCCCTCACAGAAGCATGAAGCCCATTATACATTGTGCATTGCGATATTAACCAAGGCCATCCTGTCAGGGTTAAATGGAATCAGAGGAAGGAAACTCACTCGTCTGAATAGCTACTAATTATGTCAGAGGAGCAACCATTCACGATTTTCCGGCTGCTTTGTATGCGCAAGTTTCTACCTGCGGCTGAGTGCGACATGTGCCAGGATGCCTGGTGCACGCGAGTCAACGCTCTTGATGGCAACATATTGCAGGTCTGGCTTCGCGTCAGCTCAGGGCAAGCAGACGGACACAGAGGTCAGAGCCTCGCAGCTTGCGTCGAGGCGAATTGTCTGAGTCTTTTTGCCTTACAAATGGTAGCATTTGTCTTGATTCTTTTTTCCCCACTTTTATGCAGATGTCATCACGCTTGTGGGTGGGGCAAATTGTCACGTGACATCTGGTACATGGTTAATATCATCAGTCTCTTTGTTCATCTTGGAATGACAAAGATAAACCAAATTACAGCTGTTTCAAATGCTTGAAATGTCGGGATATTGGGAGATTTATAACGGTTAGATCCAAATACTTTTTTCATGTTGACAAGTGGAACCACTGCAATGTTTCAAAAGTTTTGGCTGACGGTACATTTATTTTTCATGTGTTTATTTGACAAAGCCTTGCGAAAGCCTGCCGTTTTGATAAATATCACCATGAGGGATTAAAGTTTTGTGTAGGTGTGTGCGTGTGAGAAACCGTTTAGGGAAAAAGGTACAGAGATAAACACAAATCCTGTTTTAATAATTTTCTCTCAACGGATCGCCTCATTCCCATATATAACATGCCTTTGTATAACAAAAGGATTGCAGCTCCAGTCACTGCTGCCTACAGTAAGAACATTTGCGAGATATATTCTTATTTGGAAAGGGCATTTCAAGGAAACTTCCTATAGTGAGCGTTACCAAGCTTGTATTATTCATGTGGCCACATAAAAGGTCATAGACAGTCAGGAACGGAATGGGGCCAATTTAAAAGCGTGCAGCTAGATTGATCATTTTATACAGGATCCATTCCAAAAAGACTACTTCAACATTATAAGTCACATGTGTCCTGACACACACACACACACACACACACACACACACACACACACACACACACACACACACACACGGACACACGTACACACACAAACACATTTGCGCACTCGCACACACACTGTTTAGTCTTTAAAATAACATCTAAAAGTTTGTGGTGCAATTTAATCATTTTAGTAAGCTAGTTTTTATTTCTGTACATAGTCTTTTAATGTCTAAGTTGATTTGTTCGAAAGTGGTGTACTTACGTAAAGCGTAAAGCCCATTGTGTTACCTTGTTTATGAAATGTGCTGCAAAATCAAGCTGCCTAATGAAGAAAGTGCAGCTCTGTCATTGTCATCACAACGAAGTGCAGCTATTTTATGATTATGGATTATGATTTCTTGGTACGAATGTTACTGTTGTGGGCAGCGATTGTATCTACAGTGCTTTATTCATTTCATTATTAAATGTATCTTGTGTAAAATAAACAATCTTGGCTTAAAATTCGTGGTCAGCGTTTTGAATTATGTATTCAAACAGAGATTCATACATTTAAGCAGGGGGAACTACGCGGAATGTCCTGGCACCCTTTTTTCCGGACTCTGTCCTCTCTCTTATTGTGTGATCTAATATCTGCTGTGGCCTGAGGTGATATCTGCATCGATTCTACAACATAGGGAAAATGGGTAATTGTTTGCTGTCTGCTTCACTTTCTTTCACCGAACCTGAAGAGGTACTGAGAGCTGCAAAGCCGAAATGCTGATGTCAAACGGATGCCGTTCTCAAAAGTAAACAGTTGAGAAGTGACATTCTGCTTTGGGAACACAGCTTTGATTATTTTTTTTCCCATCTTCAAAGTGTCCCTGTTCTTTTAGGGATCTCTGTTTACTTTACCGAAAACTTACATACCTTAGACCTTGGACGGCTGTGCTTAAAATCTTTATAAAATATATCAAAGGGAGCAGTCTGGGATCATTCCTTTTTAGTCCAACCGAGGGGAATCGCAAAAGCACTCATGGTAGGGAAATGCATTTGTAACTTCAGATGTTTAGTTTTTTACCTTGGGACACAGGCCAGTTTATTGATGATTAATATATGTATATATTTTTTTCAAAATACTTTTTTTTTTAATTTTGTAATCACACACAAGAAGCATTTCTGACATATTCAGTTTGTTTTAAACACTTGGTTGGACCTCTGAATTATCTTTTTGACCAACGGCAAGTGATGCATGCAACACATGCAAGCTGTTGTATGTCGGCTCGTTTTTTTCGTTGCATTTTCAGTTGGCAACGGCCAAGTTCAGTGTCTGTGATTGAAACTTTTCCTTGGTATGCTTGAGGGCTGAAGTGATGTAACGTGTTCTGGCTCGTGAGTGTATTACAGTTGTACTAGAACTACCCATTTAATAGTTGAGAGAATTTAGCATTTCTTGATTTTCTCACAGCGTAGTTGGATAATATTTTGAGGTCCCAGAATATTTCATAGTTCTCATTGGTTTAGATTTTCCTCCATCTTCATTGCCAAGCAACTCCTTTTCAATTTCTTTACTTCGACTTTCATCCATTGGGGATTATTTATTGATTTATTTTTTTAAATTAAAGTGGTGCAACCAGGTGCAGCCTCACCCGGAGTCTGCAGTTTAAGTCATCGACCAAAACACCGAAGATGGCATGTAAGATCGGAAGAGGACATCCATTTAAAGCATGAATGGTGTTTTCAGGCTGAGCTAGTGCAGGGGTGGCCAACTCATGCTCGCGAGCCGCATGCGGCTCTTTGGCTGGTTCAATGCAGCTCCCGGGCTTTCACACGACAAGGGTCGAAAACGCCTTGGCAGTGGTGATGCCATTCAAACAAGGCGCTAATGACACAGAACGCCTATCATCAATCCCATTACTGTCACATTACGTGGTGGTGGTGGACCCAAAAAAGCAGGCAGGAGGGAGGAGCAGGGTGTACTTGACAACTCGTATTAATAAAACACAGAAAACTAAATCCAAAACAAAGTCCTATGAACAAAACAAATCCAAAGTAACAAACAAAAAACCATGGCAGAAGCTAACAACTCTCAATAACAGAAACATGGCCGAAACAAACCTGACAGCAACAAACACACAAACAAACAATGACCCGCCACTGAGTAGTTGGGCTATACAGCTAATTACATAACGACCAACAGGTGTGCAGCTGCAGGGAGAGCCCTACAGTGCCACCTGGTGGTCACAAACCGAAACATGACAGTTACTTGATTGACTTAGAGTGCAACCAATCAGATGACTGCATCACTGTTAATGCGCAAACAACAACGCTAAGCGCTAAGCTAGTCAGCGAATTACCTCTGATTTTAAGGCAGGAGTTCCCAATACGGTGATCAGAATTGACCGGGAGCCAGCGAACTGATCCGAAGTCGGCCGCAAGGGGTGGGAGGCGGAAATAGGTGGGGAAAAAAATGATTTGTTTGTTTGTATCTTTAGCTTTCATTAATTTTCGGCCCATTCCGACTGTTGCTCATCGTGGTGTGCGTGCATATGTATGCTAGTGCACTGGTGGGTACCCGCATGAGTGCGTGCGTGCGTGCGAGCACGCGTGTGTGTGCGTGTGAGTGTATATGCTTGCGCAATCGGGTCGTTCGTGAGAAGTTGGTCGCTTCAAAAGTCGATCTTTGGCCAAAAAAGTGTGTGTGTGTGTGTGTGTGTGTGTTTGTGTGTGTGTGCACGCACGTGCGCGAGGAAGGGTATGATGTGGCTCTTTGCAGTAACACAGTAAAAAAAATGGCTCCATGCAAGCAGTAACACAACACCCCGCACTGTGATTTTTTTTGATTGACTTTGTAATGGTACTCTTAGTTTTTAACGTGCCTGAATGGCTTCGCGCCCGACTATCTCTCCAACCTGTTGTAGCCCTATGTTCCTTCAAGTTCCCTCGGGTATTCCAATCAGTTTTGGGGGATTTGGGATTTAGAGCTGTGGAACGAGCAGCCTCTGAATGTTAGGTAAGCCCCACTCTCTGCAGATTTTTGTTTCTTTTGAACCAGAGCCTGAGTGACTGCTCATGTGACACCATATATGATTTATGTCTTTATGTGTTGTTTGCTTTGGACTTTGAACTTTGGTTCACTTTTTTCTCAAAGGTGCAACATAAATGAAGTACTATGGTTGTGTAGTACAGCAAACCAAGGAAGGACACATTTCAATCCTCGCTAGTTGGGCAGGGATGACCAAATCAGAGCCTAGACAACTGACTTAGAGCGGCAGTGCTGATTGGATCATCAGAAATATGAATCAAAGTACTGTCTGTTGATTAATTAATTAACAATTGCTGCCCACCCACCACCCGGCACCAACATTAATTTTATGTGTGCCCTTAAGACTAAGGCCTGATGACAGGTCTGTTAAAAAAAATAAAAACTAGAAAAATCAGCATGTTTTTTGAGCCAGTTACATTGTATTGTAAAACAAAGCAAGCAATTTTTAACACTTAACGATTGGTCAATACTTTGTAAAAAAAATAACAGACCCGCGTATGGCAGAAGGGTGCTCAAAAGGTGCTCAATTTGGTTTAGAAATTATAATAACTCCATTTGTTGGCTCTGGAAGCCATACTAGTCCGAATTAAACTGCAAATCTTGGAGAAAAAGTATCCTTTAATTGAATACTTTGCTGTCATTCTCATTCCTTTGTTGTCATTGGAACATTCTCTGGCACGATTTCATAACTCAAATTCTTACTTATTGTATCTTAACTGTATATATGAGGACTATAGGAAGACATTATTGTATTTTTGGTGACCCTGGCCACTTTTCATCCTATTATTATGAAGACTTGAAGCTCAAGGTTCTGTAAAAACAGAAAAAAAGCAAGTAAAATCAAGCAGACTGGGGGGGAAAGTAATTAAGAAGATTGAGACTTCGGACCCCACTCAATAAATCAGAGGTTCCAAGTAACCTGTCAGTCACCAGGCTCTCTTTATTGGTCACTGAGGATCAGCTAAGATTGCTCACCAGGGTCTGACTGTGTGGCTGAGTGGGCGCCAATGTGTGCTCCATCAATAACACATGGACAAGGGCCATGGGCAGAAATGAAGATTCATGTCAGGCATAGTGCCAAAGACGAATGTGTATGTGTACGTGTGGTTAAACAGTAAAGTTAAATTATCAGGGAATGCATGACCTGCTGTTATAAATATAAT
This sequence comes from Hippocampus mohnikei, assembly GCA_026261675.1. Classification (NCBI taxonomy): domain Eukaryota; kingdom Metazoa; phylum Chordata; class Actinopteri; order Syngnathiformes; family Syngnathidae; genus Hippocampus; species Hippocampus mohnikei. The sequence goes on along the minus strand of JAKGUB010000822.1, from coordinate 6,418,247 downwards.
GGACCACAACTAGACTGTGTGTGCTGGCCCGCAGAGTACCTATATTTAATTGAAGCGCATTAGAAATACAATGAACAAACACCCCAAAAAACAAAAAACTAAAAATTCAGTAACATACTGCACATAGTACCTTGACTGATGAGTTTAATTCATTTTGTGACCATGCTTGTTTGATTGTAGGTAAAGTCAATTTTAATTTATAAGTTTCTGAGAAGAAAAATAGCAATACAGTTTCAAAAAATATAATAAAGCATAATAAAAGAAATGTACCGGTAAGTAAGGAATTTTTTGGGTGAAGTTATAGGGATTGCTGTAATTACCGTAACATTTGTGTGTTTGGTATGTGCAGGAGCTGGAGGGGTCAAGATAATTGGTTATAGAGGTAGTTCAGCGCCTGTTTGCATTTTGTACTTGTGTGTTTGACCAATTGTCTCAATAAAGAAACAGCTGAAAGTTGCAAACTGCGATCCTACTTGCCAAGATGTACAGGCATTACAATACATGACTGTCATTGACGGACTACCTTTTACACACACAAACTTCATGCCACCAATGCATTTAGGGCCACTTGTATTCAGCCATTTTTTCACCCTTTCGCCCCTGGGTGTGCACGTTCACAGGGAACGAAGGGGTAATCCCAATTTTTAAAGGTCTTGGTCTCACCTCAGGAAGCAGTGATGACTCTGAGATGTAGGCCATAAGCTAGCAAAGTGCGGCAAAATGTGAGACAAATCCCTCTTGCATGATGTCACAAGTATGAAGAAGATTAAAAATAAATAAATAAAATCAGATTTTGTGTCAGAGGCCAGAGCGTTATGAATATGGGGAAAAAACAATTGCTTTGCAAAATACTTGGGGGCAACCCAGTTTTATACAAAACAAGACATAAGTTAGGACAAGTTTGTTTTTAATCAAGGCCATTTTCTTCTTCCTTGCGCGGACTCCTTTGATGACAGACAAATCTTTTTGCAAGGTAAGAGAAATCCCACAAAAATTACTGAACACACAAAATCCCACTCTGCTAAATTACTGCGCGGATAATACTTTCAACAAATAGAATTTGGGGGAAACATAATACATGCATATAAAGAAAAGGGGCAATTTTGGTTGATGTGAGAAAGATCTTTCTGTTTAAATATTCCATGTTACAACGTGGACACCTGCGGCTTATATACTGTATGTACACATGTGATTCTTTTTTAAATTTAGTGGCATGGCGGGCGACTGTCAGGTTCTTAGCGCAAGGTACAAGAGAACACCAAGCACACACAAATGAAATATCAAAAGTCCAATAATGCGAAACCTAAGATCAACATCGAGCAAAAAGAATAATGAAAATTCAAAGTTCTATGACAAAACGAGAATGACTATGAATAATATGAAGAGGTCTAGAATATAACACTTGAAGCACAACAGCGAGCAAGGTCAATAATCCGACAAAGATTTGGGAAGTTGGCAGTCCTTAAATACTAGGCAAAGCTTGATGGGGAAACGCTGAACAGGTGCATGTGCTGGAGGGAAACAATCTTCACTCCAGCTGGAGCTGAAACACAATCAAAACAGACAGAACATGGCAGCGACTAGTTACATCTGCCTCACAGTACAAGGTCCAGGGTTCGAGCATGGGCCTTACAGTGGGGATGTTTGCATGATCTCCTTCTGCATGTGTGGGTTTTTGCTTGGTAATGCGGTTTCCTCCCACATTCCAAAAACATGCATGGCAGGGTCATGAGTCACTCTAAATTGTCCCTAGATGTGTAGTTTGAGTGTGAGCGCGAATAGTTGTTCGTTGTTGTGCCCTGCGATTGGCTGGCAACCAGTTCAGGGTGTCCCCTGCCTACTACCGAAGACAGCTGGGATAGGCTCCAACACACCCCGCGACCCTTGTGAGGATAAGCCAGGGGTGAGCAATTCCAGTCTTGAAGGGCCTGCATGTTTTCCATCTCTCCCTGTTGCAACACACCTGTTTGAAATGAACATGTTCAATATCAAGCTTCCGCAGAGCTTTCTGATGATCTGATCATTTGAATCGTGTGTGTTGCAACAGGGAGAGATGGAAACCATGCAGGATAGCGGCCCTCAAGGACTCAAATAATTGCTCACGGATCAAAAAATGGATGGGAAAAAATAGATAGATAGATAGATAGATAGATAGATAGATAGATAGATAGATAGATAGATAGATAGATATGTGTGTGTGTGTGTGTGTGTGTGTGCGCGCATGCGTGTGTGCGTGTGTGCGCGTGGTATGTAGACTTGAATTAACTGACTTTGGTAATGAGAAAAAATCAAATACTGTGACAGATATCTGTTTAATACCTGTTTTGGCAATGCTACTCAATGTTAGAATGACATTTTAGTTGCATGTGTCTTTTGGCCCCATTCTCACTTTCAGACAGGAAGGTTTTGATGCCACGGATTTATCCTGCAATCAAATACTGTGTTGCTGTATTTGCTTCCTTGGGCCTGAACATCACTTGGACTATCGCTCTTGGGCACCAACACACATCCAACAACGATTTCTTTCTTTTTTTCTTTTCTTTTTTTTAAACACACAGTTCTATTTTAGACAGCAGTTGGCCTCATTGGAATACAACAACCTGACCCTCAAATTTTACATGTCCCATTTTCTGGAAGGATATCATTAGGCATATGAGGCCAAAAATGTCAATGCTTGAATAGACCAGAGGGTGATACTTGTTGATGGTGATACTTTATAAGTGATGAACCCGGAGTGTTTCAGGTCTTGAATTATCAGACACACTCGCCCTGGTGACCCAGCCCAGAATGAACAGTCCTCGGCTTGTGCCCAAGTGGCATATTGCTCCATATCCCCCCCCCCCCCCCCCCAACCCCAACAGCCAAATCAACAGCCACAGCAAGGCCATTTCTGTGGCCTCCAAAAGCCACATCCACCTCCTGGGCTGCAATCCTTTGATTGCAGACATATGTGTTGCTAATATTGACAGGTGCAAATATTGAACATTAAATAAAAATAATTAAAAAAAAAACATTACACCTACTGCTGGATGGGACTTGGCTATTTGATTGGGGTGCTTTATTCAGCATAGGGTGTCTTTACAGAGGACTCAACCCATCTTCAACTTCATTTATAAAGCAATAAAAAAAAACAACTGCAGCTGAAACACATTGCTGTTGACTCACCATAAAGAATTTGAAATAATAATAACCATAATAAAATCATGTTGGCCACCTGCTCTAATCTTGCGATCACAGAGCGCTTGGCATCAGTCACATTGGTTGCTCATTTGACGGTTGAATGTCAGCAAACAAGTGCCGTTTTCTCACAGCCGTCTGGTTCAAACACCACTTTTCCTCAATGGGGTTGCCATTCACAGTCACTCACACCTAAGCACAAAGTCTTCAGTCAACCTAACACACATTTTTGGAATTAGGGAGAAGACTGAAGAACCAGAAGAAAATCCATGCAAGTACTTTGAAGACATCCAAACTCCACACAGGAAGGCCACAGCTCTGATTCTTTGCAAGTGTGCTGGGGCTCGTCTTGCCTGTGATTGGTTGCCATGATAACATGAATCCATAATCTTGGTCTGAGTCAAGTTTATGTATGCAGTCTATGTGTATTCATTTGCATATAAACCTTTATGATTATGGTTTTCGGTTAAATTTTGTTGAAATTTGTTATTTACAGAACATTTTGTAAACGTCTGGTTTGGCTCGCAGATGCCAGATGTAGTCGTTGCAGTTTTTGTTTGGCTTGGAAAGATGACAAACTGACTATAACGACAGATGGCCCGACCGCTGGCGAATGATGGATCGGCAAAATTTACTGACAAACCCACTCTGATCATTAAATAGAAACATGAACATGAATTCTACCTACTTCCAAGTTCTAGTTGTCAGCGGACGAGTTGAGGAAAATCAATTCACAGATCACCACATGAAATCGGCAAATTGCAGTTTTCATTACATTCCAATGACTACAGATTTCAAAACAGTGGAGCCTATTAAAAGAAGAGCAAAGACAATTATCAAGCTTGACATAGATGAATAGAAAGCAAGAAATTGATGGGAGTTTTGTTGTGGAGGAGAACATCAAGCAGAGTGAATGCCATCAGTCTGTGAAATATTATACCCTGTAGCATCAGCGCCTAAAGAAAACATCACTGTTCATGGGTGTCAAGTTGAGATGGACGCTGTGTGCCACAGCGAGAGCGAGCAAGTGAAAAAGAGTGTGTGTGTGTGTGTGAGTGTGCGTGCGTGCGTGCGTGCGTGCGTGTGTGTAAAAGGGAGAATGAAATGCTGTTTGATACATCACAGGCACAAAAGCAAAAGCTCAGTGTGAAATCATTGCAAGCTGCCCACTGAGCAAGCCCGTGCACAGGCACGTAAGCAGGCACAGGCATGCACAGAAGAATCAAAAGCATCACAATAATCCTCTGCAATAACAATTATGCTGAAGTTTTACAAGGAGGGGAAAAGATATTTTTTTTACGTTTACGTAAATCAATCAGTCAATCCGTTTGGAGTGAAATAAATAGTTGCTGTCAATTATTGTTAATTATTACAAGAGCAAAATAATGTCATAACACTTTCACATTGTCGCTGACACGCCTGGAATATGTGACCATGAAACCATTGCCATTCTGCAAAAATGGGACGCGTGTTTGAGGACCCTTGTGTCACAACTTTTGGGCCACACTTTTAAATCAACTCATCACATGTTGATTAGACCTTTTCCTCATGAATCTGAACCAAAAAAAAAAAAATCATCCCTCTATTTTCTTTCCTCATTCCTCTTATTACACTTATTGTCTTTAATGTATTATTATCGTTATTATTATTATTATTATTATTATAACACTTGGGCAGAAGTGCAGAACAGCTCAATCACAGACGAAAGCTTGGGGAAGGTCCTTTCCGTCTCCAGCATGGCTAAACCTGCACAAGGCAGCGCCCATCAAGGAATGGTTGCATGAGTTTGATTTGGATGAATTGAAGCGCCCTGACCAAAACTCCATCAAACATATTTGGTACGAGATTATAAAACAGGTCACTTATTCAGCATCAGTGACCTCTGATCTCACGAATACTACTCAACTGAATGATAATCAAGGCTCAAAAGATGGTTTATCCTGAGGAAATACTTAAATACTTAATCTACTGCACCATGGGTGGGTGGGTGCATGTGTGTGACTGACAGCCAAATGAGAAGCAAACAGACGGATAAAAAAAAAATCAGCAGTGAGCGACGCAACACCAGATGTTTACATCTCTTTGAAATGCATTACGGTACATTACGAAACAAGTTTACCCACTAACTTAATCATACAAACCGAAACAGAGGTGAGCTGAGGAAAACTGAGTACTGATATGGGCAACGTGAGCTCAGTGGTAGAGTGGTCATCTCCCAACCCAGAGTTTGTGTGTACAATCCCCGGCCACTGCGACCTTGTCGAAGTATCCTTGAGCAAGACACTGAACCCACAGTTGCTCCTGATGCTGCGTCATCAGGAGGTAGATGAGGAAACTGTGTGAAGCGCTTTGAGTACCAAAGGTTAAAAAAGCACTCTACAAGTGACAGCCCATTTACCATTTACCATCTACTTTTGTTGACACCAGCATGTGATACCTTATTCCCACCACGTTTTTCAATTATTGGCAAATACCCTCATCGCCAATGTTGTGTTCATCACAGGTGACATCAATCACCCACCGTGATGCAGCGCAGCATTGTGTTACTTCTCCGCTGTCCCTCCCCACTTGTTGTTATGTTGTTGAGAGGGAACCTGTGTCATTTCATTTACTGTTTCCGCAGACTCCTAGTGCACCTCTCCCTCTGAAGCTTGTCATTTTTTGCCCCATAGTGTCTGCCATTTGTACTCACAGACATACTCCCCTAAGGAGCTGACATTTTGAGGGATATTTGGTCTGGATGAAGAATTTTGTTCCTGTACATTACAATTAATTCTATAACAGGGATTTGCCACGTGTGCAAGTGCTGACAGACAACGGAGCTGGAGTAGTCCAAAGGAGAAATGTTCCCCTTGAGGAACACCAGCTTGTGGAAGTTGGCGCTAGTCAGGGCGGTCCTCTTCACCCTCATCCTCTCCACGGCAGCAGAGCTTGGGTGTTGTACATGATGAACAAGTCCAGTTTCGCGTCCTTGAGATCCTTGGTGAAAAGGGCAAAGGAAAGGGCTTCCCGCTGGGGCTTACAGTCCAGGATGCTTGCCCCCAGCACGGCAAAGGCTGAGAACTTGCAACAGACAACCTTTCATTATGAAATCCGGCAGGCTACTGATATGACGCAGCAAGGTCAGGCAAAAATGTTTCTTTGAGGGTAATGCGCCAACCTGACAAACATTTGCCGAATTGTCGTCTTTGCTTTTTGGGATAGTGACGGGTCAGGTGAGGGCAGAAAATCATTTCAATCTGTGCTTATTCCGTCAGTGTTTCAAAGTTTCCATCATGTATTTGTCAGTCAGCCAGAGAAACGAGATTCCGTGAGTGGCAGACCTCTGTCGGGACTGAATGAGTGCCCACCACTGCTCCCCCAAAAAAAAGAGTAGTACACTTTTCATTCTTCTGTTTCAACTACACAATGAGAGCAGCATTCTTCCACAAATTTGACTGGAAACAATGGGCAAAACAAACTAAAAAGTTCAACTGCGCGTAGGCTGCAATTAATGTCCAGATTATGAGTCTTTAACCAAGTTAGACCTAAAAACAATTGTAAAGCATGAGAAAGCATGACAAAAAATCTTTGTTCTATGTGATTTCCTGATTGTTTAAAGTGAAGAGGTCCAGTAGTAATATCTTGGACCTCTGCTAGGAGACACCTGTCACAATCTGTCACCCTATTTACCTCATTCAGTTCCACCATGGGGCAGCCAAGAGCTTCAACCACACAGGGATCAATGAAACACTCATCGGTCCCCAAAGTCTATAAGAGCCATAATCTTTAATCTATAATCAACAAATGACACATTTCCCAATAATTCCAGTGTAGGGATGTTAGAAGCATGGTTTGGAACTTGACAAGGAGGTGCGAGAGATGGAAAACAGGCTAGACATACGTGGTTTAATGGCTTCCACGGCTGGTCACTGGTCGAAATAGGGGGTCTCACCCGCCACACAGGGCTGTTCCCAACCTTTGATTGTCAAAGCCAGGGGTGTCCAAACTCAGTCCTCGAGGGCTGCTGTCCTGCCTGTTTTCCAGCTCTCCCAGGAGCAACACACCTGATTCACATCATCAGGATTGTTCTAATGCTGCTTCAGAGCTGGCTGATGATCATTTGAATCAGATGTGTTACAGCCGGAAGCTGGAAAACAGGCAGGACGGTGGCCCTCCAGGCCCGGAGCTGGACATGCCTGGTTCTTAGCGAATGGGTAGTGCAATGAGTTCCTCCAAATTAGAGAGTCATCACACACTGCCGACTCTTCTTTCATGGTGGAATTCAGACCGCGGCGGAAGTTACTACGTGGGGCTTGGTCATCAAAACCGTTCTCAGCAGACAAAATGTGGAAAGTGATGGGATAATCAGCAACGATTTGCCAACACTGAGTACAGTCTTAAAGCCGACCTCCCGCCTCCCATCCCTAAACCGGGTGGTGGAACACCCAACGTAGTTCTGCGATGAACTCATGGAAGGAGGACTGGAGCTTGGGCCATGTGTTGCTCACATCCATTGCCCAAGATGTAGCTTGCCCAGACAAACGATCCATGATAAATCTAATCCTGGTGCCGTCTTGGGCATAGGTAAAGGTTGCTGGTCGAAAGTTAATGAGCATTGGTGAATCAATTGCCCGCAAAGTCCTGGGGCACCTCCATAGCGGCATGGCTCGGGTGATTTTGGTTCCTGGCAAAGGGTTGGGGTAGCTGGCAACCCCATGCCAGCAGTTCGAGAATCAGTGGGGAGTCCCTTGAGTACTCAACACCCCTGGCCTAATTTTTCAAACCGCTGACCACGTCTAGGGTCTTCGTTAGCCCTGTTCCCTGCTGACCCACCAGTTGTCGCTAGCTGGCCAAAGCAGTCCTAAATTTGTCCGAGAGTGTGGATAATAATCCCACGATGGTGGGATTATAATGTTCGGTTAAGAACTGAACCGAATAGTGGTGTTGGAGCCCAGAAATGTAGGCTCCGACAAAAATGCGACAACAAAAATATTTATTTCCAGACAAGCACACCAACAAAGTACAAAGACAAATCGCTGGTCACAAGCAGCCAGGAAAAATGCACAAACAAAAAGCACTTGCAAAAGGCAAGGTAAAGAGAAATACAGTACAGAGAATACACAAATGAAACGTCAAAAGTCCAATAACGCGAAACCAATAAACAAGAGCTCCGATAAAATTACGAAAATACTCACAAGAAAGGAACTATGAAAAACGAGAGTGACTATGAATAATACTGAGAGGTCTAGAATACATAACGTGAAGCACAACAGCGAGGAAGGTTAATTATACGAAAAGAAGTAGCAGAAGTCGGCGTCCTTAAATACAAGGTTAACGATAATCTGAAACAGGTGTGCCACTTGGAGGGAGCGCCCTTCACTCCAGCTGGGGCTGAAAACAAAAAGAGACATAAAGGACAGAACAAAGAACAAAAATATGATCCACGTTTTCTCACTTCCCACACATATTGTTACAAAACGTTGGACATGAAAACAATCAAAGATCTGGTCATGGGCTGAAAAGCAATTCAATGCATGTTTTACCAAAAAGTATGAGGTCATCTCTTTTTAGGTGGCGGATAGTTGGGAAGATAAATGAAGTTCCAGGGGGTCTAGAAGACAAGGATTGGGAACCACTGTTCTAAGCTATAATGGATTTGGGGTCAGCCTAAACGAAGCCGTACTCCTCCTGGGTGCACACAGGAGAGTGATTAAAGAAAAAGCAAGATGACTTTCAGGGCATTGAATCAATCGAAACTGGAATGCTCTAGTCTAGTTGTTCACTGCTCATCCATTAGTCCATGTAACAATGTTTGTGTACATTGTTACATGGACTAATGGATGAGCATGTTTGTGTACCACCACTATGACTACACAGTAATTTCTTTGGGATGTTAAAAGGCCATCATTAACATGTGTGACAGGTTGAAACCAACTGTGTCCTCCTTGCCTAGGGGGTGCTGGAGAGGGTGGCCTTTGGGGACCTGGGGAGATTGTGGATGGGAGAGGAAGCCCTGTGGCTTTCCCTTTTGCCCCAAAGCTTGACTTGGAGTGTTTGGTGAGGTATTGATTTTGGTTTTATGAGTGTTGCTTGCTGTTTGCAAGCACTACATTTTAATAGTAATGCGCATACCCCTTTTATTGCGTGAACCAGAAAGCCAACCCTGGTAGAAGTGTGGAGTTTTATGTACATATACTGCCTACCTAATATTGTGTGTTTTTAACCTTTAAAGCTCTGGTTGCTGCCCTGAAGTGCACTCACTGTGTGATTTGTTAGTAGTAGTAGTGATTTTAGGTATGGGTAACATGCCATTTGAATTTTATACATGTTTGATACATTCAAGTCTATCTGGCTCATTCAAACTTTTATTTTTCCTCTAGCTTCCAGTTACCCTATCAGTCTCTTCAGTGTTCAGTACTAACTGCTTGGTTTTTTTTTGTTGTTTTTTTTAAGGTATTGAAAATTAGTTTGATAATGTGTATTTTCAGATATTTTAATGTATATTATTCATGTATTTGTTGAATTTTACTGCTGTTTACTCATGCTTTTTACTCATGACTCTGTCCACAGAGAGGTTGCAAGATATGGTGCATTATTTACCACAGTTTTTCCCATGTAAACTTGGGCCCAAAAACATTCATTGCAATTATTCGGGCCAGGTTATCGGTGTACAGGCTTTGGCCTAAGTCAGATTAGTTGCATTTTTGATCTCTGGTTTGTTTTATTTGAATTCACTAAACTCTTAGCTATCATTTCATTACAGACGCTCCCCAGGTTACGAACGAGTTACGTTCCGGACAATTGTTCATAAGGTGAATTCGTTCGTAAGTTGCTTCAGTGCTATATTTTGTCTGGAATGTATGTTTAAGGCTTATATTGACATCCATATAACGGGGAGAGAGCTTTTCGTCACGTTCTTCAGGGCTTGAGGGTTAGCTGCCCGCTAAACTAGCAGCAGCTTCAGCGGGGAGAGTAGACGACCGGTCGTCGACCGGCGCACCGACGCCTCCCGCCCGTTCCACCGTCACACGCCCGCCCCACGCCTCTCCCGCGCCGCCTTGAACGTCGCCTCCGCCGTCCTCCTCCGCCCGTTCGGCACTCGGAAAAAGGCGCGCAATACAAAATCTAACTTTTTTTTTTTTTTTCGACAGACCCGTGAAAATGTTCGTATGTACCGTTTGTTTGTAACTCGGATGTTCGTAACTCGGGGAGTGTCTGTATTATGTTTTTTTTTCTCACTATTAGTTTGCATGCTGTGGACTTGCAGTGGATGTGTGCCCCCGACTAGCCTTACGCCTCCTGACTAGGCCTGATTATCAGTAGTCCATCCCGCTACTAGCCATTGCCTTTCACTTCAGCCTATCAAACTTTATCTCATAAGTCCTCTACACCAGACTCCTCCTGTGGTAGCTTTCACAATTGCTTTGAATTAATAAAATTGTTTTGCTGATTTGTACATCAGCCCTATCATCCTGGTCATTTTGGACAAATCACATGGGGATATTGACTTTTCCTATACAAAAGTAATTTGCTATAGGTTTTCCTCATACTTTCAATTGAGGGTGGCATTGTCTTCTAGAACATGGTATCCTCCCCTTAGGTCACCCATGTATTGCAAAGAGGTGTTTGTCGGTCAACAAGTCAGGTGAAACCTCATGAATATCCCATGGTCATGGACCTGTGCAGTAAATGTGTACTTGTTTTTGTTGATTGATGGAAGCTAAAGCCTTAACTCTCTTATGAATGGATGAAAGAACATAATTGTATGTGGGTGATAGATGGTTTTGTAAACCACCTCCATTTAGAAATGGTCTTTCCATGTTCACAAAGATGGCTTCTCTCACTCCTCTTTCAAACGATCTGTTTTCTATTTTGAAAATATGTATTTTTTTTTCTCCTCAAAACAGTGCTCCATGCTTCTCTTTGAGGGGTAAGACAGCTGAGTCTTGACCTGAACAGTTAGCCTGTCTGTGTTGTGCCAATGTGCCTGCTCAGTGATTGGTTTCCCCAATATGTGTCTGTGTATTCCTCACTGCACTACTTGACGGCAAACACCAGATTGCTTTTCAGAGTATAGATGGGTGTTCGATCCAGGGGTGTGCAGAGGGTGGGGCCAACCTTGTTTGACCTACATGTATTAGATGCATGTTGATAAGCGGATCAATAATAGATGGATGCTCATGTTGAACGGGAATCTTTCAAGAAAGGTTCATCCACTGAGGACCATTGTTTCAGATATGGAGGTGCTGATTTTCTTCCCAACCATTTCACACTCCGGTGCGAACTGCTCCAGTGAGAGTTGGAGATTCCGGCTTGAAGAAGCCAACAGCACCACATCATCTGCAAAAAGCAGAGATGCAATACTGCGGCCACCAAACCAGACCCCTCAATGCCTTGGCTACACCTAGAAATTCTGTCCTTAAAGGTTATGCACCGAATCGGTAACAAAGGGCAGCCTTCGCAGAGTCTAACATTCACTGAAAATTATTCAGACTCACTGTTGGCAATGCAAGCCAAACTCTGACATCGGTGGTACTGAAACAGCCTATATCAGGGGGTTTGGTACCCCATACCCCTGAAGTACACTCCACAGAACTCCCCAAGGGACATGGTCGAATGCCTTCTCCAAGTCCAAAAAGCACATGTAGACTGGTTGAGCAAGCTCCCATGTACCGTCGAGGCTCCTCTAAGGGTGTAGAGCTGGTCTACTGTTCCACGGCCGGGATGAAAATCACACTGCTCCTCCTGAATCTGAGACTACTCTTCCAGATGGATCTACCTCTCCAGCACCCCTGAATAGACCTTACCTGTGAGGCTGAGGAGTGTGACCCCTCTGTCGTCAGAACACACCCGACAATCACCCCGGTCTGCCAATCTAGAGGCACTCTCCTCGATGACCACATGATGTTGCAGAGGCATATCAAACAGGACAGCCCCACAACATCCAGAGCCTTGATGCACCCCCGGGGCTTTGCCACCGAGGAGCTTTTGAACCCTTTCATGCACCAATAATGAGAAAATGTAACCTGATAACTTGATAGGCTGTCCACTGTCGTAACCACTGTCCCTGAAAGGGTTAACCACGTCGGTGACTTCAACCTCAGAGATAGAGCCCACGTCAGGGTCCTCAGACACTGCGTCTGACACTGACACTGGCCCAAAGAAGCTAGTAGCATTTCTGGGTGTCAATGTCAGACTTTCGTTTTGCATGGTAAATTTTTAACTTTCATATGTCGCTATACGGCGGCCCGGTAGTCCAGTGGTTAGTGTGCAGTAAATGTGTTAGAGGTGCATGGTTAGATTCCTGCTGCGGCCTTGCTGTGTGGAGTTTATATGTTCTCCCGGGCCTCTGTGGGGTTTTTCCAGGTACTGTGGTTTCCTCCCACATTCCAAAAACATGTATGGAAGGTTAATGGAACATTTGTGAATGGTTTGAATGGTTGTTCATCTAGGTGTGCCCTACGATTGGCTGGCAACCGGTTCAGGGTGTCCTACTGCCCAAATACACCTGGGATAGGGTCCAGCACCCCCCGATTCCCTTGTGAGGATAAGTGGATCAGAAAATGGGTGGATAGCTAGAGGGATGTAGCTTTTCTGACAAACTGTGTTTACTCAAACGGGCTTCCTGACCCCACAAGGCATTGTTTTCACAATTTTTAACCAGTGTACTACGTTTTTCTTGAGAGCTTTATTTTTGAGAAACTCAAGACAATACAATAATTCAGCAGTTACTTAAGCATGCTACTGTTTTTTAGAAACCTGAATAAGAGAATATTCTGTTGTTGTTCTTTTCACATTTAAATGGCCTTTAAAAACTCAATGCCACCAGTATTCAGGTTTTAAAAGGATTATTGACTGCATGTAAACATAGTCACTGAGGGCACTATAGGGATAGGTTACAGATTTAAAAAATACTACAAAATGTCTGACTCACCTTATAGTGCATTGCATAGTGGATAGGAAGTGACTGCGAACACAACCCTGGTTTGACTTAAATTCACTTCCAGGTATAATATTGTGTTGATATCCTCCGCCAACTGATTTTTCATTGCACGTGCCTGCCAATGACTTACTTAAGTTGTATGTTTGCTGAAAAATGGTTTATGTCTGAATTTAGCTCTGACTCCCATGCTCATCGGACCTCCCCAGCAAAAAAATAAAATGTGCAATTAAGTCATGAAGGAGAAACAGTCCAATTGGCAGTTTATCACCTCAATTACCAACATAATCCATGTGACACAGTGTTAATAAGATAAACAAGTAAAGGGCACTTGGGCTAAGTGCTGACAACAAGGCACTCTTGGTGATAACTAAACGCCACTGCACATTTTGGGAGATGGGGAAACAGTTGGCACAAAGTATTGCGGTCGTCTGCCAATGTGGCCTGCATGCAGCCAGCATGTAATTTGAATGCGGAGCAAATGTAATAAATGCAAGTAAAGGTGGAACTCAAGTTTGTTTTCGTGCTTTTATGGGTTTTCTGTAAATTGAACAGAGTCTTCCTATGTCTCACCAGACCCACCTCCACCATCTGCACGTGTATTTTGACAGCTTGTTTGTGATCATTATACAGTATCCCCATGCTTATTCTGCTTGGTTCCTGTGCCTGTTGTCATTTCACTTGGCTGGTAGTTGGTCTTTCACTGCTTTAGCTCTTTTCCACCTGTTAAGGTCCTCGAAGCACTTCACACTGACTTCCCATTCACCTACTGATGATGGAGCATCAGAAGTAACTTGGAGTTCAGTGTCTCACTTGATAACACTTAGCATGGTCACAAGGTCCAGGTAATGAACCGACAACCTTTGGGTTAGGGGACGACCACCCTGAGCCATGACACCATTTTTTTTTTATTTCCCTTCTCATGTTAACTGTGGGGTGGCCCGGTTGTCTAGTGGTTAGCGCGTCGACCTCACAGTGCAGAGGTTCAATTCCAGCTCTAGTCTCCCTGTGTGGAGTTTGCATGTTCTCCTTGGGCCTGCGTGGATTTTCTTCCAGTACTCCGGTTTCCTCCCACATTCCAAAACATGCATGGCAGGCTGATTGAACACTTTAAATTGTCCCTAGGTGTGAGTGTGAACATGGATGGTTGTTTGTCTCTGTGTGCCCTGCGATTGGCTGGTAACCGGTTCAGGGTGCCCTCCGCCTACTGCCTGAAGACAGCTGGGATAGGCTCCAGCACCCCCTTGTGAAGATAAGCGGATCAGAAAATGGATGGACGGATGTTAACTGTGACAGGATAAACCAGAAATAAACGGAACATGTAATCATCTCTAAGTACATATAAGACTGGGCATATTCCTAATGTGGTGTCACATTAAGAATCAAAGCATCATGGTAAATGACGACATCATGCCGTCAAGCCATTATAATACAGATTCGTTGTTAGATGTTGATGTTGACACAGAATTGAGTTGGTGGACTAAAGCTTGGAGCTTTTCAATACACAGACACACGCACACACAAGCACGCACACAGAGCATTTTCCTTGGAGTGACCAGGTCAGCTCTAAAAGCAGATGTAATCAACAGTGCCTGTGCTGTTGGGCAAATGGTGAGGGAGTCACCACCTCAAAGATTCAGTTCACTTACTGTATTCTTGGAAACACTGTTGATATATGGTCAATTTTACTTTCAGTTTAGCTTTCCTGTATGATATTCCGGCATTTTCATGTGCAGCCTTGAATGCATAGTAACAGTGCAAATGTGAGGCCATGCACATGTGCCGTGATGAAGCTACAAGCTACAAGAGGGAGTAATGAGCAGAAAAAAATAATTTAAAAAAAGGAGCCTTCCATCTGGATCTTCCGGGTGTTCTCCATCAATACAGCCCACCTCTGCATTTCTTTTGCAGCACACATTTAACCGTAATTAAAAAGTCAAAATATAATTATTGAGCTGTATGATGGCCTCTATATTGAGAGACAACAACAACAAAAAAAAGCCAATGTCAAGCATACCTTGGGAATCTTTATTTTCTCGGCCATGGTGCCAAGCTTTTAGGCTTATTACTGTCGACAAAATGGGGATAAAAGCGGTCTGTAATTACTTGTGCTCCCCAATGGGTAATGGCAACATTCTCAGGGAGCTTAGAAACTACTTTGCGTATAATTGACTGCAGGGATACATCACATGCTGCTCTGAACTTTCTGTTTTTTTCTGCACCATTTCTTTTGAGGAGATATATTATTTTGTATAAAACTTGTTACCTGCAACATGAGGAGGTGTTACATGTTATCTTTATAGACACATCAAACCTTGAAAGTGAATTTTTGCCACAATGACACACGATGTAGATGTGTGCGCACTTGTATGATTCCATGTAGACTGTTGAATAAGATAATTGTAAATCGCTGTTTTTGTAGATTTACTTGCCCTCATTAGGGTTGATGCAAATTTGCGCAAATCCCAGCTGTATTCAGGTGAGAGGTGTGTTAAACCATCGGCCAGTCAATCATAGCGCACAGAAACAACTGTTCATACTCACAGTCACTACTTTGGACAATGTTGAATTTTCAATTAACCGAACAAGCATACTTTTGGGATGTGAGAGCAAACTAAGGCACTCAGAAAAAAAAACCACACACACACACACACCACACTGGGCACATAATGACAGCCAAGGCACATGTGAACTAAACGCCTGTTTCGGGCCAAGTGTAACACTTGTATTGGTTGTAGTGAGAAGTGAGACAGCTGTGGTGGGAGCCAAGCGGGACCCAAACAAAATCCTGCTCAGAGCCCCATAAATGCCTTGGCAGAACATCATTTAGAGTTTATTTTGCCTCATGCTAAGTCGTTTTATACTATTTGCAGCATTTTGGCCGTAACTATTTTGGGGCGGATAGTATTGGCGCTTATTGTTGTGGTTTGTGTTTATGAATTAGTGGTCCATTTACAACAACTGGGTTATAGCATTCTCCTTTATGTTAACACTTTCCACCCTTTATTCTTTTTTTGCATTGAGCTTAACCATTTGCTCTAGTTTTAGCCATGATATGTTTTTGTTTTTTTCTGGAGGCGTGGGGGGAGGGGGTTGTTTGTTTGAATGCTACACCTGCGAGGAGCTTCCTCCCAACATGAAGGAGTCCACTCAGTGAATAATTAATTTTGGAGGTCATACGGAGTCAGTGTGAGAGCCAGTGATTCACTAAGTTAGAGGAGAACTAAATGGGTCAGATTTAAAACATTACTTTTATATTCGTGTCACTCGCCAGCTGTTGCAAAACTGCACTTGTTTGTTTGTATTCAAACCTCGCTTCCACTGCGAGTGACATCATGCACACTATAACTGTGGGATTACCATTTCAGTATCACTGCGCACAAATAATTTTTTTGCATCATTCTTTCTGTCACTCTTGCTGGCTGTTTTGAAGATGTACTTTTCACATAACATGGACCAGCACAATATACCATCATAAACAGGCTTGTATCAGCACAGTAATTAAAATACGCTAGTATCCAAAACAGTTGAAGGTCATCTGTGCATCAACTAATTTGTTTAAATTTGTGATTTTAAATTTTATCATTTGTTCATTTTTAAAATTTATTTTGTTTTTCTACTTACTTCCTTTCAAATTTTACTGCTGTAAATTGTAAATGTATCCATTGTGAGACAAATACAGGTTTTCTAATCTTATTAAATTGATGCCAAATAGTGTGAGTAGCAATATATTGTTACCACTATATCCATAAAACCATCCCGAGCAGCAGATCTTCCTTCTGAACTTTCACACCATTTTGTCCTCTCCATCAAAGTCTTTCTATGTTTAATGACAAAAAAAAAAATAAAAAACCTTCCACTGCGCCGATACGACAGTTAATGGTTCCCAAAGTGGCAAGCACACTTTAAATCGATTGATGATCTCATAATGGGTTGAGGCATAAACTTTTCTCCAGAAGAAATGCAATTTTAATAGATGTCCATGTGCCTAGATCTGAAAGGCTCCAGATCTTCTGGCTGTGTGCATACCATATCGGGAGCAAAGCAGGTGAGACAAACCTTTAAAAGCCTTCATGTCTCCTCATGAGCTGCATTTCCCTCTGTGAAATGAGAACCCATACATGCTTAGTAGTGTGTGCAGAGGTGTTTGAGTGGGAAGTTACAATGCAGAACATTCAGTTCAGTCTGCTGTTACCAACAAGGAAAGGCAGCAATAATGGAAAGGCCCTGCACTTTGGGCTTGTCATTGATCCAGCGGTCCACTGTCTGAAATATTAAAAAGGCTATTCTCCGCTCCTTTTTATTCATGTAGCATTTAATCTAGATCCACAATAAATCCTACCTATTTCTGATTAATTTATATGGGCAGACGTGGATAAAAGTACCAGTTGAAAATGAATGAAACATATAGGTCTTTCAAAAGGGACAGCTGGGAAGGCTTTGAAACTTCTTTTGAAATTTTATTTTTGGGCTTTTTGCATAATATTGCATCAGGCTGGAAATCTGGTTCTCATTGTCTTTCTAAAAGGTTACGATTTATTAATGTGACCTTCAGGTTTGGACTTTTTTTTCATCCCTTGTATGGCATATCCTTTCGTGGGAAGCTGGTATCTGTCAGCCCTAATGGCCAGGCAGGATAGTTTAGACCTTTTTTTAACTGGAATCTTTTGTTGTGAAAGTGCTCTATAAACAAAGTGGAGTTGAGATGGTGCCTATTTAGACTCCATAATTGCAGAAACTGCACAACGCCGCTGTCTGAGAATTTACCAGCATTTAGTCGGCTTTCAACGTACTTCCCCATTCTGTCTCAGCTGAAGCAAATCGAGCCAAATTCAGGCTAAAATTATTTGATTCAATTCACATTTTTGTTACAAATGTTGAGAATAATGCCAAAATACACAGCAATCCATCTGGTTTGCCCAATGCTTTTGTGATGTCTTTATCAAACAAACATTCGGCATTACAAGAAGGTATGTCAGAATATTGCAACTTGGATCTGGTTTGCCAGATTTCACCTCTCTAGCCAAATCATCAGACGCTTTCTTTTATTTTTTGATGCATGTTTTTTTTTTTAACTTGTCCCCCCCCCCCCGGAAGGTCTCAATTGTGTCAATGTTAGTGCACCTAACATCAGCAGGCGGCACAATATGTGTGTGTATACATACTCTGTGTACATACATCTACTGATGCCTATCTGGACACATCATCAGTGATGTATTCCTGAGATCATAGGGCGTTTCGGGTCTCTCAACATCATACGCCCTCCCCCAGGTGACCCAACCAGGGCTGATCAGACCCCAGCTTGTGATCCAGATGGCTAACTAGCTACCATGACTCCATGGCTCCCCTCTTTTGAGCCACAGCCATCTTGAGGCTCTCTCAGCCGCATCAGTGATACTGCGTATGGCTCTCCTCTTTCTCTCTCCCTCGATGCCGAAACTGCTGAAGGCTCTGGCCAAGGAACGGGCTGCAAATCCTCTGCATCCAACTTCCACGGGGAAACACCTTGCTCTCCAACCAGCCTGCTGACAATTGCTGACCAGTCCTGCGTACTTGGAGAGTTTCCTCTCAAAGGCCTCTTCCAAGCGATCTTCCCACGGGACTGTCAGCTCCAGCAGGACAGCTTGCTTGGTGGACTCAGACACAAGGACAATGTCTGGTCGCAGAGTGGTGACTGCAATATGGCTGGGAACTTCAGCTGATGTTCAAGGTCCACCAACAACTGCCAGTCTCTTGCAGACGTCAGAATGCCTGCAGAGGATGTTCTTCTGGCAGGAGTTGCCGTGTCCCCAGCTCTGACAAAGGCAATGGTTTTCTTGGAGGGTCGGAACTGCTTTGCCCACTCAAGTCCTGTGCTGATGGCTTCAGCGATGGTCTTAAGGACTTGGTCATGCCTCCACCTGAACCGTCCATCTCCAAGTGCCCTTGTACAGCAACTGAGGATGTGTTCCAGGGTTCTCGCTTGGAACACAATGGGCATGCTGGTGTCTCTGCTATGCCCCATGTGTACAGGTTTGACGGGCTTGGCAGCACATCATACACTGCCCGGATAAGGAATTTTATGCGTTGAGGCTCGGCTTTCCAGAGCTCAGCCCAGGTCACTTTCCTCTCAACCGCATTCTCCCATCTCGTCCAAGCTCCTGTTGCTTCATTCCCACTGCCTTGCAGGTTCTCGTCTCCTCCACTGCTGCTCTCACCTCCTCCTGAACAAGATGTCGCCCTTCCTTCCCCTTGGTGTTCATTTGGGGGTTGGAAAAGATCCTAGCCCAGCTCGACCTCGTGTGACCACTCCCACCAGGCTCCTGTGACGCAGCCTTGCATCTGCCTCTTGAACTGCTTCCTCTGCCTTCCACTTCCTGCCAGTCCTCACTTGGATCCCTGCTTTAGCCACCATCGGATCACTTGAGTCCTGTACTGAACCACTTCTCTGGCTCTCGATACCTTGAATTCCTCCTCCAAGGACTTGAAGGGCAGTTGCAGTTTGTTGGTGTTCCCGTGGAGTGCAATGCTGCTCAGGCTCCTTGGTAGCCCCAGCCATCTCCGGAGGTGGTTGCTGACTCTCCTCTCTAAGGTCTCAACTGTAGAGATAGGGACCGCGTAGACAAGGAGGGCCACAGAATCCTGGGGAGAATGCCATGTTGGTATACCCATGCTTTAAACTTCCCAGGTAGGCCGGACTTGTCCACGGATTTCAGCCAGCCATCCAACTCAGTACATGCTGACTGGATAGATGTTGTGTCTCTCAGAGAGCAGTCAAAGACCTTTCCCAGGCTCTTGACTGGCTTTTCTGTGATAGTTGGAATGGCTGTGCCTGAGATGTTAAACCGGAACTTGTCTTCTACCTTCCCTTTCCTCAGCACCATTGATCTGGATTTGGCGGGTTTGAAGCATCCGGGCCCACTCCACCAGCTTTTCGAGTCCCTTCAGAATCCACCGGCAGCCTGGGACTGATTCTGTCGTGACTGTGAGGTCATCCATGAACGCCCTGATGGGTGGTTGCCGTTGTCCGGATTTCGTACGGGGCCCTCTACACTCTGGTTCAGCAGACTTAGAGAGCATGTTCATGGCTAGGGAGAACAATGTCACAGAGATAGTACACCCTGTGATGATACCGATCTCCACCTTGTGCCAGTTGGATGTTATTGCTCCTGAAGAGACCCTCATCCTGAAGTTGGTGTAATAATCAGCGATGAGGTCTCTACACCTGCTGGGTACATGATGTTTCGTCAAAGTGAGCTCGACCAGCTTGTGTGGAATGGAACCGAATCGTTAGCCAGGTCAAGCCACAGCACTGACAGGTTGCCCTTGTTCTCTCTGGCCTCCCGAATAAGCTGTGTCACCACACCGGTATGTTCCAGGCATCCTGACATTCCTGAAATGCCGCCTTTCTGGACAGATGTATCGATGTAGGTGTTCTTTTCCAGGTAGGTGCACAACCTCTTCGAAATAGCACTGAAGAACACTTTAGCCTCAACACAAAGCAGGGAGATGATGCGGAACTGGTCTAGCTGAGTGGAGTTTTCCTCCTTTGGGATCCATACCCCTTCAGCCACTCTCCATTGTTCAGGATCTTCCCCTTCTCCAGAAGACTCGCAGGATTTTGTGCAGACGCAGCAGGAGTTTAGGACAGTTCTTATACACTTTGTATGAAGTGCCACTCGGTCCTGGAGCAGAGCTTGCCCTTGCTGCGGACAACCTCCTGACTTCCGTTAGCTGCAGCTCAGACATGTCGAACTGCACTTCTGGTTCTGGGGGGTCTATGAGGTTGTTACACTCTCCCAACTCCTGCTCTCTTGCGGGGTCGCTGTACGTCTGCTTCAGATGTTGGTCTATGTCTTCCTGCGAGGAGGCCAGTTTGCCGCTGCGCTTCTGCCCCAGCAAGTCCTTAGTGAACTTAAAGGGTTAGCAATGAAAGCAGCACGTTTGCGTGCCCTCTCACGTCGCCGCCTCCGGTGCCACTCAGCCCGGCGGAGAACTCTGATGTTTTTCGGAGGATGCACATTAGATGGGCAAGCCCAGTGCGTTCCTCCTGTCCTGCCGCCTTGTACTGGGACTTCAGCGCTTTCATCTCCTGCCTGATGTTGTGGATCCTTACAGCTCTTTGATTCTTTGAGTAAGATGTTCGGAGCTTTTCTTCTCCTCCTCGCCGAACCGTTCAGCTGCGATGCTGACAATGATTGTTGACATAGCTTGTAGCCTCCTGTCGGCCTCCCCCTTCGCCGTTGCCTCCAGAATTTGATCGACATCGTCATCGAACTGCTTCCAGAGTGAGGTCATGCTAGCTGCAGGCCATTTAATCCGCCTCCTGTCAGACTTGATGCTCGGGGATTCATTTGCCACACTTGGAGGTTCTGGGCACTATGGGGTGACTCGGGCCTGGCACCTCCTGCGTCTCACCAGGTGTAACAGTAACACCTGTGCGTTGTGTTGCTACATCTCCCACCAGGCACTTCATCCGCGCTTGGTGGATCTTTAGGCCGTGGTCGTTCTTGCAGATCTTACCGCATGTACACTGCTTGCTCCTAGTCGTTTGTTCGTTGCTTGGGTCTGTTACCGTTGTATCCGTCTGATTGGGGTGCTCATCCTCCCCCCCTCTCGGGCACCCCTGGGGGTATTTTTCCATTAAGTTCATAGTAGCTTGGTTGGGTTCCTCCTCTCAGAGGATGCAGATTGGGTTGCCGACCCGTTCTGCCCCAGTTGCCGTCTCTCCGGGCTGTCACTGACTCTCCAGTGGTCACCACACTCTTCGTGGTTGTCATCCAGTCTTTCCTGGCTGTCACTGATCACTCAGGGCATTCGCTGTGTACATACATCTACTGATGCCTATCTGGACACATCATCAGTGATGTATTCCTGAGATCATAGGGCGTTCGGGTCTCTCAACATCATCGCCCTCCCCAGGTGACCCAACCAGGGCTGATCAGACCCCAGCTTGTGATCCAGATGGCTAACTAGCTACCATGACTCCATGGCTCCCCTCTTTTGAGCCACAGCCATCTTGAGGCTCTCTCAGCCGCATCAGTGATACTGCGTATGGCTCTCCTCTTTCTCTCTCCTCGATGCCGAAACTGCTGAAGGCTCTGGCCAAGGAACGGGCTGCAAATCCTCTGCATCCAACTTCCACGGGAAACACCTTGCTCTCAACCAGCCTGCTGACAATTGCTGACCAGTCCTGCGTACTTGGAGAGTTTCCTCTCAAAGGCCTCTTCCAAGCGATCTTCCCACGGGACTGTCAGCTCCAGCAGGACAGCTTGCTTGGTGGACTCAGACACAAGGACAATGTCTGGTCGCAGAGTGGTGACTGCAATATGGCTGGGGAACTTCAGCTGATGTTCAAGGTCCACCAACAACTGCCAGTCTCTTGCAGACGTCAGAATGCCTGCAGAGGATGTTCTTCTGGCAGGAGTTGCCGTGTCCCCAGCTCTGACAAAGGCAATGGTTTTCTTGGAGGGTCGGAACTGCTTTGCCCACTCAAGTCCTGTGCTGATGGCTTCAGCGATGGTCTTAAGGACTTGGTCATGCCTCCACCTGAACCGTCCATCTCCAAGTGCCCTTGTACAGCAACTGAGGATGTGTTCCAGGGTTCCTCGCTTGGAACACAATGGGCATGCTGGTGTCTCTGCTATGCCCCATGTGTACAGGTTTGACGGGCTTGGCAGCACATCATACACTGCCCGGATAAGGAATTTTATGCGTTGAGGCTCGGCTTTCCAGAGCTCAGCCCAGGTCACTTTCCTCTCAACCGCATTCTCCCATCTCGTCCAAGCTCCCTGTTGCTTCATTCCCACTGCCTTGCAGGTTCTCGTCTCCTCCACTGCTGCTCTCACCTCCTCCTGAACAAGATGTCGCCCTTCCTTCCCCTTGGTGTTCATTTGGGGGGTTGGAAAAGATCCTAGCCCAGCTCGACCTCGTGTGACCACTCCCACCAGGCTCCTGTGACGCAGCCTTGCATCTGCCTCTTGAACTGCTTCCTCTGCCTTCCACTTCCTGCCAGTCCTCACTTGGATCCCTGCTTTAGCCACCATCGGATCACTTGAGTCCCTGTACTGAACCACTTCTCTGGCTCTCGATACCTTGAATTCCTCCTCCAAGGACTTGAAGGGCAGTTGCAGTTTGTTGGTGTTCCCGTAGAGTGCAATGCTGCTCAGGCTCCTTGGTAGCCCCAGCCATCTCCGGAGGTGGTTGCTGACTCTCCTCTCTAAGGTCTCAACTGTAGAGATAGGGACCGCGTAGACAAGGAGGGGCCACAGAATCCTGGGGAGAATGCCATGTTGGTATACCCATGCTTTAAACTTCCCAGGTAGGCCGGACTTGTCCACGGATTTCAGCCAGCCATCCAACTCAGTACATGCTGACTGGATAGATGTTGTGTCTCTCAGAGAGCAGTCAAAGACCTTTCCCAGGCTCTTGACTGGCTTTTCTGTGATAGTTGGAATGGCTGTGCCTGAGATGTTAAACCGGAACTTGTCTTCTACCTTCCTTTCCTCAGCACCATTGATCTGGATTTGGCGGGTTTGAAGCGCATCCGGGCCTCCACCAGCTTTTCGAGTCCCTTCAGAATCCACCGGCAGCCTGGGACTGATTCTGTCGTGACTGTGAGGTCATCCATGAACGCCCTGATGGGTGGTTGCCGTTGTCCGGATTTCGTACGGGGCCCTCTACACTCTGGTTCAGCAGACTTAGTGAGCATGTTCATGGCTAGGAGAACAATGTCACAGAGATAGTACACCCTGTGATGATACCGATCTCCACCTTGTGCCAGTTGGATGTTATTGCTCCTGAAGAGACCCTCATCCTGAAGTTGGTGTAATAATCAGCGATGAGGTCTCTACACCTGCTGGGTACATGATGTTTCGTCAAAGTGAGCTCGACCAGCTTGTGTGGAATGGAACCGAATCGTTAGCCAGGTCAAGCCACAGCACTGACATACATACATATATATATATATATATATATATATATATATATATATATATATATATATCTGCGATTGGCTGGCAACCGATTCAGGGTGTCCCCGCCTACTGCCGGAGACAGCTGGGATAGGCTCCAGCACCCCCGCCACCCTAGTGAGGATCAAGAGGTTCGTAAGATGAATGAATGATAAATAAATAAATATATATATATATATATATATATATATATATATATATATATATATATATATATATATATATATATATATGTGTGTGTGTGTGTGTGTGTGTGTGTGTGTGTGTGTGTGTGTGTGTGTGTGTGTGTGTGTGTGTATGCCATATGAACATATGAACCTAAATTCAACCCGTGCCATGACAATACCTGTACCATTCTGGTCTTTCGTCTTCTGTTTTGCATTTCGAACAAATGAGGGCAATAGAAGGCTAATGGTTCGATGGATGACTAAGTGCACCTTGAGAAACTGGGGCACCGCTTTCTGTGTGAGTGCATATGTTGTTTCAAAAGGTTTGCATGACTCAACTTTATGCTGCCAACCACGATTCTAAGAGATGGGCCAGACAGTACATCGCAAAACAGCCTCCGTATGCTCGGTGAAATCCATGAAAAACAACCTTGACAGCCACAGTAACAAACTGTCAGCATGCAGCGTCGACTTATTTTATGACTTCCACTCATTTATTTGATCATCCTGACAAAAGCAGCACATGGCGGCTGCATTATGGATTAGGTGACACCGGTAAACTGTTGGCATTCACTTCCGAGAGCATGGTTTTTTTTTTGTTGTTGTACGTTTGAGTTGGCACTTTGAGGCTGTTTGTAACTATAAAGAAGAAATTCCATTGCTGTTACGAGCTTGAAAGACTTACTGAGATGCTTCAGTGCACTTATGGGTTGGATTCAGGTTCTACAAGGTTGCTGCTGCAGTCATCAGCCCGTTTCACATCCCTGTATCAAAACATCAAGGCTCTGCAGGGTGCTGACGGCGCTCAAAGCTTTTAGCTGACTCATTGTTTCACAGCCAGGCCCACTTTGCCAATCGCTTCCCTGTCCCATTTGTTAGCACTTGGACAGGTTGGAGCTCATGTTTTAACAGCAGAGACATCGGCCATGAAGTAAGCAAGCCCAGACATTTTAATTCTTGCTCTTTTTTTTTTTCCAGTCGAGCATCTCTTCCATCTGTTGTTTTTGGCTCAGTCTAATACACTTAATGAACTGGCATAAGCAATTAACAAACCCATCTGTACATGTTTCTGATGGTGGCCTTTTGTAAGTGTAAAATACATGATTAGCTTTTAGGGATTTTTTATTTTAAACAGTAATGAACAGAAGATGGCCAAAATTGCAGTGACTAAATGGCCCAAAGTTTGACGACACATCTTGCTAGCCATGACAAGTTTTTGAATTTTTGACACTGAACTTCATCAAACTTCCATCAGAAATAAAGGTTTGATGGCTTTTAGTGTCAAAGGCAAATTCATATCTGTTTTCAATTACATCAAATGTGAAATGGTGCAGATAGATAAACTTACAGAACCCGCCTAATTGGCTGGCTGATTTAAGCGAATGGCATACGCACTTTTGAAATCAGGATGGGTTTTGTTTTCTCACACAAAACATTACAACATGGGACAAACAGTATTATTATTGTTATTATTATTATTATTATTACTATCATTAATAATAATAATAATAATAATAATAATAATAATAATAATACTCTACATTCAAACATTTCCCTACAAAAAAAATCGTCTGATTTTGCAAAGTTCTTGTAAAGTTAAACACATACTCAAAGGACAAGGTTTACTGAAACAATCAAATGTTCTGCCTGTTATTCATATTTTTATTGTTTTAAGGCTAAGCTATCAAGGACAATATTTTATCCATCGTGTATATAATTATTATTAATCAACTGATGAAATGTCAATTTAATTCTGCTACATATCCAATTAGGCATCTGCCTCAAAAATACCAGTTGGGCCCTTCTGAAAACGATTGATATGCGATAGCCAGCCTTAGGAGTTAAACAGAAAATTGATGCCTAGCTGAAGTACCCTTTGTCTTTTTTCAGCAGCTAACAATCTTTCTTCATCAACAAACTGGTAATAGAACACTGAACTTCATCACATGAGCATTGTATATCGAAATAACTTATTGCCAGGAATTTGTCCCTCAGCCATGCATTGGGGTTAAAATATTTACAGCCCCGACAGTACCTCTCATTGTTTTCTGCACATCCAATCATATGATTTCTGTGCGGTCGCCAGTGTGTGATCAATGAGCAGTTGTCGTTTCAATTAGTCACTCAGCTTGACAGGACTCACGTTTTGCCTTTTGATGAGTGACACCAAACAATGAAAAGATTGAAGTCAACAGCACTCACGAAATATCATTCCAGCCATCTTCCCACCAAGGTTTAGAATTATGAATCCTCATTTGTTTTGTGTTACAATTTCAGGGTGCGTTAGTGGGAAAGCTGTGTCAACACACTTTCCATAAAGATTGTGACATCATAGTAGCAACCCTTGTACAACAGACACTTAAACAAAGGAACCTCAAATGACTACATCCGACATTTTGTATTCTATTTTCATGCACGTGCCTGTTTATTACTCGAGGAAGACAAGCTTTTATTTTTGAGAACCATGAAACAGAAGAAACATTAAACCAAGCAAGTAGGACTTGACATCAAATTCATCCTTTAGCGTTGGACATTTATCTCCTCAGACAGCTGCCATAAGTCACCATGAAGTGTTTTCATATGCTGTATAATTGCTTATTTGCCCTCCGAGGATGAGGATGATGAGAATTCAGGGAAAAGGAGAATGCATCTTATTTTTTCAAATAAAAATAAAAGTAATGAAAAATGGATATGTCAGCAACATCATTCATCTTTGTGTGGGGGTTGTTTTCTCGGCCCCCCGCCCCCAAGTGCAAAAAAATATATATCCGGACATTGCACACTCAAACATGAACAAATAACATTGCATTTTAAATAAAATCGATAGATGAGTTTCAATGTTTGTTAACATTGCCTCCAAGATGAGCGCGCATCTTAATGACGTCACTGTTGTTTGCTAAGATGGGCATTCTTAATTGCCTCCTCGGTCCAATTCTCACGTCGTCACGCTTGTAACCATAACTTTCACCGTTTTTTCTGAAAGGGGTGTTTACCAGCAGGAATTCCATAAAAGCCTAGATCGCTGTGTGTGTTCTTTCCATTCTGACAACCCACAGCACGAGACTATTACGAATCACAAGCATGTGTTTTCGGCCTCCAAGATGCGCGCAGCCAGACTTAATGTATGCATACGTCACATGAAACTGATCTATTGAGCAGTTTCGTTACAGGCTGTCGATAAAATCAATTTTAGGCTATATTTGCACTTCATGGTTACCATGACACCATTTCGATACGCATTATAGCAGCATAAAGAGAAAGGAATGCATGATATCCTCACATGGGAATAGGCCCATTGAGTTTATGTATATGCGGAAATAAGGTGAATCGGAAGAGCTGCTGTCCACAATGTTGTCTGTCAGATCACTGATGTTATTGCAAGCAAGAAACATCACAGGTACCAGGATGTTTAAAATATGCAAGCAGTATTTACTGTATACGGTACTTTACATATCTGAGAAAAAGATTACAACAGTACCCATATTAACTTCAATTTTTAATTACTTAACCTTATACAGCAATTTACATTCATCAACATTGCCTTCTAAGAGAGGCGAAGAGGCTTGTGTTGGTGGCGCAGAAGGCGGCTCTCACTTGACTCGTAGCCTTTGCTGCTGGAGGCGCTGACGGTGTCGCTGAGGTTTTTAAATTGGAGAAAAACATTGTGATGGGTAGCGCTATGACGTTCATCTTACCTTCTTATTAGTTGAAATAGGTTTAAGGTTTATTTTTTATGAGACAATGGTCTGTTTTTCATGAAGAAAAAAACAGTTTCAGCTGTCTCTTCAGCCTTCGCCTGAGCTGTCAGTTTAATGGCTTCCTTGTGATGTGTCTCAAAAACAGCTGACCGGGTCTGGAACCCTTCAAAATTAGGCTACTTGTTATCTGCTGCGAACCGACTCCCTGTTGCTGGTGCCATGTCCAAGGAGTGGGCTTACACTCTCCCCCACAGTGGGGACGCATTGCTTCAGTGGCGGCAATGGGTTGGAGTGCAGCGACACAGGTATAACCGATATGAAGTTACATTAATTGAACACATTTGCAGACGCCCAAAATGCATTTAAACATCAATACATGGCATCTATAGAAGTAGCCAATCATAAAACCAAAAAACTGATATTCACTGGGTGGCGCGGTGAGCCAGTGGTTTGCACGTCAGCCTCACAGTGCAGAGGTGCAGGGTTCCATTCCGTGGCCTTCCTGTGTGAAGTTTGCATGTTCTTTGCGTGCCTGGGTTTTCTCCAGACACTCCGGTTTCCTCCCACATCCCGAAAACATGCATGAAGGGTTCATGCAACACTCTGAATTGTCCCGAGGTCTGATTGCGAACGCCAATGGTTGTTGTCTCTGTGCGCCCTGCAATTGGCTGGCAAACAATTCAGGGTGTACCCAGCTGTAACTCAAAACACGGCAATCAGTGGTGTCACCTTTTGAGTCCTGCAAGTAGCGATGATGTTCACACCATAAGTGCAATCATAACTTTAAAACCCTATTATTCTTGAGTGGTCAATTGTTAATGGGTCACTGTGTTATGTTATATTGTTTTACATTTGTTGTCATGTTAAATAAACATTGGAATTGGAATGGATTTGCATGGGACAGGAGAAGTGAACCAATCTCTTTTTTCGTCAATGGATGCTACAGCTTCTTGTTGACTTTGAAACTTAGCTTGTCGCCGACGTGTGCACATTTTGAGCATGGCGTCTCTGATCCACTGGTGAAAGGACACTTTGATTCTCTCCTCTTTCATCTCAAACTGCTTTAACAACAAAGCGTATGAGGGGAAAAGTGGTTAGGACTGCACGACTGTCCGTGTTTTATGTTATGTGTTGTGTTTATCATTTTACTTTATGTTAACTGTTTTGTTAAGCGCTTTGTTACAGCTGCCGCTGTTGTGAAAGCGCTATATAAATCAGCATGTATTGTATTGTATTGTATTGTATTGTTATGTGGCAGTCGAAAGGAGCACACACGATTGACTGGAAAACACATCTTTATTCCATGACTGCCAACAAGTGGATCTAACAATTAACAGTTTGCGCCAAAGACATTCACCCGAACACGCCCCCTACCGTATGCCTGCTGGGTGAGAAGCATGGTCCTAGTGTCCGCCACACAGCCCCCCCCCCTGAACACCCAGAAGTACAATCACAATGACAACTTCACAGGGGGTTTTATTAGTCTGCCACAACGCAGTCCGTCTCTTGGTGGCGCAGGCGAAACTAGTCGGGCAGGAGGCACAGGTGAGACACGAGTGGGAGAACGACACTCAACACCGACACGCTGAAGTGAGGCTGGGGGCTTTGGAGGACGACCGCGGCGGGGGACCTGGGCCGGCGACAGCACATCGCCTGCAACCAAATGAGCTGGTTTGCTCGAGCACCCTAAATGGGCCGTCATACGGTGGCTGGAGGGGCGAGCGGTGGGCATCATGGCGCACAAAAACAAAACGGGCCGACATAAGCGCAGACGGTACGAACACTTTGGGAACAAAATGGTGAACCGGCGTCAGAGTTAGGGGTCCCTCAGACAAAAAGGGGAAGGAAGGCGTGCTGGAACCTTCTGGCAGAAATTCACCGGGAACCCAAAGTGGCTGACCGAGCACCAACTCAACAGGGGCGGCATTAAGATCTTCTTTCGGAGCCGAACGTAGCCCGAGCAACACCCACGGAAGGCGGTCGACCCAGTTACCGTCCGTAAGCGCAGCCCGCAGCGCAGCTTTAAGCGACCGGTGAAAACATTCACACAAACCGTTAGCCTGTGGGTGGTAGCCTGTGGGTGGTGGCACCCCCAAGGACCCTGCCATGGCTGACCAGAGCTCCGACACAAACTGGGGGCCCCTGTCCGAGGTGATATCGCATGGTGTGCCAAAACGCGTGACCCAGGACGACAGGAAACCACGAGCTATATCTACCGAAGTCGTGGATGACGGGAACTGCTTCCGGCCACCTAGTGGTCCGATCTACCATCGTGAGTAGATGTGTGAAACCCTGCGACGGAGGGAGGGGGCCTACCAGGTCCACGTGGACGTGGTCAAATCTCCTGGCCGGAATTGGAAAAGGTTCAAGGTTTGCCCTGGTGTGCCGGTGGACTTTGGCGCGCTGACACGCCACGCATGCAGCCGCCCACTTCCTGACGTCCCTGCGTAATCCAGGCCAGACAAACTTGGCCCCAACCAGCTTGACTGACGCACGAACGCCAGGGTGTGAGAGGGAATGGATTAAATCAAAGATTCGGCGACGTCAATCCAACGGAACCACAGGGCGAGTACGACCTGTAGACACATCGCAGAGGAGAGCGGGACTGCCTACATGCGTTATTACCTCCTCAAGTTTAAGAGCCGCACTGGGTGCCTTGAGGTTGCGGATGTCAGGATCGTCGGATTGGTCGGCGGCCATTTCCGAAAAATCAACCCCGAGATGGACCGGACACACGATTGCGCGTGACAAACAATCAGCCACAGGGTTACACTTACCGGCCACATGCTGAATGTCAGTTGTGAACTCAGAAATGGCCGCTAAGTGCCGTTGCTGCCGAGCCGACCACGGTTCTGTAACTTTTGACATTGCAAATGTAAGTGGCTTGTGATCCACAAAAGCGGTGAAAGGGCGTCCTTCAAGAAGGAAACGAATATGGCGCGTCGCAAGATAGAGTGCCAGCAACTCTCTGTCAAAAACACTATACTTGCGTTCGTTATCCCGCAGCTTACGACTGAAAAACGCAAGCGGCTGCCATACGTTCTCCACCAGCTGCTCAACCACCGCCCCAACAGCAATATCAGATGCATCCGTAGTTAAAGCCACCTGCGCGGTTGCACTTGGGTGGACCAGGAGGGCTGCACTTGCGAGAGCGTCCTTAGCCTGTTGAAACGCCTGCGCCCGTTGTGGAGACCACTCGACCGGATCACTAGCCTTATTCTTACTCAAGGCGCAGTAAAGTGGCTACAGGAGGTGGGCTGCGCGAGGAAGGAACCGGTTATAAAAATTAACCATGCCCAAAAACTCTTGCAAGGCCTTAACTGAAGCGGGGTGGGGGAAATCCACCACCGCCTGCACTTTGGCGGGCAAGGGGATAGCGCCCCGTGCTGAAATGCGGTGGCCCAAGAAATCGATCTCGGACAGACCAAATTGACATTTCACCGGGTTAACAATCAGGCCGTGTGAATCAAGACGCTTGAAAACCGTTGTTAAGTGCGACAGGTGTTCCTCTGGTGAAAGACTGGCCACCAGAATGTCGTCGAGATAGACGAACACAAAATCTAGGTCGCGCAACACGGAGTCCATCAACCTTTGAAAAGCCCGAACGGGGTTATCACTGCGGTTTTGGGCACATCATCCGCCTGCACGGGCACCTGGTGATAACCCTGGACCAAATCCACTTTGGAAAAAAATTGTGGTGCCAGCCAAATGCGCGGAAAAATCCTGAATGTGCGGAATGGGGTAGCGGTCATGCGTGGTAACATTGTTAAGCCGACGAAAATCACCACACGGCCGCCAGGAACCGTCACTTTTAGGCACCATGTGTAAGGGTGAGGCCCACAGGCTGTTTGAACGCCTAACGATTCCCAAACGCTCCATTGTAGCAAACTCCTCTCGCAATTGCCAGTTTTGCGCGTCGGCGACGCGCGGCAAACACCGGCGGGCCAACTGTGGGGATGAAATGCTCCACCCCGTGCTTAGTATCGGTGTCGGAAAAGGCGGGAGTCGTTAGCGACGGGAAGTCTGTCAGTAAACGTTGATAAATATCACCCGATGCCAAAAAATTTGCGCGCGTTAATGGTCCGAGTCCCCCAGCCTCACACGAAAAAGTGGCGAACGACACAGCGTCAATCAACCGGCGGTTAGCGACATCAACGAGCAGTCCATGTGCACACAGAAAATCTGCACCGATAATCGGAACTGTGATTGAGGCCACGACAAAGTTTCACTGGAAATTGCGTCCATGGAAGCACACGGTCATGTACCTGGAACCAAAATTGATGATGGGCGAGCCGTTGGCTGCAAACAGAGGCGGCCCGCAGCCACCGGCCGCCTTGTCCGCGGCGGTTAGTGTAAGCAGGCTGACCTGCGATCTGCTGTCCACCAGGAAACGTCTTCCTGATGACGAGTCTGTGATGAAAAGCAGCTCGTTTTTGTCGCCGGCGTCCACGGCTGCTACTGAACTCCTGCACTGGCGTTTCCCGAGGCCTCGTAGTTGCAGGGGGGAACACAGCGCCGAGCCTTGGCGCCAAAACGCTGATGGAAAAAACAGAGAGTCTTTTCCCGCTGCTTCCGCGTATCCACTCCGGCCACCACTGTCGGGTCCACGCCTGGTGTCGCCTCGAGGAGGGGGTCGGCCGTCGCACTTTGTACGGCGAACTGTCGCGTAGCCAGCAGCACTCGATCCGCTTCTTCAGCCAAACCCCGATAATCACCGGTCGTCAGACATGTCGAGTTAGCCAACGCCGCGCGCACTGGGCCTGGTAGTTGGCGTAGGAAAATGCGCGGGAAAAGAAATCCGCTTTCATCCGAGCCTAACAGCGACAGCATTTTGTCCATCAGATCCACTTCCGTGCCATCGCCCAGCCCGGCCGGGAAGGGAAAGGAGTCCGTCTGCTCTCTCCAAGTCCGACAAGCTGAACCTCCGAAGCAGAAGCTGCTTGAGCGCGTCGTATTTCCCGCCTTGTGGAGGCGCCCGCAGGTATGGCAAGCCATTTGAGCATTTATTCCAAATCCCTGATATCAGACATGAGTGTGTTACACTAGTTCGATCTTTTTCAGCACTAGTTCGATACTCAGCCACACTAGTGACACACTTTGTCGAACTAGTTGCATACAAACTTCAACTAGTCATTCATTTTCAGCAACATGTTAACTTGTCAATCATGGATTATTCCAACATGTGAACTTGTCACCCGTGATTTCCTGCACTAGTAAACAAGTGCGAGCTGAAATACTCACTAGTTTACTAGTGGCGGATAAAACAGTAGCTAGTTTACTAGTTAAAGCCCCTTGACGCCTTGATATCGAACTAGTGAGTGTCAAAATGTTACTTGTTCACTGGTGATGCCCCAAACATACACTAGTTGCACTAGTGCGACATTAAATGTCGCACTAGTGCAACTAGTGAGGTCTAAAATGTTCACTAGTAGAACTAGTGGATGCCAACCTGCTCACTAGTAAGCTAGTTGCACAAAAATAATGAGGAGGTGGGGCAGAAATGTGGCTGCAGGATTCCTATTGGATCTGCAGTTAAAATACACCAATCGGGATTCAGATTTTGTCATAATCACACCCACTTTATTTGCATGTTTTACACTAGTTTACAAGTTGTCCTGAGGATTTGCAGCTAGTTCACTAGAGGATTCTCATTATTGGTTACATGTCGACGAGTGAATCCAGAAATCCAAACTAGTAAACAAGTTGCAATCGATTTGACCTTACATGTTAACTAGATGGTTTCAAAATGTGAACATGTTCACTAGTCAATGTAGAGATATCCACTAGTTGCACTAGTTGGGCTCATTTTCACTTTACATGTTAACTAGTGATACACATGTTTCCTCACTAGTAAACTATTTGGGTTCAGAGTGACACACTAGTGAGCTAGTGACACAGATTTTCATTTCACTAGTTAACTAGTGGAACGTATTTTGTCTCACTTGTCAGGCTCAATGCTGAACTTGTATAGACTTTGACTGAACATGTTTGACAAAACTGGGAACTAGGTGACATGTGCACACATCTAGTTTACTAGTGAAATAATCCCATTTGGCTAGTTTGCATGTTTGACAGTTACAAAACTTTACAAGTTCACTAGTTGTGCACACATGTCAACTAGTAAGCAATTTTATTTAGCTAGTATGATGTACATGCCAGCTAGTATGCCAAAAACATGAGCTAGTGCAACAAAAATCCCTACATGTTAGATATTTGCTGCACTCGTTGTGCACTGTCGCTCACTTGTGCTGATTAACACCAACAAGTGAAAAGAAAAGCCCAACATGTAGGAAAAATGTCAAACGTGTTCAGTCAAATCTTGCACAAGTTCATTTCTTGGTCTGACTAGTGAGACAAAATGCCTCCCACTAGTTAACTAGTTGAATAAACATGAGCGTCTCTAGTGAACTAGTGGCTCACTCTGCACTCAACTAGTTTACTAGAAAGAAAACATGTGTTTCACTAGTTCACAAGTGAGGTCGAAATGAGACCAACTAGTGCAACTAGTGGAAATTGTAGCATTTACAAGTTAACTAGTGAACATTTTGAACCTTACTAGTCAGCTAGTAAGGTTTGGAAGATCAACTAGTGTAACTAGTGGACATAATATGCCTTACTAGTGAGCTAGTGATCACATTTTAAACTGACAAGTTCACTGCTAAGGCCAGAACACCTTAACTAGTGTACCCAGTGGACATTTGGCCCTTACAAGTGAGCATGTCAACTGTAACATTCGATCATTCATGTCTCACTTGCGACTCGAACACCGACATGTTCACAAGTGGGCTGCATGCAAATGAAGCAGGCGGGACAAGAATTTTGATTGGTCGGTACTCAGACAATGAATATTCAGTCTTAAAGCTTTAACCCTTACGCGCCCGGCTCGTAATACCTTAAGAAGAAAGTAGAGTAGTGATTTTATAAAAACAATTCATACTTTTGATTAATCTCTCTCTCTCTCTCTCTCTCTCTCTCTCTCTCTCTCTCTCTCTCTCTCTCTCTCTCTGTCTATCTATCTATCTACCTGTATATACCGTGTGTATATATATATATATATATATATATTTTTATTTTTTATTTTTTTTTTTGCAGTGGAGTGCAAAAATAGGTGCAGAGTTGCAAAAGTAGAAAACACACACACAATGTATTAACTATCCATCCATCCAGTTTCTGATCCGCTTTATCCACACAAGTGTCGCGGGGTGTGCTGCAGCCTATCCCAGCCGTCTTCGGGCAGAAGGCGGGGGACACCCTGAACTGGTTGCCAGCCAATTGCAGGGCACAGAGAGACGAAAAACCATCTGCGCTCACACTCACACCCAGGGACAATTTAGAGCATAGGTGTCAAACTCAGGTCCTGGAGGGCCAATGCCTGCATGTTTTCCAACTCTCCCTGTTGCAACACACCTGATTCAAATGAACAGGTTCAATGTCAGGCTTCCGCAGAGCTTGCTGATGATCTGATCATTTGAATCAGGTGTGTTGCAACAGGGAGACTTGGAAAACATGCAGGGCATTGGCCCTCCAGGACCTGAGTTTGACACCTATGATTTAGAGTGTTCAATCAGCCTGCCATGCATGTTCTTGGAATGTGGGAGGAAACCGAGTACCCAGAGAAACCCATACAGGCCTGGAGAGAACATGAAAACTCCACACAGGAAGGCCAGAGCTGGAATTGCACGGAGGTCGACACGCTAACCACTGGACTACTGGGCCACCCGTGTATTAATTATAAAGTCATTAAATATTACATTAAAAATACATTCATAATATTTCACTAATTTCATCAATGTGATACTACTGTATACCAATTTTGCACCCGTAAAATTGGATCGATAAACACTGTGTAGATACTACTGTATACAGCACAGGTATCAAAGTCAAGGCTCAGGGGCCAGATCTGGCCTGCCACATCATTTTATGTGGCCCACAAAAGCAAATCAAACATGGCAACATCCATGATGCTTGCTAAAATCCATCCATCCATCCATCCATAAATCCATTTTCCGAACAGCTTGATCCTCACTAGGGTCGCGGGGTGCTGGAGCCTATCCCAGCCGTCTTCGGGCAGTAGGCGGGGACACCCTGAATTGGTTGCCAGCCAATCGCAGAGCACACACAGGCGAACAACCATCCATGCCCACACTCACACCTACGGACAATTTAGGGTGCTCAATCAGCATGCCATGCATGTTTTTGGGGGAATGTGGGAGGAAACCGGAGTGCCGGAGAAAACCCACGCAGGCCGGGAGAACATGCAAACTCCACACAGGAGGCGGAGCTGGAATTGAACCGGTACCTCTGCACTGTGAAGTCGACGTGCTAACCACTGGGCTACCGGGCGGCTGCTTGCTAAAATATGTACCAAAATTTTCAATTATCATATGTAATAAATAAGAGACACTAAGCATTTTGTTGTGTTTTAGTTTTTCTTGTTGCGTGGCTTTTCTTGACTTTTTGTGACAAGATTTTTCATTTGCAATTTCCTTGTCGTTTGCAAGAACTTTTGTTACCCTCATTCTTCTCCTGGTAATTTTGTTACCAGCGTTTTATGTTGTACTTTATCGGTTGTGTGACCTTATTTTGTAACTAAAGCATTTTTACATTAGAATTTCTTTTGGTATACGTTTGTGGGATCCGCTCCTATTCGGATTAGTCGAACACCCCAATCGGCTGGAAGTAGACGTATCATACGCAGCGAAGTTATTTGGCGGGCCTCCTGCAGATATGAGCGGCAATTCAGCTGAATCTGTCACCGAAAGTGATTTCAGTGAAGTTATTAATCGCGTCTGGAACGCTCTTGACGTTGCAAGACGAGAATTGGCGGTGCAGATGGACGAAAATAACCTATTGCGAGCTACAAGAAGCACTTTTCGGAGACGAAGAAGAGCACGCCCGACGGCAGGTAAGCTAACTTTGACACATTTTATTGTCTCTATAAATGTTGCTATTGCATGAGTGTCAATCAATGTTACGAATAATATGATAAAAATTAAATAATTTTGGTCATATGCCTTTTATTTGGTACTGTGTAACTGAGTGTAAGTATATAATAATGAGAGAGGAATCGAAGATTATTTGCCCGAACGTCTGTGGCAATCTTGAGATTAGAATACCTGTACCCCAATTTGCTGAAGGTACAATTGACAGTTGCATATTCTGTTCCTGTATACAGAAACCCAAGCACGTGTTCATGGGATACACGGAGTCTGGAGAGTAAGGCTATTCCTGTTGCCGAATTCCGATCATCTTACACTCCCACCTCATTCGGAATGCTGCAAACTGACCAGAATTGGTTTGGGTAATGCACAAATGACATATTTTCACAGTGAGATTGTATTTTTACCCCCACCCCATGTGTTACTGTTATTGCTTCATTGGATGTGTAGTCCTGAACTGGCTGCGAGCCATATCACTCCTGTTCAAAATTTTGGGGTAACTCAGAAAATCCTTATGCTTTAAAGAAAAGCAATGCTTGTTTGTATTCTTTTAAAAAAACACTAGCAATGTCAAGGTTGGTATTTCCAATTAACTTAATGTTATTGTCATTGATAAAACGGTGGGTAAGGGTATACGTGACCTCAAACGTAGGAACAGTACATACCCTTGTGCTTTTATTTTAAAATGATTTACACATAAAATGATGCTCATGTGTTTGATTTTTCTTTTTTCTGGGGCGTGGGTATTTATTTTACAGGGATCCCAAGTCATGATCTGCAAGGGACAAACTCCCCCAAGTGTTATGCACAACTTTCATGGAGTCTCGCAGAGTTTAATAATTACATCTGTCAAAGCTTCCCATTAGTTAGCCTAAATGTGATTGGATTTCATCTCGCAAGAGCTGATAAGTCGAGGCGTCTGACTAGAATTCAGGCAAACACTTTAAAGGACCTCAAAACAGCAGTTGGCAGAAGCAGAATATATATTCTTCCCCAGACCAATATTACACTGCCGTTAGAGGTTAGTCTTTGTATTGATCAAACATTCCTTTTGGATATTAGCACTGTGACTGATTAATAAGAGTTTGTCTTGTCAACGTAGATCGATGAATTTGAAAATACTCACGCTGTACCAGAGACATCCCAGCCAAATGAACAGGAGAGCCTTCCCCAGTCTTTTTCTCCTCCACCATCCACAACAATGATGGCTTCACCTACTGCTACCTCAACAGCTACCAGACCTGAGGTCTCACCCAGTGCTCAATCTCAACCCCCTGCATCATCAGGTATCGTATCTCTGCCCTCACCCGCAGTCCCTCAGGTCATGCCCTCTGCTCCTGCAGTACCAGTTCCCTTGTCATTTGTCACATCTTACAACAATTCTGATGCAAGTTTTCAGTCTTTGCCCCTCAATGCCATAGCTTTGTCTTCATCGATGAACAATGATGGAAGCTCAGCAAGCACAGGCTTGGGCTCTTGTCAAGTAAGTATTTGTCCACAATGTTGTAGTTTATATTTAATAATTCAGACTGGAGGCAATTGTGAGCTAAATGGTTACAATTGGAGATTAAAAGGCACCCTCTTGGTGTACACGTCAAAAAAGACAGCTGCATCTAACTCTTTCCAACAGGAGCCGAGCTTAGAGTCAAGTTTGGATTCTGCACAGTGGCTCAATGCAGGGACCCCAGAGGTATATCCCCACATGGAGATTATAAATAATCTGTCATATGTTCTGAAAATATGACTGCAGACATGTTCATGTTATCACATTATAACATGCACCGTTTGTACTTTTGAAGGTATTTTACAGAGCGACATGCTTGGAATCATTGAACAGGTATTTTGTAGGTTTAGAAACATGTAGCATATGTGACACGGAATTCTATTCAATTTCTGTTCTGTCCTCAACACTTGTGCTGTGCCCTGTATATTGACACATAGTTAAACAGCACTTTCTTATTAATACTCTGGAGACAGTTTTGTCCTTTATGAAGGTTTGAATATAAGAGGCTTTTTCTCCAGCAAAACTCTATGGAAAATACAGAAAGCAAATAAATGATTTGTCACTTTGACTCTACGGACACCAATGTGAATGAACAAGAAATTAAGGAGATCCACATGCATGAATTATATCACAATACATCTGTAGATAAATCAAAATGCAGTACATCGATGATGTAAATGGTATGAGAGTCTGGGGTTCCAGTATGTAATTATGATTTGGGTAATCTGATTTTTAGGACTCGTGTGGATGACTTTTTTATTGATGATTCTGAAGAAGAGAGGTCAGATGATGACCTCATGGTAGTTGCTTATGAAAATGACAGTCCTCCATCAGTAAGTTAGAGCTCTTAAACATAACATATGCCAAAAATTTCAGGAGTTGTTTCTGACACTGCATTTTAAATATTCATAAGTGGAAAGAATTGTTTTGCCTCTCTCTGCCGTTGTTTTGCCATTCATTTCTAATGTACAGTACTGTTCTTTTAATATACATTAGGAAGAAGTGGATCTTGCCACTATTTTGAGGACTTTTTACGAGGATCACATTTCTGGCAATCCGGTATCCACCGTCTGTATCAGAAGGAGTAAGCTTCTGGAGAGTGCCATTAAAGCAATCTCCAGAGTGACTTTCTGTTGGACCCATTCACCACACATAGAGTTTGTAGGAGAAGAGGCAGATGATATGGGGGGACCACAGCGGGAGTTTTTCAGGTATGAATGGCGGTTTTAATTTTCCATTTTCAACACAGGGGTGCTGGAGCTTATCCCTGCTGTCTTCAGGCGGAATGCGCACAGCACTCTGAACCGGTTGCCAGCCAGTTGACTGCTCCAAATTGTCAGCAGGTTTGAATGGTTGTTCGTCTCAGTGTAGCTTGCGATTGGTTGACGACCAGTTCAGGGTGTACATCACCTACCGCACAAAGACAGCTGGGATGGGCTCCAGCAAGCCTGCAAAGCAATTCATAAGATGAATGGATGGCTGAAAGAACCCTTTCCTTTTGATTTTCATCCTAGACTCCTGATGATAGAGATACAGACCTCCCTTGGAATCTTTGAGGAAAGGCTGGCCAGGTCTTTCTTGGTTATGACCAAACAGCTCTAGACCAGCAGAAATATTTGAAAGCTGGCAAACTTATCGCTTGGTCAATTGCTCATGGTGGTCCGTGCATTAAGGCCCTGGATCCTTGCCTCTTCCAGTTGATGTGCGGCCAGGAGCCAACACTGGAGCAGTTTGACTGGCATGTGCTGCCTGACCCAGATGTGCAAAGCAAAATCAAAAGGGTACATCA
Organism: Hippocampus mohnikei; assembly: GCA_026261675.1. Taxonomy (NCBI): domain Eukaryota; kingdom Metazoa; phylum Chordata; class Actinopteri; order Syngnathiformes; family Syngnathidae; genus Hippocampus; species Hippocampus mohnikei. The sequence goes on along the minus strand of JAKGUB010000822.1, from coordinate 6,378,099 downwards.
TGATTGTCATTTAAAGATGTATTTGTAAAGAGTTAAACTGCTACCAGTTGCTGTTTATTTCTATGAAAAGAAAGTTCAGTCTGAGACTCGGCTGCATTGTTCCCAATCTTGTCTCTCAGATTCAACAGTGCAAGACAATTGAGGACCTGATAGCACTACAACATGACTTGGGGGACTGGATTTCTGAGTGTGGCATCCCAGGAATATTTAGTGCCAAAGTTGAAGACATGCCAAAAATCTATGCGTATGTTGTCAAGCATTACATCTATCTCAGGTAAAAACATGCAAAGGAAAGAAACATTTCAACTTTTAACTGCTACGAAATAGTGTCACTGAGGTGATGTAAATATGTAGATTTCAATCAGACTCCGCCTTGACTAACTTATATTTTGAAATCTTAAAAATTGCAACAAGTTTTGAATTGACAACAAATCGTGATGGACAAATAGGCTTCATGAAGTACTTATTTTTGACTTCTCTATATGGCACTCACGGTCTAAATGTAGCCCCAGATTGGTTTGTGTGCGCCTATTGGGTAGTTCCGTCCACCGATTAGGCGCACATAAACCAATCCGGGACTACATAAAGATGCACTAGTGTATATCTTCAAATCAAGAGTACCATCTAGAAGAGTAAAAAATTATCACAAATGCTTAATTTCCCAACATTTCCGGTTTGGCAGACTCGGCAATACTAGTGTTGCTAATTCTCAGGACAAAAATAATGTTGCTCTTACAAATTACAGAGGTCCCATCCGAATATCAGTTGGAAATGTGTTTCTCATTGATGAAACAAGAGACAGATGACATTAAATCATGAAAAGGTGTACGTATAGGGTTTTTCCCTTTCTGACCTGGTCATGACTGCTAAAATGGAAAGCTATTGTAAAAACATAATTATGACTACATACCCTACAGTCATATGACTTTGGGCCCAATTATGCATTTTATGAAAAACTCCAAATGAATATCAGGGATTCAAAACTGTTATAGACTAATATACTCTGCATATGTTCTTACTGTTGCATTATAGAACAGCCAAGATGATACATCAGTTCACAGAGGGATTAATGCATTTGGAAAGTTGTGGGACCTGGTCAAGAAAAACTGGATCGCTTTCTTGCCCCTGTTCACCAACATGCAAGAACCTCTGTCAAAGGCAGCCTTCAAAGCCATCCTCACTTATAATTACAGTGACAGAGGAACCAATAATCGGCAGACAGAGGAGGATACCATCTACAGCTGGGAAATGGTTTTGAATATGATTGAGGGTAACTTAATCAAGCCTTTGTTGCAGAAATTATTAAATACCTTGCACAAACAAAATGGCACACTTAAAATTTTCACTACTTTTACGGACTGATCAAAGTGCTATTGTCGGATGTTTTACCATTTGAGGACAATGTAAATGACACAAGAAAGGGTTGTTAGAAACTTTAATGAAATGCAACTTTTTTTCTCCTTACATTATGTTCATATAACCCTAAATTTGTTACACGAGGAGATGGTGAAATACTGTCAAGATGTTATGTTTGATTTACTTTTTTTTTTTGTCCAATGGCAGACAAAGTGTTTGAAATCAGATTTGAAGACCTTCTCGTCTTCATCACTGGAGCGGATGAAGTTCCTGTCCTGGGTTTCGCGACAACATCTGCGTCGATTTTTATGACCAGGCTGAGGGCATGCGACGTTTACCCTACGCGTCTACCTGCATGTTGTGTTTGTACCTGCCGAGAGGAGTTACAGAGGAGAACGACCTGCAGCAGATGCTCTCCCAGGCAATAGGCGACTCCTTGGGCTTTGGAAAGGTGTAAAGGTGCGTTTATCTCCCTTCAATAATATTTCTAATCGTTCTTGCACACACCAGGTATTTTTCCCTCAAGTCTGTTGTTTCATTGATTGCATTTTGAACATATTGCATGTGCTCTGGACTCAGGTTAAGTTGCTGTGATATAGTCACTGGTTGTTCAAGACCCTCACTGTTTCCTTGCAACTGGTTGAGCTGTATGCCGTATCTTGCCAAGCCAGCTTCGAGATTTTCTTGGCTGTAAGGATCATCTCCAAAGACATTGTTGAGGGCTGTTGTTTCCTGCTCACTGTTGGCTAACATGCCCTCCATCCAAATTTGTGTTGGAGTGCGGTTGTTTGCTGTTCTCATTCTATGGTTGTTCCAACCACATTTGAATAAGCACAGTCGTTTTCCATTTCTGGCTTGTATACGATCTGTAGTGCCATTTTGTGAATGTTGTCTCCGGGGTTCAGTATTTGTTCATCTTCAAACGAATAGAACAGCGTGTAAAAATAGTGCACAACCTGATGAAAAACATCTCTCCAAAGGCGTTCGATACGTTGATTGTGCACTGACTGGCCTGTAATGTGCCTTGCGTGCTCTTGTCCCTGCAGTAGGTTCATTAAAAGAGCAACCAGAGTGTTTTCACCACCATGGTCGGATCTTACTCTGGAGGGTAACCCATACAGGCAGGTGGCTTGGACAAAATATTTCAACACTGTCAAAGCTGTGTTGTCTGTGCTGCAGTTGAGGTACGTTATTAGCCTTGGAATTCCCATCAATGCCAGCATGTGTCACAAACCCCCACCTGTAAAACAAACATAAAAAGAATAATGGATTAAATACAAGAAAACAATAAAGTTTCACATCTTGTTTAAAATATTATCTCCGTAGAGATGATATTGCTGTGCACTTAAGACTACATGGAGGCAATTTGGAGTTTGTGTAACTTGGATATACAGATGATAAAATTCAGTTTAATCTGTGCTGTCCATACAATATGGCTTTCTAATGCTCCCACGAGTACAAATACAATATGATCCCTTATTACCGAATGAGACGCATATGTCCATCTATGTGCCATAAACTATTGGGAAATGGCACATAGTAAGTTCTTCTAGCCACAGTCTGGCTCCATCTCTGGGCTGCAGCAGCTGGGTCAATACGGTTGAGGATTTCTCGAACTCTTTTCCTTTGTACTACAATACCATCAGCACGAAGGTATGCCCTCATCATCTGCAACAGGTTCATAAAACAACACAATAAAGAAAGTACACTTTCACACTGAATATAATGACATATACATGAAGGGACAAGAGTATGTTGCCGAACACTTACTTCCGAGCCTGATCTGGGAAATTGGCTGTGCAATCTTCTGACATGCTCCTCCAGGTCAACATCATGAATGGGAGTAAATCTATTTCTGGCTGAAATCTGAAAAGACTTCAATTTTTTATGCAGGTATGAAGAGGAACAACCCAACATCCCTGCGATGGCTCTCACTGTAAAGCCCTGAGTGAGGAGCAGTTCAGTTTGATCCCTTGTAATGTCAAGTGCTGGTCTCCCTCGTCTACCTAAAGTATGGAAATAAAAGGATTAAGGAATTCAAGCAAATGAATCACTACGTGTTTTTATATACTGTATACAGTACAGCCATATACACACACAGATGTACATAAAAGTATATGCAGCTTCAAACCCAAAGCAGCTATTTTATCTAACCATTTTACTCAAGAAAAATAATTCAAAATTACAATTAAATAACTAAAAGTCCACTAGTTATTGCTTAAAAGTGTATAGCCATCGTGTTACTTAATAGTCGACTGAGCTGCAGGAAAACTACTGGTATAAAATGATGTTTGACGGCGATTGAAGGTAAGTCACCGCAGGTCGTCAGTAAAACCCGTGTGCAGTTCGAAGAAAAATACATACAAAAAAGTAATGTCAAAAATCGTAGCCATTTTACCTGTGTGCAAACGATGTGCCACATGGGAACAAACACGTCCACCATTAGGAGCGGGTCCCGCAATGATGACGGATCGGAGATCTGTTAGACTTTGAATCAAATTTTGAATAGCATTAGCGCTAAACTGGTCACTAACTCTTCTTAAATTAGCAATTGAAATGTTTATCACGCGTGCTTCACTTTCACGGCAGACCCTTGGCGACAGGCACTCTCTATTGCCCTGCACCTTCGCCGAATACGTCTCAGGACGCTGTCCGCCATGGTTCAAAAATTAAGTGGGCACAGAATTTCTAAAATCATGAGCCCTGACTGGTTGGATTACTGTATACTATTCTGAAACGGACAGCCAATAGGATACCGTTGCATGTTTTCGTAATCATCCTTATTATGGCCTTACATGTTCACTAGTAAGCTTCAAAATGATCTTACTAGTGAACTAGTGGGCGTTTTGTAGCTTACATGTTCACTAGTAAGCTTCAAAATGATCTTACTAGTGAACTAGTTGGCGTTTTGTGGCTTACATGTTCACTAGTAAGCTTCAAAATGATCTTACTAGTGAACTAGTGGGCGTTTTGTGGCTTACATGTTCACTAGTAAGCTTCAAAATGATCTTACTAGTGAACTAGTTGGCGTTTTGTGGCTTACATGTTCACTAGTAAGCTTCAAAATGATCTTACTAGTGAACTAGTTGGCGTTTTGTGGCTTACATGTTCACTAGTAAGCTTCAAAATGATCTTACTAGTGAACTAGTTGGCGTTTTGTGGCTTACATGTTCACTAGTAAGCTTCAAAATGATCTTACTAGTTAACTAGTTGGCATTATGGAATAAATACTCAAAGGGCTTGCAAGCCCTTTGAGTATTTATTCTTCCGACGTGCTCTCTTTCGTAATGTATTGTAGACCAATGAGAGCACGTCCGACAGACACGTGGACTTCGGGCAGCCAATCATGATGCATTTCGAGCCAAACTGCGACAGAAACGGAGGAGAAAACTTTCAGACGCATTGAAAGCTTTTGGGGTAAATATTACTCTTATTGTTACACAAAATGTTGTTTTACGATTATTTTACGCGGTAAAGTTATTGTGTAAATGTCAAATATGTGGTCGATTTATCAAGATGAAGCCTGCTTAAAAATTTCCTCCAACGATTTCGGAGATGTGTCCGACTTTGACAGCAATGGCGGCAGTTCAACGCTGACAGTCGTAGCCGGTGGCAGATTTATTTCGGCAGGACTTTCTAAAATCTGCCGTTTGCTCTGACAGTTCTCTGTCTGACAGTCACATTTTCTCTTATTACTCACAAGCTAATTGACATTAAAAAAAAGAGTTAAAGATAATGTTTGGAACCTGATTTTGCTATTACTGTTTGCTGCCTTAGTTCGTTTGAATTATTCGCTTGCCTGCATTACATGAAGTACATTTTAAAAAAAATATTCATATGACTGTAACTGTGTGTAACTGTTTTACTGGATCTACAACTAAACCTCCTGCATCACAACCATTCTGCCGGCACACCTTCAGCAGCACGATGTTTCTAACGGGAGCTGGAGGGTGATCAGCTTCATTGAAGAACAGGAGGAGAGGCACAGCGTTTGTCATCTGTGATATGTTTTGAGACTTTTCTCCGAATTAAAAAAAACTGTATGTTTTGTTAAATTCTTGATATAGTTCTTGTATTTAAATATTTTAACAATCAAATATTTTTCAACTGTGTTTTGGATATGAATTGTATGAAATAAATCCGTGAAGCCCCAATAAAATTCTACTCGATCTGACCTGCTCGATCACACTGCTGTCAACCTGCTGTAAATAATGCCTTCATTTATGATTGTAGAAACCTCAGAACGGTAAACATGTGAATTATTTTATTTTAAAATATAAGAAACCTATGTTTTTCAATTGTGTTCATTTTCGTTGTATTGCACGACAAAGATAATAGATGAGCCGGTTTGGGGACATCATCAACCAAGCTGCTGCTCCAATTGCAATGCGATATATTGTCCTGCTCTCCTAAATTCGCATCTACACCACAAATTATAGCATCCTGAACTGATTTAGCAACAACTGAAAATTCACATCATCATTTAGGAGAATATGTTGCAGAACTGTTACATTATATGGTGCCGTATTCATTTTATTTAGTATAGCATACATATATAAAAGTGGAAAGCTACTGTAGAGCTGTACCATTACCCCTCATCTCCGTGTACATAATAAACAAACATAACCTACAGATACATTGACTGGTACAAATTGCTAGATTCCTTCTGTATACTGTAGATATTACATAAATGGCAGTAAATAATTGAAAGCTCAGAATCAGGCTTTACAGGGTTAAGTTTTTGCTGGGTGGAGCACTTGTCAGGGAGCCAATAGGATGTGTTCACTTCTGGCACTGTCCTGCCTCCTGATTAGCATTTAGCGTAACTAGTGTGACCAGTGAGCCATTAGTGTTTCACATGTTGTACTAGTGAACATTTTGCCGTCACTAGTTAACTAGTTCAATCAAAAGACCATTTAACTAGTTGACTAGTGAGTAGGGTGACATCCACTAGTTCCACTAGTGCGACATTTTGACTTCACTAGTTCGACTAGTGAAGTCAAAATGTCGCACTAGTGGAACAAGTGGATATTTGGGGCATCACTGGTGAGCAAGTAACGTTTTTGGACTCACTAGTTAGATATCAAGGTTTTAACGGTCTTAAACTAGTGCACTAGTCAATGTTTTATCCTCCACTAGTTCACTAGTGGATATTTTAGCTCCCACTAGTGAACTAGTACAGGAAATCATATGCCACTTGTTAACATGTTAGAACAATCCACGTTTCACTAGTTAACATGTTAACACTTTTTAAATCTTACTAGTAAACTAGTAAGACTTTGAACCTCACTAGTTTGGTCCAGTGGGCCACTAGGGCATAAAAAGGCTGACTAGCTGGGAAGTTCCCTCTGCTTGTGTGCTTCCAGGTGTCACTAGTTGGAATTTTGTCAGCACTAGTTGGACAAAAGTGGCACTAGTTGCCAAAAATGAGTGGCTAGTGAGGATTTCCATGCAACTAGTTCGACAAAGTGTGTCACTAGTGTGGCTGAGTGTCGAACTAGTGCTGAAAAAGATCGAACTAGTGTAACACACTTATGTCTGATATCAGGGATTTGGAATAAATGCTCAAATGGCTTGCCATACGCAGGAGCTGCATCGCACGACGTGTAGTCTGCTGGTCGAGGGACACCAAGACCATGTAATATTTCGGCTCATCGGTAGTGATTCCCCGTAGGTGGAACAGCGCTTCCACATGCTGAAACCACAAAGCCGGGTCGCTCTGCCAGAACTCCGGTAGCCTCGCGGCAGAGGCGGTGGCTGCAAGTTGCGGGAGTTGGGGCGACGTGGCCGAGGAAGACACCAACCGAAACATCTTCACGTTCAGGGTCACCAATGTGGCAGTCGAAAGGAGCACACACGATTGACTGGAAAACACGTCTTTATTCCACGACTGCCAACAAGTGGATCTAACAATTAACAGTTTGCTCCAAAGACATTCACCCGAACACGCCCCTACCGTATGCCTGCTGGGTGAGAAGCATGGTCATAGTGTCCGCCACAGTTCTGAAAACGTTTAATAATTTATTTCATTCATTCATTTATTTTCCGAACCGCTTTATCCTCACTAGGGTCGCGGGGGGTGCTGGGGCCTATTCCAGCTGTCTTCCGGCAGTCGGCGGAGGACACCCTGAACCGGTTGCCAGCCAATCATAGGGCACACAGAAACGAACAACCATTCACGCTCACACTCACACCTAGGGACAGTTTGGAGTGTTCCATTAACCTGCCATGCACGTTTTTGGAATGTGGGAGGAAACCAGAGAAAACCCACGCAGGCACGGGGAGAACATGCAAACTCCACACAGGAAGGCCGGAGCTGGAATTGTGAAGTCGACGTGCTCACCACTCAACTACCAGGCCACAATAATTTATTTTGTTTTATTAATTTGTTTCCTGTGTTAATAAAATGTTGAAGCAGAGTCTTGTGGTTATCTTTGTTTGGAGTACAGGCACATTAAAACTGCCAATTTAAAATCACTGTTAAGTTGTGATGATAATCACATTTTTGGGGGGATTCCCTTTTTCTACCAATGCCATTGGTTCATTGCAGAAAAAAAAAACAAGCTTTGAATGAGAATAAACATAGATAGATAGATAATGGATAGATAGAGAATCTTAAACGGTGTGATATTTGTTCCAAAACATTTGCATTAAACATTAAAAACTACATACATTTGATTTAGTATCAAATTTATGTAGTTTTTATGTCATGTATGCCATGCCATCATGGAAACAACCAACCACATTTCCTTTTTGACAAATCAAGCTAAAAGAAAAACACAATTTCATTTTTCTCATACTTGTATTCCAATAAACTAACACAATTCTTAACAAAAGTCCGTCAGAATAGGCTCATAAATAATAGGGCCAGATTTGTCGACATGGTGTTATTGTAAGGTGTCGGGAAACTCCATTGTCTAAAAAATGTTTTAAAATTGCCTTCTATTCTCGCTTGGTTATTTATTTTTATTTATTGATGTTTTGCCTCTCATCTCTAAAGGCTTCATTAATTTTACAACTAAAATCCTGACCGAGCCTTTTGCTGGTAAAAAATGATAGTATGATATTGACGAAAAACTGATGACGTGACAGCTTCAAGAAAGCATTTTTAAATTGTTTTACTTTTGTTTTAAAGGTGAAAATTGTTCCCAGGTCGAACATCCACATTGACCCATCGAACCCAAGTTAAGAACCACCCATCGAACCACCCATGCTGGTAAAACATGATAGTATGATATTGACGAAAAACTGATGATGTGACAGCTTCAAGAAAGCATTTTTAAATTGTTTTACTTTTGTTTTAAAGGTGAAAATTGTTCCCAGGTCGAACATCCACATCAAACCCATCGAACCCAAGTTAAGAACCACTGAGCTCGGGGTTCCTTCGGACCACGTCATCAGACTCTTTGGCGGGGAGAGAAGAAAAAAAAACAAGTGGATGCAGTCTAGAGGAAGTTTCTTCACAGTTTACAGCAATTTCATTGCTGCAATTTCATATTGTGGCGGCTGGTCAACTAAAAACAACAGTTTACCTTGTTTGTCTTTCAGGAGCAATATTAGAAAAATCTACAGCGCATGTTGCATCCTGATGGGAGAGAGGCCACATATACTTCAGAAAAGGTCCGTCAAACCCCCACCTCACATACTTTTAAAAATATCAAATATTTTAAAGTTTTAGTGTTGGTTGCCATGGTAAAAAAGATTTTGTGATAGAGTTATGTGACTTCTCCCTTATTGTGTCTAATTATGAAGCCCAGTACTGCACAGTTAATTATACTTGATCCAATCGAAGCCTGAAGTGAGATTTTCACAACCTTGACTACCCCCTGCCTGGAGATTATGTGTTTCCAATGAAATTTCAGATCCAAAATGAACCTGATGATAACCAGAGAAATGAACCTGACAATTCGTTCATCCTCCTTCCTTCGGGTCACAGGAGTACTGGAGGCTATCCCAGCAGTCTTGGGGCGGTCGGCGCCCTACACAATGTCATTTTTGGACCAATGTGCTTTCCGCAAATGGCATGAACCATTTTCCAAAGCAAGTATTTCTTTGCCGACGTTGCCACATGAGTCGGACACAATCGGTTACATCTATGCATCTTTTTAGTTATCTATTTTAGTTCGGTCTAGTTGCTGCTCAGCATTTGTGTATTTTGTATTTTGCTTGTGTGAACATGAGGGTTCTTTCACATGTTATTGGGTCAAGCGAAATGCAGATAGAATTGTCTCTGGAACCTGCAGCAGGAATATGGATTTACATGTTTATCAGTGTGGTTTAAATGAACAAGCTACCAAGTCCACACCACCATTGTTTTCCAGCCCAGATGTTGGAGACTAAAGTCATGACTCAAGTGGGTGAGCGAGAAAGGGAGCCTAACTGGAGGGTGTTGTTATCTATTCCCCAAAAAAGCCTCCGTTTAACATCTGCTGTTGACTACAACAAAACTGCAACAGTGGCTAAAAGTTGCTCAGTGGGATTAGTAGGGGGAGGCAACATCATTATTCAAACTAAGCCAGAGGGTAGCATGCTCATGCGCTTTGCTCAATACAGTAGCTTCATAGTTCAGAAATGGCTCAAACTCTCAAATGTCTAGTCAATTTAGACAAACTGTAGTTGTTTGCTAATTAGCTGCATAAAGAAAACTCATTGTCTTGTAATTTTCTATTTGTTAATTTTGCATTCACTTCTCAAATATTTATTCATCTTTTTCCAGCATAGGTCACACATACTACAAAAACAATAACTGGGATATGTGAAGCAATGAATGAATCAATCTGGTATTAGATTAGACTCCTGGACATTAATTGTTCAACTTTATGACTGTGGTCATATTCCCTGCAGGTTCTGTGTTGGAGCTACGGGTTGTTTGTCTACATTTGTTGACTAAGCTTTTCCCAACCGAATTGTCTTCACTTATAACTGTCACATAGGTTTTTCTCACTTCTACCGACATCCCAAAGTTAATTGAAAAGACTGACCATTGGCTTTTGAACCCCCTTGTTGAGGAAGTTGGGAGTTTATTTCTACTAATTTCTCCACCCTCACACTTGAATAATGTAGCCCCTTTCAATTGTAGTTTATTTTCTTTTTTATTTCAATCTTGATGCAGTTATTTGATGTCATGTGTATTAGGCTAAATCTTCTGGGGAAGATTTTCTGCTCTGGAATGACTGTAGCCCAACATAGAGTTTTGCAATGGGCGCTAAGACAAGCACATTACCTATGACCTTACAATTGTTTGTCTGGATCAAGAGACAAAATATATCCGACAGAGTTACTCAGAAACCTTGTACAGACTGGTCGCTGACATAACAGCAAAAACAAACCGACTAAATAATTTCCCTTTCTTTGGGTGTTGCGTGTTCTACTATTTTTCTCCATTGAGTAGATCCAATAATACTGTTCAGATTCAAATCAGATGGTGTTAGTGTGCTCATTGGGTGCCACTTTTGCCAGCACACCCCGTCGACAGCGATGGGAGATAACTGCATGTATAAAAGATCAAACGATTCCCAGTGAACTGCAGTGAGACTGGGCCAGCTGTTGCTGCCCTCAGCTCGCTTTGGTCTCTGCATAATCATACTCGTGGTATGGCACTGGCAGGTGCTGAGGCTGCACTTCCTGTGTGGTTCTTTTCGAATATTTCCCTTCTTACATCCTCCCTTTCTAAACTCATCTTCACCCTGGACCCTGAGGTGAAGCGGTTATTAGCTGGGTTGTGAAAAGAGTTGACAGACGCAGGCGAGACTTTTTTGGAGCGGTGAAAATTAACACGTGACACCTGAAAAAGTGTCGAGACAACTGGAGGTGTGCAATTTTTGGCCTTCTGATTCCCTCAGAATCAGTGTGTGTGTGTGTGTGTGTGTGTGTGTGTGTGTGTGTGTATTCCTCATCACTGGCTAGTATAAATCACTGGAGGAATAAAGTACATCCAGATATGCATAACATTATGCAGCAAGTTTGTTACATGTGGGAGTGCAGTGGCACATAAAACATGTACTGTACACCTCAGCAGGAAGGTTTACGTTGTGAAGCAGGTTTAAAACTCGGTTCAGGACTGTGTTTGCAGTTTTCACTTCATCCCTCAGGTTGTCTGACTTTCCCTGACACTCTAAAAGCATGCAAATTGTTAGGTTCATTGATCACTCTAAGGGCTTTATATTCATAGACAGTGCAGCTGCCCTCAAGCAGAAAATCTGGAACAGGTTTAAATTTTGATGGTGACCGGAAGAACTGTTGATGTCCATTAAAACTGTTTGCCAACATCTGGTTTGTAACCTTTTGCGACGTTTAATTAAACCCTGATGAAAAAACCCAACAACATTCACCACGTTTGCCAACATGCATGCCTTCACCCCTCAGTGAGATACCATCTTTATAACCGTACACATTTGCATGCCTTGAGCTGCTGCAGGACACAAGCAAATCAGTTTATTCTTCCGCCATGTCAAGGACTATCAGTGTGCCTTTCACGCATGGCTATTAAGGGTAATGAGAGGTGCTGCTTCAATTTGCAGCAAATGAAGTCGGCTGCGTTCATGCCCACGATGGCTCAAAAAACTGTTTTCTAAATGCTCCACGTTGTACCCACTCGGAGGGTCAGCGAAAATACCAAAACTCTTACCCAGCCTCTGATTTAGAGAGTTCCTCATACGAAATTGCACTCGCCATGAAAATAAAACTCAAAATGTCTGTATACAAGTGTGAATAGTTTTCTGACCGTGGAGGGAACACATAGCATTGAATATGGATGGAAGAATGGCGATCAGGGCTCACCAATGTGGTGCCCACGGGCCAGGTAACCCCCAAGGATCACATGAGTAGCTTGCGGCACTATTATCATCAGTGGAAGTGTAATCTAATATAGTGTCATTGTACATGTACAAGCACAGAATAACCACATTCACTGAACAGTTAGGCGTCCGAGAAAGATTAACAACAATGACCGACAGAGGGAGAAAGAACAGAGAAGCCTATTGCCTCGCCAAAGGCAGCAGCCGGTTTTCTTGGATGAAAATCAAAAATAAGAAGAACCAGTGATTTCAGTGGTGTGTGTGGTCCACACCTGCACTCAACGTCCTAAGGGCGTTAGAAGAAATAATACGTGCATGGCAATGCATCGAAGCACATGTAATGGGAATTTGCCATATACAGCGCTAATTGGAAGTAACTGTTCGACTATTGAATGTTGACCAGTTATTTTGCGGATAAGCAGTTGCACTAGTCTGTACTCTGTGTAGCTGCTCAAAATGCTGATTGCGATGGCCTGGAAGAGACAAGACATGGAGAGAGAGAAGGCTCCCTTGACACATCTGTGAACGATGTCCCTCCATCTTTTTTTTTCTTTTCTTTTTCTTTCTTAAATAAATCTCATCAGTTTTTATAAATACTTTTGTTGTCTTGGTTTCCCTGGACAAGACACACATACCTGATTGGACCCCCCCAAAAAAATTAAGCTAGAGAGGAATGGCATCCGTGTGGCAAAGACATACGGAATGATAGTTGGAAAGAAAATATTTGTACTTGATTGAAGTTGTATCTGTATGTCTGTGTTTCTGATAGTGTTGGTGCCTGCAGAGAAGGCATTGAAGGCTCTGACGGAACGCCACTGAGTACAAGTGATGGGACATTTTCAATTCTTCAAATTGTTGTCAACCTGATCGTTTGAAAATGTGAACACTGGTAGAGATTTATAGAAATAAAGTGTTACATATTGATATGTAGCTGTTTTTGTGAGAAATTGTTGTACCATCTCCAATGTCTTCGCATATTTGGATATGATTAATTACAATAACACATTACAGCATGGTTTAAGGCAATTTGAGCAAATTTGTTATTTCAGAGGTGTGTACCAAACTGGTAGCCCTTTGCACTAATAATTTGAGGTGTCAAATTATCGCATTGATTGCGAATAATTAATTACAGTCATATTTAGCACTTTGTTTTTTAATCACGTGAATCTAAATTTTGATCTCTAACGTTATTGTTTCTGTAGGTGGGTTGCCTTTTTAAAATATTCCTTTTCATGTGTTGGCTTCCTGTGTTCGAGTACTTGAAGGTGGGGAAACAACTGTCAGTCATAGCCTGAAGCTGACATTGATTGGCTGTCATTATGTTTGGGCTTGTTTTGCAGAAGCTGATTGGCTCCCATTGGAGTTGGGCAGGCTAAGTAAGCAGCGGTGACGAGAGGGGAGGCGGAAATGGAGGAGCATGTGAGAGTTCTCGGCACAAGGAACAGAATATTTACTTTTCAAAAACACCCTGACGGCTCTATTGATAAAAGTAGAGTGTTATGCCTAATTTATAAGAAGGAGTTTGCTGACCACCGAAGCAGCTCAAGTTTAGCCTCCCACATTAATGCAAAGCACCCAGTCGCAAGTGCATCCACAGCTAACGTTTGCACCGAAAGCGTTAGCAGTATAGCGAGCTAAAGCAAAGCTCTTCGCGTACGAGGCATGACGTCAGCATAGTTGCTGTCTCCTCAGTAGCTGACCAGAAGTGGTTGACGTTTATTTCAGCACTTTATTTTCCTCATGCTGAACAGTGTTATTTCGGAAGTGCTAACTTACAGCACTGTGATTTACGGGTTGTTAAGGAATCTATTCCGAACTGTGATTTTTTTAGCCCCACTCTGTTGTTGGTTCTGTTCAAACACTTGAAGCAAAGAATGTAGAATGCTGTTGAAGGTATTTCCTGCTTACTGTGATTACAATCACCTTTAGTGCCCCTTGACCCCCACCTCGGGAGAGTCCCTGAAGGCCGTCAAGTTCCCCCGGGGAGGAACTCTTATCTCAAGATTTACGTGGAGCGGGAGGGGTCTAGACTTTCCCAACATGCCAATATCGAATTGCATCGACCTTTCTTTGTTTCCGGGATTTGCATGTAGGCGTAATTCCCAGTCTCTCATTGTCATATTGTCTCTATATATTCTCATGACTGTATTATTTTCTGGGCTTCCTGACGAAATCTGAAACTCTCAGGAGCCCGAATCGATTCATAAACTGCAGAAAAGAAAAATAAAACCTTCGAAGGTAATGTTCATCATCTTCAGCCTATATTTAGATAACCAACATCCTCATCATCCGAAATTAACGAACACGCGGAGGATGAGAAAGGCCGTTCACTCCCCCAACAGGGTCTCATATTTATTTTTTTACTTTCCAAAGTAAGTTCAGTGTTGAGTACTTGTATTGCTCAGAAAAATGTTCTTACTGTTTTTGATAAGTTAACCTAAGCACTTTTTACGGACCTGATGTTCTTTTTTTATTTTTTATTTTGTAATTATTTGGAGACAAACAAACGGTGATATTCACCCTGGTGGTCAAAACTAAAGGTTGCTGCTAGGACTTTGGACGAGTCTCAACTACAGCAGCAGCCCAACTCGGGAACGACCTCCAAGTGGTGTTGGGCATGCCTTCGGGCTACGAACAGTTCCCAATCAACAGCCGACAACTGGGTCTGCAGGTACCCAGGTCGCTGCGGCTTTAGGAGCCGCTTTGGGACCCAGTTGGAGGTTGCTCAAAAACAACTACAACTACAGTAGCAAGTGAACGGCTCGGACTGCATCTGTTCAAGTCTGTTTACAAACAATGAAAGACTTTATAATGCCACTTTTTTTGTCTTTGCCTCAAAAATGTAATGAATTAAAAATGAAAAGAGGAGTTGTCTGAGCACTTTTTAGATGAGATTAAAATATAGTTTAATTCGATCAATTAATTATAGATCATAATTAATTTGTCTCATCATTTTTTTAATCGCTTGACAGCACTACTAATAATCAGTAGCCAATAATTAACTCTGTTTCAAAACGATTGGTGACCCCGGATGTACAGTACTGGAAAATATGTAGAGTATAATCTTTAATCTCCCTTCTACAGTCATGGAACATTTCATATTTGATCCTGTATAACTGTTTTTAAAGTGTTTTTGTACCTCTAATTAGTGGCAATTGTTTCTTTAATTAGAATAATTAATCAGTGACTCCAGTCCAACTTCTCATGAGTGAAAGGTGGAGGCACTAAGCTACATATTTTTACAAGAGGAAAGGAACCCCTCCAGCCCTACATGAGACCTCCCTGTTGGGCCATATGCTGTTTCTTTCTTCCTTTTTTTTTCTTTGACCACCCTCTGTGTATGTCCATAGTATATATTGTAATTAGATCATTCGCATGTAGGCAGGTTTAAAAGTCCTGCTCTGAGATCGCTCCCCTCTTGGCCAGACCTTCAAGATGCTGTATTGTCTCCATATTGAATTGCCCGACGTCTTAGTAAAGATAAGTTACTCAACCCAACTAAATGCTAAACTGCAGCAAGTGTAAGGTCACATATTTGTCAGGGCACAGAGCATTTTTTATATTAATTTACTCTTTCAATAGAGGTGTCTGGCTTCCAAAAGGTCACATGCTTGTTTATCTTCACTTTGTAGAATAACAATAATCTGCTAGAACCGTGACATATAAATTACATTCTACTGAATGCCTTATCTCTTAACATATCATGTTGGTGTGGTGCCAAAGCACACACCCATTATGTAGATGACAAGTCATACACAAAATCCTATTAGAGTTGTTTGCATTAAATCTAATCATGCTCGATTTATGTAACCCCTAAAAATGTGAGTGATTTGAAAATAATTAAATACATTTATAAATAAATAAAGCAGCCATTCTGGAATAATATGCACAAAGCGCCAACAGCATGAGGCACACTTGAACAATATGAGAGCTCTACCAACGTGCCTTTTGAATGATAATACCGTAATTTCCGGACTGTTAACCGCTACTTTTGTCACACACTTTGACCCCTGCGGCTTGATGCGGCCTGTTTAAAGATTTTTCCAACGGCCGACGGAGCATGTTGTATATGCCCGAAACACATGGAAAACAATTAATCTCCCCTGCTTCACGGCGGTTCACACCACCCATCATGCGATACCGTTGAAACTCAAAAACGACGATTTTTACTCTTAATATCAGCCGGGTTGCAATGCCGATTGCAGATACATCAGATCTGAATAGAATAAGCACAGCTCAGTGTTCATCTCACGAGATTATCCAATGCTCCTTTTAAAGTGACAATGCTCCGTTTATTAAACGAGGCAGCATTCACTACAACAGTCATAGTAATAGTGTTGTTCACCTGGTTACAAAAGAAAACCTCTCGAAAGACATTGTCTTGAAAGTGAGTTGACACAAAAGCGTGGATGGTAGAAAGCCTCATGGAGGAATGGTTGACCGACCGAGTGTTACAGCAGGGAACGGTGTCTTTATTTTTTTATTTTATTTTTAACCAGCCATGTGAGTGCTGTTTAACTGCCATTGTGCTGCCGCGTTACCGGCAAAGAAAAGTTAAGCTATTTTATTAAACATTGAAACCTCTGTGTACTGCCTTTTTTGCAAATATCTCATGTTACAATATGGTCACCTGCGGCTTATAGACAGGTGCGGCTTGTGTGTGTACAAAATTGTGGTGGGTGTGGCTTATCATCAGGTGCACTATATAGTCTGTAAATGACGGTATTTTGTTTTAATGGACAGTGTAAGAAAAAGTTTTGAATGTTTGTCAAAAATCGTTTTTTATTAAGTCAAACTTTTTTTTTCTAATGGTTGAACATTGCCGATCTTGCTACAAGCTCCTTTGGTGGCTAGCCCCTTTCACACTTCCTCTTTGCAAAACTGGCTTAACTGAAGAATAACAGTAGACGCGGCATTTATTTACCTTGACCTCTGAGGACTAATCACCATATTACAGCTGATGTGTTTTTGTGCATTTAGACCATTAGATGCATGGTGATGCCAAAGATAACGTATGGGACAATGAAAGGGGCATGTTATATTTCACGCTGTGATCATGCCTTCCTGCTATCCCTTGACATGTAGGGCATTGTATACGTTCACATGCAGTCATTTTTTGGGTTAAGGTCAAAATTCAGAAACATTTGGGAAAACGTGTTTACATGCTTGAGTGGAGAAAGTTACTTCCTCATTTGTATAACCTGATTTAAATCGCAATGCACAGACGTTGTCTGGCAAATAGACATCATTTGGTACTTTCTGCCATCAATCAAACACATTTTAAGTATGTCACTCACCACAGGAATTAAGCAACTGGCCGGTCTCCTCCTCGCTCGATAGGTTCTTGCATAGGTCAAATGGGGCAGTGCCCCATAAAGCTGCTATGTACCTTGCAAATTGTATGTGCACAACAAAACAAACACTAATGAATGCAAAATTCTAATTGTGTCAACCCTTGAACTGCAGCAGGTGTTAGGCACCTGTGGATATCTCGGTAATATAATCCTGGATTTATTATTATTTTTTTTTCTAACAGGTGCCTCAGACTATTGTGGTGCATTGTACAGTGGCCTGAATATTATCATCCACCACACATTTAATTCACCGTTATGTGAAAGCAAAGTACCCTTTGCCAAATGCAAAAGGATTACAATGATCATCCTGCGCGCATCTACACAGCTTTAGGAGCAAAGCCTACGGCTCTGCTGTTTTGGGGGTTTTTTTCTTTTCTTTTTTTTTTTTTTATAAAGAATTAGTGAGGTGGGAGGGGAAGCTCCTCAATGACAGGATTTGGTTCAGACAGGATTTGGTCTGCCTTCTTTACACAGCTGACCTTGTTTTTGTCTGGTTCTTCACTGCTTTCCCTCGTGGTGTGCATTGACTGTTCTTTCATAGCTTGTAGGGCACAGATGTCAAGAAAATAGGAGTTATAAGGTTGTTGAGAAAGACGGCTTTGCTCCTACTACAACCAACCAAAACCTGCGCCAAAATAAATGATAATACATCTCGACTAAATGGTGCAGTGCTATGGTACATTAAAGCGGTAATATAAACATTCAAATTATGATAAATTTAGATTTGTACAAACCTTTCTACTCCTATTTTCTTTGCCACAATCTCTCTATTTCCAGGGACCTTCAGCTTAATTATTTCTATAAACACCCCTGCAGGCTCATTTTCCATCAAGACTTTCAGTACTGACATCATCCATCAAAAATAATTTCCAAATATCACACAGCGTCAGCCACGGCAACACGGTGATTACAAGCCGCCTAATGAGAAAATAAATGTTGGCCTGTGCTGAGGTGAGAAATCAAGGCAGGAGCGGACGGCAGGGCAGACTGGACAGCGCTTCTCTGAGCTGGAGTTTACAATCTAACATTGACATCAGTATTTGCTCCCCCAGGGAGCGTGTCTGATTTGATGACAGTCTGAATTAAACATATTTGCATCATCGCCATTGACCTAATGAAAGTATTTTGACTTTCATTTCATTGAATTTTACTGACAGCAATTTGTGGTACTGTTACTCTTATCATTATTCTGTATACATCTGGTTTACTCAGCAACTTGTAGGATCTATTCACATGCCAGACAAATAATAGGCACTCTCACTATCTACACTTGTTGATGAGAATATTGGAAAAATAATGTCTCCCGGAAGGTTCCACTGTAAAAAAAAAAAAAAAAAGTCAATGTAAACATCCTCCATTATCTTGTCATCAGCCAACCGTCTCTGGCAACCACATCCTGTATTATTTGTTAATTCAAGCTTCAAGAGAAAAAAAAAAACTTCCCTAGTATACTTTTCAGTTCTATTATGTATGTATGTATGTATGATGGAAACCAATTTTATGCTGCACTGCACTGAAACTGTTTTTGAAACATTGGCCAGGTTAAAAAAAAAGAGAGAGAGAGAGAGAGAGAGAGAGAGACTCAAAAGCCTCAGTGGTCAGCTAAGTGTTCACCCACGCTTCCTCACTAAGCACCAATAGGTTGCTCCTCATCAAAAATATTTCTCCCTGCAATCCTGTCTTTTTATAGCACAAACATATTGATCACCGCATTGCCTTCTCTGGCTTGGCCCAGTGTGTGAAAAAAAATGTAAGGGCTGCCTTATTACCCTCTGTGAATATCCAAGGGCTGTGTGGCGGATTATGTTTGTGTGCATATACATACAGTGTGTGTGTGTGTGTGTGTGTGTGTGTGTGTGTGTGTGTGTGTGTGTGTGTGTGTGTGTGTGTGTGTGTGTGTGTGTGTGTGCGCGTGCGTGCGTGCGTCTGTCTGTGCTGGCTCTGCTGAAGGTAATTCCGATCGAGAGTTGGCCAACTCTCATCAAGCAATTTCATGGGGTTATAAAATCCATAACACAAAAATAGGCAAAGCTGTCCACCGGCGTCTATCTGTATGCAAATGTGGCAGTTGTTGTGATTGTGTTCGTGTCATCACCAAAAATGGGATGCTTTACTCTGAGGCCACACAATAAAGCAAAGAGATCAATAAAAGTCAAGATGCAGAAAGGGAAAACATATGCGAGGCAGTGCCGCCATGGAAATAAAATGTGAAACCGAGTGAGTCATTCAAGAAGACTATCACAATATTTAGATTTGTCAAACTTGAAATGAATATAACATTTAGCAACATAGGAAGACATGATGTTGATTGACACGTTTGGACTGTACCAATGGATTTCACACGTTTTGCTGCCTCCACTCACACCTTTGCGTCATATGAGTCATTGGAGAAGCTTCGAGGCCTGCCAGTCAGAAGCGTGTCGAAATGGAACTGTGCTGATTGAGGTCCTAACATTGGTGGTGCAATGGACAGGTTTTTCCCAAGGGAGGACATCGTCCTCCATTCGCCTTGATGCATATGGTCAGTTGTAAAAAAAAAAAGCTACCTGAGGGAAAAAAAACCCACGTTATGAGTATCTTCTTATCTCGCACTGGCTCCGATTAGACCACAACAAATCCTGCCGAGGACATTAATCCCTGCTTTTTGCTCCCACATACCAGCCTGTCTCATGAGTTTCGATAATCAAAAAAATGACAGCAGTCCTCGCACTCTATCTTTCTTCCATTCATATATTTCTCGGTGGCCATGTTTGTGATAACGGAGAATCAGCAAAATATGTTGGAGCTTTTGGTGCAGTATGAGAAAGTGTTTGGAGGTTGTTTGTTGAGCTGTCCACAGGTCACAGCGTGTACTTGAAGCCCGGGGCTGCTCTTATCACTTCATTTTATCTCTTACTCACAGTAGCTCTACGGTTGCCGCGGTGACACGTTTAACGCCAACTCAGATCCATCTTAAAATCTATTCTCCATTAATTGTATCCTGTGCGCTCACTGGGGCATCAACGTTAAGCTCATTGCTGGCTTTCTTTAGACCAGCGACGCTGTCCACTATTTACCGCTGCACTTCCAACGTCGATGACTTCGGTTGAGGTCGGCCTATTGATACTGAAGCATCCCACCCCCCGATATGACCGAGATAGGTGAGCCAAAAATTAAAACCCTCTGCTGATTCATTCTTTTGATTAATTTAATGGGTATTTACATTTACGATCCAAAACCAGCAGGGATGGCTGTCATGTATGCAAATAAGCTGATGTCCGGTACACACAGATGTTCTCTATTCAAGGACTACTGCATATCAAGGAGAAAGTAAAGAATCTATTGATTTTTGACTTAATTGACATAGCTGAGGCTAGAGAAGAACTCAAATAACAGTGTTTGTGCCTTTTTTTTGTCAGTATTCCCTGTGTGAAAACCCAAACTCTCTGCTTTGGGGCTTTTGATGCAAAAAGCAAGATGCTCCGAAATGTGTTTTATCCACAAACAGCCTCCAAACAAAATCGCAAAACTGCATTTATTGTTTCCCTCAGCGTCAGCAGATGCATTCACTGCACAGCTGCTTGTTGTCGCTATTGTTTGCTGCTTTATTTTTTCTCTGTCTGTTGCGCTACTTAGCATCTCTGTTGCTCTTTCCTCAGGTCTGTCTGTATTTTTCATGTTTATCACTAACTGCTGCCAATAAATAAGACAGCGTTTGTTGGGGAAAACAACTCCTTGGTTTAACCTTCTCACATACCAGTGACTTAAAAAAAAGGAGAACAAAAATAAATTAGGTAAATTATACAAAACCTTGACAGAAATACAGAATTAAAAAAAGAGAACAAAAATAAAGTAGGTAAATCATACAAAACCTTGACAGAAATACAACCATAATTCTTGGATAATACTTACTTGATGAGGTGTTTTTTTTTTTTGTTCTATTAGACAGCAATAGCATTATTACCTCAATTAGGTAATGCCAGATTTGAATCACCGTATTTTCCGCACTATAAGGCCCATCTTAAAAGCATTCAATTTTCTCAAAAGACGATAATCTGATGTGACTTATATAGATCAATATTCTGATTTCTTGGACGGCTTTAGAAGCCGCTTTGGGACCCAGTTGTAGGTTGCTCAACAGCAACAGCTGCCACAGTTGTGAAAGCTCTATATGAATAAAGCTGTATTGTATTGCCTTTCACGTAGTTCCATCTAGCGAATGCATAAAGATACCGCAGCCACTATTGTAGCTTCTATTCTAAGCGCCTTTGGTATGAAAACAGATTCAAAATGGGCCATTTATTGATGGTGCACCTTATACTCTGACGCACCTTATAGTGCGGAAAATAGAGTAATTCTCGCAGTTTTGAGGGTGTTCGATGTTTCTGTGTCTAGATTGGAAACTAAATACTTGTCTTTCGTTTTGTCACTTTAAGGCAGCCATTATGATAACACAAGGATTCTCATTGGGCCCTGCGGGTTCCAGGCAGAGAGGCAATGTGTCGGTGTTAATTGAAGGACTACGCTGTGATATGCATGAGCAAAATTGAGCAAGCTTGGCAAACCAAGTCGCGGCAGCTAATGAATCAAGACAATGAGCTAGGGATTTAATTACGGCCGTAAGAAGGGGATCGTTAGAGTGGATCATCTGAGGGATATGAACCCAGGTCTCGCTCAGGTCACGTGATAAGGACTTTGATCATAAAGGTCTAAGTAACGCCATCAATTATGCTTGAAAGCATCTTTGAGACTGTGAGGCTTGAAACTCAGTGTGGGTTACAGACTGTCAAGAATATTCACTTTTTAGTAAGATATGCGTCTTGTTAGATTGATTAGCAAGGTGAAAGGGTTCTTTAGGCTTGCCCCCTCTGTCAAGATTGCTCCCTTGCAAGATTTGATGGAATGCAACAGAAATGTAATTTAACTCCGCCAAAAGGCTGGGCATGGTTTGCTCGATGAGCTGGTTAACTACCGTATTTTCACGACCATAAGGCGCCATTAAAAGTCTTAAATTTTCTCCAAAATGGACAGGACGCCTTATAATGCGGAGCGTCTAGTGTATGAGCCGAGTTCCAAATCCTGACTGAGAGCCGACACGCTGTTTATAGAAAAGGCGGAAGTGAGCATGAACAGGCATGCGGGAAAGCAGCCAGACAATCAGTGAAGGGTGGGCGTGTAAGTGGCCGCGAGTGAGGACGTAAGTGAGGCCACGCATGCGGGAAAGCAGCCCGCCAATCAGTTAAGGGTGGGCGTGTAAGTGGCCGCGAGTGAGGACGTAAGTGAAGCCACGCATGCGGGAAAGCAGCCGGCCAATCAGTGAAGGGTGGGCGTGTAAGTTGCCGCGCATCATTTCTGTGGAGCCACACGGCAATGAGAGTGACTCTGACAACGAGAGCAGCGTTTTTTTATGGACTACCGGTACTTGCACAATTGTTCAATTCGGATACAGAAGATGAGGACTTTGATGGATTTCTGGGTGATGATTGATCGAAAAACGTGAGTACATTGTAAGATGGCTAAATAAAGTACAATCAATCTCAGTTTTGCTTCCGTTGCCTTGTTAAAAACGTGTTTTTAGCATGTCTTAGCATGCTACGCTATGCTTAAAGCTAACGTGTTTTTAGCGTGCGTGCATGCATGCCGTATGTTTAAACTGGCTGTATGTTTTACCACGCCTGGCTGCGCCCAATAATACAGTGTGTTTTGTGTACAGACACTCCCCGAGTTACGAACATCCGAGTTACAAACAAACGGTACATATGAACATTTTCACGGGTCTGTCGAAAAAAAAAAAAAAAGTTAGATTTTGTATTGCGCGCCTTTTTCCGAGTGCCAAACGGGGCGAAGGAGGACGGCGGAGGCGACGTTCGAAGGCGGCCACGGGGAGAGGTGTGGGGGGCGGGGAGGCGTCCGGCGCGCCGGTCGACGACCGGTCGTCTACTCTCCCCCGCTGAAGCCGCTGCTAGTTTATCGGGCAGCTAACCCTCGAGCCCTGAAGAATGTGACGAAAAGCTCTCTCCCCATTATATGGATGTCAATATAAGTCTTAAACATACATTCCAGACAAAATATAGCACTGAAGCAACTTACGAACGAATTCACCTTATGAACAATCGTCCGGAACGTAACTCGTTCGTAACCTGGGGAGCGTCTGTATGTGTAAAATACAGAAATAGCACCCGTTACTGAGACTGCGCCCTACAACACGGTGCGCTGAATGGTCGTGAAAATACGGTATTTAACTCACCCAGATCGCATTCAACATGTGTGCTATGTACTTTTTTTCTGTGTTTGAACAGGGTCAAAATAGGTGTTTTTCATTGTTTCGTTGACGCCATTAATGGAAATGGCCATGAGGTTAGAGTAGCAAAGCAACAACATTGCACTCTACATAGCAGTCAACAGCAGTGAATGTCTTTGATTGATTATACTTACCACTGATCATGCAGGTTTGATAAAGCACGCACAGAGTTGAAAAACTGAGAAGAGAATGAGAATCTCTTTCAAATGAGAAGCAAGTGTCTTGTGTTGCTATTAGAAGGCATTGATATTTTCATATAACAAAGTTCTATTTTGTTTTGATCACCTGAGGAAAAATGCACACCGTGTACAATTAATTGCACAATCTTCTCTCCATCTTGTCAAAACTACAGAGTCTATTCTTCTTACCATGCCCGAAGGTGCTGATGGGACAGTGGGACCAATATGCATACCATTAAATCATACTTGGCAGCCTCTAAAGCACAGGAAGTAAAAATCATGCTGTTGATTTTCTGAAATCTTGAAACATGTTTTTACCATGACGGACCACATCATCATACAAGGAATAAGGAGTACATCTGAATTTGACTCTTCAAGTCCAGTCAAATCAACTTTATTGTCAAGTGTACGTACTTATATATACAAAGCATTTAGCAGAGCTGACCTTTCCGTGCTGGGACAGAATCATAAGTATGGTACAAGCTCCTCCCTGACAGGGTGAACAGGCTTCGTGATTGGTTGGTGGTTCACCTGCATACATGGTGGCTTCGCATTGTAGATCTCCTGGAGTGAAGTGACCAGTGATCTTTTGCCCTGCTCTCATGGTGCGCTGCAGAGTCCTCCAGCATGCCGTGGTACAGGCATCATTCCACACTGGTCAGGGTGCTCTCCATGGTGCCTTTGTAGAAAATATGCATGATGGGGGCATAGCCGCAGCGGTTGTGGAATAAGGACACCGCACGACGACATCCTCGACACCGTATTTCGGCTATTTTATTCTCGGTCGTCGAGTAAGTGGTTGCCTAAGTGCTGTGCATGAGATGGATGAAAGGGCATCATCCCGATGAAGAAGACAATGGAAACGCTCAACCGGCTGGGGCTTGCGCTCCTCAAATTGAGGAGCATTGATGTTGAATTTGCCTTTGGAGAAATAAATCCTGCAAATATACAGTATACTCATGTATGGTAATCATCACTAGCTGAGATATAATAACCTCTGCAACAAGCTTCAAAGCTGATGTCGCCGATTAAAAAAAATATATCAAATGCAAATATGTTGTAGGTTATTTACCTTGCATAATACAGATTTCATAGTCTATTTTTAGAGCTGTTTTTTATGACACGGTTTCATATTCTCCATATTTCTTGTTTGTTGTTTTTATTCTGCATTAATAATGCATGACAATGATCTTTTGCTTGTTCTTATTTGCCAATTTCGTTTTATAATTATTTTTTGTACTTTATTGCAGTGTATTTCGTTCTCAATCTTATAAACATTTTTTTTTTCTTGTCACATGCACTCTCTATCCCCTTCGTTTATTTCAACCTTTATTCATAGTGGTGAAATGGACAATGTTTACCATACAACAAGATTACGGTACAGTGAAATGCATTGTACGCCATATTAGTGTGCCCAGCTTTGGGGATGGTGGCTTTGGGCGGCCGCTAGTGGACTTCCGACGCTCATTTACTCGTAGAGGCGGTAAAATAATAAATGATAATAATAATGATACATTTTATTTGAAAGTGCTTTTCATAATACTGAAAGACACTTTGCAACTAGAAATGAGCAACCTGGTTTAAAAACATACACTTTAAAGCAAAATATACAGGTTTTAAAACAAACACATTTTTAAAAATAAAAATAAAGCAAACATGGGTAAAAGCCATGAAAATATTTTAAAAGCATTGTGGAACAGGTTCGTTATAAGAAATTACTTGAAGGATTGGAGGTTAGTACAGTTGCGGATGTGTTGAGAATGAGACCAGCTTTCTATTCAGTATGAATGAGAGCTGGCGGCGAGCTTTGTCGTGATTGAATTGTAACCAAACATGTGTGTTTCTGGTCTCAGGGGTTCGACAGAGCTTCTACGATGGAGGTTAAGACACACACGACTCAAGATGTTATGACCCGCCCGCTTGGCCATCACTGGCTGCAGATGATCACATTACATTGCTTGTACAGTCAGTGCTGCAGGAAATTTTATTTGCTCAGTAGTTGACATGTGACTGTCGAGATAGTACGTCGTATGCTATCCAAGTAGTCGGACAAATATGTACCACATGGATTCACATGCATCACGGAACGTGATGGCACTCAGCATCCTATCTGCATGATTTGTCATGCCAAATTGAGCAACTGTAGTCTCGCCTCGGCAAAACTGAAGAAACACTTTTTTGAATTTGTATTTTTCAGTAATGAAGGTTTCGATGAATGTGCATATGTACTGGTTGGGTTCGGTACCTCTAATAAGGTTAAGAACGACTGCGCTAGAGAGATGGAAATCTGGGCTTCCCCGCTTAAACTTCTGCCCCAGCGACCACAACCTCAGATAAGCGGAAGAGAATGAATGTTGAAAACAGGCATTACAGTATGTGGATGTCATTTTCAAAATATGTAAATGAGCTTGGGGATATGTGCCATCTGTCTCGTGTAGGTTTTTGGACTACAACATTTAGCCACAGTCGACCTAGTCCATTTGCCTTTTTCCACAAAGAGGCAAGTGATAAGTGTGACTGAAAGCTGGACTGCACATTTTCAGCACTTCATGTTTCACTGCAATGTTCAGTAAAAGCAATATTCTGACAAAAAAGGGGCTTAGGGTAATCGTGGGAAAATAACATTTCTATAGAGACTGTGATGTGACTTTGGAGTGGCCCTGCTTGACGATAAGCTGCAAAGAAATGTTTGAGTTGGTGCATATTTCACTTGCCTGCATGCTCACCTGCTCATTCTGCCACATACAAGGGTATGTGATGTCGAAGTAAAGGACTTGCTTGCCACAACCCTCTCAGCATTGAATTTTACAGCTAAGTCAAAAAAATGTCTGATAACATCATGAGCCTGGTAAAAAGATCAAGTAGTCAGTTGTAATGCATGCACCACAAGACAACATTTGTTGGCTCCACTTGTATTGTATGAACAAGGAATGAAGGTTTAAGTAAATGTATCCATGATGGGCCTGAGTTTGGACTCAATTTCAGACCTGGAGTTTCAGGGCTCTGACTGACCCATTTTAGTTCAAGTTTTAATGAGGATGTACAATTTTCCAATTTTTAGTGTATCAATATAAAATACATTTCGATCCCTCTAACAATATTCATCCACCCATCAATACATTTTATGATCTGCTTATCCTCACAAGGGTGCCGGGGCGTGCTGAAGCCTATCCCTGTCACGTTGCAAGGTGGTGGTGGACCCCAAAGAGCAGGCAGGAGAGAGGAGCAGGGTGAACTTGACGAATTGTATTTAATAAAACAGAAAACTAAGTCCAAAACAAAGTATCAAACAAAACACATGACTGAAGATAAAAACTCAATAGCAGAAACATGATTGAAACAAACCTGACAGCAGCAAACAAACATGACAGTGGCAAAAAGCTACAATGACCCGACACCGAATGCTCGGGGTGGGAGTCCTTTTAAAGCACTAATTGCCAAATGACCAACAGGTGTGCAGCTCAGGGAGAGCCCTGCAGTGGCACCTGTTGGTCCCAAACCGAATCATGACAATCCCAGCTGTCTTCGGGCATTAGGCGGGGTACACCTTGAACTGGTTGCCAGCCAATCACAGGGCACACATAGACAAACAACCGTCCGCAAGAGACAATTTTGAGTGTTCGATACATGTGAGACAACTAAAGGTTATCTTATATATATATATATATATATATATATATATATATATATATATATATATATATATATATATATATATATATATATATATTAGTTTTTTTTTTTTTTTTTAGATTTGTTGTTGTTTTATATGATACTTATTGGAAGACAAACATTTAATACTAAAATTAGGCTTGGTGGTGTATCACGATATAGTATTTCATATTAGTCACTATTATATATATATATATATATATATATATATATATATATATATATATATATATATATATATATATATAATAGCTTATATATATATGTATAAAATAGTTTATATATATATATATATAATATAATAGTAGATAGATATATATATATATATATATATATATATATATATATATATATATATATATATATATATATATATATATATATATATAGCTTAACTAATATGAAATACTATATCGTGATACACCACCCAAGCCTAATTTTAGTATTCGTGTTTGTCTTCCAATAAGTATCATGTAAAACAACAACAGCAAATCTAAAAAAATAAAAATAAAAATTAAAAAAACAAACATTTGAATAAAAAGCCTCAAAATGCAGGTACAGATACTATGTAACAGTCTGCAGACTTTATATAACATTGCTTCTAAAGTTACAACATTTTGCTAAAGTAATTAAAACCTATGCATGGCATGCATTTGTTTTTTCAACACAACGTATGTCAGGCACGAAGGTTTTAATTACTTTAACAAAATGTTGTGCCAGTTACTTCGCAAAAAAAATCATCAGTTCTGATTTCATTTTTGTTGATAATTTTTTTTCAATTTTAGTTATGAGTAGTTCATTATTAAATATTATGGGTGTGCAGCTTTCCAATAAAGGACCATTCGATGCATATCTCGGTTCATGGTGTGTGATATGATTCAAGGGACTGTGTGCCTTTCGTGCTGCATTTAAATCGAATGAGCAGAGCAGCTTCAATTGGCGGGAATCAAGTCATCTGTGTTCATGCTCACTACAGCGCAAGATGCCCGTTTTCCACTGCGTCAAGCCCGGGTGTATCTGTGAAAATATAAAAACTCAGTCTCTCCTGTCTCCAAACAGATTTAAATTGGAGAGAAAAAAAGCCACACATTGTTGAAAGTTGCCCAACTGGGCTAAATACACTGCACACTTTTATTCCTAAAGCAAACAACATTTTGGCTTATTGTCCAAAAAAAGCAAGATTCGCAAGATGTCATTTTAGTCTTTGAAAAAGGCACATCATTGTCAGGTGTTTTGGCTCAAATCAGAGAATTCTGTGTGCTTTTGATTGCAGAATGTTGATGCAGGTATTTGCGAATGATCACCTTTCTTATCCAGGACACAGATAGTTTGGTAAGTTTCACTGAGCTTGAAATCCATTGACAGCTTTCTATCACTCTTCCACCCTCTATAAAGCACTCACTGTTCAGCACAGTGCTGAAAGCCCACAAACTTGCCATTTTTTCAACTCCTTTCTTCAACTAACAGACCCAATTGGTTCATGAAGCATTTTGATTTGAAACTTCATTTTACAATTGCTAGCAATTGGCGTTTTGCCTCTGGGTGACTGAGTTTACAAGTGCATTCAGCATTTGGCAACATTTTTGAAATGATCAATTTTAATCACCTATAGCTCTTGACATAAGTGTAAGTAAGCTCTGTCTGGCGCTGGGGTCGCCACAGTTTCACCCATTTTAAACAACAAAGCGTGTGAGGGAAAACTGGTTAGGATTGCACGACTGTCCGTGTTTTATGTTTTGTGTTGTGTGTCATGATTCGGTTTGGGACCAACAGGTGGCACAGCAGGGCTCTCCTGAGCTGCACACCTGTTGGTCATTTGGCAATTAGTGCTTTAAAAGGACTCCCACCCGAGCATTCAGTGTCGGGTCATTGTTGCTGTTGTTTGCTACTGTCATGTTTGTTTGTTTGCTGCCATCAGGTTTGTCATGTTTCAGTTACTGTTATGTTTTATCTTCAGTCATGATTTTTGTTTGATACTTTGGACTTTGTTTTGGACTTAGTTTTCTGTGTTTTATTAAATACAATTCGTCAAGTACACCCTGCTCCTCCCTCGTGCCTGCTTCTTGGGGTCCACCACCACCACGAAACGTGACAGAATGACCCGACCACCTGGATCCCAAAGGACTGGTCCCTATTCCACCATGTGCCTGGCGGAGCACGTCTGCGGCCGACACCCTTTTCCCTTCAGGCAGTGCTGGTGATGCAGCTGTCCTGTTTTCGCCTCGTCAAGCCGCGTCTACGGTGGGCCGAGCCCGTCCGCGCCCACGTTGAGCCAAGGCTCGTCACGTGTCTGTTTGAGCTGAGTCACATTCACGTTGACGACGAGCCGTGCCACGCCTACGCCCACGCCAGGACGAGCCCCTATTCACGTCCGGCTGTCCCATGTCCCCGCTACGCCGAGCTCCGCCCACGCCAGGCCAAGCCCAGCCAAAAGGTTGCCGCCGCTTTTGTTCCTGTTCTCTGGCGAGGCGAAGGTCGCCGCCGCTTTTAGTTCCCGCTCCTGGCGAGGCAAGGGTTGCCATCGCCGCTCCTGTTCACCGGCGAGGCAAGGGTTGCCGTCGCTTTTGTTCCTGTTCCTGGCGAGGCGAAGGTCGCCGCCGCTTTTTTTTCCTGTTCTGTTCTTCGGCGAGGCAAGGGTTGCCATCGCTTTTAGTTCCCGCCTCTCGGCGAGGCAGCCTTTGGACAACTTTGGGACGTCTGGGATCCGTCCCTTGAGGGAGGGGTACTGTCATGATCCGGTTTGGGACCAACAGGTGGCACAGCAGGGCTCTCCCTGAGCTGCACACATGTTGGTCATTTGGCAATTAGTGCTTTAAAAGGACTCCCACCCGAGCATTCAGTGTCGGGTCATTGTTGCTGTTGTTTGCTACTGTCATGTTTGTTTGTTTGCTGCCATCAGGTTTGTCATGTTTCAGTTACTGTTATGTTTTATCTTCAGTCATGATTTTTGTTTGATACTTTGGACTTTGTTTTGGACTTAGTTTTCTGTGTTTTATTAAATACAATTCGTCAAGTACACCCTGCTCCTCCCTCGTGCCTGCTTCTTGGGGTCCACCACCACCACGAAACGTGACATTGTGTTTATTATTTTACTTTATGTTAACTGTTATGTTAAGCGCTTTGTTACAGCTGTAGCTGTTGTGAAAGCGTTATATAAATCAGGATGTATTGTATTGTATCCGGTGAAGTGAAAATTGAGCTAATACTCATTGTTCATGCATTTGATATTTTTATCCTTTTTTTGGAATGAGGAACACTGACCATCGGTGCTCCTTATGCTAGCAACGGGCTTCAACTGGTTTTCAAGCGTGGCTAAATAGGTCAGGGTTTTGCTCATAAGTCAGTAATTAGCGCCTCCATGGCAGTAATATCATTCCCACGAAAGGATTACGAGAAGTACAGAGGAAAAGATGGAGAAGCCATGCAAATTGCTAAGCTAGCCTATTGTTATTTTGAAAGACCAGAATGAAGTGCTTGGATGATTGAGCACAATTTTCACAGAAGTCTTGCTGGAACCATTTTAAAGCAGAGGTTATCGATCTTTGAACAGCAAAATAGTGGTAATATAATAAGTGTATGAAGAGAAAATATTTTTTTTTTCCAAGATGGCGCCTGAGTAGGCAGCCATCGGCAAGTGCTCTTCAAAAGCCTTGCTTTTTTTGTTGTTTTTGTCTTTTTTTTGCCACATGGTGTTTGTTGTTTCGTCATGTGGAGCTGATGTAGACTGTACACTTCGGGTGCATTTCTTTTTAATGTCACTTCAAAGTGAAAAAAAGGTGAGTAGTCATAATGTATTGGACAACTTTTTGTAGAATTCAGTGCAACCTCAAGCTATGAAAAACCCTTGTTCTAAACTTTTTAAGTTATCTACATTTGGAACATTTGTTTCAAGTTACACACTTTTTTCATAATGCGTACAGTCTCAGCATGAATGAACTCCAGTTCCTCAAGAGACATATCCTGCCTGTTTTAGATATTTCCCTGCTGCAAAACACCTGATTAGGACAATCTGCTCACCAGCAAGCTCTGTCAAAGCCTGAAACGATCATGATCAATTGAATCAAGTGCGTTGGAATAGGGAGGGATCAAAAACAGGCAGGATATGGCTCTCGAGGAACCGGAATTTCCTACCCCTGATTTAAAGGTTACGGTTGTAAATTGGTGCTGTAAATGCCCCAAAACCCCACAAAAAACTCTGTCTGTTCGGCCACAGGAAATAGAAAGCTGTCGTGTGTCAGCCAGAAGATCCGCTGAAACACACACGCGCACGCACGCATGCATGCAAGCTGGAGTCCACGCATGCAAAGTAGGTCTGGACTGCAACAAGATATCCACTTAAGTATGACATAAAGTTGGCCACTGCAAAGTGGGTACTTTGAGACGGCCTTCAAAACATGATTGTGCGTCTGTGTGAAAATGAATATGAGCCAGTATTTACACTGAGCACATGTGCTCCCGCCTATGAAAACGAAACCCTCGAAATCAACTGGTTGCTGACTCTCAAGGAAACACATTGCATCTTGTGGCCTTTTATTTTCTCTGTCTCATAATTGCTGATATACACGCAAACATGCATGCACATATGCACGCGTGCGCGCACACACACACACACACACACACACACACACACATCGGAGATATTTAGGGTGCTAATGTAGGCCTGGGTGTTCTCTCATCTTAAATGGTGTCAGCTGTAGTTCCAACAACAAATCGGGCGAAGCTTATCATCTGGTGCCTCCCATCTGTCAGCTCAAACATGCATGTGTGTGTGCGTGTGTGTGTGTGTGTGTGTGTGTGTGTGTTTAATACACTATCTTCAGTGCCATAATAGTTTTGATGTAATTGCACTTGCAGTTCACAGTTCTATTGTCTTTATTTTAGCATGGTAACAGAAATACCATCCGACTGATTGCTTGAACGCCCTTTAATATCCACCTGGTGGCAACTGAAAGTGTGCAGTTGTACTACTGTGGTAAAGGTAGTGTCTACATGCTTTGCCCTGCACATGCAAACTCACCATGCTGCCATTGTTTCATTCATTCAGCCTTTGTTCATACCTAGGCAAATACACAGTGCATTTGTGCAGGGTGAAAACAGATAAAAGATAGTCCATGTTTATCATTTCCTTCTTTTACAACACTCCTTTGGCCCAAAACCATGTGGAATGACTGATCTGGTTTATAATTCAGAGAGTTACATAATACGGCTTGCCCCATTTTGGAGAAATTAAGAGTGATGACTTTTTAATTCTCTAACATGCAGACAAACACTGACCCAAAAAGCACACATTTAGGAAATGTCATCGGTGGGCAAAGGGCCAATGTGCTTTTAGTGTAACGTTGAGTGTGGATCTGTGGTTATGTCCAAGACTAATCCACATACAAATGTTCTTCATGTGATATTTTTAGAATCAAAACAACATTCTGTCAATTTTTAGACATTAAATCATCACTGGGAACCAATCTAATTACTGAGAACACCAGCAGCCTGTACTAACTTGGACATGCTGTGGAAAACAGAATGAGGGACAGGGAAAACAAGCATAGAGGAGGAGCAGATTTTGTCCTATCTCGCCTGAATTTGAGCTTTTTGGCATTCTGAGGGAGTTGTGACCTTTTTTTTTCTTTCTTTATAAATGCTCATCAACAAGGATTCCTAAATATGTGCTGTCTTGGGGTGCACATGGTTAAGACTGAAATGGCGGTTTGGTATGGCAATTACGTTGTACATCATTATCACCTTACTTGAGCTAATTTTCTTTCAAGTAAAGACAGCGGAAGTGGAACTACTTGTCATGGCTAATTTTTATTTTTATTTCTTTGAACACCATCTCCAAGCCTGTATAGATACAGGCGATATTTTTAAACACAATCTTCACATCAATGTAAATCTGATATTGAATTTATATTGAGAAAGTAGATGCTTTGGTTTCCAATTGGCTAAACTGCACCAGATAAGTGACAGGTTACAGTGCCAGTTAACCAGCCAGACTGATGTCGACAGAGATTTTTTTTTTTTTGAGTAATTATGTCATCACCTGCACATAAAGCATGCTAATTCAGGTCAGAAAAAAAATCAAAATTCAACAGTGTGGCACATCAGCCCAAAACACTTACAGTCCTATTGTATGCATTGGCAGTACAAAATATACACTTCATATTATTTCAAGAATAGCAAGAATGCACCTGCTGCACACATTCGCTGAGGTCATTTGAATGTTGTCTGCCAAAGGCATGCATGTATCGGGTTTCGGTGCAGAAGCTCTGTGAGAATGTCAAAGGGGTATGTGGCTGAAGAGAAGTTTTTGGAAAAGGCTTGTCAACTGCAAATTTTCAACTTGGAAATTGCCCAGTATTACAAGTTCAGGGACAATGTTAAAAACAGAATGTTGTTTTTTTTATTTTTGCAATACAACTGTCATGTTCATTTGAAAAAAACCCCCAAAACAAAACATGTGATCTTCCGGGCGGCCCGGTAGTCGAGTGGTTAGCACGTCAACTTCACAGTGCAGAGGTACTGGGTTCATTTCCATCTCCGTCCTCCCTATGTGGAGTTTGCATGTTCGCCTGTGTGGGTTTTCTCCGGGTACTCTGGTTTCCGCCCACATTCCAAAAACATGCATGGCAGGCTGATTGAGCACTCTAAATTGTCCCTAGGTGTGAGTGTGGGCGTGCCAACCCTTCGCTGTGTGCCCTGCTATTGGCTGGCAACCTATTCAGGGTGTCCCCCACCTACTGCCCGAAGACAGCTGGGATAGGCTCCAGCACCCCTCGCAACCGTAGTGAGGATAAAGCAGTTCGGAAAATGTATAAATGAATGAATGAATTTAATCTTCCATATATTCCTCAAATAGCTTGTCATTGACCTGAGGCTATTTGGATTTATCATCAAAGATAGGAGGACGAGACATGCTCGCGTGCTTTAGCGGCCCAGCTAACCCGGCATGCCAACTTGTCGGCAGGGGCAGTCGAGTGGTTAGCACGTCGAAGACAATGCATTGACTTCCTCATTTTGCAACTGATTTTCAGGAGGTTAACTTTTTTTGTCAATGCCAAAACGTGCTATTGCATTCTTTGCACAGCATATTAAAAGGAGGACAAACAATAGTTTTAGCTGTGAGAGGTCATTTCTTGTTCCACTGTTGTATGTGCCAGCCTCTTTTTCCCCAGTTGTCTTGCTGTCCACACACATTTGGAATGCACTGATGCCTTTGCCCTCCTGGCATTTGCATCGCTTTAGGCATGCAGCTCAAAAGGGACGTGTCCTATCTACTTTTGTTCACATCTATGGTTATCATCCTTCAATGATTACTTTGTACTTGTGTCGCTTTGTACTTGCAGGTTCACTTCAATAAAACAACTTGTTGAAAGAGTAGATGTTATTTACAGAAGAATTAATGTGGTTAAAGGAGAGGGGGGGCAACAACAACTGCAAACTTGCGGGCTCATGCCAGAACACCTGCACATGCTCTGTTGTGCTGTGTGGCCTGTACAGACATTACTAGTGAAACGATGCATTACCAGAAAACCAGGCATAGCAGTGAAACAGGCAAATACAATTTGTCATTTATCTTTACAGTACTTAGCTACACAAGCACACTAAACAAACACTAGCTAACATCATTGCTTTTGTTGTGTTGAGAAACAGACTCTTACATATTGCTGTAATAAAATATAAACCAATAGGTGGCTTAGTAAAGGCCTATTATTATTGATTACTCAGTGATAGCAGTGTGTGTGTGTGGGTGCATGTGTGCGTGTGTGTGTGTGTGTGTGTGTGTGTGTGTGTGTGTGTGTGTGTGTGTGTGTGTGTGTTTTAATACACTATCTTCAGTGCCAAAATAGTTTTGATGTAATTGCACTTGCAGTTCACAGTTCCATTGTCTTTATTTTAGCATAGTAACAGAAATGCCATCCTACTGATTGCTTAAACGCCCTTCTGCCAATGAATTAACATCCACCTGGTGATAGATGACTGTAACTGAAAGTGTAGTACAGTGGTTAAGGTAGTGTTTACTACATGCCTTGCCCTGCACATGCAAACTCACTATGCTGCCATTGTTTCATTCATTCAGCCCTATTTTCTTGCCCAACGCAAGTCCAGGGCAAAGTCCAGGCTAACTCTACATGCATGGGTGGAATCTTCTTTCTTTAATTCCCCTAAAACACTTTTGAGCACCTTCTTTCTTTTGGTATTTTATGACACTTTGGATAGGTAAAAATGGTTTGCACCGTTCTGGGATGGAATGGAGTGTATTCGGAGCCAATCGTATCAGATCTTGTCATTTGCAATGACTGGAATGACATCCACCACACATGTCCGCAGAGAGCTGAATCTGTCAGCCTGCACTTAGATCCAATACACCTAAATCCCATTCTACCACCTGCACAACCATTTAGGTCTGCTTTGAAGTCATCAAAACTTTCGTCTTTTTTCTCACCAGATTGAAAGGTGCGCTCCAGGGGTAGGTAATAGAAAACTCTTGGTCAGCAACCACGCGGTCTACCGCACAAACATGCGAAAATAGACTTGCTGCGGCACTAAATGGGGATGCAACCGTTTTTACACCGAGTGCATGAGCACCTGCCTACAAAAATCGGGCCCATTATGAATTGCTGGAGGGAGCATAACCAATTTCTAACATCCAATCATCTGTCAGTGAAGGGTTGGCAGATACTCATCTGCCGTGCTTGCTTGTGTGCGCCTCGCCATGCTAAATTGTTTATCATGAAGACAGAAGGTTCAAATTCCCCCTAAGCACTTTTGACCACCCTGCAACACCTTCCTTCAATTCCATTTGGATAGTGCTAAGGCTTGTTGACTTTTTATTTGTTCATTAGAATAATTGCTTTATGGCAATTATCTGGTAAATGTATCTTATGGATAGTTGCAGTTTTGTCATTCTATTATGCTCAACATACTGTCATTGTTTCATCAGGTCAAAGTCTAATTTGTCTTTCAGTTTTGTTTGCTGCTTTAGTTTTCCATTCTGCATCTCTTAATTACTGTAAAATCTGAAATTAAACAATTTTTAACATTCATGTTTACATGACCCCATCAGAAACGAAACTTTATTTGGGCTGTTGTCTTTGATCAGTATATCGACTCACTACCCTCGTCAGCAAGTAACTTTGTGATATGCACAATCACCGGTACACTCTCTGCTGCTTTTCATTCCATCCAACCATTTTTTCTAGCGCTGAACCCGTTGAAGGCTGGAGCTGGTCAAAACTGCTCAAAAACATAATGTTCACTAATGAAGGGTTCAGTGAATGTGCATATGAAATGGTTGGGTTCGGTACCTCTAACAAGGTTAAGAACCACTGTTTTAGGGACAAAGCACAATACTTTTTTTTTTCTTTTAATGGACGGACTAAGCAAGGACGGTGTCATGTTCTGTTTTGATTGTGTTCCAGACCTAGCTGGCGGGAAGGGCGCTTCCCTCCAGCAGGTCCGCCTGTGCCTCATTTCTTCATCAAACCTATCTTTGTATTGACTTCTGCTAGGGTGGCCTGGTGGTCGACTGGTTACCAGGTCGGTCTCACAGTGCAGAAGTACAAGGTTCGATTCCGGCTCTGGCCTTCCTGTGTGGAGTTTGCATGTTCTCCCCATGCCTGTATGGATTTTATCTGGGTACTCCGGTTTCCTCACACATTCCAAAAACATGCTTAGCAAGTTAACGTAACACTCTAAAATGTAAATAGGTGTGAGTGTGAGTGTGGATGGTTGTTCGTCTCTGTGTGCCATGTGATTGGCTGGCAACTGGTTCAGGATGTCCCCACCATGCCCTGTGACCCTTGTGAGGATAAGCAGATGAGAAAATGGATGAATGAATGGATTGACTTCTGCCATGCCTTGTTGGATTATCGACCTTGCTTGCTGTTGTGCTTCAAGTGTGGTTTTCTAAACCATTCATAGTAGTGCTTATTTCGTTTATTGATCCTTGTTGAAAGTGGGTTTTTTTATCGTAATATTGCTCTTTGTTTTTGTGCTATTTTGAATATTTCGTCTGAGGATTCTCAGTTTTTCGATTGTGTCTTGCCTAATTGAAACCAAGATTTTGGTTTCAATTATTGTTTTTCCTGGCACCTTGTGACCAGCGATTTCATTTCATACTTTGTCGGTGCAATTTAGAAATATTTTTGCAATCACACTTTGTTTGAGCCTGTATATTTGGAATCCTAAAACATTATTCAGTTCGGTGTGAACCTAACAGCAGTGGGTTTTTGTCAGTCCCAGAAATCTTCACTGATTACTGACAGAACCACATCCTACCTGTCTTGCGTGTGTAATACACCAATACGCAACTTCAGACTGAATGTTAATGCATTCCATGTCTTGTGCGTGTTCATTGTGTTTCTCAGCAGGAGGGAGTGACTTCAATTTGCTCAA
This sequence comes from Hippocampus mohnikei, assembly GCA_026261675.1. Taxonomy (NCBI): domain Eukaryota; kingdom Metazoa; phylum Chordata; class Actinopteri; order Syngnathiformes; family Syngnathidae; genus Hippocampus; species Hippocampus mohnikei. The sequence goes on along the minus strand of JAKGUB010000822.1, from coordinate 6,340,070 downwards.
GAGGAGGAGCACTCTTTCTCCATCGGACCCCCAAAAAAAAAAAAAACAAGATTATACATTGCCAGAAAGTCTGGTGACTGAAGGTTTGGGTTGGCAAAGAAATCCTATCTTGGTTGACCCTTGGAAACAATTAAATCAATTCACAAGATACTACTAGCAGTTTAAGAAAGCTGGCTGTGGTGTATCCGTCTCGGTCTCGTGCCACAGACCTTGTGTGTATGTGAATATGTTTATTTATTTATTTTTTTACTTTATTTTGTTGTGTCATGCGTGTTCAAGGCGACCAAACTCTCAAACGACCCGGCCCGGCGAAATGGGCTAAGGACAAAAACTGCTTTGGAACACTTCCAATGCATCACTGGTCACCCAATCGCACATCCTACATGGGGAACCTGGCGGCGGAGCATAGGGAAGCATTACAATGGATTTAGTTATTAAATACAACATCCCACTCCCGAGCTTCGCTGCTGTGGAAAGCTTTTTTTTTCCAACAGCCAGCGACATCCTCCGACACAGAGGACCGCCGTGGCTGGTGCGAACATTGGCAAACTGGTCTTCCTCAAGGTGAACATGTCCCTATTGGCATACCCCACCTACAAGGGCCAGTTTGAGGTGGAGAAGCAGCAGGGGGCAGAACACGAAAAAAAGAAATATATATATATATATATTTATTTTTTTTGTGAGTAAAGTGGTCCACACTGTTTCACAATACATTCAATTGTATGCTGGCCTGCCATTCTTTAAATAGTGGCAGAATGAAATGTAATGATGTTGCGCCTACTTGCGCTTTAAGTGAGAGTTCAGCTCTGCTCACAGTCTAAGACATACTATAGCTATGTGGTGGACTAGTGCATTAGCCAGCTGATGAGCTGTTTATGAATTTTGAAACCTCTGCTGGTAGTCTCTCTCCCACGGCATCAAGCGGGGTGGAACGGTTTGGTGAAATGTAAGGATGGAAGTGCTTAAAGAGAGCCATGGGGACGGAGGATGATTATTTGATGAATAATTTTAAGATGATTATTTTATGAATAAGGATGAATAGGGATGGAGGGGCGATGGCAGAAGGATGCCAAGGCCGGGACGGCTTGACAAATCAGAATGAAGTATAAGTTTGTGTCTATATATACTGTGGGAAGAACAAGTATTTGATACATTGCTGATTTTTTTAGGTTTTCCCACTTACAAAGCAGGTACAGTTCTGTAATTTATATCAAAGGTACTATGAGTGACAGAATTCAAAACAAACATCTAGAAAATCTCAGTCCATGATTTTTAAATAAATAATTTGCATTTTATTGCAACCCTCACAATACGCTTGGGTCTGCCAGGACGGACCCGCGCCTTCCCCAATTAACGGAGCCTACTCACCACCAGGTGGTGATCAGTTGACAGCTCCGCCCCTCTCTTCACCCGAGTGTTCAAAACATGCGTCCGCAAATCCGATGATACAACCACAAAGTCAATCATCGAACTGCGGCCTGGGGTGTCCTGGTGCCAAGTGCACATATGGACACCCTTATGTTTGAACAAGGTGTTCGTCATGGACAATCCGTGACGAGCACAGAAGTCCAATAACAAAACACCACTCGAGTTCTGATCGGGGGGGCCGTTCGTCCCAATCACGCCCTTCCAGGTCTCACTGTCATTGCCCACGTAAGCATTGAAGTCCCCCAGCAGAACAAGGGAGTCCCCGGCCGGAATACTCTCCAGCACACCCTCCAAGGACTTCAAAAAGGGTGGGTATGCTGAGCTGCTGTTTGGTGCATATGCACAAACAACGGTCAGGACCCGTCCCCCCACCCGAAGGCGGAGGGAAGCAACCCTCTGCTCTGCGCCTCTCACCATGAGCAACTCCAGAGTGGAAGAGAGTCCAACCCCTCTCGAGAGAACTGGTAACAGAACCCAGGCTGTGTGTCGAGGCAAGTCCGACTATATCCAGTCGGAACTTCTCAACCTCGCACACAAGCTGGGGTTCCTTCCCTGCAAGAGAGGTGACATTCCACGTCCCTAGAGCTAGCTTCTGCAGCCGAGGATCAGACCGCCAGGGTCCCCGCCTTTGGCTGCTGCGCAGCTCACTTTGCACCCGACCCCTTTGGCCCCTCCCATGGGTGGTGAGCCCATGAGAAGGGGGACCCACGTTGCCTCTTCGGGCTGAGCCCGGCCGGGCCCCATGGGTGTAGGCCCGGCCACCAGGCGCTCGCCAACGAGCCCCACCTCCAGGCCTGGCTCCAGAGGGGGGCCCCGGTGAGCCGCGTCCGGGCAAGGGAAACCTAGGTCCGTCCTGGCAGACCCAAACGTATTGTGAGGGTTTGCTGGGAGCGTCTGGCGGAATCCCCTGTCAGAAAGAGTTTCAACTCCCACCTCCGGCAGAGCTTTTCCCATGTCCCGGGGGACGCGGGAGACATTGAGTCCGAATGGACCATGTTCCGCACCTCTATTGTTGAGGCGGCCAATCTGAGTTGTGGCCGTAAGGTGGTTGGTGCCTGTCGTGGCGGCAACCCCTGTACCCGCTGGTGGACACCAGCAGTAAGGGATGCCGTCAAGCTGAAGAAGGAGTCCTATCGGGCCTTTATGGCCTGTGGGTCCCCAGAGGCAGCTGATGGGTATCGACCGCTAAGCGGAACGCAGCCGTGGTCGCTGAGGCGTGGGAAGAGTTCGGTGAGGCCATGGAAGCCGACTCCGGACGGCTTCAAGGAAATTCTGGTCCACCATTCGACGCCTCAGGAGGGGGAAGCAGTGCACCACTAACACTGTGTACAGTGGGGATGAGGCGCTGCTGACTTCGACTCGGACGTTAGAACCGGTGGGCAGAGTACTCAAGACCTCCTCAACTCCACCAACACGCCTTCCTTGGAGGAAGCAGAGTCTGGGGACTCTGAGGTGGGCTCTCCTATCTCTGTGGTTGAAGTCACCGATGTGGTTAAAAAGCTCCTCGGTGGCAAGGCCCCAGGGGTGGATGAGATCCGCCCAGAGTTCCTCAAGGCTCTGGATGCTGTGGGGCTGTCCTGGTTGACATGCCTCTGCAGCATCACGTGGTCATCGGGGAGAGTGCCTCTTGAATGGCAGATCGGGGTGGTGGTCCCTCATTTTAAAAAGGGAGACCGGAGGGTGTGTTCCAACTACAGAGGAATCACACTCCTCAGCCTCCCTGGTAAGGTCTATTCAGGGGTGCTAGAGAGGAGGGTCCGTCGAGAAGTCGAGCCTCAGATTGAGGAGGAGCAGTGTGGTTTTCGTCCCGGCCGTGGAACAGTGGACCAGCTCTACACCCTTTGCAGGGTACTCGAGGGTACGTGGGAATTCGCCCAACCAGTCTACATGTGTTTTGTGGACTTGGAGAAGGCGTTTGACAGTGTCCCTCGGGGAGTTCTGTGGGGGGTGCTTCGGGAGTATGGGGTGCCGAGCCACCTGATACGAGCTGTCCGGTCCCTATACTGCCGATGTCAGAGTTTGGTTCGCATTGCCGGCAATAAGTCGGAATCGTTTCCAGTGAGGGTTGGACTCCGCCAAGGCTGCCCTTTGTCGCGATTCTGTTCATCACCTTTATGGACAGAATTTCTAGGCGCAGCCGGCGTTGAGGGGTCCGTTTTGGTGGCCTCAGTATTGCATCTCTGCTTTTGCAGATGATGTAGTACTGTTGGCTCCTTCAAGCAGGGCTATCCAACTCTCACTGGAGCGTTTCGCAGCCAAGTGTGAAGCGGTTGGGATGAGGATCAGCACCTCCAAATCTGAAACCATGGTCCTCAGTCGGAAAAGGGTGGAGTGCCCTCTCCGGGTCGGGGAGGAGATCTTGCCCCAAGTGGAGGAGTTTAAGTATCTTGGGGTCTTGTTCACGAGTGAGGGTAGAAGGGAGCGAGAGATCGACAGGCGGATCGGTGCAGCGTCTGCTGTGATGCGGACGCTGTATCGGTCTGTCGTGGTGAAGAAGGAGCTGAGCCAAAGGGCGAAGCTCTCAATTTACCGGTCGATCTACGTCCCAACCCTCATCTATGGTCACGAGCTATGGGTTGTGACCGAAAGAACGAGATCCCGGATACAAGCGGCTGAAATGAGTTTTCTCCGCAGGGTGTCCGGGCTCTCCCTTAGAGATAAGGTGAGAAGCTCGATCATCCGGGAGGGGCTCAGAGTAGAGCCGCTTCTCCTCCACATCGAGAGGAGCCAGATGAGGTGGCTCGGGCATCTAATTAGGATGCCTCCTGGACGCCTCCCTGGTGAGGTGTTTCGGGCATGTCCCACCTGGCAGGAGACCCCGGGGACGACCCAGGACACGCTGGAGAGACTATGTTACCCAGCTGGCCTGGGAACGCCTCGGGATCCGCCAGGAAGAGCTCGAAGAAGTGGCTGGGGAGAGGGAAGTCTGGGCTTCCCTCCTAAAGCTGCTGCCCCCGCGACCCGACCCCAGATAAGCGGCAGAAAATGGATGGATGGATGGATGGCATTTTATTGCAGGAAATAAGTATTTGATCCTCGATCAAGCATGAAGAATTTAGGCCCCACAGACCTGTGAGTTATTCGTTAAGAAGCTCCTCCTTGTCACGCTAAGCACAAAGCAGGAAAAGAACTGCTTCAGACGCAACGGAGCAAAAGTGAATAAATGGATCCCCAAGGTAGCAGACACTGACAAGGACCTTGTCTCAAAATTACATTTATTATCAACACAAAAACACCGCCTAATAAACAACAGAAAACGCTGGCAAAAACGAGAACCAGGAAAATACTGTAACGCGAAAAACAAAAGCGCTTGCAAAAAACGGCAAGGAAAAGATAAGGCAATTATTTGTTTTAGTATACGTCCTGAACGATCCCACTGGGATGACAATGTAGAAAACAACGATAGTATTCGAACAAGGTAGACGAGCATGGGCAATAACAGTGGCACGGCATGCAATACTCTGGCAACGAGTCGAAAGCCGGAGTGCCTAGATATAGCAGGTGTAATCGCTGACAAATAGGCAACAGGTGTGAAGGCAGCAGAAATGAACGCCCGCCACCTGCTGCCAATTACGGAACATGACATTCCTGTTCTCCACTCATTACCTGTATTAACTTCATCTGTTTGAACTCTTTAACTGTGTAAAAGACACCTGCCCACACACTCAATCAAACAAACTCCAACCTTGCCGCAATGGCCAAGAGCAGAGAGCTCTGCAAAGACATCAGGGATAAAATTGTAGACATGCATTCTTTGGGGATGCTTTTCTGCAAAGGGCATGGGACAGCTGCACTGTGTTGAGGGGAGGATGGATGGGACCATGTATCATGAGATATTGGCCAACAACCTCCTTCCCTCTGTACGAGCATTGAAAATGGGTCCTGGCTGGGTGTTCCAGCATGACAATGACCCGAAACGCACAACCAGGGCAACTAAGGAGTGGCTCCGTTGGAAGCATCTTAAGGTCCTGGTGTGGCCTAGCCAGTCTTCAGACCTGAATCGAAAAGAAAATCTTTGGAGAGAGCTGAAAGTCCATGTTGCCCAGCGACAACCTGGTGAAGAACAACAGAAAACATCTGATCTCTGGAATTTCAAACAAATGTTTCTGTACAAAATATTAAGTGCTGTTGATCTGATGTATCAAACACTTATTATATGGGGAACCAGAGCACCTTGATGAAAATTGGGCGACTGGAACAAAGCAGAGATGGGCGAGATGTGATAGCATGGCTGTGTTGGAATGCTACGACTCAAGCAACCCTAGTCAGAGGGGTTACATGCAGACAATGTGGGCTGAATGGTTACTTCGAAACCCACAAACGGCAATTGCTGTCACAACTTGAGATTGATGAGGTACAACACAGATTCCATGGTGAAGGGCTCCAGGCTGCCAGATCAGAGGAGGAGGTCATACCAGAGATTGGGAGGCAAGCCCCAATGAATGAAATGCTGAGCGAGGGAGCAACTGACCTGAAAGCTAAGATCATGGCGAGAATGAAAGTTGGGCAACCTAGAAACCGATTACAACGGCTATGTGAAGTGCCACCTGAAAGTCTCATGGAAAGTGTGAATGCAGCACTGAGGGCGATCCCTACCATAACGATCACGGAAACCAATGAGCTGATATACGCTTCAGCATCAGTGATCATAGAGACACTTGGCTATAAGAGCCAACATGGGAGCCATGAGATACGTTACCCACCATGGAAAAGGCGGTTGGAGGCTAAGATCAAGGCGGTTCAGAAAGATGTGAGTCAATTGACGAAGGCCCAGAGAGGTGTGATGAAAAGGCCGACACCTGAGAGGTACATCCAGATGACCATACCTGAAGCACTCAAAGCTGCCAAACAAAGGCTCCAAACCTTGTCCAGTCGCCTAAGAGGTACACGAAAGAGAATGAGGCCAGACAAATAAAGAGGCTGTTTGCAACACAACCTGCGAAAGTCTACCCTCAGTGGCAAGGTTTGAACAGCAGAGCAGACCCACCAAGACTGGAAACTGAAAGGTACTGGAAAGGCATATGGGAGAAGGAGGTTGCACATAACAAGAGTGCACAATGGCTGGTGACTCAGAGTTCTATGAACAGGACCCAGTTACCATAACGGTGGCAGACATACAGGAAAAAGTCTCAGATATGCAAAACTGGACAGCAACAGGTCCGGACATGTTCTACACCTACTGGCTAAAGAAACTCACAGCACTCCATGAGCGCCTAGCAGCACAAATGAAAAAGTTGCTGAGGGATGGAGCCCACCCAGGATGGCTGACCGAAGGGCGAACGACCCTGATCATGAAGGATCCCTCAAAGGGTACAGTCCCATCCAACTATCGGCCAATAACCTGTCTCTCCACAACATGGAAGCTCATGTCAGGCATCATTGCGGCTAAGATAAATGGACACATGGATCAATACATGAGCAAAGCGCAGAAGGGCATTGGTAGAGATACTAGAGGAGCCAAACATCAGCTCCTGGTTGACAGAACAGTCGCACAAGACTGCAGGTCCCGACATACCAACCTGTGCACAGCCTGGATTGATTACAAGAAAGCCTACGACTCGATGCCACATACATGGATCACTGAATGCTTGGAGTTGTATAAAGTGAACTTCGTTGCGAACTCGATGAAGATGTGGAAAACCACACTTGAAGCCAATGGCAAGCCACTCACCCAAATGTCCATCAAATGTGGCATATACCAAGGTGATGCACTCTCCCACTGCTGTTCTGCATAGGACTGAACCCCTAAGCCAAGTAATCACCAAGACAGGCTACGGATACCGCCTCAAAATTTAGCTACGATCAGTCACCTCCTCTATGTGGATGACATAAAGCTGTATGCTAAGAGGGAAAGGGACATAGACTCCTGATCCACACAACCAGGATCTACAGCAGTGACATCGGGTTGTCATTCGGGCTTGAGAAATGTAGTCGGATGGTAACTATGAGAGGCAAGGTAGTCCGCACTGAAGGGGTCTCACTCCCTGAAGGAACAATAGCAGACATTGAGGACAGCTACAAGTACCTCGGTATGCCACAAGCCAATGGCAACCTCGAACTGGCAACAAGGAAAGCGGCTACGGTCAAATACCTCCAGCGGGTGAGGCAAGTCCTAAGAAGCCAGCTCAATGGCAAGAATAAGACCCGGGCAATAAACAGCTATGCCCTGCCAGTGATCAGATACCCTGCAGGAATAATCAGGTGGCCAAAGGAAGAGATTCAGACCACGGATGTTAAGACCCGGAAGCTCCTAACCATGCATGGAGGGTTCCATCCCAAATCCAGCACCCTGAGAATGTACGCAAGCCATAAGGAAGGAGGCCGGGGACTAGTGAGTGTAAGAGCCACTGTCCAGGGTGAAACATCCAAGCTTCATGAACACATCAAGGAGAAGGCTCCAACGGATGACGTACTCAGAGAATGCCTCAGACAATTCGGAACAGAGAATGAGGTGCTGGAAGAGGGACCATCGTGGGAGGACAAGCCCCGACACGGGATGTACCACCGGACCATAACTGAAGTGGCTGATCTCAAGAAGTCCTATCAGTGGCTAGAGAGGGCTGGCCTGAAGGACAGCACAGAGGCACTCATCCTGGCTGCTCAGGAGCAGGCCCTGAGGCCCAGATATACCACAACAGACAAGACCCAAGATGTAGGTTGTGCAAAGAGGCACTTGAGACGATACAACACATAAATGTAGGGTGTAAGATGCTGGCAGGGAAAGCCTACATGGAACGCCATAACCAGGTGGCTGGCATAGTCTACAGAAACATCTGTGTGGAGTATGGACTGGAAACCCCAAGGTCAAAATGGGAAACGCCTCAAAAGGTGGTCGAGACTGACCGTGGGACTTCCAGAACCAGACTGATAAAATGGTAATGGCGAACCAACCAGATATCGTGATCATAGATAAAGGGCAGAGGAAAACCGTTGTAGTGGATGTAGCGGTCCCCAGTGATGGAAACATCAGAAAGACGGAACAGGAGAAACTAGAGAAATACCAAGGGCTCAGAGAGGAGCTGGAGAGAGCCTGGAAGGTAAAGGTGGCAGTCGTGCCTGAGGTGGTCGGAGCATGTTAGAATAGAAAATACAATGTTGTCATGTTTTAAAGTTTCATCTTGTTACATGCTTGATTGACCTCGGAACGCTTGTGTTCAGAACATCTCGCACACAATGGAAGCATTGAGTCAGAGAGATCAAGAGACCGGAGCAGATGGTACCTGACCACATCATTAGTAGACACACTGGTGCCTGTTATCTTATAACTTGGAAAGGAAGATTTATCCTTGGACGGAAGGGAGTACTTGAGCACTCCATCATGAGAAAAGAGTTACGAGCCAAATTATAAGGAGGTACCCCTTGGAATGTACACATGTCCGGATGTTGGTGCGAGTACCAAGAGTGCTTTGTTCTGAGGGGCGACCCAATGGGGCCGTTCAGAGGTGTCTCATGTTAATGAAGATGGGAGTGTTTTTCTGATATGTTTCTCGTAATTTGCATATACAATCAATAAAAGGGTCGGCAGAGGTTGCAGGGGTTGGGTGTCAGTTGGGAAGCTCACACTGAGTGGCTTCATCGAAAACTGCACCTCCTGCCGGCAGAGAAAGACGATCTGTTCCTGTGTTCGAGCCTTTGTCGAGCGTCCGAGAGAACATCTCTGACATTACTTGGGGCTCGTCCGGGATGGCAAAGCCTCCCTGCGGCTGGCGGCCTGCGGCGACTGAACCAAATCGGTGCACCGCCGGAGCCTATTGGGACTTCAAGGCTCTTTTCTTGGGGCCAGGAGCGGGCCGCCTGCCGACGGGACGCCAACGCCAATCCGCGGACCTGGGCGGCTCGTTCACCAGGAAGGATTGGCGGAAAACTAAGGTCAGTCTGATTTGGCCCCGTGGCTCCGAAATGTTGGCGCCCGGTGGCTCGAGAAATGAGTACCAGCTTCCACACTAGTGGCAACCTGAACTGGATTGGTTTAGGCTGCGGTCACAGGGCTTAGCTCGAAACGGAAATTGGCTCTCGGAACACAGGATCTGATCATTCCTGTGTGTGTGTTTGTGTGTGTGTGTTTGTGTTTGCGCGTGTTGGAGTGAATGTTGCGAGCTTGACGTGTGAGTGTCGCGCGGGCTGTTTCTCTGTGTGTGCATTTGTCTGTTTGGGGTTACGATACCGTGCGGTGCCGTAACCCATGTAATATGCAGTGGATTGTAAACAGCAGACTGTCGTGGATGCCTTATGCAAGAAAATCCCACCCGTTGGGTTGAAGAGGATTTTACCACGACTGTGATTTTGACTTGCTGTCCCATTGATTAAATCCAGTTTAGTGTCTGCCCTATGCGGTTGTAAACTGGACCAAATTGGGATTAAACACTAACAAAACAAAAAAAAAAAAAGAGGGAAGGAAGTTGCGAATATTGAACTTGAATAATTCGCCCGGTTCGATAGTGATAGTGATTATTCAATTCGGCGCAGGTACGTAACATTTTGGTTTGAAAACATACCGGAGCAAGAGTGCGACTTCCTGTAAATTCCGTGAATACTTTTGGTTGTTGCTAGGCACCAACATGGATGCAAGGACATTCCTTGACTCCTCTTGCGATTAAACATGTCGCAACGGGCGACAGTGTGTCAAGATGAAGAAAAAACGTTCGTCAAAAACACGCGATTAGTTGGGATAGATGATGATGGACCGATACGGGTTGTGCAAGTAATTAATGTTTATTGCGCCGAGGGAAACCAAAACACCAAAAGTCCTCGAAAAAAACAAACCAACATAGAAAGCCGTCTGATTCCTCCAAATTCACTGCTGAGGAACTCAAACTTTTGAAAGAGGGTAGATGTTTTCGTTGTGGCGTAAAAGGCCACGTAAAGCGACTATGCAGACTTAGACAGAATGAGGAGGCGAAAAAGAAAAACAACAGACCTACAAGCGGCTTCGGGATCCTCAGATTTCAGGCAGTTTTAGGGGCCCCGATCAAAAAAGGCGATTTACACCCTTGTTTCTGCTTTGGCGGGCGAAGTGTCGGAATATGGTGAAGTCCAACAAGGACCGATCAAATCAAACTGCCCTGAGTCTGGAGGTGCCGAATTGACGATAATGAATGAATGCTTGTCGTGGCAAATACCAAATCGATAATGCAACGTAATTATATATATTTATTCATGAAGCAGGATAAATTTAGTCTGACAATGATGTTTATTGAACTATGTTTATCAAAATATGAGGGTTAAGCGAAAAGGTAAATAAAATACATATGAGTAATGATGATAATTCTGTATTCTGTATAATAAAAGGAGAGAGACCGATAATCATACTAGTGATGAATGGCATTCTGTTGGAATCCTTATGTGACATTGGCACATGTAGAACGTTTCTTATTAGAGAAAATAGACACTAAAGTGAAGTGAGCAGTGTAATGAGTAGTCAGAAATTGTTTTCTGATCTGGGCATGTTATTTGTGTTTTTTCTCTTATAGTCTGTAATATTTGATATATATGATGATGTTTGACGGCCTCGATGAGGAGACAGAATGTAGGGAGAGGAGAAAAAGGCGTTGAGGATTCCTCAGTCCCCCAGAGAGAGAGGGGGCTGGGAGGATGGGGTGCTCTTTTTGAAAGTAGAAGTGTGAAGAGAATGATTGTTTTAGGTTCAAGTCAACTTGTTACCAGATGTGCTCTTTGCGTGCTGCAATTTCTCTCTTCTCAATCACAGGGGGGAGAGAAAAGCAGTCTTGACCGCTTTTCTGCATACACTTTGTTTTTGAAGCAGTTGTTGACGAAAGAGGAGAGGAACAGTCTCCGTTTCGACAGAGGATCAAAGATGTCATGCTGAAAATGTGCACATGTCTGCAACAGGCTAAGTTTGAAAGAACACAGAAGCTGAGATTTGTTCTCAGGTGGTGAGTACTGATGGTTCGGAAATTGAAGATGAGCTAAGTAGACAATGTTGGATTGAGTATGTTGAAAGTAAGCTTTGCATGTGCGTAAAGATTGAAAGAAGTAGCGAAATAAGTAAAGCGAACACAAGGTTTAAATAATAATGTGTAAGAATAAGGCAAGAGTTTGGAAATATAAAAGGGAGAATGAACAATGCCGATTGGAAGGCAATTAAGGCTATACAGTATTGCGTTGAGTGGACGGCTTGTCCATTGCTGTCCACATTTGAAAGGAAAATGATTGATAAAGTAACAAGAACAAAGTTATGGTAATCAAGGCAGCACGGTTCCTCATCCACTGCATGGAGGAGGGAGCGTTGAATTCCGTGCCACCCTCCACATAGACATGGCAAGAGAATTAGGAGCGTATGGCCAGCCTGCGGGCAGGAGGCCTGCACTCACCGGACACATGAAGAATGGGTCTTTATTTTTCACAATTGAAAAAACCCTATTGTAAACTTTTAAGATATTGAATGAATTAAGAAAAATATATACACAGCGTTTGACAGCGTTTGTTAACCGAGGGGCACTCTAATCATTGTGTGAGCTCTGCAGGGACCCTCCATGCAGGTTGTAAACCACATGAAAAAAGGGGGGGGGGGCACAATCAAGCAATTCCGCAGCCCCCACCCAATTCCACTGTGCGTTGAGCTCCCTCAGTTTTGCCCAAGACAAGTTATTGACAATTGATAATGTTGGGAAAAATGCAAAGGAAAGAATGACTGAATAAATAAAATAGTATTTTCGAACTGATGACTGCAATACTACTGTGGGATCAGGGACTGAGGCTTTATGAACTTGATTCAATTATTGACTTACTTAATGGCTATTGTTGATCTGTGGCCACCAATTTCGATTTGTGTAGTACAAACTGATGCTTGAAATATGATGGCTAATTCTCCCGCTTTTTTCCCCCACCTTAGATGACGAGAATTGGCGAATTTATTTCTTATTTTATATGCAGCAATCCCGAATCAAAAGCCAAGACAGTGACTGAGAAATGATCGAGGCTACACAATAACTGACTGCACTTCCAAGAGACTAAGGGTCTCCAGTAATGCATGGAAAAAAAAAAAAAAAAAAAAAAAAAAAAAAGCAGAAAATTGAGAAATCTAATCGAATATGAATCAGTGTCTCTGTACAGACTCCATCATGGCTGACCCTACCCCCACCCAAGCTCCAGGCCCACTGGGAGGCCAAGACGGCATAGCTGTGGAGGGGGGAGTTAGGAGGGGATGTGGGCCAGTGCGGGGGTCATCGGGGACCAAGCTGACTCAACCCAACTCAACTCAACTGTATTCATAGACTCCTCCGCTGTGATGAGATCAAACGGACATTGTAATACCTGCGCTGCCTCCACAAAGACTGTCCACTGACAAGCCACACCACCCACACGTGGATGAGGCCCAACTGCCACATGGGTACTCTGACGCCCCAACAACGGGGGTCACCACTGGCCTGACCGAAAGATTGTCCGCTGAACTGAACATGCTGGATCGCAACTTGCTCGCCAAAGTCAAAAGTCTGCTCAGATGACTGTCACATTGCCGAACGAACAATTCTCACCGCCAACACAAAGCTGACTGTTGCTAACGTCAGTAGATGATCCACCACTGAACTCTGTGTCCAGTGTCAGCCTTGGGCCTCCATGGTTCTTCCCGTACTGCCCTACAGTCCCGAATGACCCCTACCCACTGCACAATGCTTTTGACACACTAGAGAACAAAAAAAATTATCGCATGGCCTGGTTGGTTGAAACACAAGGCAATTTATTTAATGTTCCCTATTCCTCAATTGTCATAGGTTCAGAGGAGGGTGTGCCAGCCGGAGTGGACCTGTCAGAGGATCTCGTTGACTGGTATCGTATTGCATGGCCGCAAAACACATTTTTCTCGCATCAAGTCCTACTCATCTAGCTGAGGAATTGAAACCAATGGTAAAGAGGGTAGGCACGTTCTCAATTGGAAATTGTTTGAAATTCCTAACGTAATGTGTTTGCTGTCTACTCAAATGAATGAAAATGTTTTTTACACACATTTTTTGAAAATTGTTTTTCGCATACATTTTTTTTTTTTTTGAAAAATCGTTTTTTTGGCATACATTTTCCCTTGGTGGTTTAGACCAACACATTTTTTATTGGAGTATTTCTCATTCACTCGTCTTGGTGGTAAAGTACTTAATGTGTTACTAGTTAATATGTTTCCAAATTTTTTTTTAGTCAAGTGGCTGCGATCTCTGCCCAACCTCCAAACGGCATTGTAATCATTCGTACACTGATGATCTTCTTGCGGCACCTTTGAGGTTTGTTTCTTCGGAAGCCACTCGGTGGCTTGTTTAACTTTTTTCGCGGTTTCAAACGGAAAGGTAAAATTATAATGTGCACGCGCTGTTATATTTTTGGGAGAGTTGCACAGCGATGTCGGCTTTTCTCGTGCGGCCTGATTGTTTCAAGCTGCTATGCTTGCATATTTTTGACGAAGAAAACTCTATTTCTACTGTTATTTTTCAGGAAAGAGAGGGGGAAAGTGGATTACGGATTTTGACCTACGCCAGCATGCAATTGGACCCATATCAATCATGAGCGATTCAGCATGCGTCGGACGTATGGCAGCATTCGCAAATTTTTACAAAAAGTTGATCACATTGTATTAGACGGTCCCTTAAACGGTCCCTACTTGTCACAGTGGCTGCATTTGTCTGTTCGAAAATGTTTACTATGTCAATAGAATGAACTGAGAAATTAGACAGGACCATAAATAAACCCGATCTGACATGCGAATCAGAAGGGATCAGTGGGGCAGATACAATGGTTGAAGGCTAACTCAACAACTCGTTGCCGCGCAGGCCGCTTCCAAATTAAAAAAAAAAAAAAAAAAAGGTAAATAAAATAAAACGGGGGAATAAACTCAGAGATGGCTAGTATGCCATGCTAATATTTAAACCAGACTATAGCGAATTCACAGACAGTTGCCGCTTTTAGACATCCAATAGAAAAGCTGATTTCTACTCATTTGGTAGTAGTTGACGATGGCCATCCATCTAAACAATTACAGGTCCAAGAAACTCAAAATTAGGAGAGCTGGTAGCAGTTCTGAGGACACTAGAGAGGGCATAGTCGTTGGAGGATAACACCTACATTGATTCAGCCGATGTGGTTAGGATAATTTTACGGATTTACAATTTTAGAGGCAAAAATGGAAGAATGCACGTTTTCCACCCTAACCACCTTCTTGCAGACCAGGAGAGGGCATCTTCTAAAGAGGAGAACTTCAGATGGAGTGGCCAGGAATGAGACTGGTTTGTATCAACTACTAAATTGAAGATTCCAATTTGGGAGGCATGGGTTTTTCATCTGCAACTCAAGGTAAGCTCGAACCAACTAATCAGAGGCTTGGGCTTGAATCGAAAATGTTCTATGGTGGTGACCTTGGTATAATTTGGATGAGGCGCTGCAAATTGCGCTGCTCACCGTGATGTCCACCGTTAATTCCGCCACAGGTTTCACACCTTTTAAGATGGAAGGTGACTAGGAGTTCCCGCTCCATGGCAATCCATGGACCCGGCGCTCTTCAACAAATGATTCCGCATTAAGTAGACAAAGACTCATTGATTGTTCTCATCCCTCATTTTCAGGAGCAGACTAGACCCCGGTGTGAGCATCTCGGATGTGCCGGTCGCGAAACCATAGACGACCTAAAGCGGAAGTGGCACCAGCCGAGATGGATGGGACCCAACAAAGTGCCGTCCGTCCGAGAGGGAAGCACAGCCCCAGGAGCATCTCCAACTTCAAAGTGAAATTCGGAAGGACGACTGGACGTGAAACCAAGGCAACGTTATCAGGGGGCCATAGCGACGCCAGACCCATGGGAGAGAACCAGCACCCAGTTCAGTGCGCCCCGCGCGCACCGTCGAAAGACCACAGTAGGAGAGAGGGCTTTCTGTGGTAAACACAACCCTCTCAGGAAAATGGAGCACAGCCCAGGAAGGGCAGTCAAATGTTGCCTATGCATCATCATCATCAAGGGGGCTAAATTCAGTCCCGATGGGTACAGAGGCCTACAAATTGAATAAATTGTCACATGAGGCCCAACGCCACGAGGCAGGGGACATCGAACGCACAGGATGAAGAGACATTGCGATCCTTGTTAAAAGAAGATACCGGTCTAGTAAAATTTAGTCTCACTGCAAGAACTATTGGCATCACACTCCCACATGAACATCTGTTTAAACCCGTAAAACATAGAATGATGTGTGTTGTTTGTATCTCCCTCTTCCTTGAATGATTAACAGTGCCCCAGTATGTTCTTTTGTGACCCCCATCAAGTTCTTCCGGGAAGTAATTTCTGTCTGACCTTGCCATCATGCGAAGATCGAATTGCTTCAACCTTCCTTTGTTTCAGATTTTTATATAAGGGGCAGAAATGCCCACCTTTCGTGATTGTATTATTCCTACATTAACATGAGTAGGTAGTGTTTGTTCCCCCTGACGAGAAGAAAAAAAAAAAAAGGGGGGGGGTGTGACTGTTCTACTTGTTTGTGAGCTAAAGCTTAATAATGTTATGTCTAACCATTATGACCGTCCAAATAGTTGTTCCAGCCCTATGACGAGAATTCAACACTTAAAGTTGAGCAGAGCACACACGTGGATTTACATATTTTTCAGAAAAAACTTTTTCATAGTATGTCATTGTTGACATGTCTTCAAAATTAGTTGAACTGTACCCAAGTACACGTGATGTTTCGGAAACTGTTGTGAAAGCAGTATGTGAACGCATAACGCCAACGTTAGGTAGTCCGTAATTAGAAGCTTACAATGGGAACACGTTTTGTGAATGTTTGATGTTTCCGGGTTTATTTTTAAATTTTATTCTTATACATTTATTGGGGAAAAAATTGGTCTATATATCTTAGTTTCCCATTTTATGCTTGGCTATTGCGGGAGAAAGGGTTTCTGTCCTTTTATCCATTTTATCCCTATATACACAATATATACTATTATACTACGATATGCACTCCTTTGGGTTTTCCAGGACAGTTTTTCTCCCTACTCACGCAATCGCTGTTGAATTGATGTTTGATGTTACTTTAAAACTTGTCAAGAGGACGGAATGTTAGAATAGAAAATACAATGTTGTCATGTTTTAAAGTTTCATCTTGTTACATGCTTGATTGACCTCGGAACGCTTGTGTTCAGAACATCTCGCACACAATGGAAGCATTGAGTCAGAGAGATCAAGAGACCGGAGCAGATGGTACCTGACCACATCATTAGTAGACACACTGGTGCCTGTTATCTTATAACTTGGAAAGGAAGATTTATCCTTGGACGGAAGGGAGTACTTGAGCACTCCATCATGAGAAAAGAGTTACGAGCCAAATTATAAGGAGGTACCCCTTGGAATGTACACATGTCCGGATGTTGGTGCGAGTACCAAGAGTGCTTTGTCTGAGGGGCGACCCAATGGGGCCGTTCAGAGGTGTCTCATGTTAATGAAGATGGGAGTGTTTTTCTGATATGTTTCTCGTAATTTGCATATACAATCAATAAAAGGGTCGGCAGAGGTTGCAGGGGTTGGGTGTCAGTTGGGAAGCTCACACTGAGTGGCTTCATCGAAAACTGCACCTCCTGCCGGCAGAGAAAGACGATCTGTTCCTGTGTTCGAGCCTTTGTCGAGCGTCCGAGAGAACATCTCTGACAGAGCACTAGGGGCAGTGACCCCCAAACTAGATGAGTGGTTGCAACACATCCCGGGAACAACATTGAACATCTCAGTCCAGAAAAGCACAGTGCTGGGAACAGCAAGGATACTGCGCAGAACCCTCAAGCTTCCTGGCCTCTGGTAGAGGATCCTAGCTGAATGGCGGACAGACACCACCCGAGGGGTGAGACGAGAATTTTTTTTTTACCATCCCCCCATCTCCTCGACGACAGCCATCCCCCTAGAGAGCCATGTTCAACATTAATGCAATTATTACAAAAACATATGCTGCAGTTGTTATCTTGGCACAGCAAGGCCCTGTGGGCTAAAAGGCCTGTCTGATAACCAGATGCTCATTGGGAAAGGTTTTGTCCAAGGTACTCGAAAAAAGCTTAACCTTCAATTGTTCTAACTCCCCTGCACATTAAATTTCATAGAGTACATTTCACTCAGAAAAGATCCTAGTTTAAACAGAGTAAAATTCACAGAAGGTTGTGGGTTAATTCCTCATCTACTGAGTGGCTTTTTTTTTTTAATAAACTAATACGATGCATGTAAAATTTACTAAAAGATTGTTAGGTTGATTGTTTTTAGTCATCATACATTTGCATATTAAATTATCAATTGATTATGGTGGTAGTTGAGGGACACAACCACCTTTGCGAGAAAGTGGTTGGAAAGAGATAAGTATTAAGACAAAACAAGACCAAGGTCGGATGTGGACGGAACTGTCACACGCCACACGCGCACGTAATTTTCACTCACATACACACACATAGTCAAACAAGTTCAGTGTGTCTTTAACAGTCCTGACCCTTTAGGTAGGACACACCCATGTATTAGATTTCCAATAAATGAGAGGGCGAGCTGGGAGATCCTTGGGTGACGTGCAGAGAACTGAAACCTACCGCTTCTCCTTGTTCACCCTGGTGCCAGAATTGAGTCTCCTGTCTCGTCGTGTTTTATTTCTGAATGTCAAATTGATGAACCCGACAAACACTCTACTTTGCAAAATTTACTTAAATCAATTTTTTAAAGTAAATTTCTCCAACTTTTTTTCAGTGCACTAGAGGGGGAGTAAATATTTAGATTGGATGAAACTCTCTTCACTCAGATTACATGAGGCTCTCAACAGTGTACAATGTGGGTGAGCATTTTAAGTTCTCATCAAATAAAAGTTCATTTTAATCATTTGGAGTACAATTAATCCACTAGATTGAGTAAAATATATTCTGAGTATTTTACTCTTTTTAGATTGGGACCAAGTATTGTCATTTTGAGTAAAATGTACTCTACAAAATTTACTGTGTGGACAAGCTGGAATAAATATAGAATGGAATTCACATGTTGGCCGAGCACGTCACTTGTCTTGCACAGTCCAGAATGGTAGCTCATTATATAGATATCCTCTCTGAAGTTATTACTCTTATTGTTTGGTTTCTACTTGGGACAAATGCAGGGACTTCATTCTGCTTGGCCTTGTGAGTATTTCTTGTGTGGAGGAGGACGGTTTGTTCACTGACAACCAGGAGGGCTTTCTCTCACATACGCCGCCACATTAGTCATGTTCTTTGTCTCAGGGATGACCACGATGATGATCGAATCAAGCCCTGTTCCTCCACTCGTAGAGCCCAGCTTGTGCATGTTCACAGTAACCTCCCACAGTACGCTGCCAGCCCAAGGTGACACACAAACACTCACACACGCGTTCACATTTCCAAGCATGTACAAGCCTGAGGTGACACGAATGACAGCTCAATTCCGTGTGAGTCAGCTTGACTGTGTCCTTGCTTAGACATGATAAGGAGGCGGTGTCACTTTGTGCTCATCTATGTGTGAGTGTGAGTGTGTGTGTGTGCGTGTGCATGTGCATGCGTGTGTGTCGGGGGCTAGTTGCATGAAAGTGCCGCAAAGGAGGAGAAGAAAGTGCAAGGAAGAGACCAGTGAAAAAGAGAGCAGTGTTTTTTAGTGACCTTGGAACAACTGTGTGCGCTAGCCAGTGGCTGATATTTAATAGACTCATACCACAGAGTCATAATGCAGTTTGTCATCAGGAGCAACACTAGGGACGCACTGGGCCCCAAATTCAGCTCTGGAATTTGAGATTGCTAGGTGCACCACCAATAACTTTTATACTTACTTATTGCTTTAATACATTTTTTTCTTCCCCCTGCTGTGGGATGAGACTGCAAATACTAACCAATGAGGGGTGACATTGGCTTTAGGTCCCATCATTTTGGTGGTATTGTGTAATGTTGTTTCTGACAATCAAGGTCATTTAACTTGAGTGGGTAGCAAAGGCTTGTTTTTTTGTGAAGGTAGCCAATGTTGACTTTTCATCAGAATTCGTTCAAGGTCGCAAAGTTCGCAAAGGTGTTGGCCAGAAAAAAACCCAAAACTTTATGTCACTATTTAAACTTTTGCTGAATGCTTGGCGAACCAGTTTGTGAATGTTTATGACCTTCAACAAACCCTGAAGAAAAATCAACTTCGCTAGCTTCGCAAAAGACTCGTAAACCTCTCAGTGAGAGGTACAGGCTTAAGGTGTTGACACCTGCTGTTTTAAACTTCGTATTCATCTGTTCTCAGTGCACCGTAACTAACGGAAAATAAGACATAGCCTAACATACAAAAGTGATGCAACGCTCGTATTTATAAACAAACTTCTGTCCAGGTCGAAATTCAGTGGTCAACATGGTTTCCGGAAAGAGCAATTTTTAATTGCCACACAACCACGTTCGGATTCCCCCCCGTTCACCCTCAAGTTAAAAGCCCTGTGCTAGTCCCCCCCCCCCCCCCCCGCCTCAAAATTGCCTTATCACAACACTCATTTGTGATTTTGCAGAATACAATATTTTACTTTCTCCTTTAACCTGGAGATATTTTTCTTGGGGTTTTTGAGTGGTGAAAACAACCAACATATGCGAACTGCTGTGGAGAGGAATTTTCCTTCCAGTAGGAAAAGATCATGTTTGAGATCTTATATAGCACCAGAGGGGATCACCTCATTTGTACTTCTGTAAGTAACTGATCTTGGAAAGAATCTTTTTCCCCCAGGTGACATGGCTATCTGTCCAGAACACTAGCCCTTGAAAAAAGATGCGGCTTCCTTTTTATCAACCTGCCTTGTGTGTATAGATGAGACAATTCATTTGCCTGAGCAGCGTTTTTTTTTTCTTTCCCTGCACTGTATTAATCAACTTGGAAGTAATAATTTGTCCCAAATGTCTGTGTGTGCTAAAAAATGTAAGTTTGGAAGGGACAAATGGATCTCATGATTATTTCCTCAATTAAAAGGGAAGTCATCGTACATACTTGTAGGTGATACAAAAAATTAGCCAGAAGGCTTGATGTCGAAAAGAACCAATTGAATATAAATGCTTACTCCTCACAAAACCAAGATATGTTCTGGCCATGAAACTGATGCGCAAATTGTGTCAGTAAGATTGCACACCAAAAATGCAGAGGTGCACGAGATTAGTGCGGCAAAGACCCTGAGCTCTTGCATAGCCCTCAATGAGTAATAGCCAATGTCATTTAATTTCCTCTTCTCCCACGAAGCCACAGTACATTGTTATGGTTGAGTTACAACCAAGGCTCCCTTGTCATGTCGTAATTCTTAAAACTAAGAAACACAAAGTACTCGCCAACCCTTTTTTTCAAGTGGCCAACTATACAGGCTCTCGTTTCAATCAATTCACAGCCCATTGCGCAGTTCAACCAACTTCCCAAACAACACAGTCATTCTTCCGAAACATGTCATCATTCACATGAACGGTGGCTGGGCAGAAAAAATAAAAACAGCTGACACAAAATGCTTCACCCTTTTTCACACTGCATTTAGCAGGGTGCAGCGCGTCGTCCTAAACCCCATCCTAAACCCCATTCATTGTGTATGTGGTGAGGGGTGATGGCAAGCCACCTCAAATTGGAAAATGTTCGATTTGAGAACGGTGGCCACGTGACATCGAGCAAATGCCTCCAATAGGAAAAGAGCTGGTGGAGGGATGCTATTTTACATGTGACATTAGTTTGTCTTCACTGCTCAAGCGTGAGAACGCCGAGACGTTAGCACGGAAGCTAACCGCGAACAGACGCTAAGCAGCTGGAAACCACCACCAGAGACCTACAAGCAGAACGCCAGCGAGCGTGAGAAAGCCGAGAGGCAGCCAGCAAAGCCACTTGCCACGTCAGCAACACCAAGCAGCAAGCCCACTGGACACGTCACCAACTAGCATACAACCGGCTAGCAACGAGACCCGACAAAATGCCACCCAAACAGAAGCAAGACACAAAGCACGATGAGGACTTCCTGACCCTCACTCAAGTAAACGAATTACTCCAGTAACAAAAGAGCTTTTTCGGCGCCTTGCAACAACAACAGGAAAATTTCAAAGGATTTGTTAAGATGATAATAGACTCGACAAACTCACGACTTGACACTTTTACCAGAGAAGTCCAAGAAATAAAAACCAGCATCAACTTTAACCAAAACGAGGTAGACGACATTAAAAAAAACATTTTCTGTCAAACTGGCAGTTCCAAAGACATGCAAACAGAAATCTACAAAATATGTGACAGCATGCTAGTATTAACAGACAAGATGGACTACTTGGAAGGACAGTCAAGAAAAACAACTTGGTAATTGATGGAATTGAGGAAACACCGGAGAAACGTGGACTGAAACAGAGGAAAAAGTTCAAAAAATCCTCAAGGAGAAGCTGCTGTTACAGGGGCAAATCGAGGTGGAGAGAGCTCACCGCACAGGTAGACATGAACCTGGAAGACCTCGACCGAGGCCAGTTGTGGTGAAATTTCAAAGATACAAGGACAGAACAAGGATCCTACAAAAGCAAAATACTTAAAAGGCTCCAACATCTACATCAACGAAGACTTTACAGATGCCGACGGCAAAAAGAAAAGAACTCCTCCCAAAATTAAAAGCTGCACGTGACAGAGGGGAAACTGCCTACTTAAGACATGACAAACTTATCATCCACCCCCGCACCAGTACTCCAACACAACAGGCTCGAGTTCAACACCATCATGCGGCATACTGAGAACTGTTCACCACTCGATGACAAAAACTCTGACCCGATTGAAGCAGGAAATTCACATACCAAAAACATGGACTTCCAATCCCTTTGACGACCCTTCCAACCCTTTGATGACTTCCAACCCTACTGACTACAAGACATTTGACCCTGAGAACAACTTGGACCCGGACAACAACTTTTTCAAGACCGACCGACCGCGAGGAAGCCAGCGACGACCGATCATGAGGGAACCAGTGACGACCGCGAAGAAGCCTGAAACGACCGCAGGGGAGCCAGCGACCGCGAGGAAGCCGAGACAACCAGCCAGCGATTTACAGCAAGGAGCCAGAGATGACCGAGAACAAGCCAGCGACGACTGCAAGGGAGCCAGCGACCGCTAGGGAGCTGGGAGACAACAGCGAGGAGCCAACGATGACAGCCAGAGAGCCAGCGAAGACAGCGACGGAACCATCGACGATCGCGAGGGAGCCAGCGATGACCGCTGGGAGCCAGCGACGACCGCGAGGGAGCCGACGACGATCGCGAGGGAGCCGACGACGACCGCGAGGGAGCCGACGACGATCAGCGAGGGAGCCGACGAGGACCGCGAGGGAGCCGACGACGACCGCGAGGGAGCCGACGACGACCGCGAGGGAGCCGACGACGACCGCGAGGGGGCCAGCGAGGACCGCGAGGGAGCCAGCGACGACCGCGAGGGAGCAAGCGACGACCGCGAGGCAGCCAGTGACGATCGCGAGGCAGCCAGCGACGACGCGAGGAGCCAGCGACGACCGCGTGGGAGCAGGAAATTCACATCCCCAAAACATGGACTTCCAACCCTTTGAAGATACTGACTATAAGCCATTCGACCCGAGAACAATTTGGACCCGACAATAACTTCTTCAAGAACAAACAAAGGGTAACAAACTCCGATTATTACCTGGATGAACAATTCAATACTAATATTAAATTGGAAAATGCACTTTCAGTAATACACTTAAACAGTAGAAGTCTCTATAAAAACTTCACAAAAATCAAAGAATACCTGGCTAAATTCAATAAATTTAAAATAATTGCCATATCAGAAACTTGGCTTGATGATGATAAAATAAGTGAAATGGAAATAGAAGGTTATGAAATGTTTGCAATTAATAGGAAAACAAAAAGGAGGGGGTTGCAATATATGTAGACAAAGCACTTAAATGCAGTAAAATCGAGAGATTGACAAAGACAATAGAAAACCTAATGGAATGTCTAACTATTGAAATAGATAATAAAAAGGCATCAAATATCATCATAAGCTGCATCTATAGGACACCAGGATCATGTATTGATACATTCAATAAAATACTAACAGATATGCTCAGCTACAACAACGATAAGAAAACACGAATAATGTGTGGTGACTTTAACATTGACTTATTAAACCCAAATGGACATAAAAACATCTGACTTTATAAATACTATGTACAGCAACAGCCTTTTCCCAGTAATCCTGAAACCTAGCAGAATAACAGTCGAAACGGCCACATTAATAGATAACATTTTTATAAATAAGATTGATCAAAAATGGAAAGTGGACTACTCATTAATGATATAAGTGACCATCTACCAGTCTTTGCAGTTTTACATAACTATTTTGATAGAAAAACAAAGTCAACAACTCACATATCAGAAATAAGACTAAGAACCCAACGCTCCATCGATGCTTTTAAACAAGACCTAGAAAAACAAAACTGGACCGAGGTCTACTCAAACGAAGACCCAAATACAGCGTTTGAAGTATTTCAGTCGACCATAATCTCCTTAAATGATAAACATTTTCCATTAACTAAAGTCTCCAAAAGTATAAAGACCCAAGCAAGCCGTGGATAACGAAAGGCATAGAAAACGATGTAAAAAAGAAAAACAATTTATATAAACTGTTTTAAAATTGAGAACTGAAGAAGCAGAAAAGAAATATAAGACCTATAAAAATAAACTAGTAAATATAATAAGAACCAGTAAAATAGATCATTATCATGCACTATTAGAGCAGAATAAAAGTAATACACAAGAAATATGGAAAATACTTAATCAAGTAATCAGAAATAGTCCTAAAAGTGGATTATCCAGAGTATTTTATCAAAGGCAAAAACACAATTCTGGAAAAACTGCAGAAATAGCAACTGAATTTAATGAGTACTTTGTCAACATCGGCAGTAACCTAGCAAAACAAATTCCTGACCCAACAAACTTGTTTGAAATAGATAGATACGTAGAAAAGAACTCCTCCACGATGTTCCTTACTGCTGTAAAACAAGAAGAAGTATTAAATATTGTAAAACCTTTAAAAATAAAAGTCAACTGATTGCTTTAATATTGATATGACAATAATAAAACAGATTATAGAATATGTAGTGCGACCTTTCACGCACATATGCAACCTGTCATTCAAAGCTGGTATCTTTCCATCAAAAATGAAAATTGCTAAAGTTATTCCAATTTATAAAAGTGGAGAAAGACATCTGTTTACAAACTATAGACCAATATCACTACTACCACAATTTTCAAAAATATTAGAAAACTATTTTCTCGCAGACTTGATAGCTTTATACAAAAACATGCGCTGTTAAGTGAGAATCAATATGGCTTCAGGGAAACCGTACCACCTCAATGGCAGTTATGGAGTTGGTGGAAGCAATAGCCACTAATATAGACAGCAAAGAATTTACTGTTGGGGTTTTCCTAGACCTAAAAAAGCTTTCGACACAATAGATCACAGTATATTATTGAAAAACTAGAACGATATGGCATTAGAGGTATAGCGTATAAATGGATAAAAAGTTATTTAGAAAACAGAAATCAGTATGTGCAGCTCAATAATAAAAACGAATCAACTGAAAATCACTCATGGAGTTCCTCAAGGGTCAGTGCTTGGTCCAAAACTATTCATCCTATATATAAATGATATCTGCAAGGTCACAAAACAATTTAAATGTGTCCTATTTGCTGATAATACAACTTTCTACTGCTCTGGAATAAATCTGAAACAGCTCCTGACAACCGTAGAAAACGAATTAAACAAATTAAAAACTGGTTCGACAGAAATAAATTGTCACTTAACCTGAAAAATCGAAGCTAATTGTTTTGGCACAAGACCAATCAAACACCAAGCTAAAATTATGGTAAACTCAATTGAGATAGAAATAGCGAATGAAACCAAGTTTCTCGGATTAATAATAGACTCAAAACTATGTTGGAAGCCGATATCGATAACGTAAAAGAAAAATAGCCAAAACTATAGGGATCCTCTACAAAACCAAGGAAGTGCTAAATAACAGATCCTTGTACACATTATACTCTTCATTATTATTACCATATATGAACTACTGTGTGGAAATATGGGGAAATGCTTGCAAAACAAACACACTCCCGATTCTAAAACTACAAAAAAAGCAATTCAATTATTAATAGATCAAAATATACGGAACCCACAAATCCATTATTTATCAAATTAAATACGATGAAATTTTATGACCTGGTTGACTACAAAATTGCACAATTAATGTACAAAGCACACAATAACCTGCTCTGCCAAAACATTCTAAAGTTCTTTGAAATTCGAGAAAGCAGCTATGATTTAAGAGGTACCAACTTATTCAAAAACTAAAAACAAGAACAAACATCAAGCAAAGAAGTGTATCTATCAAAGGTGTTAATCTGTGGAATAATCTCAAACGGACCTGAAAATGAGTAAATCGCTATGGAGTTCAAAAACAAATTCAAAAAATAGTACAAACAACCTACATCAATCAGAGTTAAAATGATAAGTTCTAAACGTTAAATATAATGATAAATTAGAACTAAGTTGATAAATAGGGAAAGGTATGGAAATATCCATTATGAATACAAGAAAAAATTGACACAAGAGTGCCAGGGTGTGTATATATAAATCCGATACACACAAAAAGTAGTAAAAATATCATGGCTAAGGGTAAAGCATGAGCCTTAATAGAGACTTCTATCTTCTTATTCACTTTCTCTTCTGATTGATATAAAAACTATTTATTAGATATAAACACATAACACGGGGTAGGACTAGATAAGTTCTTTACTTCTTCCTATTCCCTTGAACATAACTGTTTTAATGATGACTGTGCTGAATGATGACTGATTTCTCTTACCTTATTATTACTGTATATGTTTTATGTTATGTTCAAATAAAACCAAACCATCTCCCCTTCCTCCTCAAAATGAGCAAAGTCAGGGGTTTGTTTTGTAACCATGAAAGACACCGTATTTTCCGCACAATAAGGCACACGTTATTTTCTCAAGAAGACGACAGTGCAAACTATAATCTGATGTGCTTAATATAAAGAGACTCTAACTCTCTTAACATTACCCATTGAGTTGTTTCCCTGTTAGTGTTCCTATGCCATTGAGGGGTGATTATTAGCGGCAACCAATTGACCCTAAAAGGGTCCTGCCCTATACCAATTGACATGCGCATTCAGCAACAAACACTCGTTTGAGACTACTACTTTGTGAGCTCTGCGCAGCCATAATGAAACGAAGATAATACCAAAAGCATAGTTAACTCCTAACTAAATGAAGGAAGGAGACAAGTAAGACTTCTAAGGAAATTTATGTGAGCCCACGAGGTTTGTGCGCATTTTTGTTGAATCCATTTTCTTCATAACTTTTGTCTTTCATTGTTTTGTAATGCTGTTTGTATGCACATGTTCGCATTTGTGACCAGTTCTAATGGCTTTGTTACAGCTACAGCGGTTGTGAAGGTGTCATGTTCCGTAATGGGCAGCAGGTGGCAGGCGTTCATTTCTTCTGCCTACACACCTGCTGCCTATTTGTCAATGATTACACCTGCTTTATCTAGACGCTCCGGCTGTCTACTCATTGCCGGAGTATTGCATGCCGTGCCACTGCTATTGCCCATGCTCGGTAGGATTAATCAAATACGATCGTTGTTTTGTGACTTTGTCGTCATCCCAGTAGGGTTATTGAGAACGCGTACTTTAAATAGAAAGTGTCTTATTTTTTCCTTGCCGTTTTTTGCAAGCGCTTTATTTTTCACATTACATTATTTCCTGGTTCTCGTTTTCACCAGCGTTTTCTGTTTTTTATTAGGCGGAGTTTTGTGTTTGTAATAAATATTATTTTGTGACAATTGCCCGATCAATGTCTGCTACTTCGGGGATCCACTTATTCACGTTGCTCTGTTGCGTTACGAAGCAGTCCTTTTTCCTGCTTTGTGCGCAACGTGACAGAAGGCTATGTATAAATAAAGCTGTATGCCATGGAATTGCATTTCTGTAGCGTACCACCATCAGTGGATGCATAGTGCAACCGCAGCCAGTATTGTAGCTTCGATGCTGCGCCTTATAATGCAGTGTGCCCTATAAATTTAAACCGTTTTAAAATAGGCCATTCATTGAAGGTGTGCCTTATAATCCGAAGTGCCTTATTGTGCAGAAAATACGGTACATCTTGTCAAGATGAGGTCTAAACAGTGGCCAAATCAGTTTTGACTTCTACATTGGTGCCTCCATTTCCAGGAACCGTTGTCATTTCGGGTCGCCGTGCAACTCGCACACTGAGCGAGTACAGGGTGAAAAGAGCTTTAGCCCAGTGTTCATGCATGAAAATCTTTTTTGATTGGTTGAAATCTGCCATATTATTCCAAATGCAGCATCCAGTCGTAGGCTGTTGACTGCTGCCTGATTGATAGGCCTCTTTGAGATGACTGCGTATGAGACCTCTACCTATGAAATCATCCTCCCTCAGTCATAAATCTAAAGGCAAGCCACTTGTCAAGCCAAATCATTTATTCATAATCCTGTCATTGTACCCTTAACTTGATTAGTCATAGCTTTATTTATAAAGTAATTCAACAGAAAAAAATATAGCCATGAAACATAAAATAGATGAGATAAAATGGTTCACATGATTTGCAATACTACAAAGACTCTAAGGTGACACTGTCTGTGTGTGAACTCTACATTTCACCATTCTTTGATTATTATTTTTTTTTTTCCAAGAGAAACAAACGCTGAAAGTCAAAATGGTTTCCTTTCAACCTACTATCTGTATGCCATTTTTTGCTCTGGTGAATCACAGAAGTTTACTGTTCAAATATCATCCATGTGTGTGTTTGGCTCTGCGCTACAGCATTCAGCCTGATTATGGCAATGAAAAACTGTGAATCACAAGTAATCCTCGTAGATTGAGAGGGAAAATGTAATTTGCGCCATAATTATGCATCTGCCACCATGTGTTTGGCTGAGCAAATAAGCAAAAGAAACCCTATGTTCGAGCCAAGCTTCTACTTTGGAATGCATATGTTTGCATTCTGGAACATATGAAAGCAATTTGAATAAAGTATTGAAAAACAACAGAAAATCTGGTATGCTGACTAATGATATTGCAAAGACTTCTTTAAAAAAAGTGGGTGGCGTTTGCATGTTTTGCTGTGCCTGTGTGGATTTTCTCTGAGTACTCCGGTCTCCTCCCACTTACCAACAACAAACGCACGGCAGGTCCGTGGAACACTCTAAATTGTCCCTAAGTGTGAGTGTGACCGTGTTTGCCTATGTGTGACCTGCGTGCTGCCTGCTGCCGGGAGACAGCTGGGATAGGCTCCAGCACATCCGCAACCTTCATGAGGATAAGCAGATCAGATAATGGATGGATGTTACCGGTCCGCAGCAGTTGCTTTTGTTTCATGCCCCATGGAAATATGTTAATTACAAGTACTTTGTTAGTGATTTATTTTGATGGTTTGACCTACAGTGTTGAATTTCAGATACAGCAATTGGTGGTGAAAGTTTGCATAGATCTTCAAGGGAAACAGCACAAGTTTACGTCTGAGCCGCTATCACAGGGGTTTGGTGAGCAGGACCCAAAAGCGGATATGAGATATGAATTTCAGGTTAAAAAGGAATATTTCATCACTGCAGAACATTAATTATAGCAAAGTGGGTTCTGCAGTCCTGCCAGAGTTGGAGTCTACAGTCTTTTCAATGAGGCAGCATTTGGAAAATTAATCTACTCAGCTAGCCTATATGGAGAAAAAGACTGCAGTTTAGTGGTTTCTTATGAAAAAAAAAAGTTTCACGCAGAGTTGTTAAATAGTGAATGTTGACACATATTTGAGTAGCGTGGAAGTCGAGCCACCATGGAATGCAAATGAGGTCTGACAAAGCACACCGAATCAAGCCCCCATAGTTGAGCACATATGGAAATATTTTCATTAACAAAACAAAACAAAAAAAATAAAACCACAGAAGTGGACAGCAGAAACCAAACAGAGCGAGCCGTGTGTGAATTGGGGTTTATATAATCCTCTGAAATTCACAGACCGAAAAATGTCTCGGTTGAAGCCTTTTGATAACTTCTCTCAAGAAGGAAAAACAGGATAATTTCTAACATGCAAATTGTTCTTAAACTTACAAATGAATTTATCATCTCTTTGGAACTTCTTAGATGCCCGATTAAAATAAATCAATTTTGGCTGAGAGGAGCTTTAAATCAGTTCTGATATGTTTGTTAATGAATTTTCAGGGGCCTTGCTATCCAGAGAAGTCACCGTCACTACTTTTTTGGGGGTCATAAATTAGCCAATAAATGTGATGTTTGATTTAACATCATTGATGGTTTTAAGAGTCAGAGAACATTCTTAGCCACAACGGAGCTGTTAAAGTGTGCCTTTATCAAGAACACACATACGCACGCACACGCTCACATCCACAGCCGCCAACAAATACTGACACTAATATGGTCTAATTACACTTTGCCACCAGCTTACCCACAGCCAGCTGCAGAAGCATGATGGAAAGTGTGTATATGAATTAGCCAAAGGACACTTTTTTGTGTTTCAAGTCCAAGGTTTTCAAACTCATCTGTGGGGGAAAAAAGAGATGGAAAGCAGTGTAGTATGAATAAGTTAGCAACCTTTGATTGCCTTTTTGACAAAACTGTCATTTGTTTTTTCTTGCCATAAATGTAGCTTGAAAATGCGCTGTATGTGTAAGTTGTACTGTTTGCAGTTCATGAGCAGAAGAAACAGAACAGCTACACAGTTGTTATTTTGAAAATCATGTACTTTTGCCCAGACTGAAAACTTGTAAGCCTCTGTTTTTTACAGACATCTGTTTTCTACAATTATACCCAAACAAAAAGAGTGCATTCTTGAAAATCTGCAAACGTTGTCCAAAAGTTACCATTTTGAGGTTCCAAAAAGTTGTCCTGGAATGTGTCCCACAGTGCACATTTCATGAACATCTTTAAATCCTTCCTTTGTGCTGAGTCTCCATGAAAAGCTCCCTGCACTCACTTTGACCTGATACTGCCGCAAGTCGTGCTGGCCTTATCTGTCCATTGAAGTCGCTGCCAGTATAATGCAGAGCGTTTACACTCTCCTGACCCTGATTGTTGTCTCTGGGTGCTGACATGTCATATATTCAGTGATAAGTCTGAATCCACCTGTGTGCGATAAGGTCAACGCCCCACAGGGAATGTTCAAGTGGCAATGACTAAGATGTTGACAGCACTGTCATCCATCCATCCAGCCATTATCCGAGCCGCTTAGCCTAACGAGGGTCGGAGCCCATCCCAGCTGCCTTTGGGCAGTACACCCTGAACTGGTTGCCAGCCAATCAGTAAGCACACACAGAAAACAACCATTCAAGACAACCAACCACAATCACACCTTAATGACAGTTCAGAGCTTTTATCATAAAAAAAAAAAAAAACATTGCGAAAATGCCGCAAAAGGTCCGCGAGAAAGTCAGGAAAACAACAGCGAGGCACATAGAGCAAGATATGGAGTACTACATGTATATTTCATGTTTATGTTTCATGAATTTTGTTATTTATACACTAACCTAACATATACATCTTATACATGAAAAAAAAAATAAATCCTCATCTCACCCCTTGGGTGGTGTCCGTCCCCCATTCAGCTCGGGTCCTCTACCAGAGGCCAGGAAGCTTGAGGGTTCTGCGCAGTATCCTTGCTGTTCCCAGCACTGCACATTTCTGGACTGAGATGTCCGATGTTGTTCCCGGGATCTGTTGCAATCACTCATCTAGTTTGGAGGTCACTGCCCCGAGTGCTCCGACCACCACAGGCACGACTGTCACCTTTACCTTCCAGGCTCTCTCCAGCTCCTCTCTGAGCCCTTGGTATTTCTCGAGTTTCTCGTGTTCCTTCTTTCTGATGTTTCCATCACTTGGGACCGCTACATCCACTACAACGGCTTTCTTCTGCCCTTTATCAATGATCACGATATCCGGTTGGTTCGCCATTACCATCTTGTCAGTCTGGATCTGGAAGTCCCACAGGATCTTCGCTCGGTCATTCTCCACCACCTTGGGAGGTGTTTCCCATTTGACCTTGGGGTTTCCAGTCCGTACTGCACAGATGTTTCGTAGACTATGCCAGCCACCTGGTTATGGCGTTCCATGTAGGCTTTCCTGCCAGCATTTTACACCCTGCAGTTATACATGTATGTATATATATATATATATATATATATATATATATATATATATATATATATATATATATATATATATATATATATATATATATATATAAAACAGCCTACATGGAACGCCATAACCAGGTGGCTGGCATAGTCTCACCAAACATCTGTGCGGAGTATGGACTGGAAACCCCAAGGTCAAAATGGGAAACACCTCCCAAGGTGGTGGAGAATGACCAACCTACACCCATGGGGCCCGGCCGGGCTTAGCCCGAAGAGACAACGTGGGTCCCCCTTCTCATGGGCTCACCATCCATGGGAGGGGCCAAAGGGGTCGGGTGCATTGTGAGCTGGGCGGCAGCCAAAGGCAGGGACCCTGGCGCTCCGATCCTCGGCTCCAGAAGCTAGCTCTAGGGACATGGAACGTCAGCTCTCTGGCAGAGAAGGAGCCCGAGCTGGTGTGTGAGGTGGAGAAGTTCCAACTGGACATCGTCGGACTTACCTCCACACAGAGCCTGGGTTCTGGTACCAGTTCTCTCGAGAGGGTTTGGACTCTCTTCCACTCTGGAGTTGCCCACGGTGAGAGGCGCAGAGCAGGTGTGGGCATACTCATCAGCAGTAAGGGATGCCGTCAAGCTGAAGAAGGAGTCCTATCGGGCCTTTATGGCCTGTGGGACCACAGAGGCAGCTGACGGGTATCGACTGGCCAAGCGGAATGCAGCTTTGGTGGTCGCCGAGGCAAAAACTCGGGCGTGGGAAGAGTTCGGTGAGGCCATGGAAGCCGACTTCCGAGCGGCTTCGAGGAAATTCTGGTCCACCATCCGACGTCTCAGGAGGGGGAAGCAGTGCACCACTAACACTGTGTACAGTGGAAGTGGGGCGCTGTTGGCCTCGACTCAGGACGTTGTGAGCCGGTGGGCGGAGTACTTCGAAGACCTCCTCAACTCCACCAGCACGCCTTCCTTGAGGAAGCAGAGTCTGGGGACTCTGATGTGGGCTCTCCTATCTCTGTGGTTGAAGTCACCGATGTGGTTAGAAAGCTCCTTGGTGGCAAGGCCCCAGGGGTGGATGAGATCCGCCCGGAGTTCCTCAAGGCTCTGGATGTTGTGGGGCTGTCCTGGCTGACACGCCTCTGCAACATCGCGTGGTCATCGGGACAGTGCCTCTGGATTGGCAGACCGGGTGGTGGTCCCTCTTTAAAAAGGGGGACCGGAGGGTGTGTTCCAACTACAGAGGGATCACACTCCTCAACCTCCTGGTAAGGTCTATTCAGGGGTGCTGGAGAGGAGGGTCCGTCAGGAAGTCGAGCCTCAGATTGAGGAGGAGCAGTGTGGTTTTCGTCCCGGCTGTGGAACAGTGGACCAGCTCTACACCCTTAGCAGGGTCCTCGAGGGTATGTGGGAATTCGCCCAACCAGTCTACATGTGTTTTGTGGACTTGGAGAAGGCGTTTGACCGTGTCCCTCGGGAGTTCTGTGGGGTGCTTGTGGGTATGGGGTACCGAGCCCCTGATACGGGCTGTTCGGTCGCTATACCACCGATGCCAGAGTTTGGTACGCATTGCCGGCAGTAAGTCGGAATCGTTTCCGGTGAGGGTGGGAGTACGCCAAGGCTGCCCTTTGTCGCCGATTCTGTTCATAACTTTTATGGACAGAATTTCTAGGCGCAGCCGAAGCATTGAGGGGGTCCGTTTTGGTGGCCTCAGTATTGCATCTCTGCTTTTTGCAGATGATGTGGCACTGTTGGCTCCTTCAAGCAGGGCTCTCCAGCTCTCACTGGAGCGTTTCGCAGCCGAGTGTGAAGCGGTTGGGATGAGGATCAGCACCTCCAAATCTGAAACCATGGTCCTCAGTCGGAAACGGGTGGAGTGCCCTCTCCGGGTCGGGGAGGAGATCTTGCCCCAAGTGGAGGAGTTTAAGTATCTTGGGGTCTTGTTCACGAGTGAGGGCAGAAGGGAGCGAGAGATCGACAGGCGGATCAGTGCAGCATCTGCTGTGATGCGGACGTTGTATCGGTCTGTCGTGGTAAAGAAGGAGCTGAGCCAAAGGGCGAAGCTCTCAATTTACCGGTCGATCTACGTCCCGACCCTCATCTATGGTCATGAGCTATGGGTCGTGACCGAAAGAACGAGATCCCGGATACAAGCGGCCGAAATGAGTTTTCTCCGCAGGGTGTCCGGGCTTTCCCTTAGAGATAAGGTGAGAAGCTCGGTCATCCGGGAGGGGCTCAGAGTAGAGCCGCTTCTCCTCCACATCGAGAGGAGCCAGATGAGGTGGCTTGGGCATCTGATCCGGATGCCTCCTGAGCGCCTCCCTAGTGAGGTGTTACGGGCATGTCCCACCGGGCGGAGACCCCGAGGACGACCCAGGACACGCTGCAGAGACTATGTCACGCAGCTGGCTTGGGAACGCCTCGGGATCCCCCGGGGAGAGCTGGAAGAAGTGGCCGGGGAGAGGGAAGTCTGGGTTTCCCTGCTAAAGCTGCTGCCCCCGCGACCCGGCCCCGGATAAGCGGTAGAAGATGGATGGATGGATGGATGTTTGTCATTTTTTGTTAAGCCTTAATTTGTGTTCAAGAAGAAATTAAAGCGGATCTTTTTTTTTTTTTTTTTTTTAAATCAACTACGATGGCCTCGTGTTTTCGTTGTCGTGGTTGCTGAATGGAAAGGCCCATCGAAGAAAGGCACGAGTCGGGAACCTTCATGCCCTCCTGACGTAGTGACAAAAGGACAGTAAGTTGCCGCTACAATAGCCATGGAGCTCAGAATTTGTCTTCCTACGCACCAGTAGGCATGCAGTTTAGTCTACTTTCACAGCCACCAAATTGTCAGGTGTGCCATGGGTGTGTAAAATAAACGCCCTCGGTCCTCCGGAACACTCAGCATGGCATTGTGTGGTCAGCTAAATTCTCAAACACAACGCGAGGCTTGCGCCGCCACGAAAATTAGGATGCCACAGAACATGTGCGCTCTCAACAAATATAGAATCCTTCGTCAATGCCATAATGTCACTGTCTTTGTTTGCATTTTATTTGCCGCGCTTGTTCACAAGTGTTTGAAGTTGAAATGATAAAAATCACACCATTTCATATTGAATATATGGAAAACATTGATAAGTTCTGAGGGAACCTTTCACCAGATCCTTTTATCGTTAATGCTCACCACGTTATATTAACAGCCACCTTTCTAATTATTAAGCAGCCTAATTTATCAACATACATAGATGCCATCTGATGTTTGACTGTCACTCTTTCGTGCTGTTTCTGGATTATATCTTCGCTTTCTGTCATATTTTGGGTCCTTTAGACAAGTAGTAGAAGCCCCTCGGCTCACCACTGATCTGATTCATCCTGTTGCATCACCCTTTAGAGCTTCGTTGTGGTCGACTGTGCAGCCTGCCTCATGTGTCTTCATTAAGCCTCTTGCTACAGCCCACGGAAGAGATCTTTCCAGCATTGAGTATCACAGCAAAAATCACTTGGCTCTTGAAACACCTTGATGAGAGAACCTCTATTTAAGAGGCCTATATTTATAACAGGCTTGAATGCACTTTTGCTTAAACTTTGTGGCATGCACGTGCGGACTTTCAATGGAACACTCAGACATGAGCTTGTTGAGGTCATGCTGGACAACAGCAGAAAGATGGTCTCTTCCTCTCAGAACATAATCATCTTGAACACCAAAGCACAGCGGCAAAACTGTTCTTAGGCGATGGCAGTTCGGCACATGACTGACTCCTCACAGCTCATGGAACTCTTGAATGGTTTTAGTCACATCTCATACAATCCTCAAATCCTTGAGCATGGCACATCTCTTGCGCACCGACAAGTCAGGTTTTCACATTCTTTAAAGCAGGACCCGACCCTCTTCAAATGTAGGCGATTTGTTTGTCATTGATGCCCAACAGATCTCAACACAAATAGCCTGAGAGGAAAAAAAAGAGGAAGAGGTGATCATAATGGATCCAAGCCATTCATGCCAAAGTCCAAGAGGTCCACTGGCAGACCAGTTCTTACATGGACAGTCTTGTCATAAGCGCGGGGGCGATGAACACACACCCATGGTACCTTTTTCTTGATGTGGTTCAATTGGCTTTTTACATCCCGTCACATCGCCATGTAATGCATCAATGCGTGCGTACACAACCATCGTTATGCGTGCGTGTGTGGGTGGTGGGGGAGGGTGTAAGTGGTGTACTTTTTTTTTTTTTCAAAGCCACACAACACATCCATCCAGATTCCGAAGCGCTAATTGTACGGTCGGGCATGGGTAAATGCATCCATAGCAACCCACATGATGCAGTTAATAGCCGCACAACATTAAATTTTAGCCATGTGGCACAGCCCAACACATATTGAATGCGTGGCTTAGCCTTACATGACTGAAGCTGGCCAGCTGCCATATTACCACCCGCAACGCTTTCATCAATAGGTATTTTTTTTACACACCATGTGAGGTGAAGAACATAATATTATTTTCAAGATGAATAGTCCGTGATATTGAAATATAGGTTCAGGTTTTAAGCCTCACATTTGATGAACCGTGATTTGTGAAGTCCAAACATTCTGTTAACGGTGGAGGCTAATTTTACCCGTAAAAAATATTTGCCAGACTTTGACAGCAAATAAGTAGCTTGCCATATCCAACAATATTTATACTTAGCTGCAAAAGTGAATGCTGCAACATCCACTTAATATTCAGTGGTACGTTTCGCTGTGTCCAAGGTCCACCGCGAGCTCAATATTGTCGAGAACAACAACTGTTTCTTATATATGCCCGATTGGCTGAATAGCAATGGCACAACTGATATAGTAGGCTGCTGCATTTGCATGTAAATCTAACACATTTTATGAAGTAATTTTGGAAAAAAAAACGTGCAAGAATTACAAGTGCCAACAAACAAATTCTGATTAAGGACAAAAAAAAAAAAACAATCTTAAAAACTTAAAAGATCCAGGTTTGACAGCATCTGGACTATTATTTTCAAAAACTAAAACAGAGACAGACGCCTTGGACCACCGCCTCTATTCCATCAATTGAAAGGACCTTTGGCGATGATTAAATCATTTTTCAAGGTGATGATGCATCCAGCCATAGGACAAAAGCTGTGAAAACATTCCTTGAATAAAGACACTAAAGTCAAACGTCATGGGCTGCAAGTAATCCAATTAAAATTCTTTGGTGGAACTTGAAGAAAATGGTCCATGACAAGGCTCCAACCCTCAAAGCTGATCTGACAAAAGCAATCAGAGAAAGTTGGAGCCAGATTAATGAAGAGAACGGTTGATCATTCAGTAAATCCATGCCACTAAAACTGTAAGATAAATTACAGGAGTGACGCAACAAAGTACTAGTGTTGTGTTCAAGCGTTCTTTGTTGTTGTTTTTCACAATGACATATTTTTTCCCTCTGCTTGGTCTAACAAGGAACTGTTACTGACCACCACTTTTTTACTCGTTTTCTTAAATCCAGAAAGTTGCCCTTTGAAATGACTTTCGTGTCATGACTGTGGTCTACTTTTTTTTTTCTGTACAGAATTAAACAACTGAATGAACAGTGCTCTGAGACTGGTGATTGCTTAATTTATGACAGGGGTTAAATTAGTGACAAATGGGCTTAAGTGTGGAGCAGAAGTTTGTCAACAAAAAATAAATAAAAAATCAATGGATAAAATATAAGCAAAAAATTAAAAAATACCATTCAAGAATACCGGTGCTGTACTTCACATAATTTGAAGTACAGCACCTAAAAGCAGAGCAAAGTAAAGAAACAAATAATCACAAAATTACTAAAAGAGCACACAGTGCAAGAATTTTGGAAAACATTATTTTCTAAGGCGGCCCGGTAGTCCAGTGGTTAGCACGTTGACTTCACAGTGCAGAGATACCGGGTTCAATTCCAGCTCCGGCCTTCCTGTGTGGAGTTTGCATGTTCTCACGGTGCCTGCGTGGGTTTTCTCCGGTTTCCTCCCACATTCCAAAAACATGCATGGCAGGCTGATTGAACACTCTAAAATTGTCCCTAGGTGTGAGTGTGGGCGCAAATGGTTGTTTGTTTCTGTGTGCCCTGCGATTGGCTGGCAACCAGTTCAGGGTGTCCCCCGCCTACTGCCCGAAGACAGCTTGGATAGGCTCTTGCATAGCCACGACCTTTGTGAGGATTAAGCGGTTCGAAAAATGAATGAATAAATGAATGATTTTCTAAATGTTTTGAACAATCACGTGGGTGGGTAAATGAGAATATAGTTTTTAACCTGGATTTTAAAAAACTGACGTAATTATTCTGTTCTAAATCTATATTCAATCATATTATTGACTCGGATAATAAAGGATCCCAGCAAATTGGGAGGGGGGGGTGGGAGGGGGTGTATTAACTCTGACCTAGACATGATCAGTTATCCAATAGCTGCAATTTCATCTTTGTACTAATGCGCAACTCAAAGCTGCAAAATGATTCTCAGTAGAGTGAAAAACAGTTCAATTTGCCCCACCCGTGAATAATACTCAATACAGGGGTCTGCAAAGCACGTCAACCATTATAAGCATAACAAATGGTCGCACTTCTGCCCGGAGCGAAGAATTTACCGCTTTCGGATTGTTCAATATATTAGAAAGTTGCTCATGAATTCCAACGCGGTGTCCTGTCAGCCAACATGAAAAATGCTAGTCAGGATATATAGAATATTCCTTATTCTAATCATCTTGCATTTTTGATTAATGTATGGAGCAAAACACATTTTCTCTCGGATGATTACAAAAAGTCAGGTGATGAGCAGTAAATCCTTACTACTGTTTATTTATTTATGTATGTATTTTAGAATTGGTCTTTCTATCGCAGCGCCATGATGTTTTACTTTAGGGGCTACGCTTCAGTCAGAAACCATGGCTATTCCCATTTTCATTTCCCTAGCCCTCTGTTTCTGGTTCTCGTGCTTCTTTTGTGTGTGGCAGAAAGTGGCGATGCACCGAAGTGGAGTTGGCATTAACTGAATAGAAAGCATCATTGGTACTGCGCATATATGATAGTTTTGCACAAATTAACATCAGTGTACCGACACTCAGTACATCAGGAAAAATAAATAAATAAAGGTGCTCGGTCGTATTTCGGGAAGACTGCCATCATCCCCAAGTTGCACTGTAAACAAATGATGCCAGTAAAAGGACGGGTCTCTCATGTTTTAAGAAACCACAGGGGAAATCATCCACAACAATGGATGCAAATTCAGCAGAGAGCCACACTGGGCTTGAGCTGAGAGCAAATTTGAGGGACGGCAGATCACTTATCAAGGAGGCAGCGGTCATGCAATGAGGCCGCCACACATTTATTGACTGTGCGGAGATTAGCCGGCTCGGAATCCCCAATCCTGGGTACCCAGTGGGCGTCGTGATTCAAGATGATTCATTATTTTTGTATGAAATTGCCTCCAATTTTAAAGTCCAAAAGAGTGCACCTGGAAGTGCAAAATCCTCTCTGGGCGAATAAGGTTAACGATTTTCTATCTGTCCTCCATTATCCACTAGGTGCCGTTGGGATGTATCAAAAAAGGAGATGATCAAATAAGTTTTGGCTCAACGAGCTTGGAGTCAAGGTGTAAAGAAAGGGCAAAAGTTATCTACGTTGCTAAGCTGTAACAATATAGTTGGTTTTTCACAATCTTTTGAATGTGCGTCGCAGCTAAAACTGCATCTAAATTGGAGCACGATGGGAAACCAAAGTCCTCCATTTCCTGAATCTCCATATTTGTGACTGATCTGACTGTCTGTGAATAAATTAAGACGGGTAAACGGATTGATTATGCAGGTTTCTCATTTGCCTTTTTCGGTGGGCAGACGCATACTGTTTCAGTATCCGACATTTACACCAGAATTTAGAAGTCTCCTTCTTCCACTAACTTACGTGGTATTGTGGTTTATTCAGCATCATCCTGAGCACTAATTAACAAAGAGCAACCGAAATAATATTCCTGCCCTCACTTGTCTTTGAGCTTGCCCTGTTACTTTAAGGGGCTTGTTTCACTGAGCAGCAAATGCTTGAAACGGCAGGCAACTCTTCAGACCTATGTTGGCGGAAAATCAGAGGGGGTCGCCTCTGTCTTTAGCAGCATTTAGCAACTTTTAGCGATGCTTACAGACAACGTGCGGATGTTTGTGAAAGTATTTGCGAAGGACAGACTTTTAGTGTTTGCCAAATGCTGCCATTTGTGAAGTGTGAGGAATTTACTGCCAGCATACAGCGCCGCATCTCAAGTTTGCACTCGCCAGTCAAAGTGAAACAATCATCAGAATGATGGATCGTATCTTGGAAAAACTGATGTCACGTTGCTCAAATCTCCAGGCGCCACTGTATGCCTACATTCTAACGTCATGTTCAATAATTCTTCATTTAGCTTTTGTGTTTTAATCAGAAGCGGTTTTACAGAATGGCAAGGAGTGGCAGATACCACCTTTACCAAATGTCTTCCTATCCCAGTTGCCACTGCTACTATTGGCAATAATTCAATACTAAACATAACATTTTATGATAAATGCTCTTCATGTTGTTTTCACAGTGTGGATGAAAATGAAAATTTTTGAATTTACCTCCACTCCGGCATCCCCTTCTTTCAAGAAGAAATGGACGCATCCACCAATTAAGCAAAACAAAAAGTCAAGTGCATTTTAACTTGACCATCCCAGGCGGAACAGAATGGTAAGCTTTTAGATATTTTGAGTCCACAGTCTTGTCTATGTTTGATATGTTCAGATGGTCTGTTAAGTGTGACAGCTTATGGGAAGTGGTAGTTAGCAACAGTCTTTTCAGAGGTTGCGGGTTTATTGAGTTGCTTTCTGGTGTGCCTAAATGCTACACTTGTGAACAGTGGTGAATTCACAAACTCAGAAATCGGAAATGACCAAAGTAACAGAGTTGAAGGAACAGAATGTTGAATACAACCGCTCCACTCCACAGCAACACATAACAATAAAACATCTAAAACCCGGGTTGTTCTATACTTTATTACAGTGCTTTAAAAAGTTCCTTCTAATCTTTAAAGTTTCTTTTAAGGGTGTATGCCTCATTTTGATTTTGTTGTTTTGTTCATCAATGTAGTGCTTTTAAATTATACATATTGGTGAAGCAAAGCAAAACCTATTAGTTAAATAAATGACACAGAAAACCAAAATTTAAAAAAACTGGTTCCGGCCTTCCCATGTGGGGTTTGCATGTTCTCTCCGTGCCTGCCTGGGTTTTCTCTGGGTACTCAGATTTCCCCTCACATTCCAAAAACATGCATGGCAGGTTGATTGGCCACTTGAAATTGTCCCTGGGTGTGACTGTGAGCATGAATGGGGTTTTTTTCCCATCTATTTGTGCCCTGCAATTGGCTGGCAACCAGTTCAGAAACTAGATGAATGGATGGATGAATTCACTGTGTTCTGCAAATGCCTCACACCTGCCAGGAGTGAAATATGCTTACAACTATTACTTTTTGTTTTTATAGATAACTTCATAGCATTAAGTTGCTGGTTCCTTTTTAAAATGCATTTACAGCTAAAATGTGAAGGTCACAGCATCACCTTCAATTTAAGTAGCATCCTCATTTGTATAAGCATGTCAGGAATGCTGGGCCGAACGTGTGCATGTGCATTTGTGTGTGTAGGAAGATTATAAACTCAGCTTTCCCAAATGAATCTCCTACCAAATCCTCTCCATTCCAAGTAAAATTGTCTAGTGGTTATAATAATTGCAAAAAAAAAGAAAATATTCCAATATATGTTGTGGCTGAGCAGGATTGTTTGACTTGACTCGTGACCTGCTTAACCCAAGTGATGACTCAACTTGCAGTTGAGTGACACGACTTGAGTTGCTTGATTTTTGCCACAACTTGGGACGAGGGTGAAACATTGGAGGCTAAAAGCCTAGATTTACTGAGGACATGCACAGATGACCTCGTCCCATCTCAGATATTTGACTTCTGTGTCAATGCTGCAAAGAATGAAGCATGCATACAATTCAAGCTCCAGCACGTTTGGTTTGCACATTCAATAACACGGTAATTTCGGCCACATTTGCATCAAGTGATCGACTCCTAAATCTTGACCTGATGAATAGCTTGTTCTCCTTATTGATGTAAGATATACCATTTAATGATGTCAGTTCTGCAGCACAAGTTGCCATGGCGACATGCTCTGCGGAAAAGTGAACAAGCCTAGTGATGAGAGGGATCCCAAGGTACAGCTACTTTAATAACCGCTTCTTGTATAACCAATCATTCATGTGACCTTGTGCTCATCTCATCCTGTTTGCTATTTGTTCGCCACCTCACCCCAAGCAATATATTTGGGTAAGACATGCCTTTGCAGCCTAGATGTGGCAAATGTTGGGAGAAAGAGATCAAAATAATCAGCTTCGTAAAGCAATATGCCTTGAAAGTTGTGCCTTTATAACATCACTCGCCTTCTCAATCAATATAAAGATTGACCAAGAGCTGACCTATTCCCCCTTTAAGAGAGCCCCATTGAAGAAGCCGTGAAGAGCAGTAAGTTCCCAACAGCTCGAGAAAGATTGAACCGCGCCAGGGGCCAAGGTGACAATTGGCGGTGGGGTCTGCAGCCTGGACAAATATGGACCTCTTGAGACAGTCTGGATGAGTCAATCCTTCATTTCTACAGCCGGTAGAAAGGAGAGGATAATTGGTGCCTCTCATGGCTGCCTTGAATTGCTTTGGGAGATGGAGAACAGTCATAAAGTCAAGAGTAACTAAGCACCTTGACTCTGACAAAAGCCCAGTGGTACTTTTAGGACATGTTGTTTCCATACCTATAATCTCAAAATGACACCATTATGTGCGACATCTGCTTGTCAATCTGTATTCATACTGTGAGTCCTCACTTCCAATGTTTTTCACATTATCGCAGACAGGTGGTGAGCGAGTCCGCTGTGTCTCCTCTTCGCTTAGTGTTTTATCCGTGTGTAGGTGTGTCATTTGGATGAATTTGCTGACGTGACTATTGGTGGCTGATAGTACTGTGCTCCTGGTCTCATTTTTCATTAAAAAAAAGAAAAAAAAACACATTGCAACATGCTTGAAGCACAGCTGCTAGTTGGCCACATGGGACAATAGGTGATGATGACCTGTTGATATTAGCGAGGCGGCTGTGTTGTTGCAAAAACACGTGACTGGCGATTAATCACAGGGGTCGAGTTGGGTCAAAAATAAATAATTTTGGGTCACATTTGAGGGTGGCCCGGTGATCGACCCTGCACCTCCGCAGGGTGAGGCCGACGCGTGAACCAGTCGACCACCGGGCCGCCAGTATTTAGTCTAGTGATTCATTTTTTAAATGTCTGTGGTAGGTTTCGTAAAATGTACATTTATCAGCTCATGAAAATAGATTTTTTTTTTGGGAGATTCCACTATGATATTTCTTACAAGCGGTGGTGCTCACTTTCCACTGTTTTTATTTTGTCTGTTTTATTAGGATTTTTTTTGGGGGGGGGCAAAGGAGTGGGGCCTTGCAAATTCTCAAACTAAAAAAATATTGAAGTGATGAAAACCACAATATTTATGACAATGACATTCTATGTGCATTTTGTCTAATTGAGGACGTTTTTGGGTTTCACACTTTTAATGAGTGGTGCAGTTAAGTGATGTCTGCAGCATTGTTGGCAGGAGTAATTATGTGCTCTTTTTTTGGTTCCTGGTTAGTCAAAAAAAAGAGTGACCATCACTCTCCATTAGCCCCCTGTGTTGTGGCAGCCTTCCTCTTTGTTTAGCAAATAAAATGCCTTTCCACCTGAGTGCTGGAGACAAATGGAGATGTGGAGGGGAGGGGGTGATGTCTATGCTACATTATGGGATGCAGGAGAAAAAAAAAAGGTGAGCAGTCAACCTTGTGGTTTTGGACAGCAAACTATTTATTGGGAGGCATGATGACTAAAAACAAACAAACAAACAAACAAAATGGCCGGTTCTTTTCGATATGGCATTTCCCTGATAAAAGGTCTGTCGAACATTTTGAACATCAGACCAAAGGGTGTCCCATATGTTAAATAGATTCTGCTGAAAAAGATGTGATTGATGCCATCACATGCACAGATTAGCTTGGCATCGCCCACCACCTGGATCCTGGCAGTATCATGAGAAATGATTGGCAGGAGTAGTTATGAACATCAATCATCATTTGCTGCCGCCCATTAAGACTCTGTGTATAATTGCGCCTGCGGCCAAGGTCAAAATTATGCTAACATTCCATTGGAATGGAAAGACTAATAGCCATGGCCCATGCCAATTACACTGTGTGGCATGCCTGTCCGCATGCACTACTTGTGTGCATGTGTCAATGCAAATTACGTTTCACTTGTAGCATGATTAATTCTTTCTGTTGGGGGGCTAATAAGAGTAATTTGGCCATACGGAATGGCTCTAACTTACCCCAAGTTAAATGGCATTTGGATTTTATGATGCACCTTGTTTCTCTCAAGCCTGTTCGGGGATGAAGGAGCTGTGTAGGTCAAAGGCGGTACAAAGTGTGTACGTCTATATTTAGCAAGAAGCGTCTTCTTAGCCCTGTCCTGTCATTCAGCGAGGAAGTTTGAATGCTCTTGATGCTAATAGTCTCATTTCCTCCTTCCCTGCAACTTTAACTAATTCCACAAGATGAAGCAAAGCCCAGAGGCCTTGTTAGAGAAGGTGAATGCACAAATGAATTTCAATATAAATGGTTCTATCAAGTCCATTTTCGATAGGGCGAGTGTAATATTGTTTCGAGCCACAGCTGTGTGATGATAACAAAGCAGAAGGGCAAAAGCAACGGCCTGGCCGAATATAGGAAGTGGTTGCACATAATTGGGATTCAGTCTTTGGAAGAGGGAAGCTGGAGAAGCGTTTGACAAGATTATTTCATTCAATTGCCAAATTCATGTCAGAAAAAAAAATCCTGAAAAAAACCCAAAACAAACAAAACATTTGTGCACGCACTGAGCCAACAATTCTTTT
Source organism: Hippocampus mohnikei (assembly GCA_026261675.1). Lineage (NCBI taxonomy): Eukaryota > Metazoa > Chordata > Actinopteri > Syngnathiformes > Syngnathidae > Hippocampus > Hippocampus mohnikei. Next base: position 6,295,520 of record JAKGUB010000822.1, on the reverse strand, counting down.
ACTTTGAATATGCACATCTGGTTCGATATTTCTTTTGAATCAACATCATTCTAATGTTGCTACCCACTCAAAAACCGACTATGAACCACTATATTTTGTGTAGCTTATCCATCATTACACAAACAATAATTACGAGACAATCTAAGCATCAGATTATGATGTTGTAAACAGACTTGTAGGAGGTTTCATAGCAGAATGTGTACAGTTTGGGCGCGGAGTTGCCACGTACCTGACTTATCCGGCAATTGGATAACAGAAAGTCTACGCTCTGTGTAGAATTGCCATTTTTGTGCAGGGGCAATGGTCTAGTTCAGCGTGTTTGTGAATTTGGTAGACACGCCACATCTCACAGGGAATTGCTGCCTCGCCTCCCCCTCCAGCCCATCTGCAAATTTGATACAAAAAAGGAGACAAAATTTTAGACAGGCAAAAAAATCGGTGTATTTTACAGCGAAGGTGTTTTAACACAATTTTGGTATATTTGATCGCGGCGCAGACAAAAAAAAATCAGTGCTCTGCAGACGTGTGTGTTTGATGTCACCAGATATCATTCAGAAATATGACACCAGTGTGGAACAATTCCCCGAATCACTGTAGAATTCAATCCATGAAAGTAATCCTATAATTATCCTCTGAGAACTACTTTAATAGCACCCCTGTCACTATTGGACATTAGACACATGGACATACGATCGGGGGTGCGAAGAAAAATCCAAATGCCCATGTCACATGCACAGCTGACTGCAAGGGGAGATCTTATAGTTTACCTGCCAATGTCATACATGGACCCCATGAAGTCTATTTCTGTTTCTGCAATCTCAAGCACGGCATACCCGGGTGTACTACACTCCGACCGCCCTGATTTTGATGCAAATGACACAAAGGTGCAAAGGCCCCATTATGCCCAATTCTACCTGTCGAGCAAAATACCAACCGAAATAAAACTCCCCCCTTGCGCACAGTTAAACTGCGCTTTACACTAGACCTGCGCTGGAAAGGAAAATAGGCCTCCGGGTGTTTGTGAACCTAGATTTGATTCTTGTGTTCCGAACTTGAAAATATATGGATCAAAGTGATATCAATGCTGTCAAAATGTATCTTATTTACGGGCTGATACATGTAGCACATTTGGTGACCTTATTTGACCAGCGTGTATCAATAATACTGAGTAAAATGAGATGACATACTGATGGTCTACAAAACGAAGTACTGTACTGGAAACTGTGATGGGCTGTGGTGTATGCTCAGACTGGTCGCCAATCAATCACAGGACACGTGGTAAACATTCACATCCATACATCTGAAACTGTGTCTTTAATTAACGTCTCATACATTTTTCCATAATATGGGAGGAAGCCAGTGTACATATGGGGCGGGGGGGCAAAACAAACATGGGCAGAACACGTCACAAACTCAACTCATGATGAGATTCGGCAGGAACCTGACTGTGAGGCATGTTTTCAATTTTTATCTCTCAGTATGTCATGAATAAAAACACAATTTTCTTGGACCGAAAGAAGCGCTGCAGTGCAACTTGTAAGACATGTTGGGTTGGGTGAATGTGGGAAAAATAATTTTTGAGTTATTTTTGAGTGATCTCGAAATCATGATAACTAAATTATTGGGCTTTAACTCACTTTATTTAGTTATTTAATCATTATCCTACCAAAAATCAACTTCAAGTATAACTTAAAGACAATCAAAAGATACAGTTGTAACAAAATAAATGTAAATATACTGTACAATAGCAAAAATAAATAAAAACATACAAATGTTTTCTTTTCCTGTTGTGCAGACCTTGGCCTCTTTCGGACAATGCCATGCCGTGAAGACAAAAAACATAAAATGAGAAAGCTGCAATTGAGCTTTATTAATATAAATAGTTTTTCACAGATTAGGGAGAAAATATGCCTGTATGTGTTCCTATAGACTTTGTCTGCGAATATTTATTTTTTGATGAAATATCACTTCCGGAACTCAATGAGAATTTTCTTTCTGTCAATGGGATTATATATTGTATGCTACCGTCAGCGCTGTCGATGTTTCTAAAACAAAGTATGTCTCGTTTTTAAATGAGTTGAACTCAGAGCTAGCAAGGCCAAACACATGTTCTCACAGGAATAAGGTCTCATTCATCCTTCAGCATGACACTTAATCCATGAAGCCAGCCCTCAAAGCCTTGATAAAAATACACAGATACATATATCACGTTTTCTTTGGAAGACTGTAAACAAGTTGAAGTTTAATGCAATGAGTGTTTTGCATTAAAAAAAAAAAAAATCAAAATTAGAGGCGCCATCAAGAGATGTAACAAAACCTTGACTAGTTTCCAGCAGATGCAATACTGTATAGCAAATTTGTAACCGGGTCAATCTAATGAGTCTGACATCAAGACAGTGCACGCCACTTGCTTCCTGGCTTTCAACCAATAACAAGCCACCCTCTTATCCATACATTCATAGGTACTGTACCTTCAAGGTCACTGTGAACATCAAACATTCAATAATGCTAATACAGTACTTATTGCTTGCAACCATGTACCCAGCCTGTTACAACATTGGTTGTTGTTAGTGATTTTATGCTTCTTTCACGATTGGTATTAATCAATACCTTAATTGCTATCGATATCTAAGTTAAAACATCAACAAGAAAAAGTCACGCGGTCACGCAATGCCTACCAGACCCAATAGAGGACTCTTGATTTGAGGAAGCATTATCTCGCTCTCATCAAGGCGTTGTGCCTGGCTATACCAAATGAGATTTTGAAAACAAAAGGTTGCAACAGCTTCCAAAGATGATGGCAAACGTTATGACAGGAAACTCATGTTTATTTGCAACAAAGGACACTGAATGGACATTGCAACAAACCGAGAAACAAATGCTGCGCATGTGCGCTGGCTCGCTGTACTTTGTCCCCCTGCCCTTCTTTCATTTCACTGTCTTCTGCATTTAAAAAATGCTCGATGTCTGAGAATGTTTGCAAGTATTTATTTTTGTTGTTGTTGGTGAGAGATTCTTTTTCATACTATTCATAGTGCAAGCACGCATTGTGTATCCAGTCGTTGAATCCATTTTAAAATGCACTAAACTTTTACAGATGAAATGTTAAGGCCACAGTGTTGCCTTCAATTTAAATTGCAACCTCATTTACATACTGGCAATGCTGGTACCAGCTGCAAAGTTTAATTAAATTTGAAGGTGCTATATTTTTTCTTTCTGTTTAATTTGTATGTAGTTTAAAGGATCCGGCCTGGAAAATAATAATGGGGATGTAAGAGCAGCTGCTGCTGGAGCGACATTCTGCAACTTACATATTATCCGATTAGTTGACAAATTGCGACTACAATTGATGACTCGATGACTCGAAAATGATCATTTGTGGCAGTCCCAGTTGAGAATTGTTTTTGCATTGCTTACACAGACTGGATTGGTGCTCACCATTCAGCAAAGATAGTCACATGATATATGTAACATTTGCAGAGGAATGCATTTGTGTGCATGTGCTGTCTGTTGTCTGTTTAAGAGGAAGGACATTTCATCTGTGCTGTATGTTTGACAATAAAGTTGTACTTGATACTTGATGTGCGGGGATTATAATCTCGGCTCTCCCAACTGAACCACTTGCCACCCCAGGTAAAACTGTCTCGACTCCCAATTCAGCCAATAAAACTCATCATGGACAGCCTATCTCATCTTTACCATAATGTGGAATCTCTGCCTGTTTTCTCCCTGCGCTAACCTATGCAGCCCCCGAGCTTAGTCATAACTCCCCACAGATTGCGTCGCCATGGAAACACCTGTCCTATTTGACAAAATGGGAGTTCTTGCAAACCGTGTGAGATCTTTGTTTCCCCTTATCTACATATTGTATTTATCTTGAAAAACACTGGCAAGAGGAGACAACTTTTACTAACCAGATACTCACCAAGGGTGCAGAATATTTTTCACTTATAAGTAATTGTCTAGAATGATATCAGTATGCATTAATAAGGTGAATTTCACAGAACAGTTAATCCTTTCCATGTCCATATGTATGATTTGCACCCAAAATGTTGTCCTGAAGGAGAAATTAAGTCAAACTTGCTCTTTTAATTCTGGAATCCAGTTGCAGCTGTAGAAGTCATTTTTTTTGTACGAATTAGCAAAAATCATCCGGTTTGCATAACACTCAGGAATCAGTAGTTTTATTTTCTTATTTTATGCTTTTGAACTCGGAAGCTCGACGTAGGGTACGTCCTCCACCGCGTTGTTTACATTGCAGAATTTGTCCACAACTATCAGCTAAGTGGAAAGTGCACGAAAGGAAGACGGCGGTGGGAAGGAAATAAAAAAAACAACAAAAAAAAACTTGCTGCCCCAATGTAACTTTGATTTGTTGGTATTTGCCATGAATAATGCACCTTCCACAAACACTCTATGTGCTAGCATCACAGAGTGAGCCGGCAACAGGCTAAATAACGGAGCACCCTCAAAATACACCTTGTTCTAAATTTATACGAGGTTACGTTAGGAACCAGAAAAGAAATGTTGTTTTTGCTCATCTTCTCCATTCACTCTTGGTCTTGCTGGCCAACAGGGTTACGGCCCGTTAATTAAACTAGCAGGAAATGGACTTCATGAAATGTTAATTAGGCTGTTAATAAAACTGAGGTGGGCTGTATAGGGGCTGAACTGATAAAGTAGAGCTGCGTGTGTACATGCATCTTCGTGTGCTTCGGGCAGATGGAGATAATGAGCACAGTCAGTTTAAATATGGAGAATATTGGACCTGTGTCAGGACTTCACACGGAGCCTTGAAATAGTGCGCCAGGTTCAATCAAATACACAAAATAATCAAAGTGCAAAAGCTTTGTGCTGACTTGAATCTCAAATAGAAACAAGGGTTGACAATGGAAAAGTATTTTGGGTTTGCAAAGTTGTAATGTTTTCTTTTTAATTAAAGGAATAGAATTTGAGATGCATGTTGCTGCTGGGTTCTGCCGCTGGGTTGGCGGTAACCCACTTCTACATTTTTGGATGAGTCTTGTCCTCGTATTTCTTTTGTAATGTGAGCAACAATGGACAACCTCTGCCACCCTCATTGAAGGCATACTTGAAATGATGCTGCCGTCGCATGAATAAAAGAGAACATGCAGGTGATTATACAAAAGTGTGAAATTAGGTCAGTCGGTTTGATCAGGAATTCAAAACCCTTTTCCCTAAATGTTGTTAGAAATTCAATTGAATTCGATTTCAAAGGAACATTTCGACACTGAGCATCAGCATCATTGCTCAGTGTCCTGATGCGGTTGCATGAAAATGTACAGTCGCAGTCAAAGATGCAATGCGACCTTTTTTCTTGTCTCGTTTGTGTTTGTTCCCTTTCTACTGGAGGCACTTGTTCCGAGTGCCAAAACACAATGCTCCTGCAGTCGTACTCACAGGTGGATTACATTAGCCTCTGCCGTTTGAAAGATGGATGAATATGATGTGATCTTGCTCCCTCTGCAGAACTTTTTAGGTTCTTTCAAACTCTCTGTGTGTGTGTGTGTGTGTGTGTGTGTGTGTGTGTGTGTGTGTGTGTGTGCGTGTGTGCGCATGTTTACACGTCAAGCTGTGCCAAATAAAAGATTAAACAATTCACTGCTTTAGTTGAGCATGTTTAAATGAGACTGATGACTCGAGGGATGGGAAACAAAAATGGCTATTTCAGTTAAGTCGACCACAAAAATTGGTTGAAACTATAAGTAATCATTTTTTAAATACAGGTATATTTGCAACACCTAGAAAAAATGTTTGTCCACTTCCGTACTTAAACCATTTGTGACTGTGGGACGCACTCTTTCCACAACAAATGGAGTAAGAAGAATAGGTTGATGCCCATGGTTTCGGGTCGCTTTATCCCCCCTCCAATCCCACAGTCCCCCACCCTCAAAAAGGACAAAAATAAAGTTTTATGCAATTCCTGCAAAGCGGAGCTGGTGGAGGTTGGAGACAGGAGCATAACAAGACAGGCGGGTCAGGGGATGCCTACTACTACACCGAAAACAGAAGACAATAGATAAACTTAGAAATAGTGAAGTCATCAAATTTAGGCTTTCATCAATTTCAAAATATTCAATAATCGCAACCTGAAAGTTATACCTTCAAGTCATGTTATTTATCAAGACAAAGCAAACCCATAATTTTTTGGAGTTCCTAATTTCAAATAAATTGGAATAATGACATCATATAAAGAACATATGAAAATATTGTTTCCATTTATGTGATCATGACCATACATCAACGTGGGCAAACATCATTTGTAGATGTGTGCTTATCACCGTCAGACCGCACATCCAGCATTAATACAGTTCACAGAAAACACCACTTACAAGCCGCTGAACTGCAGTGACGGTGCCCTTGATGATGGCTGTCCATTCATTAGCTCTGCTTCAAATAATTTCCCATCTTAATTTAGAATAAACTGCCTCAGGCAGGAGTTCCCAACCAAGGAAAAGAGCCTCCCCCAAAGTGTTTTCACAAAATTGGGGTCATGGTGTTCAGTATTTATCATGTCTTTACAATCTGGACGGACGGAAAAGTCAAAGTATCTCTTTTTCCTTGCAGGTCCATTCAAGGACACTAGATGCCGACGTGGGTGGAACGTATTACAAATAAGATGTATTAAATATTCACCCGAGCACATGTCTTGAGAAGCGCAAGCGTGAATAATTCAGGAGAGGTTGAAGAGACATGTCTGCTGGAACATCACCTATCTTCAGGTATGTTTTGTTGGAGTTTGAATGCTGTTTGTGTTTTAAGACATTTATGTTTAACAGCAGCACAGATTTGCTTCCCCATGCACTCTTGACTTCCCAAATATGAAAGTGGGTCAGCTGAAAGGGAAACATGATTCAATTTTAAAATGAATTCCTTCATCCAATTCAACATGCGGAGTGGTTCAACAATGCGAGGATTATTTTCTTTTTAATCTTTGGGATCAGTGGGAGAGTGGGATCGCAACATTTTTTCGGAGATGGCTCTCCAGTTATGCATGTCTGGATCTCTTCACAGTGTGGGGTCCACCTGGATTAACAAAATCAACTCAAGTTTCCAGTCAATCACACTCGGTTGGCCCTTGGGGGCTCAAATAGTGCCCCTGGCGTCTGCTTATGGCAGCCAAATGGTGATTATCATTCCGCCTGAAAGATGAGTGGCTCAGCTGGAGGCTGAGCCGAAGGGGTGAACAATATCGGATCGACAAAAGGGACAGTTCAATACTTGTGCCACAGATTTGTCGCTGGAACTTAAAACAAATCGGGTAAAAAAATATATATATATATCAATGCCTGTGTGTTTTAGATTCTTGTGGCTTAACTACTACGTTCCATTCAGAATTTGAAAGCAGGTTGAGCCACAAGAACACCAGTGAGAGGCTAAAACATTGTGTTTGTGCAACAAAGCCACAATTTGGAGTCAGTGGGAAATGTCGACCTCTTGGTTTTACATTCCCCAGCCAAATGAAGTGCGGGGGTAGTGCGACCAATGAACGTTTAAACTGGAGTTGAGAATGGCAGCAGTAGATTGCATGCTACGGTATTGTTAATTTGCATCTTTTCTTGCACATCTTAAACAAAAATATGTCATCATAGATGTGGCGTGCAAATATGTGATTCCAAGTGGTTTAGTGTGATGGAGTGAAATGCAACATTAAAATTGAACAGTGTAGCAAGAAATGTTGACAGGGATCAGGTTTTTGCCTTGCTAAAATATTCTCTTCAACTAACTTGGGCTGCAAAATAATTTATGGCCCTGCTGTTTTTTTTTCAATCATTTCCGTGCTATGATAATGCTCCAAAAATATTACATAAATCATTTTGTGATCCTCTTATTTGTCATCGATCCCTCCAAAATGACCTATGAATACATCACTGTTGACATGTAATATTTTTATTTTATTTATTTATTTATTTTATTTACCTCTACATTAATTTTTGCATTCCTTTCAGTAGATAAGTAACAAAACTGAAATGTGTTGCTTTATCAGATATATGTCAGTATTGAAATGCATGTTCGCTGACGTAGATGTGAGGCTTTCCGCCTGTGTAAGGTCATGCTGGATCAGCTTTAGCGATTTGGATTACACACTTTTGGGTGATTAAAACGCCCGTGTTGGGATTAAAGGCCGAATCAGTTCGCTTCGTGTGAGCGCAGTTCTTGCTAGAGTTGATCTCATTTCCTTGGTTCTGTCCATTTTTTCTCATTCTGGGTTTGTACGTGTTTAAAATGGAGCTCCTTGCTGCGGTATCTTTTTGTGTCTTGCTGGACCATCAAATTTCACATTGAGACATAAGCATACATTTTCTCCAACCCTCGATCTACCACATCTTTACAGACTCTTTTCATTGGATTGAAGCGGAAGCCAAGTCTAGCATTTTCTTTCCAATACATTCTATGTGCCCCCACTAGTCGAAACACAGCATTTTGATTAATATTGGACCCATGAAATAACAATTACCGGTAAACGGAATTAACCACCCGTTTTCAGCCATCCAAGTCAGCTAGCATTTTATTTATGCGGCATTGCCCCCTGCTGTCGACTGAAATTGACATCAAAGTGCCCACGGGCTCGCATTGAGAATGTCACGGCTCACATGTTTTGTGGGTTTGGTCGAGTGGCGCTTGTAATTCGAGCCTGTGGGCATTTTGACATCAATTTCAGTCGACAGCAGGAGTATCAACCTCCTTCGATGGGAGGGGTGGGGGTGGAATGGTTAGATTATTCATCTTAAATCCTACTCCACAAATGCAATATTAATCGGAATCCCATGTTAGACTTGTGGGGCACGTAGAACATATTATTGCAAGGAAAATAGTATTTAGAGTGAAAGTCAGTTCTTTCCAAGAATATGTTTTAGGCGACCCCACTCTGAGCCATGATTGGTTGTCACCTGAGCCCGAAGCAACTGTGATCTCATTTTTGACTTTACTTCCCTTTTAGCTGGATTTCTACTTTAATGGCCAGTGGAACCGTCCCTGACAGAAGATGGCAAATGCATACATATGAAGGATGACACTCAATAATGAGGATGAAAGCTGACTGGCCACGAGGTGACCATGCAACGGCTTGGCCTTTTCACGCCAAGAACTAATTTCTCCTCAGCAGTCCTCATCAGACATTTTGCAATAACCTATCATCCTTTTCTTTCCTTCACTTGCAGCTGCCGTCTTTTAAGCGAATCAATGTCCATTGAATGAAGTCCTGCGGTTCAAGGAGCACCATCACCTTGAGTCAGTGAGTGGCATGATTTTCATTTTCACAGGAGGGGGTTCTGCCCATTCTCTGAGTATGTTCTTTTGAATGTAAAAGATGAATGCATTTCACAGATAACGCTCCCGTTCACACACGCACGCACGCACGCACGCACGCACGCACACACACACAAACAACTGAGTGAATGCTTGTGTCATGACATTGTGTTGTTTTACGTTGTATTAAAAATGACATATTATTCTACAAATGAATGTATCATCCTCGTTAACAGCCCCATCAGTGAATGAATGAAATTGGGCTCAAAAGATGACCTTATCCGAGTGCTGTGATGTCATCCCTAAATGTCCCAGGCAAACTAAACTACATTTCTCGAGCATTGCTGTTTTCAACATCAAATAGCTTTTCAATCACAAAGCTCCTTTCGTGATCAGAACCAGCACTAGCGCGAATGCTTTCACAGACGCTTTCACAGACGCAGCTATCCTGTGTTTACAAATGTCAGAAGTGGGGCTAGAGATATTTGTGGATAGATCGTGACAATTCCCATACCTTAACAAATTCAAGGTCACATAGGGTGACCAAGATTTTCAAAACTAAAAACTTGGACATGACAATTTCTCTGAAAACCAAATATACAATAATTTCTCACCAGGAGGTATTTCTCGCACACTTAATACAAGTCAATCTGGTTCCCGGTGCTTGAGTTATTTTAGTTCATGCTAAATTCTTTCTTGGTTGACAGTTGAACAGCACTGAACAACTCAATGCACTTCCCATTATCCAACCTTTTTTACTTGTTCACGGCAGCTATTGCGAGCTGAATGTTCACCTGGACCGGCGTAAAAGTGGGACAAAACCTGGCGAAATCTGCTGCAACTCTGGAAACGAGGCTCAAAACCAGGACTTTTCCAGCTAAACTTGGACCTCTGTTCGCTCTATAGTCACAGTGTGTGTGTGTGTGTGTGTGTGCGCGCGCGCGTGTGCTTGTGTGTAGGGAGAATAGGAATAGGTTTCATTGGATACACTCCGAAAAATCATGTTTAATTGGAACAAAATTGTAGTCTCTAGCTGGGAAGTCAGCCAACACTTGGTTCATGATCTCAGTGAGTCCTAATGGAGGGATCTCTGAAAGGCTCCGAGTGCAATATTAACTGACTGAAGCTTGCTAAAGCAGCACAGCAAATAAAATGAAACTCTCGTATCCAACCAAGCATTATAAAACCACTGTAAATGGAGTCCCAAGAAAGTTGGATGAAGGATGAGATCCTGCATTATTTAGATGGTTCCCTCCTCCAACACACCTGATTCTAATTTTCAGGATTGTTATCAGGCATTACTGAATGTATCAACTTGATAGTGAAGATCTCACATCATCGTTTGATATCTTGGACTATTAGGATGGTATGAGATTTATAGGCCCTAGCACATCAGAATTCTATTTTTTCCAATGTTTCATGCATAGCACAAGTCAAAACGAGTCTGTGAGATGGTTTAAGTTTGACATCTGTGCGATTTGTCATTTGCATGGAAAACCCCCTGAAAGGAAAAGACTTCCAACAATGGGGAAAGTGTTACGTTACTGTCTCCATTGAAAAGGAACGAACTATCTCCCATTCATCATTTACAACTCGGAAATTGAAAAACGGAAAAAAGAAGCATTCTCTCAACTTTTATGATGTGTTTATAATTCACAAAACTCAGGAAATAAAACACAACCGTATTCACGTTGACATTTGAAGAGATTCTTCGGTTGCATTCAGGTGTATTTGGAACATTATTTTTTTTCTAATATTGTAAGTCAGAGCTAATTATTTTCACTTGTTTTTTTTTTGTAGACTCGTCACACACTCACTCATCATCACTCATTCATCATTTTCAGAACTATCGCAATCATCATCACCTTCCATTATTTGTAAATCGATGTATTCACTTGCAAGGCATCTCAAGTAAAGGACACTGGATGGCATCTTTCTGCCCGTGCTATGAAAATGAAACACTTGTGAATTTGTTCATATACCTGTATACTATCATAATAACTAGTGCGTTACAAGGCAACGATCATGACAGGCAGTGCAAAGGGGCTGGGCTGCCCACAGCAGAGGAGAAAGCACATACCTGCCGCCAGTACCACGTTGCTGTCATTAATATTTGATGTCTTTTATTTTGTTTATTTTTGTTAAATTCAGTGTTCATGTTTGTGTGTGACAAACGCATTGGAAAATACCGAACGGGACGCAACCTTTAATTCCCAAATAAAGGACAATTCCGTATTTTACGGGATGGGTGGCAACCTTATTGCCAGCCAATTGCAAGGCACACAAAGACAAACAACAACCGTTCACACTCACAACTACACCTAGAGTGTTGAGTGGGAAGAAACCGGAGTACCCGGAGAAAACCCCCACAGGCACGGGGGGTAAGAGCATGTAAACTCCACACAGGAAGGCCGGAGACGGAAACGAACCATGCACCTCTGCACTGTGAGGCGGACATGCTAACCAGACCATGCTGCCGACCTCAGACAAGAATTCAAATAACAATTTGTCTCTCTCTATCAATGTGAACGCTGCAACATTGTCACTGCCGTGGTATCTGGATCATTGGTGCAGTTATAATCCTCCTTTTTTTTCTGTTTGGATAAAAACAATGAATTGGGCAAATTAAAGGGGCATTTGAGCAACCGAAACTTTGAAATTAAAGAGATGTAATATTTATTGGTCATGGCTGATGTCATAGGGTCATCCTCATCTGCTTGTCCTCGGGGTTAAACTCACCCATCAAACTGAGCCGAGAGTGGAAAGTAATATCGTAGAGTGCTAACATTTGGCTTGTTGGCCTGGCAAGCCTGGGTTGGCATTTAGTGACATTTGCCTTACTGGACAAATGCATTCAGAGGGTGAAAGGAATGAAAAAAAATACAAATAAAATGGGGGCATCAGTGGTCTGATAATGAGCAGGCAATCCATGTAAGCCTATTAAATGGAATAGTGAGTCACAATCATTATTTAATTTATCTGCGACACAGTATACACTGTCCAAATAAGACTGAGTCGTGTCGCTCACCGTGATTAAAAGTTTGAATGTTTGAACATGCAGGAATTGTTTCTATTTTCTGATATGGTGTGATGATTTAGCTGATAGACTTCTGGTGAAAATTGAAAATGCTAACACCATGTACACACATTGTTAACAGGGCTGCACATTAACGTCTTGTCCTCAGAGCAACTTACAGTTTCTTGAGGAAGGTACAGCATGACCATATTTGGTGATCGATAGTCATCTGATTTGGCATAGCATAGTTTTTTGGGATTATGTAAAGATTGACAGTGACTGCATATTTGCAAAATATTTTGCCACAATAACTCCTTTGTTTTCAACAAGCAACGGCTGACAAAAAAAGTCACTTATTTTATGTAACTCAAAAAGACGACAACAATGGAAATTATACCATGGCAAAAACTTAATACATCAGTAAAAACACAGTTAAATACGTTCAATAAGCTGAACTTCAAATTCAAAATTAAATTAATATATGGACTGTTTTGTTTTGGAAGTTGCTTTTTCGGATATGTTCACACTGCACGACGTGATGCTAAAGTTGCATGAAAAGTCGGTGATCTGCTCTCTGTCCACTTATGTACCGGTAGTTTATTTTATAAGAGCTGAATTCCTAATGAAGTTTGTAATCATTCCAATGAAGCAAGAATGAAATACTGAGCGAAATGTAGCCCACTAAGACTACCGTATTTTCAGGACCATAAGGCGCCATTAAAAGTCTTAAATGTTCTCCAAAATGCGGAGCGTCTAGTGTATGAGCCGAGTTCCAAATCCTGACTGAGAGCCGACACGCTGTTTATATAGAGAAATGGCGGAAGTGAGCATGAACAGGCATGCAGGAAAGCAGCCAGCCAATCAGTGAAGGGTGGGCGTGTAAGTGGCCGCGAGTGAGGACGTAAGTGAGGCCACGCATGCGGGAAAGCAGCCCGCCAATCAGTGAAGGGTGGGCGTGTAAGTCGCCGCGCATCATTTCTGTGGAGCCACACGGCAACGAGAGTGACTCTGACAACGAGAGCAGCGTTTTTAATGGACTACCGGTACTTGCACAATTGTTCAATTCGGATACAGAAGATGAGGACTTTGATGGATTTCTGGGAGATGATTGATCGAAAAACGTGAGTACACTGTAAGATGGCTAAATAAAGTACAACCGATCTCAGTTTTGCTTCTGTTGCCTTGTTAAAAACATGTTTTTAGCATGTCTTAGCATGCTACGCTAGGCTTCAAGCTAACGTGTTTTTAGCGTGCGTGCATGCATGCCGTATGTTTAAACTGGCGTATGTTTAAACTGGCGTAATATTTTACCACGCCTGGCTGCGCCCAATAATGCAGTGCGTTTTGTGTATGTGTAAAATACAGAAATAGCACCCGTTACTGAGACTGCGCCCTACAACACGGTGCGCCGAATGGTCGTGAAAATACGGTACCTGTTACGCATTGCTATCTCGACGTCGTCGTCGTGTTGAGGTACCGGGTTGCGGACGGTTGTTTCTCTGTGTGCCCTGCGATTTCCTGGCAACCGGTTCAGAGTGCCCTGAAGGCAGCTGGGATAGTCTCCAGCATGCCCCGCAACCCTGATAAAGCGGATCAGAAAATGGATGGATGGATGGATGGATGGATCTCTTGGTCAGGAAGATACCTGTTACGCATTGCTATCTCGACATCGTCGTCGTGTTGCTGGCGGCTCTACTGAAACCAGAGATGAGCGCACAGCCAAAAGTAACAAGCATGCCCATGACGGGTCTACATCACTCAACACAGGAGAGAGAAAGTGGAAGAAAAAATTAACACTCGATATAAATTGCAACAGCGACACTCTTGAATGGAAAGTGGCCAGTTTTGGCGCTTCTTTGGAGAAAATAAATGCTTACTTGGGCTTGAAATGTTGACAAATCTAGCAACGAAGTTATATGGAACGGCAGCCAGACAGCAAAATAGTTCTAAGGGAATATGCAATTTGACTGGTTGCTAGCATCGTGAGGGGCACGATGCCGGCTAGAAGCAGAGATTAAGCAGAAAAGTGCGACAGCTCAATGTTGCCAATTGAAGGCAGCTGAGAAGAGGCATGAATGTTGAACCTAATTTGTGTGCAGAGAAAAGCAGTGGGAGGAAAAATCATTTTCCAGGACAACTCAAGCTTTTCGGGGACATTTTACCTTTTTTCTTTTTTTTCCCTGAGGCTGCAGGCAATTTTCACCCAAATCGAAATTTGGGGGGGGGCCATAGGTGAGTCACCTGTATTTGATTTTTTATTCTATTTTTCTTTTTTTTTCTTTTTTTTAATGACAGCGCATGGCTCAATTACATTTTTTTTTCAAATTCAACCTAGGCCTTGTGTGGTCCAAGATCGGATACGGATTATGTGCGGTGGATAATAATAATATTTTATTCATAAATATGACAACAGCGTGCATCAAAACCTCTGAATCATTATTGAAATCAATTAATTGAATACATTATTGACATTATGATTTTAATTATATTTTTAAAACCCTTGTCCTTCGCCGCAGCACAGCTACGTGGGCGGAAATGTGTGTGTGTGTGTGTGTGAGAGTGTGTGTGTGTGTGGGGGGGGGCTGTCCTTCACACACTCACACATAGATATGAAAGCTTGGGTTGGAAGGCCTGGCCAACTTTACATAATCCAGCTCTGTAGGTCGACTTGCAGTTCCTTATAAATGTGCACATTTCAATCTTCGGCATGGGCACCAGTGAGTCGATATCTACTTCTGCAATGTCAAAGACTGTGTGCTTTTTAATTTTAAAGGGAATGAGGGAAGCTAGGGCGGGCAGGTGGGCGAGTGGTTAGCGCGTCGACTTCACAGTGCAGAGGTACCGGGTTGCGGACGGTTGTTTCTCTGTGTGCCCTGCGATTTCCTGGCAACCGGTTCAGAGTGCCCTGAAGGCAGCTGGGATAGTCTCCAGCATGCCCCGCAACCCTTGTGATAAAGCGGATCAGAAAATGGACGGATGGATGGATGGATCTCTTGGTCAGGAAGATACCCAGTTGTGTTCACGCCTACAACCGTGCAAATGGAAACTTCAGCCAAACACACAATTAGGCCACACTTTGTGCTACACTTCAGCTGGGTATGAATGAGCCCACTCTTTTTGGGGGATTTGCTTGAAGCATTACTTTTCGTAATGTAAGGGTACCATTATAAAATGATCACGGGTGCAATACCATACTATGACATTTGTGCAGTTGGCGCAGATACTGTAATCGTTGCACCATTTTTAAGTGTCCAATAGCAGTAATTGTAATACCATTTTAGGTGTGTCTTGTCCAGGGAAACAAAGACAACAAAAGTATTTTTTTTAAATGATGAGATTTATTTCAGAAAGCTAAAGAAAAAAAAAACAACATGGAGGGACATCGTTCACAGATCTGTCAAGGGAGACTTCTCCCCCTCTGTGTCTTGCGCTCTCATTTTGGGAGTTGGTGAAGGCCAGCGCAATCAGCATTTTGAGCAGCTATACACAGTACAGACCAGTGCATAAGCAGGCAACTTTGCTTATCCGCAAGCCGCATAACTGGTCAGCATTCTAAGGTACGGTCAGCATTCAATAGTACGAAGAGTTACGGCCATTTAGCGCTGTTTTATGTCAAATTCCCATTACAATTGTGCAATTATAAAGAAAGTTTTTGAGCACTTTAAAGTGTCTGGTGCTGTGGATCATTGATCAATGACAATTGTTCAAGTATGGCTGGAGCCACGATGGTCATTGGGTAATAATGTTCCACAGGGGTGTACAAAAATGCAAAGAGCCACTATAGATTTGAGTGACTGTTTAGAGAGTTCATGACGAGAGGGAAGAGGCTGTTTGAATGTCTGCTGGTTATGGTGCGCATGGTTTGATTGTGCTTACCTGAAGGAAAAGGCTGGAAGAGGTAGTGGGCAGGGTGTGGGGGGTCCAGTACGATATTCTGTGCCCTTGTATTGGTTCTTGTGGCGTACAAGTCATCGAGAGCGGGTAGGGAGGTACCAATTGATTTTTTTTTTATAGCCCTAACTGTCCGTTGCATTAAGATTTTGTCCTTTTTTTGTGGCAGGCCCTAAACCACACTATGATGGAGGAACACAGGACTGATTCGATAACTGCTGTGAAGAACTGTCTCATCAGCTCCTGTGGTAGGCTGTGCTTCTTCACAGTGCAGAGGCCGGCTCACCCTGCAGCTGGTGCCCTGAAGTGAAAACAAGTCGCAGATAATGTAAGTCTTTCAAGCAATTAAATAAATAAATACAAGTTGAACACTAATAGAAAGTGTCACAAATCACCAATCATCACCATTCGCCACCAATGCTTCTAGGTTCTTAAACGAACCTTTGAAAGCATTGGAGCATTCGTCATTGTGTGACCCGCACAACCTAACGTTGCAACTAGCTTTCTGACTTAAGACATGTTTGCAAGGAGTGTTATGCAACACGTCCAATAGGCGAACGCTCAAGTAGACAAGCCCAGTCAGAGTTGGGTCCACTCATAACAGCCTCGAGAACTGTGACCGTAAGCAAGGACAAATGTGGCTTTTGGACACAAATCTTTTGTGAAAAGGAGCATGGGTCTGAGACTCAAGGTCATTCCATGATGCTGCAGCTTTGGTTACTCATACCTTAACATTACTTGTGTGTGTGTTGTGGGGGGCAGTCAGTGCAAATAATTATCTTTATACTGCAGTCTGTGGATAGTTAGTTTAGTTTGTCATAAGGCCAGTGGTAGTTTATGTGACATCAGTCTGCAGATATGCACGCCATCGGATTTATTCCTGTCAGAGGGACAGTCAAACTAGTTCAGGGGTGGGCAATTAATTTTCCAAGGGGATCACACGAGGAACTGGATCGGTTGTCTACGGCCATGCAAGCATGCTAACTTCAACTGTGTTCTATACTCATTTATGAAATTCAAATGTACTGCAAAGGATGTAATTCTTGGTCGATGTTGTATTTCTATCCTTGCGATACTGTACTGTAAAATGTCACAGACAAGTTGTAACTTGTGACAACATAGATACGTGAAAACATGTCTTCTCAAGGCCTTGAAACAAGATAAAAAGTTTAATTCTTGCCTTTCTCAGATTTTTCGATCTCTCTCTCTCTATGTGTGTGTTTGTGTGTGTGTGTGTGTGTGTGTGTGTGTGTGTGTGTGTGTAAGAACGTTTACTTTGTACTTCAGTCACTTCCGCCTAATTGTATTTTATTCAAAAGAAACGTGTGCACATGATCACAAACACACACCCACACACAAAGAACATTTGTGAAAACCAGGGGTGCCCAAACTCTTTTGACCAAAGATCTACTTTTCGATCAACCGACCCCCCCCCCGCCCCCATCGACCCGTTACCGCACACGCGCGCATATGCACGCACGCATTCCATGAGCAATAGCCTGACGCTGAATGAGAATAAGGACAACGATAAAGCGCAACAATATATAGCGCAACAACTCTAATCACAAACTGCAACTGCAGACTGCTGAGCGCTAACAACTTCCGGTGACGCACTCACACGTCACCGTAGGTTCAAGATTAGCTGCTTTATTTTATTTTCTTTTTAAAATACTTTTTGTGAAAGTGAGACTGATAGAAATGATTAGGGTGCAGTGTGCATTAACACAAAAATATATATTATGAACATGCAAAGAGACACAAATGTTTTTTCGCCCCTCTACACCCCTCGGATTGATTTGGGACTAGTCCTTGATCTATTGGTCGATCGCGATCGACGTAATGGGCACCCCTGGTGTAAACAAATATCAATTGCGCGGAACCAATTGACATTGCAAAAAATATATGTATATAAATAATAAGTAAACATTTCACTTTTATGAGTGAAGATTAGTTCCAGATTTTGTCTTCCTGATGAAGCGCACCAGCAGGAGCTTGTCCTTACCTTATTTTATTTACGACATCATCACCATTTGGTGTTTTGAATCTCTAATTTAGCTTGGCACATTTTTTTAACCTTTACACACCCCTATTGTTTCAAGTTATAAAGGATGACTTTTCCATTGCTCCGACAAATCTGTCCCCGACACCCTTAGTGAATGTCATTAGTCAGCCCACATAGACCCTGGCCATATGCCATGATCAAGCTTGTCTCTCTCTCTCTCTCTCTCTCTCTCTCTCTCTCTCTCTCTCTCTTTCTCACACAAACACATACACCCTCACCCATTGCCTCTTTCTTCTAATGGAACCCATAAAATTGTGTTCTTGTTGATACAGCGACTTAAGGTAGATACTGAAGGTAGCCACATAATGGATATTAAGACCTAAATTAAAATTTAAGCAGACTGGCGTCTTGAGTCAATAAATATATTGATTAATAATGTATTAAAGTGCATGTTAAAAGAACTGGAAATTTGCGTACTTTGTCTCAATTAACTAGAGACAGAGCTAAAGACAGGATAAAACACAGCAGGCCCGGAGTGAGTAATCTGGACAACTAGGCGATTTCCAAGTGGGCCCGGTTTATGGCAAGCCATTTGAGCATTTATTCCAAATCCCTGATATCAGACATGAGTGTGTTACACTAGTTCGATCTTTTTCAGCACTAGTTCGACACTCAGCCACACTAGTGACACACTTTGTCGAACTAGTTGCATACAAACTCCAACTAGTCATTCATTTTCAGCAACATGTTAACTTGTCAATCATGGATTATTCTAACATGTGAACTTGTCACCCGTGATTTCCTGCACTAGTAAACAAGTGCAAGCTGAAATACTCACTAGTTTACTAGTGGCGGATAAAACAGTAGCTAGTTTACTAGTTAAAGCCCCTTGATGCCTTGATATCGAACTAGTGAGTGTCAAAAATGTTACTTGTTCACTGGTGATGCCCCAAACATACACTAGTTGCACTAGTGCGACATTTAATGTCGCACTAGTGCAACTAGTGAGGTCTAAAATGTTCACTAGTAGAACTAGTGGATGCCAACCTGCGCACTAGTAAGCTAGTTGCACAAAAAATAATGAGGAGGTGGGGCAAAAATGTGGCTGCAGGATTCCTATTGGATCTGCAGTTAAAATACACCAATCGGGATTCAGATTTTGTCATAATCACACCCACTTTATTTGCATGTTTCACACTAGTTTACAAGTTGTCCTGAGGATTTGCAGCTAGTTCACTAGAGGATGCTCATTATTGGTTACATGTCGACGAGTGAATCCAGAAATCCAAACTAGTAAACAAGTTGCAATCAATTTGACCTTACATGTTAACTAGATGGTTTCAAAATGCGAACATGTTCACTAGTCAATGTAGAGATATCCACTAGTTGCACTAGTTGGGCTCATTTTCACTTTACTTGTTAACTAGTGATACACATGTTTCCTCACTAGTAAACTATTTGGGTTCAGAGTGACACCCTAGTGAGCTAGTGGCTGCTATATGCGCTGCTTGAAGCCGCTGTTAAACATTACTTTCCTCTGGCAGGGTGATCAGTTAAAAAAAAAAAAAGTGTCTTCACAACATTTAAATGTATTATCACCTTCTCATACAAATAGGTAAGCCTTTATATTATATATAGCAGGGGTGCACAAACCTTTTTGACCAAAGATCTGCATTTCAACCAGCCGACCTCCCACGATCGACCAATTACAGCAAATGCATGCATACACACACACTCATGCACGCACATACACACATGAGCATGCATGCATACACACCCGCGTGTGCAAGCACGCACACACCCATGCCATGATGAGCAACAGCCATAACAGATCCTGACATATAATATTAACAACATGCATAAAGACAAACAAATCTGTTTTTTATTTTTGTACCATTTTCACCTACACTCCCCGCGGTCGACTTGGAACTACTGGTCATTGTCATATGTCATTACTTTTGTTACCAAATGTGTCACCAAGTCGCGATAATTGAATCCAAAAAGTTGTGAGACCGTATGACATGACTAGAAACAACACCACTCTAACTAGTGTATATTACACTCTGCCTGAAGAAAATAACACAATAAAGAGGCATACTACAGGCTGAACTCGTCTTTGTAATCTAACAAAAAAGCATGCTGGGAAAACCTCAGCAGATTCCTTAATACAGTACCTGTTGCCGCATGGTGATTGTAAAGTAAACGTCAGTGTGCTCAGTAACACACCGGTAGTGCTAAGAATAGGTTTCAAATAAGAACACTAACAGGAAGTGCCGTGTTAACTGCCTACGAGATGATCAACGTTAAGTGTGAAGTGTTTCATATTATGTAATGTACACATGCTTGTTGGTCAAAATTGGTCTTTTTGGCAATATCAACTATGTTTTCATACCTCTTCAATAAACACTGATTCTGATTTTGTAAGCATATTGAATTGTAATATAGATTTTTGATCAAATACAATATGAATAGCGATTTTAGATTTTGAGATGCAAATAAGGGTAAAATTGTATATCTTTATTAAAACATGAAATAAAGTGGGCCGGTCTGAGCCACAGGCTGAAAATGAACCCCACTCCGGCCCCGATACCCATCAATCTACAGTATTGTCGATACCATGTTTCCAGATCAGGGTCATAATTAGCCTATGTATGCTGAAATTTTCACAAGTCAACCACAGATCAAAAACACACTATTCACAAACGCAGCTGACAAATCCAATATTATTAGGGCATATTCCACAGCAGCATAATATGCATGTATAAACGGATGCTTGTCGGGCCTACAAATGGAGACTGATCTCCATTTGTAGGCCTGGCATGAGGTCGTGCCTTGGACTGTAAAGCAATTAAAGCCAACATAAACCCTCCTATTGTCTATCCAGTGGCCTTTAATTAATTAGCTGAAAATGTATCGCTGTATTCAGGCTCATCAGCAACAGTGCAAACCAAATTAATTTGTTAATTAAATTGATGGTCAACTTAATTATGAGGGACAGGGCTTTGTGATACAAGCTAACACTAGAAAAGGCCGAAGATATACAATTTTGAGCAGCTCATATTGAGTGAGCACTTGTGATGTCCCCACACTTTATAGGATGTAATATGTATGTATCTGTGGGACATTAGCAGATAGCGTCAAAAGGGTAAACTCTGTCTCAATAAAATGTGGTTATTCAAGGTGTTCATAGCTGTCCTCAAAAAACACCAATTCACCATTAAAATGAGTTTCCTCCACATCAGCTACTCGACTGTTGATCTTCTGGATCTTGATGGGCTATATTCTACAACTTTTATCCTTGCCAATGTATCTGATACACTTTCCCAGCCTAACGTGCAACACCTTCATGAAATCCTGGAAGGATTCTTCATACTGGATTCTTCATACATACTGTAGATGGCTGTAACAGAGGATCCAGAATTTTTTCAAAATAAATATCTTTCAGATTTTGAAATGAATAAAACAGAAGTAATGTAAGTTATTTTTCTTTCTGTGCGGCCTGGTACCAAATGACCCACGGACCGGTACACGGACCTGCACCGGTTGGGGACCGCTGTTTTAAATTCCACCCATGAGCATAGTCGTTTCCATATGAATGCAATACAGTAACACCCAAAATACCCTTCTGAAACTGGGTACAGCATTTTCTCACAGACAGACAGAGACGAGAAAGACACAGTTGGCTCCTTGCTAAACTCTATGGCATACAGTGTATGCTCAGCTCTCTCCCATGACTCATCAAGTTTGCTGATGACAGTCTCTGGCCTGATGAGCGGTGGAGAAGAGACAGTGTCAAGAAATTAGGTGGTTCCCATGATATCCTGGTGCTATGCAAACAATCTCTCTTTAAATACTGTGAATACTAAAGCAATGAGTATCACCCCAAGAAAGAGCAGCTTGCACGCTTGTCATCAGTGAGACTAAACCTGAACAAGTCAAGAGGAAAATTGAATTCTGATCTTTTACTTTTCTTTTAGTTAAGTTTCATCTGGAGTTAAATGCATTTGCTCCATCAAAGCTTTAGTTAGATCAGTCCATCCCAGAACCAGAAATGAGTTTTCATAAAGTGACATAAACTCAAGAAACACCATGTATAATGTATTACAGGTGTGCATATTTCCACAAGAGACAATTTTATATGGTATTCAATACATGGAGTGCGTAGTGATTCACGGATAGTTCGAGTTAATAGTGGTACGATTCTATATGGTATGGCGCTAACCAGTCGACCATTAGACAATCTATAAATAGGGGTGGCACGAGGAGCAAGTGGATAGCGAGTTGGCCTCACAGTGCAGAGGTGCAGGGTTTGATTCTAGCTCTGGCCTTCCTGTGTGTAGTTTTCATGTTCTACCCGTGCCTGTGTGGGTTTCTCTGGGCACTCCGGTTTCCTCTCACATTCCAAAAACTTGCATGATAGGTTAATTGAAAACTCCAGATCGCCCCTCGGTGTGATTGTGAGCACGGATGGTTGTTCGTTTATGTGTGCCCTCTGATTGGCTGGTGACCAGTTCAGGGTGCACCTTGCCTATTGCCCGAAGTCAGCTGGGATAGGCTCCAGCACACCCGCGACCCTTAAGCAGATTAGAAAATGGATGGATGAACATATAAATAAGCCATATTTTATTAACAATGAGGATTATAGATTAATGGTGATTTTGTGCAAGTGAACAGTATGCAGAATTGTTTTATCCTATAACATAAAATATTACAATAATTGTCCCTCAGTTATGTTTTTGCCACAAGAACATTCGTTAAAAAAATTGGTCTGGAACTGAATTTTTATACCGTAGGTTGGCAGTTCTGCTTTGGGCTTTTCTTGTCATTTTCACCTTTTTTACCTTGTCTCTTGACATTTCTTCATCCCAATGTTGTTTCTTCTATTGTCCAAAAATGGGCATGGATGCACAACTAGTACTGGTTCAGAATTTGCTGCAAGCACTCTGCACTAAATTCAAAACTTTTAATAAAAAAAAAAGTCAAACATTAAAAAATATATATATTGAACCATGACACTAAAGTACCATATTGAAACGAACAAAACTGTGAACTTTATGTATTTATGCATCCCTAATATATACAGCCCCTGGAAAAAACTCCAGCTGTCACTGCTATTAGCGTACAACCCAGAAAATGTAACAGGGCAAATTACCTTATGGGGTGGCATGGCTCAGTGGTACAATGGTCCTCTCCCCATCGAGAGGTTGTGGGTTGGATGCCCGGCCATCGTGACCATTTTGAAGTGTCCTTGTGCAAGATATTGAACCCCCAGTTGCTCCCGATGCTGTGTCCTCATTAAGTGAATGAGAAGTGTTGAGTGCTTTGAGTGCCTTGTAGATGGAAAAGCGCAATACAAATGAAAGACCATTTGTCACAACGGAAAGACTATCAGTGATTGCAATACAACACAAAAGCAAAACCAAGTGCATGGTCAATTCAGAAATTACCGAAGTGTAGACCCCAATTATAAGTAGGACTTTCATAGTTTTGACAGATCTCAACTGTTGTTTCAGTTTCACATGCTAATTATCATCCCTTAACTGAGGTCCACCATATTGTTTTTCTTTGATCGGTAATTATATCCACTTTACGATTCACTGAACAGTTGTCAGCACTCAGTGTAAATTAGATTTTGGCTGCCTAATTATGCTTCAGCATGTTGGGGGTGAAAGTAATAATCATAGAAACGAGTCTGATGTATTACGGTACAATAAGGTGTGCTGAAGCAGGCAAGTTAAGAGCAAAGTTGGATACACGTTGTTAAATAGGTCTCAAGTTGTTGAAACCTCCCAAAAGACAATGCATCCCGGTAACAAACAGCCTTCAATGTTTCTCATCTTTTCATCATGCTCCTGATCAAAGGGAAGGTCCTGGAATATCCGATGGAATTGCTGTGAGTAACGTCAGACACCTTTGATGCTATTCGAGCAAGAGTCATTGCAGTTTGATGATTATCACACTGCCTGTGAACGTCTTGGATAGTTAGAAAGAGTTGACTTAATCCACCTTCCCTGCCTATGCGTGATACCGGAACACAGAAAGATTTTTTTTTTTTTTTTTTTTTTTTTACTGTCTCTCCATTTTATGATGTACAGTATCGTGTTTTCTGCGCTTTTGCACTTTATTGTCAAGTGTGGGCAAACAAAAATGTGAACCTGAGCGGGAAATGCTTTTTCACTATGGTGAAATTGAGAACAAAGCTGCTTCGCTCCAAGCTGGTGCTTGTTTCCCCCTTTGAAGTGCTTATGCTTAAAATCAGGGTCCATGCAACTTGTTCTGTCACTGATAAATTAGAGATGAGAAGACCTCCACCGAGTCTGCACTTAGACCTTCAGTAAATTGGAGATACAGTAGTTTAACAAATGGAAAAATTGTTCAGCATTCAAAGGACGACATTCAATACAAAACAGCTATTTTTTTTTAAATTAGGTATATGGTTTCAGGAAATGAAACTAACTCATTCACTGCCAGTGTAGGGGCTTGGAAATATTTATGCGTACCCAAAACATGTTCAAAAGAAACTCTGGATTTGAAAAATAAATAAATAAAATGAAAGCATGAACCCATACATTGTTTTATTTCATTGTTTTTCTGTAATCCACGTCATGCATCTGGTTCCATTATGTCTCATTTGAGTTGCGTGCATTTCCTCATGACAAGCACTATAGTAGAGAGTAGGCTTACAAGAGCATGGGGACCACAGCAGGTGCCGAGTTCACCCGGATGTCACGAACCATTTGACAACTGTTCCCAAAGACATTTCTGAAACGTTTTTGATGCAATGTGACATTTACTGGGTTTCCTGTGTCACCAAACGTGCATATTTCGAGTTTATTACCAACTACCGGTGGTGTGTTGGTGGTGGCTGGGACGTCCGGTGCATCACGCCGGTCGGTCCACACGGAGGGCAGGCTGAAGGAGGGAATCTGGAGCAATATTTTTGTGCCATTGATAAAAACCTTAAGCCCAAGTAACGTTCCAACATGATAGATGTTCATTGGCAGGTGTGTGCATGGCTCGCTATCAGCAGCTCCTGTCTCCTGGCTGTTTCCATTCAGTGCAAGTCATCAGAGTAAAGGATGGAAAATGTATACGAGGTGAATTGTGCAATATGGGTTAATGGAGGTATGCAAAAAATATCTTGTACTTATAAAAAATTCAAAGTGCATTTCTAAATAAATCAATACATTTGGTAGATCACTTGGGCCTGGTCATTTTATAAGTAACTCACATGCTGAAAAAGTGTGGGCTCTCCTGTTCTAGAGCAAATTACAGTTTTTATTGAAAAGCACTTTTTTTTAAAAGATACTATATGATAACCTTTATTTGTCCCACACTGGGGAAATTTGCAGTCTATAGCAGCAGAATTGGGGGGCAGGTGTAGAAAAGTGTTGCTTGCGCAAGTAAATGTTTCATTATTTATTATTTATTCATTCATTCATCTTCCGAACCGCTTGATCCTCACTAGGGTCGCGGGGGGTGCTGGAGCCTATCCCAGCTGTCTCCGGGCAGTAGGCGGGGGACACCCTGAATCGGTTGCCAGCCAATCGCAGGGCACACAGAGACGAACAACCATCCACGCTCACACACACACCTAGGGACAATTTAGGGTGCTCAATCAGCCTGCCATGCATGTCTTTGGAATGTGGGAGGAAACCGAGCACCGGAGAAAACCCACGCAAGCCCGGGAGAACATGCAAACTCCACACAGGGAGGCCGGAGCTGGAATCGAACCCGGTACCTCTGCACTGTGAAGCCGACGTGCTAACCACTGGACTACTGGGCCGCCCTATTTATTATTTATATTATTATATATTACTATTTATATATTATTTCACTACTATTTGTTAGTTGCTCCATGTACAGCACTTTGTATGCAGCGATGGCTGTTTGAAAGTACTCTATAAATACAGTTGAGTTGAGATGTTTTGCTTAACTTTTCAAAGTTAAAGAGAGGTTTTTTTGTTTTTTTATTTTTTTCAAGTGTATGTTTGTGAACCTGTTAGCATAGACACGCATATATCGATGCTCAGCGGACATGTTTGGTGGAAGTCCTCAGATTTCATTTAGAAATATGACACAAACATGGGACAATCCCTCTGCGTTGATGTAGAAATTGATTCATTGAATGGATTATAATCGTTATTTTAAATACAGGTGAGCATTCACTTGTTAGGAACCATATTTGTGTTGTCCAATCTTTCCTCATAAGAGAATTTCCTTGTGTGGAAAATGACTATGGTACATGTTCTTCATAACCATGCAAGTATGTTAACAAAATACATGTGGAACAACACAAGCAATAAAATGCAAACTTATATGCTCCGGAAATTGTTTATAACACAAAAACTGTAGTATACAGTACAGGTATATAAACAAAATAGAGTATAACAAGACACGCCACAAAAGTAAGACTATTTGCTTCAAAAAGAGACTCCTAACAGACCTGTTGGCTTTTCTTTCCACTCACTCACCGTCTCTAACTTTATCTCCCCTCGATCAACACACAAGACAGCATTGCTCAGCTGATTTTGTGCACCAAACTTTTGAACCCAGCTACGGGACGCTTCGAAGTCCTCAATGCCCATTGTTTGTTATGGTTCAGGAGAGGTAGAAGTAGCAGTGGATCCAAGAACGAATGGGGACGAACGACAGTGTCAAGAGCTCAAGAGTGATATATTAGTGCGTATATTGCCTTAAGAAAAAATCACGTGACCAATACAGGAACTGAATTGTTCAAATGTGCCGCGCCAAAGGGTGTTTATAAGGAAACAAACTGTATCAACATGTCGTGGGTTTGTTGGCTAGAGTTTTGCGAAATTATGGATCGTTCTAAGAAGTTTTCCCCAGTGTGGAATAATTTTGATCTTGGTAAATCTTTTTCTCCTTCGAGCATTGTTTACCGTTATATAAATTTTTTTTGTTTGTTTTTTTACGGTGGCGCATTGCACTCACTTTATCAGTTTATCAAGTGAATGACCTGTAATACATATGATAGTCAGTTAAAGAGCCTTACAGTTGCTTTATTCATTTTATCTTATAATTGCGAGATCCTCCATAATTGAAGTCCAACACTGCCTGTCAGAAGCAAACACACCCAGAAACTCTCTGTTCACCATCGTCATCTGAACCATGTGAAAGAGTATTTTCTGAGGCTGGGGAGCTGGTGTCTAAGAGGAGAAATCGCCTTGGAGCAAATACAATACAATACATCCTGATTTATATAGCACTTTCACAACAGCTGCAGCTGTAACAAAGCGTTTAACAAAACAGTTAACATAAAGTAAAATAATAAACACAGCACATAACATAAAACACGGAAAGTCGTGCAATCCTAACCACTTTTCCTTCATACGCTTTGTTGTTTAAAGCAGACACTCCAAAGACTTTTGTTGCTCAATAAAAATGCATAAACCAATCACTTTTTTGTATTTTATTTCACGATTAAAAAAAAAATTGTCTACATAAGTTAAAATCGTAACTCTGAATCGTAACTCAAATTCGCTATATTTTACATACCAACTCAGTTTAGTGTTTACACAAACAAGGAATTTATTTACCGGCAATGATTTTATTACTACTGCAGGGGTGACTATTGGGTGACCAACACAGTGTCAATACAGTGCTGACACAGTTTGTGAAGTGTGCCCATACACTCCTTGAGGTATCATTTTCCGATCACTACTGGGCAGGGAGGCACTGGGAAGATACAAGCAAAAGTAAGTAGCTGTACACAAAACATCCAATGAGGGCAAGCATGTGCGCTAGAAAAGGCCTGGATAGCACTCGGAATTCACGAATCATCTGGCACCCGCTTGCAGATCAGCAGAGGTCTTATACACAGGTGCTGATTGCTGATCAGCTGCAGGTGCGGGAGCACCTCCGGCCCAGCCTCATAATAGAGGAAGCAAACAAAGTACCCGGAAGTGGACCATCAAAATAAATGAGGAAGTCATAATACAAAAACCTAAGGAGGATCTTGTGACATCACATCACATTGTTAGCGCTTAGGAAGTTGCCTTCTTTCTAATTAGCGGTCCAGTCAGCGGAAGGTTTTTAGCATGATAACAGTCAAACCATTCCAGGAAACATTAATTTACTCGACTGTCCGTCGAGCCACAAGCAATTTTCTCTGTGCAGCTAATCGGATGCATTGCACTCTGTCTTCCATGGTCATTACCGTTCCTCTTCATGGTCATTACCGTTCCTCTTCGTTTGGATGCCACGATCTACAGGACTTAAATGTAAATGAATGAAATAGAAAATCGTTCACAATTCCAGTAATACTCATGCCAATTGAGTCACTTACATGTCATCATTTTGGATCCAATAAGAGTAAATTGCGCCCCAAACACAGTTATTCTGCAGTGTCGAGCGGGACTTGCTTGAGTTTGCAAGGCGGTCTCACATGTAAGGCCGACGACATCATCCACAAGGGGAGATCATGCAGTTTACCTGCATATGTCATGCATGTAGCCCAGCAAGTCTATTTCTGTTCCCGCAATTTCAAGCATGGCATACTGAGGTATACTGCACTCTGAACACCCTGATTTTGAAGCAAATGAGGGATGGCACTATAGTTGGCCGGGAAAAAAAAAATACTTTTTTTTTACACAACGGCACACAAAGGCACAAAACAGCCAGTTATGCTCTATTCTCCCCAATTCTCGTCAGCCAAAATACCAAGACAAAAAAAAAACCCTCCACACATGCACAGTTAGTCAGCATGAAATAGGGCCCCAGATGTTGTTACTCTCTTTACAGATTAATAATATTCCGAGCCTTTTGAAGTTTCCCATCTTCTGTATATCAATCCTATACTGTCATTTATTATATTAAAAAAAAATGAAAACATTTATGAGTCATTATTACTGCGCCGCCCAGACGGCGCTGCCAGGTTTCCACAGTAACCACTTTTTAGTGGTGACATTGATTTTTGAGAAAATTCAGCATGGGTTATAAAGAAGGTTATACAGTAGAGAAGGCATTACATCTGTTTCAAAATATTGACGAGGATGATTTTAGACAGTCTGACCATGAAAGTGGCAACACAGCCAAGGGATTATCTTATCGGAATATAATTGCCCCACGGGGATAAATAAAGTTTTCTGAATCTGAATCTGAATAAAGGCTGTTAGATGTACAGTACAGGCCAGAGAGTAAGCTGTAGGGCAACATGTTCTGTTTGAAGCGCCACCACCGTACCTGCACCTGTCTGCCTCAGGGGGGAAGGATGGTACTGTGTGGATTCTGGTGGTCCCGCAGAGGAGCTATATGACATCATCTATATAAAAAAATATTATTGAATAACACAAAATACTACATTTTCCATCAGTCATTTATCCATTTTCTAATCCGCTTTATCCTTACGAGGTTCGCAGGCATCCTGGAGCCTATCCCAGCAGTCTTCGGGCAGTAGGCGGGGGACACCCCGAACTGGTTGTCAGCCACTCGCAGGGCACACATAGACAAACAACCATACACACTCACAATCACAGCTAGGGGCAATCAAGAAACCATGTTTTTTTAGTGGGTGTGAGAGGAAACCAAAAATATCTGGACAAAACCCACGCAGGCACGGGGAGAACATGCAAACTCAACACAGGAAGCCCGGAGCTGCACCCACAACCTCTGCACTGTGGTGCAGATGTGCGAACCTGTTGTCCACTGTGCTACCAAAATAGTGTAAATAAATGCAAATAACTTTACTGATATAAATATGATACTTAAATACAAATTCCTCATCAGGGCCGACATCAGCCGTAACTGCATCATTTGTGGTTTTTGAGCCTGCTCTTAAAATTTAGCTCTTGTCTTATTTGACCTTTTACCTGTATGCTGTACACCAAAGCACTTATTCTGGTCTTTAGTGACTACATTTCACAAAGTATACCAGTTAGCATTAGCTTCTTCATCTCCCATGTTCTCTCTTCTTAATCAGTGTTGTTGCATACTTAAGTTTTCATCATCTACGAGAATTGCCACTACAATACATTATTTCAGCATCCACTCATGTGAGTGTGCACGTTGGCTGTG
The DNA here is from genome assembly GCA_026261675.1 of Hippocampus mohnikei. Classification (NCBI taxonomy): domain Eukaryota; kingdom Metazoa; phylum Chordata; class Actinopteri; order Syngnathiformes; family Syngnathidae; genus Hippocampus; species Hippocampus mohnikei. The sequence goes on along the minus strand of JAKGUB010000822.1, from coordinate 6,265,305 downwards.
TGATTCGCCTGAGAAAAAAGAGACAGCGGGAGGATTGGGTGACTGTGACAGGGATATGATTTGTTTTTTTAACCAAATTGGAGCTGACCTGTTTGTGTGACTTGTCTACTTTTAATTGGTGGGATTGGAGGATAATAACAGTTAAAAAAAAACAAACAAACAACAACATTAAAAAAACAGTTTTGATGATCATGAATTTCAGTCATCTGATATTACATTTGGGTGCGATGGTGGTCGACTGGTTCGCACGTCTGCCGCAGAGGGTTCTATTCCGGCCCGTGCCTCTCTGTGTGGAGTTTGCATGTTCTCCCCATGCCTGCGTGGGTTTTCTCCGGGTACTCTGGTTTCCTTCCACAAACCAAAAACATGCATGGCAGGTTAATGGAACCCTCTTAAGGGTCTCAAAATCAATTTACCTGGGGGTCACTGGAGCTAGGTCTGTGTTTCTTAACCTGGGTTCGATCAAACCCCAGGGGTTCGGTGAGTCGGTCTCAGGGGTTCGACGGAGCCTCTGCCATGCAGGGTGAGACACACGCGACTCAACATGTCAATTAGTTATGACACGCCTGCTTGGCCATCACTGGCTGCAGATGATCACATGCCATTACTTGTCCAATCAGTGCCGTGGGAAATTTAGTTTGCTTAGTAGGCGACGTGTGACTGTCGTGATAGTACGTCGTACAATTAAAAAATCAAAAAAGTATACTTATCTCTTGATGTTGTATTTACTTTTTTTCAATATCTTGAATTTATTTAAGTCTATCTATCTATCTATCTATCTATCTATACATCTATACATCTATCTATCCAGTATACTGATCTCCTGAAATTGTATTGACTTCTTTCCTGTTTTTAATAAATGTGTTTTTTAAATATATATATATATATATATATCTCAATTTTTCAGTCATGTTGGTCAGACATTGGCAAAAACGGTCGCAAACAGTTTGACAAAAAAACATTTGCAAACATTCACAAGCCTTCACTGCTCAATGAAATTCCACTCTTAAATACCGTGATCCAACCCCGGATAAGTAGAAGAAAATGGATGGATGGATGGAGATTTTTTATTTTACTTCATTGGAAGCTAACATGTGCTGTCTTATTGATTCTGTACAGTATGTATTTAAAATCAGTAGCCCTGTTTGGTCAGTAGCTGAAACTTTGACAACTTTCAATATTATACAGTTGGAGTCTAAGGTTCAATAATGATCTGACTCCAGTGAATAATGTATGACTCTTAATAGTTTCATGTTGAATTAATGAATAGTGTATTAGCGGCACATTACCATATCTGACCTCCTGCAAATAAAATGGTAGGCAACAATTCAAACGACAGAATTCACGACAGCTCAACTCCATCTAAAAGCAATTCACTTATTTCATTCCTGAACAACCAGAGCTCCATTTAGAGCTGTCTCAAGCCTTTTTAGCTCCATATCCAAGAATAAAATTTTAGGGTCCACTCACCATCTTAGAAGCTCCTCAGCCTCTAATTATGTGGTTCTCGTGAAGGATAAGGAACACACTGCCACATGGTTGACTGTAGTTTACCAATGCCTGCTTTGACATCATGTTATTCATTGAACAGGAGTACCAGCGAAGGATTCATGAAAAACAGTCTTGCCACACATTGCAGCCTTGATGTTATGCAGCATTCATAGCCTGTTAGTGAGATCACCTCCTTGTTAGTTACAGTTTAGTCACCAACAGGAAAACATCATCAATATGCATTACCTAAAAAGGGCCTAAATAAGATTTATAATTGGTGTACAACTTGTTAAGTGTCACATTTGAATTTATAATCCTTCCAAAGTGTTGCACAAGCCCTTGCAGCAAGAGAAATGGAGGTGTTCAGCACTGTAAAACAATGCACAGATACATTGAAAGTCTGTCTTGCCAGTGCAACAGAGTCAGGCCTGTTTGACAGAGACAGACCAGCTGCAGCAATGTTGCTAGACATGAGGGGGCTTAACTAGCAACTGACACAGGGATCAGGTTACTGTCACCAGTCCCTGATGGTCTAGGGCAGGGGTGTCAAACTCATTTCACATGGTGGGCCACATACGGCCTCGGTAGAAGTGGGCCGGACCATTAAAATTATACCATACTTTGCTATAAATAACCAAAACAATATGTCTTTCCTTTGTTTTGATATAAAGAAGCACAAGAACATTAGGAAAATGTTGACATTTAACGAACATATCTTTTACAAAACATTTCACGAAGCACCTTACATTTCCTTTGACAAATGTGCAATTTACTTTTATCATTCACATATATGCATTGCAACTGATCCCACTGATTGTACAAACTTTAACAAGTAATTGGTATTGAAAAATATAGGAATGCACTTTAAGATTAAACGAGATTTATAAAGAAACGAAGTTTTAAACCATTTACACGTGCACATAAAATCTAAATGTAATCCCTGCCTACACATTACAAACTAAGGAGAGTGCTATTAAATGTGTAAATGTGAGAGAGCGCTATTGATAGCGTCTGCTGTCATGGGTCTGTCTCAGTGACGGACTGAGGCTGCTGTTGTCCTCTTCTCTGATCAAAACAGTGTCCCCTAGCAGATACTCAATAAATTGCACCTTGTGTGTGTGTGGTGCACGCATGGCCACGCAGGTGAGTGTATGTGTTTTGCTGAGAGAAAGAGAGAGAGAGAGAGAGACTTATAAGAACCAAAGCAGGTCTCTCCGTCCTTAATTGTCTAAACAACCTTAATTGACTAATCATAAACACGTCTGCTGCACGCCAGCGATGCTGGTGTGTGTGTGTGTGTGTGTGTGTGTGTATGTGTGTGTGTGTGTGTGTGTGTGTGTGGTAGTGCCTCTGCTCAAGCGCAAAGGCCCACGTGGGGCATTTAAAAAAAATATTTATCTTAATTGGTTGCTACTTCGTGGATTTTCGTTTATCGCGGGTGTTTTGGTCCCCATTCACTGCGAAAAACGAGGGATTACTGTACCGTTTTACATATTCATCTCGCGGGCTGGATTAAACCCCTTTGCGGGCCGGATCCGGCCCGCGGGCCGTACATTTGACACCCCTGGTCTAGGGCAATGGTTCTTAACCTTTTTAGAGGTACCAAACCCAATCAGTTAATATGCACATTCACCGAACCCTTCATAAGTGGGGAAAAAAAATTATATATATATATATATATATATATATATATATAGTGGATGTAGCGGTCCCAAGTGATGGAAACATCAGAAAGAAGGAACACGAGAAACTCGAGAAATACCAAGGGCTCAGAGAGGAGCTGGAGAGAGCCTGGAAGGTAAAGGTGACAGTCGTGCCTGTGGTGGTCGGAGCACTCGGGGCAGTGACCTCCAAACTAGATGAGTGGTTGCAACAGATCCCGGGAACAACATCGGACATCTCAGTCCAGAAATGTGCAGTGCTGGGAACAGCAAGGATACTGCGCAGAACCCTCAAGCTTCCTGGCCTCTGGTAGAGGACCCGAGCTGAATGGGGGACGGAAACCACCCGAGGGGTGAGATGAGGATTTTTTTTTTTATATATATATATATATATATATACACACCGTATTTTCACGACCATTCGGCGCGCCGTGTTGTTGGGCACGCCCACCCTTCACTCATTGGCAGACTTCCACATGCCTGACGTCACTTACGCCCGCCTTTTCTCTATATAAACAGCGTGTCGGCCAGAAGCGTGCTCAGTCAGGCTTTGGAACTCGGCTCATACACTAGACTTTTAATGGCGCCTTATGGTCGTGAAAATATGGTGTGTGTATATATATATATATATATATATTATAGATTGATAGATAGACTTAAATAAATTCAAGATATTAGAAAAAAGTAAGTACAATTTCAAGAGATACATATACTTTTTTTTTTTTAATTGTACGACATACTATCGCGACAGTCACACGGTGACTACGAAGAGAACTAAATTTCCCACAGCACCAATTGGACTAGGAATGTCATGTGATCATCTGCAGCCAGTGATGGCCAAGCGGGCGTGTCATAACTAATTAACATGTTGAGTCGCGTATGTCTTAACCTCCATGGCAGAGGTTCCATCGAATCCCTGAGACCGACTCACCAAATTCCTGGGTTCGATGGAACCCAGGTTAAGAACCACTGGTCTAGGAGTACATTCGCCTGATTTGTGTGCGAGCAGCGTAGGATCGGTTCCCACTCAGTTACAATAAGGATGTGAGTGTAAATGGTTGTTCCTCTCTATATGTGTCCTGTGAGTGACTGGCGATCATTTCAGGGTGTAGTCCGCCTTCGCCCCAAAATCAGATATAAACAATGGGATAAACGATGTTGAAAATGGATGGATGATTTTTTCTCTCATTTATCGGTCAAACCCCATTTAGCCCCAGGGAGAGAAGAAATCCTGGAGCTATGCCTGCATGTACAGCCCCCAATTCCCAAACTCTCTGCTGATGTGAAGTTGAAGACCAATTGAGGACCATTGCTATCATGCATACATTGTAATATTCAACCAGGGTGCAATTAAGGGCAGTTTGAATACCAAAGCAGACAAGACGATTGGCCTTGATAACATAATATCAATATCACACACAGGCACTGCGCAGGTTGACACACACCCAAATCAAGAAAAAATAAATAAATACAATAAAAACTACAGGCAAACACATGCACAACATGGATACCGTTGACATAAAAACAATATGGGACACATGTCATTGAGGTCTTGGTACTGCATTTGATTCAAAAGACATATGTTTTGAGAAAGAGGAAGAGGAGACATGAAGCAGGGAAAAAAAGGACTGGGTTCATCCACTCCTTTTTGCTCGGTGGTAACTTGGAGAGTTCAAGCTCCTTTGTGAGCTACAGTTCAACCATGACCGAGGTACCGTATATTTAAAGCTGAGCATAGAGCAGTTTGAAAGCCCCCTACAGAGAATTGGCCCAAGCATCAGGAAGCAAACTACAAACTCCAGGCACTCCATTTCGACAGTTGAATGCCTGGCTATCTGCTAACAAGGTATGCTCAAGCTGAGGTACAAGAAATGACTCACAGGAACTGGCTCTTCAAAATAGGTGTGAACCGGAAAAGAGCAGAACATGACATATTGACTGGATGGAAATAGCCCAGGGTTTCAGAGAGCGGAAGAAGATCCCCAATTGCTGCCAAAATTTGGCTGGCATTTTTCAATTGCAAGGAACCTACTTCATCATCTTCCTGGACATTGTGGATGAAAAATACCGCTTCATGTTGGTGAATGTGTGTGTGTGTGGGGGCGTTCTTGGCAGTAGCCAATAATGCTTTGGCAGCAAAAGCACTTTCAGATCTGCCAGAGTATGCGCCTTTACCTGGTGCAGCTCACCTGGGCCCCATGCATCTCATGTTTGTGGCAAATTAGGTTTTTCCTCTCAGGTGAATACACTTCTTTGACTGTAACACGACTTTGAACATATTCCATACAATTAATTCACAGATGCGGGCACAATTGTATGAAATAGTCACAATAACAATATCCATCCACCCAGCATCAATCCATCAAACTATGAACCAAATCATCTTAATTCACACACACACTGGAAAGATAAATTTATGTTGCCAAAATGTGTTCCGATGATCACAAGGTCTCCCCCACTGCCAAAAAGCCGGGCGGGGCGCCAGCAGTTCCTAGATGGCTTCCGTTCAAAAGTGTGAGATTTTGTTCAATACTTTTAAATAAAAAGCTATTTTAGTCACAAATTCAGGGCACCACTCTGTTCTAATTGACAGTGCACAGTAGGGCTGCAGCTACAGAATATTTTGGTGTTTGGATATCTTACTGAAACCTCTATTGAATAATTGGGTTTTGGGACAAAAGTAAAAACAAAAGAAAAATACACACACATTTCCACTCAATAACGAATGGCAAACGGGTTTTCATTTTTGATGAATCAACATTTTCAATTGAATTTAAACTGCTTAACAGCACACTATTTTCCTCTCTAGAAATAGTTTTGTATTTTACTCAAATGCCTTCCTTAAGTAGTGACTGAACTTGATTTCAGGATAACATTGTAGATATCGGTGGCAGCAACAGTTTGTGACGGCATTATAAAGTGACCCCCATGGCAGTCTGGAATCCGAGTCTAGTACTTTTTCTTTAAATGCATAAGCTGGCACGCCGTTATGCATTGACAGGATTTTTGTTGTTGTTTTTTTTTTTTTTTTTTGTGGAGGTACTTGAATTACTTGAGGATCCGTTTCAACCCTACTGTACAGAGAACACTGGTTTAATCCTGTGAAGGCAACACTAGGTCATAATAGAGTTTGTTACCTAAGGCTATGATAAAATCTTGGCAACAGAAACTCACAGACGCATTTTTTTGTGATCAAGGGGAGTTTATTCAATACTACGGGAGTCACTACAGGATACATGCATCATTCGAAAGGAAAATAAAGATAAAAGATGACGATTAGCAGTACAATTATAGTGAGGTATGTAAATCAAAAGAGTGTATATGATGTATGGTGTGGTGGTACAGTTGCTGAAGCAGAATAGCATCGAGGTATTCTTGAAATACCCCCTCTCATTTAGGCATGAACTCATTTGCACTCAGCAATTTGCAAGCTGACCCTGAGCCTTTGATGCTGAGGTTGGGGATGACGGTCCTTGCAATGACAGGAGAGTACCATCTGTAGGCTTTGCTTACTCGTGAGCAGCTCTTTGCTGTCTCCAGAATCTTACTCCAATCGTCTATTTGTTTCTTTCCTCATTTCAGCTCTGCACCATTTCTTAGCATTTTTGAGGCCGCTGTGGGAAATTGTAACTGTCTGTAGAGACTTTAAATACATATGGTACCTTCAAATATACAAATGTTGCACATCTGAAAATCCAGGTAGAAAATTTGCAGCCGAATATACAACTCTCTTGTGGTTTTTAAGCTTTGATCATGAAAGAAGAACAAATTCCAAACTCACTGAAAGCAATTAGTCAGTTTAGCTGTTACTCATTTAAAAGGGCACGGTGTCCTTTTTCAGCATGAGATGTGTGGGTGGGTGTGAATGAGTGCTGGTGACTTTCAAGCACCATATGCAAGCAGGATCAAGCAATTTTGCAAAACCATGTGTCATTTTCTTCTCTCTGACTCTCTCTCTCTCTCTCTTTTTAAATTACACTCTTTGGTTCATCGGCATGAAAGATGAAGGTGAACATTTTCCCTCAGCTTTAGCACGTAAACATGTTTACTTCTTCATGTCGCATAAATGACGCTAACGTCCGAGTCCATTGCATTCTATGACGCTCTCATCTTCTATGCATCTTGTTTTTCAACTATCAACCTGAGCCTAATGTCTCATCAATGTGATTTCACCCATGGCTTTTTCTGCAATTCTAGTCCTCCCTTTCTTTAACTACATTTGCAAGTCCTTCTATATGTTCAACTGCTAACTGTTTTAGTAGCCTTCAGTAGCTTGTACCTCCTACATGTGCCCACAAAAATTGTACGTTAAAGCATTTATTGGTTTGATGTTTTGTTTTTTGTTTTTTTGGGGGGTGTAGGATGGTGTGGAATCAATTAAAAATATAAGACAGGTCATACAAATTCCCTGACGACCTGGTGATAACGATGGTTTTGGCAGTCATTTTCCAGGCCCAGCGATGGAACCATCTGCATAGGAAATCACAGTTAGATTTGTCTTGAGAGCTGCAGTTGCCCAATTCCTCCAAGGTTTAGGTTCTGCCTAATTAGTCTCGCTTCTGAGAAATTTGTGCAGAAGCAAAGGACTACATGCCTACATGGATACCTCAACATATCACATAAACACCCCATTCACATTGAAATGGAGTCATGCTTGTGCATTATCAGTCTACATTTCACCCTCTTGGTTGTTCACGTTAATGACCGCAACTAAATTGACTGAGGAATGAATGAGAATGTATATGTTATATTTCCTTAGTGGTAAGTTAGGTTTCGGTATGTTCGGCCAGAATTTAATCGTTCATATCGAGAATTCAGAATTTGCAAATGGTCTGACTACCGGTAGATTTTGGGCTTTTCACTTGTTTTATTTACATGAAATGGTAAGTGACATTCATCACACCACCCTACTAGTCTTTCCAATCTAAATGTATGACTTTAATTTTTTATCAAAAGACTTCAGCCCATATCCCACTCAAGGTGCCAACATTTGCGAGTGTTGGCGAATGTAGCGAAGGTTGGGTTCTTTAGATATTGGCCAACAGTTTTAATGCTTTTCCGTGTCGCAAGAAAGTTTTGAAGATGTTCACTTGATAATGTATGTACAGACGTTCTTATTGGTTTGAAATAAAAGAATTTTGCGGAAGGGAAGACCTTGGAATGTTTAATAGTGAGAGGAACTGAGTGATGGTTTAGCTCTATCAGCATGCCTGCTTTATGTTGTGATAGCATTTGTCAAACATGTCAATCTTCCTCATATGATATTGTAACACTGCTGGAAACCTGGCAGGTAATTCCCCGGACCAAAATGAGTGAAATCCCCCAGAACCAGCATTGATACATCAGGTTTGTATTGAAGATGCCAATGTACACCATCTGTGATCTGACTTGCTGTCCTGTGAGCGTTTGCATCCAGTGGACCACATGTGACAGACACAAGGACATTAGAAAACTGCCTTGGTAAATAATGTGGTCTTAAAGTGATGCATAAGACCTGTAGGTCAGAGCTTTCCTTTCTAGCTGATCGTATTAACATCATCCCAGAAAATGTTTGGGTGTTCATAGTTTGACCATCTGAACCCAATCATGAACAAGTAACCGAACACTAAACAGATTCTACAGAGTGAGCACAGTAAGGACACTAACTCGAGCAAAGGAGAGAAGATGGCATGAGAGATCATTACTATTTTGTGAGGGGTGAAAAAAATGTGCACATTTTGCCAAGCTAATGGAAACCATTAATTTTATATGTGTGGCTTTGTTGGTAGTAATTAGTTGAGTTTGGGAAAACAAGAACTGAAAAATATTTAGGGCAACACTTTCAACACATGGGTATCTCCATGTTAGGTCCAACGAGACGGAACGTGTATACTGTACAGTCTATTGCTGGACAATGGACACTCAGTGGACAACAAGGAGGACACAAATAAAAACAATGCTATAATGCACAGCAACAATGTGCAAGGGGTCTACCAGAAACAGCAAACAAGGAGCACATTGGCATGTTATTCCACAATTTTTACAAAAAGTGTACTTAAGCAAGTTTTGCAGTGCCCCCAGTGTGCACAAGGATAGGCAGAGACATGCACATGTGAAATGAACATCTCGGCGAAGAGAAGTCGTTTACAGTGAGAGATGGTACATGCCAAAAAGGTGACATTAAAAAACAAAGCCGTGCCGGATATTTTTAATGAGCTGAAGACAGAGGGATGAGCTTAACTGACAGAAGACGAATTTTACAGGCTACAAAAGTGCATCCCTGTTTCAGGTCTCCCATTAAGGTAGGCAATTATTTCCTTTATACAAACTCAGAGATCTCGCAGGTGGACCCAACTGCAGGGAAGGGAAGGCAGTAGTCCAGAGAATCTCAAATAAAGGTATTTAAAAACATTAAAGTAAGGTTTAATTTACTGGCAACCAGTCTAGGGTGCAGGTGGCCTTTCTCTCTTAATCAGATTGGACAGGTGCCAATTTTCTCTGAACCTAAACAGGACAAGTACAACAGAAAATGTATATAGATGGAGAAATATGCAGTATCGTGATTTTTTTTCCTGATGTCATGGGTCCTTTGACAGGATCATCAAAATGGAAAGATAAACCATTCATGGGCATGAACAACAAAAGACTGATCTATTATGAAATGATATGGCCTGGTGTGAATTAAGAATAAGAATAAGAAAACCTTTATTCGTCCCATAATGGAGACATTCCCAATTTCCAGCAGCAAAGTTATGAAATGAAGAAAAGAGAAGAACAAAAAGTATAAGAGCTACTGTAAAGGCAGCCACTCTCGCGGCGCCATCTTGAAGTCATAATAACAAAATAATACAACACAACACATAAGACACGGCTTAACCACTTTTCTGCAAACTCTTTAGGGGTGTTCACTCGGCACACATTTGCTCCGGTGCTGCACCGACGTATTTTGTTACGATATATCTTACACCAGAGCAAATTTTGTGGAGCGTTCACACGTAAAAGCTGCTTACTAAAGACAAGCGTGTTAACCCCGGTGCAGCCCCACTTGCGTTCACACGGCAGTTTCTGCGGCCATGCAATACGATAAGGCGGAAATAAAACGTGCGTGCGTAAAGTGTACTTCCTTTTCCCCGCCTTGTTTGTGACATATGGAAAAAACATGGTTTATACTTCTCCGGACAAAGCAACGCTGTGGTCTGTCAGACAACGTAAAAGGATGAGAGAGAGAAAGTGTTGCAGCTCCGAAACAAAGAGAGCTGTCGTGTTGGTTCCTTTTAAAACATACACTTTATTAATTTGTTTAACTCAAGCAACTACAGACACGTCCTTCTCGGTCTCCGTACCTTCTGCTCGAGAGGCGTTCAATGACCGCCCCCGAAAATGTAAATCAACGATGACTTCAATGACACCCAGAAAAGCAAACATAATGCTCCAAACAGAAAATCAAGAGAGGAAATCCCAAAATAAATTCTATGGGGGCGGTGGTGAACACACGACAAAGGAACAAACTACACAAACAACTCAGAGACTGTCCAGTCTCCTCCAAAAGGAAAGATGACGGAAGTACAACAGAGCACGAAAGCAACGCATTCTAGCCGTATGTAATCAACTCTTGTCATTCTAGCGACTCAACCCCTGTAGCGTTCACACGTACCATTTTCTATCGGTGCTGCCTCGCAAACTAGCATTTACTCCGGGGTAAATTTTTAAACCACCTCCTCAGCAAGGTTAAATTTGCTCCGGTGTAAGCTGTTTTCAGGGGCTACACCGGTATAACTTTGTACGTGTGAGAACGCTCTATGGGGATAGCCCCGGTGCTACACCGGAGTAAAAGTTGCCGCGTGAACACCCCTTTTGTTGTTTGAAGCAGTTATAGATGAAAGAGGAGAGAATCAAAGTGATTATAGTGACAATCTGTGGAGCGATTGGAAACATACAGTCGATATTAAAGATGACATATTTCAAAACTAAGACAGCTGGGTAGTTTGCCCATACAAAGTGGGCCAAAACACCTTGCGATAGGTGCGCAAGTCTCATCGAGGTTTACACGAACCATTTAATTGCAGTGATTCACTCATACGGTTATGCAACAAAATAGAGTTTGCAATTCAGGTATCATTATTTTTTTCCAGGCCAGCTCCATTTGTTCTCATTTCGAACTAATATTGTTAGACCATCAAAAAGAGATTGCCCTGGAACAATTTTGTTCATGTCAATCCAACCCCCACCCCATGAAATCTGTTTCACCTTTATATTTTACAGCCCAAAAAAGAGGGGGGGGGGACCCGCTGAAATGACTGCCTGCACTGTCTACTACTTGTTCCAAATAAAAACTGCCGTTTTTTTACGATGCGGTTAAAACTAATACTCAATGTGTTAGTTTTATCATAAAAAGAGTCACTGAATTTCATAAACGCAATGAAACACATATGTGTCGTGATTTTTAGAGGTGTTAAGGCCCACACAGTTGCACTCTGAATGGCTTTAGTATTGATTACAAATAACTGCCACTGCATTAAACCCATGCTCATAAATCTTGTTTGTAATTTCTAGAAAACAATGAAAAACAGAACTCCATATGCTTAGAAGAGACCACAGTTGATGAAGCAGAGTTATCCGTTCACTCCATCTCCACCTCCACTCAAGAGCCTCGATCAATATGAGAAAACGCTGTATCAGGCAAAACTAAGTGTGGAGGTGAAGGTCAGCCATTTCCTCCATTGTTTGAAGTGCTTTAAAATGTGAATTTTGCCTTTAAAACAGCAAGATAGCTTTGATCGTAATTGACTTTTTCCAGCCCATGGTGGCTTAGTAGTGTGCAATAGTTCCTCACAGACGCCCGGGGTCAACGACGGCTCTCACTGTGCAGCATTTGATTGCTCCCTTGTAAATCTCTCTTCTCAATTTCAAAGTCACATTGATTGGAAACTGGGGGCACAAAGGCAAGACACCTGGACGGCTCCATTCCTAGCTGTGCATCATCAACAAAGGATAGATCAGCCACTGAAAGTGATCTTGTCACTGGTGACACACCACCACCACTCAAAGATCCAAAATACCAGCCAGTAAATTGGGGGGGGGGGGGGGGGTTAATGCAAAGCTACATGAATTAGTCAAAATCAAGACATCAGCGGTACTTAGCAAGAAAGCCTTGAACTTAACACTGCGGTTAAACTGAATATAATTTATTTCTCGTAGTGCGAAGTCAATGCAGTCACATAACACTTTTGTTGCAACACAATGGGGGGTGAGCACCCATATTAGTCCATTCGTTTGCCTTTGAAAATGTCAACTTTTTGCCGCATCACATCATAAGACAGCCAATCGGCATCGGCAAAGTATCCAGTACGTCACATATAAACACCGCAGCACACTAGTGCACACACACACACACACACACACACACACACCCTGGTGAAATATACAATGTAATAATTGAAATATGTGGGAACTGAGAGCTATACAACACAGCCATCTTTGAATACCGGCTGAGACCGAGTCAAAAAGGAGGTGGTGATGGTGGTGAGTGTATTAACTTGTTGACAGAATTAAAGTTAATTCTGGACCAAGATAGCATTTAGAATGAGCTGAGAACTTCAGCAAAACTACCAGCCACCTAATTGGCTAGTGATGTCCTCCTCTTCTCCGTATGAGGCAACCCTTGCTGTCGTCACCCTTTGAACAAACGCTGGTGGGACACGGCATTTGATCTGAACCTAACATAACAGTGAAGCTAAAATTTAGCTTTCAATGTTTCTCTTATGGCGGCACGGTGGGCACATCTGTCTTACAGTTATGAGGTTGTGGATTCAAATTTGGCCTCCAGCTTTCCTTTGGAAAGTTTACATGTTCTCCCTCTGCCTCTTGCTCGAAGTCAGGGCAAGATAGGCTTCAGCACTCCTGCATCCCTATTGAGGATAAGCAGTGCAGAGAATGAATGGATGTTTCTCTTACAGCAGAAATCTTGCAGAGGCCACCAAAAATTTACATAAGTCAACTTATGGTAGAGTAATAGCACAATCACTTACTGGATTCAGTGTTAATGTCATAGGCAGATTTCAGAGCCTCTGAACAATCTGAATCTTTATTGCAAACAAGAAGGGCAGCAGTTGACTGGTGTTCTAGCCAGCTCGGATAAAAAAGTACAGAGCACTGTATTTCTCTCTAACAGAGTGGTAAGAATGAGGCAACAAAAAGCAATTTATTACTTTCTTTTTGGGTTTGTGGTGTGCGAAGAGGACCCCAAAGCAGATACAGGATAAGGCAGTTTTGCGTGCAAAATGTTTATTGTGGTTTAAAGCGGAAGCCGAGGGAGAGAATCTGAGTGGGGTGGTGAGAGGTCCATGGGTGTAGGCAAGAAGGTCCACCTTTAAAAATGGGTTTACCTGGGCTTAAGCCCAGGGGCTTGCAGAAGTCAAGAGCATATAAGAATTAAAAAAACATCGATTTTTGTGTCAATCACGTCATACAGCTACCGCTGTTGTGAAAGCGCTATATAAATCAGCATGTATTGTATTGTATATTCTTACCGTGAGTTGACCAACCCACAGGCAATTCTGTACAGTACTGTGGCCTTAGAGAGGCCCTATGAGAAGTCGTAATAGTTTTAGATTATTCTGCCACTTGTTACAATTTCTGTCATTGACTTGCCACTGCAGGACACAAAAGTGGCTTGAGGGGGGCCTGTTGGAAGGCATTACGTTCCACATTATTCTGTTATTTATTTAATTTTAACTCAATGTTATTGCAGCATCCACACCCATACAATGTACTATGACAATTTTCAGATAATCCCGAAGTAGAAGTTCCCAAAACAGAGCTCCAGACGTCATGTGACTGATCCCCACGCACATTTGTTCATAAAGTCATGTTGGCGGATTCGTAGCAGGGGCAGGCAAAGGACTTACAATGGACTATCAACAACAATTGCAATGGCAGATGGGGAGGACCACCATGGGTGCAGCGGAGGCAGCCTCCCTGGCACAAGAAAGTAAACAGCAGGCAAGAGGAGACAAACGCCGGCCTCTGTCTTGGTTCTTTTTGGTAGCTTGTGGAATGCTCTCCCCTTCTTTTCTCCCCTCTTGTTGTGACACAATCTACAAAAGTGTGGCATTTCCTCAATTTAGCAACAACTTTTCTACCTTGCCAAAATGGCATGGTTTTACATTGAGCATTCGGCATTGTGGGATGCGTGTCGTCATTGTCCAGAGCTCTATTATGTTTTGCACATCGTTGTGCTTTAATTATTTCTTTTTAAATACTATTTTATCACTCACAATTTTCAACCTTATCATCCGCACGGTTCCCAATCAGTCGTTTTTCCCATCTGAACTGAGTTTACAGTGAAGTAAACAGTTTACACAGTGTGGGATGTGAAGCGAGACAGGCCCTCTTCGCCAAAGGGGGTGACTGCACGCTCAGACTTCATGTCAGCAAAGTCATCCAGTGACTACTCATCCTCAGACACAGCCTCGTCAATATTTGGAAGCTGTTGTAATTCCTCCTCGATGAATGTTTTTATTTTTATTTTTTTTTAAATACAGACCATAGCGACCTCGAGCTTTGCTCAAAAACTGGTTATGCATCTGGTGATGGAAAATCACATGCGCTGTTTCAGTGGCGCAAGAAATTTACTTTGAAATGAATAGTGTTAAACTGATGGTTTCTGGTAGTTGAAGGAATAACTCATAAATATTTGTATATTTTTAATTTGATGAAATTGAAGCATATATATATATATATATATATATATATATATATATATATATATATATATATATATATATATATATATTAGAGCTGTCAAACGATTAAAATATTTAGTCTAATTAAAAACTCAACTGTGAAAATTAATCATGATTACTGACGCATTTTTTATCGTTTCTGAATTTCCTTTTATATTTTTTGTCCCATTTTCCCCCATTTTAATGCTCTCATCAACATGGAATCATGAATCAGTTTTCTATGTGCAAAATGCAAATATTTACTGAAATAATTTCGATTTTCAATTTTACATGAACATTTTTCACTTGGAGGGCGGCCCGGTAGTCCAGTGGTTAGCACGTCGGCTTCACAGTGCAGAGGTACCGGGTTCGATTCCAGCTCCGGCCTCCCTGTGTGGAGTTTGCATGTTCTACCCGGGCTTGCGTGGGTTTTCTCCGGGTGCTCCGGTTT